>OY728133.1:1099815258-1102315258 GCA_963277665.1 Viscum album | reverse complement strand
CAAAGCATCTAGGATTGGTGCACACAGATTTGTGTGGACCATTTCCAGTAGAAGATAGCGGTGGATATTCGTTCTTCATTACTTTTACTAATGATTTAAGTAGATAAGTATATGTCTAATTAATTTGGTATAAGTCATAATCCATAGAGAAATTTTACAAAATTAAAGAATGAAGTAGATAATCAGTTTGGTAAGATGATAAAGAATCTTCTATCAGATTGAGGTGGAGAATATCTGAACCAAGAGTTCATCGATATTCCACGGGAGTCTAGGATTCTATCTCAGCTCACTCTTCCTTATACACCGTAGTGTAATGGTGTTAGTGAAAATAGGAACAACACCTTGTTGGACATGGTGAGTTTGATGATGAGTCATGCATAACATCCATTATCCTTCTGGGGATATTCATTACAGTTTGCAACATACACATTAAACTGAGTACCAACTAAGGTGGAAAATGGAATTACCTCCAAGTTACGGAATGGAAAGAAACCCATTTTGTCCCACACACGTGTATGGGGATGTGAGTCACTTTTTATGTCCTTATTAGGAAACAAACTACCATATCAGGGAATGAAATGTTTCTTTATAGGATATTTCAAGTAAACGAAAGGATATTACATATATAACCCTTTAGAAAAGAAAGTTATTATCTCCAGACATGCCGTCTTTTTCAAGAGGGAGCACATCCTCAAAAAGGATAGTGGGAGCATGATTGACTTAGAGAATGTCGATGCTCAAGAAATACAAGAGTAGGTATAGGAACAATTTCCACAAGTCCCTATGGAAGAGGTTCCAGAAACACAAGTACTACATAGGAGCTCATGAGAGGTAAGGGAAGTCGAGAGATTTGGTTTCCTAGTCACTGAGGATGGGGAATCATTATTGTTGGACAACGATGAACCTCTCTCCTACAAGTAAGCAATTTAAAGATCAAAAGTTGAAATATGGCTATAATCTATGAATTTTAAGATGGATTCCATGTATCAAAACCAAGTCTGGGTTCTGGTCGTTGAGACAGTTGTTGTAATGTTTGTTGGATACAAATGTGTATTTAAGTGAAAATTGGACATGGAAGGTCTTGTTAGCACCTATAAAGTAATTCTACTGGCTAATGGATGCAGACAGCTTTAGGAATTGACTATGATGAAACCTTCTCAACATTTTCCATGTTTAAATCCATAAGAATCATACTTTCCATACCATCTTACCATGATTACGATATTTTCCAAATGAATTTCAAAATAGCATTCCTTAACGAGAACCATTAGAAAGATATCTATATGACACAACTAGAAGGGTTTGTGACACCGAGTGAATCCAAAATGTTCTGAAAGTTGCAGAAATCCATTTACGGATTAATGAAAACGTCCAGGTCTTGGAACATTCAATTTGATAAAGCCATAAAAGAATTTAGTTTCATTAAGAACAAATGTGAGGCATGTGTTTATAAGTGGTTTAATGGGAAAGCGGTTGTTATCCTAGTAGTATATGTTGATGACATATTGCCTATTGGAAACAATGTACAAGTCTTACAGTCAGTTAAGGACTTATTGAACAAGTGTTTCTCCATGAAGTACTTGGGTGAGGTAGCCTACATTCTAGGGATCAGGATTATTCATGATAGATCCAAGAGGCTGCTTGGACTATGTAAGAGTACATACATTGACCAGATACTAATGGGATTTAGTATTGAACAATCCAATAGGGGATTGGTTCTGGTGTCACATGTCCAAAATCATTCTAGGAAAATGTGTCCTTAGACACAATAGGAGAAAGATAGAATGAGTAATATCTCATACACTTTGGCTATAGGATCCATCATGTATGCCATGTTATGTACTAGGTTTGACGTTTCCTATGCATTGAGCATGCTAGGAAGATATCAAGTAGATCCAGAAGAATAGCATTGGACTATTGTTAATATTATCCTAAAGTATCTGAGAAGAACTACGGATATGTTCCACGTGTATAGAGGATACGTGGAGCCTATCATCAGAGGGTATGCTGATGCTGGTTTTCAGACAGATCAGAACGATATGACGTCACAATCTGGATATGTTTTCTGTCTCAATGGAGGAGTTGTGAGCTAGAAGAGTTAAAAGCAGCCAGTTGTTGCCAATTCTATAGTGGAGTCTGAATATATAGAGGCTTCTGATGTAGCCAAGGAAACCATCTGGATTTGAAACTTTTTCCAGGAGTTTGATGTGGTGACTAGCACTAATGATCCTATCATGTTGTATTGTGATAATATTGAAACGGTGGTTCTTGAAAAATAACCAAGGTCACACCAATAGACAAAGCACATACTCCAGAATTATCACCTCTTGAGAATGTTTAATTAAAAGGGTGAATTTTAAGTGAGAAGAGTGTCCATGGAAGAGAATGTGGCGGACCCCATGACTAAAGGCCTATCTCAATAGTAGAATGAATATCATGTGAGGGCTAGTGGGTTAAATGTTTTTAGTAGTTGTATATAGTACGAGTGGGAGTATATTAAATTTGGTGGCTAGAACCAACTACATTGTACTTTATTCATTAATAAATACCTTATCACATCTTTATTTTTCTTCTGCATGACAATGAATGTGATAATGTCCTAAGAATAGTTGTTTCATTAAAGGTTTATAGTAGATTCCTACTATGATTAGAACCCAGAAGTTCCATAACAGTATTCTTGAATATATGTTCTATGGTCAGATGATGTTATTTAATGGACACAAATAATATAGGCCATTAGGGGTGGGGACTCATTAAACATTGAGTCACCTTCTCAGGGTGTGGTCTCAAGGTAATATCTAGGAGGATATTATGAGAACGAGACCCGCCAGTAGGAAATCCACATTTCATAGTATCATTAGATGTTCTTATCTGCGGACATGTGTATTGGACCTTAGACTTTAAGATTATTATTAATGGGTATTACAACTCATGCACTTAGATGAATTGATGAAAATTGTGACGACGTACTTTTCGAGGTGAGGTTGTATATGTTTGGTGTGTCACGAGTGATACTGTATTAATAGATAATGTGAGATAGTATTTGTATATTCTATTCCATAACAGAAGTAGATATCCTAGGCTCTTTTATGGATTTTATATAGCCTAAATAAATCCATATCCATGGTATGTAATGGGTGAGTTCAATTCTAGAATGTCAATGAAAGAATAATCGAGCACATGGGTTGATGGAACTAGCATGAAACCCACTTGATTTGAGATATCAAGATAAACGGATTATATTACACTGTAAGCATTCGTAGGAGATGACGCGTCATTTTGAAATTAACTTCTTTATCTATGGGTGCCTTGGTATGTTGCTAGATGCTAAACTTGGACTTCAGGCAGGCTCCGCCTACTTCCACTGAGAAAGAAGCCTAGAGGATCACACACTATGTGTGTCCAGGAATCTTAGTTAAATATTAATTTAACAAGTTAAATAAATATTATTCCCGATTGTGGTTTAATAATTATATAAGGATGCTTGATCGCATTTATTTTGATACGAGTTATTAGAGAGAATATATTGTGGGTGAAATAATAAATTTATTAGCGAGTAATGTACTGATATTTATGTTAGAATAAATAGCGATTATTAAAGGTCTATTAATGTGGTGGTGGAAATAAATTAAAATATAAAAATAAAAGTACACGCCGTGTATATTAAATAAACATGCCATGTATTTTATTTGGGTATTTTTAAGAAATAATATTATTTATTTAATTAAATAAAATTAGTTGTAATTATCTGGGCACATGTCAAGATATAATAATAGTCAACAGTTATTATTAGACATGGGGTATTACTAGGAATTAAATGAAATGAATAAATGATTTCTGGTAATTAATTCATTTTATTATTCAATGTAATTAAAATCTCAATTATATAATTCTCATTAGCATATCCATATTTTGTTTGGTGTTTTTGTACAACGGATCCAAGAACACTCTCAAGATTCTCGAGAGAGAGAGAGAGAGAGATCCTCCTCCACCTGATATCTGTAGTGGGAACAAATTCATCATACACCTCTCTAATATGTGGAATACTGACCAGTTGATGAATATCCTATAAGTTGATTCCCACCTAACTATGAGGAAGATGGAATGTGTTGATCCCTAAACACCAATGGATAATAATTTCCCATAGAATGTTTATCTGGTGATATATGATGAATTGAGATATCCACACGGCTTCATAAATATCATCAGCAAACTCCAAACTACTTTTCTTCACTAAAAATAACCATGCCAATTAATTGAAAAATCTCTCACTAGGATGAATATCCCATTTCGAATACCATCTTCTACCAAAGTGTCTAGAGAAGTGATTAGTATACTCACACATCTTTTATAAATAGGTTTTTTGGTGAATTCATGAACATCTAGACTCATAATATAGTTCCCCAAAGTGTAAGATAAACATTGGTATTGAGCTTTAGTCAAATATCCTTCCTTGGTAATTGATTTTTGAGCACAATCAAGAGAATCAAACACCCAACGAGATTGAAAAATAATGAATGTCGAGGTGTGGCGACATCATATAGAAAACCAAACTCATATAGAGAGATTCAATGAGACAAGTGGCCATCCTAAATCCTAGGTGAGAGGAACCCCTTTAGACTCTAATTAGTAGTATACACATGGTAGTGGTGATCAACATTATGATTTATAGGAATCAAACACCTTTGATTGGTCGAAACTAAAGGACCATTATTAAAACAAGAGGGCATATAAAAATAAGTGGAACATGTTAGATGATTAAAATAAATATATTCAAATCATGATGAGGACTAGTGGAACTAGGTGTATTGCATGAATCAATAGTGGATTTTCATACCACATAAGGAGATTGTGGATCACCTGACCTCCCGATGACTCATGGGGTGCATAAACCCCACAAAGAATCATGAAAACTGCATGAACCACTTAAAGATACATGACTACGTGACCTGATCATGGTTACATGAGTCTCAAGTGATCGAATGATAAGGATTGTAGATTTGAAAAATGCCTCAAGACAACCACACCCATAATATCCAGAATTTGAGAAGTGACCAATGTATGATTCAAAGTCAGATCTGAAAAACATATGAGTTAGAGATAATATGTACGGAGAGCTCTAATGAAAAAAAATTATGGTGAGACTCATGAATAAGTTCTTCGATCATGTTTCATGGAACAATCTCCCAATTAAGGCACCCAATGGAGGAAAATACGGGAGTGCTCTAGGAAGGGGTGATTGGGGAAATGAATTTTCCTCCCCTTATAGGTAAGTCATTTTTTTGGAATACCATAATTTTCCTGTTATACCAAATGTCACCTAATACATCAATTCGTGACACTTCCAAAGAATCAGGTGGGCATTATTTTTCCTCAAAATGGAGTCCGTGTCCCTAAGGACATCACTCCTGAGGGGGGGAATTTGTTGACACCCACCAAATAAGATTCAGAATATTCGTAAAGTAAGAAATACCAGAATAATGGAATTACCTTCTACACTAGGGAAATATAATCGATACTTTTGGGTTTCATTAACCTCTAAGGGACATGTGATCACGTTACCGTTTCATGGTCACTCAATGACTCCACACACAACGCATAACATGTGGTGAATCTCATAGAGACCCCTTCAAAAAAAAACATCCTTCTCTTATGAAATCTCTCTAGATTACTGATGGTCGTGTGATAAAAACTGAATGAGAACCCTAAGGATTCCTGTGTTTTAATTGGAATGTTCCTTAAAAACCATACAAAATTCCTCCACAAATATGGTGAAATATTATCCGAAGGGAGAAACCTCCCATGGTCATAATGTTCATGTGACATTTCATCTATGGAAATGATAAATTTCTTAAATGATATCCATGTAACTCACAAGACCCACTGAATCACTATAAAAATAAAAACGGAGGTAAAATGGATTAAGTGATAGGTAGTTTTGGTCACAGAAGGATACATGGTGCTCTCCCCACAATCTGCAAGGCACCACGATTCTTGGGTGACTGGTCTTCCACATCTCTTGATATCCCTTGGACTTGTCAGCCTCCTCACATGGAAGTCCTCAGGTATTTCCAAGAAAATCCATACTTCCCCTATAATGATATAATGAAAAATGAATTGATTTTTTCATAAACATCCTCATGCACCCCTATATAACGCATATTTGTCACATGAGGAATCATAAAAAATTCAATAAAATATCCTTGAAATTACTCTTGTGAACATGTAATACCATCAAAAAAATGATGAATAAAACAATGTAAATAAAAGTGAAGTAGAAATAATTACTCGTGATCACTAATGGACATGTGACCACCCCTAAATATCCACAGGGAACCGAGAATCCCTAGAGATATGTCTTCCCCATCTCAAGGACTAATTTTTACATTTTATCCTCATCACATGGAAATCATCAGTAATGTAAAAGCAATGTTGCACTTCCCATTGGATCTTCAATGGAACACGAAAAAGTTTTCCATGAAATGCTCATGCACCCCCACATGGCACATAATAGTAATTTGACACATTACTAAAAATAGAGTAATTATCTTGGACATTGATTATGAAATCTTGCATGACTCCCAAACATTGTCACATAGAACAATGGAAATAAAAGAGGTAAGTGTCAGAAGGTAATCGTGGCCGCTAAAAAGAATTCAATGTTCCCAGGAATACCACAATATGGTATCACGATACCCCCGAAATAATCATCATTATCATGTAGAAATCCCTAGACAAGTCACCAAGAATATTGTGGACACAATTCAATAGACACCTTGGAACTCTTGGAGGCCCTTGGGCATGTTTATAAAACAATATAAAAATTCCCTTTCCATTCCCACATGACCCAAAAATTCATCATTAATTGAAAATAATCTGAAAATGGAAGCACTGATGGACGAGACATAGGAACACTAAAAATCAGGAGACACACTTTGAACAAACCATGAAGGAGACTCACAAACTCGCATGGTTCCATCCCACTTCACCAACTCCAACCTTGATTCATACTAGATATTCCACACAAAGAGTTGGAAAACTGGAATGGCTATGCCTATAGTTTCACGAACCCAACATGAAAAATGCACTAGCTTCAATAGGAAAGAAAATCTAGTGCACAAAAGTCTTGATCATCAGAGTGGACTTCTCGAAACAACTCAACACGCAATAGGCCAGAATTCCTTCAGGTATTTTACCAAAAAACACCTGTGGAAATCATGAGGTGTTGAAATGGTAATTCATGTGATCATTTAGAGATCTTGTGAAGGGCCACTAGAATGGCGTGCAAAGAACATACCTCATGTATGCAAGATCATGTGAGACTCAAAATAAAATGATACTAAACAAACCTAATCCATTCCTAGTACATGGTCTAAAACAAATATCAAAATCCAAATACATAAAAAGGGAAGTTATCTCTGACCGTCATGTTCTTCGCATGAGTCATACAAGGACAAAATAAAACACAAGGATACATCACTTATATCTCCAAACATTACATCAGCTTGTTATTCGGGACATGCGAAATACTCCTAACTTGTCAAAGAATGTAACATGACCCCTTTGTACACACCAACTTAGTCTCGTGAAACCATATTTCTCTATCAACCGATCCCTATGATTTCCTTTAGATACATCACCTAGCTCATATAACTATGTTCTCTCATATTACTCAAGTATCAATTTTGTTTCTGGTCATGACAAAAAAGCTCTTGCAACACCCTTCGAGAAAGCCATCTGAGACACGTGACGCCCTCTAGAAATGACAGTCGGGTACCACAATGAGCTCCAGGGAAGTTAGCCAAGACACAAGAAATTCATTAGACTATGTGACACTAACTCTTAAGACAACCCCACACATGTCAAAATAGGTCATTTTATGGCTTCTAGAACTTGGAAACTATGTCTTGCGATGTCCCCTAGGGAATTCAATAGGTTTATGTTACACCCTCTAGACAAGTATGCTAGGAAACAAGGGAATACTAGGATTTTATATCCATATCCATCCTCTGTGTGTAAACCCCAAATTCAAGGGAAACATCAATTTGAAATCCCCAATTAAGGGAACTACGATGACTCTAATTCCATCCATATTTAGGATGCATAGGTCCCATCTATATGTTTCGAGATAAATAATGATAATCCAGAGTGATCCAAATATCCAAGACCTTATCCAGATAAAAGAAATTGATTACATGAAAGCCATGTTTATCATAATGGGAATAGATTACATGAGATCAGGGAGTCACACTGTTCATTTTATCTATACTATACACCCTAGGGTTACAAGGATATCCTCAGTGTGTAAGACCCCACAAGAGGAATCATATAGTATTTCACTAATCAGTAAGGAATCCATCCTGGAATGAGCCCTTAGAATTATTGAAACCTACAGGACGGTAATAATGTCTCTAATTTTTATCATCCACATTATCATATCAGTTGGATCAGGGATAAATTAACTATGATAACTCTAATTCCCACCAAAATTGGGATATGTAGGATGCCATTCAATGGCCCGATATCTATACCAAACATCCCAAGGACTATCCCAAAGTTAAAATCCCATATATATACATTATGATACTGCTCATTTATTCTCCCTTGTTAGTCAAATCGATCATAGCTCATGTGTCCTTGGGGGATGCAATTAATAACTCTTTGGACATCATGAATCTCTACACACTTGGGAAATACTAGTATATAAGACCCAATTAGTGGTATGGTATGAACACCCCTCATATAATGTTATATACCTTAGGGGACGTCCTAAGGGAATAATTTATCTATAACTAATCTAATTCTTGTCATAGTCATGATGTGTAGGAAGTCTCTATGAGACCTGATTTCAAACGTTTGGTGTCTTAGTACCCACGTATATGTCCTCTATGCATGACAATAAAGTGCAGGGATTAAAGAACTATGTGGTTTTTGAGTCCAATAATAACTAGGATACGTTGAACGCATCTTAATAGCTCAATCCCCTCCTTGGGATATTAAACACCACGTCACATGCTAGTACATTCCAAAGAATCTATTCATATAGCTTCATCACATGAAAAATTGATGAATAACCCCATTTACATACAAATGGATTCACGAAATGAGACCACACTCCCCTCAGTTAATCTATCAGACTCCCCTTCTACATCTAAAAAGAGAAGTAACTAATAAATCCTCTTTTTAGGGTTACCAGTCTTGTATGGGTTTTAGGAATAAATACACAATCATATCTTTAATCTATAAGAGAGTACTGGTGTAGTAAAAAATTCCCGCCAAAATGGTTTTAATGACCCCAACCTCTCAAACTCTCATCCAAATGTTTTCCCCAAGATTCGGTGTGCCGAAAAACATATATGGATTTCATCCTTTGGAAATCAGGTCTATACCTAACTACATATGGGGGATCCATTAGAAATCAGGTCTGTACCTAACTACATATGGATATCATCCCTTGGAAATCAGGTCTATACCTATCTACATATGGATATCATCCTTTATAAATCAGGTCCTTTATGGGATACATATTTCAAAAGAACTTACGATGGTACATGCTAAAGCCCTCCTGATACCACAAGAGTTTGTTATAGAAGTTGTCGCAGAATAGGTCCATCGAGGGGAGACCATGGCATAAAAATTCCACATTTCCATCTAATTCATGTATCAAGATGAGGAATAATCCATTAAAAGAAACATCAGGCCCCTATATGTCTTCGGAAGACACAATAATGTCAACATCCAAAGAGCTCTTCTTGATAATTGTATTGGGATTAACCTTATCGTTGTTAGAAAAATATGATGTTTGGGATATGTAAATGATGATTTTTCTACCACTAAGCTAACCATACAAGGGTATGATAAGCATGAGAAAAATCATCCTGATAAAATCCATCTTGAAGCCCAATTTTGGGATCTTAAATTATACAATGATTTTATCATATTCTAGCAATACACCATGTATAACTTCCTTCTAGGAATTCCCTAGCTATATATCCAACTAGAGATACCTTCAATATTCCACCTATGTATGAAGTATCCCATTAATGTAAAATTCGGCATACAACATCGTGATAGTTCTCCCTTAGAGACATGAAGGGCCACATGTGCTTCAACATAATTCTATAAAAATGGAGGCAAACAACCAGTGGTGGATGATGATATATAGGTTAAACTCCCAATGGGTTGGGGACCACACGTGTGAATCCTTGGAGTATACATGATGGGGACTATGTTCTCCCCATAACCTTGGTCGAGGTTAGAAATTTAATCTAGGAGGCCCAATCCCAACCTTTCCCCAGTGAGAACATCAAATAATATCATTTTTTACATCTCTCTGCAATGACTCAATGAACATGGGTTGATAATGTCTCTTCTCATGGACTCTTTCACCATGATAATGATACTAAATCCCCCAAAATTATATCTCTAAATGAAAATTACACTATAGACTCAAAGATAGAAGAATATGAGTTTGACCTCAGGAATGCCCCTCCAGTAATTGAAGAAGGTGTCTCTGCCACCAATGATGAACCTAGGAAGATAAATATGGGAAAAAGAAGGCTGGTAGCCTACACTGATTTGTTCTACCATGCCCCTCAAAGAGAAATATATGTACATCACATTTCTAAAGCAACACCAATTTGTTTTTACATGGAAGTACACATAAATTCTCTTCCTGAACACTGATGTGGATACACACCATATTTGTCTACTAGATGAGCATCAATGCTTCAAGAAGTTAGCAAGGAGGATTCACCCCTCTCATGCAACAACAATAGAATAAGAGGTTGACAATTTGATTGAAGCCAAATTTTACTAAGAAGTGAAATACTCAAGATTTATTTCCAACATCATTCTTGTCTAGAAAAAGAAATGGAAAATTTGGGTCCCCATTTATTTCAAAGACAATAATCGGCATTTCCCTAAGGATTATTTCCCATTTCCGATCATAGAGCTCTTGATCTATGCGACTATTGGTTTCCAATCCTTATGTTCTTGGATGGGTACTCGGGGTACAATCTGATAAAGATGGACCACAATGATGAAGTACTAACTTCATTTATACCACCTCAGGGAATCTTTTTCTATCTGTTAATTACCTTTGGTTTGATGAATGTTGGCTCCAAATTTCAATGTTCCATGCACAAAATCATAAAGATGTTCCTAGGAAAGAGAGAAAAATATTATGTCAACATCGTAGGGGTTAAATCTCGACAGCGATGTGATTGTTTCATGGACCTTCAAACAATATTCAACAACCTATGATAACAAGTCTGAAGATGAGTCTACTAAAATGTGCTTTTAGTGTAACATCATGAAAATTCCATTGTTTTTTGGTATTCCATTGTGACAATGAGGATTTCCTAGAAAAGAGTAGTGCTATTATAGAAATTTCACCCCCACAAATCATATAAAATTGATTGGAATCCAAGGGAACCTTTCTTAAATTCGGTGATTCATTTCCAACCTATTTAGAAAAGATCATTCCTTCACCAGGATAATCAAGAACAGAACCTCATATCAATGGGATGATTATTTCCAAAAGGCCTTAAAAAGTCTTAATAAGTTCATATGAAACCCACTGATTCAAATTCCTCCGGTGTATGGTAGGCCACTTATCTTTAATGTGGATTCTATGGAACACTCATTGGGGGAAATCCTCATACAAAAGAATGACACGAGATGTTAAAAGAGTCTCTATTACCCCATTTGACTATGCTAGATACTAAGACTTGATAATATAATGTTGAAAATAACTCCCCTGAACACGTATTCATAATGAAAAATATGAGGAATTTCTTATAGAATCATGAAGTCCAATTGGTATCTCACATTTATCCTTTCATGTAAATCCTTGGCCTTCCAAAGCAGACTGGGTGCTTGGACCAACGGTGGTCATTCTTGTAACGTCCTAGACCTGGGTGCCACGCAACGGGTGCCCTGAACCCGGTTCGTCATGTGACCTCAAGCGCATTTCCCCAAAATGCCAAAGGCTGCCGACTAGCAGCGAGGGCAGGGGTATGAGAGTGGGGAAACTAAGCCCTCATTTGTCAAAGTGTAGCGCTGTGGAATACAAATAAAACAAACAACAACAGCGGATGCAGTAAACCATACACAACTGAAATACACAACAACAGTGGATATAACCAGAAATATATAAATAATGATTCTACATGTCTCAAGTTCTAAGAAAACAGCCAGAACATGTTATACATCAATACAATACAACAAAAGAAGAGTAAAACAACACACAATAAAATAGCTGGCAGCAGCATCGCGAGCCTAGGATCGGTCTCATGCCCTCCTGATCCACAGAAACAGTCAAGTACCTGTATAGGGACTCTTTCCCCTATCCACACATGCAGAAACGTAATCTGTTTGGGCCGAAAAGCATGACCCAAACAGGGTGTGAGAAATAAATTCTCAGCAGGCAGCCACCAAAGGCTCGTGCCCCACTGCGTGTAGCATGCAACAATAGTGTGCAATAGTAAAATGCAATAAAGTAATCAGTACTCACAAGTAACCAACTTAACAGTTAAATTTCAATTTTAATATTCATTTTAATCATTTAATTTTAAAATATCACCATAGTGAATATTCTATGTAACCACTAAAAATCCACATACGCGTAAACCCCTACCCTCAGGTAAAGAGTATCCAACACAAGAATCTTCTCTCAGGCATAACAGATTTTTCCCTCAGGAGTAGGTAGTGTCGCCATCAGGCACAGAATCAGTTGCCCAAAGGCACGGAAGAAGTTTCCCTCAGGCCGAAATAACTACTTCCCTCGGGCTAAACAGTGCAGTGCCCACGGGCTAATCACAACGATGCCCTCAGGATAAACAGGTAACCAGGCCATGCCCAACATGTAAAAAAGTAGTATACTAGAAATACCTCTCAAGGAGATTATACAATTACTACTTTAATGGCATACCCTCGGGTATCCGGGCCAAATGGCTAAACAGTGGAACACACCCCCAGGGTGGTTCCGGATCCGAGAAATGATCCCAAACATCAGTTTTACAAATTATTAAATAACCTTTACTGTTTAGGTCATTAATATAGCCACGGCCTCAGCCACACGACACCCCAACATGGATTCATGGAACAAAAATTAACAAAACACATGACAGATGGAAAAACAAACACAAGCCACCTGCCTTATATGCCAACGAGCGGTATACCCGAACATCGACTCCAGAAATGCCCAAAAACGGCACAGATCTGATGAAGAATGAAATGCGCTTAACCTCAAATAACTCCCATTAGGAGAAGAATTGTTAATCAACACACTAGGATAAGATAGGGCTTACCCACACGGTTCCAACGAGATCGTCCGAGGCGGAATCGGATTCCAGACGCTCGACCGATGGACCTCCAAAGGTCCGGCGGTCCACTCCCGCTCCTTCCTACGGTTCTAAGCCTTCCCTATGAACAGGGGAGGCTACTGCCCGATTTAAGAAAAATAAACAAAGTACACGGCATGTACTTCCAAGTACATGGTGTGTACTCCCTTCATTTAATTGTTCCTCTGGCGGCACCACCATACTGTTCACCCGTCGACATGAGTACACGACATGTACTCCTGAGTACACAGCGTGTACTGTCGCCCAGCTGGCGGCTACTCCACCGCCTTAATGTTTTGGCCTGCCGAATGACTACATGACATGTAAAGGACCACTACACGGTGTGTAGTCGGTTCCTACACCCTTTTTCTTCGAAATGGCTACACGCCCTGTGTACTCATCCCTACACGACTATAAGTACACGACATGTGGAAAAAGTACACGGCGTGTACTTCCAAAATTTAGGATTTTTCCCAATTTTCCATATTTTACTAAAAACACTTAAGGAAAAGGGAAAAAAATATATATGTACCTCAAAGATAAGAACCGATTTCTTACAAACTTCCCCCCTTATAGAAATTCATCCCTGAATTTCCCTTCCAAGGGTGGTGAAGATATAGACGTGAACAACTCTGGCCACTGAGCACGTACATCGGTGTCCCACTCCCAAGTTTCAACTTACACTCGGCCATGCTACCATAGCACCCGCATGGTAGGAAAAGACAGGCCTTGGAGAGCATTCGTGCTCCTGTCAATGATACAAATTGGATGCTCCTCAAAAGAGGCATCTCCCTCCAGCTCAAACACCTCGGGCTGAAAGATGTGAGATGGGTCTGAATGACAGCGACAAAACTGAGATACGTGGAATACGTCGTGCATGGCTTGGTACCGCTGCGGTAAATGCAACCGATAAGCAACCAGCCCAACTCTCTCCAGAATCTCAAATGGCCCCACATACCACGGTGAAAGTTTACCCTGTCTCCTGATCCGCTTGTGTCCCAGCCTTGGCGAAACACGTAGAAAAACATGATCCCCGACCACGAACTCCAAAGGTCGTCTACGGCGATCAGCATAAGACTTCTGACGAGACTGTGCAGTAGCCATCTGCTTCTAAATCAACAGGACCTGCTCAGATGTCTCCAGCATGAGCTGTGGCCCCAGTAAAGCTGCCTCACCTGCCTCTAACCAAAATAAGGGTGATTGGCATGGCCTACCATATAAAGCATCGTAAGGTCCAATCTCAATAGTCTCTTAGAAGATATTGTTATAGGAAAACTCAAATAAGGGTATATGCTTCTCCCAAGAGACCCCAAAGTCTATGAAGCATGCATGCAGAATGTCCTCTAGTACCTGTATCGTACGCTCTGACTGGCCATTGGTCCAAGGGTGGTAGGCTTTGCTCAGAAGCACCTGTGTACCCAGTGCCCTATGAAAACCCTTCCAGAAATGAGACGTGAAGTGAGTGTACCTATCCGAAATGATAGAACGAGGGAACCCATGAAGATGTACGATCTCTCGGATATACAGCCTTCTGATCTCATCAACACCGAAGGTCTCCTTGATCGGCAAGAAGTGAGCTACCTTCATGAGTTTGTCCACAACAACCCACACGGCATCATTGCCTCAAGGTGACCTCGGTATCCCAGTCATGAAATCCATCGCGACATCATCCCATTTCCACTCCAGAATGGGTAGTTGCTGCAACAGCCCAGATGGTCTCCGATGCTCCGCCTTCACCTACTAACAGGTGGAACACCTCGTAAAAAAACCTGCTACATCTCTCTTCATACCTGGCCACCAGTACTGAAGTCACAAGTCACGGTACATCTTGGTAACCCCGGGATGAACTTTACATAATGAATCATGAAACTCTTGAATCATCTCCTCACGTATATCCCCTGGAACACATACTCGTCCATAGAAACACAAAAAATCATCGTCACCTATCGACAACCAGGAGAAGGGTCCTCACCTACCACCGAATTCTGTATAACTAGGCCTTCCGGATCAGATATCTATCTCACCCTCACTCTATCTATGAGGGTAGATGTCACAACAAAAGATGAAAGATAAGTCTATCCCTAACTGTCATGCACCTCCAGATGCCTCTCAGAGAACAAATCCATGAGCAGCCACTCACCACTAGCCTCCTGCACTGCATGTATCTGAGTCTTCCTACTCAGTGAATCAGCTACTGCATTACCTTTACCAAGTGTATAGGCAAGCTCAAAATCGAAGGACTGTAGGTATTCGACCCACCTCCTTTGCCTCAGATTCAAGTCACGTCGAGTAAAGATATACTTGTGGCTTTTTTGGTCGGTGAAAACCACAAAATGATCCCCCAATAGATAATGTCTCCAACAGTGCAATGCATGTACAAATGCAGCTAACTCGAGATCATTTGTCGGGTAATTCATCTCATGAGGCCTCAACTGCTGAGACCCGTACGCAAATACTCAATCACCCTGCATCAACACTGCTCCCATCCCAATACCTGATGCATCATCATAAAATGTATAGATTTTCCCCTACTCTGGGAGTATTAGGATCAGTGATAATGTCAACCTTCCTTTCATGCCCTGAAAGGCTGACTCGCAAGCATCTGACCAAGAAATCATCACACCCTTCTTAGTCAATCCCATCAACGGAACTGCTAAGAGGGAGATGTCATGTATAAAGCGCCTGTAGTAACCAGCCCGCCCTATGAAACTCTGTATCTCAAACACGTTCTTAGGCTGCTCCTAGGAAACTACTGCACTCACCTTCTCTGGGTCTACTGAAACTCCTACCTCTGAGATGATATAACCCAGGAAGTGAATCTGGTCCATACAAAAGTGGCCCTTTGAGAGCATAGCATATAGACGATGCTCACTTAGTGTACTAAATATGATCTCAAGGTGGGTGGAATGGTCATGTCGAGTGTGAGAGTAAACGAAAATGTCGTCCACGAATACTACCACAAAAGAATCATGATACGAATGAAACACACGATTCATCAGAGCCATGAAAACTACTGGCACGTTCGTGAGTCCAAACGGCATAACCGTATACTCATATAGACCATACCTACTCCTGAAAGCCGTGAGAGGTATATCAGATGGTCTCACGGCCAGCTGATGATATCTAGATCTCAGGTTAATTTTTGAGAACACTCATGCTCCACGAAGCTGATCAAAAAGATCATCAATCCTCGGTAAGTGATATCGGTTCTTACCTGTCAACTGGTTCTGCTTACGATAATCCAGTCAAAGTATGAGGGTACCATCCTTCTTCTTTGAAAAAAGGACCAGAGAACCCCAAGGAGAAGTACGGGGTCGGATAAATCGCTTTACTTACAACTCCTCCAACTTCCTCTTGAGCTCCCGCAACTCAGGTGTAGCCATCCTATATGGAGGAATGGACACCGGTGATGCTGCTGGAACAAGATCAATGGAGAAATCCACCTCTCGCTCCAGAGGTAGACCCGAAAAGTCGTCTTGGAAGACATCCCTAAAAAAATCAACAACTGGAGGGCAATACGTCTGACAAGTCCCCTGGTCGTCAAGATATAAACTCAAAATCTAGGCCATGACTCCACCTCGCCCACAATGCTCTGGTCCATCTCGACTCGACTGAACATCCCAATCTCCCTTGTATAGAAACTCTCCGCCCTCTGGTGACATGAAACTCACCCTGTGACGATAGAAATCCAGAAAGGCTTGAAAGGGAACCAACGACTCCGTCACGAGAATGACATCATAGCTTGTAATCTCTAAGCCATAATGGTCTCAAAGGGAGTGACACCCACCACCATTAAGGGGGCACTCATTGCACTGATGCACACCAACCGTTCTAGTCCCCAACGGTGTGTCTAGATTCATGATAACAGAAGAAGTAGAAACACATAGCCCAAGGCTCTCCACTACGGGTGCATATATGAAACTATGTATATCACCCGTATCGAAAAGTACAGAAGTCAAAACAGAAGCTACTAGAATAGTACCTCTAACTGTAGAAGGTCTGGGATCCTACTCCTGCTATGTCTGTTGCACAACATATGCATGTCCAGTGTCGTGGCCCTGTGACACAGCCTGGCTACCCTATGCATTCCCACCCTACTACCTCTGAGATCCTGGTGTCTGGCTACCACGGCCACGACCACCACATCTACCAGCATGCCCTGACGTATTCCAGTTCCCTGACTGGTAATAAGCCACTGGTCCTGCCCCCTCTCGCGGAGTCTGCACAGAACCCCACTCACTAGCCACCGGTAGAAACACCCTGCAAAAGCGCTGCAGATGACCCATCTTGCCGCAAGCTCATCACTCCACCGGCTCTCATGGAAATTGTGGCCTCTTTGCCCCTCTCTACCACACTGTTAGCACATAACCTTGCCACCTGAAGCATTCTTCTGACTGGTACTGCCGCCCTGAGTGAAGTCTGCATGTCTCTTCCTCTTGCCAATAGAAATAGTACTAGTAACTAGTGCTGAACCGCCCGGGCCCACACCACTAGATTCTAGAAGGTTCCTCTCTGTGATCAGCGCCTGGTTCACAATAGCATGTAAAGTAGGAAACATGAAGACATTCACCAGTGCTCAGATGTCATACCAAAGACCATCCTCATAATTTATGGCTCTCAATGTCTCATCACCCACCAGCACGGGTGAAAAGCGCTGAAGCTCAGTGAAATGAGAAGAATAGTTCATCACTAACATAGCGCCCTACTGTAGATTCATGAAATATCGAGCTCTATCTTCCCTCAACGTCTCGGGAAAGAAGAATTCATAGAAGACAGCCTAGAAATCTTCCCACGCCATGTCCCAGTGATGCTCTGACTGCGTGGTAACATCCCACAACCTCTTTGGGGAATCACGCATCATGTATGTCGCGAGCTTGATCCTCCACCCTGGAGGCATCTCAAGATGCTCGAAAATAGTCTGCATCAACCCCATCCAAGACTCCGCAGCCTGTGGTCTGCCATCCCCTAAAAACATCGATGAATGCTACTACTGGAATATACATGTCAGCTTAGCCATAGATGTGGCAGCCGACGGTGCTCCCATAAAGGTCTGCATAAACCGCCATAAGCCTTCACGGAACTGCGCCTCCACGCCTATGGCTGGCATAGCATCTAGTGCTGCATCTGACTCTACTGGAGGATCAACTGGTAGCCCATGGCCCACCATCTCGGGAGTATTCTTGTTGCCACTCTCCTGTCGAACAACGCGCAGTCGTCTAGGCGGCATGACACTACAAGGTCAAAAACACGCCTTAGATTTAAGATTATCAAAGGCTGAAAATTAAGAAAACCAAAAGGGAACAAGAGGATGGAAGCATTTCAAAAAGAGAAAAACAAGACTACATGAAGTGTATACTGACTACACGGTGTGTACTTGACTCCCCTTCCCCTGCCCGGGTCCTTCTGCACGGCTAAGCCACACGACTCCCGTTTGAACAAAACTACACCGCGTGTATAATATCTACACGGCATGTATGGTGTTATTTTCTAACTACATGTGTCGTCTGTGACATGGCTGACTACTCGGCTTGACACTACACAGCGTGTTACACCCGCACATGGCTTGTCAACAACCCCATATTCCAGCCACATGGCCAACTCCACACGGTCTGTCCTCAGACAAGACTACACGGCATGTCCCATAGGTACACGGTGTGTACTAGACGATCTCTGCTGACCCGTGTTGTTTGTTACACGGCCGGTTTACACAGCTCAACCTACACGGCGTGTTCAATATAAACACGGCGCGTACTCTAAAGGTTTACGCCGACCTGTGTTGTTAGTTACACGGTCGTGTTCCCAGGTCACACTACACGGCGTGTTCATCATTGACACGGGATGTTCTGTACAGGAGTTCACCGACTCATGTTGTTAGTTATAGGGATGGACTCCGGGTCAATACTACACGGCGTGTACAGAAGCTAGACGGCGTGTTCGCCCCAAGGTCGTCCCTTCCCCGTGTCGCCGCCCACACAGTTTCTGACACGGGAAGAGACTACACGGCATGTACTTAGACTACCCGACGTGTACATAAAAAGTTCATTTTTCTTCCCGAACAGAAGACCATACACAAGGTGTTTAAAAACACTACACAGTGTGTATATTGGGTTTCTAGACAGTATGACTCAGAAACATCCCTGGAACCTAGAAAACACTGAAAAACAACACCTATGTGCCGAATTCCGATCCGTGAGGGTCCATACTCTCCACAAATCAAATTTTGACACCTTATCTGTGTTATAACATAATAAACAGTCAATGATCCACCAAATTCCGGTCAATGGGGACTATTCTCCCCAAAAACAAAAGTTTGTCAACCATTCTACAAACAGGCTCACATAAAATTACCCTATCAAATAATAGGTATTTTATCAGAGCAGCTATCACAACAACATTCTTTTCTAGCACAATAACTATAATAAAAACATGCAATTTATAATGCACCTATATGGCATGTAACTATGCATGGCATGTGATTCTAGAATGTGCCTATATGATGCATGAGACGACATACCCTCATCTCATCGTGTTCCAACGGAATAGAACCAATTGATATAATATAACAGCACAATCACAAGTGCGTCACCCAATAGTGAAATCATATCAATCGTATATTGAAAAATCAGTAAAATTGAAAAAATACGAGGTAGACTGGATTTTCCCTGTACACTGGTTAGCTACACCCAGACACAGCTTATTAGCAACTAACATTCCTCTTATCCCTGACTACGGCTCCAAATAGTAAGTTAAAGAAAAGAACCCCTTTGATACCACTTTTTAATGTCCTGGTCCCAGGTGCCACGCAAAGGGTGCCCCAAACCCAGTTCACCACGTGACCTCATGTGCATTTCCCTAAATGCCAGAGGCTGCCGACTAGCAGCGAGGGCCCAGGTCTAATAGTGGGGAAACAATGCCCTCATTTGTCAAAGTGTAGCATAGCAGAATACAAATAAAACATACAATCAAAGTGTAAGAAGTAAACCACACACAACTGAAATACACAACAACAGTGTATATGACTAGAAGTATATAAATAATGATGCTACATGTCTCAAGTTCTAAGAAAAGAGACAGAACATGTTATACATCAATACAGTACAACAAAAGCAGAGTAAAGCAACACACAACAAAACATCTGGCAGCGAAATCGCGAACCTAGGCTCGGTCCCATGCCCTCCTACACCTCAGCAACAATCAAGTACATGTATAGGGACTCTTGCCCCTATCCACACCTGTAGAAACATAATCTGTTTGGGCCGAAAAGCGTGACCCAAATAGGGTGTGAGAAATAAATTCCCAGTAGGCACCCACCAAAGGCCCGTGCCCCACTATGTGTAGCATGAAACAACAATGTTCAATAGTAAAATGCAATAAAGTAAGCAGTAATCAAAAGAAAAGAACTTAACAATTAAATTTCCTTTTTAATATTCATTTTAATCATCTAATTTTAAAATATCACAATAGTGAATATTCTAAGTAACCGCTAAAAGTACGCAGACGCATAAACCCCTACCCTCAGGTAAAGAGTATCCAACACAAGAATCTTCCCTTAGGCATAACAGATTTTGACCCCATGTGTAGGTAGTGTCGCCCTCAAGAACAGAATCAGTTGCCCACAGGCACGAAAGAAGTTCCCCTCAGGTCAAAATATATACTGCCCTCTGGCTAAACAGTGCAGTGCCCATGGGCTAATCACAAAAACTCCCTCAGGATAAACAGGTAATCGGTCCATGCCCAACATGTAAAAAATAGTAAACAAGAAATTACTCTCAAGAAAATTCAACAATTACTACTTCAAAGGCATACCCTCGGGTATCCCGGCTAAACGGCTAAACAGTGGAACACACCCCCGGGGTGGTTCCTGATCAATGAAATGATCCCAAACAATAGTTTTACAAATTATTCAATTACTTTACAGTTCTACATAGTTAATATAGCCACAGCCTCATCAACATGACACCCCAACATGGGTTTGTGGCACAAAAACGCACAAAACACATGAAAGTTGGAAAAACCAACACCAAGCCACCTACCTTATACACCAACGAGCGGTATACCCGAACGTCGACTCCAGAAACTCCCAAGAATGGCGTAGATCTGATGAAGAATGAAACTCTCTTAACCTCAAATAACTCCCGTTAGGAGAAGAATTGGTAAGAAACACACTAGGAGAATAGAGGGCTTACCCACACGGTTCCAACGAGATCGTCCGAGGTGGAATCAGATTCCAGATGCCCGATCGGTGGATCTCCAAAGGTCAGGTCATCCACTCCCGCTCCTTCCTCCGGTTCTAAGCCATCCCTATGAATAGGGGAGGCTATTTACCAATTTAAGCAAATAAACAAAGCACACGACATGTAATTCCATGTACACGACATGTACTCCCTTCATTTAACTGTTCCTCTGGAGGCACCACCATATTGTTCACCCATCGACATGAGTACACGACATGTACTCCTGAGTACACGGCGTGTACTGTCGCCCAGCTAGCGGCTACTCCACCGCCTTACTATTTTAGTCTTCCAACTAACTACACGACGTGTAAAGAACCACTACATGGCGTGTATTCGGTTCCTACACCCTTTTTCACAGACATGTCTACACGCCCAGTGTACTAATCCCTACACGACCATAAGTACACGGCGTGTGGAAAAAGTACACGGTGTGTAATTCCAAAATTTAGGATTTTTCCCCATTTTCCATATTTTATTAACAAAACATAAGGAAAAGAGAAAATA
Source organism: Viscum album (assembly GCA_963277665.1). NCBI lineage: Eukaryota > Viridiplantae > Streptophyta > Magnoliopsida > Santalales > Viscaceae > Viscum > Viscum album. The sequence continues at coordinate 1,102,293,174 of OY728133.1, read as the reverse complement.
ATAAGCCCGTACCTCAAAGATAAGAACCAGGTTCTTACAATTCTTCCCGAGTATGACTTTCAATTTGTGACACATAAGTCAGCAAAAAGGACAAGCCATGGCTAATTTCCTCGCAACAAATCCTGCCCCGATGAATATACCAGAATGAACTAAGCTTCCAGATAAAGAGTTATATTCCCATGAAACACCCCGAACTTGGGAGATGTATATTGACACTTCCTCCTATAGTCCTATTTGAAAAAATGATGGGAACCCCAAAGTTCAATCGGGTTGTCTTGTGGATTATATAGTTCTCTCTTGAAAAATAGGGTTTTCCCCAATCCTTCTTTCTATCCAAAGGCTTCACAAATAACAATAAATAATACCAATACCTTGTCAATATCTAGTAATTGGCCCTAAATCTACAAATAGCATACCTAAACATCAATGGTGATTCAGAGTTAGTGATTATGTAGTAAAAATCTGAATATTCCGTCAAGAATGAAGAACCATCCTCTCTCACTAGTTATGTCAGGGGACTAATGGAAGAGTTCCCTTTTGAACACATGTTGCATCATGTTCCCCAATCACATTTTTCATGCACAAACACATTGGCCAATGCGGCCACCATCCTGGCCAATTCTGGTTGGGAAGAAACAATCATATGCATTACAAATCAGAGAATGGTATCAGTAATCATAATTTAGGATATAAAAGAGATCAATATGGTCAACACCACCCCAGATCATGATGCACCAATAGTCACCCCTTTATAGATGTGACCCATAATCATCTACATTCAATATGGGAATCTACCAATTAATAGATCCAGAAGGGAATAGATTTAGTGCTCTGCAGTGAACATTACCCATACAGACATCCTAAATGCGAGTAAAACCCTCTACAAGAATAGATTCTATGGGATCCTTCTCTGATTAAAAGAAAAAGGAGATATTTCTACAGTCATTGAATAATACCTTGTCAGATCTTTCGCCCCCATCAATCTGACACCAGCCTCTTCCCTCAGATCCATAGGATTGTATATTACTGGAAAACCATGATATATGACTGTGTGGAATTCACCTTGAAATATTGTGCATGCCAAATCCATGGAAACTTCTTCCACCAACCATTATAATTTATGTATACCACTAAATATTCATGGTTTCTTGTTGTTTGCGGGATGGATATCATGGGGTTATAGATCCCAACCTCATCTAAGCAGTTCAAGTATATTCATACTACTACCAAATTCATTTCCAAATGGGATGTGGATAAACCCCTCAAGGAGTTCAGGACAAAAAAATATCATCAACGTCATGAATCCCCATATAATCACCAGGTTTGGAGTCCCTCACACAATATTGATGAACAACAATAGAAATATATATACCATGATGTTGAAGAACCTATACCAGGATTACAGCATCATGTCTAATCACTCATCTCACTATCATGAAGTAGAAAATGGACATATATAGGCCTTTAATAAAACCCTATTGAATATATTCATGAAGATAGTGAACAAGGATAAGAAATATTGGCAGGAAAAACTCCTCCATGCTTTATGGGCCTACTGCACCACCACACGTACTTCTAAATAAGAAATTCTATACTTACTGGTGTACGAGACCTAGGGAGTGTAACCCATATAATTTTGAATACCCTCAATATGAATTTCTAGTTTCATACATCTCTCATATGATGAAAAATCAGAATAGAAGCTACATGAGTTGGAATAGCTAGAGGGGAAGTGGTTGTCCGCACTGCCTAATCTGAAAATTAATGAGAACCGGATAACATAGTCCTTTATTAAAAAGGATTGCCTCCATTAAATCCTTCAAGGAGATGTGTTTTTGTCCTAGAAAACCACAACGATGCCAGGAAATAATCCCTTAAAATTGTATCCCAAAAGGGAAGGACCTTATGTAATGCATGAGTTTTATCATAATGGAGCCTGTTTTTTGGCCACCAGGGATGGGGATAATGTCACACCTCCCACCAATGTGAGGTTTCTAAAAAAATAATATTCATTAACTATCATCCTGGGAATCCAAATTAGAGTATGTCCCATCATTTTTCCTGAACACATGATGTTAAACTATATAGAGTTCTTCGTTTTCGCAAGATGTTAAACTGCACTGTTTCCTATGAACTATGCATGAATTGATTCATGTAGTCACATGATACATTGTTGTGCTAGAACTTATATTATTGGGCATATCTATAGGATTATTTTCCATTAACAACGGGTGATTAATTTTCCCTATTTCATGATATAAAACTACAAATAACCAAAACATCTCCATTCATGATGGGTTACACAATATCCTTACCTCATGATGTTAAAATGAATGAATATGTGATATCCAACTCCATTCATGTCAAGTCGCCTATGTACTTGTTTCCTAAAATTTGACTATATAGTTCTTCTAGAACTATGAATGGATTGATTCCCATTTCACATGAGATACATATGGACACCTCAATCCAATATCTTATTCCATCCACTATGTGATATGAAATTCATTTTTCATACCCACTTCCCATCTCTACATTGTAGGGAAACTCGTTTTGTTTATTATTTCTCACACGGATCACAGATAATGTGAGATTAGGAATTAGGGCAGAAACTTAACCTCATAAGAATGGAATAATAGTACACTGTAACACCCGAGATTTTTATGAGTAATATTTTGTTTTTATATATCATCAAACTAATCTTTCACTACACACTTGCTTGGCTTACTTTACACGCAATCACGACCTTCCTCGATAGCATGCGTCGTACGCAATACTGAGTTTCACTAAACAACAATATGCTATTAAAACTAGCCGTTATGAATAGTAATATGCACCTTTTGAAATTTTATAAATTTTATTTTTCAAAATGGACTTCATTTTTGGACTCAGAATATCGAAATTAGCCTAGGGTAAAATTTTGGTATTTTTCTGAAAACTTTCAATTTTTGATGAATAGTGAAACCACTAAGTGGTAGGTTAAAAATTGAATTTTGCATAAAACTTAATTTTACCGCTTCTGTGAATGGAATTTCAAAAATCCGATAGACACGGTTGATATCAGTATGTAAAATGTGGTTCAATGAGATAAAAATAATTTTTTGGTGAATAGTAACTTTTTACTTTGTTTACCGCGGTTAATAGTAAATAGGGTAACTAAGGGTAAATATGATATTAATATTACCCTAACACATGTCCTAATTCTATTGGATAAGTGTAATTCGACCAAAAACAAACTTAGGAATAAAAATATGACCATTTAGGCCCACTTGGATTAGATTAGGACATTTATTATTAATTTATTTAAAGAAGGGTTAAAATAGTTAAAATCAAAGTTTAATAAGTAAATCATTTTTAATATGGGGTAATAAATAAGATAAATTTGACTATAAATATTCATTAGAAAGATAAAAAAATTTCCTACATAATGGTATTTTATTTGTAATTTTTAGACATTAAATAATTTAATTTATTTATGACACAATGATGATGCTGTAATTATCTTATTAATGAAATATTGACATAATTGATGTTATAAACACCAAAATAAATGTAATTTGAGACTTTTTATGAATTCAACTAATTTTTTAGGTTACTATGATATATTAATGTTGATTTAATCAACTTGGTTCGAACATATAATTCTGTTATGACTTTCACAAAAATCATATATCAAATAGTGTCAAAATTGACACAAAATAGTTTTTAAATCAAATATTATATTATTAGTTGTTATTTTATTCCCAAAAATCTAAGGTTCGGCCAAATGACTAAGATAAGGATATATATATTAATAATAAACAATTTGGGGTTCGTTTGCCATGTTATAGTAAGTTTATTAACCATATAGTGAAAGAAAACAAAAAGACACGGTAAAAGATAAATTATTTAACTTAGAGTTAAATCTAATTGATAAGGTTAAAATAATACCCTAAACCTGTCTAAATTCTATTGGTTGATAGGATTTCGACCCATCCCCACTTTAGCTTCGAAATAAGACCCTTTGGAACCATTATAAACCGATTTTTTACTTTAATATAAAATAATATTTTGAGATATTCCTAAGGTGCCCCTCTCCTCCCTTATAAAAGGGCACCTCCTCCCCCTCCTCCTCACACAAATTTTAGCACTCAATCTCGGCCAACCCCTGCCATTTTCTCCTCTCCACTTCCCTAGAATAATCCTAGAGGTCCTGGTCTTCTTCAAAGACCAATCTTAGTTCCCTAAGTGGAGGATTCAAAGAGGCGTTCCAAAGAAGAGGTAATATCCATTACCGGTCTTTTCAATTTCTTTCTTCTTCAACTTCTTCTTCTTTAGTTGTTTCATGATAAATTAATAACATAAGTATTACTTACATACTGATATTTTATTATAAATATGAAACAACCCTAATTCACCTTCTATCCATCCCACGGAAAAATGAAATCACCGCGCGTGCGTACGTACGGAATATCGTCTCCACGCCGTGGTGTAATCTATTTTTCCACCATCACTTTACAAGGATGGGTATAATGGTGTAATGAGTAACTATTTATGATTATTATAAAGTAATATTGATACTGAAATAATATATATATACTCCAATACAATTCCACGATCATAGGAATGATATCATCACTCGTGCGTACGTACGGAATACCGTCTCCATGATGTGATGCGACTCGTTCTACATGATCATCATTACATAGTAATTATATAAATGAATTGAATGAATAAATATGATATATGTTACAATAATACCATTCTGGATATAAGGTATCTATAACCTTAAAAGAAGAATAAGAATGTATTCGGCAAAACACGCATAAGAACAAAAGGTAATAAAGACCCGAGTAACAAGTAAGAATGAAATATTACTAACAAGAAGCTAAGAATATGACCATATATGATATCATATCAATATGTATGATTCTGGAATAAGTCAATAACATTATTTAAACCATTATACAGGAGCTTCGGACACATACAAATCAAATCGGACCTAAGGTAATGGAAATATCACAATCTCATTTTTATCCGAGATTGTTTATTCGTAAGTATTTACTGGGGTGTATTTTATCATTCACATCCATGTTTCAAAAATATGTAATATTATTTCCATCCACCTACAATTGTTTAAATCCATTTTTACCCTTCGGTGAGTTTTTACTAAAAGAAATGAAATGAATCTTTTGTCGTTTTTCGTACGAGGTACTTTTTGACTTTTCCGACAAAAGTACGAAGAATGTTTTTTTTAACATATATGGCATGAATGGATTTTTAAAACATTATTTCCAAGAAGCTTACTTTAAAAGTTTTCAAGTTTATTTTTAATCAACTTCTTTTATTTTAAAGTCGTATGACATGTTTTGAAAGGAAAAATGTTTTTGAAGTAGAAAGGATATTTTCCTCAAGAATGGAGTTCAAGTATTTTATCAAAATTATTTTCCATCTAAGACAATAAAAGGGTTCTGTTTTTATCCCTATTATTACATGGATTTGATTATGTTGTTATGGAAACATTTTTATGAATTCCTTTATCTTATTTGAATTGTTTTATGATGCCATGTTGTTTAAGAATCCCATTTTTATTACGTGGATTACGCTATGATGTATGGTTTATGATTATGTGGCACACATAAGAAAGGATTCATTATAAGATGGGTGGGACCTATATCCCCCTCCAATGCATTCGGTAAAGGTTTTATATCTCATGAGATAGACATGGCTAGAACGGTAGGTTATACCGGTTCAGTGCAACAGGACTGGAACGAGGGTGACTCGGTTCAGAAAGGGACTTTGTCCACTAAGATAGTCTTGGCAATGAGTCATAACTAACAAGAAATGATTTTCCATGATTATGTGTGCATGCCACAAAGTTTCAAGTTTCATGTTAGGATTATGGGGATCTCATTTTCACTTCTATGATTTATTCCATGTTAAGATTTTATGATCTCTTTTGCAGGTTATGATTTTCAAAAAGATATGATATGATTTTTTTTCCTTTATTTGCCCTTGCTGAGCATTTGAGCTCACCCTTTTATGTTTTCTTTTCCCCAGGTCAGGAAGATTGATATTAAGTAGAATATGCTAAAAGGGACCCTAGATATGATGAAATAAATGGGAGACACTTTAGAAGATTTATGAACCAGTTGTTTATGTTTCCCAGTTTCTAAAGACACTATACCTATACGGTCCTTTGTGGTTTTGTCATATGTTGTAATTAGTGTGCTTCAATTTTGAAGTATTAACAATGTATGTAAAGTATGGGTCGTTATAGTTGGTATCAGAGGAAAGGTATAGTCAACCTTTGGAAACTAGGATGTGAAAGCCTTAGTAAGAACCCTAAGGATAAGTCTAAGCATAGAACACAATCTTAGTGTTTAAGAAATGGCCTTGAATAACCTAGGATAAGACCTTAAGCATGAAAATTTTATTCTTGAATTATGTGTTTTTCCTCTTATAATTAGTGTTGCTCACACTATTCTTCTTGGTTTTAGTCAATGGCTGGAACCCGAAGGAACCGTGTTAATGCGGAATGCGATGGGCAATGCAATGATTGTCCCCCTGAGCAACCAAACGATATGGGAGCTGGAATGCAAAATCTTGTAGCCATGCTAACACAACTTTCTCAAGCTATGAATCATGCAGGACTTCCAAACGAGCAAAGGAAGGAGCAACATTCTGTTGAATCCTTCATGAGGCAGCATCCACCTTGTTTCAGCGGGTCTACTGATCCATTAGTTGCTGAACAATGGATTAGTACTACTGAAAAGATATTTTCAGTTCTTCAATGTTCTGAGCATGATAAAGTCATCCTCGCAGTGTATCGTTTGGAAGGAGATGCTGATCAATGGTGGAATCTTATTAAGAATACGAGGCAAAGGGATGAAATTGAGTCTATGGAATGGGATGAGTTCAAGAACTTATTTTTCAATAAGTACATCCCTCGTATTCTCCGAACAAAGATGGAGAAAGAGTTCCTTGAACTGAAGCAAAGGGATGATGAATCTGTTGGTACCTATGAAGCAAATTTTACAAGACTTGCAAGGTACTCTTCTGGTATTATTATCCAACCCGAGAGTAAGATCAATCGATTCTTTAGTGGCTTAAAACCAAGTCTTCGAAGGGCGTTAACCATAAGGGACTTCAATAGCTACGAGAAAATCGTTCGATGTGCTCTCAAAGTCGAGATGGATATTGGAGTAACCCATCAGTCACATGGGTTTGAGAAGAAGAGGAAGATGGAATTCAAAGGAAAATCTAAAGGGCACGCTGAAAAGAAGATGAACTTTTCCTTATGCTCAAAGTGTGGAAAGAAACATGGAGGGAGTTGTCTTAAATGGACAAGTAAATGTTTTAAATGTGGAAAGGAAGGTCATCGGGCATTTGAATTCCGCGATAATGGGAAGAAGATGTCTAATGATGCAAACAAAGGAAGGGATACACAGAATGAACCTACTACACTTCAATGTTTCAAGTGCAAGGAGACGGGGAATTATGCCAATCAATGCCCAAATCCAAGGGTTGATGATGATGGTCGACGTCAACAAAATCTTAAGGCTAAAGACAAAGGAAAGTCACATGCAATTTCTATCAGCGATGTGGAGTACGATAACGAAGTGGTGAAAGGTACACTTACCATCCACTCTAAAGTAGCAAATGTTTTATTTGATTCTGGATCCACCCACTCTTTTATTTCTAAAGAATTTTCTAAGGGTATCACCGTATTACCTCAACAATTAGATGTTGAGTTAGCTGTGACAACACCTAATGGCACCACAGTCGCATCAAAAGTTTATAATTCTTCTCCGATCGAAGTTTGTGGGAAAGTGCTTCCTACAAATCTTGTGATCCATCCTTTAGTGTAATTTGATGTGATTCTTGGCATGGATTGGCTTTCTCTACATGGAGCTCATATCAATTGCCAAATAAGGGAAGTCACATTTCATATTCCAGATCAATCTATGATCGTCTATCAATGCAAGGATGAACATAACCTTCCAGTGGAAATTCCTTCCATCTTATGGGTCTTGATTCCACTAAATGAAGGTTATTTATCTCAAATGGTTGGTGAGAAACTCACGATTAAGAATATGCCCATTGTACAGGAGTTTGATGATGTCTTTCCGGAGGAATTACCGGGTCTTCCACCAAATCGTGAAGTTGAGTTTTCAATAGAACTCATACAGGGTGCATTGCCTATTTCAAAGACACCTTGTAGAATGGCCCCAATTGAGTTGCAGGAATTGAAGAAGCAACTCCAAGAGAATCTTGATAAGGGATTCATACGCCCTAGTGCGTCACCTTGGGGAGCACCTGTTCTATTTGTTAAGAAGAAAGATGGATCAACGAGACTCTGCATTGATTATCGAGAACTTAACAAGATCACTATCAAGAACAAATATCCTCTCCCACGCATTGATGACTTATTTGACCAACTACGCGGAGCTCAATACTTTTCCAAGATTGATCTTCGTTCAGGGTATCATTAATTAAGGGTCAAAAGGGAGGATATACTAAAGACGGCTTTCCGTACAAGGTATGGACACTATGAATTTATAGTGATGCCATTTGGTCTTACTAATGCCCCTGCTATCTTCATGGATCTAATGAATAGAGTCTTTAGAGACTATCTTGATCAATTTGTGGTAGTCTTTATAGACGATATTCTTGTCTATTCAAAGAGCAAGGAAGAGCATGAAGATCACTTGAGAATTATATTGAAGACCCTGAGAAAGGAGAAGCTTTATGCCAAATTTACCAAGTGTGAATTTTGGCTTCAAAAAGTTTCATTTTTGGGTCACATAATCTCAAAAGAGGGGATATCTGTGGATCCAGCAAAAATAGAGGTTATCGAAAGATGGTCGAGACCAACAACAGTAACTGAGATTCGAAGTTTTCTTGGTTTGGCTGGATATTATCGACGTTTTGTAAAAGATTTTTCACGATTATCTAATCCACTCACCAAGTTGACTCGGAAAGGAGTTAAGTTTGTCTGGACAGAGGAATGTGAAGAGAATTTCAAGGAGTTGAAAAGAAGGTTATCCAGTGCACCTGTGCTCACACTGCCTGGTAGTGGAGAAAGGTTTGTGATCTACAGTGATGCATCCAAGAAGGGATTGGGGTGTGTTCTTATGCAAAATGATATGGTGATAGCTTATGCCTCACGACAGTTGAAAATCCATGAGCAAAATTACCCAACACATGATTTGGAGTTGGCTGCGGTAATCTTTGCATTAAAGATTTGGAGGCATTACCTTTATGGTGAAAGGTGTGATATTTATACTGATCATAAAAGTTTAAAGTATATTTTCACACAAAAGGAGCTGAATATGCACCAAAGAAGATGGTTGGAGCTGATTAAGGATTATGACTGCTCAATCCATTACCACCCTGGGAAAGCAAACAAGGTGGCAGATGCATTAAGTCGACAAGACCATGCTAGTTTATCCATGATGAGGATCACAAAAGATCCAATATTTATGGATTTACAAAGGATGGATCTTGGAATTATAATGGAAGGGGAAAAATCTTATCTTTCTCAAATGAATGTTCAACCATCTATACATGTGAAGATTAAAGAGGCACAGAAAGAAGATGACGAGTTACAAAAGAAGGTGAGAAATGTTCCTGAATTCAACCTTGATTGTGATGGGATACTAAAGTTCAGGAATCGGGTTTGTGTTCCTCCCATTCCCGAATTAAAGAAGGAGCTGCTGGATGAGGCTCATAGTTCATCATTCTCTATTCATCCTGGAATCACGAAGATGTATAAAGACCTGAAAGAGTACTTCTGGTGGGATGGCATGAAAAGAGATGTTGCCGAATATGTCTCTCGATGCTTGGTTTGTCAACAAGTTAAAGCTGAGAGACAAAAGTCTAAGGGGATGTTACAACCATTACCCATACCCGAATGGAAATGGGAAGACATCACTATGAACTTTGTCACAGGAATTCCTAAAACATCCAAAGGCAATAATGCTATCTGGGTCATAGTTGATCGTCTTACAAAGTCTGCACACTTCATTGCTATTAGAGAGGATTTCTCTCTAGATCAGCTTGCCAGGATATATGTAAAGGAAGTGGTAAGATTATATGGAGTACCACTTTCTATTATATCTGATCGGGATCCAAGATTTACCTCGAAGTTCTGGCGAAGTCTTCAGCATACTCTGGATACAGAGTTGAGTTTCAGCACTGCTTATCATCCCCAGATAGACGGTCAGTCTGAAAGAACAATTCAAACCCTAGAAGATATGTTGAGAGCTTGATCTATGGATTCCAAAGGAGGTTGGGATCAACACCTACCTTTGGTGGAATTTTCTTATAATAATAGCTTTCACTCCAGTATTCAGATGGCTCCTTATGAAGCTCTCTATGGAAAGAGATGCAGGACTCGAACTTGCTGGGATGAAGTTGGGGAAAGAAAGCTATTAGGACCTGATCTCATTGATGAAATGGAAGAAAAGGTCAGATCTATTCAACAACACATAAGAGCAGCTCAAAGTCGACAGAAAATTTATGCCGACAACCGAAGAAAAGACCTAGAGTTTGAAGTGGGCAATAAAGTGTTCTTACGAATATCTCCCTGGAAGTGGGTTATGAGATTTGGAAAGAAGGGGAAGTTGAGCCCTAGATATATCGGTCCTTTCGAAATACTGGATCGTGTTGGAAAGGTAGCTTACCAATTGGCGCTTCCACCGAATCTCTCTCAAGTTCACGATGTGTTCCATGTATCTCTCCGGAGAAACTACATACCAGATCCTTCACATGTACTCAGCTCAGAAGTTGTACCGCTGGAGCAAGATCTTTCTTATGAAGAACAGCCGATAGAGATTCTGGATCGTAGCGAAAAAGTCCTACGAAACAAGACCACTCGCATGGTGAAAGTTTTATGGAGGAACCACCAATTAGAAGAAGCTAAATGGGAGCTTGAGGATATGATGAGGGAGAAGTATCCTCATATGTTTGTTACAAAGTGATGAATTTCGAGGGCGAAATTATTTTTAAGGGGGGTAGAATGTAACACCCGAGATTTTTATGAGTAATATTTTGTTTTTATATATCATCAAAGGAATATTTCACTACACACATGCTTGGCTTACTTTACACGCAATCGCGACCTTCCTCGATAGCTTGCGTCGTACGCAATACCGAGTTTCACTAAACAACAATATGCTATTAAAACAAGCCGTTATGAATAGTAATAACCACTTTTTGAAATTTTTTAAATTTTATTTTTCAAAATGGACTTCATTATTGGACTCAGAATATCGAAATTAGCCTAGGGTGAAATTTTGGTATTTTTATGAAAACTTTCAATTTTTGATGAATAGTGAAACCACTAAGTGGTAGGTTAAAAACTGAATTTTGCATAAAACTTAATTTTACCGCTTCTGTGAATGGAATTTCAAAAATCAGACAGACACGGTTGATATCAGCAAGTAAAATTTGGTTCAATGAGATAAAAATAATTTTTTGGTGAATAGTTACTTTTTACTTTTTTTACCGCGGTTAATAGTAAATAGGGTAACTAAGGGTAAATATGATATTAATATTACCCTAACACATTTCCTAATTCTATTGGACAAGTGTAATTCGACCAAAAATAAACTTAGGAATAAAAATATGACCATTTAGGCCCACTTGGATTAGATTAGGACATTTATTATTAATTTATTTAAAGAAGGGTTAAAATAGTTAAAATCAAAGTTTAATAAGTAAATCATTTTTAATATGGGGTTATACATAAGATAAATTCTACTATAAATATTCATTAGAAAGATAAAAAGATTTCCTACATAATTGTATTTTATTTGTAATTTTTAGACATTAAATAGTTTAATTTATTTATTACACAATGATGATGCAGTAATTATCTTATTAATGAAATATTGACATAATTGATGTTATAAACACCAAAATAAATGTAATTTGAGACTTTTTATGAATTCCACTAATTTTCTAGGTTACTATGATATATTAATGTTGATTTAATCAACTTGGTTCGAACATATAATTCTGTTATGACTTTCAAAATAATCATATATCAAATAGTGTCAAAATTGACACAAAATAGTTTTTAAATCAAATATTATATTATTAATTGTTATTTTATTCCTAAAAATATAAGGTTCGGCCACATGACTTAGATAAGGATATATATATTAATAATAAACTATTTGGGGTTCGTTTGGCATGTTATAGTAAGTGTATTAACCATATAGTGAAAGAAAACAAAAAGACACGGTAAAAGTTAAATTATTTAACTTAGAGTTAAATCTAATTGATAAGGTTAACATAATACCCTAAACTTGTCTAAATCCTATTGGTTGATAGGATTTATACCCATCCCCACTTTATCTTCGAAATAATACCCTTTGGAACCATTATAAACCTATTTTGACTTTAATATAAAATAATATTTTGAGATATTCCTAAGGTGCCCCTCTCCTCCCTTATAAAAGGGCACCTCCTCCCCCTCCTTCTCACACCAATTTGAGCACTCAATCTCGGCCAACCCCTGCCATTTTCTCCTATACACTTCCCTAGAATATTCTTATAGGTACTGGTCTTCTTCAAAGACCAATCTTAGTTCCCTAAGTGGAGGATTCAAAGAGGCGTTCCAAAGAAGAGGTAATATCCATTACCAATCTTTTCAATTTCTTTCTTCTTCAACTTCTTCTTCTTTAGTTGTTTCATGATAAAGTAATAACATCAGTATTACTTACATAATGATATGTTATTATAAATATGAAACAACCCTAATTCACCTTCTATCCATCCCACGGAAAAATGAAATCACCGCGCGTGCGTACGTACGGAATACCGTCTCCACGCCGTGGTGTAATCTATTTTTCCACCATCACTTTACAAGGATGGGTATAATGGTGTAATGAGTAACTATTTATGATTATTATAAAGTAATATTGATACTGAAATAATATATATATACTCCAATACAGTTCCACGATCATAGGAACGACATCATCACTCGTGCGTACGTACGGAATACCGTCTCCACGATGTGATGCGACTCCTTCTACATGATCATCATTACATAGTAATTATATAAATGAATTGAATGAATAGATATGATATATGTTACACTAATACCATTCTGGATATAAGGTATATATAACCTTAAAAGAAGAATAAGAATGTATTCGGCAAAACACGCATAAGAACAAAAGGCAATAAAGACCCGAGTAACAAGTAACAATGAAATATTACTAACAAGAAGCTAAGAATATGACCATATATGATATCATATCAATATGTATGATTCTGGAATAAGTCAATAACATTATTTAAACCATTATACAGGAGCTTCGGACACGTACAAAGCAAATCAGACCTAAGGTAAGGGAAATATCACAATCTCATTTTTATCTGAGATTGTTTATTCGTAAGTATTTACTGGGGTGTATTTTATCATCCACATCCATGTTTCATAAATATGTAATATTATTTCCATCCACCTACAATTTTTTAAATCCATTTTTACCCTTCGGTGTGTTTTTAGTAAAAGAAATGAAAGGAATCTTTTGTCGTTTTTCGTACGAGGTACTTTTTGACTTTTCCGACAAAAGTACGAAGAATGTTTTTTTAACTTATACAACATGAATGGATTTTTAAAACATTATTTCCAAGAAGATTCCTTTACAAGTTTTCAAGTTTATTTTTAATCAACTTCTTTTATTTTAAAGTCGTATGACATGTTATGAAAGGAAAAATGTTTTTGAAGTAGAAAGGATATTTTCCTCAAGAATGGAGTTCAAGTATTTTATCAAAATTATTTTCCATCTAAGACAATAAAAGGGTTCTGTTTTTATCCCTATTATTACATGCATTTGATTATGTTGTGATGGAAACATTTTTATGAATTCCTTTATCTTATATGAATTGTTTTATGATGTCATGTTGTTTAAGAATCCCATTTTTATTACGTGGATTACGCTATGATGTATGGTTTATGATTATGTGGCACACATAAGAAAGGATTCATTATAAGATGGGTGGGACCTATATCTCCCTCCAATGCATTGGGTAATGGTTTTATATCTCATGAGATAGAAATGGATGGAATGGTAGGTTATACTGGTTCAGTGAAACAGGACTGGAACGAGGGTGACTCGGTTCAGAAAGGGACTTTGTCCACTAAGATAGTCTTGGCAATGAGTCATGACTAACAAGAAATGATTTTCCATGATTATGTGTGCATGCCACAAAGTTTCAAGTTTCATGTTATGATTATGGGGTCTCATTTTCACTTCTATGATTTATTCCATGTTAAGATTTTATGATCTCTTTTGCAGGTTATGACTTTCAAAAAGATATGATATGATTTTTATTTCCTTTATTTGCCCTTGCTGAGCATTTGAGCTCACCCTTTTATGTTTTCTTTTCCCCAGGTCAGGAAGATGGATATTAAGTAGAATATGCTAAAAGGGACCCTAGATATGATGAAATAAATGGGAGACACTGTAGAAGATTTATGAACCAGTTGTTTATGTTTCCCAGTTTCTAAAGACACTATACCTATACGGTCCTTTGTGGTTTTGTCGTATGTTGTAATAAGTGTGCTTCAATTTTGAAGTATTAACAATTTATGTAAAGTATGGGTCGTTATATACACAATAGGTCGGTTAACAGTCCTAACTGTATGTCTTTAAAATGCATTATTTTTTTCCTTTCTACGGGATGATAAACAGAATGGTTTTCCAAAAACTACATCTAATATGACACTCATTATTATGATATATGTAGGGGATCCCATAATTCCACTCTCAGTTCAAACCATAATATTCCCATCAATTCACATCGAATTCCCACTATCCCCACTGCATGAAGTTAAACTACATTGAATTTACAGAACAACATATAGATTGATTTTCACCTTTTATGACATATATGATGATTCCTAATCATCCAATATCAGGACCAACCAAAACATTTCTATTTATTCATGATGGTCCACCTTTGTCTTTTCCGCATGATGTTAAATTTCATGGAACATCAAGAACTCCATGTAGTTTGATTCCTATCATCACTTATCACATAGTTATTCCTAGATCCCCAATCCTTAGCCTAGATAAAATTTTCAATTGAAAAAATTTCCACCCCCATTTATGTTTCATGCTTATGTACATTATTTCCTTTACAATAACTAAATGGGACTTGATTCCTTCCCCGTATGAAATGTACTGATGACTAAATTCCCAAATCTTATCCTAGTCAAAATAAACAAATTTAAAAATTCCCCCTCCTTGCATATGGTTCATACCTGTGCAGAATACATCATTGAAAACTAGACATGGATTGATTATTATCCCCAAAATATATGTAGTGATTACTAAGTCTCCATATTTAGGCCAACCCCCAATATTTTCACACCTTCACAGGGGCTCCCACATCTTTATCGCATGAAGATAAACTACAAGGATATATGTCCTTACCGCATGATATTAAATTGGGTGGTAGTATATACTTACTATAAGTACGTCCTTACAACATGATGTTAAACTAGATGGGATTATGTCTCTACAACATGACCTTAAAACAACATGGAGGAAAGTACGTCCCCACTGCATGGCAATAAATAAGGAACTATGTCACCCATTTTTTCACCCCATCTGAATAGTCCAAAAGATAATTACATTGTCCGACTAGAGAATGGGGTGTTTCCACCATCATTTAAATCACCTCAATACATAATACACACTCTATGCATCGGGTGTCTTGGGTCACGAAAACCTTCCATGGCCCTTGCAAAGTATATCAGCTTAAAATACCCTTTTCTTAACAATACATTCATGAACATGCATCCATTTTACGTTCATATGGCTATCAACCTAATGCGCCACTCTGAAAATGAAAATTCCAATCCACATGATCCCTAACATCATTATGGAAGCACTCGACACATTATTATGTCTGAACTCCTTCCTCTATTACATTCCATAATAATTACACATGATGAAAGAACCATGATCCATGGATTACAACATTTTTATCTCCCTCATTAAAGAATGTTGGGGTGATGTTGAAACTATGTATCCCAATTAGGATATTTTGTAATATCTCCCATATTAGGTCCATGTGATTCATGGACCTGAACATTTTTTTCTTTTATACAAGATATATGAACTTGAAACTCTAGCCTATAATGGTAAAAATCATATGACCTTAAACATCAAAAAAGGGACAAAAAACTTGTATTTTCAAAACCTATAATGTGTGTCCTAAGAAAAAGTTGAGTCTCTTCTCACTAAACTCATCATTATCAATGTTTATGAAAAAATATGATTGAAATAGATAATTTATAAAAGCTCATAGGGTATAACTATTTTCCCTATTAAAAACAAAGCAATGATTGTCGTACCCCTGATCCCATAAAAAGTAAGATTAATGGTTTTTTCACATCTCCTCACCATGATAATAAATTTGTCATGCGGTGGAACAAATTTTTGGGTACTTGCACCCTCTTTGGATTTTAAACTTTCCATAGATCACACATCATGAGTGGGAGTGTCTTGGATCATTGCAACCTTCTATGTCTCATGGAAATGATATTTGGCTTAATGGACCATTTTCTTGAATATACATACATGAGCATGGCTCTTTCATATGAAATTATAGACATCAACCAAATGTGTTACTTTAAAAAAGGATATTCAGATCATTGTAAGCCCTGACATCATCACTATGGTACTCAACATCACAGTGTGTCTGAACTACTCCCTGTATCATTGTCCCACATCATCCTACAGACTTGAGCACTCAAGGTCATGATTTACAATACATTTACCAAAATATCCAGGCAGATTCTATATATTAGACATTACATCACCATGTTTCATACCATTTATCTAGGACGGACTATGAAACTTCATTCTATAGCCTATGATATGTCACCCCTCCTTATTAAAACCAATATTGCATAGGTCTCGAGCTACATGATTTAAGAGATAATTTCTCTACTGTTCCATAACCCTTCTTGGATATCTTTCATTACATATCCAACACCATAATGTTGATGTTGGAGTCTAAAAAACCTTAATGTACCTCGAAGTGGAGTGGAGATCATCTTTCGTTTGGTATGCTACCAAAACATAAGGTTCTTAACACATCAACTAATGGAGTATTCTCCTTACCAGAAAGGAGATTCATTCCCTATGAGTACTAGCAACCCCACAGTGGAACCTGGAATCTCATAATTTCATGGGACATAACCACCAATTTTTCACCATCACATATTGATGGACTTGGAATGTAAGGTAATGATTTACCTCACCAATATTCCAAATATCTAGGTGGATTGAGCTTCCCTAATATTTCTCCCTAAATGTATATCACCTCCATGAATCTTCCATATCATTCGGAAAAGTTACCTGACATAAAGAGACCCTTTGTTTCACTATGAATTAATGCCTATAGATCCTAATTATACTCCTATGGTTGTTAACCAAATGTTTCACTCTAAAAAAATGGTATTATCATCCTCACGAGCCTCAGCAACACCATGGTAGAACCAAACAGCTCATAGTGTTTACGGTCAATCCTTGCATGTCGACACAATATCCCATGATCATATAGAAGGTCTAAGTGAAATGCTCCAAAACTAAAAGAAACATTAGGTAAGAGAAAAATGACCCTAATCTAAAGCAACATTAGGTCCGAGATAAAATATATTAATCTAAAGAAATATCTTTTCTGAAATAAAAGACCCTAAACTACACATAACATTAGGATATAGCTAAAATTTTTAAACTAAAAGTAACTTTAGGTCTGAGATAAAAAACCCTAAACTAAATGCAACACGACATATTAGATAAAAGCCCATAAACTAATGAAATAGAAGTTTTGGGCTAAAATACCTTAAACTAAAACAAGATCAGGTCTGATCTAAATTACCTTCAACTAAAGCAATATAAGGTCCGAGCTAAAATACCTTAATCTAAATAAAAATTATGTCCAAGATAAAAGACTATAACTAAATAAATATTTGTTTTCAGCTAATATAACTTAAAATAAAAACATATTTTGTCTGACCTAAAACATCTTAAACTATAGAAATACTAGGTCCAAGCTGAAAGACCATAAAATAAATCAATATTAGGTTTGGTCTAAATGGCCTTAAACTAAATCCATGTGGAAATATAGTATGCAATAGATTGAAAGGCTCACCATATTTCCATAGTAAAATTAATCTATGATCACCAACCCTATATTCTTTGTAAAATAATGGAGAAATCTCCACATGAGACATATATTTCACTAGACAAATGGAATAGATTCATCAATAATGATCAGCATGTCAGTTTCCATTCATGGGGTTTTCTGAAAACAAATATCCATATCTATAAAATCTATGATTCTAGATTTTATTCAAGGGATTGGTATCACAAGAAGTTCCCATAATATTAGAAAAACAGGATGATAGGAACGTCATGGATAAAGAGAAGATGGAAAAGAAGAAAAAGAAATGAATATTTCAGAAAGTCCATTTTTATTGTTCGATAAAGGGGGGAGGAATCTCTACCTTTCAGAGCCTCTCCTATTCTCCAAAAGAAGGTATGCACTACAGAGGTAAAAAAATGGAAAAAGTAGATTAGTTGTGCCAGGAATATCGGCAAGTCTCTGATGAGAAGAATTGATTGAACGTTGGAGTGCCACTCTCCCTACTTCTTCCTCTTCCACTCCAAGACAAAGACTGTTTACCAAGGAACTAGACTCTTTAGCTCCCTTTTGAGACGTAGTCAATGAGGAGGAAGAGTTTGAGAGATCAAACATAAAATGAGAAATGATTTTCTCATACCTCCATGTTTGTATGGACCATACATCCATATAATTTTGAAATTCAGATACTACTAGTCAACCCATCTCTAATTCCTCTAACATCTCCCCCAACTTCATTTCAAGAGAGATTCATCCTCAAATCCATGAATATTTAATTCACTTATAGCAATATCTCACCCTATTATAATGTTTGTCTTTGTAATTTTATACATAGTCTGTAAGTTAAAACCATATTCCCATAATTAATGAAATAATTTAATAATTCACCCCCATGGTCATCGAAAACCCAAAATGTGTTTTTTTAATCAAGGAATGAATCCATTTTCAAATCATCCTTCCTCTTTCCCAATCCTCTGCATCTGATGGTGTAGGTAAGAAATATAGAGTTATAATTAGCTGAACAAATGAAAAAGGAGGGGAGGAATCCCCAAAATCTCTTCTCCTAGTAGGAATATCTCCCATAACTTGTGTTGGAGGACTTTTATCATCAACATAATTCGATCAACTATAAAAATGATTATATCTAGTGTAGGGTCTTTTTCTTGATTCCTCCACCAGGTCTTTAACTAATTCCATTGATTCCATAGATAAAGGAGTCGATGATACAAAAGACATGTCAACATAACGAACCTACTTTCCTAACACACCATTGTGATAAGCTATTAACCATGCCAGGTCACAATCCTGGGTAAGGGAAGTGGAAGCACCTATAAAACGAAGTATGATTTTGGCCCCAATATCATCGTATGACAGTGTCTTGAAAAATTGTCAAATGACTCGAGGATGTCGTTCCCCTCAGAAAATGACTAGAGGGATGAGAAAAACTCCTTGAATGCATCCCATATATCAAGATAATTGATTCGGTGTGTAAATTTCACAAACGATAAACTCATCCAACCTATTTGGTAGAACCTCATCCCAAAGGGAGATCATATAAGATCATTCATCCAGGGAACCACATCCATCATTAATAATCAGACCACCTGGTTTATGGAACATAGAGAATTCAATGTTGTTGGATTTATACATTGAACTGTAGCCCTTATTAGGGTTTAATGACATAGTCCCAACCCCATAAATGTTCATCAATCTTGGACAGGATGGGGTTTCCTGGATCCTAGAAGCATTGTAGTACTCATAAAAATGTAAGTGCTTCCTTGTCCAACCAAACACTAAGTGGAGAAGAAAGTTGATCCAATAAAGAGTTTTTCTATATTTAATATATCCGAACATCTGGTAAAGGTGTCCAATGAATGGTACAATAAGGTTAAGTCACTACCTTTCTGCAAGTCATACCACCATCACCAATGTGCCCACATGGATTTTTGAGTGTTCATCCCTAGCTAAAAAATCCACCTATTTAGGAAAATACTTAGAAATACCGACAAACTAGGGTCCAAATAAACTCCGGGTTCACCTGATATCCCCACAAGGTTTAGTTCAAAACATCGATTATGGACCAATAAAAGAGAAAACATTAACAGACTTTTTGGGAAGGGCCCTCACGAGGATGAAAAATAGTTGTCCTGGCTCTGTTGCTATGCAATAAAATATAGATCCAATCTATGATAGAAATAATCAAGAACACAGTTAGTTATCGCTTCAATTTTACCTTAATAAAACCATGAATATCCCTCTGTAAATCCGAGATCTGTAAAGGATCATACCAGATATCTGAATTGGGAACTAATTAATCATACACCTCTCTAATATGTAGAATACCGACAAGTTGATGAATATCCCATAAGATGATTCCCACCTAACTATGAGGAAGATGGAATCTATTGGTCCCAAAACACCATATTCTTACAAAGTGTGTAGAGAAAAGATTAGTATACTCAGAAATCATTTAGAAATAGTTTTTTTTCTGAATTCTTGACCATCTAGACTCAGAGGATAGTTGGTCAAAGTGTAAGACAGACATTGGGATTGAGCTTTAATCAACTATACATCCTTGGTAATTTATTTATGAGCACAATCGAGAGAATATAACAGCCAACGAGATGGAAGAATAAAGTATGGGGAGGTGTGGAGACATCATATAGCAAACCAAACTCATATAGAGAGATTCAATTAGAAAATTGGGCATCCTAAATACCAGGTGAGAGGAACCCCTTTAGACTCTAATTAGCAGTACACACATGGTTGTGGGGATCAACATTATGATTTATAGGAACCAAACACCTTTGATTTGTCGAAACAAAAGGACCATTATGATAATAAGAGGCCATCTAAAAATTAGTAAGTGGCACATGTTAGATGATTAAAATAAATATATCAAATCAAGATGAGGAACAGTGGAATTTGGCGTATTGCATGACTCAATTGTAAATTTTCATACCACATAAGGAGTTTTTGTATCAGCTGACCTTTCGGGGACTCATGGGGTGCATAACCCCTACAAGGAATCATGAAAACTGCATGAACCCCATGAAGATATGTGACTACGTGACCTGAACATGGTTACACGAGTCTCAAGTGATTGAATGATAAGGATTGTAGATTTGAAAAGGGCCTCAAGACAACCACACCCATCATATTCAGTGTTTGAGAAGTGACCAATGTATGATTCGCGGTCAGATCCAAAAAACATATGAGTTAGAGATAATCTGTAAGGAGAGCTCTAATGAAAAAGAATTATGGTGAGACTCATGAATGAGTTCTGTGACCATGTTTCATGTCACAATCTCCCAATTAAGGCACCCAATGGAGGAAAATACGAGAGTGCTCTAGGAAGGGGATATTAGGGAATTGAATAGTCCTCCCCTATAGGTAAGACATTTTTTTAGAATTCCATACTTTTCCTATTATACCAAATGTCACCTAATACATCGATTCATGACACTACTAATGAATCAGGTGGGCATTAGCTTTCATCAAAATGGAGTCCTTGTCTCTGAGGATATCACTCCTGAGGGAGAGAATTTTTTGACAGCCACCAAATAAGATTCATAAAATTCGTAAAGTAAGAAATACCAGAATAAGGGAATTACCTTATACACTAGGGAAATATAACCGAGACTTGTGGGTTGCATTATCCTCTAAGGGACATGCGATCACGTTTCCAATTCAGGTTTACACAATGACTCCACACACAATGCATAACATGGGGTGAATCTCACATAGAACCCTTCAAAAAAACATCCTTCTCTTATGAAATCAATCTATATTACTGATGGTCGTGTGATAAAAACTGAATGTGAACCCTAAGGATTCATGGGTTTTCTGTGGAATGTTCCCAAAAAACCATACAAAATTGATCCACAAATATGGTGAAATAATTTCCAAAGGGAGAAACCTCCCGTGGTCATAATGATCATGTGACATATCAACTGTTGAAATGATAAATTTCATAAATGATATCCATGTAAACTCACAAGACCCATTGAATCACTGTACAAAAAAACAGCAGAAGTAAAAGGGATGAGGTGATAGGAAGTTTCGGTCATGGAAGGATACGTGATGCTCCCCCAGAAATCCGCAAGTCACCACGAGTCTTGGGTGACTGGTCTGCCACATCTCTTGGTCTCCCATTGACTTGTCGGCCTCCCCACATGGATGCCCTCAGGTATTTCCCAGAAACTCCATGCTTCCCCTCTAATGATCTAAGGGAAAATGGATATATTTTTTCACAAACATCCACATGAACCCCTATATAATGCATATTTGTCACTTGACGAATCATCAAAATCTGGATAAAATATCCTTGAAATTACTCATGTGAACACGAAATACAATCAAAACATTGATGAATAAAACAATGGAGATAAAAGGGAAGTGGAAATAATTACTCACGATCACTGATGGACAATAAACGAACCCCTAAATATCCACAAGGAACCGAAAATCACTAGAGATATGTCTTCCACATATCAAGGACTCCTTTTGTCATTTTAACCTCATCACATGGAAATCATCGGTTATATAAAAGCAACGTTGCACTTCCCTTTGTCTCTTCAAGGAAAAAAGAACAAGTTTTCCATGAAATTCTTATGCACCCACACATGGAACATAATAGTCATGTGACACATCACTAAAAATAGAGCAATTATCTAGGACATTTATTGTGAAATATTACATGACTCCCAAACATTGTCACATAATACAATGGAAATAAAAGAGGTAAGTGTCAGAAGGAACTTGTGGCCGCTAAAAGGAATGCAATGTACCCAGGAAGACCGCAATATGGTACCACAAGACCCCTAAAATAATCATCCTTATCATGTATAAATCCATAGATAAGTCACCAAGCATCTTGTGGACACCTTTTAATAGACACCTTGGAACTCTTAAAGGCCATTGGGAATGTTTTTAAAACAATATGAAAAGTCCCTTTCCATGCCCACATGACCAAAAAAGTCATCAATAATCGAAAATAATCTGAAAATTGATGAATTGATGGATGAGACTTAGGAACACTAAAAATCAAGCGACACACTTTGAACGAACCATGACGGAATATCACAAACCCACATGGTGCCATCCCACTTCACCAACTCCAACCTTGATTCATACTAGTTATTCCGCACAAAGCATAGAACAACTGGGATGGTTATTCCTATAGTTTTGCGAACCCAACGTGAAAAATGAACCAGCTACAACATGAAAGGAAATATAGAGCACAAAAGTCCCAAGCATCAAAGAAAACTTCTTGAAACATCTCAACACACAACATGCCATAATTCCTTCTAGTATTATACCAGAAAACACCTGAGGAAATCATGAGGTGTTGAAATGGTAATTCATGTAATCATTTAGAGATTTTGTGGAGGGCCACTGGCAAGTTATGCGAAAAAAATACCTCATCTATGCGAGATCATGCGAGACTCAAAATAAATTGATACTAAACAAACCTAATTCATTCTCAACACAAGGTCTAAAACAAATATCTGAAGCCAAGTACATAAAAAGGGAAGTTATCTATGACCCTCATGTGCTTCACATGAGTCATAAAAGGAAAAAATAAAACACTAGGATACATCAATTAGATCTCCCAATATTACATCAACTAGCTATTAGGGACACGCGAAATACTCCTAACTTGTCAAAGAATGTAACATGACCCCTTTGGGTGCACCACCTTAGTCTTGTGAAACCTTATTTTTTATCACCCTATCCCTATTATTTTCTTCAGATACATCACCTGACTAATATAATTGTGTTCTCTCATATAACTCAAGTATCAATGTTGTATCAGGGCATGACAAAAAAGCTCTCTCAACACCCTTCGAGCAAGCCATCTGAGACATGTGACGCCCTCTAGACATGATGGTCGGGTATCACAATGAGCTCCATGGACGTTAGCCAAGACACAAGATATTAATCAGACTATGTCATAGTAACTCTTGTGAAAACCCCATACATGTCAAAACAGGTCATTCGATGGCTTCTATAACATAGAAACTATGTCTTGCGATGTCCCCCCCCCCACCAGAGAATTCCACAAGTTTATGTTACACCCTCTAGACAACTATACTAGGAAACAAGTGAATCCTAGGATTTTATATCCCTATCCTTCCTCAGTGTGTAAACCCCATATTCAAGGGAAACATCAATTTGAAAGCCCCAATTAACAGAACTAAGATGACTATAATTCCATCCATATTTAGGATGTATAGGTCCCATATATATATTTCGAGATACAAATTGATAATCCAGAGTGATCCAAATATCCATGACCGTATCCAGATAAATGAAATTGATTACATGCAAAGATATGTTTCTCATAATGAGAATAGTTTACGTGAGCTTAGGGAGTCACACCATTCATGTTATCTATACTATACCCCCCAAGGTTACAAGGATAACCTCAGAGTGTAATCCGCCACAACAGGAATCATATAGTATGTCACTAATAAGTAGGGAATCCATCTTGGTTTGAGCCCTTAGAATTATTGAAACCTACAGGATGGTAATAATGTCTCCAATCGTAATCATCCACATTATCATAACAGTTGGATTAGGGATAAGTGAACTATGATAACTCTAATTCCCACCAAAATTGTGATATTTTGGATGCCTATCAATGGCCCAATCTCTATACCAAACATCCCAAAGACTATCCCAAAATAAAAATCCCATATATATACATGATGATACTGAAAATTTATTCCACATTGTTTGTCAAATCAAGAATAGCTCATGTGGCCTTGGGGGATGCAATTAATAACTCATTGGAAGTCATGAATCTCCACACACTAAGGAAATCCTAGTATATAAGACCAAATGAGTGGTATGGTATGAACACCGCTCATATAATTGTATATAACTTAGAGGATGTCCTAAGGGAATAATTGATCTATGAAGAGTCTAATTCATGTCATAGTCAGGATGCATAGGACGTCTCTATGAGACCTGATCTCAAAAGTTTGGTGTCTCAGTACCCACATATATGTCCTCTTATCATGACATTAAACTGCATTGTATTAAATAACTATGTGGTTCTTGAGTCCTATAATAACTAGGATACGTTGAACACATCCTAATAGCTCAATCCTCTCCTCGAGATATTAACCACCACCTCACATGATAGTACATTCCAAATCATCTATTCATATAGCTTCATCACATAAAGTGGTTATTCACTATTTAAAAAATTGATGAATACCCTCATATACATACAAATGGATTCACTAAATGAGACCGCACTCCCCTCAGTTAATCTATCAGACTCCCCTTACACATCTAAAAAGTGAAGTAACTAATAAATCCTCTTTTCATGGTTTACAAGATTTTGTTGGTATTAGGAATAAATATACAATCATATCTTTAATCTACTATAGATTCCTGGTGCAGGAAACAATTCCCACCAAAAAGGGTTTGATGATCCAAACCTCTCAACCTCTCCACCAAATGGTTTCCCCAAGAGTTTGTGGGCCTAAAAAAATATATGGATATCATCCTTTGGAAATAAGGTCTATACCTAACTACATATGGGGGAACCATTTGGTGTTTTTGGGAAAAGTGAAAATGGTATCCAGACAAGGGAAACCCATTTCACGCCATGAAAACCCAATGAAACACTATTATTATTGATATAAAGTACATATATTATATTTATAACATTATTATACCCGTTAAGTGATTATACCATATATAAATATTTTACTATACATTTTTACGGTAAACTCTAACGTCAATCGTGTGTACAGCAGACTACCGGCTCAAGAAACAATGTGATTTTCTTTACTATTGCGTTATATAAAAGATAATGAGGATAAATGTAAATAAATAAATATATAATATAAAGGGTATAATAATGATTTTAATGATATATTAATAACTTTTAATATATAATTTATAATATTATTACCTAACTTTTTTACTCACTGGAAGATGATTACAACATTCGTGTAAGTGTGCACTATCACATTCACAAAGTGATGTTTCAATTCATTTTCATCACCACACCACATGGTTGTTATTTATAAGTATATTAAAATGAATAATTTTTTATTTAGTACAAAATTATCAATCTTGAATGATGAAATATTACTTATCTCTTTTCCATAATGATCATTGAAAAATGGAAATGTCACTCATGTGTACGCATGACCTACCATCTCCATGATCGTAACATACGTCATTTCTCAAAACCATATTTAATGATTGATCTTAAAATTATAACTAATGTATAGATATATTAATTTTTTAACAATTATTATTATAGATATGATGTAAACATGATCAAATGAACATGACAAACAATAACCAACCAGATCATACAAGGAAAACAATGCAGTTATTGCCCGAAACATGACATTAACATATAATTGCTAATAAAAGGGTAATAAAAGATCATAAGATTAATATATGTTGTATTATATATATAATTATGGTTATTTAATGACTTATAATATACTTATAGTCAATATATTTTATGTTTTAGTGTTTAAAAAAGATTTTGAGACTTGTGGTGTGTGTTTTCATGTCACGCTTTTACTTCTGTGAGATATATGGAATTTTAACAATTTATATTCTTATGTAGTGTATATATAACCAATGAATTTATTTTATGATTAAATTAATTTAAATAATTTGGATTTAAAAATATTCTTGAATTTATCTATTTTAGAGGGTCATAATCCAGATTTTACCAAAGTCATAAGGAATTATCATCTCACTTTTTAATTTTGTGAGTCACGTTCCATATTCACCACATATTTCACTTATGTGGTGTGTATAATTCCCATGAATGTATTTTAAGACAAATATATTAAATAGTATTGGGATTTAAACATCCTTTTTAGGAACTATCTTTTATGGGGTTTATGATTCAAAAGCTACCAAAGTGGTAAGGGATTATCTTCCCAATTTTCCTTCTTTGAGATATATGATCTGTTGGGAACCTATCTTCTTCTCTAAGTCATATATACATCCCATTTGAGAGTTTATATCATGAATATATTTATCTTAATTATATTATATGTTTCATTTTATATAATTATATTATGTTTATTATGATTAAATTTTACCAAAGTTTTAATAGAATTACGTTACAATCTCATTGTTTATCAGAATTGTTTATGATTATGATTCCAATGATATAATATTATGATATATCTCTCAAGAAACACTGTATTTTATTCTCTTATTGTTATTTTACAATAATAAATGTTTTCTATTAATTTTCCTCTCTTTATGTACTCAATAGTTCAAAGGAATATTTTAAAGAAAATACATCTTCTCAATTGAAAACCAATTTTCATTTAAAACCATGTTTTCTTAAAAAAATTCAAAAAATATTTCAAAATTCATAGAATGATTTATTAATGGAATTCTTAACCATGAATGAATCTTAATTTTTTTAAAGAATTATTCATATATTTTTTTGAAAATTAGAAAGGAATATTTATTTAAATTTGTTTATAATGAATGGAATTTCCACCATTCTTACCATTTAATTATAAAAAACAATACTTTAACATCTCTAAATTTTTACATTGTTATAGAAGAAAAGAACTGATTAATGGATCATGAAAAATAGTCCTAGGTTTTTATCAATTATCGAAATGAGCTGATAGAGGTTTCCTTTATCAGTACTAAAAAAACTGACTTTAAAGGTACCATTCATCGGGGTTAAAAGTAGTGATGATACACGGACCCTTTATCGATAAATTTTTATCACTAATAAGGGCCCCCTTTTATACCCACTTTTAGTAGATCTGATAAAGGAGAATACTACAATGTGCTATTAAATTTACCACACACTTCAACAGTAGAAACAAAAAAAAACCTTTTTCAAATAGGGAATTTAAATAAAATGAAATTTAAAACACAAATATATGAAAAAACTAATATTATAAGAATTTCAAACATAGTTTTATACAACTACATGAGTCAGTAAAATTTATCATAGACATGCAAAGACATCAATGTTATTTTGTTTCGGGCCCCCAACCCCAAGTTGTTCTATTATCAAATAAACTACCCTAGATTGAGAAAAATAATTATCCTATATTATAAATCAATTATTATGTTATTAGTAATATAAGGAAAAAAATTAAACACAATGTGTTAATTTTAAAACTAAACATTGATCATACTAGGAACATTATACATCAGATTGAGTTATGGTTGATTATTTCACATCCCACCATTTCTTATTTGTATTTAAGAATTATATACATGAAAATTAACTAAACAAGTACAAGATAAAAATGATATGTAAATTAATTAGGTAATATTAGATAAAAATATGAGAAAAAAATTTGTTCTCGTTTGTTCAATTTTGGGGATGTGATGCATGTTTAAAACTAAAATTAAACTCATATATTGAAAACAAGCCCTTCCAGTCATACCAGTCATATCATGTATAGAGTTAATATGAGGTAAATTTGTATGTTCCCAAAATGACTTATAGATCATTTTTTTCAATATTTGAAAACAATTTAAATGTGTTTTATTTTTTTAGTATGAAACTTTTTTTCTAAAATTTAATTTTGTGCTAGAAATATTCACTTTGAGTGATACTAGTCGCATCATGTATTATTTTTACTTGAGATTAACTAAAACACCTACCAAATTACTTATGAATCATTTTACAAAATTAAAAATACAATCAGAGTTTTTTTTCTATGTTTTTAGTAAGTAAAACACTTTTTGAACAAAAATGTAAAATTTAAAATGATAACTAACACATTGAGTCATACTGAGAACATGATGTATTAAATTGAGGTGAGGATTATTTCTATATGTAGATAATGAATTATAGATCATTTTCTTAAAGTATCAAAAAAATATGAAGGTTTTTTCTTATTTTTGAGTGTGTCACTTTCCTTTTTTACTTAAACTAATGTAAATTTTAAATAAAAAGACACACATAGAGTCAAAAAGGTCACATAAAGCATCATATCAATGTTTAGATAATTCATATATTCCAATAATGAGTTATGGATCATATTCCTAACGTATCAAAACAGTCCAATTTTTTTTCTAGGTTTTCAGTATTTCACATGTATTTATTACTAAAATGTCATTTTTAACTAAAAACACAAACTTTGAGTCATACCAGTCACCTAGTTTATCAGTTTTACATGAGAATAATTTCCAAATGTCAAAAATTAATTTTGAATCATCATCCTATATTATCAAGAAAATATGAGTGTATGTTCTTAGTTTTTCATGATTGACATGCTTTTTGAACTAAAATTTCAATTTTAAACTCATAACAAACAGATTGAGTCATACCAAAAACACCATGCATCAGATTGAGGTTAGGATAATTTCTACAAATCAAAAATTACTTAGGGATCATTTTCATGAAGTATCAAAAGAAGATGAATGTTTTTCCTCTATTTTGGGTATGTCACAAGACATTTTTACCAAAATTAATGATTTTTTTTAAAAAAAAGACACCCAAGGAATTATACGAGGCACACCGTGAATCAAATTGAGTTTTAGATGATACTTACAAGTCAAAAAATGAATTATGGATTGTTTTCATAATGTATCGAAATAAAATTAAATTTGTTTCTTGGTTTTGAGTATCTCACTTGTCTTTTTTACTACAATAAATGATATTTTTAAATAATTAGATACACTTAGTGTAGATACCCGAAGATTAACGTACATGGACATTACATTACATTTGCGGAATACTTAGTACATAACAAAAAAACACACACATAAGGATCGTAATAGTTTAGTGTCTTTGGAAACTCGGAACATAATCTTCTAATCGTGGTGAAAGATCTTCAACATCTCCTATAAAGATCTTCCTTTTTTTTACCTAAAACCTTTCTTTATATCTTGGGGAAAAGAAAACATAAAAGGGTGAGCTCAAATGATCAGTAAGGGTAAACAAAAGAAATATCAATCACACCATATTCATAAGAACATAACATTTTGAAAATCTTAACCTGCAAAAGAGAGCATAATTTCATAACATGGGATAAATCATAGCAGTGAAATGTAATCACAATAATCATAACTTAAAACATGAAACTTTGTGGCACTCACACATAATCATAGAGAATCATTTCTTGTTAGTCAAGACTCATTGCCAAGACTATCTTAGTGGACAAAGTCCCTTTCTGAATCGAGTAACCCTCGTTTCAGTCCTGTTTCACTGAACTGGTATAACCTACCATTCCAGCCATGTCTATCTCATGAGATATAAAATCTTTACCCAATGCATTGGAGGGAGATATAGGTCCCACCCATCTCATAATGAATCTTTTCTTATGTGTGCCACATAATCATAAACCATACATCATAGCGTAACCCATGTAATAAAAATGGGATTCTTAAACAACATGACATCATAAAACAATTCATATAAGATAAAGGAATTCATAAAAATGTTTCCATCACAACATAATAAAATCAATGTAATAATAGGGATAAAAACTGAACCCTTTATTATCTTAGATGGAAAATAATTTTGATAAAACACTTGAACTCCATTCTTGAGAAAATATCCTTTCTTCTTCAAAAACATTTTTCCTTTCTTAACATGTCATACAACTTTAAACTAAAAGAGGTTGATTAAAGATAAAATTGAAAACTTATAAAAGAAGATTCTTGGAAATAATGTTTTAAAAATCCATTCATGTCGTATAAGTAAAAAAACATTCTTCTCATACTTTTGTTAGAAAAGTCAAAAAGTACCTCATACGAAAAACAAACGACAAAAGATTCTTTTCATATCTTTTACTAAAAACTCAACGAAGGGTAAAATTGGATTTAAAAAATTTTAGGTGGATGGGAATAATATTAAATATTTATGAAACATGGATGTGGATGATAAAATACACCCCAGTAAATACTTACGAATAAACAATCTCAGATAAAAATGAGATTGTGATATTTTCCCTTACCTTAGGTCCGATTTGCTTCATATGTGTCTGAACCTCCTGTATAATGATTTAAATAATGTCATTGACTTATTAAAGAATCATATTCATTGTTATGATATCATATATGGTTCACTTATTACATTATATTACCCGTTCTTTTGTAAATTCCATGTTAAAGAAGCGTTTTGGGTAAAATCGTTTCATTTATCGTAGGTGTTTTGACTTGTTGTTCTTGACATTATTATTACTTATATCATGATTTACTTACTTACAGAATATAAAATATGATTTATATATCATATATATTCAGTATATATATATATAATAGATAGATAAATGAAATGAAAGACACCGTTCATGGAGACGGTAGTCCGTACGTACGCATGAACGCTGTTTTCCTTTCCTTATTGTCTTGAATGGAAGTAAGTAGATGACATACATATATATATATATACATAAATCAAGTAGCTTTATAATGTCATATATTTCATTATTATTTCTTATATATACTTTATAATCATTCTTAAATGGTTAACATGGATAATGAATCTCATCGCGTCGTGGAGACGGTAGTCCGTACGTACGCACGAGCGATGATATCATTTCCATAAATATTGAATTGAATTTGAGTGTATTATACAATATATCAGAATAAATATGATGTTGTAATAACTATGTATAGTTATTCTTTACACCATTATACCCATCCATGTATGGTGGTGGTGGAAAATAGATTACACCACGGCGTGGAGAAGGTATTCTGTACGTACGCACGCGCGGTGATTTCTTTTTTAGTAGGATGGATAGATTGTGAAATAAGGTTGTTTCATACTTATAATAACATATCAGTATATGAGTGATACTGATGTTATTACTTCAAAATGAAACAACCTAAGAAGAAGAAGTGGAAGAAGAAATAAAGATGAAAGAATTGGTAACAGTAATTACCTCTTCTTTGAAGCGCCTCTTTGAGACCTCCTCTTAGGGCACTAAAATTGGTCTTTGAGGAATACCAGAACCTCTAGGATGTTGTTAGGGAAGTGTAGAAGAGATTTTGGCAGGGGTTGGACGAGCTTGAGTGCTCAAATTGGTGTGAGGAGGAGGGGGAGGAGGTGTCCTTTTATAAGGGAGGAGAGGGGCACCATAGGAATATCTCAAAATATTAAAATCGGTTTATAATGGTTCCAAAGGGTATTATTTCGAAGATAAAGTGGGGATGGGTCGAAATCATATCATCCAATAGGATTTAGACAAGTTTAGGGTATTATTTTAACCTTATCAATTAGATTTAACTCAAAGTTAAATAATTTAACTTTTACCGTGTCTTTTTGTTTTCTTTCACTATATGGTCAATACACTTACTATAACATGCCAAACGAACCCCAAATTGTATATTATTAATAAATATATCCTTATCTAAGTCATTTGGTCGAACCTTAGATTTTTAGGAATAAAATAACAATTAATAATATAATATTTGATTTAAAAACTATTTTGTGTCAATTTTGACACTATTTGATACATGATTTTTGTGAAAGTCATAACGAAATTATATGTTCAAACCAAGTTGATTAAATCAACACTAATATATCATAGTAACCTATAAAATTAGTGTAATTCATTAAAAGTCTTAAATTACATTTATTTTGGTATTTATAATATTAATTATGTCAATATTTCATTAATAAGAAAATTACTGCATCATCTTTGTGTCATAAAGAAATTAAATTATTTGATGTCTAAAAATTACAAATAAAATACCATTATGTAGTAAATCTTTTTATATTTCTAATTAATATTTACAATCGAATGTATCTTATGTACAACCCTATATTAAAAATGTTTTAGTAAATAAACTTTGATTTTAACTCTTTTAACTCTTCTTTGAATTAAATAATAATAAATGTCCTAATCTAATCCAAGTGGGGCTAAATGATCATATTTTATTCCTAAGCTTATTTTTGGTCGAATTAAATTTGTCCAATAGAATTAGGACATGTGTTAGGGTAATAATAATATCATTTTTACCCTTAATTACCCTATTTACTTTTAACCGTGGTAAATAAAAGTAAAAAGTTACTATTCACCAAAAATTATTTTCATCTCATTCAACCACATTTTACTTACGGACATCAACCGTGTCTCTCGGATTTTCTAAATTCCATTCACAGAAGCGCTAAAATTAAGATTTATGAAGAAATTAATTTTTTTAACTACCACTTAGTAGTTTCGCTATTCATCAAAAATTGATGTTTTTCAGAACAATGCCAAAATTTCATCCTAAGCTATATTTCATATTCCGAATTCAAAAATGAAGTCTATTTTACCAAATTCATATCATAGAAGTTGCATTAATTAATTTTATAATTAAATCCCGCTGTTAAAACAAAGAGCGTGTTTTTAAGAAACAATATCTATCAAAAGATTGACACTTGTTTATGTCTAGTTTTAATGTGAAATTACATCCAATGACCAACATTGTATTAAATTGTAAAAATATATTCTAAATATACTTTAAAACCACTCAAATTAATAATTTATCACTATTAATTATTTCGATTAAAAAAGTTGTTTTTAATTATAATTTAGTAATTTTCACTATTCATCAGAATATGAAAGTTATCCGAAAAGTACCAAAATTTCACCTCAGGCTAAATTCGATACTCCGAATCCAAAAATGAAGTCCATTTTGAGAGAAAAAATTTCTAAAATTTAAAAAGTGGTTATTACTATTCATAACGGCTAGTTTTAATAATATTTTAATAGCATATCGTTGTTTCGTGAAACTCAGTATTGCGTACTACACACGCTATCGAGGAAGGTTGTAATTGCGTGTAATGAAAGGCAAGTCAAGGATGTGTGTTGTGCAAGCTCATTTTGGTGTAGCGTACAACACAAGACATTAAAAAGAATATTTTTCATAAAATCTCGGGCTGTTACATTCTACCCCCCTTAAAATGAATTTCGCCCTCGAAATTCGTCGGGGTTATAAATGGTTTACTATTCGAAAGTTTCTTTATTAGAAACCCACATCGTAAAAAGGAATATCAAAACCAATCTTTAAAAACAAAAGTATGAAACGTAATGGTTACCGAAATAAACTAATCACTAGGTTTCCACATAGTGAAAATATGGATATGGAAGAGAAATCTAACCATCATGTTCTGATGGAGAGTGGTAGAGAACATGGCTATGGAAAAGCCAGCAATCACAAATCCATAAATTTGTGACGATCTAAGGTACCATCTGATTTATCAGATATAAGATCACTTAGGACAACATTTTTGGTTTTCAAGATCGTTTCCCTAAAGTTAAAGAATTTGAATTAGAATAAATACTTACTTTATTTTGGTACAATATCACTGTTGTTCGTGCCTTTAACAATTTCCACTTCATCTCTTAAATAAATGAAGTTGAATTTGTTATTCGTGAAGTGTTAGCAGATCATGTGATAGAATGACGGGTCATTCCATCTGTCTCAAACAAAATGTTAGCAAAAAATTATATACATAAGTCGATCTATAGTGAGATTAATCACATATGGTTCCTAAAATGGACTTATACTTCATATATCATACTGCTTAATATAATAAAACTAGTTTCTACTAAACAGGGACTTCCTGTAGGCCAGTGGTAGGCGATAAAGGCCAGTCGCACTTCGGTTGTGGGTTCGATTCCCACATCCTTGTCCGACGCGATGGGCTGTCACCCATCCTGCAGGTTTTCCTTTTTCTAAAACTATATCATCCCATCAATAATATTGAGAAAACTTCTATCCTTAAACAATACTAACTTATGTCCAACATAATCCATTCCAATCTTTAGGCTTATCCATAATACTGTAGTCCACTCCCATAATATAGTGAAAACAATTACCAGAGATTTAATACCATCGTTGATCCCCATAAGATATGTCCTGTTGGTCACATTATAAACATTCAAAGTCCTTAATCATGTATTCTCTTGAATACCTTAGTGAAAACATGAATGCAGTTTAAAGTTAACACTTTCCACATACCAAAATCCTCAAAATTCTATATACTCAAACCATGATATCACTTAGTCGTTATATCAATCATGAGCTCATGAATACTATTAAACATTTCATTTTCTCGTTTTCCCTTCATTATGCGCATATCATCTTATTTCCAAAAAAAATATCTCAATCACTTTGAATACCACATTAATAAATATTGCAATACTCAATGATACAACATTATTTTGGAATCCCATTATATAAACACTTAATCATTCAACCACATCGTTGTCATATTCAACATTGCCAATAGTGATCGCATGTGACTTCCCTTTTTACTTTGCCTTCAGTGGTTGCTCATGTTGATCATCACTAACCCTTGGATTAGGGCATTTATTAGCATAATGCCCCATTTCCTTACACTTGAAGCATTGAAGTGTTGGTGGTGCGTTCTCTGCAGTGTTTGCTTTATTCACATCATTAGAAACCCTTTTTTCATTACTTCGACACTCAGCTGCTCGATGACCTTCTTTTCCACACTTAAAACATTTTCTAGTCCCTTTAAGACAATCTCCACCATGCTTATTTCCACACTTTGTGCATAAGGAAACATTCATCTTCTTTTCACCATTATTCTGAGATTTCTCCTTGAACTCCATCTTTCGTTTCTTGTCAAAACCATGAGATGGATATGTAACACCAACTTCCATTTCTACCTTGATAGCACAACGCACAATTTCTTCATAGCTACTGAAGTCTCTTATAGCTAATGCCCTTCGAAGACTTGGTTTTAAGCCACTGAAAAATCGATCGACTTTACTTTCAGGTTGGATGATAATTCCAGATGCATACCATGCAAGTCTTGTAAAATTCGCTTCGTATATACCAACAGATTCATCATCCTTTTTCTTTAGTTCAAGAAACTCCTTCTCCATCTTTGTTCGAAGAATACGAGGGAAATACTTATTGAAAAATAAGTTCTTGAACTCGTCCCATTCCATGGACTCAATTTCATCTCTTTGCCTTGTATTCTTGATAAGATTCCACCATTGATCAGCTTCACCTTCCAAACGATATACTGCTAAGATGACTTTATCATGTTCAGAACATTGAAGAACTAAAAATATCTTTTCAGTGGTACTTATCCATTGTTCAGCAACAAGTGGATTAGAAGACCCACTGAAAGAAGGTGGACGTTGCCTCATGAAGGACTCAATAGAATATTGTTCCCTTCTCTGCTCATTTGGAAGTCCAGAATGATTCATAGCTTGTGTAAGTATATCAATAATTTTTTTCACTCCATCTCCCAAAACATTTGTTTGTTCAGGAGGATAATCATTGCATTGTCCATTGCATTGATCAACACGGTTCCTTCGGGTTCCATC
The DNA here is from genome assembly GCA_963277665.1 of Viscum album. Classification (NCBI taxonomy): domain Eukaryota; kingdom Viridiplantae; phylum Streptophyta; class Magnoliopsida; order Santalales; family Viscaceae; genus Viscum; species Viscum album. The sequence continues at coordinate 1,102,256,731 of OY728133.1, read as the reverse complement.
CATCGTCTAAAACCCAAAAAGAATAGCGTGAGAGGCAAAAATCATGCTAGGGAAAACAACATAATAAAGGGGTAGTACCTTCAATATCTAACATCTTAGGTTTAATTCTATGATCGTTAGCGTAGTTCTAGTACTATAACTTATACGTATACTTAACCTTAGGGACATCCCTAGACATACCGTAGAAATATCTCTAGGGATCTCACTAACGTTTTCGCATCCTAGTTTCCAAAGGTTGACTAAACCTTTCCTCTGGTACCAACTGTATAGACCCGAAGCTTAACGTACATGGACATTACATTACATTTGCGGAATACTTAGTACATAACAAAAAAACACACACACAAGGATCATAATAGTTTAGTGTCTTTGGAAACGCGGAACGTAATCTTCTAATCGTGGTGAAAGATCTTCAACATCTCCTATAAAGATCTTCCTTTTTACCTAAAACCATTCTTTATATCCTGGGGAAAAGAAAACATAAAAGGGTGAGCTCAAATGCTCAGTAAGGGTAAACAAAATAAATATCAATCACACCATATTCATAAGAACATAACATTTTGGAAATCTTAACCTGCAAAAGAGAGCATAATTTCATAACATGGGATAAATCATAGCAGTGAAATGTAATCACAATAATCATAACTTAAAACATGAAACTTTGTGTCACTCACACATAATCATAGAGAATCATTTCTTGTTAGTCAAGACTCATTGCCAAGACTATCTTAGTGGACAAAGTCCCTTTCTGAATCGAGTAACCCTCATTTCAGTCCTATTTCACTGAACCGGTATAACCTACCATTCCAGCCATGTCTATCTAATGAGATATAAAATCTTTACCCAATGCATTGGAGGGAGATATAGGTCTCACCCATATCATAATGAATCCTTTCTTATGTGTGCCACATAATCATAAACCATACATCATAGCGTAACCCATGTTATAAAAATGGGATTCTTAAACAACATGACATCATAAAACAATTCATATAAGATAAAGGAATTCATAAAAATATTTCCATCACAACATAATAAAATAAATGTAATAATAGGGATAAAAACAGAACCCTTTATTATCTTAGATGGAAAATAATTTTGATAAAACACTTGAACTCCATTCTTGAGGAAAATATCCTTTCGTCTTCAAAAACATTTTTCCTTTCTTAACATGTCATACAACTTTAAACTAAAAGAGGTTGATTAAAGATAAACTTGAAACCTTATAAAGGAAGATTCTTGGAAATAATGTTTTAAAAATCCATTCATGTCGTATAAGTAAAAAAACATTCTTCTCATACTTTTGTCAGAAAAGTCAAAAAGTACCTCGTACGAAAAAAAACGACAAAAGATTCCTTTCATATCTTTTACTAAAAACTCAACGAAGGGTAAAATTAGATTTAAACAATTTTAGGTGGATGGAAATAATATTACATATTTATGAAACATGGATGTGGATGATAAAATACACCCCAGTAAATACTTACGAATAAACAATCTCGGATAAAAATGAGATTGTGATATTTTCCCTTACCTTAGGTCCGATTTGCTTCGTATGTGTCCGAACCTCCTGTATAATGATTTAAATAATGTCATTGACTTATTACAGAATCATATTAATTGTTATGATATCATATATGGTTCACTTATGACATTATATTACCCGTTCTTTTATAAATTCCATGTTAAAGAAGCGTTTTGGGTAAAATCGTTTCATTTATCGTAGGTGTTTTGACTTGTTGTTCTTGACATTATTATTACTTATATCATGATTTACATACTTCCAGAATATAAAATATGATTTATATATAATATATATTCAGTATATATATATATAATAGATAGATAAATGAGATGAAAAACACCGTTCATGGAGACAGTAGTCCGTACGTACGCATGAACGTTGTTTTCCTTTCCTTATTGTCTTGAATGGAAGTAAGTAGATGACATACATATATATATATATACATAAATCAAGTAGCTTTATAATGTCATATATTTCATTATTATTTATTATATATATTTTATAATCATTCTTAAATGGTTAACATGGATAATGAATCTCATCACGTCGTGGAGACGGTAGTCCGTACGTACGCACGAGCGATGATATCATCTCCATAAATATTGAATTGAATTGGAGTGGATTATACAATATATCAGAATCAATATGATGTTGTAATAACTATGTATAGTTATTCTTTACACCATTATACCCATCCATGTAAGGTGGTGGTGGAAAATAGATTACACCACGGCGTGGAGACGGTATTCCGTACGTACGCACGCGCGGTGATTTCATTTTCCGTAGGATGGATAGATGGTGAAATAGGGTTGTTTCATACTTATAATAACATATCAGTATATGAGTGATACTGATGTTATTACTTCATAATGAAACAACCTAATAAGAAGAAGTGGAAGAAGAAATAAAGATGAAACAATTGGTAACGGTAATTACCTCTTCTTTGAAGCGCCTCTTTGAGACCTCCTCTTAGGGCAATAAACATGGTCTTTGAGGAAGACCAGAACCTATAGGATGTTGTTAGGGAAGTGGATAAGAGATTTTGGAAGGGGTTGGCCGAGCTTGAGTGCTCAAATTGGTGTGAGGAGGAGGGGGAGGAGGTGTCCTTTTATAAGGGAGGAGAGGGGCACCTTAGGAATATCTCAAAATATTATTTTATATTAATGTCAAAATCGGTTTATAATGGTTCCAAAGGGTCCTATTTCAAATATAAAGTGGGGATGGGTCGAAATACTATCATCCAATTGGATTTAGACAAGTTTAGGGTATTATTTTAACCTTATCAATTAGATTTAACTCTAAGTTAAATAATTTAACTTTTACCGTGTCTTTTTGTTTTCTTTCACTATATGGTTAATACACTTACTATAACATGCCAAACGAACCCCAAATTGTATATTATTAATACATATATCCTTATCTAAGTCATTTTACCGAACCTTAGATTTTTAGGAATAAAATAACAATTAATAATATAATATTTGATTTAAAAACTATTTTGTGTCAATTTTGACACTATTTGATACATGATTTTTTTGAAAGTCATAACAGAATTATATGTTCGAACCAAGTTGATTAAATCAACACTAATATATCATAGTAACCTAGAAAATTATTTTAATTCATAAAAAGTCTTAAATTACATTTATTTTTGTATTTATAATATCCATTATGTCAATATTTCATTAATAAGATAATTAGTGCATCATCATTGTGTCATAAGGAAATTAAATTATTTGATGTCTAAAAATTACAAATAAAATACCATTATGTAGTAAATCTTTTTATCTTTCTAATGAATATTTACAATCGAATTTATCTTATGTACAACCCTATATTAAAAATGTTTTAGTAAATAAACTTTGATTTTAACTCTTTTAACTCTTCTTTGAATTAAATAATAATAAATGTCCTAATCTAATCCAAGTGGGCCTAAATGGTCATATTTTATTCCTAAGCTTATTTTTGGTCGAATTACACTTTTCCAATAGAATTAGTACATGTGTTAGGGTAATAATAATATCATTTTTACCCTTAGTTACCCTATTTACTTTTAACCGTGGTAAATAAAAGTAAAAAGTTACTACTCACCAAAAATTATTTTCATCTCATTGAACAACATTTTACTTACTAACATCAACCGTGTCTCTCGGAGTTTTGAAATTCCATTCACCGAAGCGGTAAAATTAAGATTTATGAAGAAATTAAATTTTTTAACTAACACTTAGTAATTCCACTATTCATCAAAAATTGATGTTTTTCAGAACAATGCCAAAATTTCATCCTAAGCTATATTTCATATTCCGAATTCAAAAATGAAGTCTATTTTACCAAATTCATATCATAGAAGTTGCATTAATTAATTTTATAATTAAATCACGTTGTTAAAACAATGAGCGTGTTTTTAAGAAACAATATCTATCAAAAGATTGACACTTGTTTATGTGTAGTTTTAATGTGAAATTACATCCAATGACCAACATTGTATTAAATTGAAAAAATATATTCTAAATATACTTTAAAACTACTAAAATTAATAATTTATCACTATTAATTATTTCGATTAAAAAAGTTTTTTTTAATTATAATTTAGTAATTTTCACTATTCTTCAGAATATGAAAGTTATCCGAAAAGTACCAAAATTTCACCTTAGGCTAAATTCGATACTCCGAATCCAAAAAGGAATTCCATTTTGAGAGAAAAAATTTCTAAAATTTAAAAAGTGGTTATTACTATTCATAACGGCTAGTTTTAATAATATTTTAATAGCATATCGTTGTTTCGTGAAACTCAGTATTGCGTACTACACATGCTATCGAGGAAGGTTGTGATTGCGTGTAATGAAAGGCAAGTCAAGGATGCGTGTTGTGCAAGCTCCTTTTGGTGTAGCGTACAACACAAGACATTAAAAAGAATATTTTTCATAAAATCTCGGGCTGTTACACTTAGAGTCATACCAGTCACACCGTGTGTCAGATTTATTTGAGTTCGATTACTAAACAAAAAAAACATATGGATCATTCCATTGATGTATAAAAACAATCTGTATGTATTTTCTAGATTCTGAGTCTGTCGCTTCTCTTTCGTATAGAAATGTAATTTTAATGAGGAAACAGTCACTTTGAGTTATACCAGTCACATGGTGTATCAGTTTGATGTGACACTAATTACTTCACATAAAAATTTACTTATGAATCATTTTAATAAATTATTCAAATAGTTAAACTATGTGTTCTTTTTATATATTTAGTGACACAATTTTTTTATCTAAAAAATCAATTTTAAACTGATAACAGACACTTGGAGTCATACCAAGAACACCATGCATTGGATTGCGGTTTGACTAATTCCAACACATCAACAAATACATATATATATCATTTTCCTAAAGTATCAATAAATTATAATGTTTTTTTTCAGTTTTTCACATACATCTTTTACTAAAATTAATGTCAATGTGTAAAAAAGATATTATTTGAGTAATACTGGAAACATTGTGTATCAGATTGAGCAGTGGCTGATTACTACATGTAAAAAATTAATTATCGATCATTTTACTAAACTATTAAAATAATATGAATGTTTGTTCTCAATTTTAACTATTTAACATTTATTTTATACTAAAATTAATATAAATTTAAAATAAAAAGACACACTTGAAGTTATACCGGTCACATTGTGGGTCTGATTGAGTTTTGGATGATTCTTACTTGTCAAAAATGTGTTATAAATCATTTTCAAAAATTATGGAAACATTAAAAATTAATATTCATAGTCTTTAGTATGTAACTTTTCGTTTTTACTAAAATGTCATTTCAAACTACAAAGAATCACTTCGCTGTTATAGTTATCCATAGACATCAAAAATCACGTACGAATCAATTTCATAAATTATAAAGTTAATTTGAGTACACTCACATTGTTTCTAGTGAGTGAAACACTTTTAAACTAAAATGTAAATTTTAAAATTATAACAGACACCTGGAGTCATACCGGGCACATCGTACATCACATTGATGTGAAAATGATTCCTACAAATCATAATTTACTAATGGACCATTTTAATAAATTATCAAATTAATATGAATTCATTTTCTCAGTTTTAAGTGTGTCACTTTCCTTTTTAGTAAAATTAATTTCATTTTTAAATAAACAGATTCACTTGGAGTTATACTAAGCACACAATGCATTAGATAGAGGTGCGACTTATACCTACATGTCAAAAATGACTTATTGATCATTTTTATACTATATTAAAATAATTTGAATTTGTTTTATTGGTTTTGAATATGTCATTAATATATTTTACAAAAATTAATGTCAATTTTAAATAACAAAGACACACATGGATTATTCGTGGTGACTCTATGTGCGGTATTGTTTTGTGTTTGATTGTTACATGTCACAATTGACTTAGGGATCCTTTTACAAAAGTATGAAAATAATATGAATTTGTTATCTAGGTTTTGAGTACGTGACTTTTCTTTTTAACTAAAACGAAATTTTAAACTATAAACATCCAATTTATGTCAGACTGGTCAAATCATTTGTTAGTTTGATGTGAGAATAATTCCAAAAACTCAAAAATGGATTATGGATCATTTTCATAAATTATTCAGACTATCTGACTGCACGTTCATGGATTTTAGTGAGTGATACTTTTTGAACTAAAATGAAAATTTTAAACTGATAACAGACACATGGAGTTTTTGTAATATCCCTAGATATTTATGTGATATATATTTTTAATATCTTCGATGTCTTGGGTTGAACGGTACACCATGATTATCTTATGCAATACAAAACAATGACTTAGCTTGTGGTATACAAAATTCTATTCTTATCTTGTTTTGCACAAAATATCATGTGGTTTTGATATAATTAATTTCAGACAAGACCAATTATAAGTGAAAAACTAAATATTAGTATTTTACCTTATTACCTAATCATTATAATTGTGGCTATGAATAATATTAACTTTTTTTGAAGAACTATTTAAATGCAAATAATTATGTTTATAAAATAATAAAATCACTCTTCAAGGATTTTATTATGGAAATATATATTTAATATATTCAATATAATTTTTAAAAAACATCTTATAGGTTTTCTAGATATTATATAATAACAAATTTAGTTTTCCAGAAAAAGGAAGTAAATTTCAAAAAACGAATTTTTGCCACATTTTAATGGAGAAACCATTTTAAATCTAGTTTTTTTCACTTTTATATATTCTATTTGACAAAATTAATATGTTATTTACAATTAGGATATAATAATTTAATTTGGATGGTTTTTTTATATATCTTGATAACTTTTGAGTTTTGATGAATTGTAAAATTACACTAAATTTCAATTTGAAAAAATTCATCCAAATAAATAATACGGATAAATTATATTATTTAATGGGTTTAGTGTAAAAATAGAATAAATTTTTACCATTTAACTTAATTTTGGTCATTTGGATAAATTTTACCATGAATTTTTATGTAAACCATTTATATATTTTGCAATGTTTTAACTTTTAAAAACATGTTTTTCATTCCGAAAATGGGATTAATATTAAATTAATTACTAAAACATCTATTTTTTAAAATTTCAAAAAATTATTTCCATATTTTAAATCATTAGGTCCAAATTATTAAAATAGAATTATTTTATTTTTTTGGTCACTTTGAATAGTAACATTAGTAATTTTTTTATTAACGCGGTTAAGGGTAAATCCATTAATTAATGGTAAAAATAATATTATTATTACCCCAAAACTTGTCCTAAATTTAATAGGTAAATTTTTTTTGACCAAAACTATCCTTCGGCTGATTTTGGGACCAAATATATCCACTTATATGACATTAATATATTTATAATATTATATTTAATCTAAATCCAATTTTGGTATACTTTTAGGTTTAAAAAGTAAAATATTTTCAATATATGGTTATATAGTGGATCATTTCAATAATAAATAATATTTGAAATTAAAAACTTAGAACCTATATCAAGATAGTTTATTTATAATTTTTAGAAAATTATTTATTACCTTAAAGGCTTATGCAGTGCTGCTGCAGTGCCTCTTCAAGCAGAAGAAAAATAATTTAAATGATTACAATTAAAATTATAAAGACAATTAATTGATCCAAAAACATATACAAATCATTTTTTTATTTATATATCGTCTATAATTTTCCAACTGTCAAATTATTGATCATTTTTAGCCAAAGTTTTATGAATAAGACCCATATAATATTTTATTTAAAAGGAAGTCAAGTTGTTCACAATATAAATTTTTAAATAGTATAATATTTTTAATATATATTTTCTACATAATATAATCATTTATAAATATTATATGAAAATATTAAATAATTTCCTACATAATAGAAATTTATTTATATTTTTTAGCGATAAAATATTTACCATTAATAACGATACAATAGTGATAAATATATTATTTTATTAATAGAAATATCCAATAAATGGTTTCAAAAATAAGAAAAGAAATATAATTTGAAATAATTAATCGGTTCCATGAATTTTACAGATTAATATGATGTGTTATAAGTATATTAAATTACTTTTTTCGATGTTATCATATTGTGTTTAGATTTTTAGAAATGAAAATATTGAATAGTATCAAAATTGACAAAAGTGATAATTTAAAATAAATAATTTTTTATTAAATGTTATAAAATTAATAAAAAATCCCAGGTTCTGAAAAATAACTATTATAATTTTAAGGATGTCGTAAATTATCCAACAGTGGTTCTTTTGTCATTTTATAGTATACATATGAACAATTTATTATAAAAAGATTAGTAAACGCGGTAATAGTAAAACTGTTTAACAAAGGGTTAAATCCAAAAGATACGGTCAATGTTGTGACCTAAAATTGTCTAAAATTTATTTTATGAGAGTATTTATACCCATCCTATTATAATAATTTAAATAAATAACCTTTTATATATTTTAAAATGAAAATAAATGTATAATAAATTAATTATTTTGGAGTTTCCAAAAGTGCCACTCTCCTCCCTTATAAAACGTAACACATCCTTCTCTTTTATTAAAACATAAAAACCCCTTTTTAAAGGAAAAACCCAAAACTATTATCCTTAAAAATTTAATCACATTATCCTAGAAGCCATAGTTTTTGTAGAAATCCAACCTAAGGTGTAATTTTGTACAAATCAAAACAAAAATCCAGAAGAAGTGGTAATTGTTTTATCAATTCTTTCAAAGTTATCTTATAATTATACTTACTCTTCTTAAGTTCTTTACGTACCAAAGTAATAAATTCAGTATCATAGACATTCTTATATTTCTTTTATAATTATTGTAAAACCATATTCCTCTTTTTATCCCTCCAAGGAATAATTATGTCACCGTGTGTGCGTACGTACAACTTATCGTCTCCACGCCATAGTTTAACTTGTTATTCAGCACTACATTATTTAGATTGGAATACATATGAATATAAAGGAATTAAATAATGTATATGACATTATAATGATTCTTTATAATTAATATACCATCCAATTTAATAACATTTACCCATTAAAGGAATGATATTGTCGCTCGTGCATACGTATGGCTTACCGTCTCCACAACGCAATGAGATTCATTATCCATGTTTACCATTCAATAATGTTTATAAATTATATATAATAAATAAGAATAATTTAAATTAAATAATATTTTTAGTATAATTTTTTATTTATAAATGAATTTACTTTCTACTAATCAATTAAATAAGAAAATCGAAACAATATTCATGCGTTTGTACGGCCAACCATCTCAATGTACAATGTATTCTATTTCATTTATCTATATACTATATATATATAATATAAATGATATATAAATCATGTTTTACATTTTTGAATTAATTAAATAATTATCCATGTAATAACATCATGAATAACATGTCAAAACATATACAATGAACAAAACGATTATTACCCAAAATGTTGTTTTAATATGGAATTGACAAATAAGAAAGAAACATAAAGTCATAATTGAATCATATATGATATCATAAGAATTATTATAGATATTTTTCAAGTTAATAATATATTTTAATCCAATGTATATATGTTTATCACACATACAGAAGAAATCAGACATAATGTAACGAATAATATCACAATCTCATTATTATACGAGATTGTTTATATGTAAGTATTTATTGGGGTATATTTATCATACACATCCATGTTTTCTCAGTTTTTAATATTCTTTCAATTATTATACAATTTTTTAAATTTAGTTTTACTCTTCATTGAATTTTTATTAAACAACATGAAATGAATCTTTTGTCATAATTCGATATGAGGTACTTTTGGCTATAATAGAAAAAGTATGAGGACAACGTTTTTTTAACTTATATGTCATGAATGGATTTTTACCTTTTAATAAAGACTTATTTACATGAATCTTAATCTACACTATTTTAGTTTTAATATAAAATAATGTATTTTCTTTTAAAATTGTGCAGCATTTTGAGAAAATATATCTTTTTTGAAGAAGAAAGGATATTTTCCTCACGAATTAATTTCAAATTTTATATCAAAATTATTTCCATCTATGATGGAATTGATTAATATGATTATGTTTTAAGTATAATATATTTATTTTTCCTCTGATTTGATTATTCTTTTTATGGAATTAAATTTATGAAATCCTTTTTTTTCATGGATTTTGTTATGACTGAATGATGTTTAAGAAACCCATTTTATTCCATAGGTTATGCAATGATGAATGATTTATGTTTTTGTCAAAAACATATGAATGATTTAATTATTATACAGGTGGGACCTATATCTACCTCCAATTATTTTGGTAATGATTTTTATCTCATAAAATAGAAATTAAGGTAATGGGATGTAAATATGGTTCAGTAATACCGGACTAGAACAACAAGTAAACCTGGTTCTGTAATAGTCTATGTCCACTATGATGGTCTTGGAGATGAACCTTAAATAATATGGATATAATTTTCTATGATTATCTATTTTTTTCAGAAATCTATTTTTATGCCAATTATATTTCTCATGTATCATTTTACATTGTGATTGAGGACATAAGAACTATGAAAATTTATTTCAGGACTCGCGATATTGATATTTTTACATTCTTATGTTTATGTCTTATTTGATATTTTCCTTCTTTACCCTTATTGAGAATTATATATCACCAATTTTTATGTTTCTTTTCCCTAGGATATGAAGAAGTCTAGTATGTAAGATGTGTCAAAAGGGGTTTCTAGGTATAAAGGGAAACACAAGAGATAGTGTTGATGTTCCATGAACCAGTTGTATATGTTTCCCAATTTCTTAAAACACTATACCTACACAGTCCTACCATGGTGCTATTATATTTTTTAATTGATATTATTCAATGTTGAATAAATTTATATGTATGTGAAGTATGGTTCATTATTTTTGGTCTCAGAGGAATGGTATAGTTATCCTTTACAAACAAGGATGAGAAAACAAGTGAGATCCCTAGAAATATTTCAACGGATATGTCTAGGGATGTTCCTAAGGATAAGTCAAAGTACATGTTACGATCCCAGAATTTTTTAAATTATCATGGTTAAACTATGTTTAAACCAAAGATTTCAAAGATTGATAGTTATTACCTTGGATTATGTTATTTTACAGATATGATTTTTTCCTCTTACACTATTCTTCTTGGATTTTAAACAATAGATGGAACCCGAAGGAATCATGTTAATGATGAATAAAATGGGGAATTTAACAATTTATCTCCTAAAACCTAAATGTTATGGGATCTTTAATTAAAAATCTTATCTCTATACCTACAAAAGAAATGAATAATTCTAGAATTCCAAATGAGAATAGTTGGGAACAACATTATGAGTCCTTTATGAGGCAACATTCACCTTCTTTCTATGGGTCTTCTGGTCCACATGATGCTAAAAAATAGATTAGTACCATTTTGTAGACATTTTCTATAATTCTATATTTATAACATGAAAATTCAAATTTTTTCATTTAAATAGCGAAGTGGAATGGTGGTGGACTCCAATTAGGAATACGAGGCAATAATATAAAATTGAATCCATGAAATGGGACAAGTTCAAAAACTTATTTTTCAATAAGTATTTTCCTCATATTATTTGAATGGACATGGAAAAGGAGGTCCAAGAGATGTAGAAAAATGAACATGAATCTGTTGTTACATAAGAAGAAACTTTTTCAAGACTTCCAAGATATGCTTCTGGCTATATCATCTAACCAGATAGTACATTTATTTGATTCTTTAGTATATTAAAACCAGGACATAGAAGGCCGTTAGCAATAAGATACATTAGTAGCTATGAATATATTGTGGATTGTACTATCAAGGTAGAAATTAATTTTGGGGTTACATATGAATCTCATGGTTTTGATAAGATACAGAAGATGGAGTTCATGGGAAAATTTCAAAACAATAGTGAAAAAAAGATAAGAGTTTCCCAATGCTCAAAGTGTTGAAAGAAGCATGGATGAGACTATATTAAGTGAAATAGTAAATTTTTTATGTGTTGAATATATGTTCATCAGGCAGTTGAGTTCCAAATTAATGGTAAAAGGGATCTAATTATGCGTATTTAGAAAATACTACATTTAATGCACCTCTCACACTTCAATGTTATATTTGAAATGAAATGGGGAATTATAATAACCAATGACCTTATCCAAGTGTTATCGAGGATGATCGATATCAATGAACTATTAAGGATAAGAAAAATGGAAAATCACATGCCACCTCTATTGGAGATATTGATTATGACAATGAAGTGGTGGAATGATTGAGTTTTTTTTGTAATGGGATCCGAAAATAATTTTTTTGATTATATTTTATAGTATTATGGAATATTAAAATATCAATTTTGTGGTCCGCTTTGGATTTAAACATGAATTTAAATGTATATTCTATGTGGTACCAATAACTATGAAAAGGGATGTTGGTAATAATGTCATGTTTTTAGAAAACACCTGATTAATGTAAGGATAAACCTTAATATGAGCATGCTGTTGAGATAATGGTATTTGGATAATGATATGTTGGATAGAAATAATTAAATTGGACGATATTATTTTCCTTGGAATTGGATGTGGATTTTTTAACATGTGGGTCATGCTATCATGGATGGTTTTTATGGAATTTTGGACTTAAGAATAAGTAAACATGCATTTTTCCAATAAGGATACATGATAATTTAGGTTCTCACTGTGACTCACGAGAATACATGATGAAGTTGATCATATGTTTTGAATTTGACCAAGAAGAGATACCCTATGATTTAATCCAATTTAGTGCTCCTATTACAAATGTTTTTGATTTTCATCTTTCACAAGGATTTTAAGGTTATCAATTTATTGAATGTTTAAGTTCAACATTCGAAAAAGTGTCTAAGAATAAGGTATTATCTCACCATTGGAGGACTTATGAATATTTGATTACTTGTTTTATCATTTTTTGTGAAAAATATAGATGTAATGACCTGTAATTCTATTTATGAATCGCATGATCTGTTAACACTTTAGGAATGAAAAATTCAACTTCATTTCAATGAATAAGAGATGAAGATGAAATTGTTCAAGGCATGATGAATGCTGAGATTGTACTGAAATCGAGTAAGTATATTTTTTTCTGATTTTATATTACCTTAAGAAAATGATCTTGAAAATCAAAAATTCTCATATTGTACCTTTTTATCTGATGAATTAAATGGTCCCTTATATCATTGCATATTTTTGGCTTTTTATTGTTTACTTTCTAAAAATTATGTTCTCTATCACTCTTTATTAAAACATAATAGTTCAATTTTTCTTCCCTATCCATGTTTTCACTACCCACTTATGTTCTCCCATGATGAAACCTAGTGATGAGTTACATTGGGTAATAGTTATGAATTTAACCTTCCTTTCTAAAAAACATGTCTTATTATTTTTTTACTAATTAGGTTTCTAAGAATGAAACTTTTAGGTATTAACCCTTTTACAACCTTGGTGAATTTTGAGGGAGAAATTCATTTTAAGGAGAGTAGAATGTAACACCCCAATATTTTTATGATGTATTTATTTAATTTATTTGATGTCTTGTGTTGTACTCTACACTACGATAAACGTGTGCAATACGCAACATTAACATAGCTTGGTGTATACACAACACTATACTGGTCTTGTGTTACACACAATTTCATGTTCTTTTCATAGAATTAATTTAATGAAAGACTGAGTATAGGTGAACAACTAATTATTATTATGTTACCATATAACCTAGTCATTATAATGGTGGGTATTAACAATATTAACATTCTTTTAAAAAAATATTTAAATGCAAATAAGTATGTCTAAAAAATAATAAAATCACTATTGATAGATTTTATTGAGGAAATATATGTTTAATATATTCAATATTAGGGTTCAAGTTTATATTACATGTTTTCTAGACATGATATAATAATGAATTTATTTTTTCTAATAAAAGATGTAATTATTGAAAATGCAGTTTTTCCGCCTTCTCATGGCACACCCATTTCAAATCTAGTTTTGAAACATTTTTATAGTCTATTTAGAAACATAATCATTTTATTTGTAAGAGGTATATAAAAATTTACTTTGGAGGTATTTTTGTATTTTATTATAACCTTAATGTTTTGATAAATAGTAAAAATACAATAAATATTAATTGAATTTTTTTTTATCAAAATAATTAATGTGGATATATTATATTATTGGATGTTTTTTAAGTATAAATAAAATATATTTTTACACTTTAATAGAATTTTTATCATTAGTAATAATTTTACCATTAATTTCGATATAAAAACATTTCAATATTTTGCAATATTTTACCTTTTAAAAAAACATTTTTCATTCTGACAAAGCGATTAATTTAAAATTAATTACTGAAACTTAAGTGCTTTGAATTTTAAAAAATTGATTCTATATTTTGAATCTGTAGTAAAAAATTATGTAACTATAATTCTTTTATTTTTTAGGAATTATGAATAGTAAATTTAGTAACTTTTGTTTATTAATGTAGTTAAGGGTAAAGCAGGTTATTAAAGGTAGTGAAAATATTATAATTACCCAAAAACATTTCCTAATTTCATTGGGTAAGTGGTATTTCACCAAAAACATAATTTTGTTGATTTTGGGACCACTTCAAGCCACTTGGATGACTTTAATAAATTTACAATATTATATTTAAAGAAAATCAAATTTTGTTATACTTTTATTTTTAACAAGTACAATATTTTTAATTTAGGGTTATACAGGGGATAATTTAGACTACAAATAGTATTTATAATTCTAAAATGATAACCAGTATCAAGGTAGTTCATTTATAATTTTTAGGAAATAAATTATTAACTAAAAAAATTATACAATGTTGATGTAGTGCTTGGGGAAATTGAAGAAATATAATTAAAATGATTATAATTGAAATTATTAGAAGTATTAGTTGATCCAAAAAAACGGTTTAATAATTTTTTTAGTTTATATATCTTCAATATTTTCCCAATTGTATAATTATTTACCATTTGGAGTCACTTGGATATGAATAAGACCCTTATAATATTTATTTAAAAATTACTCAAGTTGTTCACACTATTGATTTTTAAGTAGTATACTATTTTAATATATGGTTGTGCATAGAATATCTTTGATAATTAATAGTCCATAGAAATAAAAAATTACCTACATCATAGAAATTTATTTATAATTTTTATAGATTAAATTATTACTATTAATGATGACATAGTAGTGATACAAAAATTATTCTATTAATAGATATATCAAATAAATGTTTATAAATATGAAAATATTTTTTTTAAAGTTAAGGTTATCGGTGAATTTTATTGGTTACTATGATATGTTAGTAGTATATTTAATGATTTATTTAGATGTTATCATGTTGGATTAAACATTTTATTAATGAAAACATGGAATATTATCAAAATTGACATATTTGATAGTTTAAAATAAATAACAACTTATTAAATCTTATAAAATTCATAAAAAAAATATTCTTCATGAAAATGACTAATATAATATTAAATATGTCATGAATTACCCAATTATGGTTGTTTTGTCATTTTACTGTAATTATACTAACCCTTTATTATTATAATTTAAGTAAACACGGTTAGAGGTAAACTGCTTAACTAAGGGTTAAATCTAAAAGATAAGGTTAGTTTTGTGACTGAAATATGTATAAAAAACATTGGTTCAGATTATTTATACACGTAATCATCTTATTCTTGAAATAACTCACCATTAATCTATTTTAAATCTAAAATCAATTTATAATAAACTAATATTCTTTGGCATTTCTAAAAGTGACCCTCCCCTCTCATATAAAAAGGTAGTTATCCTTATCTTTTATTCCCACATATAAATCCCTTTTTATTGGACAAACCCTAACCAATACCCCTCCCAAATTCCCTATATGCATCATGGATTTCATAATTTGGTAGAAAGTTCAACATATGGAGTCCTTTTTTACAAATAAAATTGATAAACCCGAAGAAGAGGTAATTGTTTTATCAACTCTTTCAAATTTATTAACTTCTTCTACTTCCTCTTCCTTTATTTTTGATATACTAATGTAATAACTATAATATCATATACATGATTATATTTTATTATAATTATGGTGAAACCATATTCCTCCATTTATCCATCCTAAAAATAATGATATCATCATGCATGTGTACATACGGCTTATCATCTCCATGATGTGGTGTAACATGTTATTCACCACTACTTTATTTATATGTTTATAATGATGAATATAAGGGATTTAAATAAAGAAAATTTCAATATAATGATTTTTTATAATTAATATGTCATCCATTTTCATACAATTTAACCATTAATGGAATGATAATGTTGCTCATGCGTACGAAGGGCATACCGTCTCCACGACGTGATGAGATTCATTCACCGCATTAACCATTCAAGAATGATTGTAAAGTACATATAATAAATAAGCATGAAATATATTATATAATAATTCTAGTTGAATTATATATATATATATATCATTTTCTTGCTTCAATTCAATTCAATATGAAAACGAAAACAACTTTATTGCATACGTACGACCTACCATCTCCATGAACAATGTATTCCATTGCATTTATCTATCTATTTTATGTATTTATATAAAAAATATATAAGATATATAAATCAGGTTTTACATTTTGGATGTATGTAAATAATTATCTATGTAATAAGATCATGAATAACATGTCAAAAAATATATGATAAACAAAACGATTATTTCCCCAAACATTGCTTTAACATGGAACTGATAAATGAATGGATAATATAAAGTTATAAGTGATTCATATATGATATAATAAATATTATTATAGTTATTTGACAAGTTAATAATATTTTTAAAACCACTATACAATAGTTCTTGGGCACATACTGAAGAATTCATACCTATGGTAAGTGATAATTTCGCAATCTCATTATTATCTGAGACTGTTTATACGTAAGTATTTACTGCGGTATATTTATCATTTATGCCTATGTTTCCTAAGTATGTAATATTATTTATATTATTATATAAATTTTACCCTTTTGTAAATTTTTATTAAATGGTATGTAATGAATCTTTTTTCATCATTCTATATGAGGTACTTTTTTACTTTTCCTGAAAAAGTATATGTATAATGTTTTTTTAAATATACGAAATGAACAGTTTTTTACGTTTTCATTAATCCTTATTTTCATGAAGCTTCCTATACAAAATTTCAAGTTTATTTTCAAATAAATTCTTTTCTTTTAGAATATTGCAGTGTTTTGAGAAAAAAACCATTTTGAAGAAGAAAGGATGCTTTCCTCAATAATTAATTTCATGTCATATATTAAATTATTTTCCATATCATATGAAATTATTTATGATTAAATTATAATATCCTTATTGGTCCTATGATTTGACTATGTTTTTGACAGAATTCTATTTATGAAATCCATTTGTTTTATGTGGATTATGTTATGATGGAATGATGATTGAGAAACCCATTCTAATCCTTGGGTTATGCTATGAAGAATGTTTTTTGTTTTTGTAGAACACATATGAATGATTTAATTTTGATATAGTTTTCCCCAATATCTGCCTCTAATTACTTAGGTAATGATATATATCTTATGATATACACATGACATGAATGATAAGTAAATCTGGATTAGTAATATAGGGATAGAACGGTAAGTAATCCTTGTTTAGTAATGGACTTTGTCTACTATGATGGTATTGGAAATGATACATGACTAATATAGAAATGATTTTATATGGTTATCTATATTTTCCAAAATTTGATATTTTTTTCGATCTTTTATTCTCATGGATCATGCTCCTTTATGATTTATTCCTTAAAAACAATTAAGATTTATTTCATGACCCAAGATATTGATATTTTTACATTCTTATGTTTATGTGTTCTTTAAATTTTCCATTTTTACCTTTATTTAGCATTATAGCTCACCCATTTTTGGGATTCTTTTCACCATTATATAAAGAAGTATACTAAGTAAGATTTCTCAAAATGGGGTTCTAGTTATGATGAAAAATGTAGAAGATGATTTAGATGTTTTATTAAACCATTTCCATATGTTTCTTAGTTTCTAAAGACACTATACCAATATCTTCTGATCATGGATCTATTGTATTTTGTAATTAATTATTCTTCAATGTTGAATTAATATCTATGTATGTAAGGTATGGTTTTTTAGACATATTGGGCACACAAGGAATTTTATTTAGGTTAGGATGGATCATATTTATTCAAAATGACTTACATATCACTTTACAAAAGTATAAAAACACTATGAATGTGTTTTCTTGGTTTTAAATATATCACATCTTTTTTTGTCTAAAATTATTTCTAATTTTAAATAAAATGGCATAGTTGGAGTCATATCGGGTACATTATAAATCATATTGTTGTTTGGATGATTATTACATGCAAATAATGATTATGGACAATTTTCCTAAATTATAAAAACAATATGAATGTCTTGTTTATATTTTAAGTATGTAACTTATATTTTTTACTAAGATAAATTCCAATTTTAAATAAAAAGCTGCACTTAGAGTGACACTGGCCACACCATGGGTCATAATGAGGTGAAGATGATTCCTACATGTCAAAAATGAGTTGTGGATAATTTTCCTAAAGTATAAATACAATAATAATTATTTTTATTGGTTCTTAATACATCACTTTTCTTTTAAAAAAATGTCATCTTATACTAAAAATATGAATTTTTCAGTCATACTAGTCACATCATGTGTCAGTTTGATATAAGGTTTATTATTACACATAAAAAATTATATTTAAATCATAGTCCAAAATTATAAAGTCAAGCTGATATCAGATTATTTGTTATTAGTGAGGGATGAACTTTTTGAACTAAAATTTAAATTTTAAAATGATAACTGATAGTTTCAGTCATAACTGGAACACTAAGCTTTAGATAGAGGTGATCCTGACAGCTACCTTTCTAAAAAAGTCTTTTGAACCATTTTCATAAATTATAAAGTCAATATGAATTCAGTTTCCCTATATTTATTATATCACTTTACATTTTACTAAAATTAATGTCAATTTTAAATAAAATGAAACTCTTGCAGTCATACCGGGCACACTATGTGTTAGATTGAGGTTCCATAGATACTTAAATGTCAACAATGAATTATAGATCATTTTTATAAAGTATCAAAGTAGTCCAAATTTATTTTCATTGTTCCATGTATGCCATTTTACTTATTTACTAAAATTATTGTCAATTTTAAATAAAAAGGCACACTTTGAGTCATAACGGACACACCATGTGTTAGATTGATGAAAGATTGATTCCAACATGTAAAAAATGAAATATGGATCAATTTAATAAAGTATAAAAACAATATTAATGTGTTTCTTGTGTTTTCAATATATGAATATTGTTTTTTAATAAAATGTTATTCTCAACTAGAAACACTCACTTTCTGTCATAATGAACACATCGTATTTTGGATTGATTTGAAACCAATTACTACACATAAAATATTATTTATGAACCATTTTCCAAAATTTTACAGATAATCTAAGTGTTTTTTCTGGTTTTCAGTGCGTGGAAAAATTTTTGAACTAAAATTTCCATTTTAAACTGATTTGAGACACTTAGATTCATAAAAGGATCACCATTCATTTGATTGAGGTTGAACACATTCCTAAAAATAAAAAATTACATATTTATCATTTTCCAAAAGTATCAAAACTATCTAATTGTGTTTTCTTGGTTTCCAGCATGTCATTTATCTTTTTTACTAAAATTAATGTAAAATAAAAATAAAAATATATAGTTTGAGTAATACCAG
Organism: Viscum album; assembly: GCA_963277665.1. Classification (NCBI taxonomy): domain Eukaryota; kingdom Viridiplantae; phylum Streptophyta; class Magnoliopsida; order Santalales; family Viscaceae; genus Viscum; species Viscum album. Next base: position 1,102,236,809 of record OY728133.1, on the reverse strand, counting down.
GAACACTATCCATCATATTTAGATAAAATTAATTCATAAACATTTAAAATTATGTATAGATCATTTTAATAAAGTATCAAAAAATCCAAATGTTTTTTCTCAATTTTAGGAATGAGGCTTTTCTTTTTTACAAAAATTATTGTCCATTTTAAATAAAAACACACACTTGCAGTCACACCAGTCACATTGTGGGTCATAATGAGGTATAATTGATTCCTAAATGTAAAAATGGTATATAGATAATTTTCATAAAGTATAAAAGTAATAGGATTTTCTTTCCATTATTTTGAGTATTTCTCTATTCTTTTTTACTGAAATTTTATTTTAAACTGGAAACACACACATTGAGTCTTACTAGTCCCATCATGTGTTGGTTTGACATGATGATAATTAATAAATGTGACAAATGAATATTGAATTATTTTATTAAATTATCAAGACAACCCGAATGACTTTTATTAGTATTTAGTGAGTGACAAGCTTTTTGCACTAAAATGTCAATTTTAATCTACTAACGAGCACTTTGAGTTATATTGGGAGCACCATGTTTCGTATTGAGGTGCATATGATTTTTTGACATCAAAAATGACTAATGGATCATTTTCCTAATGTATCAAAAAAATATTAGTGTGTTTTTTTAAAATGTGACTTATATTTTTTACTAAAATTAATTAAAATTTTAAATGGAACTACACATGTGGAGTCATAATGGGCACACAATGTATCTGATTGAGTTGAGGTTAATTTAGAAACACCACAAATGTCATATGGATCATTTTACTAAAGAATCAATCCAATACATCATGTTTAATTGGTGTTGAGTATGTGACTTGTGTTTTTTACTAAAATTATTGTCATGTTTATATAAAAATACACACATGGAGTCATACTGGTCACACCAAGAGTCCGATTGAGTTTTGTATGATTCTTATTGGTATCAAATCACTATTGGATCATTTTCCAAAAGTTTAAATACAATATGATTGAGTTTTAATATTATTTATTATGTGATGTATTTTTTGAACTAAAATGTAAACTATAATCTAAAAATGTACAGTTCAAGAAGTACCGAGAAAAATTTCTATCAGATTGAGGTGTAACTGATTATGTATGTTAGTTTTTTCCATTCAATTAACTTCACCCAGCTAGAAAATAATTAAATGTTCTATTTTTATGGAACCAAAAACCCATGTGGCATGAATTCTCTCTTCTAGAAGAAACATATTTTCTATTTTATTTTTTTGGTTACAATTAAAAGGAAAATATGACTTCCCAAAAGATATATGAAAATTATAATAATAATTAGATAAAAATGATAATAAATTTAATTTAAAAATAATAGATAAAATGGTTACAAAACAAACTAAATAAGTAGTAAGAACTCACATTTTCATGATATTTATATACATTCTTGACCAATTTCTTTATTTATATTATCTCAATTTCATCCTAAAAGTATAATCTCTTGTGAGCATGAGTAGCGTGGAAAAAACCACCCCAACTAGAGAAATATAATCCACCTATATAACAAAATAGTTCGTAAGTTAGTAATTTTATATATAAATAAAATAAAGATAAATAATAAATAATAAATTAATAAAATTACAATTTTAAAATAAAACCCCAGGTAAAATAAGTATAATATTGAGGTATGGTTGATTTATAAATGAAAAAAAATGATTGAGGGGTCGTTTTTTTAATGTATCTATTTCATCCTGAGATTTCTGTGTGAGGGAGAACAAAATGGTTAGACGGATAAAAACTAATTTCTTGTTGTTGTAGAGAGTTTCTTGTCAGATTCAAGATTTGGTTTCTTCCCGAGGTGCATGTGTCTTGGTGAGAAAATGTTCTGATAGATAAAAACTAATTGAATATTGTTATAGAGGGTTTCACAACAGGCTTACCATTTTGTTTTGACCTAATTCACGTCATACCATTTTTTTGTGGGCGAGAGGATCACATCCGGATTGAGCAATGTGTTATTTTATATATCACAAAGGAGGATCCATGGTTTAATGGTATTGTCTAGTGATTATAGGGGTTATGTTTTTTGTGAAATTAACCCTTTTTAGGTATGATGTCTACATAAGGTTTCCAATGGGTTTATACGTGGAGCTAGAAACACCCAACGTGCCTTTTATCCATGATTTATGGACCTAATTTTCATTGGAAGGCGATCATTGTATGACAATTTGGCCAAAAATACTTAATGAATCCATTGGTCAATGGGATAGGAGGTCAGGCATGTGACACCACTCTAAGGGGAATTATCACATATTCTAGGAATCTATTATTTATTTAATAAATATTCATATTTTTTTGAATACGCCAAAGTTGTAAGATCTATCTTAGATACACATGAATCTAATTTTTTTTATGTATTTTAGGTTCTTCATCAATGTTACACTTTTGTGGATAGACAATGAATTCTTTTATTGTTTATTAAGGCACCACAGGTTTTAGTTAAGTGGGGAGGTTCTCTAGAGTTTATTTTCATCCATGTAGGGATGATAATCATTATGATTTTGGGGACTAATCCTCAAGATGGTATTCTTACATATGCTTGTTAGAGGAATTAGAGCCCACATAGTTTGGTCCCCCTTAACTACAGACATCACTTTTTAAGGTCATGTGATGAGGACCCGTCCATGCAGTTTAACACCATGGGGTATGTCGGGGAAAAAGGTGCCTAGTGATTATTCAATGTGGGGATTACACCAAGGTGGCCCATGATGTCCAGAAAATATACAGTATCTTAGGAGTATATCACCCTACTGTGGACATGGACCAAAGAGTAGTAGGTTGATATGGGTAATGAGTTGGGATCTTAAGGAGGCCGCCTATGTATCCGAGTTGTTTGGGCATCAAAACCCTCATAGTTTTATTTTTTTCAGTACTAACACCCTTGATGTAGGAAATTTATGGGGGAAAGATTGGGGGTTACACATGGGAGTCTCCCATTTGAGATAAATAAGTCGGGGCTAACTCTTCAAGAGGATTCACTAGTGATTTTGGGGGAATATTATTGGGACTGACTTCTATAAACAATGTCTCCTGATATTGAGTATTAAAAATTCATCCTATGTATGATGATCAGAGTAGGAATCGAAGTTCTAGTAGTTCATTTTATTTGGGGATTACATGTAGGAGGAGGCCCATGATCTGAGTTTATATAGAAGTCATGATATACACTAAACTCTAAGCCCACAAGAGTCATGCTCTGTGTGAGAAACAAGAGGAGTTAGTTTATATGAAGATCACACTTCCCACAACATCTGTTGATTGAAGGTAATAGATCCCAAAGGGAGAGAGAGAGAGAACACTTTGCACACTCCAATACCCCACAACATTTTCATATAATATATAATCAGATTAACCAATATAGGTACACCCTATACGGATGAAAAGAGGATCACTGATGAAACCTTATGCCAAAAAATCGAAGGGATTACCTTTAAGAGATTTCCATGAAATTGGTTCTCATAAAGTGGATGAATATTTCTTCTTGTCAATGATAATATCAATCTTGATTTGCCTCTAATATCATGAACCCCCATCTAATGTAAAGACCAATGATTACCCTTGATCCCTAGAATGGGGCGGTTCGTATTAGTGTCCCATGGTTGGTCCTCAGGTTACCATGGGAATGTAAACTTAGGGACATTCCATGGGTTTGCACCATTGTAGGGATTACCCATGTGACACTACTTACCATGGGTATGTAAACTCAAAAGGTTATGCTGATGCGGCCAATGGTTTTATCATATGGGTCTAGTGGATTTTGAATAATATTTGTCCTATTGTCGTTGGAGTGGTTTATGGAGGGACTTTGGATTTGGCAATAGATTTGGAAAGTTATTATTGAGGGTAGAGAGTGTGACATCATATGATACCCCATTCTATGTACCATTTAATAATATGGGATGAGGCCTTTCATGTAGTGTGTTGTTACGCAGGAGGAGGGACCATCTATGTATCATTATGTTATATAGACCTGTATATGATCCATGTAGTGTTTTTCTACACCGGGACCGGGTTCTGGGTGCGTCGCCTGATGACACTTAGTGTCGTGTTCCATCCACATAGAATGGTGCTACGCGGTGCATGGTTCCACTCATGCAGCCCTGTGCTAAATAAGGTGCTAGAGTGAAGAAGTGGTAATGGTTCAACAACTTGAGAAAATACCTTCTATGAAGGAGATATGGTTCTTGGTCCCTATGTTATTATGTTTTCTTCTTTATTTTTCCTTTATGAGGTGATTTTATTGTAATGAGAATTATTTGGAAGAGGTACATGTCTCATCAATCGATCCTCTTAGAAATCCATCTCAGATGTCTATCCAATCCTTTGAAATTCAGTCACCTTATTCTATCCCCTCAAGGTCCTTTTATAGAGTGTCTGGGAAGATGGGTATATAGATCTCAAGAAAACTATTACAGAAGCCCATCGGGAGATCACTAATACCACAAATGACTCAATCAATATAGGCCCAATAGACTTTAGTTTGTAGCAAAAAATTCGCCACATCAATCCCATGAATGAATTTATCTTGTTTATTGTACGCTGCTAGATTGTCCTCATCCCTGATCTACAATGTTCACAGGGATGGTATATAGGGGTGAGTTTCTCCACCTCCATTTCGTAAACAATGTAGTTTTTTGCGGGAATCATATGCAGGGGAAAAAATCTCCACCTCGGTTTCACCAATGACACTGTTTGTAGTGTTTAACACTGTTTTTTTCTGCATACTAATAGGTTCATAGGTGATTCCTTCTAAAAACTGTTCTCAGGATTTGGTATGCAGATAGATTATTTTTCTTTTACAAATTTGTCTTCTTCAAAAAATTTCCCTAAGTCCTTCATCTAATTTATTTTCTTTCCTTCACCAAATTTATGATAGTATTTACATTCCCTTGGAAATGTTTTTAATACCCTATAAATTCCTCCAATCAGAATAGTTTCTAATTGGGACGAAGAGGAGGCTATTCACATGTAGAAAGTGGCCCCGAACTGAAATAGTATGTGATAGGCAGGTGGACCCTTATGGGGGTCATGCCTATATAGGGGGTCCATATTCATTTGTTATTTACTAGACTTCTCATCCAAATGTACTCTAAAAATTTCTCTAATCTCTCCTTGCTTTCACATATGGAAGAAGCATCATGAAATCCTTCATCTACAAACCGTTCATTACATTCCAAAAACTAAAAACCCTTCATGGTCTCCTTATTCTACGAACTAATTTTTTAAATCGGTCAATGGGACTTTGATTTCCAGATTGTACATTATGCCTTCACACTTTAATATTTGGATAACCACATAAAAAAGGATTGGTGTTTAGCTCTCCCAACCCTTGAACTATTTAGTTCAGTAGCCAACCCTTCGAGGGCCAACACCTCATGGGGTTTCTAGGAACTCTTAGTTCATGTCTAGTGCCCTTCACATACCATTTCCCGTATTCTACATGTTGACCACTTTGGTTCCTTTCAAAAAGATTGTTGGACTAACCTTTTCATGAGGTATTTTGATGTAGGGACGCTAATGGATCCATCACAGGTTGTTATCAATGCTACTATTTTTACTGGTGCTATTTATTCTCCCAGTTCAGTCATTGATAAAAGGAGAAAGAATGTGATATAATCTATTGATGGAAAATTAACTTTCATCCCATTACATTAATCCTTAGAGGAACTACTTACCGCAGGTCAGAGGGAGTATCCAATTTAATATATGCTTCCAATTTATGGATTTGGTCTACTATCGGATACAAGATTCTAACATCGTGTTTGGCTGACCAACCTACTTCTTGAAAATTTAATAGCACCATTAAAAAGGCCCTTATTTAATTTAAATAATGATTCATACATAAGGATACTACTTTTGGTCCCTCATTGAACTATTGCACTCAGACTTTAGAGGATATATGATGAAACCTAGATGGTAAGGCCCATTGTTACCATAGGAGTGCATGAAGTGTCACGGAAAATGGGTAATATGTTTGGTTTTCAAAATGGGACCTTTCTTATAGAGGTTCATTTAGTTTAGATTGGTGGTGAAATATCTATGTTTGTCATAGCTATGAGGAGTTCAAGGAAGAATTCTAGACTCTGGGGTTGAATAAGGCATTATGTGTATCTCATACCTACACTCATCAAACTAGCACCCTCATTTCTTAGCATCTGAGTAGATTGAGTCTGTATTCCAACGACTTTTATCTAGTCAATGAGGAGATTTGTATTATCCTATAACACATCTGAATGATTTTTAGGGATCCTATCATTGGATATATGTATGACCAATTTTACCCATTTCCTCCACCTAGGATGATGAGGAGAGGACTCCTCCTTTGGCAAAGAAACGTATCGCCCAAGAGAAGACCATCTCAAAGGGTACCAATCTTTGTTTGAAGAAATACATCTCCTTCTCTAATTGGATTAAGTCATTTTCTAAGTGATGTGGTCTAGAGCCTCGTGTGCATAGACCCAGGTCCATTCCAACCAAGGAAACATGAATGCAAGCTATTTCCTATTAGCCAATCTTGGTGGAGGGCCAATTTCATAAATGCGTTTGGGAACTTGTCCCCTATTTTGATTGTTTGTTTTGGTTCTTCGCCTACTTATCCATGTTTTTGAGTGGTTTTATTTTACCAATATGATACTCTAGAGGTGTGAGAGTCACAACCTTTGTCATCACAGCTCAACTGGATACTGTAAAATGCATCAACCTATATATTCTGGTATTGGACAAGATCTACCACTTACTAGGATGAGTCAGTGAGGGCAAGCCACCTCATTAGGTGATTGGGCCCTTCCAAATTCTCTGGGGATGGATACGATCCCACTAATTGTGTTACACATTTATCAATCCCCTACTAGGTCCACATGTTTTTCTTCAGCCATATCTTCAACGTACCAGTGGGTCTATTCCATCGGGTTGGGCCACACATGATAAGTAGTAAGACATGACTGATTAGAAAGAAATATAATTGTTTACTGGAATCAACATTCACAAGTTATTTACTTGTCATCCGTACACTTCCCTTACGGGAACCACTGTGAATGATGAATTAGAATATTTTATTTACTGAGGATACCTCTTTTTTTAAAGAGAGGGTATCTTGGTTGTTTGTATATATGGGGAACTTATCTGCGAGGGATATGAGCCTTGCAGATTTAGCTTTCAGATTAATTGTGTCCAGATGTTGTGTCCCCATACTCTCAATAGTGCATGCCAAGAAAAAATCTCATGAAATTCTAATAGTTGTGGATAATATTTACCAGAGAGGATACTCAGTGTAATATCAAGGTTCCATATTCCAAGGGTTATGTACCCTTTATCACATAAGGTTATGATGATGCCTGGTTTCAATCATATCCAAATGGATAGCTTTCATACCTAGTTCCCATTGTTATGTCCCCCAAGGCATCTAGTGTTAAGGGGGAACAAAAAGATACGAATAGGAATTCCAGACCCGGGAAATATATTCAGAAGTATCATGGTTTGAAAACCCCGAGTATGGTATTGATAACTTGGTGTGTGACCTCTCATACTGTTGAGGTTTTTGGCGCTACCACTGAGATTTACAATTTCATCCCTCTTGATGATATCTTTCACGTGTCCTAGAGGCAGTGGGATACTTTCAAGAATCACCAATAATTTGGGGATCAAAATCCTTAGGATTTATATTTATTTTTTAGAGGAATGAAGTTTTATTTACTAGAATCAATATGTGTCAACACCTGTTAACTTCTCTATTTATGATGATCCTAGAAAGGTGGATCTTTACCTATAAGATATTGAGAACATGATTCATTCTCGACAAGTATGGTCTAAATCTTCTTAGTGAGTGATGGACATGATGTTTACTGATGTAAATTGGGATAAAGATGATACCTATAGAGTTGATCACCATTCCAATGTGCTAGCTGAGGCTATAGTAGGGGAAAATCTTCATTTGTTCCCCAAATATCTCATGTTTCAAGACCTCGTGTGTTCTAGGGTTGCAGTGGGACCCATGAAGTAGCCGTGGTTGATGGAACCTACTTCACCTCATCAGAAAAACAATCCATCCATATCCATTACCATTAAGGATTCCATTCCAAGTGCCTAGAAGGTCTGGGATGACATGAGTATGAATGTTTTTTAGGAAGTCAATTGGGAGCTTCTCCAAGTAGAATGCATTGAACTTCTCGGAATTGGATGTTTTATTGCTCTCTCATAGATTTTTATTCACAAATATCCAAATGAATTAGTTAAATATCTGAATGAAATTTATAGGTTCGTTTATTATTATAGAGATAGGCTTCATTTGTAAGATCAAGTAGGAGAGATGGATATATAATCAAACATGAGTGATATAGAAGGAGAGCTATTTTTTATTTCTGACCTCAACTTTTAATTTCCTTCATTTTAAGAATCCTCACTCTATTTATGACTATTTTAGGAGTAAAAGGAGACCCTAGAAATGATAAATTCTCTCGAGTACTCCTAGTGCTAATAGAATTGGGGAATGTTTCCCTAAAGATGTGGGGGGTTACTATGAATGGTTCTCTTGGAACTGATGAACACATGGACATAGTTATTGAGAATCCTCTTGGGGAATCCCTCATATAGCTCCACTTGATATTCTCATCAGGGAGCCATCCCCATGGAAAACTAAGAAATATCGAAAGGCATCAAAACTGTTACTATGCATAAAAATGAGGATTATGAGTAACTTCCATATCTTTTTATTTGGTTCTTATACAAAACGATTTTATCTTGTTGACCAACTATTGTGTGTATATTTCGATGTAGAAACAATAAGTAATCATGCATTAGTTGCCCAAGTATCTGTATCTTGATTTCCTTTTGTGGTAGATGAAGTACCACTGAGAATTGTTTTAGAACAGGGTAGACAGTCTAGGCCGGATGTGGAATTCAGGGGCATTCCAAACCCTTAGAGTGTACCTATTCTGGATCAAGTGACCTCTTCCACAGCGGTGGGGGATCTCTTAAAGGTTTAAAACCTACCCAAGCGGGTGGATAAAGCCATGGTAGAGAATGAGAGGATGACATAGAAAACACCATAAGAGTTGAGTGCAGTGTCCCATTTTCAACAGGTTAATAGAGGGGTTCCATGTCTTGAGAGGTCGAGCACCCCATGCCAAATGGACCCAACCCATGTAGTGGGAACATCCACAGAGGTTGATACCCTAATAAATCATGTTGATCCAGCTCTCCCAAAAGTAACAACCACATGGTAGTCCACTATCATGTATCTTGAAAACATATAACGATTCAACATTCCTTTTTCCACATCCATTTGAGATGTTGTGATTATAGCTCCAAGAAATTCAAATATGGAAATTGTGCCCTTGTATCGACAAATTATACCTATGATCCTGATTTTATAAGAGATCTTTTGGAATTTTCATGTCTAGTCAGAAATGGCCCAGAGTCTTGGGTGCCGTCGGATGAACCTGAAGCTCTATTTCATATTGATGTTACAGTACCATCTTCATCGAGCGATGATGCTATAACTGAAGTAGAAGATATCAAATCTTTGGTAGGTGGAGGTCATTTTTCCACTCTTCCAACCATTTCATGCATATGTTTTTATTTTATGTTTAGCTTCAGAAGATGATAGTATTCAATTATCTGACTCATCACTTCATGATCAAAACCACAATCATTTTAAATTTCATTTCGTGCCTCGTCCTTATCTCTAATCTAAACTTCTAGAGATTCAGCTATTGTTGGGTCACGTCATCCTGAAGTCAACGAGTCAAGGACTACCCTAGTGAAATTTATTCCTAGATATGTTCCATCATATGAGAGTGATTTTGATACTTGTATAGAGGGACTATCCATCATTTTACTTGGTCACCAAAGGGAATCAAAAAAAATTGGGGATTCATATCTCAAAAACCACTTGCTCATATGCCAATGAAACTGGAAAAATTATGTCACTAGTTTTTGGTTATGGGGTTTGCTGGATTTGATTACAATAGAATTTATGACATAGTGAAGCAGGTGTTTATGTTAATGGAGATTTCTAGAACAGTAGTGTCCTATATTTTTTATGTAGAGTATTGGGGGTATCTTGTTGTAGTAAAAGAGATTCTTATGAATGAAGTTGCTGACCAAGCTAGAGTGGTCGAGCAACTACAGATCAAAATCATGAAAACAAGGTCCTTAGAGGATCATCTCGACTAAAAATTAGAGTAGCAGAGTAGGGAATTTGGGTGTCTAAAATTGAAATGGGCTCGCCTCATGGCCGCAGTTGATGAGGGACAAAAACTGGAGGATAAGGGGATAAAGGTTGGCCTTGGCACAATGCATGAGGTGAAGGCATTACATGCAGGTTTGGTGGCTGAGACCATGACATTGTTCAAGCTTCTCCATTCCATTGATGAGTTGAATCAAGAATTTATTCAACTTTGTGAGTCTGATGAACAACTTTTGTAATGGTCATGTCATGTTCCAATGGAGAGGCTCGGGTGTGTGGATTCCCTTCATACCTTTATGTAATTAAAATATTTTTCATTCGAATGCTTCTAATTTACATTTTCTTATAATATCCATCATTTATGATTGGATTCTTTTAAATAATAATTTCAACTGAATTTCAATTTAAATTCAAATCTATGATATCTGAAAATAATAAAATGATTCTCTATATTTTTCCTGAACTGAGAGGCTTAGCGAGCGTAGTTTTACTATTACAAGGGTCACATGGAAAACCCCAGAAACATTGTGTCTCTTCTATTATTACCCTAATTTTTTGTAATCTTGTTATGGTGTCGGCATAGCGGGTATAAATTTACTTTTTATTAGGCTTCCCTTTCTGAGATTTCAACATAAAAAAAATTGTGTCTCTTGATTGTTTTCCACAATATTTTTCTTAAACAGTATGGTGCATAGATTTGGTGAGCTGGAACATGAATTTTGTCTAGGAATTCCTTTATGGTGTTCATCTTGCTGAGTGTTCTCTTTTTCATGGTTATTTTAAAGTCTTGACAACCGGAATATCATTAATGAGATTTTGGGTCAAACAACATTAACCAAGACTGATGTTTTTAGTAGGATTTTTAGACCATGATTTGTAGGATAAGGCCCCCAATTTTGGACTCATAAAAAAAAACGCCACATCAGGTTTTGGACATTGATTAGGGATTTTTATAGACCCCAACTTGTGTTGTTTGGAGAATGGGATATCAAATGCATCATGGAATCCTAGGGGTGTATGATGATCGAAAAAAAAAACTATTATCAGGGCTAATTTATATTTGGATAACATATCTTTTTTTCACTTTTGATGTGCCACCTGGGTATTGATTGCATTTTCAGGTAAAGGTGTCCACGGGATGCTGGCCCTCCATATCCTATGTCTTGGAATTTTTATGAAAATTTAGACTTTTTTATTCTTGGTAGACCACAATGGTTGGCCTATTGGGGGTACTATGTCTAGATGTAATAAATGTATTCATATTAGTTCCGGTCTAGAAACTGCTCCCACTGAAGTTTGAATTGCATATAGAAGGGATGGAGCGTGATCTATTTTATCATCATACCAATGGGGCGTTTGAGACGTTCGACATGAATTTTTTTAATCTATTCATGGGATAAACAAATTTCCTTTCTCACAGTGGACTAACTAGAAATGTTCTATCACCATTAGGTATGAGAGGAGGGAGAGGATGTAAACTGTAATCTGGGGGGTTTTTGAAACTGAGGAATGTGGTGAGATGAAAACTCCATAGGGGAATTTGGTGGTAGTAAAAGCATATACTGAGGACTAATTTTCCTTTAGTTACAAGGTCATTTTGTTGGAAACATATTCAGAGCCTCTAGGGAAATGTGTGCATAATCAAATAAAAATGTCTATAAGACACTGGCCATCCATTTTTGATGGCCATGGATGGTTATAGGGATTTAGAACATTATAGACACTGAGTATGGCATGTGAAGGAGGTTTTCTAATCATTAAAAGGGGGAATTGATGGAAAAAGTATTTTGGGAGTAGGTGAAGAAGTTCCTCCCAAACTGGTGTGTGTGGGTTCCCCATCCAGGTCATACCCTTGCGTGGGAAAGAATGACCCAATGTCGTTTCTTGGCTGGACCAGAAATATGGATCTCATTAGTCACTATGTATCCTATTAGGATAGGAATAAATCTATAAATTTTTCTTATATGGTTTACCCATATGATAATCTGGTTCATACCTATGAATAAGGCACATTGTTTTGCACACTAGGTTACTAATGAAGTGGGACCCATGTTGAATGTTCCAATTCAGATACTTTTCATGGAAATGAACCTAGGGGAGGTCTTTTTTAGTGTGTTGGGACCCATGAATGAACATTTATTATCTAGAATCATGTAGTTGTAATTTCATGATATTTGGATTTGATCTATAATCCCTAATTAAGTAGGGGATTTTCGGGCCAATGTGTTTCGACATGTTTAATACATGTATAGGGAGGAAACTGTAAGCCTCAATTTCAAGGGATCATGTATCATGAGAGATGATATGGGTCTTGAAAGCCTTTTGATAATTTGGGAATAGAAAAATAAATTTCCAATTATGTATTTTCCTTTGGTTGATAGGCCATTTTTAAGTATCATATGTTGAACAACCATGGAATTTTGTACATAGTCAATCAAAGGTGCCCACAGGACCATGGACTCCCATATCTGATGGTCAGGGAGGTTTATGAGGATCTGAAATCACTCAAATAATTGGGTTTGATAGATAGAAAATATGTGTCTGGATATGTTATAAATATTCAAGTCTTGATCACCCAATGAGTTGGGAACTCTCTTAAATTGATATAGCATGAACTTAGGGTGAAGTATATTTGATTCCCTTATTAGAGAAGGGCCTGATTTTGAAGAACCTGGTGTATGATAATTAGTTTCCTTATATAGGTTTGGATCATAAATTGGTAGTATAACTTTTAGCTATATTTTTGGTACCTTGTAGTTTAATTTCATACGATAAGGACTTTAGGTTTCCCAACATGGAGGGGAAAATTCTAATATGACTTTTAATATTGCACCAGTATGATCAATCATTGTGGATTGATTTTCCCTGGATCATTGGGGAATACCTTATATAAATTCCTAAGACCTTGTGAGTTATGATCCATGTGATAAATCAGGGGAGGTAATGTTTTCACTCCACCACCTATGGATGGAAGGATAAAATAATGGAGCATTGTTGGGCCATGTAGCTTAACATCATGCAGTGAGGACGTGGGTGACTCGACATGAACGATATAACTATTAGGGTTCTATAAAGATTTAAGTCTTGTAGAAAGGAATTTGAATTCATAGTATTGCGTCATGTTATAGTGACAAATATCAAAGGAGTCATGCATAAATATGGGCTAATAAGGCTAGGATATCCCTTGTACACCCCAAAGGTGAGTGCGGGAAGAAAGTTCCAACAAATATTCTACGATTCCTTAAATTAAGAGGGTTGTTGTGAGGATTAGGCTCCAATAGACATTAATATATAGGAAAATCTTCTCACGAGGACAAATTTTCCTTTGGTTGACATGCCATTTTGTGGGCAACATAAGTAGAGCTTCAGAGGAATTGTGTGAATAGTCAAACAAAGGTGTCCACATGACATTAACCATCCATTTTCTATAGACATGTGTGATTATGGGGATCCATGATTTCCCTGGTAATGGAGTTTGATGGATGAAAAGGGGATGTTTGGGTACTTGAGAATCATCCCAACCATGATAAGCTATGATATACGAAATCCTCTATATATATTTTATTCATATTTTGTGGGAAAGATCTTTTGACTGATCCATATTAAGGGAATCAAGATTTGGTATATTCCATATAGATTTATAGTCTCATGGAAAAAATGGGGGCATTTTGTATTCCACATGGCTGCAACTAGGAAATACTAGGTGTCACTACAGCTCATCATAATGAAAATCAATCCACACATAGTTTCTGAGATACCATACAGTTTAATTTCATGTGGTTAGGACTTCTTTGTATATGTATTTTAATGTTGTCTGGTTTTGAATCAAGAATTTCCCTACACGAGTCTGACCTATGCATAGGGGGAAGTATTTTTTCATAGTGGCTGGACCAGGAAATGGGATCTGGGCATCACTGCGTATCCTATAAGGGTGGTAAGGACTCAAACCTAGTTTCTTAGAGTCAGTGCCTTATTTGACTACATTGGCATACAAACAATGAATTATCATCCTGAAGGACCGAGTATTTTTGTATTATTGGAAACAAGATTCAAACATAAGTTAAACATTAAAACATGAAAATAAATACACCATAGAAACTCCTTAAAAATCCATAAATCCAAGGTTATTTCATCATGTCATTTATAATAAAAATATTTATGTCCCAATAAAATGAAACATAATAAATGGGTGAGCACAAATTCTCACTAAGGGTAATCAATACAATGGAAGATAACAAAAAAATTATACATGGTGAATAATAAAAAACAGACGCCTCTAAAAAATCCTAAACATAATATGGTAGAAAATTAGCTGAGTAAATATTGCCATAACATAAAATAATCATGGGTATTCTACTATTATAATAATCACATGAACCATCAATACTATTTTCATAATGAGGTAGTGAATAATGTGGGACACCATAATCGTACCTTCAAGGCCTCGTGCGAAGACCATAAGTAATCATTTTGTCAAGGCATTGTGACATGACCGTAGTTTTTCTCATGAGACCTACCGAAGCATTGAGCAGCTTTAGCGGGCCCCAACTGACAATTACTATATCCAATGAATTCCTCATATGAATGAGGATAAACATAAACAACATACACATTCATATTGAATTTAATATATGAAATGTAAATATCTTTCCCCGAACATTAAGGAAAAATACTAACCATTCGAAGTAGTATGATGAATGGTTTTAAGATAGAACATCAATAGGAAAAGTAATAATAATAAATCAAATTATATATCATAGATTATTACAGGGAATAATAATCCAAATAATACATAATAATCAACAAAAGAGTTGAAAAATATGAAGATACTCTTATAAAATCTTCAAGTAAATCATGAGATAAATACTCTTTTACAATGAAAAGTAGAGTTATTTTGGAAAAATATTTGTATAAATCCATAAGTGAAGTAAGGTAGTATTTTAAAAATAAAATAAGTAATTTTATAAAGATAATGGTTTCCAAAAATAGATTATATAGTTCCCTTGAAAATAAATATAAATTTGAGAAATTCTCTTGAATCAGGATTGTATTTTGGAAATAGTTTTGAATGTTTCTTTTAAAACATGTAATTTTCCATAAAATAGGGAAGTATTATAGTTGGTGTACATATATATAATACTCACACCGAATTTATGAGGAGTAAATACTAATACATAATAATTTAATTGATGTAATTAGACAATGAATGTAACCCGATTGAAGATGGAAGTAAGGGTGGAAACCCCTTACCTTAAATTTGAAGGTGTTCCCCTCTTAAACATACGGTCCTGGAATATGAAATTAAACTCATTAATAACATAATTAAGAACTTATTAAACATGTATTTATTTTATCGTAATTATTTTTAGTTCATTTATGTCATTATTGATAAGTTATAATATCAAATTTCGTCATTCTGGAGTGTTCGTTTTCTTGATTTTCATAATCGGTTCTCTTGTTTTAAAGTAATAGAGTTCATAAGGAAAAGAAGTAAATCCCTAGAACTGAAATTGAATACTATTTATTAACATACATAAGTTTTAATTTTCATTTCTATCATTTGTATACATGTAAAAAGGATGAATCATTAGATGAATTATTAATGATATTCACCTTGATTCTTTAACTGATATTTTGATTATTAAGAAGTAGTTTGGTCTTATGATTTAATAATATGTACATATACTGGTTCATGAATACTGATTTGGTTATAATTCATATATTATATTATGTTTCACCCGTAAAAATGGTTTATTGATCAGTAATGAAGGTTAAATTGAAGAATGAAACTTCATCATCCACAAAGGATATAAATTTGAACCTCATGGATGTTGATTTCGATTATAAAATAAAGGGGGGAGAGGATATTATTGATGGTTAGTCCATTAAAATTATATAATTACTGTATATATATGATAATGTAGTTATCAAGGTCATTTGGATAGAGGAGGTGAGGATAGTAAAAGAAATGAGATCAACTTGAAAATAAAAGAAAAGTTGAGAGATCCCTTATGAAAATTCTGTAGCCTAACGGTGTCGCTTAAAATTTCATAAAATTAAATAATTATAGAAAAAGGGTATCACATCATATGGAAATAAAAATGATAGTAATATGAATACATAAAATAAAATTCCAACATAGGAGAATGGAAATTGAAAGAGATAACTTAAAAGAAGTGTCGACCAAAAGAGGAGGGTGAAGGATTCCCTTACCTTATAGAGTAACTCCTAGAACATGAATGTTGGGACCTTAGGGGATTAAGGACACCTTGGGAGGATTCCTAAAGAGGTAAAACCACCATATATTCGAGGATGAGATATTTTTAATGAATGAAAATGAATCTATGAGTGGGTATTTATAGAAAAAGGGAGGGTGTTTTTTAATAATTTCAAAGGGACGCCTCATTAGTGGTTTTTTCCAAACCAAAGGCTTTCCCATGGTATTTTTCCATGGTTTTATCCACTTGGGACACCACATAAAATATTTTACTATACCAAAGTCGATAAAATTTTTATTATGTCATTATGATGCCATTAAACTACTGAAAACTCAAAATTGTATTTTTATTATTCGTGAGAAATTCAAGTAATTTAGAAAAATTCACAAAATTCACCCCTACCATTTTTTGAAATGTAGAATTTAAAAATGTACTTAATTTTTCAAAAATAATTTTCCAAATATTATTAATTTAATTTTTAAATAAAATAATATTTAATTCAAAAAATAACAATTTTAATGTATTATTAGTTTGATATCACATTGAAAAATTAATTAAGAACTCATTATCTTATTACCTTAAGAAAATAAAATACCACCATAAATGAATATGCCAAAGGGTCATAATACAATTCATATTCCTATTCATAAGTGTGTGTTATTATTCACCAAAAATCAAGTTTGTTTTACTAGACTCCAAATGACTTAGTTGTCAAAACTATAGATGACAGTTTTTCAAAATTCAAATCACAAAAGAGGCAATGTTGTGTTTTATGGCTATATTATAAAATACATTCAATATTTATTTTAAAAACCTTGGGGTGTTAAAAGGGTAGGCATCATTCTATACACTGTTCTTGAAAACATAATCCATGTACTGGTCCAACCTGTGTATAGGGGAAATTTTTATTTTTGAATGGGGGTTGGGCCAAGATATAGAATCCATGTGTCACTATGTATCCTATGATGATATGAATTGAGCAACCCATAGTTTTGGTATCCCATGTAGTTTAACATCATATAGTAAGGATGAGAGTGAACTGACGTGAAAAGGATATGGTCAGTGAAGTGTCGGTCTTGAACCTCATAGTGGTTTCCTACGTATCACAACTACATGGGAATAAAAGTCCTCATAGTAATGAAAACATGATCTCTATAACGGGTTGACCCATGTAGTGGGATGGGAATTTTGTTTTTCTTCAATGGTGGTTGGATAAGATGAAGGATTTGGGCATCACTATGTATCTTGTGAGGGCAGGAATCAAGCCACACATAATTCTTGATGATTCATTGTTCCAGTATGGCATGTGCACAAATATGGGAAAATTGTATAATGTGTTGGTTGGACAAAGACTTAGGGTAAAGTTGTCTCTAAGTATCTTATGAGATAAGTAACCAATCCATATGTAGTTCTTGAGGTACCTTTCAGTTTAAATTACTAGGATTATGAATTTTCATAGATTCCCATGTGCAATTATGACCATTATATATGGAAAGGGGAATTGTGGACTTTGACTAGTGGATGGACCATGATGTAGGGTGTGATCATCACTATGTATCCCATAATTGAATGAAAATAAACCTGTACATAGTTATGAGGTTCCTTGTACCATTAAGACTCATGCACATGTTGGGGGAATTTTATTCCATTCATTCAAGATGATGGGCTTATCATATTCTTATGTGATTTCTCCATGAGGAGAAACCCTTAACAAAATTCCAAAGATCATGTTAGTTATACTCAGTGTGATAAACAAGGAATGGTGAGGATTTACCCTATAGTATAGGGAAGCATAGGATATAATAGTGTTATTTTTTTCCATCCGATGGATGGTCCAAGATATAGGGTCATAGAGTCTCTACGTATCTTATTATTTAATGGGGATAAATCCATACGTAGTTATGTTAAAATTAATCCCTAAATAGTCTTAGGCCTTTCACAAGGAGTGAAGAATTTTTTTGTGCATGGACCTGGATTTAGGACCCGATCATCACCATGTATCCTGCAAAGGCAGAAATCATGCCACACATTATTTTAGAAAACATGTTCCTTATACCAATCTAACACGTGCACTGGGAAGGGGTTCTTTTTTTAGATGTTGGGGGCTAGACGAGTATGTTTGATCTAGGTGTCACTATGTATCCCATTAAAAAATGGGAATTATGCCACACGTAGTTATAACATACACTCCATATGTCGTTCGGACCATTACAAAGACAAAGGGAAATTTTATCTTTCCCTTGCATGAATTTTACTCATGCATGATGAATCACTATTCGGGAAACAATAACCTCATAATATTTTAATGTCATGTGGTTAGTAAAAATTTTCCGTGAATTTTATCATTATGTGGTTAGGAAAATTTTCATAAATTTTTACATCATGAAGCATGGACTTAGTTGGTGCTATGTAGTTCAACATCTTACTGCTAAGATGAGTATTGTATAATTACAAATATTATTTCTTCAGGAACCTCCCATTGGTGGGAGATGTGGTGAGTTGTACATCCATTGAAATTAAAGAATATTCTCTGTTGGAGTACTTTTTTTATAAAATATGGTCCTTCCCATTTTGGATCTAATGTTAGTGGTTTCCTTCCAAGTATCATCATAGTTCTGAGGAACAACACCATCTATCATTCATGGATAGATCAATGGTGAACCTTTTTGTTGAATGATCATGTGATCTGATTCTGGTAAACATCCAAATGGTGCAAGGTATGAATTCTTTTCTTATCCAACCACTCAAGCTAATCAAACTGTTTTTTGGGACAGTTCATCTATGGATAGTTTTTCATAGATGGGCACACGGAGTGAATGCAGTTGAACTTCGATGGGTAGGACCACCTCTGTATTGTATACTAATAAGTATGGGGTTTCTTGTGTAGTAGTGTGAGTCATGTGATGGTATGTCCACAGAGTATGGAGGAGATTATATGGACATGATTTCTTTTTCATATCTACCGTCATCTAGAAAATATTGGATATGGTCTTTTTGAAGGCCTTTATCTTCCTGTTAGTCGCTAAATAGTAGAAAAATTATAAGGACCCGGCCTTAAAACATTACATAATAATGAATTGAATGAATAGTTCACATTTAGGATCTTTTCAGGTTTAGAGTTTTAGAGAATTTTTTCATCTCAAAAGATTACAAAGTAGACACTTCTACTCAGTTTCCATTTTTTTCATAAAACAAAAACTCTTAAAAAGAAACATGTCTAGTTCTAGTTTTAGATAGCATGTCTTTCCATGATGCCATCCTTGACCCTATTCATCATTATTTCATGTGGAAAACATTTAAAAAACCTGGGATGAGCATGAAAAGCTCAGTAAGGGATATAAAAATACGGAAAGAAAACATTAGTCTATGTGTACATAAGAATCAATGAAATCATACTTTACTTATAAAACATAAGCACTTTAACATACCTCATGAAATCATAATATTTATGAATAACTCATATAAATAATAAGACATAATGGTAACATGAGGCATTCATAACATTCTTACATAGGGAGTAACCCTCATGGATACATTTGGAATACCCATCACAGTATATTCCCAAAATCATTTCGGAGAAACCTTAGTGATTAACTCATTCTCGTTACCCAATGGATATGAGATCTATCTTAGGCTCAACCACCCTTAGTTTATAATGGAACCACCCAACTTCATTAACAATGCCCAAGAACCATAACATAATCGTATCACATAAAACATGCATAAAGGAAACAAAAAATTTACACATTTCAGTCACAAGATATCAATACAAAAAATTGATATAATCAAAACATCATCAAAACCATTTTCAATTCCAAAACAAAATAAAAGTAAAACGTGGTATTTATTTTTGATTTAAAAAAAATTTATGGCTTGTAGAGGAAGCCGAAACTCAAATAATGGTCACAGCGGTGGAGAAGTCGTTGTCGCCGCATACGTAAGACAAAAACATTCCTTTTTTCATTTAGTAAAACTATTCATTTAAATATATTCCTTTTTAATGAAATTAAAAGTCAAAAGGGTTTATTATACAACTAATAAAGGAAGGGCATATATAAATTGATGTATGCCTCAATGAAAGGAGATTGAGACGAAGTCCCATAAAAAGACGGTATCCATAGATTAAGGATAAATCATTTACATAATTATGTGTGAAAAATATAAATACAATCAATATAAGTGGACATTATGTGTAAAAAAACTAGAGGCCACCCACACATATTCATATCACAACATAGTCAAGAAGTAGAGGTTTAACCCAAAGAATTAAAATTTGGTTAAGAAGCTCCCTTAGAGAAATTCGACAGCCTAACAGCATCACTTTATAATTCATAAAATGAGTTGGTGGGTGATAAAAATGGTATCTCATCACTTGGAAATAAAATTTACAATAATAAGGATATATAAGAACATATCCGAAAATAATAAGATGTTAATTAAAAGACCTAACCAAAATAATTCTTTTAAAAAGAAGAGGGTGAAAGGTTCCCTTACAGATTTGGGTAACTTTCAAAACGTACACCCCATGAAAGAAGGGTCATACAATGAAGAAGTAAATACCCATAAATTAAAGTATATTATAAAAAAAATACAATCATGGGCAGTACATACACCACACAAAAGGAAATAGTGGCAAATGTAGCATGAATCTCAAGGGAATAAAAAGTGAGATAAAAACCCCTTACCTCATTGTAATCAATCGAGCCGTATGACCAAAAGATAATAAACACCAAAATAATCACATAATACAATGAATATAAATATAATCATGATAATATATATGAAATTTCAGTACAAAATACATGACATGAAACAAATAAGTGGCGAACAATGGAAATCTCACGGAATTAAAAGTGAGATAAGAAATCCACTTACCTCAAGTCCGACTTGTCTTGTTCGTTTCATTATATTCCTGAATAATAAAACATGGTCAATTTATAATTTCTTAAATACATCCTTTAAATTTTATTATTCAATTCATATCCCATATTATCATGTTATAATAATTAGTTAATTAAATGAGTTCATATCATACGTTTTGTCGATGTTTGGTACATGAGTCAAAAATGAACTTGTTTGAAGAGTATTTTCCATGTAGTTATAAGTCCATCATCTCAGGAATTGTTTTCATGATTTAAATATCATTTATATAAATTATATATTTATTTAATTATATTCCATAATGTTTTGATAAATAAAATGAAATGTACCGTTCATTGAGATGGTAGGTCGTACGTACGCATGAACGCTACTTTCATTTCTTTGTCATATTGATGGACTTTAAAACTAAATGATACATAAATTTATTATAAATAAATTATAATATATATGTTTCAAAAGTAACATAATTTCATTAATTACATTCTTTATAAATTCCATGTTTGGCATTAACGAGTCACATCACTTGATGTGGCAGTTGTCCACACTTCCTCATATGAAATTATCGCATTTTCATAACATGAAATGATTAAAGGTGTCTTTTAAATATAAATACAGAAGAATATAGAGGAAATATATATACATTTATCATATATAAATATAGTTCTATTGTAATGGCAACCATGAGAGGTGTTACAGGAAGATTGAACAATCATCGTTTCGTGAGGCAGTAATTCGCCACCCACAGAAACAGTATGTTCATTAACCATTAGACGGAGGTGTGAGTAAGTGTAGGTAGAATCATTATCATAAAAAATGTTAGTATATTTAGGATAATGGTGTTATTATGGGATAAAATAATAAGAATACAATGGTGAGTGAATAAGGAACATATAATATAGAAACTCATGAGAAAACATTACTTCTAAATCGGGTAACTCATTTTGATTTGAGCCAAATGCTTCCTTGGAATGACTTCATCAAAAGTGAGGATTATAGGAGCAATATAGGGATGTAGAGAGATAATATGAGATGTTTTTGGACGAGACAAGGGCTTGAGAGGTGTGGTTAAGGGGGTAGAGGTGGGGGCCTTTTATAAGAGGGAGGAGGGTCACTTTTGGAATGTCTTGAAATGTTTCTTAATTATAAAATGATTTTCAGATTTTAAAGGTCACACAATAATATATTTTGATGAAAGATGATAAGGGTTCGAAATAAACACATCCAATAGGTTTTATACAATTGTAAGTCTTTTATTTTACCTTATCTTTTCATTTTATTTTGATCGATCATTAATGAGGTATCACTACATCATCATGTTGTCATAAATAAATTTATTTTTTTAATGTCTAAATATAATAAAAAAATACCATGATGAAGGAAATATTTTTATCCTTACAATGACTATTTTTAGTCTAATAGGTCATTTATGTAAAGAAAATTAAAATAGTATTACTTAGGATATACAAACCTTTGATATATTTCTCTTCTTTTTTAAAAATAAAGTCATAAATGTCACTTTCAGACCCATGTGACTCCAAGGGACCTCAAGTTTGGTAGAAATCTTCCCATGGTCGTCCATGACTCAAAAAATAGGATTTGGACACATTTTGGGGTCATTTTATGTTATTTTTATATTATTTTATTACCCTTAACTACCCGATTACTAATTAATCACAATAATTAAAAATAATTACTGTCTTTACTATTCATAATGTCCAAAAAAAAAGACTCTTAATTGCATAATTTAAAAATTATGATTCCAAATATGGAATATATTTTATCAAATTACAAACCCTTAAATTTCAGTAATTAATTTAAAAATAATTCTCATTGTCAAAATCCAAAGATGAGTTTTTAAGAAGTAAAATATATCAAAAGATTGATTTGTTTTTACATACGATTTAAAAGTGAAATTTCATAAAATGACCAAAATTGTATTAAATGATAAAAAAATAATTAAATTAAACCTTAAAACCAATTAATAGGAAATCCTAACTATATAATTAAATTTTATGAAAATTTAGTTTTGAAGTAAAATTCAGTATTTTTCAATATTCATTAAAAATGAACATTTTTCAGAAAAATACCCAATATTTATCCAATGTAAATTTGATATTCCAAATTAAAAAGGGATTTTAATTTTACCAAATTTGAAACATATAATTTTCATTAATTAATTTTATAATTATTTCCCACTGTCAAAAAAATAGGGTGTTTTTAAGAAACAATGTCTATCAAAATATTTCCACTTGTTTATGTCCAATTTCCAAGTGAAATTAATTAAAATGACCACCATTGAATTAAATGGTAAAAATATATTATAATTAAACGTTAAAACAAATTAAAAATAAAATCTAACCATATAAATAAATTAGATTAAAAGGTGGTTTTGAATTAAAATACAACATTTTTCACTGTTCAATAAAAGTGAACTTTATCAGAAAAATAACAATAATTTAAACAAAGTACATTTTGATGTCCCGATTCTAAAGAAGGATTTTATTTTTTCATATATAAAATATAAAATTGAAAAAAAGTAGTTTTAAAAAAGGTTCCTCCATCAAAAGGTGGTTAATCGACCTTTAAATGAATATTAGAATATTTATTCTTAAAATTGGATTCATTTTCATTTTAAGCCTCTATCATTTATTAGGTAATTGTTAAAATATTTGACAAACATTTATAACCTTTTTGTAGTTATTTCTATTCATTCCAGGCATTACAACGACTTGGCGTTAACTACCATTTGAAATAATATTATTATATTATTAGTTTGCAACGTAATACTTCAAAGAAACTCGTTGTTGCATATTGGCTACACCATCAAACATAACATCCCCATTAAAGTAATATTAATATTTTATTCACAACTATTAATAAATATTAAAAGGTAATATTATTTATTTACCTGGGATGTTACATATTTCCCCCCTTTTGGGAATGGTGTCTTCACAATTTTAAAATTAGGCACCGAAACTTCCTTGAAAGCCCCACATCGGAAAAGGAGTCAATTAAACTATCACTTTAAAAGAAAGGAAGAGAAGTAAAATGTTCACCTGAGATAACCAATACTATGATCCCCTGAAAACATGGATATAGAAGAGAAACTAAGGGTCATGTTCTAATGAAAAGTGATAGAAAAATGACTAGGATAAAGTAAAAAACAAGAAAACCAGAAAATTGTGATGGGTTAAACGGTATTTGATTCCCCAGTAGGAAAAGTTAACAGAAAACGTTTTTGTTTTAAGTTACTTTTCATTGAGGAATTTATTTATGAGCTTTACTAAAACATAAGTAAACCTTCTTACTTGTCTTGTAGACTTTCATCTATAACAAGATTTCTAAGACAAACTCATATTTTCTCCAAAAGATGAATATTTAGGATGACTTTTTCACATTAAGAGAGCTATAATCAACTTCTGGAGAATCACATAATCCACAATAGATGAACTATATATTTCCCCGGTCTTAACCAAAACCAAAATTTTTAGTACATGATCAGATAAATCCCAAAAGGATAATCCTTTATAAAAAAAATACTACTCTTAGTATCCAAAAATTTTCCAACAATACCCAAAGTTCTACAAAGACCGTTCAATAAACAGATATCCATAAAATTCATCAAAGTAGTAAAAACTAAGATTTTAACCCAAAACACCTAAGAATTTAGTCACATAGTCTTCCAAGAAAAATCTTAACATTTATCTCCAAATAAAATCAGTTACTCTTAAAGTCTCAAATTGAAAAATAATTATCCTAATCATATATCCTCCATGATTGGTTAATAATTTCCATAGATATCACAAAATATACATATTCTTGATTCACAAAATCATCTAACAAAAAATAATAAGTCATACTAACGAGGGACTTCACATATCCCAATGGTAAGAGATAAATACCAGTCGCACTTTGGTTGTGGGTTCGATTTCTGCAGGATCGTCCAACGTGACGAGTTCTCACACGGTTTGTGTATTGTCCCTTTTCAAAAACTACATAATTTTATAACATTCCAAAAATGAGATAAATTCATAAAAAATAACCATAACATATTTTAACCACAAAGGTTATCTAACAACTTTCATTTTTCATCCCTAAATGTATTAATCGGTAATTGCCTAAAATTCAAGGATCATATAAACCAAAATGGTTATTTATAACTATATCCACAAAAGAAAATATAATTATTCCTTGAATAATATTCTCATATATCAAACATCAGTGTTACACATACTATAAAAAGTATTCTAATGTAATCCCATCATCAAAAGAGCCTTAATAATTTTAAGAATTTCACCTTCCTCAAATCTACCATAACTCTGGAATCCCTTATATGTTGACTTATTACTCATTCAACATTCATCATGATCCATTAACCATTCCTTTCCATCTTATTTTGAAATACTTCTTTCCTACAAAAAAATTCATGAATCATATCCTAATATTCAATAATTGGAAAACATATGCTATGAAATAATCCATACATTTCATTGGTCATTATCAGTTTCTTCCTCCTCAATCGGAATGGTATTAGGTATTGGTAAACGAATATTTGTACGATCTTGTTGATCTCATTCCCGAAACTTCTTTGTAGGACATGTGTTTGCATAATGACCATGCACACCACATTTAAAACATTCAATTGATCCTTCAAAAAGAACTTCTTTCCCTTTCCTAGAGTCAACTAGATGCTTCCTTTTTCCATGGTAGGTTCTTGTTTTATGACATTAATTTCCACATGTATAGAATCTATCCATCCCTTTGAAACATATTCCTAGGTGTTTCCTTCAATATCTTTGACACATAGGTTTTTTAACACACTTACCTTTATGATTTTTACCTGAACATCCATAGGGATTTGATTCTCCCAAATATGATGCCTTATAAAAATCACTAAGGTTCAAGTGGTCTATCATGACTCAAGATAGTTGGTTGAGAATAACTACAAGAGGCTTCATTGTAGCTTCTATATCATTCAGTTTCTGGTTCAGATAACTATCACTATTTTCTTCACATCCACAGTTACTTTTTTTCCTACTAGATCTGACCATTTACTAAAACCAAAAAGGTCAGTGTGAGTATATGAGTAAAATCATCATATAGTACTAAGATATAATTATTCATGTTATCTAAAAATCAATATCTTTATCTAAAAAAATATGACTCTTTCTGAAATCCTAACCATTACAGTAATGTCACTTATGCTTAAAGAATACCCTAACCTCTAAAGTTATCTAAACTGACCTTTGATACCATCTATAAGGACCCGGCCTTAAAAAATTACATAATCTTGAATTGAATGAATAATTCACATTGAAGATCTTTTTAGTTTTAGAGTTTTAGAGAATTAGGACATAACTATTACATCTCAAAAGATTACAAAGTAGATACTTCTACTCAGTTTCCATTTTTTTCATCAAATAAATACTCTTAAAAAGAAACATTTATTGTTCCATGTTTTAGATAGAATGTCTTTCCATGATCCCATACATGACCCTATTCATTTTTAATTCGTGTGGAAAACATTTCAAAAACTTGGGATGAGTATGAAAAGCTCAGTAAGGGATATAAAAATACAGAAAGAAAACATTAGTAAATGTATACATTAGAATCAATGAAACAATACTTTACTCATAAAATATAAGGCCCCGGCCTTAAACCTTACATAATATTGAATTAAATGAATAATTCAAATTGAGGATATTTTCAGGTTTAGAGTTTTAGAGAATTAGGACATAACTATTACATCTCAAAAGATTACAAAGTAGAAACTTCTACTAAGTTTCCATAAAATAAAAACACTTAAAAAGAAACATGTCTAGTTCCATGTTTTAGATAGCATGACTTTCCCTTGATCCCATCCTTGAACCTACTCCACATTATGTCCTGTGAAAAACATTTCAACAAAACTTAGGGTGAGCATAAAAAGCTCAGTAAGGTATACACAATGAATGAAAACTATTAGTTTTTCAAAACAACAAGTAAACAATGTATACTTTATCAATGTAATACTTTTCACCTTTATGAAGTAGTAAAAACTCTTCACTGAATAAAAGTTCATTACTTACCCTTTTGTAACCAAAATATTACCATAAAACCCATATAAAGATCACATAACATATAAAGGTAACTTGGGACATAAACATACTTAAATGGAATAAACATACGGTCAACTTCCACACATATCACTTAATGGAATATCCATACGGCCAACTTCCATACCCAATGCATTGGAGGTTATAATGTAACCACCCATCCTAGTATTCACAACACCACCCATCATATGGTTTATCACGTAACCACCCGTCAAATGTACAAGTACCAATATAAAATCATAAAACATAAAACAAACATAATGGAAAGAAAACATTTCCACACTTTGATCACAATATATCACATAAATATATTTAAATAAAAAATCCATTATAAAAACCATTTTCAATACCAAAATTCTTAAAAGAGTATATGTTATTTATTTCATTTTAACAACATTACGTCTTGTTGAGGAAGCCAAAGACCAAATAATACTCGCGGCGGCGGAGAAGTCGTTGTTGCCCCATACGTATGACAAAAACATTCCCTTTTGTCTTTTAGTAAAATGCTTCGTATAAAAAGATTACTTTAGAATAAACATAAAATTCAATGTGGTTTATACAACTTATTAAAGAAAGTGGTGTATAAAACAGAAATATGCCTCAATGAAAGGAGATTGAGACGAAGTCCCTTACCTCAGGTCCGACTTGAATCGATCGTTCTTTAACATCCTGAATAATAAACATGAGTTAATTTATACTTGATTAAGAACCTTTTTCACGTTCATTATTCATTTTATAACACTTATTACCATGTTATGAACATTATGTAGTCATTTAAGTTGATAACGGTCGTTTGTCGATATTTGGTACTTGAGTCAAAAGTGAACTTCTTACAATTACATGTTGTTCGTGTGGTCAATGGTTCATTATATCCAGAATGATATTCATGATTTGGATATCATATATATCATATATATCCAGCATATACATGTACCTATAATATTACATAATCATTTAGAGGTAAGAAATGAAATGCACTGTTCATGGAGACGGTAAGTCGTACGTACAAATGAACGCTACTTTCATTTCTTTTTCATATTAATGGAATTAAAACTAAATGAGAGGTACGTATATTTTAATTCCATAATTATATTCATCATTTATATGTAACATAAATCATATATAATAACTTTAAATCCATCCTTTATACGTCCCACATATGGCATTAACGAATCAAATCACTTTGAGGGGGCGGTAGTCTGCACTTCCTAAAATGAAGATATCGTGTATACCCATAATGGAAGCCATAAAGGTGTTCCATAAATGAAAAATATAGAAGATAAAGGAAGAAATAAACATATTATATATCATATATAAATATAGTGACATTTTAATGGCCACCGTTGAAGGTTTTGGAAGAATATTGAACAATCATCGTTTTGTGAGGCAGAAATTCGTCATCCACTGAAACAGTATGTTCTTTAACCATTAGATGTAGTTTTGTGTAATTTTATATAGAAATATTCTTATAAAAACATCATAGTATATTGAAGATACTGGAGTTTTTACAAAATAAATGAATAAAAAGAGTTTAGGGGGTTGGAGAAGAAAAATAAACCAAAAGGACACAAGTGAAGACATTACCTTAAAATCGGGTAACTCTTTTTGATTTGAGATCAAAGGCTTCCTTGGGAAAATTTATTCCCAAAGTGAGGCTTCTAAGAGTTAGATAGGGATGTGGAGAGACGAAATGGTCAGGGTTTGGCTGAGCCAAAGGCTTTGGAAGTGTGGGTAAGGTGGTAGAGGTGGGGGCCTTTTATAAGAGAATAGGAGGGGCACTCTTGGAAAGTAAAGAAATGTTACTTTATTTTAAAATGAGTTTCGGATTTAAAAGGTCCCACATTGATATAATTCGAGGATAAGGTTATAAGGGTTCGAAATCCACCCATCCAATCAGTTTTTGACAAGTGTAGGTCTTATATTTTACATTTTATTTTCATTTTATTTAAATCGTTAAACAATGAGGTAATCGCTGCATCATCATGGTGCCATAAATAATTTAATTTATATAATGTATGAATATTATAAAAAAATTATCATGATTTAGGAAATAGTTTTATCTTTCTAATTAATATTTATAGTCAAAAATCTGACTTGAATAACCCCATTTAATAATTGTATTTGTAAAACATCTCATATTTGTGACATTTTAATTTTAACATTAAATAAAAAGATATTAATGTCATTTTCCTACCAAAGTGGCTCCATGGGGTCCCCAAGATGACCCATGGATTCTATTGGTCGGCCATGACACATCCAATAAGGGTAGGACATGTGTCAAGTTCATTTCATGTTTTTAAAACAGTATTTTTACCTTAAACTACACTAATTACCTCTAATCACGATTAAAAACTTAAAAGTTACTATTCACCAGAAAATTATTTTAATCCCATTGAACCACATTTTACTTATTAATGACAACCATGTATGTTGTATTTTGGAAATTCAAAACACAAAGGTGGTAAATTTTCATTTAAATGAAAAATCAGTTTTTTAAGTACCACTTACTAGTTTCACTATTAATCAAAAATTGATGTTTTTCAGAAAAATACCAAAAATTCATCCGAAGCTATATTTGATATTCTGAATTCAAAAATGATGTATATTTTTCAAAATTCGAAATATATAAGTTGAATTAATTAATTTGTTAATTAATTCCCGTTGTCAAAACAAATAGCGTGTTTTTATGAAACAAAAAGTATCAAAAGATTAACACTAGTTTATGTCCGATTTCAAAGTGAAATTAATTACAACGACCACCATTGGATTAAATGGTAAAAATATATTATAATTTCACTTTAAAACCAATTAAAAGGATAATCTGTTCATGTAAATAAATTAGATTAAAAAGAGGTTTTGAATTAAAATACAAGATTTTTCACTATTAATTAAAAAATGAACTTTATCCAAAAAATACCAGAAATTTACACAAAGTAAATTTGATGTCCCGATTCTAAAAAAGAGTTATATTTGGTCCAATAAAATGTATAAGAGTGATCAAAAATATATTTAATGATGGTTCTCCATCAAAAGGCGATAAGTGAATGTTTAGTGAAAATTAGGGTGTATATGCCTAAAATTGAATTCTTTCTGTATTTTAAGCCTTTATCTTTTAGTAGATAAATGTAAAAACATTTAAAAAACATATATAATCATATTTTAGTTATTTCTATCCATTACCGCCAATACAACGGCTATGTGTTAACTAACATTTCATATATTATTATTATATTACTAGTGTGCAACATAAGTTTTCAAAGAAACTCATCGTTGAGTATCGAGTACGCTATCGTACATAGAAACCCCTTTAAAGTAAAATTAATATTAAATTCACAAATATTAATATATATATGAAAATTTATTATTTTTTATTTACTTGGGATTTTACATCCTTCCCCTCTTTTGGGAATTGCATCCTCGCAATTTTATTCACTTATCAAAATAAGTGGGGGTATTTATCCATCATAGCATTTTCAGATTCCCTCATTGCCTCTTCAAACATATGGTTTTTCCACAAAACCTTTACCTGGTGAATTACATTATTTCGCAACACTTGCTCTCTTCAGTCAAGAATCTGGACTGGTTGTTCTTCATAAGAGAGATTCTCATCCAGCCGAACTACCTCTGGACTCAAAACATGTGATGGATCTGGAATATACTTTCTCAACATCGAAACATGAAAAACATTGTGTACCTGAGATAAACTCAGAGGTAATGCCACTCTGTATGAAACTGATCCAACTCTCTCCAGAATTTCATATGGTCCAATGAACCTTGGACTCATCTTTCCTTTCTTACCAAATCGCATCACACTTTTCCTTGGAGAAACCTTGAGAAAAACATGATCACCTTCCTCGAAAGATAGATCCTTCCTCCGGTTATCCGCATAGATTATCTGTCTGCTCTGAGCTGTTCTCATGTGTTTCTGAATCAACTGAACTTTTTTTGCCATCTCTTCTACCAATTCTGGTCCCATCAGCTTCCTTTCACCCACTTCATCCAAAAAAGCTGGAGTTCGACACCGCTTACCATATAATGACTCAAATGGTGCCATCTGTATACTGGAATGAAAACTGTTATTATAAGAAAACTCAACCAAAGAAAGATGTTGGTCCCAACTTCCCTGATAATCCATTGAACAAGCTCATAGTATATCCTCCAAGGTCTGAATTGTTCATTCTGACTGCCCATCTGATTGCGGATGAAAAGCTGTACGAAAATTTAATTCAGTACCCAATGACTTATGAAGGCCTTTCCAAAAGATATAAGTAAACCTGAGAATACGGTCAGATACAATGGAGAGAGGAAATCCATGTAGCCTGACTATCTCTTTAATATACAAACGGGAAAGTTGATCTAGGGAAAAATTATCTCGTATAAGAAGAAAATGAGCAGATATAGTCAATCGATCAATAATAACCTAGATTTCATTAGTACCTCGAGATGTCCTCGGTAATCCCACAATAAAGTCCCTGGATATATTCTCCAATTTCCACTCTGGCATTGGTAAAGGATGAATCACCCCTTTCGGTAACTGCTTCTCTGCTTTAACATGTTGACATGTCAAACACTTCATAGTAAAATCATCAATATCTCTTTTCATTCCATCCCACCAGTAATACTCCCACAGATCCCTGTACATCTTAGTACTTCCTGGATGAACTGAAAGCGAGGAACTATGAGCCTCACATAACAACTCATTCTTCAACTGTGAATCACCAGGGACACATAATCTCTTCCCAAACCTCAAAACACAATCATTATCAATGTTTAATTCAGGCAACTTACACTTCTGAACTAGCTCTACCTTTTTCTGCAACTCACTGTCTTGCTTCTGTGCTTGCTTGATTCTTTCTGATAGAGAAGATTTCACTGATACATGAAACAAAACAGAAGAACATCCTGCACCAGAAACTTCTATGCCAAACTTCATCAAATCAAAAACCAAAGGACTCATTCCAAACTTAGCATGGTTAATGAAGCATTACTTTTTCGACTCAAAGCATTGTCTACTTTATTTGCTTTTCCCGGATGGTAATGAATTGTACAATCATAATCCTTGATTAATTCTAGCTATCTCCTCTGTCTCATGTTCAATTCTTTCTGAGTGAATATATACTTTAAACTTTTTTTATCGGTATATATTTCACACTTAACTCCATACAAATGATGCCACAAAATTTTTTGAGCGAAAACTACATCAGCTAATTCCAAATCATATGTAGGGTAATTTACATCCGGAGTTGTGAAGCATAAGCAATTAACTGATCATTCTGCATTAGGACACAACCAAGTCCTTCCAATGAAGCATTACTGTAGATAACAAACTCACCATTCCTGAAAGGTAGTTCCAAAACTGGAGCATTAACCAATCTTCTTTTCAACTCCTGAAAACAATCATCACATTCTTTTTTCCAGATAAACTTAACGCCCTCCCGAGTTAGCTTAGTCATTGTACTAGATAACCGTGAAAAATTTTCAACAAACCGTCGGTAGTAACCTTCCAAACTAAGGAAACTACGGATCCTGGTTACATTTGTGGGTCTTGGCCATTCATCAACAACTTTTGTTTTAGCAGGATCAATAGTTATGCCATTTTTTGAAACAATGTGACCTAGGAAAGAAATTTGTTGTAACCAAAACTCACACTTGCGGAATTTTCCATACGGTTTCATTTCTTTTAATGTTTTCAAGATAACCCTTAATTGACTTTCATTATCTTCTTTACTTTTAGAAAACACCACAATATCATCAATGAAAACAACCACAAACTTATCCAAGAACTCATGGAAAATTATATTCATAAGTTCCATGAATACAGTAGGTGCATTGGTTAACCCAAAAAGCATAACTACAAATTCATAATGGACATATCTTGTATGGAACGCAGTCTTCAGAACGTCTGCTTCTTTTACTTTCAACTGATGGTACCTCGACCTCAAGTCAATCTTCGAAAAATGCTGAGCTCCCTGGAGCTGATACTACTTCATTTGATGGCCCAACATCTGCTGAAGTAGTTGCAAAGGATTTCACCACCCCTTTATGCTTGTAGTCTGGCTTCTTTCCCTCATTTGAGTTCTTCATTAGACACTCATTTGCATAATGACCCATTTTATTACAGTTAAAACATATTACCGCTGACTTTTTATTGCCTTCTTGATCATCTTCTTTACAGTTACAAGCAATATGACCTGACTTACAACACCTAAAGCACTTTCCAGGCTTGGATAAACATTCCCCAGGATGCTTTTTAAAACACTTCTCACAGGATGGTTATTCGGTTTTCTTACATCCTTGCTTCTTTGATGAATTCTCCCCCTTTTACTGCCAAATGGACCTCTTATTCTGTCGTTTGTCAAAGAACACCTGATCGTCGGCAAATTCCATTTCCACCTTCTCCGTACATCGAACAAGTTTTTCATAACGTTTGAACTCACGAGAAGCTAAATCCCTACGATACTTTGGCTTTAACCCTGAGTAAAAACGGTTTATTTTATTATCAAGATCTCATATGAAGTATGGAGCATACCTTGCCAATCGAGTGAACTTTTCTTCCTAAGCAGCCACTGAGTCATCCCCCTGCCTCAATTCTAGGAACTGTTTTTCCAACCTAAGATGAAGCACCTTAGGAAAATATTTCTCAAGAAACATACCTTTGAATTTTTCCTAGTGAAGATCGTCAATCTCATCACTATCCCTGATATTTTTCACCATCGACCACCACTGATCAGCTTCACCTTCAAAACGGTAAATAGTAAGACTAACCATTTGATGTTCTGAACACCCCATGACATCAAAAATCTTCTCCAGTGCTTTAATCCACCCTTCAACTTGCATAGGGTCAGATGATCCTCTGAATGATGGGGGATGTTGCCTCATGAAATGTTCCACCACTGACATGTTCCTCTGCGGTTGATCTGACTGATCTCATGCATGGATACCACCACCATTTATAGCCTGAGTCAACTGTGCCATCACTATAAAAAATAGTTCAGTTCTGATTCCGACCATATCAGGTTGCTGATTTGGAAGGTTGTCTTCCTCCTGATGTCGTCCCAACATAGCTTCTTTGATTCCTCTACAGAAAACCATTCTGAACACAGAAATATCTTAGGAGAAGCAACATGGTAATCTTTAAATGCTATATCATTTCAGTCATACCCTAAATTAACTTATAATTTAACAATTTTCTAAGCCCTAAAGTTTTTTAATCCGTCCTCTGATACCAACTATAAGGCCACGGCCTGAAACCTAACTTAATATTGAATTAAATGAATAATTCACATTGAGGATCTTTTCAGGTTTAGAGTTTTAGAGAATTGGGACATAACTATTACATCTCAAAAGATTACAAAGAAGAAACTTCTACTAAGTTTCCATAAAATAAAAACTCTTAAAAAGAAACATGTATAGTTCCATGTTTTAGATAGCATGACTTTACCTTGATCCCATCCATGACCCTACTCCACATTAAGTCCTATGAAAAACATTTCAACAAAACTTGGGGTGAGCATAAAAAGCTCATTGAGGGATACACACTGAATGAAAACTGTTAGTTTTTCAAAACAACAAGTAAACCATGTATACTTTATAAAAGTAATACTTTTCACCTTTATGAAGTAGTAAAAACTCTTCACTGAATAAAAGTTCATTACTTACCCTTTTTTAAACAAAATATTACCATAAAACCCATATAAAGATCACATAACATATAAAGGTAACATGGAACATTAACAAACATAAATGGAATAACCATACGGTCGACTTCCACACATATCACTTAATGGAATAGCCATACGGCCGACTTCCATACCCAATGCATTGGAGGTTATAATGTAACCACCCGTCCTGGTATTCACGACACCACCCGTCATATGGTTTATCACGTAACCACCCGTAAAATGTCCATGTACCAATATAAAATCCTAAAACATAAAACAAATACAATGGAAAGAAATCATTTCCAAACTTTATCACAATATATCACATAAATATATTGACATAACAAATCCATTACAAAAACCATTTTCAATACCAAAATACGTAAAATAGTATATGGAATTTATTTCATTTTAAAAACATTACGGCTTGTTGGGGAAGCCAAAGACCAAATAATACTCACGGCGGCGGAGAAGTCGTTGTCGCCGCATATGTGTGACAAAAACATTCCCTTTTGTCATTTAGTAAAATGATTCATATAAAAAGATTCCTTTTGAATAAATGTAAAATTCAAAGGGGTTTATACACCGTATTAAATAAAGTGGTGTATAAAACAGAAATATGCCTCAATGAAAGGAGATTGAGACGAAGTCCCCTACATTGGGTCCGACTTGACTCGATCGTTATTTAACGTCATGAATAATAAACTTGAGTTAATTTATACTTGATTAAGAACCTTTTTCAAGTTCATTTTTCCTTTTATATCACTTATTACCATGTTATGAACATTATGTGGTCATTTAAGTTGATAAAGGTTGTTTGTCGATATTTGGTACTTGAGTCAAAAGTGAACTTCTTACAATTACATGTTGTTCGTGTGGTCAAAGGTTCATTATATCCAGAACGATATTCATGATTTGGGTATCATATATATCATATATATCAAGCATATACATGTATTTATAATATTACATAATCATTTAGAGGTTATAAATGAAATGCACCGTTCATGGAGACGGTAAGCCGTACGTACACATGAACGCTACTTTCATTTCTTTGTCATATTAATGGAATTAAAACTAAATGAGGTATGTATATTTTAATTCCAGAATTATATTCATCATTTATATGTAACATACATCATATATAATAACTTTAAATCCATCATTTATACGCCCCACATATGGAATTAACGAATCAAATCACTTTGTGGGGGCGGTAGTCCGCACTTCCTAAAATGAAGATATCACGTATACCCATAATGGAAGCCATAAAGGTGTGCCATAAATGAAAATACAGAATATTAAGGAATACATAAACATATTATATATCATATATAAATATAGTGACATCTTAATGTCCACCTTTGAAGGTGTTGGAAGAATATTGAACAATCATCGTTTCGTGAGGCAGAAATTCGCCATCCACAAAAACAGTATGTTTTTTAACCACTAGATGTAGGTGTGTGTAAGTGTAGATCTAAAGATTCATATAACAAAATCCTAAAATATTTAATATACTAATGTTTTCACAAAAGAAATGAATAAAAAGAGTTTATGCGGTTGGAGAAGCAAAATAAAACAAAAGGACACAAGTAAAGACATTACCTTAAAAGCGGGTAACTCTTTTTGATTGGAGCTCAAAGGATTCCTTGGGAAGACTTCGGCCAAAATTGAGGCTTCTAAGAGTTAAAGAGGTATTTGGAGAGATAAAATGGTCAGGGGTTGGCCGATCCAAAGGCTTTGTAAGTCTAGGTAAGGTGGTAGAGGTTGGGGCCTTTTATAAGAGGAGAGGAGGGGCACTCTTGGAAAGTAAAGAAATGTTACTTTATTTTAAATTGCGTTTCGGATTAAAAAGGTCCCACATTGATATAATTCGAAGATAAGGCGATAAGGGTTCGAAATCCACCCATCCAATAGGTTTTTGACTAGTTTAGGTCTTATATTTTACATTATATTTTCATTTTAATTAAATCGTTAAATAATGACGTAATCGCTACATCATCATGGTGCCATAAATAATTTAATTTATTTAATATCTAAATATTATAAAAACTATATCATGATGTAGGAAATCGTTTTAACTTTATAATGAATATTTATAGTAAAAAATCTGACTTTTATAACCCTATTTAATAATTTCTTTAGTAAAACATCTCATGTTTGTGACATTTTAATTTAACATTAAATAAAAAGATATTAATGTCATTTTCCTACCAAAGTGGCTCCATGGGGTCCCCAAGTTGACCCATGGATTTTATTTTTAGGCCATGACACATCCAATAAGGGTAGGACATGTGTCAAGTTCATTTCATGTTATTAAAACATTATTTTTACCTTAAACTACACTAATTACCTCTAATCGCGATTAAAAACATAAACGTTACTATTCACCAAAAAATTATTTTAATCCCATTGAACCACATTTTAATTCTTAATGACAAACATGTATATCAGATTTTTGAAATAAAAAACAAAAAGGTGGTAAAATTTCATTTAAATGAAAAATCAGTTTTTTAAGTACCACTTAGTGGTTTCACTATTCATCAAAAATTGACGTTTTTCAGAAAAATACCAAAATTTCACCCTAAGATATATTTGATATTCAGAAATCAAAAATGATGTCTATTTTAAAAAATTCAAAACATATAAGTTGAATTAATTAATTTAATAATTAATTCCCGCTGTCAAAACAAAGAGCGTGTTTTTATGAAACAAAAAGTATCAAATGATTGATACTAGTTTATGTCCGATTTCAAAGTGAAATTAATTCCAACGACCACCATTGGATTAAATGGTAAAAATATATTATAATTTCAATTTAATACCAATTACAAAGATAATCTAGTCATGCAAATAAATTAGATTAAAAAGTGGTTTTGAATTAAAATACAACATTTTTCACTATCCATTAAAAAATGATCTTTATCGGAAAAATACCAAAAATTCACACAAAGTAAATTTTGATGTCCCGATTCTAAAAAAGAGTTATATTTGGTCTAATAAAATTTATAAGAGTGATCAAAACTATATTTAATGACGGTTCTCCATCAAAAGGCGATAAGTGAACCTTTAGTGAAAATTAGGTTGTATATGCCTAAAATTGAATTCTTTCTGTATTTTAAGCCTTTATATTTTATTAGATAAATGTAAAAACATTTAAAAAACATATATAATAATATTTTAGTTATTTCTATCCATTACCGCCAATACAACGGCTATGTGTTAACTACC
This sequence comes from Viscum album, assembly GCA_963277665.1. Taxonomy (NCBI): domain Eukaryota; kingdom Viridiplantae; phylum Streptophyta; class Magnoliopsida; order Santalales; family Viscaceae; genus Viscum; species Viscum album. The sequence continues at coordinate 1,102,198,513 of OY728133.1, read as the reverse complement.
ATTTAAAATAATATTATTATATTACTAGTGTGCAACGTAAGTTTTCAAAGAAACTCAGCGTTGCATATCGAGTACTCTATCGTACATAGCAACCCCATTAAAGTAAATTAATATTTAATTTGAAAATATTAATAAATATGAAAATTAATTATTATTTATTTACCTGGGATGTTACTTAAAACAAAACCACTTTAACATACCTCATGAAATCATAATATTTTTGAATAACTCAAATAAATCATAATATATAAAGGTAACTTGAGTCATTAATAAAATTCTTACGTAGGGAGTAACGCTCATGGTTACCTTTGGAATTCTCTGTCGTAGTATATTCCTTGAATCTCTTCAGTGAGACCATAGTGTTTAACTTCTTTGTGTTACCCAATGCATTGGAGAGCTTTCTCGGGCTCACCCGCCCTAATATTGTCACGGAACCACCCGGCTTCATAAACAAAGCGCAAGAACCATAACATAATCGCATCACATAAAACATGCATAAAGGAAACATAACATTTCCACATTTCAATAATAAGATATCAATACAACACATTGATATAATAAAAAATTTATCAAAACTATTTTCAATACCAAAACAAAATAAAAGTAAAACATGGTATTCATGTTTTATTTAAAAAAAGTTATGGCTTGTAGAGGAAACCAAAACTCAAATAATAGACACGATGGTGGAGTAGTCGCTGTCACCGCATACGTAAGACAAAAACATTCCTTTTGTAATTTAGTAAAATGATTCAGGTAAAAATATTCCTTTTGAATGAAATTAAAAGTCAAAAGGGTTTATTATACATGTAATAAAACAAGGTCGTATATAAATTGAAGTATTCCTCAACAGAAGGAGATTGAGATGAAGTCCCGTACAAAGACAATATCCTTAGATTAAGGATAAATCAATTACATAATTTTTTCTGAAAAATATAAATACACTTAATATAAGTGTATATTAAGTGTAAAACATTCAGATGTCATACACACATATTCATATCACGACATAATCAATAAGTATAGCTTTAACCCAAATAATTGAAATTGGGTTAAGAAGTTCACTTACAGAAATTTGACAGCCTAACGACATCACTTTAAAATTCAAAAAATGAGTTGATGAGAGATGAAAAGGGTATCTCAATGAATGGACATAAAATTCATAGCAATAAGTATATATGAGAACATATTCTAACATAAGAATATTTAAATTAAAATACCTAACAAAAAGAAGCCTTTTAAAAAGTGGAGGATGAAAGGTTCCCTTACCTATTTGGGTAACTTTCGAAATGCACACCCCATGAAAGAAGGGTAATACAATGAAGATTTAAATACCCATAAATTAAATTATATTAAACAAAAAATACAATCATGGGCAGTACATACACCACACTATAGGAAATAGTGGAAAATGTTGCATGAATGTCATGGGAATAAAAAGTTAGATAAAACCTTTTACCTCATTGTAATCAATCGAGTCGTTTGACCAAAAGATAATAAACACCAAAATAATCACATAATACCATGAATATATATATAATCATGATAATATATATGAAATAGAAGTACACAATACACCACATGCAATAAATAAGTGGCGACCAATAGAAATCTCACAGAATTAAAAGTGAGATAAGAAATCCCATTGGCTCAAGTCCGACATGTCTTGTTCATTTCTTTATATTACTAAACAATAAACCTTGGTAAATTTATAATTGCTTAAGGAAGTAATTTAAATTTTATTATTCAATTCATATCACATATTATCATGTTATAATAATTTGTAAATTATTTGAGTTTGTATCATACGTTTTGTCGATGTTCGGTACATGAGTCAAGAAATTAACTTGTTTGAAGGGAATTGTCCATGTAGTTTTAAGTACATCATCTCCGGAATTGTGTTCTTGATTTAAATATCATATATATCCAGCATATATGTATTTAATAGAATTCCATAATTTTTTGAGATAAGAAATGAAATGTACCGTTCATGGAGAGGGTAGGTCGTACGTTCGCATGAACACTACATTCATTTTTTGTCATATTGATGGACTTTAAAACTAAATGATACATAGATATATTATAATTCCAGTATATATATATATGTTATATAGGTAATATAATTTCATTAATTACATTCTTTATAAATTCCATGTTTTTCATGAATGAGTCACATCACTTGAGGGGGCTGTTGTCCACACTTCCCCATATGAAATTATCGCATTTGCACAACATGCAAAGAATAATAGTATGTTTTAAATATAAATATAAAAGCATATAGAGAACATGAATATAATATTTATCATATTTAAATATATTTCCATCATAATGGCCACCAGGAGAGGTGTTACATGAGGATTTAACAATCATCGTTTCGTGAGGGAGTAATTCGCCACCCACAGAAACAGTATGTTCTTTAACCATTAGACGAAGGTGTGTGTAAGTGTTGGTAGAATAATTGTCATAAACAAATACTAGTATATTTAGTATAATGGTGTTATTATGGGATAAAATTATAAGAAGATAGTGGTGAGTGAATAAGGAAAATAAAAGAAAGAAACTCAAGAAAAGGCATTACCTCTAAATCCAGTAACTCTTTTTGATTTGAGCCAAAGGCTTCCATGGAAAGTATTTTTCCCAAAGTGAGGATTATAGGAGTAATATAGGGATTTGGAGAGATAATATGAGAAGATGTAGGATGAGCCACGGGCTTGAGAGTTGTGGTTAAGGTGGTATAGGTTGGGTCCTTTTATAAGAGGGAGGAGGGTCACTTTTGGAAAGTATTGAAATGTTACTTTATTATAATATGATTTTCTGATTTGAAAGGGCACAAAATGATATATTTTTAGGATAAGGTGATATGGGTTCGAAATAAACCCATATAATAGGTTTTCGACAAGTGTATGTCTTATATTTTACCTTAACTTTTCATATTATTTAAATAATTCATTAATGAGGTAACCACTACATCATCATGGTGTCATAAATAAATTTATTTATTTAATGTCTAAAAATTATAAAAAAATACAATGATGTATTAAATATTTTTATCTTTCCAATTAATATTTATAGTCTAAGAGATAAATTATGTAAACTAAATTAATTTTTTTTACTTAGGATATACAAACCTTTGTAAGTTTTCTCTTCTTTTTTGAAAATAAAGTCATAAATGTCACTATCACACCCATGTGACTCCATGAGCCCTCAAGTTTGGTAAAAAGCTTCCCATGGTCAGCCATGACTCAAAAAAAGAGGATTTGGACACATTTTAGAGACATTTTATATTATTATGATTTTATTTTATTACCCTTAACTACCTGATTAATAATTAATCACGATAATTAATGATAATTACCGTCGCTACTATTCAAAATGTCTTAAAACAAGAGTCTTAATTACATAATTTGGATATTATGATTCAAAATAGGGAATCCATTTTATCAAATTCGAAACACAGAAATTTTAGTAATTAATTTAAAAATAATTCATGTTGTCAAAACCAAAGATGGATTTTTGAGAAGTAAAATCTATCAAAACATTGATTTGATTTTACATCCAATTTAAAAGTGAAATAACATTAAATGAACAAAATTTTTTGAAATAATAAAAACATAATTAAATTAAACCTTAAAACCAATTAAAAGGACAATATAACTTTATAATTAAATTAGATGAAAAAGCAGTTTTGAAGTAAAATGCAGTATTTTTCACAATTCATTAAAAATAAACATCTGTCAGAAAAATACCAATAATATTTCCAAAGTAAATTTGATATTCCAAATTCAAAAAATGATTTTAATTTTACCAAATTCAAAACATAGAAGTTTCATTAATTTATTTTATAATTAATTCATGTTATACAAACAAATAGCGGGTTTTTAAAAAACAATATCTATCAAAATATTGACACTTGTTTATGACCAATTTCAAAGTGAAATTAATTAAAATGACCACCATTGAATGAAATGGTAAAATTTTATTCTATTTACACTTTAAAACCAATTAAAAAGATAATCTATCTATATAAATAAATTATATTAAAAATTGGTTTTGAATTAAAATACAACATTTTTCAATATTCATTAAAAATGAACTTTATCGGAAAAATAAAAACAATTTACACAAAGTACATTTTGATGTCCCGATTCTAAGGAAATATTTTATTTTGTCAAATATAACATATAAAATTTACAAAAAGTTGTTTTAAAAAAGGGTTCGCCGTCAAAAGGCTGTTAATCGAGAAACCTTAGTGATTAACTCTTTCGTGTTACCCAATGCATTTGAGATCTATCTCAGGCTCAACCACCCTTAGTTTATCACAGAACCACCCAACATCATAAAAAATTCTCATGAACCATAAAATAATCATATCACATTAAACATTCATAAAGGAAACAAAACATTTACACATTTCAATCACAGGATATCAATACAACAAATTGATATAATCAAAACATTATCAATACGATTTTCAATTCCAAAGCAAAATAAAAGTAAAACATGGTATTTATTTTTCATTTAGAAAATTTTTATGGCTTGTAGAGGAAGCCGAAACTCAAATAATGGTCACAGCGGCGGAGAAGTCATTGTCGCCGCATATGTAATACAAAAACATTTCTTTTTTCATTTAGTAAAACGATTCATGTAAATATATTCCTTTTTACTGAAATTAAAAGTCAAAAGGGTTTATTATACAACTAATAAAGGAAGGGTGTATATAAATTGAAGTATGCCTCAACGAAAAGAGATTGAGACGACGTCCCGTACAAAGACGGTATCCATAGATTAAGGATAAATCAATTACATAATTATGTGTGAAAAATATAAATACACTCAATATAAGTGGACATTATGTGTAAAAAAATCACAGTTCATCCACACATATTCATATCACAACATAGTCAAGAAGTAGAAGTTTAACCCAAAGAATTTAAATTGGGTTAAGAAGTTCCCTTACAGAAATTCGACAGCCTAACGAAGTCACTTTATAATTCAGAAAATGAGTTGATGAGAGATAAAAATGGTATCTCATCACTTGGACATAAGATTTATAGTAATAAGGATATATAAGAACATATCCCAACATAATAATATGTTAATTAAAAGACCTAACCAAAATAATTCTTTTAAAAAGAAGAGGGTGAAAGGTTCCCTTACAGATTTGGGTAACTTTCGAAACATACACCCTATGAAAGAAGGGTCATACAATGAAGATGTAAATACCCATAAATTAAAGTATATTATACAAAAAATAAAATCATGGGAAATACATACACCACACAAAAGGAAATAGTGGCAAATGTAGCATGAATCTCACAGGAATAAAAAGTGAGATAAAAACCCCTTACCTCGTTGTAGTCAATCGAGTCGTATGACCAAAAGATAATAAACACCAAATGAATCACATAATACCACGAATATAAATAGAATCATGATAATATATATGAAATTTCATTACACAATAGATGACATGAAACAAATAAGTGGTGAACAAAGGAAATCTCACGGAATTAAAAGTGAGATAAGAAATCCCCTTACCTCAAGCCTGACTTGTCTTGTTCGTTTCATTATATTCCTGAATAATAAAACTTGGTCAATTTATAATTCCTTAAATAAATCTTTTAATGTTTATTGTTCATTTCATACCCCATATTATCATGTTATAATAATTAGTTTATTATGTGAGTTCATATCATACGTTTTGTCGATGTTCGGTACATCAGTAAAAAATGAACATGTTTGAAGAGTATTGTCCATGTAGTTATAAGTACATCTTATCCAGAAAGGTGTTCATTATTTAAATATAATATATATCCATTATATATTTATTTAATTATATTCCCTAATGTTTTGAGATATGAAATGAAATGTAACGTTCATTGAGACGGTAGGCCGTACGTACGCATGAATGATACTTTAATTTTTTCATCATATTGATGGACTTTAAAACTAAATGAGACATAAATATATTATAATTAAAGTATAATATATATGTTTTCATAGGTAATATAATTCCATTAATTACATTCTTTATAAATTCAATTTTTGGAATTAACGAGTCAAATAACTTGAGGTGCCGATTGTCCACACTTCATCATATGAAATTATCGCATTTTCACAATATGGAAAGCTCAAAGGTGTGTTTTAAAAATAAATACAGAATAATAGAGAGGAAATAAATATAAATTTATCATATATAAATATAGTTCCATCGTAATGGCCACCATGAGAGGTGTTACCAAAAGATTGAACAATCATCGTTTCGTGAGGAAGTAATTCGTCACCCATAGAAACAGTATGTTCTTTAACCATTAAACGGTGGTGTGTGTAAGTGTAGGTAGAATCCTTATAATAACAACATGATAGTATATTTAGGATAATGGTGTTATTATGGGATAAAATAATAATAAGATAGTGGTGAGTGAAGAAGGAACATATAAGAAAGAAACTCATGAAAAAACATTACTTCTAAATCGGGCAACTCTTTTTTATTTGAGCCAAAGGCTTCCTTGGAATGACTTCATCCCAATGTGAGGCATCTAGGGTTAATATAGGGATGTGGAGAGATACAATGAGGAGTTTTTGGACGAGCCATGGGCTTGAGTGGTTTGGGTAAGGGGGTAGAGGTGGGGGCCTTTTATAAGAGGGAGGAGGGTCACTTTTGGAAAGTCTTGAAATGATTCTTAATTATAAAATGATTTTCGGATTTTAAAGGTCACAAAATAATATATTTTGAGGAAATATTATAAGGGTTCAAAATACACACATCCAATAGGTTTTAGACAAGGTTAAGTCTTAGATTTTACCTTATCTTTTCATTTTATTTTGATCGATCATTAATGAGGTTATCACCGCATCATCATGGTGTCATAAATAAATTTATTTATTTAATATTTAAAAATTATAAAACAAATACCATGTTGTAGAAAATATTTTTATCCTTCCAATCAATATTTATAGTCTAACAGATCATTTATGTAAACAAAATTAAAATTTTTTTACTTAGGATATACAAACCTTTGTTATTTTTCTCTTCTTTTTTAAAAATAAAGTCATAAATGTCACTATCACACCCATGTGACTCCAAGGGAACTCAAGTTTTGTAGAAATCTTCCCATGGTCGTCCATGACCTAAAAAAGGCGATTTGGACACATTTTGGGGTCATTTTATATTATTTTGATATTATTTTATAACCCTTAACTACCAGATTACTAATTAATCATGATCATTAAAGATAATTACCATCATTACTATTCATAATGTCCAAAAACAAAAGAGTATTAATTGCATAATTTAAAAATTATGATTCCAAATATGGAATCTATTTTATCAAATTACAAACCCTTACATTTCTTTATTTAATTTAAAAATAATTCTTGTTGTCAAAACCAAAGATGAGTTTTTAAGAAGTAAAATATATCAAAAGAATGATTTGTTTTTACATCCGATTTAAAAGTGAAATTAAATCCAATGACCAAAATTTTATTAAATGATAAAATAATAATTAAATTAAACCTTAAAACCAATTAAAAGGACAACCTAACAATATAATTAAATTTTATGAAAAAGAAGTTTTGAAGTAAAATGCAGTATTTTTCAATATTCATTAAAAATGAACATTTGTCAGAAAAATACCAAATATTTATCCAATGCAAATTTGATATTACAAATTAAAAAGTGATGTTAATTTTACCAAATTTAAAACATATAATTTTCATTAATTAATTTTGTAATTAATTTCCACTGTCAAAAAATAGCGTGTTTTTAAGAAACAATATCTATCAGAAGATTGCCACTTGTTTATGTACCATTTCAAAGTGAAATTAATTCCAATGACCACCAATGAATCGAATGGTAAAAATATATTCTAATTAAACTTTAAAACCAATTAAAAATAAAATCTAACCATATAAATAAATTAGATTAAAAGGTGGCTTTGAATTAAAATACAGCATTTTTCACTGTTCAATAAAAGTGAACTTTATCGGAAAAATAACAATAATTTAAACAATGTACATTTTGATGTCATGATTCTAAAGAAGGATTTTATTTTTTCATATATAAAATATACAATTGACCAAAAGTAGTTTTAAAAATGGGTTCTTTATCAAAATGTGGTTAATCGACCTTTTAAAGAATATTAGAATATTTATTCTTATAATTGGATTCATTTGCATTTTAAGCCTCTATAATTTATTAGGTAATTGTTAAAATATTTAACAAACATATATATCCTTTTTGTAGTTATTTATGTTCATTCCCGTCATTACAACGGCTAGACGTTATCTACGATTTAAAATAATATTATTATATTATTAGTTTGCAACATAATATTTCAAAGAAACTCGTTGTTGCGTTTTGGGTACACCATCGAACATAGAATCCCCTTTAAAGTAATATTAATATTTTATTCACAAATATTAATAAATATTAAAATGTCATATTTTTTATTTACCTGGGATGTTACATCTTTCCCCCTTTTGGGAATGGTGTCCTCGCAATTTTAAAATTAGGCTTAGAAACTTCTATGAAAGCCCCACATCGAAAAAGGAGTCAATTACACTATCACATTAAATGAAAGAAAGAGAAGTAAAATGGTCACCTGAGATAACCAATACTATGATCCCTTGAAAACATGGATATGGAAGAGAAACTAAGGGTCAAGTTCTAATGTAGAGTGACAAAAAAATGATTAGGATTATGTAAACAACAAGAAAACCACAAAATTGTGATGGGTTAAATGGTATTTGATTCCCCAGTAGGAAAAGATAACAGAAAACGTTTTTGTTTTAAGTTACTTTTCATTACGAAATTTATTTATGAGCTTAACTAAAACATAATTAAACCTTCTTACATGTTATGTAGACTTTCATCTCTTACATGATTTCTAAGGCAAACTCATATTTTCTCCAAAAATGAATATTTAGGATGAATTTTTCACATTAAAAGAGCTATAATACTCTTCTAGAGAATCACATAATCCAGAAAAGATGAACTATATATTTACCATGTCTTTTACAAAACCAAAATTCTTATTACATGATCAGATAACTCCCAAAAGGATAATCCTTTATAAAAACAAATACTATGCTTAATCATCAAAAATTTTCCAACAATACCCAAATTTCAACAAAGACCATTCAATAAACAGATATCCATAAAATTCTTCAATGTAATACAAACTAATATTTTATCCCAAAACACCTAATAATTTAATCACATAGTCTTCCATGATTTATCTTTACATTTATCTCCAAATAACATTAGTTACTCTTAAAGTCTCATATTGAAAAATAATTATCCTAATCACATATCCTCCATGATTGGTTAATCATTTCCATAGATAACCCAAAATAAAATGATTCTTGATTCATAAAATCGTCTAAAAAAAATAATAAGTCATACTAACCAGGGACATCACTTAGCCCAATGGTAGGAGTTAAATACCAGTCGCCCATTAGTTGTGGGTTTGATTCCGGCAGCTTCATCCAACGCAACTGTTTGTCACACGGTTTGTGTGTTGTCCCTTTTCAAAAACTACATAATTTTATAACATTCCCAAAAAGAGATAAATTCATCAAAAATAACCATATCATATTTTAACCACAATGGTTATCTAATAACATTCATTTTTCATCCCTAAATGTATTAACTGGTAATTGCCTCAAATTAAAGGATCATATAAACCCAAATGGTTATTTATAACAATATCCACAAAAGAAAAGATAATCATTCCTTGAATAAAATTCTCATATATCAAACATCAGGGTTACACATACTATAATAATTCTTCTAATATAATCCCATAATCAAAAGAGCCTTAATAATTTTATGAATTTCACCTTCCTCAAATCTATCATAACTCTTGAATCCCTTATATGTTGACTTCTTACTCATTCAAAATTCTTCATGATCCATTAACCATTCATTTCCAACTTATTTTGAAATACTTTTTTCCTACAATCAAAATCATGAATCATATCCTAAGATTCAATAATAGGAAAACATATGCTAAGAAATAATCCATACCTTTCATTGGTCATTGTCAGTTTCTTCATCCTCAATCGGAATGGCATTAGGTATTGGTAAATGAATATCTGTACAATCCTGGTGATCTTATTCCTAAAACATCTTTGTAGGACATTTGTTTTCACAATGACCATGCACACCTCATTTAAAACATTCAATTGATCCTTCATAAAGAACTTCATTCCCTTTCCTAGAGTCTACTAGATTCTTCCTTTTTCTATGGTAGGTTATTTCTTTATGACTTTCATTTACACATCTATAGAATCTATCCGTCCCTTTGAAACATTTTCCTAGGTGTTTCTTTCAATATCTTTGACACATAGGTTTTTTACCACACATACCTTTATGATTATTACCTGAACTTACATAGGGATTTGTTTCTCCCAAATATGATGCCTTATAAAAATCACTAAGGTTCAAGTGGTCAATCATGACTCTAGATAGTTGGTTGAGAATAACTACAAGAGTTCTCATTGAAGCTTATATATCATTCAGTTTCTTGTTCAGAAAACTGTCATAGTTTTCTTCACATCCACATTTACTTTGGTTCCTGCTAGATCCGGCCATTTTCAAAATCCAAAAAGGTCAGTGTGAGTATATTAGTAAAATCATAATATAATACTAAGATATAATTATTCATGTTATCTTAAACTCAATCACTTTATCTAAAAAAATATGACTCTTTCTGAAATCCTAACCATTATAGTAATGTCACTTATTCTTAAAGAATACCCTAACCTCTAAAGTTTTCTAAACAGACCTTTGATACCAACTATAAGGACTAGGCCTTAAAACATTACATAATATTGAATTAAATGAATAATTCATATTGAAGATCTTTTCAATTTTAGAGTTTTAGAGAATTAAGACATAACTATTACATCTCAAAAGATTACAAAGTAGACACTTCTACTCAGTTTCCATTTTTTCATAAAATAAAAACTTTAAAAAGAAACATGTCTAGTTACATGTTTTAGATAGAATGTATTTCAATGATCCCATCCTTGACCCTATTCATCTTTAAGTCATGTGGAAAACATTTCAAAAACATGGTATGAGCATGAAAAACTCAGTAAGGGATATAAAAATATAGAATTAAAACATTAGTCCATGTATACATAAGAATCAATGAAACCATACTTTACTCATAAAACATAACCACTTTAACATACCTCATGAAATCATAATATTTCTGAATAACTCAAATAAATCATAATATATAAAGGTAACTTGAGTTATTCATAACATTCTTACGTAGGGAGTAACCCTCATGGTTACCTTTGGAATACCCATCGTAGTATATTCCATAAATCTCTTCAGAGAAACCATAGAGTTTAACTACTTTGTGTTACCCAATGCATTGGAGAGATATCTCGGGCTCACCCGCCCTTATATTTTCATGGAACCACCCGACTTCATAAACGAAGCGCAATGACCATAACATAATCGTATCACATAAAACATGCATAAAGGAAATATAAAATTTCCACATTTCAATCATAATATTTAAATAAAACACATTGATATAATCAAAAAATTATCAAAACTATTCTCAATACCAAATAAAATTAAAAGTAAAACATGGTATTTATTTTTCATTTAAAAAAAAGTTATGGCTTGTAGAGGAAGACAAAACTCAAATAATGGACATGACGACAGAGAAGTTGTTGTCGCACAATACGTAAGAAAAAAATTCCTTTTGTCATTTAGTAAAATGATTCATGTAAAAATATTCCTTTTGAATGAAATTAAAAGTCAAAAGGGTTTATTATACAACTATTAAAAGAAGGTCGTATATAAATTGAAGTATTCCTCAACGGAAGGAGACTGAGACGAAGTCCCGTACAAAGACGGTATCCTTAGATTAAGGATAAATCAATTAAATAATTATGTGTGAAAAATATAAATACACTCAATATAAGTGTATATTAAGTGTAAAACAATCAGAGGTCATACATACATATTCATATCATGACATAATCAAGAATTAGAGGTTTATCCCAAATAATTGGAATCGGGTTAAGAAGTTCACTTACAGAAATTCGATAGCCTAACGGTGTTACTTTAAAATTCAGAAAATTAGTTGATGAGAGATGAAAAGGGTATATCATTGAATGGAAATAAAATTCATAGCAATAAGTATATATAAGAACATATTCTAACATAAGAAGATTTAAATTAAAATACCTAATGAAAATAATTCATTTAAAAAGAGGGGGATGAAAGGTTCCCTTACCGATTTGGGTAAGTTTCAAAATGTACACCCCTTGAAAGAAGGTTCATACAATGAAGATGTAAATACCCATAAATTAAATTATATTATACAATAAATACAATCATGTGCAGTACGTACACCACACCAATGTAAATTGTGTCAAATGTTGCATGAATGTCACAGGAATAAAAAGTGAGATAAAAACCCCTTACCTCGTTGTAATCAATCGAGTCGTATGACCAAAAGATAATAAACACCAAACGAATCACATAATACCATGAATATAAATACAATTATGATAATATATATGAAATGTAAGTACACAATACACCACATTCAATAAATAAGTGGTGAACAATGGAAATCTCACAGAATTAAAAGTGAGATAACAAAGCCCCTTACCTCAAGTCCGACATGTCTTGTTCGTTTCTTTATATTCCTGAACAATAAACCTTGGTCAATTTATAATTGCATAAGGATATAATTTAAAGTTTATTATTCAATTCATATCACATATTATCATGTCATAAAAATTATTTAATTGTGTGAGTTCGTATCATACGTTTTTTCAATGTTCGGTACATGAGTAAAAAATGAACTTGTTTGAAGAGTATTGTCCATGTACTTATAAGTAAATCATCTCCAGAATGGTGTTCATGATTTAAATATCATATATATCCAGTATATATGTATTTAATAATATTCCATAATTTTTTGAGATACGAAATGAAATGTACCGTTCATGGAGACGGTAGGTCGCACGTACGCATGAACGCTGCTTTCAATTTTTTGTCATATTGATGGACATTAAAACTATATGATACATAGATATATTATAATTCCAGTATAATATATATGTTATATAGGGAATAAAAGTTCATTAATTTATAAATTCCATGTTCTTCATGAACGAGTCACATCACTTGAGGGGGTTGTTGTCCACACTTCCTCATATGAAATTATCGCATTTGCACAACATTCAAAGGATAACGGTATGTTTTAAATATTAATATAAAAGAATAGAGAAGACATAAATATAATATTTATCATATATAAATATATTTCCATTATAATGACCACCGAGGGAGGTGTTACATGAGGATTTAACAATAATCATTTCGTGAGGTAGTAATTCGCCACCGACAGAAACAGTAAGTTATTTAACCATTAGACGGAGGTGTGTGTAAGTTTTGGTAGAATAATTACCATAAAAAATCCTAGTATATTGAGGATACTGGTGTTATTATGGGATAAAATAATAAGCAGATAATGGTGAGTGAATAATGAAAATAAAAGAAAGAAACTCAAGAGAAGACATTACCTCAAAATCTGGTAACTCTTTTTGATTAGAGCCAATGGCTTCCTTGGAAAGTCTTTTTCCCAAATTGAGTATTATAGGAGTAACATAGTTATTTTTATAGATAATATGAGCTGATGTAGGATAAGACAAGGGCTTGAGAGGTGTCGGTAAGGGGGTATAGATTGGGGCCTTTTATAAGAGGGAGGAGGGTCACTTTTGGAAAGTATTGATATGTTACTTTATTATAAAATGATATTCTGATTTTAAAGGTCATACAATGATATATTTTTAGGATAAGGTGATAAGGGTTCGAAATACACCCACACAATAGGTTTTATAAATGTTTAAGTATTATATTTTACCTTATCTTTTCATACTATTTAAATCGTTCATTAATGAGGTAATCATTACATCATCATGGTGTCATAAATAAATTTATTAATTTAATGTCTAAAAATTATAAAACAATAACATGATGTATTAAATATCATTATCTTTATAATTAATATTTATAGTCTAAGAGATAAATTATGTAAACAAAATTAATTTTTTGTACTTAGGATATACAAACCTTTGTAATTTTACTCTTCTTTTTAAAAAATAAAGTCATAAATGTCACTATCGCACCCATGTGACTCCATGAGCCCCCATGTTTTGTAAAAAGCATCCCATGGTCCACCATGACTCAAAAAAGAGGATTTCAACACATTTTGGGGACATTTTATTTTATTATGATATTATTTTATTACCCTTAACTACCAGATTAATAATTAATCACGATAATTAAAGATAATTACCGTCGCTACTATTCAAAATGTCAAAATACAAGAGTCTTAATTACATAATTTGGATATTATGATTCCAAATATGTAATCCATTTTATCAAATTCCAAACACATAAATTGCAGTAATTAATTTAAAAATAATTCCCATTGTCAAAACCAAAGATGGGTTTTTGAGAAGTAAAATCTATCCAAAGATTGATTTCATTTTACATCCAATTTAAAAGTGAAATAACATTAAATGAAAAACATTGTATTAAATGATAAAAACATAATTAAATTACACCTTAAAACCAATTAAAAGGACAATCTAACTATATAATTAAATTAGATGAAAAAGCAGTTTTGAAGTAAAATGTAGTATTTTTCACAATTCATTTAAAATGAACATCTGTCAGAAAAATACCAAAAATTTATCCAAAGTAAATTTGATATTACATATTCAAAAAGGATTTTCATTTTACCAAATTCAAAATAGAGATGTTTCATTAATTTATTTTATAATTAATTCCCACTGTCAAAACAAATAGCGGGTTTTTAAAAAACAATATCTATCAAAAGATTGACACTTGTTTATGTCCAATTTCAAATTGAAATTAATTACAATTACCACCATTTAATGAAATGGTAAAAATATATTCTAATTACACTTTAAAACCAATTAAATAGGTAATATAACCATATAAACAAATTAGATTAAAAATATGTTTGGAATTAAAATACAGCATTTTTCACTATTCAATAAAAGTGAACTTTATCGGAAAAATAAAAAAAAATTACACAAAGTACATTTTGATGTCCTGATTCTAACGAAAGATTTTATTTTTTCAAATATAACATATAAAATTTACAAAATGTAGTTTTAAAAAAGGGTTCGCCGTCAAAAGGCTGTTAATCGACCTTTTAGAGAAAGTTAGAATATTTATTCTTAAAATTGGATTCATTTGAGTTTTAAGACTCTATCATTTTTTGAATAATTGTAAAAATATTTGAAAAAAATATATAACAATTTTTTACTTATTTCTGTTCATTTCTTCCATTGCAACGGTTAGGCGTTAACTACCATTTCAAATAATATTATTATAGTATTAGTGTGCAATTTAAGATTTCAAAGAAACTCATTGTTACATATTGGGTACGCCATCGAAAATAGAATCCCCTTTAATGTAATATTAATATTTTATTCATAAATATTAATAAATATGAAAATGTCATATTCATTATTTACCCGGGATGTTACAAAAATGAACGGTGGGCCTTGATGTCATACTCTTAATATATCATTTCAAATTAAACAGAGAAAAAATTGTTTCCATTTTACATCTTTATTGTATGATGGTAATAAATATAGTGATGATGTTATATTTCATAATGCTAAAAAAATTTCTTACCCCGACATCTTATAAGAGTGAAACTTATTCCTATTTGGAAAAGAATTCAATTATTGTGAGAATATATTTGAATTATATATCTGTGGTGGGAGGGTATGGCCCCACAGTATCCATTTTCCATATAGAAAACCTCTAGGTGTACTTAATTGTTTGAAGTAAATATTGGGTTTTGTGGATATATTTTAATGAAATTGGTAGGAATGGAATTTCATGGTGAATGTTTTGAAATCCTACATCCTGGTGGGCCAACAGTACCCAAGCCATTGAATCTTCTACGAGATCATGGACACTAACTGATGTACTACACAATCCCCATCATGCACTTATTTCATGATGGTGGTGATATCTTCTCTATCAATACATCTGTGAAGCACTTCATTAAGGACTCACTTATAGAGATCCTTTGGCTGGTCTACGCTAACATACAGGATGAAGTTTGTTGATTATCTCTGAATCTATTCTCCTCTAGTCCTATCTGATGGGAGTTATCCCCTTTGAATGTAATATTAAATGGGATTCATCTAGATATTGGTAGTTCCATAAAACTCAATTATGGGACTAATTTTGTTGATTTCTTCCGTGTAGACCAGAATGAATGGTAAGACTATCCGTTAGTGGAATATACGGATGACCATTTCATTCTGATCTAGGTCATTCGGAGCTGTGGCTACATTTTCTAATGCATCAGCATGTGTATTTTTTGACTGGGCCACAAAATTCAATGTTGAATCTGATGAGGATTCTACCATTAGTTCTCAAACATGGTTCTTCAAAGGGATCAATTCCTCTTTCTTGATAGAATAGTTATCACTGACTTGTTTGATGGCCAGTTTTGAATTGACATTTATTTTTAGGCGTTCAGCTTGTGCTATGAGTGATAGATCTAGGCCTATGATAAAAACTGGTATTTTTATTGATTTTTTTTCTCCCGTATAACATTATGAAGAAATAAGGTAGAACTATATTTTATTGGGATATGAGTATGACTCCGAGACCCACTTTGTTGAGTTTGGGGTCTGACATTATTTTTCCTGTCGGGATTTTGAAGGAACCTTCAAAGTGCATTGCCCACATCTTGGATTTCTCTTTTATAGAGATAACTTCATCATGTATCTCAGCATATAATAGGGCAACCCCTATTTGGGTATTCTCTAATAGGATACTATCTAATTTATAATCAATTATGGATTTCTATGGTATGAACTATATATTGAACTGCTTTAGGATGATTTCCCACTATGACTGGCATCCAGTTAACATTGGACGGCTGAGAATATACTTGAGTGGGTTGCTATGTAAGACCAAATGGAACACATGGTGCTGCAAGTAATGAATCATCTTATGGACTGCAAAAATAAATTCATGGTATCTCTTCTTAATATTTGAATAATGAGTCTCAGCATCGATCATCATTTGGATTAGGTAATAGAGACTATTATCACTATCATCGTCATTATTTTGTGCTAGGATGTCACATAGGGATCACTCCAAGGCAGTCACACATAGAAATAGTGGTCTTCCTTCAACACACATCCTTAGAATCAGTGGGCTTAAGATATATCTCTTGAGATTGTAAAATGTTTCCTAAAAAGCATCAGTCCAATGATATTCTACCACATTATTCATCAACCTTGTGAAGGGAATACAATTTCATACTATGTTGGATATGAATTTTCTTAATATAGGAAAGGTATAAATGGATTCATCTCACCTTAATGATGTTGTGAGGAAGTGACATTCCTGGGATGAACTTTTTCTTCTCTGTGTCGACTTTGATGCTTGGGTGGCATACGATGATGTCAAGAAATTTCACTAAGGTGACGCCAAAAGCACATTTTAAGGGGTTAATTTTCATAATGTTTTGTTGTAATTTATTGAAAACTATTTCAAGATATGATAGGTGACCTAACTGTTGTCACGAAATAACTACCAAATCAAACACATTTCATTCAACAAACTTTACTGGGAAGGGTTTGAAGATGTGATGCATAGCGCGTTGATATGTGGCGCTGATAATTTTCCAACTAAAAGGAATTAACTTTTATAAAAATAATATCTAGGGGCCATGAAGGTAGTGTATTATTCAAATTCTTAGGCCTTTTATATCTAGATATATCATGAATAGTCTTCCCTGAAATAGAGAGCCACATATCTAATAGTTTTATCAATCTGTAATTCTGTGATCAGTACTGGGAAGCCATATTTTGGGAAATGTTGATTGAGATCACAATAATCAATGCAGTCTCTGGTATTCCTATATTTCTAATTGATAGGGATAATTGTATTCATCCATATAGGGTATTGGACTTCCCTAATGAATTTGGATATGATGAGATTATTTACTTTAGCCTCTATTTTTACAACTTCTGTTGAGTACATTCTTCTGGAAGCTTTCTTATAACTATGTGGTATTTTGTTTGGAATAGGTGATGAGTGTCCACTTCTAGATTTATGCCTATAATTTATATATAATTCCAGAAAAAACATATATATTTTACTTTTGAAAAGAGGTGTATATCTCTTGCTCTTTGGATGTCATGTCCATGCTAATACGAGTTGGTTGAGGGTCGTGTTCTGTACCCAAGTTTATTTCCTTAAGTTAATTAATGGTGGTAGGGAGGTCTTCCTAAAATTTTGGAGGGGCATCCCATAGGTATTCATCTTCCACCTCTGCATCCTCAACATCTTACTATTTCTCTTTTGATGGGGAAACATGTATTGAGATTATAGTTTCATTGTTGAGAGAAGAGTTTCAATTTCTGTCTCCAGGATGTAAATACACCTCTTCTGCCTCAGCCGTTTGAGGGGGATTCTTTGGAGAAGATGCAGTGAGGGGTAAAAGTGAGTATATTATCTTCTTTGAGTGATGAGACACTTATTTCTGAATCATGTGGTAATGAAAGTGTTTTATTCAGTTTTGATGATAGTTTAGGGACATTATTATTTAAACCCCACCACTATCTTGGGAGTCAGTGATCTTTTCAACATTATCAGGCTCGATATCCATAATCAAAATCATGAGGACTATTGAATATGCATCTGATTTTGTCCTTGTGAACTCAATCTGATTGATGGGAAGCATGTATTTTTCCCTGATCTACTTGTGGTGATCAGCGGAGACCATTTAATAAACCGTTTAGGGTGGAAATTGAATCCACATCATTGACCATAATCCTCTTCTCCTTTGTGTTGTAGAGCCCTACATCAATATAGTGTGATTCCCAACAATTTTATGGGGCCTTATCAGCATGCATTATCCCACTATGTCCATTAATTCTATATTAGAGGCATTGATGGTAATAGGAGGGGATTACTTCATATTGATGCAGCCAGGACCTTCCTAGTAGGGTGTTAAAGGGCATATTATTTGGGACCACTAGAAATTCTGGGTGATCTATGAGGTCAATGAGTTGGGTATCAAGATTAATTTGGCCTAACAAACTCTTCTTTATTTTTTTCATATCCCAACAGAGTCATGGTTCAGGGCATCATATCATCCTCATTATGGCCTAACTAAGGATGTCTCTACGGTGAGAGAAGATTAGCACCAGATCCATTTTCAATGAAGACTTTTCATATATCGTAACCATTTATCATTCTAGACAAAAATAATGGTTTGATGTTTCCTTGCATGTGGTAATCATCATCTTGATCCGCTAAGGAGATAACTTCGTTGACTTCTACAAGATTGGTCTCTTTTTGGAATACTTCAGGGGATTCTGCCTTTGATTCAGACTCTTGAGGACTTAGTAAAACTTCGACGAGTGCTTCCCTAAGATCTGATCATTGATTCAGTGCATCCAAGATTGTTATCTTGGTTGGTACTGAGGATAACTACTTTAGAATATCATATTTATGATCTAAAGTACAGTGATTCCTAGCTCAGGGATACTATTTCATAGAAGCTTTCGGGGATTGATCATTTGATTATTACAAGTTGTCCCTTGGGATCAGTGCTGAAGGAGAAGCCATCTTTGTGGATTTGTCCAGGAATGTTTTCTCACATACCTAGGTAAATAAGTCACATGTTCTTACTATGAAGGATATTAAAGAATTGTTGGAATGGGGTGGCTTATTGTGGGGATAGTTGAATTTTTTTGTCCTTGTTGGATCTTCTGTAGGGTCCATCCGTGGGTTTCTACAACACTACTGGCTTGAATGGTAGTGCATCCATAAGATTGGTTTCTTCCATGGTTGAATCTCCCTTGATATCAATGGATGTTGCGGCTTCTTCCTCTGGCCGCCCAATTGGGTATGGGGAATTATGGTTGATAACCATATTCATTATCGTAGAAGGGATCCATTAAGTGGATGACATTGATGGAGCCAATGATCAACTCATCCACTAATGATGAACCTGCCTCATAAACTATCCTTGGTTGTGACGTGTGGTGGGGAGATTCCAGTAATATCAGGTCTGATGGCATGAAATATGAGTGTCATAGCCAAATTTTGATTTGATGAATTTTTATCTTCCCGCACTTGCTTTCCTCCCATTTGATTGGATTGGTTTTTGGGAGGTTGACCTTTAAAGGATATTGGGGCCAAGGATGTCGAATGTGTTGCAGAATGAGCTATTAGAGGCAAATTTGGTTGCTTTAACTATAGTTGGAGGATACAATGGGCTCAACTGATTTTTCATTCGAGTCATAAAACTATTGAAAATGTTCTCCTTTTTGTTAACAACTTTTTCCAACTCACCTCCTTCATCTGAGTCATTGGTGGAAACATATTCCACTTGTGTTGGTGGTGCTCACAGCTTGACTTGTTTGGAATCTATAAATTTTTTATGAGTTACTTGAGAAAATGTAGTCTTGGATGCTGTTCCCCAATATCTGGTGGAAGGGACAGTAATCTAACCAGTAATTAAGACCTACTTCTTCAGCCCTCTTCGTCTCCAGAAGCTGGAGCATGTTTCATTTCATGGAAGCTACGAAGTAGCCATGGACTTGGTCACCCTGTAATGGCTAAACATAATTCATCCATTCATTGAATTTATTTATCCTAGTTCATATTCTTTCATTTAACAATTCAGGGGTAGTTGTGAATGCCCATGGGGCCCACATGATTTAGTGTTGGGCTAGGAACCAGATCTAGTGTGGGGTGGCTTAAGCATGACAAAATCCACTTCAAAGATTCTCACTCATTTTACTGGGGCTAAAAGGGATGCCCCAAAGTAGATATTATTACTTTTCATGGAATCTTATATCCATTGAGTGATGGCGGAGAAGTCCAAGAACCCACTTTTATATTTGACTAGAATAAGGGGATTTCACAGCTCACCACATGGCCAACATCTCATCTTAGGGGAGTGTTTAGTTAAAGGAGTAAGTTAGACCCTTCCATCTGAAAATGATGTGTGAATCTCACTCATTATATCATTTTTTTCAATGCATGATGTCACTGACTACTGTTTTTGTCAACATCAAGCTGTAGTGGAACAAGAATTGGCACTAAATTTCATCCCATCTTGTTATTTATTTAGCTGGGAAACTAGTGTACCACATAAAGGATGAACCTTTAAGAGTTATCTCAACCATATGTGCTTCAAATATTTTTTCCCATAATGGGATGACAGTAAGACGAGTAGTGAATTAGGTGTTTATGTAGGTCACCTGAGTCATTCAACACGGGAAACACTAGATTCCCAAAATTTGGCAGTGGCAGAATGTTACATACCCAGTCAGGGTATGGTCTCCATTCTGGTTATATCTGACCACACATCCCTACCATTGCTTCCAACTGATCTGTTAGTTACTTGATTATATTCATGATCCTTTGAAAACATTCCTTATGAATCTGAGGATGATCTGGTGTATAAATGGGCATGATTGGATGTGCAGGCACACCTAGAACATAGGTGGATACCCAGCCGGGGGAATCATTTATGGATTTTCCTAGATCTGTTATGGTTTCTTCCCCAATAGAGAAATTTCTTTATTTTCTATTGGGACTAGGTTTAGGTAGATTAATGGTCCTGATTCTTCCTCGAAAATGACTTTCATCCTTTCTCCATCTATCTGGATGAGGCATACTGGCAAAGGTACATTTGTTTGAAGTGTGTATTGATGCTCTAACTAAGGAATATATATGGTATTGAAGCTTGGTTGATGTAGCTCAGTGTTAATTCTCCTTATCTCTTTTATTTATTCCTCTTGTTAAGAGAATCTCTCCTCAATCATGAGGTACATGTTAACATTGAGAGTAAAAGGTGGGTTGTATGAATCCTTATTCTTATTATTCTCTTTATTGGGGATTTGAAAATGAGACAATGATGGATTAGCTGAGAGAGCACCCAAATTTTTTTTTGGGGGGGCAGGGTTTTGGGTATGCACACCTTCATGCTCGGTCTATGCCACCTGTGGAAGGGAAAAATCTTTTCATGAATCCTCCTCATTTGGATTATATTTAGTAAGGTCTGTGGGATTGACATCTACAATGACCACCAATGTATACAACATTAGGGGGGTGTACGAGGTGCTGAATGGTAGGAGGGAACCTTGAGTCCATTGTCGGATATTCTCCTTCCATTCTAGGACCCTTATCAAGTTTCTTAGAGAATAGTGACTTGAATGGAGCATCGACATGACCTGAAAACATGCCTATTCCCTGGGGTACATGATTCATGAGATGAGATAGAGTGAGTAACCTCTCTATTTATTTTCCTTCCCATGTGGGAAAATATTGACTTCGGTTGGGAAGGTGTTTTTGGTAAAAATTCCGCTATCCCTACAGGTTGGGTTTCTCCATTTCTCCCGATGATGTGTCTCCACCTGGATTTGTTTATTGTATGAGGAACATTCTGTTAAAAATACACCCATCTCTATAGGTTTAGGTTTCTCCCATATTGTGGTGGTTTATGTTTCCATTTCTGCCTTCTTTATCATTCACAATTAAATGTTGGCATGAGCAAGATTTTGTGTCTGATCTTCAAGTGAATTATTTTCATCTGAGGACATGATCAGTTCTTGTGGGTTGGGTTCCCTTAGGTGTGAATCCTATTTAATGTTATCAATGGCATTTTTCAGGATGTTCTTGATGGATTTCACTCATTGGGACTAATGCATTTAAGGCATAATCAAGGTTGATTCTTATCAAGTGGTCCACTTTTCATGAATATGTACTTCATTTGGCTACCGTCATGGGATGATGACACTGCGGGATGCCATTTCCAATGTGTTATACTGGATGGTATGTGGGGTGATGTGTGGAGCTCCATGTTCCCGACACCCTTGTATGTGAACACCAGACGTGGTGTCACTGATGATTCAATGCAATATGTGAAGCGTGTGGTGGAAATCCAATTCAAGGTTTTTCTTTTGACTTTACGGTTGCAGTTGTCATGCCGACAGAGGGATTCAAGGTCAATTTGATGATGTAGCTCCCCCAATATACTGAAATGGTATGTATACCTATCATAGTGTAGAAATTAATTTTCAAATGGCAGAGATTTCCCCAAAAAAATAAGGTGAATGATGTTCATACACAATTCTGATAACCGTTTTGGAATACTGGACTGAGAAGTATTTACAGGATAGAATATAATTGGTATGTCGTCCCTGGCTAGAATTCTTATCATGGAAAAAATATTATGTTGTTCTTATGTCAGTTATTCATATACTTGGTGTTCCCAACATTGATTTTTTTTATGATTTCATATTGATTAGTGGCATTAATAGGGATTTCATTGATGCATTAATGGTGAGGTGGTGGCTTAGAGGATGAGTATGGACTCGGGCCATCTCCTAGCTGAGAAAGGACTTCAATTGGCATTCATATAGTTTTTAGATTATAAAATAATGTCCTTCAAAGAACCTCATAATATAATGGATTTTTCATATCACGGCTAGTGGGTGGAGGTCCTTCTTGAAAGTGCATATTTGTGCTGCAGGGAGGACCTTTGTAGCTACGGTTGTGTTGCCGAGGAATACCATCAAAGATTAACATCTGGTCGTATGGAGATTTTCTATGGAATTTACCCTACGGAGGACCTTCATGTCTTACCAATGTAAGGGGAGGACCTTCTTGATGTTTTTTGTCATTGCAAGGACGACCATTGAAACAACCGCCGTCATGGAGAGGACTACCATTATGGATTGATGGAGAATATCTGTAGTCTAAATTCTGAGGAGGACCTTCAGGATGTACTACAATGAGGGAAGGATATTTTTATTTCTTGATATCATAGTGGGGAGGTCCTTCACGTTGATTATCATCATGGAGGGGACTACCATCATTGCATGATGTCTGACTACTGGGAGAATAATATCAACAGTGCATACCTTGGAGAGAAATATCATGGTGGATGAATGGAAGGGGTGTACCTTCTAATTATTCAGTCTTCTATTCAATTGGAGGTGTATCCTAACACTTATTAATAGATAGGTTCTTGTGATCGGTCATTTCTATGCCATGGAGTAAGCCCCTATGGGTGATCTGAGGAGGACCTTCAGAGTTATTGGTAGAAACATTGTCTGGAGGACCTTTACAACTACCATTCCTACTTCTATAATTTTGTAATGGATCAATTGGATATTGAAAATTTATTGACAGATGTATTAGGGAATCAAAAACACCAGATTCCAGTAGATCTGAATCATGAATGTGATCTTTATTTTTCAACTTCCTTTGGTGCCTTTAATATTTGGTTTCTCTATTACAGGAAACTAGAGAAACCTATTTTTGATAATGATCTTCATATACGGGACTCTTTTTGGTTGGATCCCTTGACATCACTGGGATACATAGACGATAATCTTGAGTTTTCTATGGGATATATGCCTTCCCTGGAAAGGATACCCCATTGAACCAGTGTCCTATAGTTGAAACATGGGTTTTTTACTCATCCCATTGTCCATGTATCACAAAATATAGTCGTCTACCCTCCTGGAATAGAGTAGGGATGCAATTCTACTCCAAAGTACCCGTCATATTTTTTGTATGAATCTCCCCACCCGGGGAGATGGGATTGTGGGCCTAACTCCTAGCTTTTACTGCAGATGTGATTATGTCTTGATGAATTTGGAGGATATGGTCTAGAATCAATGTTTGATCCTATATCATTTCTAGGGTGTGCTAAGATACACATTTGGATGGATGGGGTATAAATGACAATTCTGATGTCATAGGAAGAGTTTTTGCCTGATTTGTTCCTCCATGTGTGGTCAGTGGGTACTGGCGGTTCTCTTGTGTTGTGGAAGAGGAACAAGTCTGTCCCCAACTTGTATCGTGGATACACTGGATAATTTCTCTAGTTGCAACTATATTTGACTGGTTTGTTTTATATTTGTGAGTAGAAATTTACGTCTTCTTATTTTCTGATGTATTTTTCTCACAGGCTTAATGTGGATCTGTAGTAATTTGTCTCTTCTTTTAATTTCCTACCACAGTATTTAACTGGTGGGACTGATATTTATATGAAAAAAATTTCACCAGCATTTTTATTTCCACAGTATTTGAATAATGGATCAGATCTACATTATTAGTGTTGTATGGGTGCATATGGTTTTCTTCCCCATTCAGATGGTAGTTTTGGTGTGCATTAGTAAGGATTTGTGCCTGTATGTAGCTAGTTTTGGACCTATTTGGATGGCGGACTTCTTATGCATCATAGGGAATCTTCATATGCTTGTCATTTTTTACCCTATATGCACTTCAGGACTAGAGAGCAATGGTGTTAATTTGTGTCAGATCGAATTTTTCTACTTTATATATGTGGTGGTCTTTATAAAAAGAGATGGAGTTTTATGTATGCCCATGGTATTCCTCTGTGTTTGTATAGTGGATCTGTTCCTTTGGAACTAGTGTAATGACTTTCTCATAATTATGCATTCTCTACCCTCATTGGGATGCCCAAGGGTCCATATCTGTTGGACTTCTGTAGGTTCCCTCAGCATGATATCCTCTTTAGAGTAGTGATATTGGGTTGTATGCCACTGGTGGCGACGTCCTCTAACAGGAGTCATTGAGTGAGGTTCCTATGCATTTGGCATGAAGTCATTGGTGTCAACTTCATCTGCCTCCATAATATTAATGAGTTATTCATTTCTGCACACCAGGGAAAAGCTCTCGAAATGATTTGAGACATCCTGTGGGGTTATCCTATGCTGGAATGATGTCCTCATAGGAAGAGGTAGCTGGAAAGATTTCACTAATTGGAAGGCCAAAATTTCAGCCTCTACCATGGCAAGAGAACCATTTCGGTGGAAATATTTGATTGGAACATTGGAAACTCAGCATTGAAGACACATGGTTGGAATGGGAGTCATGTTATTCATAGGGGACCCATCCACCTGTGTTATTGCGGACAGGCGTGTCTGAGAATATTTTTTAGATTCCATTGGATTGAAGGCAGCCCTACATAATTCCTGCAATATATATGAAATATATAAAAAAAACACCTTCAAAGTATTATCTCATGGTCATATGAAAAATTTATGTTCTTTCTTGGCCCAATTAATTTTTGATGAAAAAGGGGCTTGAGGTGGGGTAACCTACCACCATGGTGAAGGATTCATGTCTGGTTCGCCATTTTTGTTTCATCCCAAGTTTGTGTGTGGGGGTGAAAAAATGGTCCGATAGAGAAAAACTAATTTCCTACTATTTTAGAGAGTTTCACGTTAGGCTTAATATTTTTTGTTTCAACCTAATTCACACTGTACCCTGTTAAGTGGGTGATATGATCATGTTAGGACTGGGTAGTGTGTCCATTTTTATATAAAAAAGAAAGTGCTATATTTTAATGGTCTGGAAAGATGATTTCACATGGTTTAGTGCTTTGTTAAATCGACCCACGTTGGATATGATGCCCTTGGATGGTCTCTAACATGTTAATTTTCAGAGAAAAAAACACACAATTGCCCTTTTATCCATGATTCATGGACCTTATTTCCAAATGTAGGTGTTCGTTGGATCACGATTTGACTAATGAAACATATGGTCTATATTGGTTGAGAGGATGGGAGTTCAGGCTTATCCCACCATTTTGGAAGAAATTATTACATATTTCGATACTCTCTAATAGATTTATGACATTTTTATATGTTCATGATTTTTTTGGTTCATTCCCAAGCATGTGTCTGCAGATTACTCCTATGTTGTAAGATCGATAATAGATACACATGAATCAAGATCCATCTGTATGTAACCAAGTTTCTTCATCAAAATACCCATTTTTGGATAGTTCATCAATTCCTTTATTCTTTACATAGACATCATGGGTTTAATTCATGTGATGAGGTGCTCTCGGTTTCGTTGTAATCTTGGGGGACATGACTTATTATGATGTTGGGGTCAAACCCATATGATGGGCTACCTATGTATCCTCATAATAGGAATCAGAGCATGCGTAGTTTGATTACACTCAACTGGACACATCACATTTTATGTTCATTCGATGAGGACCCATCTATGTTGTCAACCTCATGCAGTGAGGACATCTGGGAAAAACATGTTTAGTCAAGATTCAATTTGGGGCTTATGCCAAGGAAGCTCGAGATATCCTAAAGATATATAGTCTCCTAGGTGTATATGACCCTACTTGGGACATGGCATGAAGAACAGTAGGTTGATATGGGTAACGTGTTTGGACCTCAAGGAGGATTCCAACATATCACAATTGGCTGTTAATCAAATCACTCATTGTTCAGTATGATTTTCAGAATTACACACTTTAGGTGACACATTTGTGGCCGCATGATTGGGCTTACACATTCTAGCTTCCCATTTGAGGGAAATAAAGTGTGGATTAATCCTTAAAAGGATTTCCTTGCATGTTTGGGGGAATTTTATTGGGACTGACACCTAAGGATAATTTCCCTTGACCTTGGGCCTTAGGTAGGCATCCTACATATTCTTATTAGAGATGGAATCATAGTTTTAATAGTTTACTTCATTTCGGGATTACACCGAGGTGGAGGCCCACACGTTGGGGTTATGAGGATTCCATGATCACTACCGACCTATAAGCCCAAATGAGTCATGATCATTGTGAGAAACAAGAGGATGTAGCTGATATGAAGTTCACACATCCCACATCATGTGCTGATTGATGGTACTGAATCACAAAGGGAGAGGGGGGGGGGGATTTGAACATTCCAATACCCCCCCTTTCATACCATGGATAGTTAGATTAACCTATCCATGTATGTCCTGGGTGGGGGTAAAGAGGATCACTAATGAAACCTCCTGTAGTAAAATATAGGGGCTTACCTCAGTGGGAGTACAGTGATATTGGTTCTGGGAAAGGGGAGGACAGTTGCCTCTTTTCAAAGGTAAAATAAAGTATTATTTCCCTCTCATATCACAAAACCAAATCAATGGGAAATTCTAGTGATTACCCTTGATCCCTATAACAGGTAATTTTACATTAGTATCATAAGGATGGACCTTGAGTTACCATGGGAATGTTAACATATGGACATTATGGGGGTGCACACAATTACGTGGATTACCCACATGACTCCGCTTACCATGTGTATGTAAACTAAAAAAGGAATGATGATTCGCCTAGTGGTTTTATCATATGGGTACGGTGGCTTTGGAAGAGGATTTGGCCTATATTCATTGGACTAGTTTGGAGAGGGACTATAATTGAGGAAACAGAAATGGAAGTATAAGATTTAATCTAGAGTGTGGTACAACAGTGGATAACCCATTCCGCATACCATTTCTTCATGTGGGAAGGGGGTCTCCTTGCGTAGCATGTTTCTATTCTAGAGGAGGTACAATACACATATTATGATAGCTCACAAACCTATATGTAGTCTGTATAGTGTTTTTCTATGTGGGACCAGGTTCCGGCTGCGTTGCATGATGATATGCGGTGTGGAGTTTCATCTGTGTAGTGTGGCACTTTGCGGCGCAAGGTTCCACCTATGTAGCCATGCACTAAATGGGGAACCAAAGTGAATAATGGGTAATATATTAGTACCTCATGGGAATTTAATCCATGAAGGATAAATGGTTCATAGTCTACTAGTTATTATGATTCTCTATATTAGTTTCCTTTACGTGGAGTGTTTATAACGGTGAGAATTAGTTGGAAGAGGTGTACGCCTCAACGATCGATATCATCAAAAATATGTCTAAAAATTCTATACAATCCACAAACATTAGGTCCCCTACTCATCTCCCCTAAGGTTCCATTTATACAGTGTCGTGGAAGCTAGATCCATGGATCTCAGAGAACATTTTACAGAATCCCATGGGGATATCACCCGACCCATAGACGACTCATTCAAAAGAGGCCCATGGGGTTATAGTTTTTGGTGGTTAAAATCAACTCCTCAATACCATGAATGAATTTGTATTGTTCATAGGTCATTGCTAGATTTTCGTCATCTGTAAACTATTGAGTTCAATGGGACGGTATGTAGGGACGAGTTTCTCTGCCTCCATTTCTCCAATGATGCGATTTGTGGAGGGCTTCATATGTTTGGGTGACATTCTCCACCTTGATTCCTCCAATGACAAGGTTCGAGGTAGGTGGGTAGTTTTCTTCATTCCCCATAATACTCTATTTTTTAGCATTGCCTTCCGCAAATTGTTCCCATGATTTAGTATGTAGACGAATTATTTTCTTTTTCCATGATTTGATTCTCGCATATTTTTTTCTAAATCCTTCATCCAGTTTTTTTCTTCCTTTTATAAAAATTATGGGATTATTTACTTTCCCTTTGAAAATTTTTTAGGACCCTATAGTCTCAAGAAAATCCAAATTCGTTTTCTTAGATTTTTGTATGCCACTTTTCTTTTTTACTCAAATTAAAGTCAATTTTAAAATCAAGACACACAATTTTTGTAATACCAATCACATCACGAGTCCTATTAACACAAGTTAAATAACTATAGATGAAAAATTATTTATGGATCATCTTCCTATTGTTTTAAATAACCCATATTTTTATTGGTTTTGGATTTTTTTAACATGCTTTTTAAACTAAAATGACACATTTCTATTGAAAACATGTACTTCATGCCATACCCACAACATTGTGTCTCAGATTAATGTGTGGTAATTCTTACATATGAAAAATAGATTATGGATCATTTTCCTAATCTTTGAAAACAATTGAAGATCATTTTATTGATTTTGAGTATTTTTAGTATGTTTTGAACTAAAATGACATTTTTGAATTAAATACAAACACTTGGGTCATACCAACCACATCATTTGTCGAATTAAGTTGTTGTCAAATCTTATACATCAAAAATGAATTATGGATTGTTGGCCTAAATTTCGAAAACAATCTATTTTATCAATTTTGATCATGTAATGTTTGTTTTAAACAAATGTATAAATTTTAAAAAATAAGTATTATATAAAAATGATAAGGAAGTTAAATAAAAAAATATGTAAAATGATGAGAAAATGAACTACATAAGTTATAAGAAATCACATCCTCATTATTCCTACGTACATTCTGACACCATGTATTATGCCCACTCATTTCTAAAAAAATTATTTTCTTCCATTAAACACCTGCTTGGGTAATAAATAAAAAATAATATATAATCATTTTGATACTAATGTTTCACACCCTAAAAATATTTATTAGGTCATAGCCCATACTATATGACAAAATATTAGAAAATCATGTTTATATTCTTTAATGTTACATGATGACGTAGTGGAAGTTTTCCTATTTAATAATCCTTGTCATATAAATTTAGTGTTATCATCATAACAATGGAATTATTCTAAGGGAAGGTGACAAAAACCCCTTTGACAAACAGTGAGGAACGCCAGATGACCGAGGATCGACAAATAAATAAAACACTATTATTCATTAATTAATTATCCACCCTGGAAGTAAGATGTTGATCAATTTTTGGTTTTTCTATTCCACTTGTATATTTAACAACGAACGCATAACAACCATTGAACAGGTTGATCTACGGTTCGACCATTATTTTGAGAAAGATAATTGGTGTGGGGTTTAAAAATTGGATATAGATCTTTTTGATTATCCATTTTTGTTATTCGTTAAACCTTATAACATGAATTGATCGAGGATGACATGAACTAGGCCAAGATATATTCTTTAAGAATTCAGGTGCTTTATCTATCCCTACTCATTCTATCGTTCCCTTTGTGAAATCACCTCTTTTGAAACCACTATGTGAATGATTGACTATTGCAACATCGATCCATGGTGCAATGATCCGAGATTAATAGATTTTCCTCCATGATGGCATAACGAACATGCAACAAAAGTGTGGGGCAGTTCAAGAGCGGTGACAACTTACGAAGGCACAAGGTCGCGACACAAGGCAGAACATCGGTAGGGAGGTATGTAGAAAGGGTAGGACAAGGTGGGATAGGCTGGTCTAGGAGGAGTGTGAGGCTATGAGGGGCTTCCTGTAGGGCGGAAGGTGGAGGAAGTAGGCCATGGTCTAAGCAGGACCGCATGGGAGACTATAGCGGCAACAACCATAGGTGGTGACCAGGGGTCATGGAAGGAGGTCGCAATAGTGAGTTGGGAGGTGTTTTGAAGACACATGAGAACATCCTAAAAAAGAAGTCCATGGGGGATGCAGAGGAGGTGGGATGACCATGTGAAACATGACAGAATTTCGCATTGACCGAGCAACACAAGGGGTATCCATGCGATCGGGGTGGACCATGTGGACTAAGGGGCGCGACCAGGGCGGGCCATGTCCTACGGAGCCAACCTATAATAATAAAGAGGTATAACCTATGGTGGTCAGGCTGCTCTGGAAGCCCAGTGGGTTGGGTCTAGCAGGCCCCTCGGGCCGGTCAGATCGTGCTAGGACCATCCTTAAGTTCGACCATTTTACAAAAACTGTCATATCATCCAAACCGTGTGTCTATTTGACGAGATGTTTGTAGCGTTGGGACACTTGAGACAGGAAAATCCTTTTGAGATACTCTAATTATGGTTTTGTTTAATTTGGAATATGAGCTATTGAATTGTGGATTAGGCTCTCTCGGTACAAGCGTTCTACAATCCGAATAGTGTGGCGAGATGTGATTTGGTGAGTTTGTGATATTTGGGACTATGCAATATTTTTTGAATATGTGATATATTTGACTACATGAGTTAGAGATTACGTGACTTGCTAGCTGAATGACTAATCAACACTCTATGTGTTATTGACACTCTGTGTGTTACTGACACTAAGTGTGTTATCGAAACCTCATGTGATTGTGACACTCCATGTGTTACCGTTACTTTGGGTTCTATGGACTATAACTGATAATACTGATTTTATGTTTTAGACTTATACTAATGTGATCTGTTTGTATTTAATTTGTTTCCTTAGTGTTATATTGTATATTTCATTGTGGTAAACTTCTTGTATTTCTTTTTGGTGTACTCCAAGTATTTCTTAGTGGTATCCTTTTTTGGTTTTAGGGTGTCTTACTGAGTATTGTTTTACTCACCCCCAACATGGGATTTTCCCATATGTGTCATGTATTGTGTAGAAGATCGATAATTTGATGGGGTTCTAGGTTGACCATAGCCAGGTGGTGATTAATGTGATCAGATAGATGACGTGTTCTCCTCTGGCTTCAGAAATCTGTCTTACACCTCCCCTCTTGTAGGATTTTTTGATGACGAGTTTCATGAACTTTTCCATTCACTATAACACACTCATTGTTTTGGTGGGCTTGTATTCTGGCCATGTTTACATTCTATTTAACTACATTCGAACCTTATGGTTGGTATCTTAGTGTATGCATGCATTTTTTACATAGTTTTTTTAAATTTTGGAATTTTGATCTTGGATATGTGTGTGTGTATATATATCATTAGAAAAATTCCCCCCATTAAAGGGATATTCCAACTCGGTGCTAGTTGCCAACCCCTGTCCTATTCGAGGCGAGCTTGGGGTAGTCGTGGAATAATCACCTCTGGTACGGGTCATGATAGAGTGGTATCAGAGCTGGTCATTTCTATTTAAGGTGCACGAGTCTATGTGGATGGTTTGGGGGAAACAATGATATGTATTTTCAGTTTGAATTTCAGGCCTTGGAATCCAATGTTGGTATGGCAGTTGACATATCCATACACAAGGAATCTTAATTCTTCTTTCTAACTTCGTAAATTATAACACTAGTTGCGTGGAAGTAAAAGTTACATGCATCATATAGAATTTCAGTCTGTTCTCATGTACTTCTTGATTCAGCTAATCAAGTATACTCTATTTACCATGTATCATCTTGAACTATTTCAGGATGCCTCCACCCAGTTAGCTAGCTAGGACTCTGATATGTGATCACAAGGATGACCCGCCTAGTGATGGTGAATCACTATAGGGACTATTACCATACATAGGACCTCGGGTAGTGTACTAGCGATACCACTACCATTCGACAAGTAATTCCTAACAGTACTTCCGTTATATGATGCATGTAGTTTGAGTGCATTGCATGAGTTCCATAGGCAGAAAACTCCCAGGTTTTTTAGTGTGACTGACCCACATGTAGCTAAGGATTGTCTAGAGGTAGTTACACATGTCTTCCACCCTTTGAGGATTCCTTTCGACTAGATGGAAGTTCGAGCCATGACCCTTCAGTAGGAATCAATGGGGTGATGGTGGCGCTTAGTGATCTCGACGCATGAAAAGATTACTCTCTCTTGGGAAAACATTTAGTGCATCTTCATAGAGGATTTATTTTCGGTGACATTTCTCTCATTGGGCATACAAGAGATCCTACATCTGCAGTAGGGAAGAAGATATTAGTAGCGTACTTAGTTAAATTTATGGATCTTTCTCTCTACTCCATAGATATGGTAAGAGACCCATTCTTCAAGGACTAGACCTTCATATAGGGGCTACACCGACAGATCAGGGCATCGATGATATCCCTTATCATTCAAACATATAATGAGGTACTGGAAGGAGCTCTGCTTGTAGAGATATTTCAGGAGGAGTAGATGCCATTTGTTGGAGTAACCAGCAGGAACCTTATAGATGAGTTTTTGGTGGTAGAAATTTGATTGTAGATATAGGGAGATAAGTAGGTTAGGCACTCTAGGGGGTGACCCTATGACAAGTGGTCCGCGGTGTAGGGCTCCCAGGGTAGAGCAAGTCAGCTGAAGGACATGTTGTGTTACTCGTGTAGTGGTCGGGGGAATATGACTAGAGACTTTTTGACCCACTATTTGACCGGTTAGGATACGGTCTAGGGACTACCAAGACATAGATGGAGACAAGATTAGGGTGTTCTATAGGGCAGATTTCATGGCAGAAGAGTAGGATGGGCAGCATGAGGTTGGAGTAGGTGTGATGTACGGACATTATTACCCTTAGGTGGTCCACAAATGGCTTAGAGAGCTGATGGAAAGGGAGGATGCTAGCTTCAGGTGATGGAGGATTATTAACTCAAGGATCCTGGGATGATTAGAGTTATGATCTGTGTTTTTTCCATCATAACTATATTTTTAATACACACGGGTTCCAGTCACTCTTTTCTCTCCACTGCCAATGTTCGAGACTCGGTGATTATAGTGGATCTTTTAACTCGATCCCTATGCTTAGAGACTCTAATGGGGGAGATTCAATGATCAAACACTGGTCCTATTGGTTTTACCTTACTCTAGGGGGATGAGTGTTTCTATTGGGATATCTTGGCGGTGGTGTCGAGGCCATACAACGTCATTCTTGGTAAGGACTGGTTATCCACAATTCTTGACTAGATTGACTATTTTAGGCCCAAAGTGTGGTGTGTCTGTCGTGATGGGACCAAGTTTTCTTTTCTTTTTTGGTGAAAATAATATACATGCAGTTCATGAATGACTCTTTCATAGGTTAGTGAATCCAATTACTCATCAGTTTGATAGTCTCATCATCGGTGAAGTGGATTATTGAAGTTATTAGTTTCCTACAGTGGAGGTGGAGTATGAGAACTTTTTTCCAAATCATTTACCTAAATTACATCCCCACATGGATGTTGAATTTTTCATTGAACTATAAAATGGGATGGGATCAATATCTACACATGCATATTGAATGGATCCACTATAGTTTTGAGAGCTGAGTGTATAGTTGCAGGATTTGTTGGGGAATGGGTTTGTGAGACCCATTGTTTCACACTGGGTGGCCCATATTTTGTTTTCGAAGAGAGCGTACAGATGTTTTAGATTATGTGTTGAATTTTAGTCACTAAAACAGGTGACCGTGAATTATAATTATCAATTATTGAAAATTGATTAACTCTTCTATATGCTAAAGGGATCGAGGTGGTTCTCATAGATAGACCTCAAATCTGGCAATCACCATCTTTGAGTATAGAATGAGGACATCCTGAAGAAGGATTTTAGATGTTTGTACAACAACTATGAGTATATGGTGATGTTTTTTTCCATGATGAATGCCCAAGAATTGTTCATGGACTCATGAATAGGATTTTCCAACCATACATAGACTGGTTCATTGGCGTCTTCATTGATGACATCCAACTGCACTTGGTGTCCAAGGAGGATCACGCAAAGCACTTGAGGATGGTTATAGACATACTATGAGAGCACCAAAATTACTGGAAGATATCGATGTTTCATTTCTAGATATGAGAGGTCCACTTTCTAGGACATATCATTTTTGAGGATAGAGTTATAGTGGATCGAGTAAGGAGTGATGTGGTGCTTTCATTGGAGCCACCCAATAGTGTTGTAGAGGTTCAGAGTTTCCTTGGGTTTTATAGAGACTATCATATGTTTGTGGTGGACTTTTCTAGTGTAACAGTATCCTTCATAGATTTGATGCAAAAGGAGAAACCTTTTATGTGGATGATTATGTTTCAGGAGAGTTTTCAGCAACTATGTTTGAGATTGGTGAGCACTACTATCGTGAGATTTCTAGAGGTGGGTGTTGAGTATATAGTGTTCGGTGATACATCATGGAATGAGAATGGTTGTTTCCAAATGTATTGGAATTGGGTGATTTCCAATGGTTCACCAAATTTGAGATGACATGAGCATAATTATGTGACCCATGATCTTGATTTGGAAATGGTATTCTTCACCTTGAATATTTGGAGATTCTACATTATGGGTGAGTGATTCATCCTCTACTTTGGCCACAAAAGTCCCAAGTATAAATTATATTAGAATGATTTGAACCTGAGACATATGTGATGAATTTATTTCCTCCGCAACTATGATTTTGAGATTTTCTATACTCCCGAAAAGGGGAATATGGTGGTAGACGCTCTAAGTATGAGATCAATACTATATTTCATGAGTAAGGAATCGGTGAAGTTGGCTGCTTTGTTGATATCATTTGTGGATATATATGGAGCAATTTACCTCTTTTCGATGGTCTTCACCCCTCCACTATTACAATGAGTCAAGGAGGCATGGATTGGGGATACTAACTGTGGGAATTTTCATTCTCTTATTTCCACAAGGAATTCCCCTGATTGATATTTCAATGGTGAGGAGAAAGTTTTTTTACATCAGATAATGCACAGTAGTACTAGTGATGTTGTAGGAGGAGGTCTTATGGGAGTTCCATACACCCCCATTAGATGTATATATGTGTTTTGAAAAGGCATACCAGAACCTCAGATGTCATTATTGGTGACCAGGGATGAGGAAGGAAGTGGTAGAGTTCATTTCTAGATGCCTCAGTTTATAGAAAGTGAAGGCTGAGCACCAGGTTGCAGTAGGTTTGAATCAACCCCTAGAGGTTCCAAAATGGAAGTGGTATGGGATATCGATGGAATTCCGGTCAGGTTTACCACATACAAATAGGGGGGCATGATACCATTTGGGTGATGATTTACCGACTCACCAAGTTGTACAACTTCTTAGATATTTGGTAGAAGAGTTATGTTAAGAGATTGGGATGCCTCTACATGTAGGAGGTAGTTCAACTCCATAGAGTCCCATCAAAAATTGTCTTAGATCATGATGCTCGTATTATATCCCAGTTGTGGAAGGGATTACAAGAGGCGTTTTGGACTCAATTAATCTTGGAAATGATGTTTCTTCCCCATATGAATGGACAGATGGGGATTCCTATACATGTTATGGAGGACATGATACGTGCTTTCATTCTAGATTATGTTCATAGTTGGGATGATCACCTACCTCTGGTGGAGTTTTCATACAAAAAAACTACCACTCCACCATTAGTATGGCACCATCCAAAGAATTTTATGAGAAACCCTACAAGTCTCCACTTTGCTAGATGGACCTAGAAGAGCTAGAAATACATGGACTAGATTTTGTGTAGGCAACTCCAGAGTTGGTGCAAGTTATCCAAGAGAAGATGATGACTACACAGAGCTGTCAGAAGTCTTATGCTGATAGCAGATGGAGGCCCTTGGAGTTCGAGGAGGGAGATCATGTATTCTTTAGGCTCTCACCTCGATGAGGATTGTAGAGATTTTTCCAATGTGACAAGTTGTTTTTGTGAAACATTAGCCTTTTTTAAATTCTATGCAGAGTTGGTGAGGTGGAAAACCACCTAGCTCTTCCCACAAAGTTACACCAGGTGCATGATGTAGGAGTTGGTGGCCTTGAACCAACTACATTTAACTTTATTCATTAATCAATACCTTATCTCACCTTTATTGTTCTTCTTCTTGAAAATTCATGTGATAATGTCCTATGTATTGTTGTTGCATTAAAGGTTCATAGCAGATCCCTACTAGGATGAGAACCCGGAAGTGCCATAACAATGTTATTGAATATATGTTCTATGGTCGGATGATGTTATTTTAGTGACACAAATAATACAGGCCGTTAGGGATGAGGACTCATAAAATGTTGAGGCACCTTCTCCTGGTGTACACCCTTGGTAATATCCAGGAGGATAATATGAGAATGAGACCTACCAGTAGGAATCCACATTTCATAATGTCATTGGATGTTCCTATCTGCGGACGTGCGTATTGGTCCTTAAAATTTTAAATTATTATTAATGGGTATTACAACTCAGACACTTAGATGTATTGACGAAAACTATGACGACACACTATTCACAGTGAGGTAGGATACGTTGGGTGCATCAAAAGTGGTACTGTATTAATAGATAATTCGAGAAAGGATTTGTCCCTTTAATTCCATAATAGATCTAGATAACTTAGGCCCTTTGATGGAATTGATTTAGCCTAAATAAATCCATTTCCATGGTATGGAATGGGAAAGTTCAATTCTATAAAGGCACAAAAATAATAATAAGTCACATGGGTTGATGGCACTAGAATGAAACCCACTTGATTTGAGATATCGATACAAACAGACTATATTACTCGTTAAGCATTCGTAAGAGGTGACACGTCATTGTGGATTTAACTTCTTTCTCTATAGGTTCCTTGGCGTGTTGCTAGATGCTACCTTTGGACTTTAGGTAGGCTCTTCCTAATTCCACTAAGAAAGAGACCTAGACGGTCACACACAATGTGTGTCCAAGTATATTAGTTAAATATTAAATTAACAAGTTAAATAATTACTATTCCTGATTGTGGTTTAATAATTATTTAAGGATGCCAGATTGCATTTATTTTGACACTATTTATTCAAGAGAATATAT
The DNA here is from genome assembly GCA_963277665.1 of Viscum album. NCBI lineage: Eukaryota > Viridiplantae > Streptophyta > Magnoliopsida > Santalales > Viscaceae > Viscum > Viscum album. The sequence continues at coordinate 1,102,160,289 of OY728133.1, read as the reverse complement.
TGTGGGTGAAATAATATATTTATTAGCGAGTAATGCAGTGATATTTATTTTTGAAATAAAAATCCATTATTCAAGGTCTAAAAAATGTGGTGGAGGAAATAATGGAAAATAGAAAAATAAAAGTACATGCCGTGTATATTAAATATACAAGCCATGTATTTTTTCTGGGAATTTATGAGAAATAATATTATTTATTTAATTAAATAATATTATGTGTAATTTTCTCAGAACATGTCAAGTTATAAAAATAGTCAACTGTTATTATTTGACATGGGGTTTTAAAAATAATTAAATTAAATAAGTAAATTATTTTTAGTAATTAATTCATTTTATTATTCTATGTAATTAAAATCCCAATTATATAATTCTCATTAGCCTAGCCATTTTTTGTGTGGTGTTTGGGAATAAGGGTTAAAAGGATGCTCTCAGGATTTGAGAGAGGGATCCTGCTCCACTAGATCAATGTGATGGAAGTCGGACATCCCAAGTGAAGGCGCTTCAGCACTAGCACCCGTAGATCCCTTCGGAGACGGCCAAAGATATGTGGAGCACGTGTGGATCACCCCTAGGGGAATCCTACACGTGGATTCTATGACACAATGAACAATCACATCAGATCATGACCAGAAACATCAACAAAGAATGAATCCCATCCAGGTAATACTTTTCAATTAATTGAATTAATTATAACCAACATATGATGATCTAATCTATGGTTCCAAGACTCCCCTCTATATTTTCCTTTCTTCGTTCTATTCCGAAGATTCGATTTTTTATTATTTTGATGGATCTCAGATTTATTTTTGTTAGTGCTAAAATTAATGTTGGGTACACCCACCAACATGCTTCTGCTATGCTCGGAACCTATATGTGGTATCAGGGGGAGTCATATTGTTGATTATAATTATTTCGTTTTCATTTCAATTTACGTATTTAATAATTTAGTTGTTTCAATTCAAGTTAATCATTCTTTAAATATGAATCTAGAGATCTATTCTTCATCTCTCGTTTCCCGTTCACCTTACAGAAATGTATTTTTCATTTTATTTTGTTTTAAATAAAATAGAGGATCTCATTCGGAGGTTCCAAATGTTTTTGGCTGTACAACACCAAAATACACGTCATGTATACAGAATCGCACGCCATGTAGTATAGGTTCAATGCATTGGACTAGTCTACCAAATCAATCCATGTAAATGTATCCTATATAAGAATTTAAGACTCTGTGTGATGACCTGTAATAGGTGGCACACGGTTTTCAGATTACACTCTGTGTGGCCCATGAAACAAGGCATGTAGTCCCTACGGGTTAGTGTTGGACCGTGTACTTCGTACATGGATTTCCCAACTGAAAACCATGTAATGTCGATACTACATGGCATGTGTCCCACTGAACACACCGTGTACTCCAAAAATTTCCTAAGTACATCTACACACCATGTCCCTGGGTGTGTACTTCGGATGGATGTTGAACAAATGTACACACTGTGTAGTCGGAACTACATGTTGTGTACTCATAAAAATTAGGCAGATTTACTAAAATTTATTGTTATATTATACAAAACCTTGGGATGTATACCATTTTGCAGGTGTAAATATGAGGCACAACAAGTGATAGGTTTTTTATATATATGTGTTTAATTTAACATCTGTGTAATTTTCATATCTACTCATTGGGTAGTTATGAATGGGAAATCACTGGGTTGCCTCCAAGGTACAAGTTACGTACAAAGATAATTTCAAATAAATTTATTTGTTTAATATTATGATTGATGAGAATCTCCATGAAATTCATAAAAGGTTTTAAGAAAAAATGATTGATTAAATAAAGATAATTAATTGTTTGAAGAATGATTTATCTTAAACATGAATGATTAATCAATTGAATGCGAGTTTTATTTATGCATATATATCATTGCATGTATGGATGATCATGAGCTAGACCAAGACCTTTTTATGTGAATGGTTTCTTTTTATTTATTTATTTAAATTAAATTTGTCGACCTGCGAGCCTTCTCATCATTAATATGTGGGGCCCACACACACTATGTTTTTATGTAAAACCCCAATTTACTCCTCACCTGCATGAGATATAAAAACATATGTAATGGATGGAGCTCCCAAGCTAGTGGAGGCGGCTCATGTTTCGTACTAAAATTAACTCATAAATTATATAATCAAACTAAATATCACTATTATTATTCAAATGACATGGAATTAATAAAATAAAATATTTATATTGTTCTTTCATCAAAATCGAAGTAGGTAAGTTGTAAACAGTAATGAAAATAGTCCAATAAGAATATTGACTATCGTAAGGATCAAATGAAAAAAAACCATCAGTGGAAAGCCCCGTCGATATGTTACGAGGTTATGAACCAATAAAAGGATATGTATGATCACTGTTTTCCACTAATCACCATCACATTGATGATTTATGTTTTTACTAAAGATAATATTTTATTTATTCCATTTAATCAATACATATTTCATGTGAGACATAAATATATGATGTATATGAGGTTTAATTGGAAAATACCCTAACTATTTCATAGGAACTCTTTAATTTCCTTATTTTACCTCTTTAGACCACAATTATCCACTTGTTCAAAAATTAACCAAGGATTTATAATCACCCTAATATAAGATTCAATTATTTAAATATGCATGGATTTTTTGATAACAAAGAAAAAATTATCAACCAAACACAAAATCTTATAGAAACTAGCAGGTTAGGTAATTTTTTCTGGAAAATATGATTTTAAAAAAGAAAAAATCGAATAGAAATTACTAGTTGACATTACAAATTATGATTAAATAGCCAGAAATTTTGTAAGAGAATTATGTTTTCTCATCTAGCATCTTGAATATATGGACTCCTCTACGGATTTAAACAAATTGTAAAACTAAGAATGTTCCGATTCAGAATTTGGATATCATTCTAAGTTATTGTTTTAGTAATAAATGAACTATTAACCTCCAGTACTAAATTCTGAAATGATGGATCATGAACCAAATTTATTTATTTTCTACTAAATTATTTTCACCCTATTGATACCAAAAAATATAATATTTCTAAAAACTAAAAAGCAAAAGATTATGTTTAAAATTGTTAAAGGTTTTGAATATCCTAATATCACAATTCTAACATGGAAATAACAGTCTTTCCTTCTGAAAAAAATCTTAATTCAATTATGAAAATGATATAAAGGTTTCATCACCATTAATATAGACAATAATTATACCAGATCCATTTGGAATTTTTTTGATTATTTTTCCATCACGAACGTGTAATAAAAATTGGTGTATACTTCCAATTCCAGTTGTTATATGAAAATAAAACAGAAATAATAATAATAATTATTGATAATTTTGACTATTTTTAGATACTTATGATATTTTAACACCTTGAAATATTCGATAGAGTATGACCAAAGAGAGGTGTTGGGTTAGAATTGGATTACAGGGCCCGTAGAGGCATATCATAGATAAAATAAGAATATTAAATATATTTTATAAGACAAATGATTATTTTTTCAAAATAATAGAATGTATCTCAAAAAGTGTCTCATATGAGAAATCAGAGACCACCCTTAGGTCTAGGATATGGGGTTTAACCTAGGCGCAACATAATATTTCTGAGCATATGATATGTTGTTACATGTTACGTGTGGTAAATTAATTTAATATTTTTATTAGAATTTATTATTAAAAACTAAATTATATTTTATAATGTCTCTCAAATGATAAATCAGAGACCACTGTTGGGTCCGGGGTGTGGGCTTTACTCTACGGGTGACATCACTTTTGTGAGTGTGGGGTGTTTAGTTACATGGTAGGTGTGGGTAATTCATTTAATATTGTTATTATTATTTCTTGATAAAATTTAAAGTATCTTTAAAACTATTAATTATAATAAAAATTAGAGAGCACCGTTGGATTTGAGATGTCTGTTTTACCCTAGGGGCAGCATAACATTTGTTAGCGTCTGCTATTTCATTACATGGCATGTGTGGGTAATTCATTAAAGATTTTTCTTATAATTTCTTATTAAAATATGAAGTATCATGGAAACTAAGTATTGTATGAATAATTATTGACAACTGTTGGGTTCGGGATGCGGCGTTTACCCTAGGTGTGACACAACATTTCTGAGAATTGGATGTTTAGTTACATCACACATGAGTGTATCATTTTTAATATTTTCTTCAAATTATTTGAATATATTATTTATATATATATAAATATAAATTACAATATTTATACAAATTATTAAGTAGTTATAATACAAATAATTTGTATCTAATATTAATATTTACAATTTATTATTAATATTGACTAAATAATTATTAATTATTATAAATTATTTAATGACACTTATTAAATATTTAAATATTAATAAATTATTAATTATTATGATATATATCCCAATTTCATGAATAATATAAATACTTCAGATATATTTTAATTCATTTTTAAACAAATATACAAATATAGACCAATATAAACATATATATATTTTTTAAATAATTATACATATAGTTAATTTTTATTATAAGTAAATTTTATTATATTGAATTAATAATTTATATAAATAATTTATAAATAATTTTGAGTGCATATTTTTGAGTTATTAATTATTTTTAAATGATGTTTATTTTGAATTAATAATATTTTCCCTATATGAAATATAATAGTTGTGAAAGTCGCGTATTTTTATAATATTTATATTAATTAATAATACTAGTTGTTTTAATTAATACACCATTTATAAGAATTATTATGAATTTATAATAGTTATATATTTTTTATAATTTTTTACAAATTATTTTTATGATTTTAAACTTATCACTAATATCTATAATTTATTAATAATAATTTCTCATTAATTATTAAATATTATAAATTATATATTGTATTAACTAAATATTTAAAATAATACTACATTTTATCTTATTAATACATTTTACACATTTTTAATAATTCATGTTATTTTTTATATTTCTTTACAAAGTATTATAAAAAAATAATTCTAATTATTAATAACTATGTTTTTCATAAATATAACATATTTTAAATTTTTTTCCAATGAACCAATTTTTAATTTCATGAAAAAAAAATTCTTATAAATTTTTTTTAAAATATTTCTTTAAATTAATTATCTCTTTATTAATTAATATCAATCATTTCTTTTTATTTCATTTATTATATATATATATATATATTACAACATTTCTTAATCAAATGTATTTACATGAAATTTATTATTTCACATTTTTATGTAAATTAACATTTCAAATTAATATACATATATACACATGCGCACAGACACACCAAAATCAAGAACCATGACACTAAAAAACAACTAGAAAAAAATAAAAAAAATGGGAAACCAAAATAGGGTAAATTTATAATAAAATTCCCACAACCCAAAATACCCCAAAAAATATAATAAACCAACGTTTTAATAGAACCATCATATTTTAAAATGATTACATACTTCCAGAATATTTCAATAGTCATCACATTTAAAATAATAATTTAAAATAATAAACTACATGAAACCACAAACACCAAAAGAATAATATTTTAATTATAAAGATAACCCAACCATCAAAACACCTTAAATAACATGAAATTAACTTTTTCCAAACCAGAATACTCAAATAGTGAATAAGAAATTTAGATTAACCTAAAATTTCAAATAAATTATAATACATGGTTAATTTAATAAACCTAGGTTTTTGAAAAAAATAATTTACAACATTTAAAAAAAATTTATAACTGAAAAAGGATAGAAGCAGAGTCTATAACTAAGAGATTTGAGAAAAAATTAGCAAAAAATGGAATAATAGACATTTTGGAGATTCATGGAGTGGGGTGGCTGAAGGTTCTCCATCTCATCTACTCACAATAAGAAATAATAATGGAGAATAAGAATGAATAATTGGTTCTCATTTTTAAATCGATAAAATTTTAGGACATGTTAATAGTGAAATAATTAATTTCCTTACAATGAGTTTTTAGGTCAAAACATTTTGAGTGGTGCATTTATCCATGTTTGAAATTATCCTGACTTGATGGCCATTTTTGACGGACTACTATGTCCATGAAAAATTCATAATGCGAATATATTCTATGCGGGTGGTGTCTGATCCCACCGACACTATTTTCATTGCATATTGTATTTCATCACAAATAACAACTATTTGTGACGAAATACTTCATCCATCATAAATAGTTCATGCCCAATGACTATTGAGGTAGTAAATTCTTCCATTTCAAATGCCCAATTGAAAATGCTAGAAATTTTAGTAGTGGCATTGGAACTAGAGGGGAGAAGGTACTCCTGGAATTCCTTTTGATTTCATGGTCAAGTCACCTGTCACACCCCGACCGCGGATGTCAGTAATTGTTCTCCTTTCTTGGTCCCGATTTAAATTATTCGGAGATTAATTGCATTGGCGGTTTTGCGCCGGTGCGCGGTCACCGCATCGTTAGCAGTGACCGTGCGTTCAGCCCGGGTGACAGAGTGTTCACCCGGTGTTTTAAATATTATAATTTTTATGTTGGTATTTTATTATTAATACCTTTTTATTTGTGTTATTATTATTGTATATATGTTTATATATGTTTATATATATATATATGTATAATAATGTATGTATATATACATATAGATCTATATATGTATAAATATATATATATATATGTGTAACATCTTTAAATTATTTTATAATTATTATTTTAAATATTTGATCAAAATAATTATTATTTGAATTATCTAAGTTATTACTTATTATTATTATAAGTTTTATTATTATTAAAATTATGATTTTTGTTATTATTATTATAGTGTTATTATTATTATGATTATAATAATTATTATTATTATTTTATCATATATATATATTTAACCCTAATCTTACCCCCCTACCCAGCCGCCACCCCATCCTTCTCTCTCTCCCCTCCTCCCCCGTTTTTCTCCCCCTCCGGTTTTGGCCGACCCGCACCCAGCCGCGCCTCCCCTGCATGTTTTCCAGAAGCCTCCTCCTGCTCCGGCCAGCGGCGTCTCCGGCCGGTCCGCAACATCCAGCGACCCTGCTACTCCCGGCCGCCTCGCCGCACCACCGCCCCGGCTCCCGCTCCGCCGCACCGACCTCCACGCCGCCCCTCTGCTGCTCCCGGCCGCCCCGCTTCCACTTCGCCGTCCTGATAATCCACGTCCCTCTCCTCCCCGTACCGCTGCCTTCACTCCAGCGCATCCCCTCCCCCGTTTCTTCCCTCACCGCGCCCAGCCACTCCTCCCCGGCTTGCCCTCGCGCAACCCCGCCGCGCCCAGCAGCCATCTCCGCCGCTCCCCGTTCCGCGCGCCGCGCCCGGCCACCCTGCTCCCTACACCTCCCCTTTGCTGGTCCCGGCCTCCCCGTCGTCCTGCCTCCTGCCTCCGGCGTCCGCGGCCTCCCGCTCTGCTGCTCCTCCGCCGACCTCCTCTCCCCCGACCTCGTTGCGCCGGCTGTCCCGGCCTCCCCGTCCCAACCGCAACTGCTCCCGGCCCTCCAGCGCTCTGCCCCGCTCCCCTCGTGCCGACCGCCACACCCACGTGACCCCCGAACCCCGGACCTCCCTCCAGCGATCCCTCCCCTGCGCGTGACCCCCTGTCCGCCCAGCTCCGCCTTCGCCGCACCGAGACACATCCCCCACTTCTCCTCCACTGTAAGTTTTGTTTTATTTTTATTACCTTTTGTTTTGTTTTTTTTATTTTATTTATCTTAGTAATACTATGATTATTATGAATGTTATAATGATAATATTTTTCTATTATTATTATTATTTTTATTATTATATTATGTTGTAATTTTTATTATTATATTATGTTATTATTACTATTTTTATTATTATCATTATTATATTATTATTATGCTTATATTCTTGTTATTATTATTATGTTAATATTATTATATTATTATTATATTATTATTGTTACAATTATTATTATTAAATTATTACTTTATTATTATTATCATATTATTATCATATTATTATTTTTATTATTATTATTATTGTGGTTATATAATTATTATATTATTTTTATTGTTATATTATTATCGTTATTGTCATTATTATTATTATTGTTATTATTATTATTATTATTACGCTATTATATTTATTATTGTTCTTATTAGAATTATTGTTACTCTTATTATTATTATATTATTATTATGTTATTATTATTATTATTATTATTATTATGACGTTATTATTACTACATTTTGGTTATTATTATTATGGCTGTCATTATTATAGTATTATTATGCTATTGTTATTATATCATACTATCATGATTATTCTTATGTTATGGTTATCATTATTATTATTATTTTTACGTTATTACTATTATTATTATTATTATTAGTATGTTGTCATTATTGAGCCTGCTTAACGACCTATTGTTTTAGGACCAGTTTGACGGCGCAATACGCTGCGACCTTCACGCAACAGGAGTTTCACGTCGTGTCGTTCTTCGTTCCAATCCGAGGTAGGTCTCCCCTTGCACTCGCCTTTAAATTTAGAATTTATTTATTCCTTGACTTTTTATTATGTTTCAGTAAATTCAAAAGTATTATTAAGTAGTTACCTACAGTTTGGTGATCTGCTGATGATAAAAGTTGTTTTAATTCTAGCGTTGCATTAAAAGTGTTTTCTTGGATTTAATTGTGTGCTTCCATGGTAGTGTTGCTAGATGGTTCTTCCTGAATAATGAAAGACATGTTGAATTGGGTTTTGAAATGTTTTTGGCATGTGTAAATTAGTAGATGTATTGTTTATGGAAAATGGTGTTTTCTGAGAACCTTGATTAGAGAAAGCGTCGTGTGACCCTTTGAAATTGTTTTTGGAAACTTCATGTGTGGTTCTTGGTTGATGAAAGATGTTTTCCTTTGTTGTGTGAACAAAAGTTTGGATTTCATTTGAGAAATAGTATTCCTTAAAAAGGTGATTAAAGGCCCGCTTGTCTCTTGATAAAAGTGGGGTGCGTTTTGATATTAGAAAATAACTCTACTTGTGAAACAATTGTGTTCCAGGGTGATATGCTGATTTGAGTTTCTTAAACAAAGTTCTAAGTGTGTTTTGGTTTTCAATGAAATGGCGTGTGTAATATCCCTTTAGAAATGCTTTAATATGAAATGGTCAAAATGTAAATGATATGGCGGCCCGGTTGGCACTTTAATAAATGTGAAGTGATTATATATATATATATATATACGTACTTGTGAGGGCATTTCTACAGGGGGACTTCCCTTCGAGGGTTGTCGTGTAGCGATGTTCGTGTAAGGGGTTGGCAAGTGCGATGAGATGAGTCACGCGTGCGAGGGTCTCCCACTTACACAGTGTTACAAAAACCACTATGGGTTCCTGGGCGTCTTGTAGATTATCGAGTGACGGTTGCTTGCTAACCCTGATTAGACGGGTTGGTACCCTCTGGAGTTGTGGACAGGCCAGGTGGGATGTGCCACTGGTTGGCTATTAGGGCGGCCAGTTGGTTATTGACTGTGGAGTACCATGCCGGCAGGTAGTCTGAACCCGAGTACGTCCAGGGGTTTTCTAGGGATGTTCAGGATCGCCCATGGTTATTGCTGATAACTTCTGGTTTATTTTTACTTGCACTTGGTTTTCCTTGCCTGTTTACCTTTACTTGCACTTGTTTTCCCTGCTTGTTTCCTTTCAGTCATATTTCACAGACTATACTGTTAGATTTTGAGAAAAATGGTTTTCAAATGAAAATTCTTTATTCGCTTTGGGTTAGATTTGAAAATGTAACACTTTTCTTTTCATAATGAGTTTAAAACTAATGAAATGGAACTAACTTTCGAAAAAGAATAAGGGAAATGTCTCATGTTTGATTTTCAAGTAAAACTTTATGAAAAATTACTTTTATACATTATAGTTCAAACCTGGATTATGTAGATTCTATATTTACTGGCAGTGCTTTGGGATTTGTTGTTGGGCTCACCTACTGAGTACTTTTGTGCTCACGCCTATCTTTTACCTTTTTCAGTTGCAGGTCCCTTGTGTCCAGGTTTTTCCTGGCTTGAGTCGCTCAGTGAGGGAGCGACGTTGGTTGTAGTTGGGTGGTGACCCGTGAGGTCACGTGGAGGTATGTCGTGGTATAGTTTTGTTCGTTTCTTTAGTGTTTATTTGTTCTGTTCTATTTACTTTTGTTTGGGCTGAAATCATTCCCAACGATCAAATTTTAATGCCCGGCACTTGTTGCCATCCCGGGGGGATCGGGAACGCCCCTTGGGACTTGCCGCGGACCGGCTCGGGTGACCGGTTCAGGGTCGACCTGGGCTAGTTCGTGACAAAATGGTATCAGAGGGAGGTTCTTGTTATTTGGGTTGTCTGGTAGAAGGAGATTAGGACTGTCGGAACTCGAGGGGTAATTATGGGAAGAGCGTCGCGAACTCTTGCTCGCACTGATCTTCGAGTTAGCAGGGGTAGTTCGGGAATTGTGTCCTTGTCTTTTCTAGTTTTTCTTGGATTTAGAGATGACAATGGAGGCAAACCGACGCTACATCGCGATTTCACATGGAGTAGTGACCCATGTGGAGTCCGAGTACATGGTTTGAATTCCTCCTAGTGGCCGACGCTGACTTGGGACATGGCCCACTACCATGTCTCCAGGTTGAGTGTGACTACTGGTCCCTCATTTCAGTGATTGATGCAAATTTGGATGTTGTTTTCGTTTTGCTCTGTGTGACTGCGTAGTTGGAAATGAAAAAGGGTTTTTGAAAATTGGACTGGTTTCTTTTAAAGGACTTTAAATGTATGAAATGGGTTTTAGAAACTGAAATCTCTTGATTTGGAAATCTGTTGTTTGCTTGGAATTGGTTAAGAATGATTTGGGATGAAACCCCAGGTCCTCTTTATGAACGTTTGCACATGTGTGAGAATACATGGAAAGTGTATGTTGGTGCGAGTATGAATGGAATGTGGATGAAGACATGTGCAACGGTTCATGAGATTACCTGGGTGTGTATTTGAAGTTAAAGGCTTGACTTTGTTTTCTAAATTGGTTTTAAATGGGAAACAGTTTTGGAAAGTTTTGGTTTGAAAGTGGGTTGGTTTTGGAAAGTAGTCTTGAGAAAAAGGGTGGTTTTATAATCCAAAAAAAGAGGGAAATTTAAAATGGAGATTTTGTTTTGGGTTGTGTTTGTATTTGATTGGTCCTTGTGCTGGCTATTTTTGATGAAGGCACTTTTATTGATGTTGCTTCGATTTGATGTTGGTTTTGGCCTTGTGTTTTATATGTCGCTCAGGAAATGCCGCCCAGAAAGGTCTCTAAGGATTCAGATATGTCATGACCAGTTTTTGGTCCTCAGGGTCCGTTAGAGGCAGTGAAATGGCTCGAGGAAGTGGAGCGTGTCTTTAGAATGTTGGGAACTCCCGATAATGTTAAGGTTCGTGCAATTATGGAGTTGTTTGAGGGTCCAGCTCTGGACCAGTGGAAGAAGGTTACCCCATCATCAACGCAAGTTGAAATGACGTGGGACGTCTTTAAAATCGTTTTCATCCAATGGTTTGTACCTAAGGAAGTGAAGCTGGAGAAAAAGGAAGAGCTTGTGCATATTCAACAAGGCCAACAGGCGGTGAAGGAATCTGTTGACCATTTCAAGGAACTGATTTCCTTTTCTCCAGAGGTAGCGTCGCATGAGCTCATGAAGGTCTCTCTTTTCACTGGGGGTCTTCGTCCAGAGATCAAGGAGCGAGTCCTCCCTTCTAAAGACCTTTGTTTCGAGAAGCTGGTGGAGGAATCTTTCTTGGCTGAGTTAGTTTCTGGTGTGCGGGTGGTTAATACTTCAGCGTCCCCTATTGTTGTTCGTAAGAGTTCCCCCTCTGGTGAGGAAAAGGCGCCAGAGATACCTGTTCCTAAGGAGTTATCCCCTTTGGTCTCAGATTCCAGTTCCTCAGATCGTTCGGTGGTATGCTATCAGTGTGGTCGTTTCGGGCATTTAAAGTCGTCTTGTCGCAACCCTCCGAAGATGTGTCATCGATGCGGTTGTCTGGGTCATCTGGAGAAGTTTTGCAAGAAGAGTCGCTTAAAGAGGACACCGTGATGGGAGAACATCAGTACCTGACTATGAGGCAGAAGATGCTTCAGCCACCAGAGCCCCAACCACAGGTCTTGGGGTGAAGCTCGCGCACAGTCAGGAGTCCCCAGGGGCGTGAAGCCTTGGTCCAGGTTTTGTGTTCCGTGTTAGCAGTGGAACAATCGAGATATTTTATTACTTGTTTTTCTGCTGTTAAGTTTTGACGATATTGTTTGTTCATTGTTTTACCATGGGGTTATCATGGACCTGTTCTATTATAATCCAAGTAGTCTGGTTTATGTGGATGTGTTGTTTCTGAATCGTCTGTCTTTCGAAAGGTGTGTTTGGCCCTCGTGTTGGTTAACCTCGTTTTAGTTATGTTGTCTATATGGTTATGTTTCGTGGACTTTGGTGAATCATATATCCAATTTGGTGTCGGTTAAATGTTTTTCTATGGGTTTTCACTGGTGTTGAATGTTGTTGACTCTAGTCGAGGATTCAATGTCTTGGCAGTGGTGTTGTTTTAATCATGCTATAAGAGTTAGTTCTAATTGGTTGGGAGTTCCTGCGTCGACCCCCCCCCCTTTCCTAGGGTTTTCTATTTAGATGGTCAACTTTTCTGCACAAGTTGAGTTCTTGTGGTGGGGAGAACCCCTTCGTGTTCTCCCCTCAACCTCGAACCTCAGTTTTCTCTTGAATCGGTCGGGTGTGACCTGTGTAGAGTAAGGTCATCCCCGAGATTCTCAGTTCTCTCTGGTTCCTTTAGTTCCGTTGGGGCATGGACTTAAATCATGACCGACTTTTGGCCTGATGACTTTCTGGGGTCAGAAAGTGTCTGTGGTGGGGAGAATTGTTACACCCCGACCGCGGATGTCAGTAATTGTTCTCCTTTCTTGGTCCCAATTTAAATTTTTCGGAGATTAATTGCATTGGCGGTTTCACGCCGGTGCGCGGTCATCGCATCGTTAGCAGTGACCGTGCGTTCAGCCCGGGTGACAGTGTGTTCACCCGGTGTTTTAAATATTATAATTTTTATGTTGGTATTTTATTATTAATACCTTTTTATTTGTGTTATTATTATTGTATATATGTTTATATATGTTTATATATATATATATATATGTATAATAATGTATGTATATATACATATAGATCTATATATGTATAAATATATATATATGTGTAACATCTTTAAATTATTTTATAATTATTATTTTAAATATTTGATCAAAATAATTATTATTTGAATTATCTAAGTTATTACTTATTATTATTATAATTTTTATTATTGTTATATAAGTTTTATTATTATTAAAATTATGAGTTTTATTATTATTATTATTATAGTGTTATTATTATTATGATTATAATTATTATTATTATTATTTTATCATATATATATATATTTAACCCTAATCCTACCCCCCTACCCAGCCGCCACCCCATCCTTCTCTCTCTCCCATCCTCCCCCGTTTTTCTCCCCCTCCGGTTTCGGCCGACCCGCACCCAGCCGCGCCTCCCATGCATGTTTTCCGGAAGCCTCCTCCTGCTCCGGCCAGCGGCGTCTCCGGCTGGTCCGCAACGTCCAGCGACCCTCCTACTCCCGGCCGCCTCGCCGCACCACCGCCCCGGCTCCCGCTCCGCCGCACCGACCTCCGCACCGCCCCTCTGCTGCTCCCAGCCGCCCGCTTCCCCGTCGCCATCCCGCTAATCCACGTCCCTCTCCTCCCCGTACCGCTGCCTTCACTCCAGCGCATCCCCTCCCCCGTTTCTTCCCTCACCGCGCCCAGCCACTCCTCCCCGGCTTGCCCTCGCGCAACCCCGTCGCGCCCAGCAGCCATCTCTGCCGCTCCTCGTTCTGCGCGCCGTGCCCGGCCACCCTGCTCCCTACACCTCCCCTTTGCCGGTCCCGGCCTCCCCGTCGTCCTGCCTCCTGCCTCCGGCGTCCGCGGCCTCCCGCTCTACTGCTCCTCCGCCAGCCTCCTCTCCCCCGACCTCGTTGTGCCGGCTGTCCCGGCCTCCCCATCCCAACCGCAACCGCTCCCGGCCCTCCAGCGCTCTGCCCCGCTCCCTTCGTGCCGACCGACACACCCGCGTGACCCCCGAACCCCAGACCTCCCTCCGGCGATCCCTCCCCTGCACGTGACCCCTTGTCCGCCCAACTCCGCCTTCGCTGCACCGAGCCACATCCCCCACTTCTCCTCCACTGTAAGTTTTGTTTTATTTTTATTCTGTTTTGTTTTGTTTTTTTATTTTATTTATCTTAGTAATACTATGATTATTATGAATGTTATAATGATAATATTTTTCTATTATTATTATTATTTTTATTATTATATTATGTTTTAATTTTTATTATTATATTATGTTATTGTTACTATTTTTATTATTATCATTATTATATTATTATTATGCTTATATTTTTGTTATTATTATTATGTTAATATTATTATATTATTATTATATTATTATTGTTACAATTATTATTATTAAATTATTACTTTATTATTATTATCATATTATTATCATATTATTATTTTTATTATTATTATTATTGTGGTTATATTATTATTATATTATTATTATTATTATATTATTATCGTTATTGTCATTATTATTATTGTTGTTATTATTATTATTATTATTGCGCTATTATATTTATTATTGTTCTTATTAGTATTATTGTTACTCTTATTATTATTAGATTATTATTATGTTATTATTATTATTATTATTATTATTATTATGACGTTGTTATTACTACATTTTGGTTATTATTATTATGGCTGTCATTATTATAGTATTATTATGCTATTGTTATTATATCATACTATCATGATTATTATTATGTTATGGTTATCATTATTATTATTATTTTTACGTTATTACTATTATTATTATTATTATTAGTATGTTGTCATTATTGAGCCTGCTTAACGACCTATTGTTTTAGGACCAGTTTGACGGCGCAATATGCTGCGACCTTCACGCAACAGGAGTTTCGCGTCGTGTCATTCTTCATTCCGATCCGAGGTAGGTCTCCCCTTGCACTCGCCTATAAATTTGGAATTTATTTATTCCGTGACTTTTTATTAAGTTTCAGTAAATTCAAAAGTATTATTAAGTAGTTACCTACAGTTTGGTGATCTACTGATGATAAAAGTTGTTTTAATTCTAGCGTTGCATAAAAAGCGTTTTCTTGGATTTAATTGTGTGCTTCGATGGTAGTGTTGCTAGATGGTTCTTCCTGAATAATGAAAGACATGTTGAATTGGGTTTTGAAATGTTTTTGGCGTGTGTAAATTAGTAGATGTATTGTTTATGGAAAATGGTGTTTTCTGATAACCTTGATTAGAGAAAACGTCGTGTGACCCTTTGAAATTGTTTTTGGAAACTTCATGTGTGGTTCTTGGTTGATGAAAGATGTTTTCCTCTGTTGTGTGAGAAAAAGTTTGGATTTCATTTGAGAAATAATATTCCTTAAAAAGGTGATTAAAGGCCCGTTTGGCTCTTGATAAAAGTGGGGTGCGTTTTGATATTAGAAAATAACTCTACTTGTGAAACAATTGTGTTCCAGGGTGATATACTGATTTGAGTTTCTTAAACAAAGTTCTAAGTGTGTTTTGGTTTTCAATGAAATGGCGTGTGTAATATCCCTTTAGAAATGCTTTAATATAAAATGGTCAAAATGTAAATGATATGGCGGCCCGGTTGGCACTTTAATAAATGTGAAGTGATTATACATATATATATATATATACGTACTTGTGAGGGCATTTCTACAGGGGGACTTCCCTTCGAGGGTTGTCGTGTAGCGATGTCCGTGTAAGGGGTTGGAAAGTGCGATGAGATGAGTCACGCGTGCGAGGGTCTCCCACTTACACAGTGTTAAAAAAACCACTATGGGTTCCTGGGAGACTTGTAGATTATCGAGTGACGGTTGCTTGCTAACCCTGATTAGACGGGTTGGTACCCTCTGGAGATGTGGACAGGCCAGGTGGGATGTGCCACTGGTTGGCTATTAGGGCGGCCAGTTGGTTATTGACTGTGGAGTACCATGCTGGCAGGTAGTCTGAACCCGAGTACGTCCAGGGGTTTTCTAGGGATGTTCAGGATCGCCCATGGTTATTGCTGATAACTTCTGGTTTATTTTTACTTGCACTTGGTTTTCCTTGCCTGTTTACCTTTACTTGCACTTGTTTTCCCTGCTTGTTTTCTTTCAGTCATATTTCACAGCCTATACTATTAGACTTTGAGAAAAATGGTTTTCAAATGAAAATGCTTTATTCGCTTTGGGTTAGATTTGAAAATGTAACACTTTTCTTTTCAGAATGAGTTTAAAACTAATGAAATGGAACTCACTTTCGAAAAAGAATAAGGGAAATGTCTCGTGTTTGATTTTCAAGTAAAAAATTATGAAAAATTACTTTTATACATTATAGTTCAAACCTAGATTATGTAGATTCTATATTTACTGGCAGTGCTTTGGGATTTGTTGTTGGGCTCACCTACTGAGTACTTTTGTGCTCACGCCTATATTTTACCTTTTTCAGTTGCAGGTCCCTTGTGTCCAGGTTTTTCCTGGCTTGAGTCGCTCAGTGAGGGAGCGACGTTGGTTGTAGTTGGGTGGTGACCCGCGAGGTCACGTGGAGGTATGTCGTGGTATAGTTTTGTTCGTGTCTTTAGTGTTTATTTGTTCTGTTCTATTTACTTTTGTTTGGGCTGAAATCGTTCCCAACGATCAAATTTTAATTCCCGGCACTTGTTACAATCCCGGGGGGATCGGGAACGCCCCTCGGGACTTGACGCGGACCGGCTCGGGTGACCGGTTTAGGGTTGACCCAGGATGGTTCGTGACAAAATTGTATCAGAGGGAGGTTCTTGTTATTTGGGTTGTCTGGTAGAAGGAGATTAGGAATGTTGGAACTCGAGGGGTAAGTAGGGGAAGAGCGTCGTGAACTCTTGCTCGCACTAATCTTCGAGTTACCAAGGGTAGTTCGAGAATTGTGTCCTTGTCTTTTCTGGTTTGTCTTGGATTGAGAGATGACAATGGAGGCAAGGCGACGCTACATCGCGATTTCACATGGAGTAGTGACCCATGTGGAGTCCGAGTACATGGTTTGAATTCCTCCTAGTGGCCGATGCTGACTTGGGACATGGCCCACTACCATGTCGCCAGGTTGAGTGTGACTACTGGTCCCTCATTTCAGTGATTGATGCAAATTTGGATGTTGTTTTCGTTTTTCTCTGTGTGAGTGCATAGTTGGAAATGAAAAAGGGTTTTTGAAAATTGGACTGGTTTCTTTTAAAGGACTTTAAATGTATGAAATGGGTTTTAGAAACTGAAATCTCTTGATTTGGAAATCTGTTGTTTGCTTGGAATTGGTTAAGAATGATTTGGGATGAAACCCCAGGCCCTCTTTATGAACGTTTGCACATGTGTGACAATGCATGGAAAGTGTATGTTGGTGCGAGTATGAATGGAATGTGGATGAAGACATGTCCAACGGTTCGTGAGATTACCTGGGTGTGTATTTGAAGTTAAAGGCTTGACTTTGTTTTCTAAATTGGTTTTAAATGGGAAACAGTTTTGGAAATTTTTGGTTTGAAAGTGGGTTGGTTTTGGAAAGTAGTCTTGAGAAAAAGGGTGGTTTTATAATCCAAAAAAAGAGGGAATTTTAAAATGGAGATTTTGTTTTGGGTTGTGTTTGTATTTGATTGGTCCTTGTGCTGACTGTTTTTGATGAAGGCGCTTTTATTGATGTTGCTTCGATTTGATGTTGGTTTTGGCCTTGTGTTTTATATGTCGCTCAGGAAATGCCGCCCAGAAAGGTCTCTATGGATTCGGATATGTCATGCCCAGTTTTTGGTCCTCCTCAGACTTTGCCTATTCTCCATGGTGATCAGGGTCCGTTAGAGGTAGTGAAATGGCTCGAGGAAGTGGAGCGTGTCTTTAGAATGTTGGGAACTCCCGATAATGTTAAGGTTCGTGCAATTATGGAGTTGTTTGAGGGTCCAGCTCTGGACCAGTGGAAGAAGGTTACCCCATCATCAACGCAAGTTGAAATGACGTGGGACGTCTTTAAAATCATTTTCATCCAATGGTTTGTACCTGAGGAAGTGAAGCTGGAGAAAAAGGAAGAGCTTGTGCATATTCAACAAGGCCAACAGACGGTGAAGGCATATGTTGACCATTTCAAGGAACTGGTTTCCTTTTCTCCAGAGGTAGCGTCGCATGAGCTCATGAAGGTCTCTCTTTTCACTGGGGGTCTTCGTCCAGAGATCAAGGAGCGAGTCCTCCCTTCTAAAGACCTTTGTTTCAAGAAGCTGGTGGAGGAAGCTTTCTTGGCTGAGTTAGTTTCTGGTGTGCGGGTGGTTAATACTTCAGTGTCCCCTGTTGTTGTTCGTAAGAGTTCCCCCTCTGGTGAGGAAAAGATGCCAGAGATACCTGTTCCTAAGGAGTTATCCCCTTTGGTCTCAGCTTCCAGTTCGTCAGATCGTTCGGTGGCATGCTATCAGTGTGGTCGTTTTGGGCATTTAAAGTCGTCTTGTCGCAACCCTCAGAAGACGTGTCATCGATGCGGTTGTCTGGGTCATCTGGAGAAGTTTTGCAGGAAGCGTCGCTTAAAGAGGACGCCGTGATGGGAGAACGTCAGTACCTGACTATGAGGCAGAAGATGATTCAGCCACCAGAGCCCCAACCACAGGTCTTGGGCTGAAGCTCGCGCACAGTCAGGAGTCCCCAGGGGCGTGAAGCCTTGGTCCAGGTTTTGTGTTCCGTGTTAGCAGTGGAACAATCGAGATCTTTTAGTACTTGTTTTTCTGCTGTTAAGTTTTGACGATATTGTTTGTTCATTGTTTTACCATGGGGTTATCATAGACCTGTTCTATTATAATCCAAGTAGTCTGGTTTATGTGGATGTGTTGTTTCTGAATCGTGTGTCTTTCGAAAGGTGTGTTTGGACCTCGTGTGGGTTAACCTCGTTTTAGTTATGTTGTCGATGTGGTTATGTTTCGTGGACTTTGGTGAATCATATCTCCAATTTGATGTCGGTTAAATTTTTTTCTATGTGTTTTCACTGGTGTTGAAGGTTGTTGACTCTAGTCGAGGATTCAATGTCTTGGCAGAGGTGTTGTTTTAATCATGCTATAAGAGTTGGTTCGAATTGGTTGGGAGTTCCCGCGTCGACCCCCCCCCCCTTCCTAGGGTTTTCTATTTAGATGGTCAACTTTTCTGCACAAGTTGAGTTCTTGTGGTGGGGAGAACCCCTTCATTTTCTCCCCTCAACCTCGAACCTCAGTTTTCTCTTGAATCGGTCGGGTGTGACCTGTGTAGAGTAAGGTCATCCCCGAGATTCTCAGTTCTCTCTGGTTCCTTTAGTTCCGTTGAGGCATGGACTTAAATCTTGATCGACTTTTGGCCTGGTGACTTTCTGGGGGCAGAAAGTGTCTGTGGTGGGGAGAATTGTCACACCCTGACCGCGGATGTCAGTAATTGTTCTCCTTTCTTGGTCCCGATTTAAATTTTTCGGAGATTAATTGCATTGGCGGTTTCGCGCCGGTGCGCGGTCACCGCATCGTTAGCAGTGATCGTGCGTTCAGCCCGGGTGACAGTGTGTTCACCCGGTGTTTTAAATATTATAATTTTTATGTTGGTATTTTATTATTAATACCTTTTTATTTGTGTTATTATTATTGTATATATGTTTATATATGTTTATATATATATATATGTATAATAATGTATGTATATATACATATAGATCTATATATGTATAAATATATATATATGTGTAACATCTTTAAATTATTTTATAATTATTATTTTAAATATTTGATCAAAATAATTATTATTTGAATTATCTAAGTTATTACTTATTATTATTATAATTTTTATTATTGTTATATAAGTTTTATTATTATTAAAATTATGAGTTTTATTATTATTATTATAGTGTTATTATTATTATGATTATTATTATTATTATTATTATTTTATCATATATATATATATTTAACCCTAATCCTACCCCCCTACCCAACCGCCACCCCATCCTTCTCTCTCTCCCCTCCTCCCCCGTTTTTCTCCCCCTCCGGTTTCGGCCGACCCGCACCCAGCCGCGCCTCCCCTGCATGTTTGCCGGAAGCCTCCTCCTGCTCCGGCCAGCGGCGTCTCCGGCCGGTCCGCAACGTCCAGCGACCCTGCTACTCCCGGCCGCCTCGCCGCACCACCGCCCCGGCTCCCGCTCCGCCGCACCGACCTCCGCGCCGCCCCTCTGCTGCTCCCGGCCGCCCCGCTTCCCCATCGCCGTCCCGCTAATCCACTTCCCTCTCCTCCCCGTACCGCTGCCTTCACTCCAGCGCATCCCCTCCCCCATTTCTTCCCTCACCGCGCCCAGCCACTCCTCCCCGGCTTGGCCTCGCGCAACCCCGCCGCGCCCAGCAGCCATCTCCGCCGCTCCCCGTTCTACGCGCCGCGCCCGGCCACCCTGCTCCCTACACATCCCCTTTGCCGGTCACGGCCTCCCCGTCGTCCTGCCTCCTGCCTCCGGCGTCCGCGGCCTCCCGCTCTACTGCTCCTCCGCCGGCCTCCTCTCCCCCGACCTCGTTGCGCCGGCTGTCCCGGCCTCCCCGTCCCAACCGCAACCGCTCCCGGCCCTCCAGCGCTCCGTCCCGCTCCCCTCGTGCCGACCGCCACACCCGCGTGACCCCCGAACCCCGGACCTCCCTCCGGCGATCCCTCCCCTGCGCGTGACCCCCTGTCCGCCCAGCTCCACCGTCGCCGCACCGAGCCACATCCCCCACTTCTCCTCCACTGTAAGTTTTGTTTTATTTTTATTATCTTCTGTTTTGTTTTTTGTATTTTATTTATCTTAGTAATACTATGATTATTATGAATGTTATAATGATAATATTTTTCTATTATTATTATTATTATTATTATTATATAATGTTGTAATTTTTATTATTATATTATGTTACTATTACTATTTTTATTATTATCATTATTATATTATTATTATGCTTATATTTTTGTTATTATTATTATGTTAATATTATTATATTATTATTATATAATTATTGTTACAATTATTATTATTAAATTTTTACTTTATTATTATTATCATATTATTATCATATTATTATTTTTTTTATTATTATTATTGTGGTTATATTATTATTATATTATTATTATTGTTATATTATTATCGTTATTGTCATTATTATTATTATTGTTATTACTATTGTTATTATTGCGCTATTATATTTATTATTGTTCTTATTAGTATTATTGTTACTCTTATTGTTATTAGATTATTATTATGTTGTTATTATTATTATTATTATTATTATGACGTTATTATTACTACATTTTGGTTATTATTATTATGGCTGTCATTATTATAGTATTATTATGCTATTGTTATTATATCATACTATCATGATTATTATTATGTTATGGTTATCATTATTATTATTATTTTTACGTTATTACTACTACTATTATTATTATTAGTATGTTGTCATTATTGAGCCTGCTTAACGACCTATTGTTTTAGGACCAGTTTGACGGCGCAATACGCTGCAACCTTCACGCAACAGGAGTTTCGCGTCGTGTCGTTCTTCATTCCGATCCGAGGTAGGTCTCCCCTTGAACTCGCCTTTAAATTTGGAATTTATTTATTCGTTGACTTTTTATTAAGTTTCAGTAAATTCAAAAGTATTATTAAGTAGTTACCTACAGTTTGGTGATCTGCTGATGATAAAAGTTGTTTTAATTCTGGCGTTGCACTAAAAGCGTTTTCTTGGATTTAATTGTGTGCTTCCATGGTAGTGTTGCTAGATGGTTCTTCCTGAATAATGAAAGACATGTTGAATTGGGTTTTGAAATGTTTTTGGCGTGTGTAAATTAGTAGATGTATTGTTTATGGAAAATGGTGTTTTCTGAGAAACTTGATTAGAGAAAACGTTGTGTGACCCCTTGAAATTGTTTTTGGAAACTTCATGTGTGGTTCTTGGTTGATGAAAGATGTTTTCCTTTATTGTGTGAACAAAAGTTTGGATTTCATTTGAGAAATAGTATTCCTTAAAAAGGTGATTAAAGGCCCATTTGGCTCTTGATAAAAGTGGGGTGCGTTTTGATATTAGAAAAGAACTCTACTTGTGAAACAATTGTGTTCCAGGGTGATATGCTGATTTGAGTTTCTTAAACAAAGTTCTAAGTGTGTTTTGTTTTTAAATGAAATGGCGTGTGTAATATCCCTTTAGAAATGCTTTAATATGAAATGGTCAAAATGTAAATGATATGGCGGCCCGGTTGGCACTTTAATAAATGTGAAGTGATTATACATATATATATATACGTACTTGTGAGGGCATTTCTACAGGGGGACTTCCCTTCGAGGGTTGTCGTGTAGCGATGTCCGTGTAAGGGGTTGGAAAGTGCGGTGAGATGAGTCACGCGTGCGAGGGTCTCCCACTTACACAGTGTCACAAAAACCACTATGGGTTCCTGGGCGTCTTGTAGATTATCGAGTGACGGTTGCTTGATAACCCTGATTAGATGGGTTGGTACCCTCTGGAGATGTGGACAGGCCAGGTGGGATGTGCCACTGGTTGGCTATTAGGGCGGCCAGTTGGTTATTGACTGCGGAGTACCATGCCGGCAGGTAGTCTGAACCCGAGTACGTCCAGGGGTTTTATAGGGATGTTCAGGATCGCCCATGGTTATTGCTGATAACTTCTGGTTTATTTTTACTTGCACTTGGTTTTCCTTGCCTGTTTACCTTTACTTGCACTTGTTTTCCCTGCTTGTTTTCTTTCAGTCATATTTCACAGCCTATACTGTTAGACTTTGAGAAAAATGGTTTTCAAATGAAAATGCTTTATTCTCTTTGGGTTAGATTTGAAAATGTAACACTTTGCTTTTCAGAATGAGTTTAAAACTAATGAAATGGAACTATCTTTCGAAAAAGATTAAGGGAAATGTCTCGTGTTTTATTTTCAAGTAAAACATTATGGAAAATTACTTTTATACATTATAGTTCAAACCTGGATTATGTAGATTCTATATTTACTGGCAGTGCTTTGGGATTTGTTGTTGGGCTCACCTACTGAGTACTTTTGTGCTCACGCCTATCTTTTACCTTTTTCAGTTACAGGTCCCTTGTGTCCAGGTTTTTCCTGGCTTGAGTCGCTCAGTGAGGGAGCGACGTTGGTTGTAGTTGGGTGGTGACCTGCGAGGTCACGTGGAGGTATGTCGTGGTATAGTTTTGTTCGTGTCTTTAGTGTTTATTTGTTCTGTTTTATTTACTTTTGTTTGGGCTGAAATCATTCCCAATGATCAAATTTTAATGCCCGGCACTTGTTGCCATCCCGGGGGGATCGGGAACGCCCCTCGGGACTTGCCGCGGACCGGCTCGGGTGACTGGTTCAGGGTCGACCCGGGCTGGTTCGTGACATCACCAGAGTTTATTGATCTTCTTTTTGGTTTCCACATTTACATATCCATTAATAATACCATACCACACATCAGAACGTTTTTTAAAATAATTAAATGTCTTCATACTAAAGAATTTTTTCAATACATATGCCATGTGTCTTTATAAGATTAGACGGACATTCTGTGAATGTTACAATAACATCATTGACCATTCTAATATTTGGACCATAAAGTGCAACAGGAAAATAAGTAGTTGAATCCTTTGTCACCTCAATATCCACTATTGTGTTACCTTTTGTGAGTAATTTATTATGTATCTTGTGTCCTAGAATATTATGCATTGTATCCCTCAGAACATGGCAGTGCATGGGAATTGACAGATAGAAATCACAAAAACTTTTCCCAGAAAAAATTTATTAATATAATATTATTGGAATTTGTTTGATTTAGATTTACGAGAATTATTAATGAATAATTTTATTACCTCGTGTAAGGTATGTAGTTGAAGAGAATGACTAGACTAAAAACTAGTGAGGCCATTTGGTTGTTCATGTACTGATCATTATACCACCTCCACTTCACATTGATCATTTCCCATATATTGTTCTACAAAAAAAATATCCATTAATACCTTGAAAATCATATATATCTTAATGAAATAATTACATCATTTTATATGTTACTTCATGTTGTTTTCTTTTCTTGAAATATGTTTGAGGATACATTCCAAAACCAATAACTCTAATACGACTATATTGTTTCGGTCACTTCAAAGATAATTAAAGTTGTTTTTCTTTAGGTGCATTCACTAATTATTCTTGTGTCCAACCAGGATAAAAAACATTTGAAAATAATTATATATTTTCTGTAATACTATTCTAAATAATAATTAATTACTATTATGTCATACTTACTAATGGTTCCCATAATACATTTTTGTTTTCATCAACTAGTTTCCACCCATATTTAGGAAATCCTCCTTCCATAACACATGATGTGGTATGGAATTAGATTCTAATTTTTAT
This sequence comes from Viscum album, assembly GCA_963277665.1. NCBI lineage: Eukaryota > Viridiplantae > Streptophyta > Magnoliopsida > Santalales > Viscaceae > Viscum > Viscum album. The sequence goes on along the minus strand of OY728133.1, from coordinate 1,102,135,732 downwards.
TCATCAATCTTCATAAAACAATATATAATTTCATATCACTTAATTTCTTTTGTTTTAAAATACATACCAATTTATTTTATAGTGAAGTTTAACCAATCCTTACTTTGTGATAGGGGTCCATTGGTTTTATAAACATTTTCATTTTAAGTACACTTTTACTGGTTCATAAATTAATAATTTTGAAACAAATTTGATAAAATAAATAATTTCACATAATATATTATCAACCACAATTAACCTAAAATGATTATCATCATGATGACTAAAAAAATCATCCCATGTTTCATTTTTATAATGTGTTCATAACTAAAATTTGGGCAAGGTTTTACTTTCCCCTCAACATCACTATGATATAGCTTTTTAAGAATAGTTCATAATTTTCATTGAGCTTTTATAGAATCCATTAAAGAACATTTATTATTGTAATATTCTAAAATAATGAACACTTTAAGAAATAATGAAAATTTAATAAAAAAATTATTAAATATTTTTTTGATTGAATTGAGAAACTATATCGTAACATTACCTTTATATACTCCCAAATGGTTTCCTTAGTCACATGATGAATTTACTACCATGAATATATATCCATCAGCATATTCATCTACATTGTTACTCTAACAAAACTACTAAACATTTAATTTTTGGGGTCAATTGGTTTTCCGCGTTGATTCCAACCAACCTATTTTTTTTACCCTAATATATTTCTTCTATAACTTTATAAAACAATATTATTTTTAACTTTTCTTTTCTTCCTCAACATGTATTTGATCCCCAAATAATTTTTTAGATTCAACATTAACAACATCTTTCTCCCTAGGATAGGTAATATCTAGCATGTGTAGAAGAAATTTTCTACATGGGTAGTCAAAAATTTAATTTAAATTATTTTAATGTAATAGAAAATATATACTATTATAATGGAAATCCTAGTATATTACAAACCACTTAACAATTTCCATTGAATTCTCCTTCAATTTTTATAGGTGGTATGGTTTTGGCTCCTTTATCAAGAATCCAAGTCCCCTATTTTTGGTCCCTACTAATATATAATAAATTGTCTACATTGAGACTACTATGGAATAATTGTGATATCCAAATCAAAGGTTCATTCTTGATTTAATTTCCATCTGGGCCAATAGTTTTTTTAGTCACTAGAATGAAAATCAACCATTTTTTGCTGGATCTGGGACATAAAATAATTACACTACCTATGATTCCATTACAAACATATCTTCATTTCCCCTTTCAAAATAGAAATTAAAATTCATGAAACTCGTATCATAAACATTCCTTGAACTACACTTATCAACCCATTTTTATTATAAAATAACCACTTCAAATGTTTTATAATCCAACTCTAAATTTTTTTCAATAATGAAAAAAGATGACATATTTTCATAAATTCGATTTCAATCCTTGGAACTAGATATGACCATTGCTTCCTCCATTTAATTAGATCTACTATTTCACATCATATTGCAGTCATCATATTCTATTATATAGAATTTATAACCATTGATTAAAAAACTGGCGTGTGATAAAATATATTCCTTTGTTCTCGTGACTATCCATCGAAATCGTTTGGAAATATTAATCATATTTTTAGATCACTACTTATAAATATGATCTTAAAACCATCCTATAAATTTTTTATTATGTGTATTTGATAACCATCCATCAACCCTTGATGGATTCAAATCCCTAAGAATTTCTATGTGGGATTCAAAGTATGAATCAACATATACACTATTATGTGAAATGAAAAGGTGTTCTTTCTTAATCTGTATAATGATACTTGTAACAATATTTATTCAAAAAAATACATTTTATTATAAGGCATCCACTATTATGAGACTTTGGGAGACTGATGATATCAATATCTAATATGTAATTGTTACATAATTTAACACCTTCTTCAAAAATATATAATTCTATAATACAACATTTTAGACCACTTCAATTTTTGACATACCCATTCAAAACAATTATTTACCATTCAATTGGGTACATCCATGTATAATGGATATGAAAACAATGTTGTAACTCTTAAACCATGTGAACCACTTGGTGGATGATTTTATCAAAAAAAATGGTGGGAATAACATATCTAGTTAATATAATAAGACTACAACCTACTTAATCATGATTTGAAACTTTACTAGGTTTATAACATTACAAAATATATCTTTAAAAAAGAAGTATATTCTAGTTAATGTATGCCATACATTTTTAGAATGAATTCAATGAAAAGAAACATGTGTCAAATTTTTCATCAAAAAAGAAATTATTTTGATTCTAGTCCCTATAATTTCAAATAGTCTTTGACATGACATTATTGATATTGGATTAATATATGTTACCGAATATGGTTTTTACCTTGTTTGGTATTCTCATTGATTGTCATCATCTGATATCAATATTTATGTCACCGAGGAAAAAAAATTTAATATCCAAAAAACACTTTCTTCGAGGAATGTTTCAATAGAATTGAGTGTGTCTATTCTTCACAAAAGGGATTCCCTAACATTCCTATAATGTTAAATACTAAAAAAATTCCATAATAAGGAATGTCATTTATCATCCAATAAAAAGGGTCCTTAATGTGAATTATACACATATAATAGAATTTTAAATTGAAATACATGTATCCCATATCAATTTCATATATTTAATAAATGGATTCAAATAGAAATTAATATCATTATCGGGATCCTTCTGTCTAGATATAGTTATAGAAAACATGATATATTTGAGATTCAGTCATAATTATGGTGGAAAGTTAAAATTCACCAACATGACATGTCATGTTCTTTGAGTACTACATTGTACACAAGAAGGATTTATTCCATATTTAGATAATGAAATATCAAAGTTTATCTACTCATTTACAAATTTACGATACTCTTAATCAATTTTATTCAACTGAGGATAATTTGTTACACAATATTAGTTTTTATCTTGAATTCATGAATCTGTATTCTAGGACAATTTTCTATTGATTTCTTAACATCCATATAGTCTTCTAACCCGTGTAATGATAGCAAAGTATAGTACATATTTTCAAGGACTTGATTCAATTTTCTTGTATCAATTGGATCCACACATAGGTAATTTTATGAGTGATTAATGGTCCTTTCAAAACAATATGAAATCATTTGGACAAGAATGAACTTTTTTACAGATCATTCCCATTGAATGTAGAATTTGTTTAACATAATATATTGAACAACATAGTTTTTTTCTTATGGTAGAATATCATTTAAGAGACTAATTAGTTTGGTAAAGCTAGTGCCTCTCCATACTCTACCATATTTTAAATTTTTTAAGTTCAATGCAACTTAAAATGTTGTGTATTTAGTACAACCAGTATTTAGTGGTCTCATAGAAATACTATTTAACTTCTAAAAAATATTTGTACAATCATGAATATCTTCTTTAAATTATATTTTCCTTTCTTCTATATGATTTCTATCATCATGTACACATGTATTCACATCAAATGGTCCATAAAATGAAGTATCATCCCATTCAGTGGGAATATTCTTTTTCCCCTGTCTTTAGTCCAACATTTATAGCTCTGATCTATTCTATAATAAAAAAAATGTTATTCTAAATCTTTCGAACTAAATTTTATTTAAAAACAATGACATAAACATGAAAAATGTATTGGAGAAGGTTTGTATGCATTCTCTATTGAGAACATGATGAACTCATTTACATCATTTCCATGCTATTCTTTCATAAGATTAGAATTCACCCATTTTTTATTCATATTCATCATTTTAGGTTTATAAAATATTCATTTCGTACAAAAAAATTTAAAAAATACAAATAATATATTCATTAAAAAGGTGAAAGTTATTGATAATTCTAACATGGGTATCCCAATATTTGATTGTTTCATATAATATCAATATTATGGGATGGAAATGGGTAATTGAATTTATGAAAAGAATTACTTCACTATGGGAGGTTTTATCCTTTGGATTCATCAAAAATGTTCATCAATACCTAGTATGGGATGACTAATTCTATGAGAAGTTCAAGAAATATAGGTGAATGTATCGAAGTGGCGAGGAATGAGTCTCAAGAAATAAAAAGAAATAACAAAATTTCGTGATATAAGGATGATAAAAATGAATGATGTATCCTTAAATATGAATGTTCTTGGGATGCAAGTTGGTGAAGCACCAATCAAAATTTCTTATTGTTTTTACTACAGTTGAAAATGTTCTTAGGAACACAATGGTTTGATAGATTAGATAATCAAACAATACCTGTTCATAATTATCACACACTTTTATACCCCTTTCCTCATTCCCAATGGGTTTAGATACATGATCAACATGGGATTGGTGAGAAAGAGAACCCAACATTAATATAGAATGATAATGGAATTGAAATTATCCCCGAGAGATTTGAGAGCATTTAATATAATATATCAAGAAATTAGAAAAGTGTGTGGGACTTCATTCTAACCAATAAGGACCACAAAAAAACATACAAATCATCTTCCCTAGAATGAATGAAATAATTGTTAGATGAATTCTAAAAAATAAGATTCGGGAAATATATTAATGAATAATAAATCAATGATTTTATGACTATGCACTTTTTCCAAATTTCATATTGAAACCAACATCTTTAGAAAAAAATTCAAGTGTATAATTATTGTTTATATTACTACATATTAATTTAAATTTTCAAATCTCATCTCAAAGCCACATTAAAAATTCAAAATCATTCTATTGAATTTTTAAAATCCCACTTGAAATCTGTTATCTAGAATTCTACATGAAAATTGACCAATTTATTTTAAAACACATAATTGTATATAGACCCCCTTTTCTATAAAAATTATTATCATCAAATGATTTTTTTAAAATAATATTCAAACAAAATCAAAAATAAATAAAAACATTAAAATAATTTCGATGCAAATATTTAAACCTTGAATGTTCTGAAATTTACATTTTGACTTTGAAATCACTTCATGAGATTCAAAATACCAATTTTTGTTTGATTATTTTAATAGAAAACATCATTTTTTTCATTTCAAATCTCACTTTAATATTTTAAAAAAAGTTTCCATTATCAAAACAGAAATTTAAAATACGAATGAGACTAAAAATTCTATGTAGGAAACCACTGAGTGTAGGGAAAATCAGGATTATTAAACATTTCAAAAACATTTTTCAAAATGATTATAAATTATGTATGAATAATTTTTTTTCAAAAGATAGGAGAAAATTAAAAATATAAATCATAACACCTTGGTAAATAATTTCTTAGGTAAGTTGGGTCACAGTTCAATGATCAATAATTTATCAGTGATCATGGGTTCCAGGAGCACACATTACACTAGGTTTATGGGACAAGGGGTTGGATTCCACGAATACGAGTGTTTGTCTACCTCACCAATGATTACGTAGTTTTTTCATTATATATTCCATTGTCAGGAAGATATAAACATTCTTAGTATTATTGTACTTGACTACCCATCTAAATATCAAGGTTCTCATGACATTCTATCAAAATTCACTCAATGGACTATTAATTCATCATAAATCTGTTATATCAAATATCACACATGAAGCCAAAAATACATCCATTAAAATTCCATAAAACTTATTCCATAATCAGCGTTAAGACGGTTTTACAAATATTTAAAACTTTGAAAAATAATTTCCAAAAGATGATGAGGTCTTATATGGAGTATGTTTGTGATATCAAGATTAGGTTTTAATTGAATTTAACTGAGTGTGAGTTGAATTGTAGGTACTATAGTACCCCATGTGAGAGAATTATTACACGTTTTGTTTTTTTTGAGGTACCAGCCCAGAAGTTACAGTGATTTTTAATTTTTTAGCATTGGTGTGAGTAATTTTATGATAATTCGATGATTTGGGTTGTTTTGGAATTGTGATAGGGTAATAAGATAGCCCCTTCATGGTTAAAACTGAAAATTTTCAGGGAAGCATTACCCAGAAAATGACTAAATAATGTTTTTTCTGATATTGGTTGTGCTGATATGAAAACCACATCAAACATGTTATTCTCATTATATATTTATTCTTAGATAATTGTAAAAATTATTTCAAACATGTTTACATTTTTTAAAAATAAATTATTCTATGAAATTAATCACTATGGAAATACTATTATTTGCGACTGGCTATTTGTGACAGGAATAAATATCGTCACAAATAGTTCGCCGAAGAGTTTATTTGTGACAAGAATAGGTGCCCCGTTGCGAAAATGATACGTGAAGGTTGGCGAAGGATTGCAGGCCAAAACGCGTGAAATAGTATTTGCGACGGTTCGGCACCGCCTGTCGCAAATGTCAGGAGTCGGTAAGACCTAGTTGCGACGTGGGGATCCCCCGTCCCAACTAGTTCGACCCCAATGGGTTTTTGCGACGGGACCCGTCGCAAATAACCGGAAGTGGTAAAAACATATTGGTGACAAGATGTTGTCTCAGAGAAAAAATTGTGTTGGCAGATCATTTTTTGCGCGGTCCCCGTCGCAAATAACCTTTTAACCACCGACAATAACTAATGCGGCCGAAGGTATTTGCGACAGAGCAAGTCATAAAAAGTACATTTTAAGACGATATTATCGTCTCTAATAGTCTTGTCGCAACTAATCAAACCTATATATACCCCCTCCATTTTTTCTTCTCTCTACCCAAATTTCTTGTTCCTCTTCTTCTGTAAACTCTACATTTAGAGTGAATAATTTTGAGAGTAAGATTTTTTTACAAAAAAGTTGTGAAGCCGCCTACAATATTAAGAGATAAAGTTTAATGGTATTTATGTTTTATATAATTTATTATTTATTTCCATTATTTATATTATTTCTTATTTTTGTTGATTAGTTGTAATTAAGTTTGATTTAAATTGTTTTGTCATCCGTATTTATTTGTAATAATAAAATTAAATTATTAGTATTAATTCTTAATAATTAGTATTTATTAATAATTATTAATCATAATTAGCAATGTATGAAGAGACCCGAAGCTTAACGTACATGGAAATTACATTACATTTGTGGAATACTTAGTACATAACAAAAACACACACACAAGGATCGTAATAGTTTAGTGTCTTTGGAAACTTGGAATGTAATCTTCTAATCGTGTTGAAAGATCTTCAAAATCTCCCATAAAGATCTTCCTTTTTTTTACCTAAAACCTTTCTTTATATCCTGGGGAAAATAAAACATAAAAGGGTGAGCTCAAATGCTCAGTAAGGGTAAACAAAAGAAATATCAATCACATCATATACATAAGCACATAACTTTTGGAAATCTTAACCTGCAAAAGAGATCATAATTTCATAACATGGGGTAAATCATGGCAGTGAAATGTAATCACAATAATCATAACCTAAAACATGAAACTTTGTGGCACTCACACATAATCATAGAGAATCATTTCTTGTTAGTCAAGACTCATTGCCAAGACTATCTTAGTGGACAAAGTCCCTTTCTGAATCGAGTAACCCTCATTTCATTCCTATTTCACTGAACCGGTATAACCTACCATTCCAGCCCTATCTATCTCCTGAGATATAAAATCTTTACCCAATGCATTGGAGGGAGATATAGGTCCCACCCATCTTATAATGAATCCTTTCTTATGTGTGCCACATAATCATAAACCATACATCATAGCGTAACCCATGTAATAAAAATGGAATTCTTAAACAACATGACATCATAAAACAATTCATATAAGATAAAAGAATTCATAAAAATATTTCCATCACAACATAATCAAATCCGTGTAATAATAGGGATAAAAACAGAACCCTTTTATTATCTTATATGGAAAATAATTTTGATAAAATACTTGAACTCCATTCTTGAGGAAAATATCCTTTCTACTTCAGAAACATTTTTCCTTTCATAACATGTCATACGACTTTAAAATAAAAGAAGTTGATTAAAAATAAACTTGAAAACTTGTGAAGGATGTCTCTTGGAAATAAGGTTTTAAAAATCCATTCATGCCATATAAGTTAAAAAAAACATTCTTCGTACTTTTGTCGGAAAAGTCAAAAAGTACCTCGTATGAAAAACGACAAAAGATTTCTTTCATACATATTACTAAAAACTCACCGAAGGGTCAAAATGGATTTAAACAATTTTAGGTGGATGGAAATAATATTACATATTGATGAAACATGGATGTGGATGATAAAATACACCACAGTAAATACTTACGAATAAATAATCTCGGATAAAAATGAGACTGTGATATTTCCCTTACCTTAGGTCCGATTTGCTTCGTATGTGTCCGAACCTCCTGTATAATGATTTAAATAATGTCATTGAATTATTACAGAATCAAATTCATTGTTATGATATCATATATGGTTCACTTATGACATTATATTACCCGTTCTTTTGTAAATTCCATGTTAAAGAAGCGTTTTGGGTAAAATCGTTTCATTTATCGTAGGTGTTTTGACTTGTTGTTCTTGACATTATTATTACTTATATCAGGATTTAATTACTTCTAGAATATAAAATATGATATATATATCATATATATTCAGTATATATATATATATAATAGATAGATAAATGAAATGAAAAACACCGTTCATGGAGACGGTAGTCTGTACGTACGCATGAACGCTGTTTTCCTTTCCTTATTGTCTTGAATGGAAGTAAGTAGATGACATACATATATATATATACATAAATCCAGTAGCTTTATAATTTCATATATTTCATTATTATTTCTTATATATACTTTATAATCATTCTTAAATGGTTAACATGGAGAATGAATCTCATCACGTCGTGGAGACGGTAGTCCGTACGTACGCACGAGCGATGATATCATTTCCATAAATATTGAATTGAATTGGATTGTATTATACAATATATCAGAATCAATATGATGTTGTAATAACTATGTATATTTATTCTTTACACCACTATACCCATCCATGTAAGGTGGTGGTGGAAAATAGATTACACCACGACGTGGAGACGGTATTCCGTACGTACGCACGCGCGGTGATTTCTTTTCCCGTAGGATGGATAGATGGTGAAATAGGGTTGTTTCATACTTATAATAACATATCAGTATATGAGTGATACTTAATGTATTACTAAATAATGAAACAACCTAAGAAGAAGAAGTGGAAGAAGAAATAAAGATGAAAGAATTGGTAACGGTAATTACCTCTTCTTTGAAGCGCCTCTTTGAGACCTCCTCTTAGGGCACTAAAATTGGTCTTTGAAGAAGACCAGAACCTCTAGGATGTTTCTAGGGAAGTGGAGAAGAGATTTTGGCAGTGTTTGGCCGATCTTGAGTGCTCAAATTGGTGTGAGGAGGAGGGGGAGGAGGTGTCCTTTTATAAGGGAGGAGAGCGGCACCTTAGGAATATCTCAAAATATTATTTTATATTAAAGTCAAAATCGGTTTATAATGGTTCCAAAGGGTCTTATTTCGAAGCTAAAGTGGGGATGGGTCGAAATCCTATCATCCAATAGGATTTAGACAAGTTTAAGGTATTATTTTAACCTTATCAATTAGATTTAACTCTAAGTTAAATAATTTAACTTTTACCGTGTCTTTTTGTTTTCTTTCACTATATGGTTAATAAACTTACTATAACATGCCAAAAGAACCCCAAATTGTATATTATTAATACATATATCCTTATCTAAGTCATTTGGCCGATCCTTAGATTTTTAGGAATAAAATAACAATTAATAATATAATATTTGATTTAAAAACTATTTTGTGTCAATTTTGACACTATTTGATACATGATTTTTGTGAAAGTCATAACAGAATTATATGTTCAAACCAAGTTGATTAAATCAACAATAATATATCATAGTAACCTAGAAAATTAGTGGAATTAATAAAAAGTCTCAAATGACATTTATTTTGGTATTTATAATATCAATTATGTCAATATTTCATTAATAAGATAATTATTGCATCATCTGTGTGTCATAAATAAATTAACTTATTTGATGTCTAAAAATTACAAATAAAATATCATCATGTAGGAAATCGTTTTAGCTTTCTAATTAATATTTACAATCGAATTTATCTTATGTACAACACTATATTAAAAATGTTTTAGTAAATAAACTTTGATTTTGACTCTTTTAACTCTTCTTTGAATTAAATAATAATAAATGTCCTAATCTAATCCAAGTGGGCCTAAATGGTCATATTTTATTCCTAAGCTTGTTTTTGATCGAATTACACTTTTCCAATATAATTAGGACATGTGTTAGGGTAATAATAATATCATTTTTACCCTTAATTACGCTATTTACTTTTAACCGTGGTAAATAAAAGTAAAAAGTTACTATTCATCAAAAATTATTTTCATCTCATTGAACCACATTTTACTTACTGACATCAACCGTTTCTCTCGGATTTTTGAAATTCCATTCACAGAAGTGGTAAAATTAAGATTTATGAAGAAAATAATTTTTTTTAACTACCACTTAGTAGTTTCACTATTAATCACAAATTGATGTTTTTCAGAACAATGCCAAAATTTCATCCTAAGCTATATTTCATATTCCGAATTCAAAAATGAAGTCTATTTTTCCAAATTCATATCATATAAGTTGCATTAATTAATTTTATAATTAAATCCCGCTGTCAAAACAAAGAGCGTGTTTTTAAGAAACAATATCTATCAAAAGATTGACACTTGTTTATGTCTAGTTTAAATGTGAAATTACATCCAATGACCAACATTGTATTAAATTGTAAAAATATATTATAAATATACTTTAAAACCACTAAAATTAATAATTTATCACTATTAATTATTTCTATTGAAAAAGTTGTTTTTAACTAAAATTTAGTAATTTTCACTATTCATCAAAATATGAAAGTTATCCGAAAATCACCAAAATTTCACCTTAGGCTAAATTCGATACTCCGAATCCAAAAATAAAGGCCATTTTGAGAGCTAAAATTTCTAAAATTTTAAAAGGTGGTTATTACTATTCATAACGGCTAGTTTTAATAATATTTTAATAGCATATCGTCGTTTAGTGAAACTCAGTATTACATACTACACACGCTATCGAGGAAGGTCGCGATTGCGTGTAATGCAAGGCAAGTCAAGGATGCATGTTGTGCAAGCTCCTTTTGGTGCAGCGTACAACACAAGACATTAGTGAAATTAAAAAGAATATTTTTCATAAAATCTCGGGGTGTTACATTTTACCCCCCTTGAAATGAATTTCTCCCTCGAAATTCGTCGGGGTTATAAATGGTTTACTATTCGAAAGTTTCTTTAATAGAAACCCACATCGTAAAAAGGAATACCAAAACCAATCTTTAAAAACGAAAGTATGAAACGTAATGGTTTCCCAAATAAACTAATCGTTGGGTTTCCACATAGGTAAAAATATGGATATGGAAGAGAAATCTAACCATCATGTTCTGATGGAGAGTGGTAGAGAACATGGCTATGGAAAATCCAGTAATCACAAATCCATAGATTTGTGATGATATAAGGTACCATCTGATTCATCAGGTATAAGACCACCATGACACCATTTTTGGTTTTCAAGATCATTTCCCTAAAGTTGAAAATTTGAATTAGAATAAATACTTACTTTATTTTGGTACAATCTCACTGTTGTTCATGCCTTGAAAAATTTCCACTTCATATCTTAAATAAATGAAGTTGAATTTGTTATTTGTGATGTGTTAGCAGATCATGTAATAGAATGATGGGTCATTCCATCCGTCTCAAACAAAAGGTTTGAAAAGTTATAAGTTCATCTTATGGTTAGATTAATCGTATATGGTTCCAAAAATGAACTTATACTTCATATATCATACCGCTTAATAAAACTAGTTTCTACTAAACAGGGACTTCCTGTAGGCCAGTGGTAGGTGATAAAGGCCAGTCGCATTTCGGTTGTGGGTTCGATTCCCACATCCTTTTCCGACGCGATGGGCTGTCACCCGTCCTGCAGGTTTTCCTTTTTCTAAAAAAAACTTCTATCCTTAAACAATACTAACTTATGCCCAACATAATCCATTCCAATCTTTAGGCTTACCCATAATACTGCAGTCCACTCTCATAATATAGTGAAAACAATTACCAGAGATTTAATACCATCGTTGATCCCCATATATCATAAGATATGTCTTGTTGGTCACATTCTAAACATTCAAAGTCCTTAATCATGTATTCTCTTGAATACCCATGGAACCTTAGTGAAAACATGAATGCAGTTAAATGTTAACACTTTCCACATACCAAAATCCTCAAAATTCTTTATAATCAAACCATGATATCACTTAGTTCTTATATCAATCATGAGCTCATGAATACTGTCAAATATTTAATTTTCTCATTTTCCCTTCATTATGCGCATATCATTCTTTTTCCAAAAATATCTCAATCACTTTCCATGGTTACTGGTACCATAAAATTATTGAAAACCACAATAGACCAATACATAAATATTCCAATATTCCACGATACTATATACAACACTATTTTGGAATCCCATTACATAAACACTTAATCATTCCACCACATCGTTGTCATATTCAACATCACCAATAGTGATCGCATGTGACTTCTCTTTGTCCTTTGCCTTAAGTGGTTGCTCATGTTGATCATCACTAACCCTTGGATTAGGGCATTTATTGGCATAATGTGCCATCTCCTTGCACTTGAATCATTGAAGTGTTGGTGGTGCGTTCTCTGTAGTGTTTGCTTTGTTCACATCATTAGAAACCCTTTTTCCATTACTTCGACACTCAGCTACTCGATGACCTTCTTTTCCACACTTAAAACATTTTCTAGTCCCTTTAAGACAATCTCCACCATGCTTCTTTCCACACTTTGAGCATAAGGAAACATTCATCTCCTTTTCACCATTATTATGAGATTTCTCCTTGAACTCCATATTTCGTTTATTTTCAAAACCATGAGATGGATATGTAACACCAACTTCCATTTCTACCTTCATTTCACAATGCACAATTTCTTCATAGCTACTGAAGTCTCGTATAGCTAATTCCCTTCGAAGACTTGGTTTTACGCCACTGAAAAATCGATCAACTTTAATTTCAGGTTGGATGATAATGCCAGATTCATACCTTGCAAGTCTTGTAAAATTCGCTTCGTATATACCAACAGATTCATCATCCTTCTGTTTCAGCTCAAGAAACTCCTTTTCCATCTTCGTTCGAAGAATACGAGGGAAGTACTTATTGAAAAATAAGTTCTTGAACTCGTCCCATTCCATGGACTCAATTTCATCTCTTTGCCTTGTATTCTTGATAAGATTCCACCATTGATCAGCTTCACCTTCCAAATGATATACTGCTAAGATGACTTTATCATGTTCAGAACATTGAAGAACTGAAAATATCTTTTCAGTGGTACTGATCCATTGTTCAGCAACAAGTGGATCAGAAGACCCACTGAAAGAAGGTGGACGTTGCCTCATGAAGGACTCAATAGAATATTGTTCCCTTCTCTGCTCATTTGGAAGTCCAGAATGATTCATAGCTTGTGTAAGTATAGCAATATGATTTTTCACTCCATCTCCCATAACATTTGTTTGTTCAGGAGGACAATCATTGCATTGTCCATTGCATTGATCAACACGGTTCCTTCGGGTTCCATCCATCGTCAAAAACCCAAAAAGAATAGTGTGAGAGGCAAAAATCATGCTAGGGAAAACAACATAATAAAGGGGGAGTACCTTCAATATCTAACATCTTAGGTTTAATTCTATGATCGTTAGCGTAGTTCTAGTACTATAACTTATACGTATACTTAACCTTAGGGACATCCCTAGACATACCTTAGAAATATCTCTAGGGATCTCACTAACGTTTCCGCATCCTAGTTTCCAAAGGTTGACTAAAACTTTCCTCTGATACCAACTGTAGAGACCCGAAGCTTAACGTAAATGGACATTACATTACATTTGCAGAATACTTAGTACATAACAAAAACACACACACAAGGATCGTAATAGTTTAGTGTCTTTGGAAACTCGGAACGTAATCTTCTAATCGTGGTGAAAGAACTTCAAAATCTCCCATAAAGATATTCCTTTTTTTTAACCTAAAACCTTTCTTTATATCTTGGGGAAAAGAAAACATAAAAGGGTGAGCTCAAATGCTCAGTAAGGGTAAACAAAAGAAATATCAATCACATCATATACATAAGCACATAACTTTTGGAAATCTTAACCTGCAAAAGAGATCATAATTTCATAACATGGGGTAAATCATGGCAGTGAAATGTAATCACAATAATCAAAACCTAAAACATGAAACTTTGTGGCATTCACACATAATCATAGAGAATCATTTCTTGTTAGTCAAGACTCATTGCCAAGACTATCTTAGTGGACAAAGTCCCTTTCTGAATCGAGTAACCCTCGTTTCAGTCCTGTTTCACTGAACCGGTATGACCTACCGTTCCAACCCTGTCTATCTCATGACATATAAAATCTTTACCCAATGCATTGGAGGGAGATATAGGTCCCACCCATCTTATAATGAATCCTTTCTTATGTGTGCCACATAATCATAAACCATACATCATAGCGTAACCCATGTAATAAAAATGGAATTCTTAAACAACATGACATCATAAAACAATTCATATAAGATAAAAGAATTCATAAAAATATTTCGATCACAACATAATCAAATCCATGTAATAATAGGGATAAAGACAGAACCCTTTTATTATCTTAGATGGAAAATAATTTTGATAAAATACTTGAACTCCATTCTTGAGGAAAATATCCTTTCTACTTCAAAAAATTTTTTCCTTTCATAACATGTCATACGACATTAAAATAAAAGAAGTTGATTAAAAATAAACTTGAAAACTTGTAAAGGATGTCTCTTGGAAATAAGGTTTTAAAAATCCATTCATGCCGTATAAGTTAAAAACATTCTTCATACTTTTGTCGGAAAAGTCAAAAAGTACCTCGTACGAAAAACGACAAATGATTCCTTTCATACATATTACTAAAAACTCACCGAAGGGTAAAAATGGATTTAAACAATTTTAGGTGGATGGAAATAATATTACATACTGATGAAACATGTATGTGGATGATAAAATACACCCCAGTAAATACTTACGAATAAACAATCTCGGATAAAAATGAGACTGTGATATTTCCCTTACCTTAGGTCCGATTTGCTTCGTATGTGTCCGAACCTCCTGTATAATGATTTAAATAATGTCATTGACTTATTACAGAATCATATTCATTGTTATGATATCATATATGGTTCACTTATGACATTATATTACCCGTTCTTTTGTAAATTCCATGTTAAAGAAGCGTTTAGGGTAAAATCGTTTCATTTATCGTAGGTGTTTTGACTTGTTGTTCTTGACATTATTATTACTTATATCATGATTTACTTACTTCTAGAATATAAAATATGATTTATATATCATATATATTCAGTATATATATATATAATAGATAGATAAATGAAAGGAAAAACATCGCTCATGGAGACTGTAGTCCGTACGTACGCATGAACGTTGTTTTCCTTTCCTTATTGTCTTGAATGGAAGTAAGTAGATGACATACATATATATATATACATAAATCCAGTAGCTTTATAATGTCATATATTTCATTATTATTTCTTATATATACTTTATAATCATTCTTAAATGGTTAACATGGAGAATGAATCTCATCGCGTCGTGGAGACGGTAGTCCGTACGTACGCATGAGCGATGATATCATTTCCATAAATATTGAATTGAATTGGAGTGGATTATACAATATATCAGAATCAATATGATGTTGTAATAACTATGTATAGTTATTCTTTACACCACTATACCCATCCATGTAAGGTGGTGGTGGAAAATAGATTACACCACGGCGTGAAGACGGTATTCCGTACGTACGCACGCGCGGTGATTTCTTTTCCCGTAGGATGGATAGATGGTGAAATAGGGTTGTTTCATACTTATAATAACATATCAGTATATGAGTGATACTGATGTTATTACTTCATAATGAAACAACCTAAAAAGAAGAAGTGGAAGAAGAAATAAAGATGAAAGAATTGGTAACGGTAATTACCTCTTCTTTGAAGCGCCTCTTTGAGACCTCCTCTTAGGGCACTAAAATTGATCTTTGAAGAAGACCAGAACCTCTAGGATGATTCTAGGGAAGTGGAGAAGAGATTTTGTCAGGGGTTGGGCGAGCTTGAGTGCTCAAATTGGTGTGAGGAGGAGGGGGAGGAGGTGTCCTTTTATAAGGGAGGAGAGGGGCACCTTAGGAATATCTCACAATATTATTTTATATTAAAGTCAAAATCGGTTTATAATGGTTCCAATGGGTCTTATTTCGAAGCTAAAGTGGGGATGGGTCGAAATCCTATCATACAATAGGATTTAGACAAGTTTAGGGTATTTTTTTAACGTTATCAATTAGATTTAACTCTAAGTTAAATAATTTAACTTTTACCGTGTCTTTTTGTTTTCTTTCACTATATGGTTAATACACTTACTATAACATGCCAAAAGAACCCCAAATTGTATATTATTAATACATATATCCTTATATAAGTCATTTTTCCGATCCTTAGATTTTTAGGAATAAAATAACAATTAATAATATAATATTTGATTTAAAAACTATTTTGTGTCAATTTTGACACTATTTGATACATGATTTTTGTGAAAGTCATAACTGAATTATATGTTCGAACCAAGTTTATTAAATCAACACTAATATATCATAGTAACCTTGAAAATTAGTGAATTCATAAAAAGTCTCAAATTACATTTATTTTTGTATTTATAATATCAATTATGTCAATATTTCATTAATAAGATAATTACTGCATCATCATTGTGTCATAAATAAATAAACTTATTTGATGTCTAAAAATTACAAATAAAATACCATCATTTAGGAAATTATTTTAGCTTTCTAATGAATATTTAAAATCGAATTTATCTTATGTAAAACCCTATATTAAAAATGTTTTAGTAAATAAAATTTGATTTGGACTCTTTTAACTCTTCTTTGAATTAAATAATAATAAATGTCCTAATCTAATCCAAGTGGGCCTAAATGGCCATATTTTATTCCTAAGCTTGTTTTTGGTCGAATTACACTTGTCCAATAGAATTAGGACATGTGTTAGGGTAATAATAATATCATTTTTACCCTTAATTACCCTATTTACTTTTAACCGTGGTAAATAAAAGTAAAATGTTACTATTCACAAAAAATTATTTTCATCTCATTGAACCACATTTTACTTACTGACATCAACCGTGTCTCTTGGATTTTTGAAATTCCATTCACAGAAGAGGTAAAATTAAGATTTATGAAGAAATTAATTTTTTTTAACTACCACTTAGTAGTTTCACTATTCATCAGAAATTGATGTTTTTCAGAACAATGCCAAAATTTAATCCTAAGCTATATTTCATATTCCGAATTCAAAAATGAAGTCTATTTTACCAAATTCATATCATAGATGTTTCATTAATTAATTTTATAATTAAATCCCGCTATTAAAACAAAGAGCGTGTTTTTAAGAAACAATATCTATCAAAAGATTGACACTTGTTTATGTCTAGTTTAAATGTGAAATTACATCCAATGACCAACATTGTATTAAATTGTAAAAATATATTCTAAATATACTTTTAAACCACTCAAATTAATAATTTATCACTAGTAATTATTTCGATTGAAAAAGTTGTTTTTAACTAAAATTTAGTAATTTTCACTATTCATCAAAATATGAAAGTTATCCGAAAATCACCAAAATTTCACCTTAGGCTAAATTCGATACTCCGAATCCAAAAATAAAGTCCATTTTGAGAGCTAAAATTTCTAAAATTTTAAAAGGTGGTTTTTACTATTCATAACGGCTAGTTTTAATAATATTTTAATAGCATATCGTTGTTTAGTGAAACTCAGTATTACATACTACACACGCTATCGAGGAAGGTCGCGATTGCGTGTAATGCAAGGCAAGTCAAGGATGCATGTTGTGCAAGCTCCTTTTGGTGCAGCGTACAACACAAGACATTAGTGAAATTAAAAAGAATATTTTTCATAAAATCTCGGGGTGTTACATTCTACCCCCCTTGAAATGAATTTCGCCCTCGAAATTCGTCGGGGTTATAAATGGTTTACTATTCGAAAGTTTCTTTAATAGAAACCCACATCGTAAAAAGGAATACCAAAACCATTCTTTAAAAACGAAAGTATGAAACGTAATGGTTACCCAAATAAACTAATCGCTGGGTTTCCACATAGGTAAAAATATGGATATGGAAGAGAAATCTAACCATCATGTTCTGATGGAGAGTGGTAGAGAACATGGCTATGGAAAATCCAGTAATCACAAATCCATAGATTTGTGATGATATAAGGTACCACCTGATTCATCAGGTATAAGATCACCAGGACAACATTTTTGGTTTTCAAGATCATTTCCCTAAAGTTGAAAATTTGAATTAGAATAAATACTTACTTTATTTTGGTACAATCTCACTGTTGTTCGTGCCTTGAAAAATTTCCACTTCATATCTTAAATAAATGAAGTTGAATTTGTTATTCGTGATGTGTTAGCAGATCATGTAATAGAATGATGGGTCATTCCATCTGTCTCAAAAAAAGGTTTGAAAATTTATAAGTTCATCTTATGGTTAGATTAATCGTATATGGTTCCAAAAATGAACTTATACTTCATATATCATACCGCTTAATAAAACTAGTTTCTACTAAACAGGGACTTCATGTAGGCCAGTGGTAGGCGATAAAGGCCAGTCGCATTTCGGTTGTGGGTTCGATTCCCACAGCCTTGTCCGACGCGATGGGCTGTCGCCCGTCCTGCAGGTTGTCCTTTTTCTAAAAAAAACTTCTATCCTTAAACAATACTAACTTATGTCCAACATATTCCATTCCAATCTTTAGGCTTACCCATAATACTGCAGTCCACTCTCATAATATAGTGAAAACAATTACCAGAGATTTAATACCATCGTTGATCCCCATATATCATAAGATATGTCTTGTTGGTCACATTCTAAACATTCAAAGTCCTTAATCATGTATTCTCTTGAATACCCATTGAACCTTAGTGAAAACATGAATGCAGTTAAACGTTAACACTTTCCACATACCAAAATCCTCAAAATTATTTATAATCAATCCATGATATCACTTAGTCCTTATATCAATCATGAGCTCATGAATACTGTCAAATATTTAATTTTCTCATTTTCCCTTCATTATGCGCATATCATTCTTTTTCCAAAAATATCTCAATCACTTTCCATGGTTACTGGTACCATAAAATTATTGAAAACCACAATAGACCAATACATAAATATTCCAATATTCCACGATACTATATACAACACTATTTTGGAATCCCATTACATAAACACTTAATAATTCCACCACATCGTTGTCATATTCAACATCGCCAATAGTGATCGCATGTGAATTCACTTTGTCCTTTGCCTTAAGTGGTTGCTCATGTTGATCATCACTAACCCTTGGATTAGGGAATTTATTGGCATAATGTCCCATCTCCTTGCACTTGAAACATTGAAGTGTTGGTGGTGCGTTCTCTGTAGTGTTTGCTTTGTTCACATAATTAGAAACCCTTTTTCCATTACTTCGACACTCAGCTACTCGATGACCTTCTTTTCCACACTTAAAAAATTTTCTAGTCCCTTTAAGACAATCTCCACCATGCTTCTTTCCACACTTTGAGCATAAGGAAACATTCATCTCCTTTTCACCATTATTCTGAGATTTCTCCTTGAACTCCATCTTTCGTTTATTTTCAAAACCATGAGATGGATATGTAACACCAACTTCCATTTCTACCTTCATTGCACAACGCACAATTTCTTTATAGCTACTGAAGTCTCATATAGCTAATGCCCTTTGAAGACTAGGTTTTAAGCCACTTAAAAATCGATCAACTTTACTTTCAGGTTGGATGATAATGCCAGATGCATACCTTGAAAGTCTTGTAAAATTCGCTTCGTATATACCAACAGATTCATCATCCTTCTGTTTCAGCTCAAGAAACTCCTTTTCCATCTTCGTTCGAAGAATACGAGGGAAGTACTTATTGAAAAATAAGTTCTTGAACTCGTCCCATTCCATGGACTCAATTTCATCTCTTTGCCTTGTATTCTTGATAAGATTCCACCATTGATCAGCTTCACCTTCCAAACGATATACTGCTAAGATGACTTTATCATGTTCAGAACATTGAAGAACTGAAAATATCTTTTCAGTGGTACTGATCCATTGTTCAGCAACAAGTGGATCAGAAGACCCACTGAAAGAAGGTGGACGTTGCCTCATGAAGGACTCAATAGAATATTGTTCCCTTCTCTGCTCATTTGGAAGTCCAGAATGATTCATAGCTTGTGTAAGTATAGCAATAAGATTTTGCACTCCATCTCCCATAACATTTGTTTGTTCAGGAGGACAATCATTGCATTGTCCATTGCATTGATCAACACGGTTCCTTCGGGTTCCAGCCATCGTCTAAACTCCAAAAAGAATAGTGTGAGAGGCAAAAATCATGCTAGGGAAAACAACATAATAAAGGGGGAGTACCTTCAATATCTAACATCTTAGGTTTAATTCTATGATCGTTAGAGTAGTTATAGTACTATAACTTATACGTATACTTAACCTTAGGGACATCCCTAGACATACCGTAGAAATATCTTTAGGGATCTCACTAACGTTTTCGCATCCTAGTTTCCAAAGGGTGACTAAACCTTTCCTCTGATACCAACTGTAGAGACCGGAAGCTTAACGTATATGGACATTACATTACATTTGCAGAATACTTAGTACATAACAAAAACACACACACAAGGATCGTAATAGTTTAGTGTCTTTGGAAACTCGGAACATAATATTCTAATTGTGGTGAAAGATCTTCAAAATCTCCCATAAAGATCTTCCTTTTTTTTACCTAAAACCTTTCTTTATATCCTGGGGAAAAGAAAACATAAAAGGGTGAGCTCAAATGCTCAGTAAGGGTAAACAAAAGAAATATCAATCACATCATATACATAAGCACATAACTTTTGGAAATCTTAACCTGCAAAAGAGATCATAATTTCATAACATGGGGTAAATCATAGCAGTGAAATGTAATCACAATAATCATAACCTAAAACATGAAACTTTGTGGAATTCACACATAAACATAGAGAATCATTTCTTGTTAGTCAAGACTCATTTCCAAGACTATCTTAGTGGACAATGTCCCTTTCTGAATCGAGTAACCCTCGTTTCAGTCCTGTTTCACTGAATCGGTATAACCTACCGTTCCAGCCCTGTCTATCTCATGAGATATAAAATCTTTAACCAATGAATTGGAGGGAGATATAGGTCCCACCCATCTTATAATGAATCCTTTCTTATATGTGCCACATAATCATAAACCATACATCATAGCGTAACCCATGTAATAAAAATGGAATTCTTAAACAACATGACATCATAAAACAATTCATATAAGATAAAAGAATTCATAAAAATATTTCCATCACAACATAATCAAATCCATGTAATAATAGGGATAAAAACAGAACCCTTTTATTATCTTAGATGGAAAATAATTTTGATAAAATACTTGAACTCCATTCTTGAGGAAAATATCCTTTCTACTTCAAAAACATTTTTCCTTTCATAACATGTCATACGACTTTAAAATAAAAGAAGTTGATTAAAAATAAACATGAAAAATTTTAAAGGATGTCTCTTGGAAATAAGGTTTTAAAAATCTATTCATGCCGTATAAGTTAAAAAAACACATTCTTCGTACTTTTGTCGGAAAAGTCAAAAAGTACCTCGTACGAAAAACGACAAATGATTCCTTTCATACATATTACTAAAAACTCACCGAAGGGTAAATATGGATTTAAACAATTTTAGGTGGATGGAAATAATATTACATATTGATGAAACATGGATGTGGATGATAAAATACACCCCAGTAAATACTTACGAATAAACAATCTCGGATAAAAAAGAGATTGTGATATTTCCCTTACCTTAGGTCCGATTTGCATCGTATGTGTCCAAACCTCCTGTATAATGATTTAAATAATGTCATTGACTTATTACAGAATCATATTCATTGTTATGATATCATATATGGTGCACTTATGACATTATATTGCCCGTTCTTTTGTAAATTCCATGTTAAAGAAGCGTTTTGGGTAAAATCGTTTCATTTATCGTAGGTGTTTTGACTTGTTGTTCTTGACATTATTATTACTTATATCAGGATTTACTTACTTCCAGAATATAAAATATGATTTATATATCATATATATTCAGTATATATATATATAATAGATAGATAAATGAAATGAAAAACACCGTTCATGGAGATGGTAGTCCGTACGTACGGATGAACGCTGTTTTCCTTTCCTTATTGTCTTGAATGGAAGTAAGTAGATGACATACATATATATATATACATAAATCCAGTATCTTTATAATGTCATATATTTCATTATTATTTCTTATATATACTTTATAATCATTATTAAATTGTTAACATGGAGAATGAATCTCATCGCGTCGTGGAGACGGTAGTCCGTACGTACGCACGAGCGATGATATCATTTCAATAAATATTGAATTGAATTGGAGTGGATTATACAATATATCAGAATCAATATGATGTTGTAATAACTATGTATAGTTATTCTTTACACCACTATACCCATCCATGTAAGGTGGTGGTGGAAAATAGATTACACCACGGCGTGGAGACGGTATTCCGTACGTACGCACGCGCGGTGATTTCTTTTCCCGTAGGATGGATAGATGGTGAAATAGGGTTGTTTCATACTTATAATAACATATCAGTATATGAGTGATACTGATGTTATTACTTCATAATGAAACAACCTATGAAGAAGAAGTGGAAGAAGAAATAAAGATGAAAGAATTGGTAATGGTAATTACCTCTTCTTTGAAGCGCCTCTTTGAGACCTCCTCTTAGGGAACTAAAATTGGTCTTCTAAGAAGACCAGAACCTCTAGGATGTTGCTAGGGAAGTGGAGAAGAGATTTTGGCAGGGGTTGGCCGAGTTTGAGTGCTCAAATTGGTGTGAGGAGGAGGGGGAGGAGGTGTCCTTTTATAATGGAGGAGAGGGGCACCATAGGAATATCTCAAAATATTATTTTATATTAAAGTCAAAATCGGTTTATAATGGTTCCAAAGGGTCTTATTTCTAAGCTAAAGTGGGGATGGGTCGAAATCCTATCATGCAATAGGATTTAGACAAGTTTAGGGTATTATTTTAACCTTATCAATTAGATTTAACTCTAAGTTAAATAATTTAACTTTTACCGTGTCTTTTAGTTTTCTTTCACTATATGGTTAATACACTTACTATAACATGCCAAAAGAACCCCAAATTGTATATTATTAATACATATATCCTTATCTAAGTCATTTGGCCGAACCATAGATTTTTAGGAATAAAATAACAATTAATAATATAATATTTAATTTAAAAACTATTTTGTGTCGATTTTGACACTATTTGATACATGATTTTTGTGAAAGTCGTAACAGAATTATATGTTCGAGCCAAGTTGATTAAATCAACACTAATATATCATAGTAACCTAGAAAATTAGTGGAATTCATAAAAAGTCTCAAATTACATTTATTTTGGTATTTATAATATCAATTATGTCAATATTTCATTAATAAGATAATTACTGCATCATCTTTGTGTCATAAATAAATTAAATTATTTGATGTCTAAAAATTACAAGAAAAATACCATAATGTAGGAAATCGTTTTATCTTTCTAATGAATATTTACAATCGAATTTATCTTATGTAAAACCCTATATTAAAAATGTTTTAGTAAATAAACTTTGATTTTGACTCTTTTAACTCTTCTTTGAATTAAATAATAATAAATGTCCTAATCTAATCCAAGTGGGCCTAAATGGTCATATTTTATTCCTAAGCTTGTTTTTGGTCGAATTACACTTGTCCAATAGAATTAGGACATGTGTTAGGGTAATAATAATATCATTTTTACCATTAATTTCCCTATTTACTTTTAACCGTGGTAAATAAAATTAAAAAGTTACTATTCACCAAAAATTATTTTCATCTCATTGAACCACATTTACTTACTGACATCAACCGTGTCTCTCGGATTTTTGAAATTCCATTCACAGAAGCGGTAAAATTAAGATTTATGAAGAAATTTTTTTTTTTAACTACCACTTAGTAGTTTCACTATTCATCAAAAATTGATGTTTTTCAGAACAATGCCAAAATTTCATCCTAAGCTATATTTCATATTCCGAATTCAAAAATGAAGTCTATTTTACCAAATTCATATCATAGAAGTTGCATTAATTAATTTTATAATTAAATCCCACTGTTAAACAAAGAGCGTGTTTTTAAGAAACAGTATCTATCAAAAGATTGACACTTGTTTATGTCTAGTTTAAATTTGAAATTACATCCAATGACCAACATTGTATTAAATTGTAAAAATATATTCTAAATATACTTTAAAAACACTCAAATTAATAATTTATCACTATTAATTATTTCGATTGAAAAAGTTGTTTTTAACTAAAATTTAGTAATTTTCACTATTCATCAAAATATGAAAGTTATCCGAAAATCACCAAAATTTCACCTTAGGCTAAATTCGATACTCCAAATCCAAAAAAAAAGTCCATTTTGAGAGCTAAAATTTGTAAAATTTTAAAAGGTGGTTATTACTCTTCATAACGGCTAGTTTTAATAATATTTTAATAGCATATCGTTGTTTAGTGAAACTCAGTATTACATACTACACACGCTATCGAGGAAGGTCGTGATTGCGTGTAATGCATGGCAAGTCAAGGATGTGTGTTGTGCAAGCTCCTTTTGGTGCAGCGTACAACACAAGACATTAGTGAAATTAAAAAGAATATTTTTCATAAAATCTCAGGGTGTTACAATGTATATAAATAATTGGTGGTAATTAGTAATTAATAGCTGTATTTTGCAGTAATTAATAGGAATTAACACTAATTAGTAATTATTTAAAAACAAATATTAATAAATATTAACAAATTGTAATAAATAGTATTAATTAGTAAAAAATAGTAATAAATAATAATAAATAGTAATTAATACTAATAAATACTATTAAATACTAATTAATACAAATAAATATTAGTAAATAGTAATAAATACTAATAATTAGTTCTAAACACTAATAATTATTAATAAAAATACTAATTAATAGTAATAAATACTAAATAATAGTAATAAATTCAAATAAATAGCAATAAATAGTAAAATATACTAATAAATAGTAATAAAAACTAATAAAATGTAATAAATTCTAATAAATTGTAATAAATAGTAATAAATATGAATAAATTTAAATAATTACTAATAAATATTAATAAATACCCATAAATAATAATAAATATAAATAAATAGTTATAAATAGTAATAGATAAAAATAAAGAGTAATAAATAGAAATAAATAGAAATAAGTAGTAATAAATAGAAATAAATACTGATAAAAATTAATAAATACAAACAAATAGTAGAAAATACAGATGGATACTAATAAATTGTAATAAATAATAATAAATACCAATAAATACTAATAAATACTAATAAATAGTAATAAGTATAAATGAATAGTAATAAATAGTAATAATTAGTAATAATTAGTAATAAATACTATTAAATAGAAATAAATATTAATAAATTGAAATAAATACTAATAAATACTAATAAATACTAATAACTAGTAATAAATATTAATAAATACTAATAAATACAAAAAAATACTAATAAATAGTAATAAATACTGACAAGTAGTAATAAATACTAATAAATACTAATTTTTTTAATAAATAGTAATAAATAGTAATAAATGGTAATTAATAGTAATAAATAGTAATACATATAATTATTCGTAATAATTTGTTACAAATAGTAATAAATAACAATAAATATTAATAAATAGTAATAAATAGTAATAAAATTAAAAAAAGTTATAAATAGTAATAAATTGTAATAAGTAGTCATAATTTGCAATAAATAGTAATAAATAGTAATAAATAGTAATAAATTGTAATAAATTGTTATAAATTGTAATAAATTGTAATAAATAGAAATATTTAGCAATAATTAGTAATAATTAGTAATAATTAGAAACAATTAGTAATAATCATTAATAAGTAGTAATGAATAGTAAAAATTAGGAATAATTAGTAATAAATAGTAATAATTACTAATAAATATTATTAAATACAAATAAATATTAATAATTAGTAATAATTAGTAATAATTAGTAATAATTAGTAATAATTAGTAATATGTAGTAATAAATACTAATAAATACTAATAATTACTAATAAATACTAATAAATACTAATAAATAATAATAAAATAGTAATATATAGTAATAAATACTAATTAAATATTAATAAATACTAATAAATACTAATAAATACTAATAAATAGAAATAAATACAAATAAATAGAAATAATTACTAATAAATACTAATAAATACTAACATATAATAATAAATACTAATAATGCTAATAAATAGTAATATATAATAAGAAATAATAATAAATAATAATAAATTGAAATAAATAGAAATAAATAGTAATAAATAGTAATAAATAGTAATAAATAGTAATAAATAATTACAAAATACTAATAGATAACAATAAATACTAATTAATTATAATAATTAGTAATAAATAGAAATAAATAGAAATAAATAGTAATAATTAGTAATAAATAGTAATAAATATTAATAAATAGTAATAAATACTTATAATTAGCAATAAATAATAATAATTAACAATAAATTGCAATAAATACAAAAAATTAACAATAAATAGCAATTAATTGCACTAAATAGCAATAAATAGAAATAATTAGCAATAAATAACAATTAATTGAAATAAATAGAAATAATGTGCAATAACTAGCTTTTAATAGAAATAAATAGCAAAAAATAGCAAAAAATAGCAAAAAATAGAAAAAAATAGCAATAAATAACAATGAATTGCAATAAATAGCCACAAATAACAATAATTAGAAACAAATAACAATAATTAGAATTAATTATAAATTAATTGAAATAATTACCAATAACTAACAATAATAAGAAAAAATTAGCAAAAATTAGCAAAAATTAGAAATAATTAGTTATAAATAACAATAAATATCAATAATTAGCAATAATTACCAATAAATAGCAAAAATTATCAATAAACAGCAATAAATAGAAATAATTAGCAATAAATAACAATAATTATCAATAATAAGAAATAATTAGCAATAATCCGCAATAATCCTTAATAACTAGCAATAAATAGAAATAATTTGCAATAAGTAGAAATAATTGGAAAAAATAGCAATAAATAGATATAATTAGCAATAATTAGAATTATTTAGCAACAATTAGCAATAATTAGAGGTTAACACCCCATAATTATACATGAAAAATGGGGGTTTAAATCCCATAGGGTGTAGGACTGTAGCAGAACTATAGCAGCAGCGGGCACTGTAGTAGTGGCATGTCACTGTAGCGGCGACAGGGTACTGTAGCGGTGGCAGGTACTGTGTAGTATTGTAGCATAGTAGATACTGTAGCAGTACTATTTATAAGGCCCCAACCTTAAAACCTTACTTAATCTTGAGTTTTTACAAGATTACACATTGAGGATCTTTTCGGGTTTAGAGTTTTAGAGAATTAGAACATAAAACATGCATTACATTCCACATATAAACAAAGTGGTTACATAAAGATAGTATTCTTTATTCCCATTAATGGAAACATATTTAAAATAAAACATGGAATTTTTCTTGACACTTCCTTGACACTATCATCATATCATGTACTTTTCCCTTGACCTGTGAAAACATTTTAAAAAAACATGGGATGCGCATAAAAAGCTCAGTAAGGGATATAAAAATATGTAAAGGAAACATGGGTACAAATATACATAAGAATGAAATCATACATTACCCATAAAAAAAAGAAGATTAACATACCTCATCAAATCATGAATATATCATAGAAATCATAAGACATAAAGGTAACTTGAGGCATTCATAACATTCTTACGTAGGGAGTAACCCTCTTGGATACGTTTGGAATACCCATCACAGTATATTCCCTAAATCTCTTCGGAGAAACCTTAACGTTTCACTCCTTTTTGTTACCCAATGCATTGGAGAGCTATATCGGGCTCACCTGCCCTTAGTTTATCACAGAACCACCTGTCTTCATAATAATGCCCAAGAACCTCAACATAATCGTATCACATAAGACATGCATAAAGGAAACATAACATTTCCACCTTTCAATCACAAGATATCAATACAACACATTGATATAAAAACATTATAAAAACCATTTTCTATACCAAAATAAAAGAAAATTAAAACATGGTATTTATTTTTATTTTTAAAAAAAGGTATAACATGTAGAGGAAGCCGAAACTCAAATAATGGTCACGACGGCGGAGAAGTCGTTGTCACCGCATACGTACGACAAAAACATTCCCTTTTTTCGTTTAGTAAACTCTTCATATAAAAAAGATTCCTTTTGAATAAACGTAAAAGTCAAAGGGGATTATACACCATATAAAAGAAGGTTGTGTATAAAACAAAATATGCCTCAATGAAAGGAGATTGAGACGAAGTCCCACACCTCGGGCCCGACTTGACTCGGTCATTCCTTAATCTCCTGAATAATAAACTTGAGTTAATTTCTACTTGTTTTAGAACCTTTTTCAAGTTCATTATTCCTTTTATATCACTTATTGCCATGTCATGAACACTATGTAATTATTTAAGTTAATAATGGTCGTTTTAATGATCATTGGTACTTGAGTAAAAAACAAGCCCTTTATAATTACAAGTTGTTCATGTATCCATTATATCCAGAATGGTATTGATGATGTAGATATCATATATTTCATATATATCCAGTACATGCATGCATTTATAATATTACATAATCATTTAGAGGTAAGAAATGAAATGCACCGTTCATGGAGACGGTAAGCCGTACGTACGCATGAACGCTACTTTAATTTCTATTTCGTATTTTATAGAATGGAATCATAATGATATAAAGGTATATTATAATTCCAGTATAATATCATATATAATATCATAGTTCCATCCTTTATACGTCTCACATATGGTATTTAACGAATCAAATCACTTTGAGGGGGCGGTAGTCCGCACTTCCTTAAATGAAGATATCGCGTTTACCCATAATGGAAACCATAAAGGTATGCCCAAAATGAAAAATAAAGAAGCTTAAGAAAAAACATAAACATATTATATATCATATATAAATATAGTGACATCTTAATGGCCACCTTTGAAGGTGTTAAAATAATGTTGAACAATCATCGTTTCGGGAGGCATAAATTCATCATCCACGGAAATAGTATGTCCTTTAACCATTAGATGTAGGTGTGTGTAAGTGTAGATCGAATCCTTCTTATAACAACATCCTAGTATATGTAAGATACTGGAGTTTTTACAAATGAAATGAATAAAATTTTTTTATGGGGTTGGAGAAGCAAAATAAAACAAACGGACTCAAGTGAAGACTTTACCTTAAAATCGGGTAACTCCCTTTGGATTGAGATCAAAGGATTCCTTTGGAAGACTTCTGCCCAAAGTGAGGCTTCAAGGAGTAATATAGGGAAGTTCAGAGACACAATGGGCAGGGGTTGGTTGATCCAAAGGCTTTGGGAGTGTGGGAAAGGAGGTAGAGGTGGGGGCCTTTTATAAGAGGAGAGGAGGGGCACACTAGGAAAGTAAAGAAAAGTTACATTAGTTTCAAATGGTATTCGGATTTAAGAGGTCCCACATTGATATAATTAGGGTATAAGGTGATAAGGGTTATAAATCCACTCATATAATAGGTTTTGGACATGTTTAGGTCTTAGATTTTACATTATCTTTCAATTTTATTTAAATCGTTAAATAATGAGGTCATCGCTGCATCATCATGATGTCATCGCTGCATCATCATGTTTGTGTCATTTTTACTTTAACATTAAATAAAAATTTATTTCTGTCATTTCCCAACCAAAGTGGCTCCATGGGGTCCCCAAGTTGACACATGTATTTTCTTGGTCGTCCATGTAACATCCAATGAGGGTAGAACATGTTTCATGCTCATCTCATATTATTAAAACATTATTTTTACCTTAAACTACACTAATTACCACTAATCGTGATTAAGAACTTAAAAGTTACTATTCACCAAAAAATTATTTTAATCTCATTGAACCAAATTTTACTTCTTAATGACAACCATGTATGTCTGATTTTTTAAAATCAAATCACAGAAGTGGCAAAGATTCATTTAAATGAAAAATTAGTTTCTTTAACTACCACTTAGTGGTTTCACTATTCATCAAAAATTGAAGTTTTTCAGAAAAATTCCAAAACTTCACCCTAAGCTATATTTGATATTCCGAATTCAAAAATGATTTCTATTTTAAAAAATTCAAAACATGTAAGTTGCATTAATTAATTTAATAATTAATTCCTGCTGTCATGACAAATAGCATGTTTTTACGAAACAATAAGTTTCAAAAGATTAACACTAGTTTAAGTCCAATTTCAAATTGAAATTGATTCCAATGACCACCATTGGATTAAATGGTAAAAATATATTCTAATTTCACTTTAAAACCAATTCAAAATATAATCTAATCATATAAATAAATTAGATTAAAAAGAGGTTTTAAATTAGAATACAACATTTTTCACTATTCATTAAAAAATGAACTTTATCGGAAAAATACCAAAATTTCCCACAAAGTAAATTTTGATTTCCCGATCATAAAGAATACGTTTATTTTGACAAACATGTCTTATAAAATTGTCAGAAGATAGATTCAAAAATGGTTTTCCATTAAAAGGCAGTAAACCAATCTTTTAAAAATATTAGTGTATTCCATGCTTAAGATTGGATTTATTTTCATTTTAAGCCTCTAAAACACTATCTAATTCATTAATAGGAATAGATAAAAATATTTATTATTCATTAATTACTTGGGATGTTACATCATTCCCCCTTTAGAAAATTGCGTCCCCGCAATTTATTTACTTATCGAATAAATGGGGGTACTTATCCCTCATTGAATTTTCAGATTCCCATGTTGCCTCTTCCATTATGTGGTTTTTCCACAAAACCTTTACCTGATTAATCACCTTATTCTGTAACACTTGCTCCCTATGGTCAAGAATCTGGACCGGTTGTTCCTCATATGATAGGTTCTCTTCCAGCTGAACTACCTCTGGACTCAAAACATGAGATGGATGTGGCATATACTTTCTCAACATCGAAACATGAAAAACATTGTGTACCTGAGATAAACTCGGAGGTAAAGCCACTCGGTAAGCAACTGATCCAAATCTCTCCAGAATTTAATATGGTCCAATGAACCTTGGACTCATCTTTCCTTTATTACCAAATCGCATCACACTTTTCCATGGTGAGACTTGGAGAAAAACATGATCACCTACCTCAGAAGAGAGATCCTTCCTCCTGTTGTCCGCATAAGTCTTCTACCTGCTGTAAGCTATTTTCATGTGTTTCTGAATCAGCTAAACTTTTTCTGCCATCTCTTCTACCAATTCTGGTCCCATCAACTTCCTTTCAAACACTTCATCCCAGAAAGCTGGAGTTCGACACTGCTTCCCTTATAATTCCTGAAATGGTGCCATCTGTATACAGGAATTAAAACTATTATTATATGAAAATTCAACCAAAGAAATATGATGTTCCCAAATTCTCTGATAATCCATCGAACAAGCTCGTATCATATCCTCCAATATCTGAATTGTTCGTTCTGACTGCCAATCTGATTGAGGATGAAATGATGTACTAAAATTTAATTCAGTACCCAACGACTTCTGAAGGCCTTTCCAAAAGTTAGAAGTGAACCTGGGATCACGATCAGATACAATGGAGAGGGGAAATCCATGTAACCTGACTATCTATTTAAGATACAAATGGGAATGTTTATCTAAGGAAAAAGTATCTTGTATAGCAAGGAAATGAGCAGATTTAGTCAAGAGATCAACAATAACCCAGATTGCATTATTACCTCGAGATGTCTTCGGTAATCCCACAACAAAATCCTGGGATATATTCTCTCATTTCCACTCTGGCACTGGTAAAGGCTGAAGCATCCCTTTCGGTAACTGCCACTTTGCTTTAACCTGTTGACAAGTCAAACACTTCATAGTAAAATCAGCAATATCCCTTTTCATTCCATCCTACCAGTAATACTCCCGCAGATCTCTGTACATCTTAGTACTGCCAGGATGAACTGAAAATGGAGAACTATGAGCTTCACATAACAACTCTCTCTTCAACTGTGAATCACAAGGCAAACACAATCTCTTCCCAAATCTCAAAACACAATCATTATCAATGTTGAATTCAGGCAACTTACCTTTCTGAACCAGCTCTACCTTTTTCTGCAACTCACTGTCTTGCTTCTGTGCTGGCTTGATTTTGTCTGATAGAGAAGATTTCACTGATACCTGAAACAAAACAGAAGAACATCCTGCACAAAAAACATCTATGACCAAGTTCATCAAATCCTTAACCAAAGGATCATGTTCCAAACACAACATTGCTAATGAAGCATTACTTTTTCGACTCAAAGCATCAGCCACTTTATTTGCGTTTCCCGGATGGTAATGAATTGTATAATCATAATCCTTGATTAATTCTAGCCATCTCCTTTGTCTCATGTTCAATTATTTCTGAGCGAATATATACTTTAAACTTTTGTGATCAGTATATATTTCACACTTTACTCCATACAAATGATGCCTCCAAATTTTTAAAGAAAAAACAACAGTAGTTAATTCCAAATCATATGTAGGGTAATTTAACTCAAGAGGTTTCAATTGTCGTGAAGCATAAGCAATTACCTAATCATTCTGCATTAGGACGCAACCAAGTCCATTCAATGAAGCATCACTGTATATAACAAACTCACCATTCCTGGAAGGTAGTTCCACAACTGGAGCATTCACCATTCTTATTTTCAATTCCTGAAAACAATCATCACATTCTTTTGTCCAGATAAACTTAACACCCTTCCGAGTTAGCTTAGTCATTGGACTAGATAACCATGAAATTTTTTTAACAAACCATCGGTAATAGCCTTCCAAACCACAGAAACTATGAATCTCTGTTATATTTTTGGGTCTTGGCCATTCTTCAACAACCTTTGTTTTTGCAGGATCAACAGTAATCCCATCTTTAGAAACAATGTGACCAAGGAAAGAAATTTGTTGCAACCAAAACTCACACCTGCTGAATTTCCCATACAATTTCTTTTCTTTTAAGGTTTGAAAAATAACCCTTAAATATAATTCATGCTCCTCTTTGCTTTTAGAAAACACCAAAATATCATCAATGAAAACCACAAAAAACTTATCCAAGAACTCATGGAAAATTCTATTCATTAAGTCCATGAATACAGGAGGTGCATTGGTTAGCCCAAAAGGCATTACTACAAATTCATAATAGACATATCTTGTACGGAATGCGGTCTTCGGAACATCTTCTTCCTTTACCTTCAGCTGATGGTAACCCGATCTCAAGTCAATCTTGGAAAAATACTGAGCTCCCTGGAGCTGATCAAACAAATCATCGATATGAGGCAAATGATATTTGTTCTTAACAGTGATTTTATTCAAGGCTCTATAATCAATGCAAAGTCTCATAGAACCATCTTTCTTTTTAACAAATAAAATAGTAGAACCCCATGGTGATGTGCTAGGTCGAATGAAACCTTTCTCTAATAAATCTTGAAATTGCTCCTTCAACTCTAAAAGTTCAATTTGAGCCATTCGATAAGGGGTTTTGAAATTGGCTTAGCATCAGGAACTAAGTCCACAGTAAATTCAACTTCTCGATCTGGTATTATTCCAGGCAACTCATCAGGAAAAACATCAGGATACTCATTTACCACTGGCACATCATTAATCTGAACAGTTCCTTTATTTTCAACGATGTGTGCAAGGTAACATTCATTTCCATCTTTTACAAGTTTCTTGGAATCTTGATATGTTATCAACAGTAAGGGTTCATTCTTGTACACAAACTGAAAGTCTTTCTAAAAAGAAACTTCTTCAGCTCTACAGTCAATCTTAGCATGGCAAATAGAGAGCCAATCCATACCCAGGATAACATCAAACTCTACTAGAGGTAGAACAATAAGGTCTGAAAGTAGGTTCTTTCCATAGTTAAGGACAGAAAGATTCTTATAAATTCTTTTTGCCTCAACATTTTCCCCAGGTTTTTTTCCCAAAATTTCAGGAGTCATTTCTTGAGATGGTATTCTCATTTTACTAGAAATGTTTTCAGAGATGAAAGAATGTGTAGACCCCGAATCAAACAACACACTGGTATAATCTGAAAAAACAAACAAAGTACCTTATACAACTTCATTTGATGGACCGACATCAGCTCAAGTTGTTGCAAAGGATTTCACCACCCCTTTCTGCTTGTAGTCTAACTGCTTCCCATCACTCAAGCTCTTTGTCAGACACTCGTTTTCATAGTGACCCGTCTCATTGCACTTATAAAATTTCAGTAATTGTAAATCAAATTTGGTCTTACCTTCACCTAAATCCTTTTCAGTGCAATCACGAGCCTTATGTCCCATCTTACCACATCAGTAGCACTTTCCAGAATTCAGAAGACATTCCCCAGCATGCCTTTTGCCACATTTATCACAAACTGGAAACTTAGTTTTCTTACCATCATACTTTTTTGAAGAATTCTTACCTTTCTCCTGCCACCTCGGTCTCTTCTTCTGTTGGGTGTTATAGAACACTTGATCATCAGAAAACTCCATTTCCACCTTCTCAGCACATCGAACAAGCTTTTCATAACTTTTAAACTCGCGAGAAGCTAATGCCCTTCGATATTTTGGCTTTAATACTGAGTAAAAATGATTGATTTTACTATCAAGGTCTCAGATAAAATTTGGAACATACCTTGCCAATCGAGTGAACCTTCTTCATAGGTAGCCACTGAGTCTTCCTCTTGCCTCAATTCCAAGAATTTTTTTCCATCCTAAGTCAAACAGCCTTAGGAAAATACTTCTCAAGAAACATACCTTTGAATTCATCCCAGTCGAGAGAATCAATCTCATCAGCGTCCCTGATATTTTTAACCATCGACCACCACTGATCTGATTCACCCACCAAACGGTAAATAGAAAGACTAACCTTTTGATTGTCTGAACACCCCATGACATCAAAAATCTTTTCGAGTTCTTTAATCCACCCTTCAGCTAACACAGGGTCAGATGATCCTCCGAATGATGGGGGATGTTGCCTCATGAAATGTTCCACCAGTAACCTGTTCCTCTGCAGTTGATCTGGCTGATCTCGTGCATGGATACCACCACCATTTATCGCTTGATTCAACTGCTCCATTACTGTAACAAACTGTTCAGTTCCAATTACTACCATCTCAGGATGCTGATTCGGAAGGTTATTTCCTTCTGTATGCCTTCCTAGCACTGCTTCCCTGTTTCCTCTGCGGAAAACCATTCTGAAAAAACATGTCTTAGATGAAGCAACATGGTAATCTTCAAATGCTATATCACTTCAATTTTACCATAAAAAAATGTTTTTGGATAATCATTTAATAGAATTATAACTCCTAAAGTTGTCTAAACCAACCTTTGATACCAACTATAAGGCCCCAGCCTTAAAACCTTACTTAATCTTGAGTTATTACAAGATTACACATTGAGGATATTTTCGGGTTTATACTTTTAGATAATTAGATCATAAAACTTGCATTATATTATAAATATAAACCAATTGGTTGCATAAAGATAGTATTCTTCATTCCCATCAATGGAAACATATTTAAAATAAAACAAGGATTCTTTCTTGACACTTCCTTGACACTATCATCAAATCATGTACCTTTCCCTTGACCTATGAAAACATTTCAAAAAAACATGGGATGAGCATAAAAATCTCAGTAAGGGATATAAAAATATGGAAAGGAAACATGGGTACATATATACATAAGAATGAAATAATACTTTACCCATAAAACATAATCACTTTAACATACCTCATCAAATCATGAATAAATCATAGAAATCTTAAGACATAAAGGTAACTTAAGGCATTCATAACATTCTTATGTAGGGAGTAACCCTCTTGGTTACGTTTAGAATACCCATCACAGTATATTCCCTAAATCTCTTCGGAGAAACCTTAACGTTTCACTCCTTCGCGTTACCCAATGCATTGGAGAGCTATATCGGGCTCACCTGCCCTTAGTTTATCACAGAACCACCTGTCTTCATAATAATGCCCAAGAACCTCAACATAATCATATAACATAATACATGCACAAAGAAACATAACATTTACACCTTTCAATCACAAGATATCAATACAACACATTGATATAATAACATTATGAAAACCATTTTCAATACCAAAATAAAAGAAAAGTAAAACATGGTATTTATTTTTCTTTTAAAAAAAGGTATGGCTTGTAGAGGAAGCTGAAACTCAAATAATGGTCACAGCGGCGGAAAAGTCGTTGTCGCCGCATACGTACGACAAAAACATTCCCTTTTGTCATTTAGTAAACACATCGTATAAAAAAGATTCCTTTTGAATAAACGTAAAAGTCAAAGGGGTTTATACACAACATAAAAGAAGGATTTGTATAAAACAAAATATGCCTCAATGAAAGGAGATTAAGACGAAGTCCCATACCTCGGGTCCGACTTGACTCGGTCGTTCTTTAATCTACTGAATAATAAACATGAGTTAATTTCTACTTGTTTAAGAACCTTTTTCAAGTTAATTATTCATTTTATATCACTTATTTCCATGTCATGAACACTAAGTAATTATTTAAGTTAATAACGGTCGTTTTAACGATCATTGGTACTTGAGTAAAAAATAATCCCTTTGTAGTTACAAGTTGTTCATGTATCCATTATATCCAGAATGCTATTCATGATGTAGATATCATATATGTCATATATATCCAGTACATTCATGCATTTATAATATTACATAATCATTTAGAGGTAAGAAATGAAATGCACCGTTCATGGAGACTGTAAGCCGTACGTACGCATGAACGCTACTTTCTTTTCTATTTCATATTTTATAGAATGGAATCATAATGATATAAATGTATATTATAATTACATTATAATATCATATATAATATCATAGTTCCATCCTTTATACATCCCACATATGGTATTTAACGAATCAAATCACTTTGAGGGGGCGGTAGTCCGCACTTCCTTAAATGAAGATATCGCGTTTACCCATAATGGAAACCATAATGGTATGCCAAAAATGAAAAATACAGAAGCTTAAGGAAAACATAAACATATTATATATCATATATAAATATAGTGACATCTTAATGGCCACCATTGACGGTG
Source organism: Viscum album (assembly GCA_963277665.1). Classification (NCBI taxonomy): domain Eukaryota; kingdom Viridiplantae; phylum Streptophyta; class Magnoliopsida; order Santalales; family Viscaceae; genus Viscum; species Viscum album. Next base: position 1,102,098,154 of record OY728133.1, on the reverse strand, counting down.
TTAAAATAATGTTGAACAATCATCGTTTCGGGAGGCATAAATTCACCATCCACGGAAACCGTATGTCCTTTAACCATTAGATGTAGGTGTGTGTAAGTGTAGCTCGAATCCTTCTTATAAAAAAATCCTAGTATATTGAAGATACTGTATTTGTTGCAAAAGAATTGAATAAAAAGAGTTTAGGGGGTTGGAGAAGCAAAATAAAACAAACGGACTCAAGTGAAGACTTTACCTTAAAATCGGGTAACTCCCTTTGGTTTGAGCTCAAAGGCTTCCTTGAGAAGAATTATTCACAAAGTGAGGATTCAAGGAGTAAGAGAGGAAAGTGGAGAGAAAAAATGGGCAGGGTTTGGCCGAGCCAAAGGCTTTGGGAGTGTGGGTAAGGAGGTAGAGGTGGGGGGCTTTTATAAGAGTAGAGGAGGACCACTCTTGGAAAGTAAAGAAAAGTCACTTTATTTTAAAATGGTATTCGGATTTAAGAGGTCCCACATTGATTTAATTCGAGGATAAGGTGATAAGGGTTCGAAATCAACTCATCCAATAGGTTTTTGACTTGTGTAGGTCTTAGATTTTATATTATCTTTCCATTTTATTTAAATCATTAAATAATGAGGTCATCGCTGCATCATCATGATGTCATAAATAATTTAATTTATTTAATTTCTAAAAATTTTAAAAAAAATACTATGATGTAGGAAATATTTTTATCTTTCATATGACTGTTTATAATCAAAAAATATGACTTGTATAACCCCATGTAAAAATTGTTTTAGTAAAACATCTCATGTTTGTGTCATTTTTACTTTAACATTAAATAAAAAGTTATTTATATCATTTCCCAACCAATGTGGTTCCATGGGGTCCCCAAGTTGAACCATGGATTTTATTGGTCGGCCATGACACATCCAATGAGGTTAGGACATGTGTCAAGATCATATCAAATTATTAAAACATTATTTTTACCTTAAACTACACTAATTACCACTAATCGCGATTAAGAGCTTAATAATGTATTATTCAACAAAATTTTTTTTTAATCTCATTGAACAACATTTAAAATCATAATGACAACCATTTATGTCATATTTTTGAAAATAAAATCACAGAAGTGGAAAAGTTTCAATTAAACGAAAAATTAGTTTCTTTAACTACCACATAGTGGTTTCACTATTCATCAAAAATTGATGTTTTTCAGAAAAATTCCAAAACATCACCCTAAGCAATATTTGATATTCCGAATTCAAAAATGATGTCCATTTTAAAAAATTCAAAACACGTAAGTTTCATTAATTAATTTAATAATTAATTCCCACTGTCATGCCAAATAGCGTGTTTTTATGAAACAATAAGTATCAAAAGATTGACAGTAGTTTAAGCCCAATTTCAAAGTGAAATTGATTCCAATGACCACCATTGGATTAAATGGTAAAAAAATATTCTAATTTATCTTTAAAACCAATTCAAAATATAATCTAATCATATAAATAAATTTGATTAAAAAGAGGTTTTGAATTAGAATACAACATTTGTCACTATTCATTAAAAAATGAACTTTATCGGAAAAATACCAAAAATTCACACAAAGTAAATTATGATGTCCCTATCATAAAGAATACGTTTATTTTGACAAACATGGCTTATAAAATTGTCAAAAGATATATTTAAAAATGGTTTTCAATTAAAAGGCAGTAAAACAATCTTTTAAAAATATTAGTGTATTCCATGCTTAAGATTGTATTTATTTTCATTTTAAGCCTCTAAAACACTATCTAATTCATTAATAGGCATAGATAAAAATATTTATTATTCATTACTTACTTGGGATGATACACTATTCATAGAATGGGTCTTGGGAAAAAAAGGGCCTACGACCCATGTAATGGGCTAAATGCCCCCTGGGCCTTCGGGTTATGTAATGAGTCCTCATCTTCCCAGTTAAAGAGGACTTTGCTTTACTTTAATAATAAATGAGGCTTCGGCCCCAACCTTTAAAAAAATATAAATAATATTAATAGGTAATAAATAGCAATAATTAGCAATAATTAGAAATAATTAGTAATAAATAGAAATAACTAGCAATAATTTTCCATAATTAGCAATAAATAGAAATAAATTGCAAAAAAATAGTAAAAAATAGTAAAATTAGAAAAAAAAATAACGCATAGTAATAAATAGAATTAAATAGTAATAAATAGCAATAATTAGCAATAAATATCCACAATTAGCAATAATTAGAAATAATTAGCAATAATTAGAGATAATTATGAATAATTATCAATAATTAGAAATAATTAGAAATAATTAGAAATAATTAGCAATAATTATTAATTAGTAGCAATAATTAACAATAATTAGTAATTATTAGTAATAATTAGTAATAGTTAGCAATAATTTGAAATAATTAGCAATAAAATCAATTGTAAAAAATTATAATAAATTGTTATAACATCGAAGAATTTTTACTCGATTGATGGAACTCCTTTTTCTCGATGACTCTGTCCATTCAACTCTCACCGACTTAGAACATTATGAAAATTATTCTTCTATGTATGCATATCCAATATCATATGCATGAGTTTGAAAATTGATTTTTAGGACCACATTTTGAATAATGTTTTCTGGTGATGATTTTTGCAAGAAGAAGATTCATTAATGAAAAGGGGAGCTTTTGTCCGATGGCTCATTTAAATGCATCTTTTTCACACTGAAATCACATAGTAGAATCTGATCGGATGTATGAATATGAATTCTCATGTGAACGAAAATGAATAAGTATACCTCTGAGAAGATTCTTCCTTGTGATTTTAGTGAGAGAATGTTGTAAGTAAATGAGTAGTCGGACAAAAGAGTAGTTGTCAATCCACTGGAAATTGTGTCACCCCAATTTATAGAAATTATTAAGAAGTAGTTATAATTTTTTATCTTCTTTTTTTGGACAGTGTTTTTTCTAATTACAAATTATTTAAAAACTATAATGATTTTATATTTTTTTAGAAAAATATCGAACGAGGAAGTTGAAAAAAGTCATTATTTGATGATCGTGCTTGGATAAATCAACACAAAAATCAAAAAGGTTCTGGTTTAAATTCTCTAAATATTGACTGTTTTGATTCTTTCTTATCATTTGCATCATCAAAACCATAATTTGTTTCCAAAGGCATAATTAAGTGTCCTTGTAAAAAAATTTCACTATGAACGTTTGAAAAAGTTTGACAAGGTTTGGGGACATCTCTTGCTGTTTGGTTTTCAACAAAATTTATTTTATGGTATCGACATGGTGAATGCAGTTCCAGAGAAGATACTAATAACATGATTCTAAATCCATCACAGATTCAAAATTTAGTACATTATGTTGCAGGTCCATTTGTTCAACAAAATGGTACTCAGAATTCTATTGATTTAACTCCTATGTTGGCACCATCCTAATTTAATGAGTTGTTGAGGTTTGTTGAGGATGAATTATATCCTGGTTGCAAGATATGAAAATTAAAAGAGGATGCAAAATTTATGGCTGTTAAATTAAATAATCCAATGTCAAAAAAATGTTTTGATTAGATAATTTATTTGGTTAAAACACTATTACATGAAGGAAATGTAATAGTGGGCTGGGCCTATAGGTAATCAATGATTTAGAAGATGGGGAGGGGCAGTTTATGTGGGCTGGGCCTACAGGTCATGTATTCGGCATGGTATGCCACTGGCCTTCGGGTCATGTATTGCGGGTCAATTGGGCCTTGTACCTTGGGCCTACGGGTCATGTACGGGTTCCCCTTTAGCCATTAAAATGTGGGTTATCCATAATAAAATAAAAAAGAAGGCATTCGGGCCATTCAGGCTGACAGAAATGTGTTGCCTACAAATTACTATGAGATCAAGCGGCTGGTTCGTAATCTGGACCTTAGTTATTGGATGATTCATGCATGTCCAAAGGATTGCATCTTATATTCTGGTGAAAATGAGTCATTGGATAGTTGTCCAACATGTGGACAGTTGAGGTATAAAGAAGCTCAACTGGGGAAGTCTGGATCAATTCCTGTGAAACATTTGACATATTTCTTTGTTACAACCAGGTTGCAACATTTGTTTATGTCTCAGAACACAGTGTCAATGATGTCATCGCACAAAAACATAATTTCAACCAATAAAATCTTAAATCATCCATATTATGGTGATTCATGAAAACATTTTGACCGAATACACCCATCTTTTTATTTAGAAGCCTAAAACGTGCGATTGGGTCTTTCTACTGATGGTTTTTCTTCGTTTGGTTCTTATGAAAGTCAGTATTCATGATGGCCTGTCTTTATAATTCCCTATAATTTACCTCCATGGATGTTGATGAAGGATCCCTATATCTTTTTGACCTTATTAATTCCAAGACATCTAAAAAATAATATTTATATGTTTATTTAAAACCATTGATTGATGGGTTAAATTCATTGTGGAGTAATGGTGTTAGTACATATGATGTTACTACGAAACAAAATTTCACATTTAAAGCTGCATTGATGTGGACGATTAGTTACTTCTCAGCATATGGCATGTTCTCTGGCTGGAGTACACATGACCCAAAATCATGTCCTTACTGTATGAAAGACAACAAAGCCTTTATGCTCATTAATGGAAAAAACCATTCTATTTTGACTGTCATCACAGATTTCTTCCAAACAATCATCCTTTTCATAGAAACAAATCTCATTTCAGAAAATGCACAATTGAATGGGATGTACCTCTAAAAAATTCTATTATGTTCAGATTTAATGTTAGTTGTATTATCATTACCTCCAATCACATTTGAGCCAACAGTAATTCAATAGAAAATTAATGGCTTTGGGAAAGAGTATAACTGGATAAAACAGAGCATTTTTGGGGGGTCTTCCATATTGGTCTGATTTTTTGGTCTCCCACATGTTGGATATAATGCATATTGAGAATAATTATTTTGATAATTTTTATCATATATTTGAGGATGCACCATGAAAGACAAAATATAATTTATAAGCATGATTAGATCTTGACCAAATTGGAAGACAACCGAAACTTGAAATGTCTCAAAATTTCATATCATAGAGGTTAATGAATCCAAAAGTAGCTTATACACTATCCAAAGAGATTCTCTTATCATTTTATCAGTGGATTTTAGATTTGAGACATCCAGATGGCTATGCTTCCAATTTGGGTAAATGTGTTAAAATTGGTAATATTACCTTATTAAAAAGTTTTTATTGTAATTTTATAATGTAATGAATTATGCCAATTGGATTCAGAGTTTTGTTGAATTCTATGATTTGGGATTCTATAATAAACATATCATTTTTTGAGACATTTGTACGGAGACAACGGACTATGATGCACTATGTAAACTGAAAAAAGATGTTGTTGTCATTATATGTAAACTGGAAAAAATATTTCCGTCGGATTTCGTTGACTCAATGGAACATCTGATATTTCATTTTCCACATGAAGCTAAACTTGTATGTCCGGTATAGTTTCGATGGATGTACCCATTTGAGAGATGCATATAGAAATTGATGAAAAAAAGTACGTAACAAAGTATCTGTTGAATGATCAATTGCTGAAGCTTATTTGCAAGAAGAAATTTCCTTTTGTTTTTGCTCTCATTATTTTGAATCTGAATATACCTCAAAATAAAACCACAAGGGATGGAATGAGGGGAATTCTGATGATTAAATGGACAATCAATTATCAGTTTTTAATCATCTAGAGTATTGATTCGGTGGAGTTAATGAACGATGGCTTTTAGGTGATGAACATCACAGAGCTCATGCATATGTTATGATAAACTGTGATGAAATGAAATCATTTGTACTGTGAGTGATTCTATCACTTATTCTATAATTTATGTTATAGTAAGTAAACTTATTTTATTTTTAGGTTATATGATAACCATACCAAGAAACAACTTCCAGAAATTACAGCAACTGCTCTTGAAGAACACCGACAGAAGACTATTTCTCAATGGTTTTAAAAACATTTAACCTAAATTATTAATGGTTTAATATGTCAATTTGGTTTATTATTTAGTATATAGATAATTGTTTTAAAAATTTTTAGGAGTCTCAACATGCTGATAAAATTGATAATAGACTATGTATATTGAGTAACCCGCCATCCAAAATGGTTAAATCTTACAATGTATATGTCGCGAATGGTTTTCGATTTCATACATGTTCATATGGGGATTAAAAAAACAATGAACAATGGAGTTTTCTTAAGAGGATCGCATCATAGAGAAATTAAATATGGATTTTATGGCATGCTAGATGAAATGATTGAACTGTGTTATCTAGGAAAAAATTACATAATAATGTTTACATGTCATTGGTTAGATACCAAGAGAGGATTTCATATTAATATGATTCATGGAACCGTCGATATTATATATAAAATTATTCTTTTTGTAAATGAACCCTTTTTAATGGATCAACAAGAAAATAAAATATATTATGCAAATACTATGCTACATAAAGAGACCAGAGTGATTTGTGGAGCATAATAAAAATGAAATCTCAGGAAAATCAGTTTACTCAATCTGAATGTGGTTCTGATGAAGTACAAGGAATTGAAATTTTTCAAGAGACTACTCAAAATCCATCCTTTTCCCAAATATAGATGAATATCGATGATGACACCCCAAAATTAAGTGTTGGTGGTGATGATGATGTAAATGATGTTACAAATGAATTTGAAATTGCAAGAGATGATGAAACCAAAACACCAATGGATATTATTGATGTTGATGATAAATATGAAGACATTGACATCGTTAGATATGATGATGATGATGTAGGTAAACATTGACACAATTATATACTGGTTATAATCATAACTAATATATAACTATATGTAATAATTATTTTCAACTATCTACTAACAACAATCATTTTCTGTTTCAGATGGCCCTGATTTACATCTTCAGTTGGTGGAGGTTAAGATACCTTTGGATAAAGAAGATTTAAGATCATCTAACCCTCAAGCTACTGGTGTTTTAGTTGGTACATGGAGGGGGTGAGGTCTTGAACGACTTATGATTCTTGACCCCGTCGATGAGAGGAATCCATATATTAGTTTCTATCTACGCACATGGAGATATGACACTACAACAGAATCGCCATATAGCGGCAGTTTTTTTGCGTTTTGCGACGGATTAAACTGCCATTACATTGTTTGGCATTGGTTTATAGAAACCGCCGTCTAATAGGGAATCATCAATCTATAAGCAACAGTTATTTACGTTTAGAAGTGGTTTCAGTAAAGTGTTGTCGCTTCCTCATTTTGCGACGGTTTCCCTGAATTTAGCGGCTGTTTTTCGAGCCCTGGATATCACTTTACTCGTGGCGGTTATAACCACTGCGAATAAAATCAAATTCCAGTGGCCGTAAAACCACCGCTAAAGTCACGGGAACCATCGCAGAATGAGGCAGCCACGATGCTCCTATTTAGAGGCGGTTATAACTTCTGCTAAAATTAAATTTTATTTTATGTTTAGCGGCGGTTTAAACCGCCGCCAGTATACATTTCGCAGCGGTTAAAACCGCCGCAAAAAGCTGCCTAGAATAAGAAAAACAATTCTTTGCTTCTGCTACACCGCTGCCCTGAAAAGGAAAAAAAACCAGAAAAAACCATCCATGGCCTCCCACCAATGACCAAGATCTGAATATCCAGAATAAATCACAACATCCAAAAAACATGTTTTTTTCTCAATGAGAAATAATATACAACTTTAATATTTAAAAATAGAACAAAAATCTGAAACTCTGGAAAATAAGAATTCCTATTAGAGAAAGTATTCTTAACACAACAGTAAAATATCCATCAAAGGTTCCAACACATTCCTCATACTCATGTATACAATATCCTAAATAGTAAATACATGGAAGATAAAACTCCATTGATACAACAATGTAACATCCCAAACTGGATTCCACTAAATCTTATAACTTCAGGTTCTTAGGATAGATCATCCATAGCGATTCCTCTCTACTTATAAAAAGTAATAATTGTTGAATTAGTAGTTATATTAGTACCAACCCATTTATATAATGATTTTTTTGGTTTTGTGGACAAGAAACCATCCTTAATACTTATAATAAATTTGAACTGATGAAATAGCTTAAATAACACATTAGAAATATATTGTTATAAAAAATCCTATTGTGGGAATAGTTTTAGAGTTACATTGGGATATTGCTTTTATAGGAATATGGATATTTCTAGTGAGTCTTAGTTGACATCTTTTAATGTGGGAATATAGTTTAGGTGGGAGATTCTAGTGACCTTTTAGGAATAAACCTAGAATTAGAGTTGATTCCTCGTGTTATGTGAGGGGTTAACCTAGTTTTTCTAGCATCCTTGGAGATATTAAGCATCATTGGATGCATCTTTTTTGTTTTTGGTCATAGAATTTGTTTTTTTATGTATTTTGGGATTGAGTAGGACTGTAGTTGTGGAATGATTCCCCAAGTTGGTAGGCGATCATGAGATAAGTAAAACTTCTAGGTTTTATGAGAATATTTATTGCTTAAGATTAGTGGGACTGACATGACAATCTAATTTTATTTAGTTTAGTTAGTTGTGTGAGTTTAATTTAAAAGGTGTATGAATCAAAAGTCATCATCCATGTTAAATGGTTATGTAGGATAACGTGACCCTTGGGTTTGATTTTTTGATTAGGCTAGAAAATACCAAGAACGCACAGTGTCATTGGTCCTATAAATTATATGAAATGTGTGTTCCTATTTCATTGAGGTAACATCAATTCAGTATTAATTATCATATAAATATCCTATTTAACAAAGGTTTGGTGGAGAGAGTTGTGTGGTGTTTTGTGAAAAAATTTCTAGTCTCTGATAGTTTGAGGTATGAAATCATAGGTAACACCATGAGGGGTATTATCACATAACTACTTGGTTTAGGGTTGTGGGATCTAAAAAGGTTGTGTTAACCGATCACTCCCTGAGTGAGGTTTCCTACGTATTAACTATGTTGTGGGGAGTGATGTAGACCAGAGTTTTTAGTAGAAAAGATAAGTTATCATAGTTCTATGGATGACTATGTAAGAGGATCGAGTTTTATAACATCATCAATCTGGGTTAATGTTCAAGATGTAGTTATTGATTTTGATTGAATGTGTGCACATGGAATGAGGATTTCATAATGCATGTGATTATGAATAGACCATTTCTATTTATTATTAAGTGGATGATGTAAATCTATGTGGTAGGAAGTGAACCACAGGTTGTTCAAGGATGGAATATTAGTTCCAGATGAGGCTTCTGTGTATGCCAAGGATGGATTGTTGTGATGGAACATGGTATAATTATGTTGACTCACATCCAGAAACCATGTTTAGTGGTGGGAAAAGTGTTTTTCATGGGAATTAGATTCCTATTTTTATTAAAATGATGAATATTAAAATCCTATGGTGGGGAGAATCACACTGGTCATGCAGTAATAGTTCAGTGATGAAAACAGTTATGGTTGGAAATGGTCCATTGTAACCATCCTAATATTGAAGTATTTGGTAGAAGTTCTTTTCTTAAAATTCATTTTTTTATAAGACATACCAATTTTTCATCAAGTCGACATCCATCTTTGAGATTATATTTTAATTTATAAAGTGTTTTTTCCTATATTCATGGACATTTGCTAATTTATCACCCCTCAATCACACCTATATCTTTGTGAACCACCCATGATTTAGAACATTCTCATGACATTTTAGAAGAGCTAGATCATGTTTATATAATTTTGATGCTTAAATCAGACATTTTCAACAATGGGCCTCACTAAAGTGTCCACAACATTATCCCCTTGATCACTACGAGATGACACATTTTGTTCAACACATCAACAATGGGTTTAACTCCTATTCATCCAAAATATCAACTACCAATTCAAACACAGACCTAAATGGAATGATGTATACCACACTCGAAAAATGAAGACATAAAAAGAAACATCAGAAATCAATAAAATGCATAAAAAGAAACATGAGAAATCAAGGAAATTTTAGGACATGAAAATGTGTGGTGGAAACTATGTGCCAAAAATGTTACATATACAAACCAACTGTTTCCATTTTTGTTCAACACATCAATAGTACAACTACTCAGGGTTCGATGATGCATCGTCACCCTCTCCACCTTCATTTCCACTTTATGTTGTCACGTGTAAGAACATTATATTGAAAATTAAATACGGTTACATATTTATATTAAAACTTAAAACAAATGAAATTTAGCAAAATAAATGATTTTGATTTTTTGTGATTTACCTGCATACCACCAATCGATGCACTCCCACCAGGGGCATATCTGCTCATCTGCTGACGTAGTTTAGTCAACTATTTCTGCAATGCAGATATCTGATCCCCCTACTGGTGAACTGTGTTTCGTAATGAAATAATATATTTTTTAGCATCTCCGGGTATGGGCTGACTAAAGTCAGGAGTAGATGCAGCAACTATCCCCGGCGGCCTGCTAAAAACATCAGATGGCACGGGTCCCAAACCAATCCCGCACACTCTCCCAGGATGCACATTTCCAAGGACTTTAGCAACCGGGTCATCCTAGGAGACATAGTAGGAATGCGCAGGATTGGTATCCCATAGTTCTTTAATGTTCAAATATAAATCAAATATCAATATATATTAACACAGAAAAAATTGATAATAAGTTATTATGATAAAAAATTGACTTCATACCCCAACTTCTTTATCAAGCTAATTAACAAAACATCCATTTGATTTATTGTGAACCTCCAACCACAGTTCAGTTCTGGATGCTTCATGGCCTAAACTCTGTGATTGCATTAATCAAAGATAAATCAACAATTCATTATATTAAACAGATTATATTGTCTTATAAATATTTATCCTAATTAAAAGATTACCAATGTACTTCGATTTCTAGAAAAACTTTTTGAGCCCGCAATGTGTGGGATGACTTGCTTCGCTCGGTTTAACACATTCTGTCTTGATAGATCCTAAAATAAATAAAATTCAATTTAATACTGATGTATTGAATGTCATGTCTTTTTCATATACATGTATAAATTTAAAATGAGGATAATATAATAATATATATATTTCAATACCATCCGCTTATGATCCCGATGCCTGTTAATAAACACTTTCCACTGCTCTTTCGGTACCCCACTGGGTAGCTTCTCATACATTTGAAGTGCGGTCAATGAAGCATTGTTGAAATCACACCACAATCTCCATTTAAAATCTTTCCACTTCTTACCTAGATTTTTCAACGTCCACTTCTATTCTACCACATCAGCAACGGTAAAGTGGAAGAGCATCTGTATATAGAAATTTATTTTGAACATATTAGTAACATGACATTCAATTAAACCATAATTTAATAAATTTACATTGATTTGAGAATCAAACACTTAATTTTTCCAGCTGGGAGGCATATGTCTCCAATTGTCATATAAAATTGGAAGGGAAATGGGCTCCGCTGCCAGCTGGGCTAGAATCTGGCCAAGCAACCCCGCGGTATCATCCGTAGGGACCCAGTATGAATAAAATGGCACAACAATCTTCTCGCCATTCAGATTCCAAACATCTGAACTTTTTATTTTTTTCTCCACGGTTTCATTTTTTTCATCTTCAATGAGAAAACAATTAGTATAAACAAAATTCAATAAATTTATTTAATTGAAATTTGTACCTATGATAGTGACACTCCAGTATGTCCAGGATGAAATGGAAGGGGCGCATCGCTGCCCCACTGCTGAGGCTCCTGATGGTGGAGTCGATGAATCAGACTCTACTGGGACATCCACAATTTGTGTGAGAGATGGTGCAGGGGGAGATGGTGTAGGGGTGTTGGCAACCGGTGCATCAGATGTCATGGGGAGGGAGCCATATGGATAGTCATCTATCGCAGAACTGGATGAAATAATGTAACGCTTCTTCCTTGGTATTATTGTCATTTAATCAAATAAAATTATGTTCTTAATATAAATTTCAAAAAAATTATGAAGAAAAAAAAATTAAAATTGATAACAGATGGAGTACTTACAGACAAAAAATATATAACAATGATAATGAATGACTGCATAAACGAAACAAGTGGTTGCTGAATAAATAAATAATTGTAAATACAATCATTTTATCCTTCAATCATGTCAGTTTCTTGCTCCATTGCTTCATCAACTTCATTCATCCTTGCTAGACTAATATTTTCAATATCATGATAGACAAATAATTCTACTTCATGTTGCTGATTAAATTCAATTTTAGAGGTCAAATTTTTTAATTCATCACCCATATCATACAAATCTCATTGTATTACGTGAGCAACTAAACTCCACCCTTCATTGGAAACATCATTCACATAATATAACATTTTTTCATGAGATGCTAAGATATATGGATCATGAAGATCATGATCACCAATATCAATCAAGCGAGATAAGGTCATAGAAGTAAATTGCAAGGAATCTCTTTTAACACCTCTGATAATATCGACTCATTTGAATTTTAATAAAACAACCGAGAAATGTCCGCAGTAGTTTAATTCAATAATATCATGTAGTTTTCCATAGTATTCCACTTTAGAAAATGTAAATATACCACTATTCTGTGTTCTCAAACCCACTTCTCGATCGACTGTACGAAATCTAAAGCCATTCACATTATAAGCGTCGAACTTTCTACCTTTTTTTAGAGGAACTCTAGCAAGAAACATTAAATCTTCTGACACCTCAGCTAGAGTATAAATATTCATGATCTGAAAAAATAAATATACTTTATTAGATTTACAAAATGTATGTGTCAAACTAATATTCGTATTTATTGCAATATTTATGAACTTACACGTCATGCAAACCATTCTACAAGCTCTTTATTAACATCTTTGATTATATCTTCCTCATTTCGTGTTTGGCCTCTCATTCGTCTCTTTGTTTGTATCCTCAACTCTTCAATAAATGGATATGCAATTTCAATATTCAGCAGCACATATCTTTGTGCCTGTAATAATTCCAATTCAGTCAGTGTCACATTTGAGGTCCTCCCAACTGATCGGCCAATAGCAGGAAATATTTTGGATTTCTGATGTATTTGATATTGATTAGATGTGTCGTCAACACGTCCAACTCGATTAAATCTTGTCTCAATATCATCCAAGTATCGAGAACAAAAGGTAAGACACTCCTCATCCACATAGCCTTCAGCAATTTAGCCTTCTGGTTTAGCTTTATTTCTCACGTATGATTTCAAATGCCCAAGATATCTGTGAAATAAAATAAACAAAATTATGAATTTAAATAAGTACCAAAAATTGTTTACTTAACTGGAAAACATATAAATAATGTATATCTCAAATGAATACATCCATCGATAATGAACGGGGCCTCCTAATTTAGCTTCCTCAAAAAAATGCACAGTTAAATTCATCATTATAGTAAAAAAAGATGGAGGAAAGATCATCTACATTGCGCAAAGGGTCAATACAAACCTCTCCTGGAGATTTTAAAGCTGAAATGAATGTAGAGATTTCTCACATAGTTTTCTGAAAAATGTGTAGAACTGGAGTACAATAGCTGTAATTTTTTCAGGTAATAATGTACGCAATGCCAATGGTAGTAACTATTGTAACAAAATATGCGAATCATGGATTTTCAATCCATGTAACATCCGATTTTCCAAGTCAAAACACCTCGAGATGTTACTTGAATACCCATCAGATACCTTAACATTCTTTAACATTCAAAGGAATGTATCTTTATCACAATGTTTCATCGCAAAAATTTCTGGAGGATACTTTCCATTCTCATCTGGCCAGAGATCGCATTTTATATTCATTTCTTGTAAGTCTTTGCGAGCATTGAAATGATCCTTCGACTTTCCATGCTCATTAAGAAAAGTGAAAATCAAATTGTCACAGACATTCTTCTCAATATTTATCACATCAAGATTATGCCACAACAAATTAAATTCCCAATACGGAAGTTTGAAGAATATATTTTTTTTATTCCATTGTTGTGTTCCAGTTTCGCTTGACGATGCACTTCAGACCCGTTTTCCACTATCTTTCAAATGATGAACCATCCCAAATTCTGTTTTAAGATTTTTAAGCTATGACAATATTTCAAAAACATTTAACAACTTCGGAGGTGGTATATGATCAATGGAACCATTAAATTTTGATCTTTTCAGCCGAAATCTATGAGATGCATTGAGAAAACTTCGATGACACAAGAAGCACCATTTTGTACTGTGAGGTAGCCCTTTGTGCTCAAAATAAAAGTTACAAATGGGACAAGACAAACCCGTGTAAGTGTTCCAACCAGATAAATTCCCAAGCCCAAGGAAGTCACTAATGGTCCACATTAAAGCAGCATGCATTTTGAACATTGTTTTAGAAGAAGCATCAAATGTGTCAACAACTTTTCTCCATAACTCTTACAATTCTTCAATCCAAGGCTGCAAGTATACATCAATATCATTTCAAGGAATGTTTTTCCAAGAATAATCATCGAAAGGATAAAATATGTTTGTTGCATACACATACACGGAGGCAGATTATATGGGATCAAAAAAACTGGCCAAATGCTATAATTGGTACTCAAAGTCCCAAATGGGTTGAATCCATCGGCAGCTAATCCCAATCGAACATTCCTAGGATCAGCTGAGAATTTGAGATGTAATGAATAAAATGTCTTCCAAGATTGGGAATATTTTATATTTCTCATTAACCCATCATTGTTATTATCTACATAATCCCACTTCATGTGTTCGGTGGTTTTCGTTGACATGAATAATCTTTTCAATCGAGTCTTCAAAGGAAAGTAACACAAAACCTTTACAGGTGTGCTCCTTTTCTTCTTCTCCATGAAATTATGATCATTCATACTTCTAACATAACAATTTTCCTGCCATCTAGAAGAAGAACATTTCTTGCAATTCTGTCTACTTGAATCTTTTCCCCAATAAATCATACAATCATTGGGACATGCATGTATTTTTGTATAATTCAGACCAATCTTGTTAACAACTTTTTTCATATCATAAAATATTCTGAGATTTTTGCTTCTGGAAATGCATCATGAATCAATTCCAATATCATGGACATTACCTTATTTGTAATTCCACATAGACATTTGATATGGTATAACTTCAGAAAAAATGAGAGCTTTGAATATTTCAAACACCCACTATACAACTCTTGATTTTCATCATCAACTAAATCATGAAACACATTTTCCTCAGTGAAGTTTTCTCTTAAATTTGGCTCCACAGAATCAAGAGGAGGATCCAATCATATGTGAAAATCTTGATATTCTTGGGTTACAGTCTAAAAAACATCACTTGTCACGTTGAAATTTGTAGCACCCTCTTCTGGTTGTTCTGATATGTTTTGATGCTGATAGTGGTGTATTGCAGTGCCGAATGCATCATTTATTAGGTTTTTCATTTCATTTTCCATTGTTGACTAACATGGGACCTCATTATGTGGATTAACATCAGGGCTCAATATTTCTGTAACGTTCGATTCTCTATGCGAAATACAACACAAATATTGAGCAGGGAATCACTTCAGTATTAAATGTTCATAAACCTCATCTCTCTTCAACCATGTTCTAAATTTACATTTAGGACATGAACATTTTATTCTCCCTTCAATGGATCGATTAGAAATTTCAAAATCTAAAAACACATTCAAACCCTTAACATACTGAGGCGCGTTCCTCGGTAATGTGATCTAGCTTTTATTCATGTATATCACAATGTGCCTACACAAAAAAAAGGAATCAGACATGAGATATCTTCTATAATCCTATCATCAGAAACAAATAATGATGAACAAAATTTTCATAATAGAGAAAAATTCAAGGATATATCAAGAAATGGGTCTCAAAATTCCTCAAGGTCCCTAAACTGGAAGCACAAAATGATTGAAATCTTTCTATAAGAACGGGACTTTTCATCATGTTATGGTTCATCTTGCCTCTACTCCTTGCACATTGGATTCTCTTTATTCCAACTATTAATTTGTTGCATACCTGATAAAACTATGGAATGAAAAACCATCGATTTCCAAGAATATTTAGCTTCCATTCACATGTCCCTAGTGACAACCTCCAAAATGGATGTTATGCCCAAAGAAAGTAGAGATGTACCAAGGTCTAGGTGAAGAACATCACCAAATAAATGATCTTTCTCATAATTTATGACCCTTATCTTTGTAGAATATATAAAAAACCTTGAATGGTTATTGATATACTCCCATACTGATCTGTCACCAATAAAAAGTCTCATGAGCTCAGTCTATTTCTCTATATTCACTCCCTTAGGAAATAACCATTAAAAAAATCAATCTTGATGAGATCCCAATTAAAACATTCATGAAGTTAAGAAGGTGCCACTGACTCCCAAAATACTCTACTAAAACTATAAATCCAGTTCTAAAAAATTCTCACACACAATGTATCAGGTTCCCTATGAAAATGGAGGATCACCTCAATTTGTTCCAACTACCTAACTGCTTACACTGACCATTGAAAACACCTAATGAGGGAAGATAGTGATTCAGGAATCTTATGATGGTGTCCGAGATTGAAAATGATTTAACATCAACAAATCAACACGTATTCTAGGTCGGAATAAGTACTAAATAATCCTTTTTGAAAATTACAGTGGACAACAATAACATCTAAATGAAGTATATCAATTAATTTCTTAAATTAGATTTATAGGTTCATACAAGATAGGATATCTAGATCTATCAATGTATACTATAAGAGTTGGAATCATTCTCTTTGTAGTTATGATAAAGGGACTACTATATAGATTATTCACAATCATTAAAATACTTAATTTTAAATATAAGTACATTGATGAATAAGCCTCTGGTGAAATATATCATGTAGAAATATATCCTATGTATGATAGGGGATATCATTAACATACCAAGGATTCATGGGTAGGGGAACATGTTTATATTGAGATATTTTATTTATCTGACTCTCATGTACATATTTATAGCTAATAAAGTTGTTATACAATAACCAGATTGAGGTCATGTAGAATTTACTATATATCAAGAAAATGTTTCCCATGCAATGAGGAAACAGTATAATTAGGTTGTTCACGAGTATAAAATTTGTGATCTAACACTATCCATGTATGAGTGGCCTAGTGACTATATACTTATTTTTTCTATGGTTGAATGGTTGTCCCTATGTGATTTCTATTATTTATTTTCACCGTAAATTTTTCATGAGACATTAAATGTGGGTTCTAGTGGGAATAAAAACGAATTTCTAGAAAGATACAATTTTTAGGGGTTTAACTTGAAACTTTTTATGGATTTACCATTTTTATTGAATTATCATACTTTTCATATGTTTTTCAATGTCCATTCATAGCAGGGGGGACTCAAATATTTCCCTAGGTTCTTATTTTTTTCTAACATAGTTAGTGCTATGTATCTTTCAATTAGTATTTTATATTATTGAATGTTAGTCCAATTTTTATATTTTTATGGAAATTCATTTTTAATCGAATGTGAGGTGGGTGGAATTTTGAAATGGGTTGAATAAAATTATGTGAGTTTGGTGACTAATTTCATTATTGCAGAAAACTATGAGGTGTTGTGCACATATTTTAATATAAAAAAATAAAAATATTTTTATTCTATTTTAGGATCATATGTATTGAAAAAATATTATTGCCTTTTAATCTCATATATCATGGATATAATAGGAAGGTGTGGAATATTATAAAACAATGGAAATGAGAGAATTAAATGAATTTTTATCCTAATGATCATATAAACAATCTCATGGATATTCACACTATGTTTAATTTCAATGTTCATAGAACAATCTAGGAATAGAGTTTAAGGGAATGTATCCTTGAAAAAAATTATGTGATATATATAGCGATATAAGAGAGGAATAAAAATATGATATGGATGTAGATCTTGACACACATATGCATATATCCTTAGGGGATGACTCGGATATTTTATGGTCATGGTTCTCAGACCTGTAGCTGCTAACATTTTTATATATAAAAATATAGAACCAATGATTGGTTAGTCTTCGTAGATATTCCAAAACACAACCTGATGTGAATTAAGGATTATTAGTATCATATAATACCTTGGTGGGGACATTAATTTTATGGTCATTATGTTTAGACCATTGTGTCACAATGTTTAATATCCTATTAAAAGGACCATGGTTTTGATAGGACATTACAAAAGGAGAATTTAATGTTATTTATTTAGGGTATCCAAAAGATATTCATACCCAAATTGGAAGGTTCAGAAGAATATAATTTCATAATTTATTTAACTGTTAAAATGATTCTCAAATGTTTAAACTTTAGGGTACAACAATCACATTGTATAGAATGATTTTGGAAGGTTTAAAACATACATTATGAATACCTAAGTCATTTAGAAATAGAGACCAACTGGTGAAGAATGAGCAATACAAATAGTGGAATACTAATACCATTATCATACAATAGAATCTAATGGTAGTAGGTTGGATATTTTCTCAATCAGTCCATTGATTGATTATGTGGTTAAGGTGGAACTATCTTCCATGACTGAAATATCCCATAGGGATAACTTTATATGCTTCGAGGAAAGGGGTGATATTCAGTATCAAATCCTGATAGGTTATCTCCATATAAATCAACATCCACAACCAATTTTTATATGAATATACAAAAAATTATTGATTAAATCATGTTTAAGGGATCCGAAGAGTAGTATATCAACTTGGGAAATTTATCAGTGTTGAATCACACAACAGAGTTATGAACTGGCTTCATAGAGAAAAAAATATTCAAAAAGAATTTGTAAACATTATATGTTATTCCACCATGTACTAAAATTGTTTCTTGTGTGAGGTAATGCAACATGAGACTCTTGTGTATTAAATAACTTAATTTAGTGATATATTCGATTTGAAGAGGTGGTATTTTAATTGAGGAGAATTTACTATTAAAATTTCCTAAGTCTAGTTGAAAACGGGATGGGATATCCAATATAACTTTTTCAAAGATGAATCTTTTATGAGGAATAAGAATAAATTATCAAGGATCACATAGTGAACCCCATGATATTTTTATGATAGTATTCTTATAAGAAATATTTTTCCTAATCCATAAAAGGGAACAGATTAGTGGGAGTAAAACATTACACCTATAATGATTACTTTAAGAGGGTTTAGACCTAACAAATAGTTCTGACTATTTTGATTTTTAGTTTATGTAGTTTTTATTAGTAAAAAGGGTTAAAATTTAAGGTCATACAGATTTGAAAAAATATTTATGAGGTTCAACATCACTTAACTTAGACATGGAAGGTAGAACAACTAGAACATCAATGGGAATGACATATCCAACTTCAGTTGGGATCCCAATTGATGTATATTATTTCCCATGGGTAAATTCACAATGTTTATGTTTGTAGTACATGTACTATGTATTTGTGGCCATGCCTATGAAAGTAAATATCATTGTCATGACGTATTTCATTAGAATGAGAATAAATCCACAAATAGTTCTTGAAATGAAAATCCCTCTGTCAAAGATATGAATCATATAAAAGGAGAGGGACATTTTATTCTTATCATGGGTCTATATATAAGATAACCCATTTTAAAATCTACTACATAGATTCACCACATATGTAGGTGATAATAATTATAATATTTTGACATGGAATATGGTAGTTGGTTCCATGGTAGGATACCTAGATATCACTATATATACTAATGTGATGGGAGTCAATACAACTTTTAGTTATATTTATAGATGATTCATTGCATATATTTATATCACATGTGAGGAATATGTGCATTAATTCTATAATATACTTGTCAACCATGTGGAAAAGACTTCTATATTGATCAAGATATCATTTAGTGGGGTTTGGATTTTAATATCTCATCCTTGTATGATATTGTAAAAAGTTGATGATCTATATCTAATACCCAATAGACAAGATACATTTTTCCATAGAAATAAAATATTCAACTATAAAATTAATATATATTTTGGAATAATCTACATTATACCATTACATGGATGAAGATCTCATATTGGTAATGGGTCACATCGAAAGGAAAAGTTGTCTTTTATTTTATTTTAGCAAAAAAAGTACTCATGTGATGAGGGATGATTTTTATGATGTTTAATTGAATGAAATTAGGAAAAATGTCATATAGTTTAAAATCATGAGACCATGAGGTTGTAAACTAATGTGGAGATTATACCAAACTATATACTAAAAACCTACCTACTGGAAAACCAAAAAACATAAAGAAGGAGAAACAAAACCCTACCTAGAGGGGAAGACGGTGCAACTTCCGGGGTCGCGGGGGGCCGGGGGTCGCGGGGGGGCTGTGGGTCGCGAGGTCGCGCAGTCGCAGGGGTCACCGGGGTCGGGGTCGCAGGGTCACCAGGGTCACGGGGGTCCAGGGTCACGGGGGAAGCGGGGGGCTGGGGTCGCGGGGGAAGGAGGGTTGGGTGTTAAAAAAACCAATGTTTTGGAGCGGTTTATTATAAACCGCCGCTAAACAGTGAGTTTGTTGTAGTGTGATAACCTGGGTATTTTAGTTAGCATTCATTAATTTATTTATATTCTAATTGTTTGATTATTTGTTCTATTTTTACAGTTTTGTGCATGTAGCAGTTGGACAGGGGAGCACTATCTTGCACAATTATTTTTCTCAGCCATAGATCAAATGGGAACAGATTCTCGTCAATGTTTGGCATGGAATGTTCAATCATTGGCTGGTATGTAAATAAATTATATTTATTTATAAATTTATTTCATTAATTACATGATATTACAAATTATTTGTAGGGTTTACGGTATCCCATCGATGAAAGAATGTGTGGAGCTATCCACGAGTCATAGGAGATGTCTATGTGTGAGCGTCTCCCTCAGTTTTTGCACAATTTGAGAAGGATAGTCATTAAGAAAGCAGGAGAGGAAGTATTTTAATAGTCATGTAGAGGCCATCGAACATAGTACAATTCATCTCAGATGTGGGATGGATTAAGTTCACACTGGTTGAGTAGTGGATTTCAGAGGAGATCTTCATTTGGCCGATAGAATTGGGAGAGATATGATGTGACACATCGAGATGGTAGTCGTACATTCAGTACATATATAGAGCATCTGGTAATTTGATTTTTTAAATATTTTATATAAAATTACATATAAATAGTTTATTTTAAATTCAAATAGCCAATCTATCATCCTGATATTACAGAGTACAACATTTATCTGAGGATGTACAATGATCCAGCCACTGGAGATATTAGATGTGATCGCCAACGTCAGATTGTGGTAAGTATTATTTCTTTTTCAGTTTAAAAATGAACTGCATATAATATTTTCGAAATTTTAATTTCAAATTGAAATTGAAAGAGTCATATGAGGAAACAACCTCTCAGACACGGGCTGAGAGTCAGGACGAGATGGATGATCAGACTAGTGCCCACCATTTCGATGAGGCGGCAAGGATGCAGGAGACCTATTATGCCTTCGAGAAGGGCCGAGTAGTTGGTATCAACTCTCATTTGACTCCTGGGACATATTATGATACCACTGAGATGTCGAAATCCAACTTGAGAGGAGCTCGTGGTGAGGCATCATCTTCTTGCTCATAGTATCCGGAGTAGTTGGAAGCTCAAACTGATCTTATAGAGAGTTTGTAGAAGCATCAGGAAGAGATTCGTCTGCTGCAACAACATCAGCATCAACATGAGGAGGACATGAGTCGATGGCAACATCAGCATCATGATCAGATAGAGTACATACGTCTTCTGAATCGTAGTTTAGGGATGGAGTTTCCTCCACTATCTCTTCTAGCTCCTCTAGAATACTGTCCCCCCAGTGATTTTTTGTTCTGTTAAAAAATTCTGAATTGTATATTTGTTGTAATATGAACTGTTTATAATTTTTGTCTTTTATATTGGTGAGAATATAACATAATTTTTTTTAGTATTTTTAGTATTTTAATATTTTAATATTTGTTATTGGTATTATATTTTTTAATATTTGTTTATTTTAATAATAATAATAATAATAATAATAATAATAATTTTGTTATAATTTTTTTTATATTTTTTATGAATATTGAGAATTATAATATATTTTTTAATTTTAATAATATTAATATTATTTTTTCAATTAATCATAATTTTGTTAAATTTTTTTATTTTATTAAGAATTTGAAAATATTGAGAATTTAAATATTTTTGATTTTTTTATTTTAATAATATTAGTATATTTTTTATTTTATTAAGTATTATCGACAAGGCCTTTTGCGATAGGGGGCCCATCACAAATAGATTATATATATATTTTTTATATTTTTTTGCAACGGGATTCTTTACCATCGTAATAACTTATTTGTGACGGGCCCATTGCAAAATTTTTATAACATATAAGCTATTTTCGATGGGCTGGTCTCTCGTCACAAATACTTTTTTGTGATGGGCCGGTCGCTAAAGGTTCTTGTATATATAATGTATTTAATCAGACATATCTTTATGAAGGGCACACTTCCCGTCGCAAGTAATATTTTTTTGCAACGGGCCCGTCGCAAGAAATAATAGTTGCGACGCCGTTTTTCAGCTACAAACTATTTGCAACGGGCCCCCGTCACAAAAGCAGTTTTACGATGGGATCCCGTCTAAAATAGCTTGTCGCAAATAGTCAAATTTCCAGCAGTGAATGTTTTTACTTATGTTTGTTAATTATGTATATTCTTTGAATTATATAATTTCATGCATAGAAATCCTATAAGCTCCATATATTTTTAATATCCATAATTGAATGTGGCTATCATATGTTTTGGTCATGTAACCTTGCATTATTTTGATAAATTAACCTGAATATTTACATGTGTAAGACCTCTGTTCAAGAAATAAAATTACATGTTGTTTTAGATTTATGATATGATATCTTCAGTACTTTTCATAAACCTGAATTTAGTTTTAATTAACGAGTTTAAATTGTATGAATATATATAATTAAGTATACTTATTTTCTAACTTGTCTAATATTGAAAAAATGTCATTTCCTTTCACTATAAAAAAAATTAATTATAATTCAATAAATATTAAATAAACAGGATTTAGATATCCTATCACTGATAAGATAATGTATGGGTCAATTAATTTGGAAGGAATAATTTTTTATGATAACATATTAAGTATGATCAACATGTTTTATTTTTGAAAGTAATATAAAAACTTTTTAAGTACTGATTTTGTTATTTTCATAAATAATTATTTCTGAATTTTCTTTTTTATAAATATCTTAAACAAATAGTTTATTAATGAAACCAAAAACATAGGTATTTTCATTCTTTAATTTTTTTACTAAATCATAATTTTATAATACTTACAAGGCATGCTCATTGTAAATTTTAAATATCAAATGCGTACAACTTCATTTTCATCAAATATGAGTTATACATGTCCATATTAAATTTAAATGAACTTTTTTTCATAATAAATTGTCATAAATAATTGGGTTTTAAATATAGAATTTTTTTAAATGATAAAATTTCATTTTTTCAATTATAATGTCTTAATTAGTTCTTGAGTCACACCTTATTACCTCTTTATGTTATTATGATTAATCATTGGGTTTACTTATGCTTTGTTTAATACTTAACCTTGTTTAATACTAGGATGGATTAGTTTTTTCATATTTCATTTTTATTACCTTTTTGGATTAACATTAGTGAACATTAAACTATATGTACACTAAAACTTATGTCTTGTGTGGATTAACATAATAGTTTTTGAAAATTAATAAATACGCCTCATCTGGATTGATATTTATATGCTAAATTATTTTCTATATTATAGCCCAACCATTAAATTAAAATCAAATATTTTAATTATTTGGGAAAAATCCTTAAAGGTATAGTGGTAACCATCACCAAATTTTCTTCAGAAAAAATAATGAAGACAAACAAAGCATCTTCCCAAATGAGAATGTAATAATAACAAATAAACAAGATCAACCAAAAAATTGAAAACCGACCACACTCAAGCACATACATCAAGTGCAGTTCATTGAATATTACAAAATTAATAGTGAATGACCAATTTGGAATAACTAGATCCCAAACAAGAATACGATCCTAATTTTGGACATTAGCGATGTAAAAATTTCAAAACATGATGCACGAGGACAAAAATATACGAGGAAGAAACAAATTGCTGGCCAAAAATTCCTAAGAATATATGAAACTCACAATTCAAAAATGAAGAAACCTCTACTATAAAATAGTGTAGATATAGAGGAATGATATCTAAATTTTGCATCATTTTTTATGCTATAATTTTTATATTACAAAAATAAATACAAAATTTGATCGAAATTAACAAGAAAAAGGTAATAAATCCAAAACGGAGATAGCTCTACTATAGTGAATCACCATACATAGAATTTCACTATGACACCACTTCAAAGTAGGACAAGGAATGGACCCTATTTAGAGAAAGATACCTCTACCATTTTAGTGATATCACACTAAAATATCATGGGTTAGTGGTTGTATAAGGAAGGAACCCAAACCAATTTCAGGAGGACCATTTAACTAAAAGGGGGTGGTTTTGATCATCTAGGCTTGTGAAATCAATAAGAGTCGAACGCGAATGAGTAGATACCCTAAACACAGAACACATGATAGCAACAAGTGATGAAAACACCAAAATTACACAAACTGTGGAGCCCAAAAAATCATGCAATGAGAGAGGAGGAAAAAAATAACAAACCTTGGATTTGAGGCTTGATTCATTCGAGAAAAAGTCAAGGAGGAGCACCGAATGTAGTGAAATTCTGCCAAAGATTGTGAATCACGATTGAAATCAGTGTGGTTAGGGTTCTTTTAAATAGATCAACTAGAGATTCATCATTGCTAAATTAATAAGCGCTGATAAAGAGAGATCTTTATCAATATTTTTATACCACGATTAAAGTTCATCTTTATAAGTGCTAAATTTTTACCATTGATAAAGGATTTATAATTTTAATTATAATTAAATATATTTATAAGTATATTTATAAATAATTTTTATAATTATAAACTTATTTATATCATTATAAATATAACTATAAAATTATATATATATATATATATTAAATATATTAATTATCTAAATATTTTTATAATTATTTAACTATTAAAGTATATAATTATTTATTTATAATTATATAAATTTTCGTTAAAAAAAAATCAATTAATTAATAAATGTAACTATATTTATAAATAAGTATATTTGTTAATATATTTATGGTTGAAAATATATTTTTATCATTATATATTAATATATGTATTTTATAAATATAAATATAAATATTAATATAAATATTAATATAAATATTGATATAAATATAATAAATATATTCATAATCTAAATATATTTATATTAGTTTTATAATTATTTAAATATAAATATATATATATATATATATTTATTAAGAATCATATAATCTTTTAAAAAATAATATTTATATATTTATATCATTATATATATTTATGTAATTATATATAATTATATAATTATATAAATATTTAATAAATAAATATATTTAATAAATATAAATTATTACAAATATTAGTATTAATATTAATATAGAAAATTTATTCATTATTTTGAAAAAATTATAATAATTTTATAAATATTGAAATATATGTATAATTATTTACTTATAAGTATATAATTATTTTCTAAAAAATAATATTTTTTTATATATAATTATAAATATATGAATTTATAAATATAAAAAATATACATTAATAGATATATTTATTTATAAATATTTATTTAGAGTTATATTTTTATCATTATTAATTAATATATAATCTTAAATGAATGTATCAAAAAAAATGAGTGAAATTGATTAATAAAAAATATGTAGGCTTTAAAAATATTAAAAAATGGATTTGTTTTGTTGCTTAAATATAAATTTATAAATAAATAAATATATATATTGTAATAATGATATATACATATTGAAAATATTAAAACATAGTAAATAAATAAATATAAATAAATATTAAAAATTAATTAAATTCCCAAAAAATAAAATATTAATAAATAATACCTTACTGTAATAGTATTATAAATATATAAAAAAATTTATGATTAATTTTTTTTAAATATATCATTTTAGTAAATGATATTCTATAATTAATTAAAAAATTTGAATAAATTACGTAAATACTGGTGGTATGTGTTTCCTTATAAGATTTCATTAATTATGTAACTATTTGTGCTTGTGTGTTGTATATAAAACGTATTAATTACCTATATGTATGTTTGAGATCAATGTAACACACATTTGATATAGGTTAAATTGAAAAATCAAACAACATTCAATTATTGTCCATTACTGTATACAATTAGTCAGTATTTTTAATTAATATTAATTTTTATGTATAAACCAGAATTCACTAAATATATCACTTATTTAATGAAAACATAAATATTTAGTGTTTTATAAATCATATTGTATGAAATATTATATATATTGATATATATATATATGTGTGTGTTTGTGTGTGTGTATTTCAGTATTAAATTTATTAACGAATAATTATGTATAAAAACCATTAAAAATGAATAAGTCATTAATATGGTTTTAACTATTATATTTTATTCATTTTCAATATTTATATTAAATATATATTATTTATTAATATTTATAATTTATATATATATTAACCTTATTTATTTTATTACTAATAATTGTTTTATTGATAATTTTCTTTTATATTTTTTAATTTATTTATTTCTTATTTTATGTTTAATTATTATAATTTATACATCCTTAATTTTTTTAATTATTAAAATTTTTAATTTTATAGATCTATATTTAATATAAATTTTTTATTAATATTTTCAATATACATACAAACATATATATATATATATATATTAAATTTATTCATTTTTTTCATTAATTATTTAATTAATAAATTTTTCCATCTTTTCTTAATTGAATCATTTTTAATTTTTATTTGTTTAACTATTTCCATATATATATATATATACATATATATATTTAAAAAATAAATTTTGTTAATATTTATAATTTATATATATATATATTAAATTTATTCATTTTTTTCAATAATTATTTAATTTATAATTTTTTGAAATGTTTTTCTTAATTTACACTTTTTAAAATTCAATTTGTTTCATTATTTTATTTTTTTCAATTTAAATATCTATTTTAATGTATACTATTTATTAATATTTTTAATATATATATATACAAAAAATTTATTAATAGTTATTTAATTAAAAAATTTTGATTTTTTTATTTATTCAATTTTTTTAATTGCATCAATTTTTTATTATTTTTAATAAATGTGTTTTTTATTGATTAGAATAAAAAATTTCTTAATAGAGTGGGTTGGGCTCACCAAAACCCAAATACGAAGGTGGGTGATGGCCTAAGCTATGTTTAGGTTTGGAAAAGGATCACGTGATCCTATGGAGAGCCAATAAAATCGTGTGTAGGGAATACATGGGGCAGATCCCCAAAATAGGCCTCTGAGAAGTGAACGAGTCAGAATGATATATACTGACACAACCTCCCTTCCACTGTTTGGATGTGGGACATCCCAGGTGATCAAGACCTTTTATTATTACTAAAAAAGTGATGATAAAGGATAACCTTTATTAACACTAAAAATAAAGAGATGGTAAAGCTTATCCTTTATCATTGCTAAAAATAGAACATTGATAATGGGTTACTTTTTAGCTCTAAAAAAGAGTTCATAAAGGCTACCTTTTATCAGTGCAATATTTTTATCACTGATAAATTATACCATTTATCAAATATTTTTCTTAGTATTGATAAATTGGACCTTTATAAATGTTTTTTTCCAGTATTGATAAACTGAAGCATTGCATTTAGATTTTTTTTAGTATTGATTATTTTATTTGAAGCTTCTTTTATAAGATTTAAAGGTTATTCTAAAATAAAAGGATTTTAAAAATGGTTTATGCTTTAAAAAAATTGAAAGTGGAAAGGATATCTTCTTCAAAAAATGTATTAAATAATTTATATTCATCGTTTATAAGTTATCAAGGTTATTTTCAGAGAAAATGGTTTCCAAAATTTTTTATGAATTTTATGTTTTAGAATGTGATTTTCAATGAAAGGTAATTTTCTCCGAGAAATGTTCCAAGCGATCTTTCAAAATAATTTTCCATCTATGATGAAATATATTGATCGTACTTATACATTACTTGTGATATTATCTAAGGATAACATTATTTTTGTTTTTATAAATAGATTATTCTTGTAATGATAAGATGTTTATGAAACACAATTATCTTCCATGGGTTATACCATAATAAAATTCCTTTGAAACATGCTTCTTTTTCCATGGGGAATTCTTTAATGAAGTCGTGAACTAATTGTGAAAACTGTTTATTTTCTATAGGTTATGTTTTGATGAAATTATATTAAAAACCATTTAATTTCATGGGATCTGATATGATGAATGTTTTATAATCTTGTGGGACACATATGTATTATTTTCATTATGTGAATGTGGTTACATTATAACCACGGATGATGGTTATATTATAACCAATGATAGTGGTGGTGTTATAACAAAAGATGTGTGAGAACTATATGTCACTCTAATGAATTGGGGGAATATTTATATCTTATAATATAGAAAAGGTTGTAATAGGGAGTGAACCTAGTTCGGTAAGGGAATTTGTCTCTTATTATGGTCTTTAGAGTGAATCTTGACTATAATGGTAGTCTGTGGAGTGAACCCATTCCTCTATGATAAAGGGATACCATATGGAATGATGGTGTGACCCACTCATAATTTTTATTATTATTCCAATGTTATGATCTCATAGCTCTATTGTGTCAGAAGTATTACTTATTAATTTTATATTCCTTTTGTTTTAGAAATCACAAACACTATCTTAAAAATATGTCTCCTAACTTTTTATGTCCCAATTATTTTTGTATGTTTTTTAGTAAACATTACATTAGACCATAAATCGAAATTTTTCTAATTTATTATGATTATAATGCTTTCATTCTTCAATATGATCCACCACAATGAGTGTGTGTCTAAGAAATTGGACTTAAATTTATTCACACCGGTAGTCAAACCTTTGTCAGTTCTATCATACTAAAAATATCATGACAATTGGAATGTTTTGGTACAGATTCATCAGAATAATCCTCATTATGTTCATTATGTTCCTAATCAATAAATATGACCATAATACTAATTGAATTTTCTAATCAGAGTATATAAAAATTATATCTATTGTAATGAATACTTTAACATTATAATGGAGCTAAAACAAAATGACATCTAACATTTAGTTATGCCAGAGCATTGTTAGATTTCAAAGAGCCATCAATTTGTGGTTGTTCCAACTAACTCAGAAATATGACTGTTGGATATTTACCAATAAATAGTGATTCATTTGAAGATTTGTGAGATTAAGACATTTTAAATTCAATCGGTCTAAAGTTTTACTTATGTGGACATCTCATTCCAAATTAAACGTAATTCTATAGTGAGTTATAGTTATAAGGAATCCTTATATGTTTAATTTTTTTTATAATGAATTTTCTTTTGAAATCATGTGTCTAATCATTTCTATGATCAGTGGATTATGAGGATAGGAATATGATAAATATGATCTATTGGATCGAGGAATTCTGGGGTATGATGTTAGACATTGTTTATTGTATCAAGGGAGTATGAGGATAAGAAGAAAGATCTCATTCTAATCATCATATCGAGGTAATTTTCGGTAAAGAAAAAAATAATTTATAGTAAGTATAAAACCATGGATACCTTTAGTCATTTTTATTACCTACCTTGAATCTTATGGTTAAAATGGTGTATTCTTTTAATATATCTTTCAAGTAATTCTAACATTAACAAGGTTTTTTATTGCATGTTTTTAAAATAATTTTCTATTGTTCATGTAATAGAATGTTTTTCTTCATACTTATATTTATACAGTATTTTTATCGATGTAATGGTGACTATGATAAAAACATAATTTTATATAATATGACTAACTCTGATTCTAATTACATCACTCTAATCATTGGACAATCTATGAGTCTAATAATATTACGTAAATAGGTATTGTGTTTGGATTAGTGTGATTTTTTAATCCTTAATTAACCAACCCCTTTTTCTATTTTTTTCATCAAATAAACTATTATGTTCCAAAAAATTGCAACATAGTAGGTTTTTACTACTTATATACTTGATCATTTTTTTACTTTCATTACATACTCTAATTTGTTTTACTTTTAAAATAAATATTCTTTTTATATACATTTTTAATCTAACACCAATTTATATAAATGAGTTTCTATGTTTTAATGAGGATTTTATGAATATTGGATCTATTGATAATCTAAATCATATTCGACAACTTATCTTTGTTGGGATTCACTTTGAATATAAGAGAGATAGAATGAAATCATTTTTGATCCACACTAGAGTTGATAACATATTAATTTTTACTGTAAAATATAATATTCTGTCTAAGGAAGTTTTTTCTTTTACAAATACTGAGAAATTAGAATGTCAGTTAAACTAAAAATTTAAAAATACATTATTTTGTTCTATAATGAGTAATATATATAGTTAGATATAATCTTCTCAAGATTCAAAGAGTATTTGTAATGAATTGGAAGTAAAATTTTTTGGTATATCCATGCTTATGGAAATTTGAAGAGTTATGCATAAAGATGATTATCAGGCCTTTGATTTTATACCTGGTGAGACCATTTGCAAGATAAACCAATTATTTATGACTATTATTAAGTCTATAGTCAGTTTGGGAAAACTTCTTGATGATGAAATTTCAGTTGATAAAATTATAGACATTATACCAATTGAGTGCATCTCTAAATGAACTATTTTAGTTGAGACAAGAAATTTAAATAATTTTTCTCTTTAATGATCTTACTCATACCCTTTTCAGTATGACGAAAGAATAAAAAGGTATGTGGAGAAATCTAAAAAAATTGTGGAGTTTATTTTTTTCAAAAAAATTTGTGCCTCATAAATTTCAGTCACCAGATAATGAAGTGTAATCATTATGAAAGAAAAATGTTATTATTGAATCAGATTCAATTTCATCACCACCATCAAAAATTGAGTTAGAAAATATATCGTGATGGATGAACAGTATCATTGGCATGAAATAATTTCAATATAGATACAAAACATGTAATTAGGATAAAGGTGTGAAGAATGATTATAGGGTCACTTGTTATAAATTTTTGAATGCTAGAAATATCTAACCCAATTTTCCATAGTTTAAAAGGCATAAAAACAAGGGAAAATATTCAGCCATAAATTCTAAAAAATATTATAAGTCAAAAGGAAATAATGTTTAGAAAGCTTCAGACACATGGAGTTCTAGTGGTATAAATTCTCTTGAACATTCTCCTTATAATGAATGTTTTGGAAAAAGTAACATTGGTCATTATTATACTGTACCCATGGTATGTCATTATCTAATTGTAAAGGTATAAAATGATGAATCCCTTACCAGTTTGTCTTTAAATTAAAAAAATTTAAGGACAAAAAAATCTACATCATCTGATGAATTATCTTTCTCAGAAGAAGATAATACATTACCTAGTTATGTTAATGTTTCTATATTTTCAAAACTATTTGAAAATTAAAATTATAAGGTTTTTAGTAAACATAAAAATTACAAATCAAAAATTTCTATAAAAGATTTGAGAATAACTATTTTGACTAATGAAATATCATATCTTTCAAAATATCTAGATAAAAATAATTTTTAAAACAATAATATTTCAAAATAACTTTAGGAAACTGTTTCGGAGAAAAAATATTTACAAAATGATATTGATAAACATAGTTCCATTAATATTACCAGAAAGTATAAAAACATTCTTGTCAATCTAAAATAAAAAATTAATATAATAAGAAAACATTAACCAAATTTTACCATAAGTAAGAAAAACGTTGATAAAATTTATTAGGTAATTAGTCATTATACTGATAATACTGGAATGGGTTTTACTAATATAATTTTTTTTAATAAAAATTGTATTTTTACTATAAGTGAACATTTATTCCCTAATTGTCAAAGTGGTGGCCATTGAAAGAATTATTTTAATTTCAATATAGAATAATCTCAAATATTTCCTCAGACCAATTTTTCATAGGAAAACAAATTTTCTCTAAATAAAAAATTTGGAAATATGTGGTTACCCAAAATTCTATTTTTTGACAATACTAGACCCAAGAAGTTTTGGGTTCGAAAAAATGAATATTTTTTGTTTCAATTAAATAGAGAAGGTACCAATGAACAAAATATTTGTTTCATAAATAGTGGGTGTTCTACGAACATGATTAGAAATAAATATTTATTCAAGATGATAATAATGTTGAAAGGTGTAAAAGTAACATTCATAGATAATTATGAAGGAGATATTGCTTGAATAGGTAACAATATTCTTCTTGGAGAATATCCTTTCAAATTAGTTTTAATTTTTTTTGGAATTATAAATATCCTTATAATCATAATTGAATTATTTGATGAAGGTTACCATGTGAGCTTTAGGAATAGTGAATGTACTGTACATAGTTCCAAGGATGAATTCATTCTATCTGCTAATCAGCATGAGAATGTTTACGCACATAATTTATAATACCATAGTACCCAAGACACACCTTTTCATTGTGAAATAAAAGTTCAATATTTTTTATGGAAGGGAAGGTTATTACACTTTATCCTTATAAACATGGATAAGTTGACTTTGAAATGAATTTTTAAGGATTTACTAGAACAAAGGTTTTATACGTCAAAATTATATCACCCATTTTCAATATAGTAAGAAAAATATGTCATGTTTTAATTATATTTGTGAATTATCAACTTCTGATTCTTTAGATATACTGACCATGGAGTTATTTGGTCCTACAAAAACTAGATGTACTGGTGGAAAATACTTTGTATATGTATTTTATGATGATTTTACTACATATACATGGGTTTATTTCCATAAAATTAAATATGAATACTTTAGTTATTTTATAATGTCTTCATCGAGAGAAAAAAATTAGAAAAACCAATCCTTGATAACAATTCATAGTGATCAGGGTATAAAATTTTAAAATTCTTGTTTTGAATGATTTATAGTAACCAATGTGTTGATCAAAACCTTTTATCTCCTTGATCTCCCTATAAAAAATGTAGTAGTTAAAAGAAGAAATATAATTATTCAATAAATAAATATAACGATGCTAAGTGAACACTCACATGATAATAATTTTTGGGAAAAAGATGTTAGTACTACCTTCTATACTATAAATTGAGTTTTAATTAGACTTATTATTAATAAAACTCTGTATGAGTTTTGGACAGGGAGAAAACCAAAAGATTCTTTATTAAATAAATTTTCACCTATATCTGATGAAGGAATATTTTTAGGTTATTCCTATACTAGTAAGGCTTATATAGTTTATAATAAAATTTTATGAACTGTTTGAGAAACAGTACATGTTATGTTTGATGAAACTGATCCATTTTTTTCAAACAACATCCACATAAATCCTAGGATTTTATTTCTGAAACTAATTATAAACCATTGTCAGAAAGTTCTTCTCATAAATAAATAACATAAAAATTAGCTTTTGATGTTATTATTCATGTTGATTTATTCTTATTGTTAAAGATAAAACTTTTGAAACCCCAATAATCTTGTTTTTTCATAGGAATAATCCTACTAAAAATAACATTGGTTATGTAGATCAACAACTAGGACTATAAGTTTCTTAAGGAATGAAATTAGGAACCAAGATTTGTTATCCAAATTTTAACCAAATAATTATGATTAGTATTTAAGTTCTAAGAATTTGATTATGTCTATGGAATTATATCTCAATGATATTGAAAGTAATAATGATTGTAAATTTGTTGATAAACCTATAGAAAAATCTATAATGGGAGTAAAATGGGTTTTTTTGAATAAATGTGAAGAAAATGGAAGAATAGTTAGAAGTAAGTAAATACTTGTTTCCAAATGTTGTAATCAATAAGGGGGAATATACTGTGTATACACATATTCTCTTATAGTAGGACTTGAATCAATTTTAATAATTTTATCCTTTATATAATTCTTTAATTGAATACTATTTCAAATGGATATGAAGTGTGATTTTATTCATGGATATGTTTAGGAGGAAGATTATGTAGAAAAAAACCCTTGTTCTAAAAATAGAAAAAACTAGATTATGTTTTTAAAATTACAAAAGGAATATATGGACTTAAAATTCCCTAGATCTTTAAATCATAGGTTAACTTGTTTTTTATAACACAAATTTGTTTTATAGGAGTGGTGGATCCAACAATTTTTATAAAAGATGATAATACAAAAATATATTGTAATAATTTATGTTAATGACTTAATATTTGTTTCAAATCAAAACATATTGACATATTCCTTTGTAGATCTTATGAAGGATGAGTTTTAAATGTGAATGATGGGTGAGTTAACATATTTTATTGTTTTTCAAATTTCAAGAAGATAATAAAAAACATATATATCTCAAATAAAATTATATACAATATATTTATGAGAAATGTTTATACAATAATACTAAAAATATTAATACTCTTATTCCTATATCCACTACCTTAAATATTGATGAGGAAAAGAGACTAGTTGATCAGAGAACTCTTAGAGGTATAATATGAAGTTTATATTACTTAATACTTAGTCATCCATATTTAATTTTTTTAGTATGATTATGTGATAGATATCAATTAAATAGAAAATAATACCATATTATATAATAAAAATTTATTTTTCATTATCTTATGGTTACTATGAATATAGTATTATTATATTCATTTATAAATGTTTCTGAACTAAAAAAGTTTTTGGATGAAGAATTTGGTGGGTGTAGAATGGATAAAAAAAGTAATTTAGGAACCTATGATTTCATATGAGATTCTTTAGTTTCTATTTCATGAATGAAAAAACCTCAGCAGAACCTTCACTTATGAAGAAAAATATATGGAAACTAGATGTTTTGTGCTCAATTTTTTTTGGATGCATCACACGCTCACTGACTATGGCATGAGTTTTACTAGAACTCAAATACATCGTGACAAGGAAAATTTGAATTAAATTAAGTAAAAAACCCCACACGTCACTCAAATTCTAAGACCATAAATATAATACAGCATTTAATTTCGGATCACATGCATAAAGTTGGTCTATTTTTACAATTATTCAGAATTCAAGAAAAACATTATGATAATTTTACAAAATCCCCTACTTCTGATAGATTGGAATATATTAAATATAAGGTAGGAACGATCAATGTAATGTAATTATTCATATCTACTTATTGTTTACCAATCTCCAAATATTAATATAATAACTTTTATAAGGGGTACATAAGTTTTTTTAAAATACATTTTGTTTTTTAAATATTTTAGTTTTTTTAAAACTTTTTGTTTTATAAATTCTTCATTTTTCTAAAATGTTTTTATCATAATAAGTATTGTTGACTCAAAATTTTCTAAAAATTATAGATTACAAATTCTCAATTTTCTCTCTAGACATAGAAATTTTTATAAAATTTCTTGTCCCAATTTGTTTTAAAAAATTTCTCTTTTAATATTTTTCTATCATAATATGTTTTCATAATAAAACTATTGTAATAATTTTTCTTTAAAAAAAAATAACATAATGAATTTTCCTTATAAAATTATCATAATAATAATTTATTACAAAAATATCATTACTCCTTTATTTTATAAAAACCAAGAACAAAATTTTAACCATACCATCGAAATTTTCTACTCAAAAATGTATTCTTGTATTTTAGTTTTTTCTCTATTTCATTACTTTAGTTTATAATTGTTTTTGTTGTTAAATTTATTGTTTTAACAAGAAAATTTTTTCTTTTTCAAAATTATAAAATGTATTCCCAATTCGAATGATTCTCATTATATTGAAAAGTTTTTAAAAGATTGAGAGTTCAAATAAAAATTAAAAAAATCATTTGAATAAATCATGGATGTTAGATCAAAAGGGGTTTCAATCTTAACCATTGATTTGAATAAAAAATAAGAAACATCTCCTCCTACACCTATATAATGGTGGGTCACCCAATTTCCCAAAATTGGTTTTTAAATATTTTTATAAAATGATTTTCTAGCCTTCAAGTTCATCCGTCTGATTCTTTTCCTTTTCTTATGATTTCCATTCTCTATTCCAATTATGATAAAAACCAAATAATACATTTCACATCATTATGTTTTCTAATAATGAATTATTTGATGGTTTTGGTTTGATAATATTGAAACATAATTTAGGAAGATAATTTATTTTTAATGTAGGGAAAGTGTGTGTGTTTGAAACCAAATAAATTTTTTTATCATTATTATCCTATGGTTTTTATAGAGTTCTATGTATATTTTCATTTTGATAAAAAAAGTTTGTGAGGAAAAAGATTACTTTACCATGTTTGCGAAAATATATGAGATATCATTTAAAAGAGTAGCACACTTGGTTGAAATTCCTTATGATGGAGAAACATAATTATATTCTCATAAATTATAATGTAGACTTGGAATGTTTGAGAAGAATAAGGATAAATAATCTTCATTCTTGTTCAATAAAATAATTAATAGGCATTTCTCATTTGACCCTGAAAAATAGAGTTATAGCTTTGTGGATGCAAGTTTATCTAATTCACAGGAATGGTGATAGAGATACATTAAATGTTTCTGATGTTCTTTTCTTTAAATTTTGGTTAACATGGGGAAAAATTAATTTGTTAAAAAATTATTATTATAGAGAATATAAAAAGATACTCAATCAAGTGAAAGGTTATTACATTTCTGAGAATCTAATCATTATGATTTCTTACACTAATCAAGTCATCCTGAAAGTTGGAATTATTTTTTACAAAACTTTGGTTGTTCCCATTCATATACATTTAGAAGATGATTAGGGAAAGGGGGAAAACCTAATGAAAAATTTGTTCCTATAATTCCCACATCATTAATCGACATCAAAATCAATTGGTAAGATATATTTAAGAATAAACATAAAATTATAAGATGAACTGGAAAAATAAGAAGGAAAATACAGAAATAAGGAGGAAGATGAATAAGTGGAATAATACGTTTATGAAGAGTTATAATAATAAGTAGGTAGGGAAAAAAAGAAAAATCATTTTTGAAGTAAAATAAATCATCAGATTCTTCATCATCCTCAATACTATTAACCTCCCTATATTATCATGTAGAAAACCTTAAAAGTTTTTAGGAAGAAAGAATATAATTAATAATAGTAGAAAATTAATTTTCTCGGGAATAAGATCAAGAAAATTAACAAATTCGAAAGATGATGATAAGGTAGAATCATAGAAAATTATAGATGTTTTAAATGTTTTAGAAGAAAAAATGTTCTAGGGAAGGTTACAAAAAAAGTTTAAAATAATGGATAAGTATTATATTTTAGAACTAATAGACCAAAACTTCATTAGGTTGATCACAATCAGTTGAAATCTAAATATACAATAACTAAAATGGGGTTTGATTACATTTTTCTTTCCTTGGAAATGCTAAGTGATCAGATTCAATAGTCGTCGATTATATAATCAAGATTTATATTGATTTAGAAATCATTAAATGTTAAATATAAATCACTAAAATTTATGACTAAAACAATGATACGTATTGATGCGGATTTGAATATTTTTCAAAACAAAAATTAAGGATCTTAATAATCATACAATCAGATAGTGTAGTGGTCTAACCAAGTGGATGTTGATATCCATGAACATGACAAAAAAATTATTAAAGTAAACCATCCTTTGTTAGAAACTACATGTTCCCTCCAAAAGTTATTCTTTGATATTTTTGAGGAAGTATAATTTTTCAATGAATTCATAGAATAAATTAATGATCCAATAGAGGTAGTAAATGTATAAAAACAACAGGTTTATAATTTGGAGTTGGAGATTACCCATCTCAGATCGTGTGAATAAGAATATTATTTATAAAGTAAGAGAATAAAAAGTATTATGTGGGTACTTAAATATTAATGTAAGAAGTTATAAATTAAGCATATTAGGTATAAAATATCACGATCCTTAAAAAGGACCAACATGAGTTTAAAAAGATGAAGGATTTGCTGAACACCCTCACGAAGAAATATTAAAATTTTCAGTTGAACAATCAATGTATTTTTATAGGAAATTAAAATAATTGTTGAATTTAATTATATTTCCATGAATTTCCTTTTTTCTTGACTATTTCAAAATAAAGATTGTATACATATTCTTTCATATTAATCCTGGATGATTAGATATTTCAATGCTATTTGACATGTTTTTCTCCCTCTCACTTTTCAAGGATCTTTAGATGCATTACCATTCCTTTTTTAAAATAAAAAAGTCATTTAATGATTTATAAAAAGAGTGAAGGCTTTTTAAAAAGTGGGAGAAGATTTTATAAAGGATGAGATATTATACTTAAGGGTAGAATTATTATTTAAATGAGAGAATTATTCAAAGGGGTGATGTTAAATACTCTTTATTATATCAAAAAGGAAATATAAACATAGGGGGAGTTAGAAAGAGGAAATTTTAGTTAAAAAAAGAAAAAAGGAATACGGTTTTTTCAATTTATTTTTCTTATAAGTTTTATTTTTTTTTTCTATCTAAAAAGGGGAATATGTGGCGTTAGAATGTTTACTTCTTACTTTTCCATTCCTTTAGTTTGAGAAATCAGAAACAGCCACTTAAAATTATTTTTATTTTGTTTTTATGTTTTATGTATTGAGTATTTTAGTATGTTTTTGTAAAAAAAAATTAAATTATAAAAAACATAGAAATTCCTATAAAGAATTTAAAATATAAAATATAAATTCTTTAATAGGATCCATCAGATCTTGTATGCATCTAATTAACCAGAATTACTATTATTCATACCAGCATTTAGAATTCTGTCTTGTCTAATTTTCAAAATTATGTTAGGAATATCATACTTATTTTGGTAATGATATATCAATATAACCAGCATTCTGTTCATTGTACTGATAATAAAAAAGGAATTATACTAGGTTGTATAATGATAATAATCAGAGTGTCTATGAATTTTGTTTTATGCAATATGTCTAGAATTGTAATGGTGCTTAAACAAAATGAATTTGGACATTTAGTTATGAAAAAACGTTGTGTGTTGTCATACGTCTATCTATCTGAGGTCATTGTAACTAACTCA
This sequence comes from Viscum album, assembly GCA_963277665.1. Classification (NCBI taxonomy): domain Eukaryota; kingdom Viridiplantae; phylum Streptophyta; class Magnoliopsida; order Santalales; family Viscaceae; genus Viscum; species Viscum album. The sequence goes on along the minus strand of OY728133.1, from coordinate 1,102,058,802 downwards.
CAAATATGACCATTGGAGATTCACTTATAAATAACCGATCATTTGACGATTTGGGAGCTAATCACTTTGGGAACACAATCACTCTAAATTTTTCCCTACATGAACATTTCATTCCAAAATCTTTGTAACACTTTGTAGAGTTTTAGTTTTAAGGAATACTTGAAGAGGTTGTTTCCTTTATAAAAAATTTTATTTTGTAATCACGTATCTGATCATTGTTATGTTAAAGGGATTCTAGGGATAAACAGGCAGTGAATATAATCTAGTGGATTAAGGGCTTATATGTCTTAGAAGATAGACACTTATTATCTTATAGAGGGATTCCATTGATAGAATGACATAGTTTATTATTACCATTATATTGGGTTCTTTCTTGGTATGGAAAAATAGACATTATAGTAAGTTTAAAATTATGGATACCATTATTCAAGGTTATTTAATACCTTTACTCTTAAGGTTAAAAGGGTTTATTTTTTTAATATAGCTTATAATTCATTATTACATTTACTTGATATTTTATTTATAGTTTTGGAAGACTATACTATTGTGTATGTAATAAAATGTTAGTATTTTTGATTTTCTTTTCATACTATTTGTTTTATCATTGTAATGGTAATTATGATAAAACATATATTAATATAATCAGATCAACTCTGATTTTGATTCCTTCACTCTGATCATCAGATGATCCATGATTCCAATAATATTACATAAAAGGTATTGTGTTTTTATTATTTTAATTGTTTTATCTTAAAGTTCAACTCACTATTTTATTTATATCCATCAAATCTACTATTATGATCCAATAATTGGTAACAGAACATACCTATACTACCTATATGCTTTATTAGTTTTTTACCTTCATTATGTACTACAATTAGTTACAATTTTGAAATTAAATTTATGTTTTTCAACTTTTTTACACCAACATGTATTTTTATTAAAGTGTTTTTTTTGTTTTAAGATGGAAGGTATGAATATTGGATCTCTTAATAATATAAATTGTAGACATCCACCAATATTTTATGGGAATAAATATGAATATTAGAGACACGGAATGATATTTTTTTGATCAACATTGGAGTTGATAACTACTTAATTATTACTAGAAAATACAAGATTCTTGATATGGAATTTTAATCTTTTATAAGTAGAGAGAAATTAGAATATGAATTAAACTAAAATTATAGAAATGGTTTATTGTGTTCGATGACCAGTAATTTATAAAGTCAAATATAATCTTGTGAAGCTTCCAATATAATTTGGAATAAATTGGATGTAACAGATTTTGGTACAGATAAAGTTATGGAAAAAAGAAGAGTTATTCTTAGAGCTGATTAAAAGGAGTTGTATTTTCTACTATGTGAGACCGTTTCTAAGATACACCAAATGTTGATGACTATTATAAATATTTTACAGTCCTATGGGAAAAAAGAACATGATAATGAGATTTTTATAAAAAATATTAAAGACATAATTCACATACAGTGGGATTCTAAAATAAATGTTCAAGATGATATATGAAAATAAATTAATATTACTCTTGATGATCTTATGGGTAAACTCATGAAGTATAAGAGAAGATTAAAAATTGATGATGAGAAAGCTAAAATGAAAAATAAAAGATTTTGTTTTTCTATATGACATATATTGTACCTTATAATGTTTAGTCAGTATAGAATGTATTGAAATCATAAATAAAGAATAAAATTATTAATGAATATCATTCAAGTTTATCACCACCTTCAGAAAATGAGTAAGAAAAAATAGTTTGAAGTTTGAACATGATCATTTGAATGAAATACTTTTATTATAGATAAAAAATATTCATAATAAACTAAGTGAAAAAAGGATTTTGAGGTCACTTTTTATCAAGGTAAGAATTCTAGACATATCTGACCTAGTTGTCCAAAGTTGAAAAGGAAAGACAAGAAGAAACGAAATTCCAAACAAAATTATAATAAATATTATAAGTCAAATACAATAATGTATTAAAATTTTCTAACACATGTAGTTCCAATGATGGATATTCTTATGAAAAGTACTATGATAATTAATGTTTTGGACAGAGGAACATTTGTATTTTTTGAAAAATTACCCTTGCTAAATATTTTTCTAATGTAAAAGCTACATATAGCTGAACCACTTATAATTTTTTCATTAAAATAAAATTATCCCAATGAAAAAAATATCTACATATTCTGATAGTGAATCATCTGTCGAAGAAGATAATACATTATCTAGTTTTGATAGAGCTTCTGGATTTTGAAAACTATAATAAAATAAAGAATGTATTATTTTAAAAAAACATAATAATTCCGAAGAGATATTTTCTAAGACTAATTCATGAATAACTCTTTTTAACTAATGAAATTTGCGATCTTTCTAAATATCCCGACCAATGTAATTTAAAAAAAGATAGTATTTTAATAGAATTTGAGGAAACTATTTTTTAGAAAAAAATTACAATATTATTTTAGTAAACATAGTTCCAAAAATATTCCTAATAAGGATAAAAAAATAGTTTTCAAACTAAAATCCACAATTTATATCTTAATGAAACTTCAATTGATGAATCTCAATGGTAAGGAAACTATTAATAAAATTTATAAGAAAATTATTATTTATAGTGATAATACTAGAATCATTTTTACAAATAAAAAACCTATTTCTAGTTATAAATAATTTGTTCAAAAAAGTTGTTCTTTTTTCACTAAGTGTCAAGATGGTGTTCACTAGAAGATAATTTTTTCTTTTAATGGAGTAAAATATCTTTAATTTCATAAGGCTTGTTTTTTAAAGGAAATGTCATTTTAGAAAAATAATAAAGTTGGACAAGTGTGGTTACCCAAAATTATGTTTTATGATAATATTAGACCCAATAAGGTTTGGGTTTCAAAAAATATATTTTTGTTTTCAGAAAAATAAATAAGGTTCCAAAAAATTATATTTAGTTCATTGATAATGGGTTTTATAAGAAACATGACTAGAAATTAATAAATCTTCAAGAGGATAATCACGATGAAAGGTGTAAAATTTACTATGAAAGAAAATTCACAAGGATATATTATTGGAATTGGTATCATTGTTCTCATTGGGAAATATCTTATTTAATATGTTTTATTTTCTTTAGTATGTAAGTACAACCTTATTATAATAATTAGATTTTTAATGAAGGCTTCCTTTTAAACATTAGGATTGATAAATGTATTGTGCATAGTTCCAAGGAAGAATTCATTATTTCTTCCAATAGACTTGGGAATTTTCTTAAAACATAACATAGAATAACATAGCATCCCAGACATTTCTTTTATAAGTGAAGTGGAAGATGAATCTTAGTTATAGAATATATGGTTAGGACACCATAATATGGAAACATAGATTAGTTTACTAGAAAATGAAATGTTAATGATCTACTAGAATGTATCTTTGATAATTAAAATATCTGTGACCCCTATAAATATGGTAAGTAGTAGAAGCCATGATTTAATTCTATTAGTGAATTTCTAACTACTTATGCTTTTCAATTAGAGCACATGGGATTATTTAGTCTAACAGATACTTCAAGTGTTGCTGTAAAATAATATGCATATTTATGAGTTGATGATTGTAATAGATATACATTGGTCGATTTATATATAATTAAATCCAATGCCTTATGTTATTTTAATACTTCTGTATCCAGAGTGAAAATTGAGAAAAAAACGTCCTTGATAACTATTCATAGTGATTATAGTAGAGAATTTGAAAATTCATATTTTGAACATAGTTTATAGTGAGTAACATATTGAACGTAAATTTTCATCACCTACAACATCCTAGTAAAAATTGTGTATTTGAAAGAAGAAACAGAATTCATTGTGAAATAACTAGATCCATAGTAATTGAATATTCAGTTGCTATTTTTTTGGATGAAGCGGTTAATTTTTCCAACTATATTACCAATTGAGTTTTAATTAGAACTTTAATTAATGAAAATACTTATGATTTTTGGACAATAATAAAACCAAAAATTTCATAATTCAAAGTATTTGGTGTCTTTTATTTCGAATACTAAAGTCTATGTATATAAGTTTTCACAAAAATCTGTGGAAGGAATATTTTTATACTATTCCATTACTAGTATGGCTTATAGTGTATTTGTCAGATTTACTATACTGTTGTGGAAATAAAACATGTTATGTTTAATGAAATTGTTCCCACTTTTCTCATATAACCTCAACCTACATCCTCAGATGTTATTTCTAAAATTTATTTTCAACCTTTGTTAGAATGTTATTATCATAAGTAAATAACAAAAGAACTATTTCATGAAGTTATTCATCACGAATTTTTTCTACCTTATATTAAATAATGTACTTTTTAAAACCCAATAATCTTGTTGTTTCTTTGGAATCATCCTAGTGAATGTATCATTAGTGATTTTAGTCAACCAGTTAATATTATAATTTCCTCAAGAAATGAAATTAAGCATATAAGTTTCTTATCCTAATTAGATCTTGATAATGCATTTGAGGCTTTTGGTGATGATGATTGTATTAAGGCTGTGAAAGATGATATCAATGAGTTTAAAAGGTAAAAAGTCTAGAAATTAGTTGAAATACCTATAGAAACTTTTATAATTTTAGTAAAATGGGGGTTTTCAGAAAAATTATGATGAAAATGAAATAATAGTTAGAAATAATGTGAGACTAATGGATAAATGTTATATTCAACAAGAGGGAATATATTGTGAAGAAACATAAGCTCTTGTAGAAATATTTGAAACTATTCTAATACTTTTATCCTTTGAATCATTTGTTAATTTAGAACTATTTAAAATTAATGGGAATTGTTATTTTATTAACAGATATGTTTAGGAGGAAGATTATGTAGAATAAAAACCTACCATCGAGCTTGTACCCATGTGTTAAAGGCTCATTCTTGGCATCCAAAATACCTAGGATCCAATCCGAGCAAGGATAAATTTCCAGGTAATATAGCAGCACTATAGCAGGTCATTGTAGCTTTACTATAGTAGGGGAAGACTATAGTAGTGGTGGAACCTTAGTAGAGAATGCACTATAGTAGGAATAGTGGTGACAGAGGTACTATAATTGGTACTGTAGTAGCCCGGTCACTGTATCAGTATTATTCAACGATGGGACATCTCAACCAAAAAATAGGTTTTTGGGCCTTGTATTCAGAACACTTGTTCTGTGGCCTTCGAACTATGTAATGGGTATCCCTATACCTAGTTTTAAAGAGGCCTTTCCTTTAAATAATAAATGATTCTTCAGCCCCAACCATGAAAAAAATTATATATAATAACAGCCCAGTTCTAAAAATACAAAAAATATATATATTTTTTAAACATACCAAATAACTATATGGAGTTAAAAATCCAATTGAGCTTAGTTTTATATGTTAATTGGAATTTTATAACAAACATTTATTGTTAAAGGATTTCTAGATCTAACTATTTATTTAAAATATGTTAATAAAATATTATAATTTTAAAAATATATGTTTATGACGTTATATTTGGTTCAACTCAAAAATCATTAACATATTTCATTGTATATGTAATGATATCCGAGTTTGAAGGGAGTATGATGGTGGAGTTAACATATCCTCTTAGTTTTCAAATATCACAAAAACAAAAAGGAAAATTAATATCTCAAAAATTATATAAAATAACTTATTAGGAAATTTAGATATGAAAATAATAAAATTATTAGTACTCCTATTAATACCGATAATACTTTAGATCTTGATGGGGTAGCAATACTGGTTGATTAGAAAACTTTTAGAGGTATGATAAGAAGTTTAAATTTTAAAACAGAAAATTTTTTATATTTTAATGCCTTTTGTATACTTATGTACTAGATATCTATCTAATCCAAAATAATCCAATCATAAATATATAAAATGGAGTTTTCATTATAAGAATGGATCTATGAATTTCGGCTTATTATACTATTTTGGAAGTGTTTTTGATCTATAATGTTTTTCAAATGCTGACATTAGTGGATTTAGAATTGATAGAAAATGTACATAAAGGGATTTTTATTTATTATGTGGTTCTTTATTTTAATTATCTTGTAATAAACAACACTCAATACTACATTCAATTATTGAATCTAAATATATGGCCGCTAGAAGTTTTTTTGTTCATGTGTGGTAGTCACAACACACGATCACTAACTATGGCATGAGTTTTACTAAAACTTTAAAACATTATGACAACACAGGTTTCATAGATTTATGTAAAAACCCATAAAATCACTCACATACTAATGATATAGATATAATTATACATTTCCTTCAAGATCACACACTTCCAAAAAATAGAACACAAGAAGAACATGATGATATTTTTATAAAATGACTTAGTCCCAATAGATTTAAATATATAAAACAGAAGGTATAAATTTACTATGTAAAGTGATTATTCATATCCTCTTAATATTTAACAATATAAAAATATTAATATACTATATTTAATAGGAAGAGTACATATTTTTTTTTGTTTTTAAAAAACAAATAGTTTTTCATAAATATGTCTAGTTTTAGAAATTTCTAGTTTTCCTAAAATGTTTGTATAGTTTTGAGTTTTCTTGACTCAAACTTTTTATAATTTTTAGTGTTATAATTATCAAGTTAATTTATAAACATAGAAATTGTCAAAAACATTCTAGGATCGTAGTTTTTTTATTTAATATTATTGATTATTAAGTTTATATCATAATAAGTTTTTACAATGAAATGGTTGTAATCCATTTTATTTTAAGAAATATATCATAATATTTTTTTCAAATAGAACATTCTTAATGAGAATTTATTAAAAAACAATCAAAATCTATTTATTTTAGAAAAAAAAGAAGAACTGGTTAATCATACAGATAAAATTTTCCCCTTTGAAAGGTACTCTTCTATTATTTTATCTTGTTCGCCATTTCATTACCTAATTTTATAATTGTGGTTGTTATTAAATTTTTTTAATATTTTTTTTAATTCAAAAAAAATCCTAAGGGGAATGATTTTCAATATAATAACAATTTTTAAAACAATGGGAGTTCAAATATTGATTAAAAACATTCTTTGAATAAATCATGGTCAGTAAATTAGAAAGGGTTTGATTTTAAACCATTTATTTGAATAAAGAATAAAAATGGTCACCTACAACATCTATAAAACGGTGTGTCACCCTGTTTTCCCACATTGGTTTTAGAGAATTATCTCTTGATATTTCACACCCTTCAAAGTTGTTAGTCTGAATGATTTCCTTTTTTTTCTGATCACATATCTTAGTTCACATTACGATGGAAACCAAATAAGACTATCCTCAATGGTATATTTTCAAAAAATATATTTCTGAATATTTTTAGTTTGATAACATTGAAACATATATTAGAGGGTTAATTTCCCTTCATGGATAAGAGAGTATATGTGTTGATAAACTGGAGATTTTTTTATATTTATTACCCTTTGATGGTTAGAGAGTTCTATGCATTAGTTATGTTTGATAAAGAAGATGGTAAGGATAATTTTTCTGTTACCATGTTTGGGAAAATATATACTCATCCATTTAAAAGAGTATCAGACACATGATAGAAGGACGTTTTATGGATTCTTCCTTGAGAGTGAACACACATCACACACCTCCCCAGATTTCAAAATTTGCATCCATTGTTCCCCCTCCGTCGTGGCCTCTGCTGGCTCCTCCTTGCCCTCTGCCATCGGTCAAAGCTCTGTATTCTTCCCTGGTTCCTCCGTGCTCAGATCTGTCGGGTCCCTAGGTTCCTCTTTGGTCGTCCGGGGTGGATATTGCACCTAGGATCTCCTCTAATCAAGACTTCCTGGGAGTCCCTGAGTAGGGGTCCCTTGTCTTTTCTCCTATTCCCACCTTGCCAATTCCCCCTCCATGTCCGTTGTTGGGGTATAATTTTTAGGTTCCCTTTTTTCAGAAGGGGTGTTCTCAGAAGCCTATGATTTTCATCGGTGGAAGATGGTGGCCCGTTTTGGTGGTGAGAAGCCCCCTCTCCCAGTGTTCCAGGCCTTTGATTCATCTTGGAGGATTGACTCCCCCGCTAGGGTCTCTATGCTTAATCGCAGATATTTCTTTGTGGTGCTCGAATCAGAGAAGGCTTTTGTCAAGGATTTGGCATGTCGATCTTGATCTTGTGGCAAGTGGCACTTTCACCTCTTCATATGGTCGTTGGGAGTTCACTTTGGAAAGCACTCCCCCAGGATTCAGTTTGGATTAGCTTACCAGAGGTGTCTCTTCCCTTCCTCAATGCGGCCTTCTTGAGGTATATTACTGATTCTCTTGGCTCCTTAATTTGTTCGAACGATATGATCTCTCATCTCATGGTTGTTTCTTTAGCCTGGCTATGCGTGGAATTGGATATTTCTAAGGAGAATCCAAAAGGAATTCTTCTATGTGCAGGCAACTCATTGTCTTGGTGGCAATGGATCCTTTATGAGTCTACAGCATGGTTATTTTCTTTTTAAAATGTTCATGGGCACTATCTTTCTATCTTCTGTAGGCAGTGCTGCAAACCAGATGTTTTGATAGTGGCCAGTAAGGTTTTCCCTTTTCCGAATGTTTTGAACACACGCGTTAAGGTTGGGTTATTTTCCTCCGCATCCCTGGTGGGGTTATCGGGGCCTCCTCCACCTTGTGTAGGGTTGTCCCCACAGGCTGCAATGGTGTTTCCAGTACTTCCTTCCCCTTAAGTGCTGATGATTCCCTCACCCTCTTAGTCGATGCCTCCCCTTCCGTTTGGCCCACCTATCTTCCCCCTGGACCTTCCTCGAGACTTGTATAACCCTTCCTCGACCCTACCCTTTCCACCAAAAGATACTCCCAGATCCCTCCTTGGATGATGTTTTGGAGAAGTCTCTTTCTCCTCTAGAGGCCCAGACATGAAGGTCTCTTGTTTGTCTGTCTCCTTCTTGGTTCCTCTTCAAAACAGTTTCTCCAGCCTGGCATATTCAGTCATGCAAGAGAAGGAGTTGTGCTCCCCTGTCCATTCCATATGGCCAAGTACTCCATTACTCTCAGGTGTAAAGACTCGATCTAAATACAAGAAGTAACAAGGCCTTGCTTACCCTCAAATGAAGCCTTCGACATCAGGTTCAAAACCAAGGCTTCATCAACTCAAATGTAAAAGTTCATGATTTGGAACTCCCCTGGATTAAGAGAATGGGTAAAAATGGAATATATCTTCATCGAGGTATGCTCTAAGAAGCTTCTTCTCATGGATCTATTGGAACACAATAAAAATGTGGTCGACATATCAACCTTTTCAAATAGAATGGGATTTCATAATAAAATTCATGGTCATCCAAGTAACAAGCATATATGGCTATTCTGGAATCCGAATCTTTTAGTTGAGCAGGTGGATCTTTAAGACCAGCACATCCCAACTCAGATTTTGTTTTGTAATCATTTATTATATGTGTCATTTGTCTATGATAAATGTGATCCTCATTCTAGGGAGGAGTAATGGTTCAAACATGTCTTTTTTGATCCTAGAAACTCGACGTGGTAAGTGGGGGTGACTTTTATTCCATTCATGATCCCTCAGAAAAAAAGGAGGTGGACCATTCTATAAGAAATCTAGGTAGGATTCTCCTACTTCATTGACTGTAATGGTCTGATGGATATGGGATTCACATGAGATAATTCCACTTGGTGCAACAACTAGAAGGCCCATAAATGCACTTGGTGTCGTTTTGGATGATGCTTAGCTAGTCTGGCAGCAATATCATCCTTTCAGAAGGCCTCGATCACTCACCTTACTCACTCCCTCTCTAATCATGCTTCTATTATCATCTCTCTAGAGTCATGGAATATGGAGAGGAAGTGTTTTTTTACATCAGCAGCTGGGCTGCGGACATGGACTTTTAATAAGAGGTTATCTCCTCTTTGTCCCATCATATTCACAGCACTGGCTAGATTGGTCTCCACAATAAGTTACGACGCTTGAAGGGATTTTTTCTAACCAGGAGTAGCAGGCGCAGTCCCTCGTAGCAGCAACTGGACTCCGTAAAAAAGAAATTGAGCAGCTCGAGCAGGGTCTTGAGGCTGGCTAGAAGGATGATATCTTCATCTCCCTTCTCCCTAAGAGAAGCCTCCTGGTGGATATTTTCCTCGCATATGAGAGGTTGGTGAGGGATAAATCTCGTGCCTTTTGGCTTCAGGTGGGTGACAGGAACACCGATTATTTCCGTTCTTGCATTAAAGAAAGGATTTGTATTAAGAATCCAAATATTCTCAATGAGGATGGGTCCTTTGTTATTGATATTGATGTTTTTGGAGGTATGGATGTAGATCTTTTTAAATATCTCTTGGAAGGTCCTAACACTTCTTTGCAGGATGGATAGCCCTGCGGGAAATCACCAATTTTTGATAACATTTCTATAGTTCTATCTGAGGCCAATAATAAATTCCTTATAGCTATTCCTAAGGAAAATAAAATATGGGAGGATATGGCATGCCTCAATTCTAAGAGTTTTTTGGGGCTAGACGGCTTTCCCGGATCCTTCTATGTGTCTTGTTGGAGTATTGTGAAAGAAGAAGTTATAGAGGTAGCGTGGGACTACTTTCGAGGGGGAAGTCTTCCTTGGGTGGCTAGTGTGACTACATTAGTTCTCATTCCGATAGTCAAGGATCCTTTTTCACTAAACCAATATCGGCTAATCACTATGTGCAAATTTTTTTATAAAATACTTGCAGGTGTGCTAAACAAGCATATTGGCATCCATCTATCATCCCAGATTTCAGAGAAACAACATGGGTTTGTGAGAGATATGACCATCCAAGGTTCTATTGGGCTTTCTCGAGAGATTATGGATGATATTAATAAAAAATCTCAAGATTTGAATATGGCTGTTAACTTGGATATGAAAAAAACCTATAACAAACTTGAGTAAGGATTTATTTTCAAAGTTCTCAGAAGAAAGGGTTTTTCTCCTTTGGCTATTGACCTCTGGTTCAGATGTTTGAGTTCTCCCTTGCTATCTATTTTCTTCATGGGAAGGATGAAAGGATTCTTTGAATCAGTCTATGTTCTTAGACAAGGGTATCTGATGTCGCCCAGTTTATTCACTCTGGCCCAAGATACATTGAGCATATATATCAAAGCCACCATGCAAGAGGCCACCATTCATCCTTTTCACTGCCGTCACCATTTCTAGAATTTGCATCACCTTATGTTTGTAGATGATACAGTCTTATTGATTAATGGGATCTTCAGATCTATTTGGGGTACAAATACCATTTTTGAAGATTACTACAAATGGAGTGGTCCGCAAATTAATAGAGATAAAATTAGTATCTTCATCTCAACTTTTTTTCTAGAATTCCATGGTCATGACATTGAATCTAGCTAGGGAATTAGCATCAGGAGTCTTCCTTTGGACTACCTTGGCACTCCAATCAAATCAGGGAGGCTCCGTATCAAACACCTGGATAATGTTTTGGGGAAACTCTCTTCTCGCATCAACATTTTGGAAAACTGATTTCTTTTCTTTTGGGGAAGGATTACTCTGGTTAATAGCTTGCTTACATCGATTCCCATGCATGTCCTTTTGGTTCAAAAGGTCCCCAAGTATTTTCATAAGAATATTGAGTGGATTATGACAAATTTCATCTAGGACTCAAATTTGATGGGTCAGTACCATTGGGTATCCTAGTTGAAAATGGCCCTTCTCACGGATGAAGTTGGTATAGGTCTCAGAAGTGTCTCTGAAATAATGCATTGCCTTTATGCGAGTCTGGCATGTGAGGTAGTTATTAGGAGTACTCTTTTGGATCGTGGTATTTTGGAGATGTATGGGAACTACCTAGAACAAATGAGCAACCGATCCTACATTGGGAGAACTATTCAGGGGCATATACCTCGCCTTCTTAGCCAGATGAGATGGATCATCGGCCATAATGACATCGGGTTTTTTCATAACAAATGGGCAGGGGATATTAATGGCTTTTTAGGCTGTCCAATCATATCACTTTCAAGCAAGAATGTGTTCATCCTTCCTTCATCCAAGTAGTCCAAAGTAAACAATATTTAAAAGTATTCTATATCATCAATCTCTCAGATGACCCAGATTGATGTGTTTTCAAGGGTACCTCTTCAGGTTCTTTTTCTGTTAAATCCTACAGGTTGTTACTTCATGGAGCCCAAGATTAGGATCCATGGGTCCATCTCCTCTGGTGAAAAAGTGTTCCTTTAAAATATAATTTCCTCACATGGAGTAATCAACACTATACTGTCTCTACTGATGATAATATCTGTTAGAAAGGGGTTTAAATTGTTTACAAATGTTCTTGTTGTTAGACGCCCTATGTTGATACCACCTAACAGTTATTTTTCAAGAGAGAATGTGCTAGCATAGTCTGGGGAGAAGTTGGGTATTTCTCTATCTTTTCATCATCAATCAGTTTGGGTATACCCTTCTTGCAGCAATGGTTATATGGAGGTGGATCTAATAACAAGGAGAAGTAGCCGATGGCAATTTATTTTTCAACCAGCTATTGGTGTATCTGGGAGGTGAGGAACAAATCGTGTTTTGAAGGAGTTAAGTGCAAGAATGCGGGCTTGATCGCTAGATCAAAATAGCTGAAAGTATACCTAAGGGACCTCCTAAAAACTGGGAGGAAACTCCTTCGATGAGGAAGTTTCTATGGCATAAGGTGCAGGTTATCCATAATATGGTCTCGGTGGATTAATGGATATGCTGGAGACCTCCATTTGAAGGGATGAAGTTCAATTTCGATGGGTCCAGTGCTATGAGAGTTATGAGGGGTGGAGGCATGATCCGTAATTCCATGGGTTGCATGGTTGTAGTGTGTACTACTTTCTTCGGTAGTGGAGACTCCCTATAGGACGAGGCATGGTAACATCAAAAAGGAATTTAGTTTAGTCTATCTAAACATATGCTTCTCTCAGAGATTGAAATTGACTCCAAAATCCTCTATGATGAGCTGATGGATCACAACTCCACATCATGGAGCATTTTATACAATATCTGACACTGCAAGCTTCTCATGATTTGCAATACTAGATTACGTCATACTTAGAGTGGGGAAAATAAAGTGATAGACTTCCTGGAATCCTAGTTTCCTCATGATGATGATTTTCCCTCCTTCTCCAGCTTGGGATCTTTTCCCCTAGAGTCTGAGAGGATTTTTTTTGGTGATACCCTAGGACATCATTATTTTCTCCCCTATGTCAGTCCCCGTTATTTCCTTTTATTATTCTTCATTTATTTAATAAAAAATATAGTTAAAGGTGTGGTATATCTGACATGGTTTTTATTCATTCTGATGGTGAAGCATACTCACCTTCTCACAGGTTATTTTATTGTCTAGGAATGTTTGTTATGAATAATGATGCAGATTCTTAATTATCATTCTATGAAAAAGTTTGAATGGTTTCACATCTGACACAAAAAAAAGCAGATTTATAGATATATATATATATATATATGCAAGGTTATCTTATTCCCACGAAGGGTGATAGAGATACTTTAAATGTTTTTGATATTTTTTTATCTATTTTTTTATTAAAACGGGGAAAATTTACTTTATTAAATTTGTATTCATTTGTGCGGAGAATATAAAATGCATCTCTTTCTTCTACAAAATTACTATGTTTCCAGATTTTTCAATATGTTGATTGTGAAGTTTATAGAGATTTTTAGTTATGATAATAAATTATGTCCATTAATAAAAAATAGCATTCTTTGGTGAAGATACCACTTCCATAATGAAATTAGTATTCCATTGTAAATCAAAAAAAAAATTGTTGAAAAGTTTGATGATGCTGCATCAGATGTACAATAGTTATGGAAATTTAAGGAAGTTTAGAATAAAATAAATTATGTATATTCCCCATCTATAAAACAAAAAAATAAATGATAATGATCAGTGATGAGTTTAAGAAGTTGATGATACAAAATGCTAAAAAAACTAAGGAATACCGAGTTTTTTCCTGTCCTACTATGGCAAAGGCCTTAAATTATGTACTCCATAATAATTAGAATAATATGAAAAAAATAAATAAGTAAAAGAAGAGAATTTATAAAGCCAAAATTGTAAAATACTATTAAAAGGTGTTGATAATTATTTTTTGAATCATGTCCTTCCGATTTCTCATACTAATCAACTTATTCCAGAAGCAGGACTTATTTTAGAGGAAACATTCATTGTTCTTTTATGATATACCTTCAAAAATAAGTAAGGGAAAAGTAAAAAAAATATTGAATAATTTATTCCCATAATTCATAAAAAATAATCAGAATCAAAATTAGATGGGAAGGAATCATCAAAAATATCTAGAAATTTTAAAGAAGTACATGAAAAAGAAGCTCAAGAAGACGGAAAAGAAAATGAAGTAGAAGAAAATGAAAGAAGAAGTAAAAGAAGAGGTAGAATAAGAAGTTTAAGATGAATCTGTTGAAGAATAATAATAAATATAGGATTGAAATTAAAATAAAATATAAAATTATTCTTCATCTTCAACACCTTTAACCTCCAAAATAAGTTAGGAAGAAAACTATGAATGTTTTCAGGAAGAAAAATCTTTAGCATGAAAGAAATAAGTGTCATATTATGAAGAAGAATATAAAGAAAAATAATCAAATACCAAATTTTATTATAAGGATGAATTATAAAAAATTATTGATACTGTGGATGTTGTTGAAGAAATAAATTTTCTAGAGATGTTTCCAAATAAAGATAAAAATAAAGGCAACATAGTTGATGTCAGAACTAGAAAACTAAAACCTCTTTAGATTGAGCCCGATCAATTGGAAAATGAATATAGAATTGATAAGAAAATATTTTTATTACATTTTTATTTCTCTAAAATGGTCAATTGATAAAATTACATATATTCTAAATTTAGAATCGAAATGTTAGTTGATTCATGAATAATTAAATAATAAATCAGAATCACTCAAAGTGTTGACTGAAAGTCTAATAAGTATTGAGACAGATTTAGATATTTTTCATGAAAATTTTAAGGCAAAAAAATATTCATAAATTCAAATGGTGTAGTTGTATGACCAGTTGGATGTTTATATACAATAACATGATGAACGATTTTTTTTGTAGAGCATATTTTGTTAGAAATGGTAGGTTCCTTCAATAAGTTATCCTCAAATATGTTCAATAGAGTGATGTTTATAGGAGAATTCAGGGATTCAACTAATGATTAGATAGAGTAAGTAAATTTCCTGAGACAAAAGGATTAGAATTTTGTTTTAGAGATTATATTTCTCAGATAATGTGAAATGGAAATTTTATATATAATGTGAGAGAATAAAAATTATTCTAAGAAGATTGAAATATTAATGTATGATGTTCGGAAACATGCCGCTCTGGAAGAAAAGATCAAAATAATTCAAATTATTGACACATGTTTAAAAATATAATGGCATTCATGAAGACCCTAAAGAATAAATATTAAAGTTTTCATTTCAACTATCAATGGATCTTTATCAACCATTTGAATCATTGATGAATGTAATTATATTTTCATCGAAACCCATTGTTCTTGAATGTTTTACAGTAAAAACTTTGTATACGTTTTTTTTCATATTATTAATTAATGAATAGTTAGATTAATACTATTTAATATGTATTTTTATCTAACTTTTTAGTAAATATTATATACATTCCCTTTTATTTTTAAAATTACAAAGGGGTGAATGATTTATAAAATGGGAGAAGAATTAATAATAGTGGAGTATTTGGGGGGGGGTTATTATTTAATAAGAGGAAGTAGTCCTTAAAGGGTGGAAGTATTGAAATGGGGTGATGTTAAATACATTACATAATATTAATAATGAATTATAAGCTCAGGGGGAGTTATAAAAAATAAAATATTAGTTCTTAAAAGAACAAAGGGATGAAAGTTTTTCTTCTAATTATATATATATATTATGTGGTTGTTTATTTTTAAAAAGGGGGATACTGTTGATTAAAAAGTTCTAATTATTAATCTTCCATTATACTAGTTTTAAAAATGAAAAAACTCTCTTAAAACAATGTTTACTAAATTTTTACTTCTCACATATTTTGTTTTTTTTATAGAAAAAAATAATTTTTTTCATACATTGAGATGTTTCTAATGCACTGAGAATATAAACATTATATTATTTAATTTGATCCATTAGATTCATTATCCATATGATTAATTATATTTACCTTTATTCAGATTATTATTCATAATTCTATATTATTTATCATGTTGAAAACATTCATGAATTTTGGACTAATTTTGGTATTGATACATTGGACTAACCCTCATCATTTTCATCATATTGAAAATTAGTAAGGAACTCCATTAGACGGAATGAAGTATATAATTAGAGTATCTAATAATATTTTATATTATAATGATTAATTTTATCATTGAAATGGTTATTAAACAAAATTACATCATAAATTTGGTCATTCAAAAACATTATGTGTTTCTAAAGAGCCAAAGTTCTGAGTCTATTGTAAATAACTCAGAAATATGATTATTGGAGCTCTGCCTATAAATAGTCGTTCATTTGAAGATTTGGGAGCTGAGCATTTTTTTAAACCCAATATGTCTAAATTTTTGTCTTTATGAACTTATAATTCCAGAATTTTTTTAATATATTAGAGAGTTTTAGTTCTATGTAATCCTTGTTAATTTTCTTTCTTTAGAATGAATTTACTTTTACAATAGTGTTCCCAATCATTGTTATGATAGAGGGCTTCTAGGAATAGGAAGATGGTGAGTATGATCTATTAATTGAAGGATTCAGGGGATAGTAAGGTATACACTAATCATTATATCATGGTCTTTTGAGGATAAGAAGATATATCTTATTCGGATCAATGTATTGAAGGATTTTCTAGTATAGAAAAAATAAATTTATAATATGTATAAAACTATGGATACCTTTTGTTAAATATATTTAATACCTTTCGTCTTAGGGGTAAAAGGGTGTATTCTTTTAATATATATTTTAAGTCATTCATTCTTTTACTAGCTATTGTATTTATTTTATTACGAGACTATCCTATTATGCATGTAATAGAAAGTTAGCCTTTATACATATATTTCTATACTTTTTTTTATCAGTGTAATGACGAATAAAATAAAAACATAATTTCATATCATCATATCAAATTTGGTTGTGATTCCTTCACTTTGATCATTGTATGATCTTTGAGTATGATATTATTATGTAAAGTGGTATTTTTTTATTAGTTTAAATTTTTTAAATGACATT
Source organism: Viscum album (assembly GCA_963277665.1). Taxonomy (NCBI): domain Eukaryota; kingdom Viridiplantae; phylum Streptophyta; class Magnoliopsida; order Santalales; family Viscaceae; genus Viscum; species Viscum album. The sequence continues at coordinate 1,102,041,537 of OY728133.1, read as the reverse complement.
TCACACCCCCTCTTGTATATATACACATAAAAGATACTCATATGATCCAACATGCTCATTTTATTTGATTTCCTTATGATTCTTGTCTTACGAACTGCCAATATTTATTCCATGACTCAAGATTATGATATTTTACATGCTAGGTATGACTTTCAATTATTATGACCATTTTTTCATACCAATATGTTCATATCATGCATACATATCTCCCTTTTTTACACTTACTGAGCATATGAGCTCATAATTTATTATTTTTATTTTCCATAGGTCATGTAGAAAGGTTTATATAATATATTTATATGATGTTTACTTAATAATAATATCTTTATGGTATAAATTCAATAACTTCCACCAAATTAAGAGAATTTGTTCCTAGTATCCAATGACACTAAACTATTATAGACCTAGAGTGTGTCATTTTGTAATGTGTTGAATATAGATTTGAAAAATTTAATATCTATGTATGAGAAGGATGGGTATCTAAATAGGTGATCCTCCCGTTTCATCTACGTTTTTTATATGGGTGTCTCCCATGATCTCTATTTTCATTTGTTTTTTCTCAACCACTAATCACCAATAAAATGATAGGAGTTACCATTAATTTTTCAATCTCACCATATCCATTAGAAATAGATCTTATAAATATTTATTTATCCACTAATAATATTATTTTATTTTTAATATTTACACAAAATTCTATAATCAACCTAACACCATGGATATATGAAGATCATACAACTATAATACTTGTCTCTCAACTCATATCTTTGTAGCATAAATACTTATCTTTAATACTTTACATATTTAACATGAATATGAAAGCTATAAATACAAAATAAGACCATCCATATCCTTCTTCATCTTGAATTGAAAATAATTTTCTGATATTTAAATCCACTTCACATTAATTCTATCATATTCAAATTTAATTACCAGATTAAAAAAATCCGGAAGCACCACAATTATACATTGATATTATCTTAGAAATTAATATTATCATTAAATTACCTCAACATATATTGACTATAAATTTCATAAATTAATTAATCCTAGATCATAATAATTTTTTTAATATTTAAATCATTTAATAATTGTACCATTGGCAACAAATTTCTTTCTATTTTGATCAATGATTTTGATTTTCAAATTATCTCATTTGAAATTTCTTGATTAAAAAATGACATTCTAAATATATTACCATGTAAATTTAAAAACCAATAATTATGATTTAAATAGAAATTATATAACATTATTACATTGCTATTATCATTTTGGTTGGAATTTATAGATAATTAAGTATAGAATTGCATAATAATATATATATATTTTCACACACAATATATTTTTTCCACAAAAAAATGTTCGGAAAATTACACTCATGTTTTATTCAAGAAACTTATTCTTACTTTAAGATGAATCACCATATTAGAAAAAATAATGTAGATATAGTTTTAACACATCCTTATATCCTATAAAAATCTATTTAAAATGTGGGATGAGCATAAACAACTTATTAAATGATATTAAAAATAAAGGTAATCCATTATTCTAATGAAGAAAATGAAAAAGCATTAAAATGTTTACTTTTAACACAATAAACATTAAGAGTATATAATAATTCATAGTCAAATGTGAAAATATAATTCTTCTTAATGAAATCCTTTAAACACCATAACAATAATATAAAAACTGTCAAGGTATATTGGGAAAAAAGTGAACCCATGAAAGTGATTTTTATTGAAAACAAACCATTAAATTTTAAGAGTTCATACACCTTGTTCTATAATAAATAATTTTTCATTAAAACGCTTCAAAATTATATAAAAACTACGTAATACCATTTTGGAATTATAATCATCACTCATGTTTACTGTTGCTTCACACATATATAATAAATCATAATCAGTTAACTTTTCTCATCTTTTCTTTAGAGGAAAACTCATTACACACTACATTAGAGAGAGATATAATGGGATTTATTTTCATCATATATAATGTCAAATAACCATTACATTAAATAACATATAGTATCATTCACTTTTCTATAACAATAATCATTTGGATCAATAATAAAAAATCATTTTTAATTTCCTCGTAAAAATTAGTATAAATATTCTTTTTTGTATTTGATAAACTAAACAATCCCAAAAAAATAGAATAGGATATTATTTTAAAATATATATAACTTTGATAAGAAGACTGATAATGAATAATAACCATGAAATAAAAAAAATTCATATGGTAAATTTTAAAAAATAATTTTTACACTTATGCCAAAAGAACCAAATGTGACATATACAGAAAACATTAAATGAATTTATTTTCATAATATTGAATAAAATAAAAAATAGTTTAAAATTAATTAACAAAATAATTTTAGATTATATAATAAATATGTTAAAAATTTTGAATAATATGAAAATATAGAGAAAATAGTTGAAATGAAAACCTTCTAACAATGTTCTAAATAATCTATAAGACATTAATAACTTTTGAACTAAAATAAAATTGAATGACAAAACATGATATAAATTATAAAGAAAAATAAATTTAGGTAAAATATTTATAGTTATAATCCTTAAGTTAGTATATACACAACATAAAATTAAACCTGTGATGGGGATGGAATAATTCTGAAAGAAATGAAATTAAGATGAAAAATATATTTCTTTGATCTCATCTTTCTTCTGAGATTCTCTAAATCTTGAATAATAAAATGATATTAATTAATAATTTTCATCATAAATATTTTCATATTAATTCCATTATTATTATAATTTTTATTTATATATTTCTATGTTCTATTTTTTTATTATAATTTTTAATTTTACAAAAAACATTTTGAGGCTATTCGGTCCAAATTAGCTACGTTGTTTTGACTCTGGTCCCAGGAGTAATCATCCCATAATATCTAAATTATTTAAAATTTTAAAAATATTCTATATTTAAAAAAAATATAATTTTGAACAATCTATTTATGTTATTCATGTAGTATTAAATATTTCATTTCATGGAGGTGGTAGTCTGCATATACACAAGGTCGACATTTCCATTTTTCCAATAGATGAAATGAAAATAAATAAGATAAATTATTATCATCATATAACCATAATAACATTATAATAATAATATTTATTCATTATTTAAATCCTTGTCTCGATACCTTTGATATGGAAATGAAAAATGAAACACATCACTCCATGGAGGTGGTAATCTACTTGTATGCTTGAGCGACGTTTCCATTTTCCAATAGGTGGGAGAGTGTGATGGTTGATGATAATTAATATTTTTATCATTCTAATTACGTAATTAAAATAATATATATCCATTAAATCCACATTTATAACTATCAGTGTGAGTTGGATGTGAAAAATGAAACACATATCTTCTTGGTTATGGTTTTTAGTACGTGCGCATGAGCGATGCTTTAATTTTATATAGAATGAATGAAGGAAAAAATAGTAGTTACTTTTACATAAAAATATTTCTATAGAGTAAATATACTAATGAAATTATATATTGATGATTAAAATATATTTTAGGTTGTATGTGAAGAAATAAACATGAAATAATACAATTTAGACTTATACACCCTCCTTGAAAATCTTTTATTGGCTTATAACTTAAACGTTCAAGAATTGGTATTTTTGTGAGTCTATGATCTCTAGGTAGTGTATATGAGATTTTGGCGGTATTTTTTTATATATTAGTCATGGTAGAGTACTTAATGTTTGATTATAAGTGATGAAAAGTTTTTACCTTTTACAAGTAGGAGTTGTGGAACCCTTGTAAATATTAAGAAATTTAAAATATAATAAATTTATTTTTCATGAAAAGTGGAAAAATTTATTAAATTTCAAAATATAGTATATGTTAATATCCTAAAACACTCTAACAAATATATTTGGATAGGTTTTAGTGATTTTTTAATCCTTATCTCTTATTTTATCCCATTCCCCTCCCCTACTCATTAACCCTTTCAACCTTTATTTTTGTGATAAACTTTTACCGTGGTATCAATTCATTATGGAAAAAAATGAAATGAATCCAATTAAAAACATTATTTATTTTTATTTGAAATATGGAATCCATTTTATATTATTCTATTTTTAGATCTAGTATAAATTAATTCAAACATATGTACACAAAATGCAATGTAAAACAATTATTAGAAAAATTATTTTTTAAAAATAACAATGATTTTACAAAAAAATAAAGTATAATATTGATTCTAAAAATTTATTTGGTTTATTATGGATAAATGAAATTTATTATACATTTATATTAAGATTAAACTAATAGTAAAATTACAACCACTCTATTAAATGAAATGAACAACAATTTTTTTTACTAGATAAAAAATACAACCCATATTCCAAAAAGTCAATCATGAGTTTGAAAATTTACCCAAATATTTTTAAATTATTAATTTTATTCCTTATATATATATATATATTCAATAATAGGGATTTATATATTTTTAATTCATATTAATATCAAAATGAAATCTTAAGTTAATCTACTTGTAAAATTAGTATTTTTCACTATAAATTCAAAAATCAACAATTTCAGAAAGATCCCAAAACAATATCTTCATATTATTTTTACATGATTATGTGAAATATTAAATCCATTTTATATATTTAGAATTATAATATTAAAAAACTTAAATTTCAAATAAAACCCTATAATATATTGGAATAAAATTTGGTTAATTAAAACTATTACTTTTTTGATTGAAAATTTATATAAAATTATTTATATAATTATAATGAATATGAAGCCATAAAAATATAACATATAAGTAATAAAATTAATTTGATTCTAGGATTACATATGTCATCAATTTCTTTTTACCTTAAATAAATTACAACTTATTAATTTTATTCATTACCTAAATAAGTGAGTATATATTCCCTCATGGTATTTTTAAATTACCTTGTTTCTTATTTTATCATATAGTTATTCTATAAAAAATGAACTTGGATAGTTTCCTTATTCCAATTTATAATATCTTTTTGACATAGAATATATATGTTTTTTTAGATAAGAATGGTTTTCCTCTAATTTAACTTTATCAAGGCTCAAAACATGGGTTATATAAAGTATATATTTCTTTAATAAATAAACCAGAAACACATCATGTAACTGGGAATAATTTTAAGTTAAGTCAACATATCATGAAAATCATCCCACTTTTTATATAATTTTATAAAAAAATTACACGATAGGCTTAATTTTTTGTTCATTCGAATAAAAATAACTTGTTTCTATGTAAACAAATATAGAAATACATGGTCACTTATCTCAAATAAAAAATATTTCATGTTCTTATCTTTGTAAATTTTCATCCATATCTATGTTTCCCTCATATATTTCTAATTCATCACTAACATCATAAACATATATTTAAACAATTATAGTCCTGAAAACATTATCGTACTACCTTTGTCCCAACATTCTAGAGTACGAAACAACTTTAAATATAATTAATCAAATGATGCATTATGTGTATTCGAATGTATACTATTATTAAAAAAATTAAAATAATAAAATATGTTGACCAAATATTCATGAATAATTAAATGTGATATCCCAGAGTATATCCTCCAAATTTATATTTCTATCTATAATTTTAAATTATATTAAGGATGGAAAGTTATAATGAAATATAAATTAAAAAAAATAATATTTGAATTATTTTCCACAAATTTTACATAAATGTTGGATCAAAACTAGAAATAATAGAGAGAGGGACTATATGAAACATGACTATATATTCAAGATTATGTTTTCAAATTTGATCCAAATACATACTTTCTTGAATAGAAATAAAATGCATAGATGTAGTCAAATGATCAATAAAAAATCAAATCACATCATTACCCTAAAATATATTTGAAAATCCGTCCATTAAATGCATAGATATATTCTCCAAATTTCAATTGGGAGCTAGATATGTCAGAATCATTCCCTTTGATAATTTTCATTTGTATTTAACCTTTTGATAAGGTAAAAATTTCATAGTAAAATCATCAATATATTTATTTATTTTTTCCCACTAAAAACATTCTCAATGTTCTATATATACCATAGAATAACCAAGATGAATAAAAAATAGAGAAATGTGAGCCTCACTCAACAATTCATTTTTACTAAAAAATATTGATTCACATAACCACATTCCAAATATAATTATTATATATCGATTAATATTAAACTCAATAACCCTAAATTCCATAATCAATTTTATTCTTTCTTGAAAGCCTCAATCTTTTTTTGTGCCCTCTTAATATTTTTTGACATAGATGATCATAATGACACCTGAACCAAAATTAAACATGTTTTTTCATATAAATATTATATTAAAACATTCATTAAATCTTAAACTAATATATCATATTCCAAAAAAAATTAATGATAAATTTGATATTAGGATCAAGTAATCAACTACCATTTTCTTTTACCAGGATGATAGTGGATAATGAAATTATAATCCTTTATCAGTTCAAATCATATTCTATGATCATGTATTTCTATTTTTCAATAACTAAATAATTCAATATTTTATATATAGTATATCTTTAAAATTTAACCGATATATATTATGCCTCTATATTTCTAAAAAAACTATTGTATGTAATCCATGTTCCAACATAGGATAATTTTATACTTGGGGATTCAATTGACGCTATACATAGTTAGTTACCCAATCATTCAGTTAAAAAAACAATGTCCCCTCAATAAATAATCACAATAAAATCAAAATTCTCCATTTAATGATGTCAAATATAATATTTGAACATTAAAAAATATTATTTTTAAATCTAGAAAAAATTTATCCTAGTTATTTTCCTAAATTAAATTTACTCCCTTTCAAGTTAACATGGTTATTTTTCTAGATATCTAAGTAGTTATTTCAAAAAACCACAATTACTAAACCACTACTCTATGAAAACATCAATTGTTAGTGAATTTTTTTTCACACTTTTACACCATATTAGTTTTTAAAGGATAAATAGTTATTCCATATTTATGAAAATATATTCCCAAGTAATGAAATATGTTGTATGAGAAATATCATTTTTTTAGTTTTTCAAAAAACTTCATTTAGTTTATGGTCTAAAAAATCCTTTAATTCTTCTCCTGGTATTTATAGATTTTATAATATATAATAATTTCATTAATTAATACCACAAAAAATTAATTCAAATACTTACATGAAACACCATTCATAAGATTTATAAATACAGTGGGTATAGTTTGTAACCTGAAAGGCATAACCATAAAAAGATAATGTTCAAACCCAGTTTAAAAATCATTCCTTAGTATGCCATATTACATCAAATTCACAATATTTTATCAAAATGTATGTGAATCATTTCAAAATAATGAGTTCTTTAGAGATGATCAAACAAATGATCAATATAAGGAAATAAAAACGTGTTTTTAATAGTAATGTTATTGAGTGATCTAAAATCAATTAAAATCCTCAAATAACAATCCATATTTAAAAAAACCATAGTAGCCTACGGTGAAGTAATAGGGTGGAAGAAACCCTTATCAATTATCTCTCGTAACTACCTTTTTCAATTCCCTTAACTCCACTAGAGCTATTTAATAATGATGTTTTGAAATAGGATTAACATTGTGAACTATGGTAATAGTGAATTCATCCTCCTGATCAAAAATAAAACTTGACTAATCATGAAGAAATAAATCTAAAGATAAATTTAATATAATTACATCTATAATTATAAAAGTTACCTAAATTTAATGGTTTATGAAAGATATGTTTTACTTAAATCATCAATTAGTTTATCGATTTCTTGATATGTTAAGAAACGTATGAACTGATTAAGAAAGTTATGAACTGATCCTTATAAATGAATTAAATATCACTCTAAAAATTTAAATAAATATTTTAGCTCTATAATCTATTTTATAGTAATAAAATAAAAGCTATTCCATACCATAAATAACAATGAGATCCATAATGTGTAATATAAAATTATTTATAATCCATTCTATATATGATAACAGGAAGGTTCTAATAAATCACTATTTTGTTAAAATTTCTACATTTGGTTTTTACCAAAAAAATATATTCATTTATTGAGTTGATATATGAATTTTATTAGAAAATATTCTAGAAATAAAATAATTCATCAACCGAAAATCAAAAAATACATTGACATGATCATAATAGAAATGTAATTTACTAGTCCATAATTTATTTGATGGTGCATCATTTTCTAATGTGTATGCGATTGATTTTATATACCCTTATACATATAATAATGATGATTTCCATCCTTCAAGAATTTCTTCCGACACATATCATCATAGTGAGTGATGTCATTGAAATTCAAAATTTTTACTCCTCATTTGTTATTATTCATATGACCATGACCATTGTTTTTTTATATTCCATATTGTGCTAAATTTTTTAACATACAATATTGGTAATACTTCCCCGATCCTATAAAAAATTCCTTATAAATTATTTTATATCATTAAGAAAATGTAAAAGGATTACCACATAATTTACTTATGAACTACATCTATATTAATTTCCACCATGGGAAATTCTTATTCTTGTTGTCTTGAGGTATATATGTTTTTGAAAACTATATCTCAAGTTTATAATAACATATAACCACTATTTTATGTATTTTAAAATCAAAAGTGGATAATAATATTTATAAAATTAGTTTCAGAGAAAAATAAAATATATCAATTTTACTCTCATGGATTAAAAAAACTGTTTTATACCTCTAGAGTCTATTGAAATTTCCTTCATAAGAGGATACTGAGTCCTCTTTTCTTTTCGTAAATTCTAGAAATTAATTTCCATTTCATTTTAAAAAATTTAATGAAATATTTATTAATAAAGAGATCTTAAAAAACTTTTTAATAGATTGTTTCAATTTCATTTTTTTATTTTTAGTCCTAATTGAAGACCACAACTGGTTGATATAACCTTTAAATTAATAAATAATTAGAGTTAACTTCTAATTCAGTAAACATTCCAAAACATTTAATATATTTTCCAAATCATTTATCCATCTGTTATTATTCAGTAGGTCCGAAGATCTACACGAAACTAGAGGGTGTGGTTCTAAATAATGGTCTAGTATCAACATATTCATATTTATAAAGAATTATGCTAATCTATATAAAGTCTTCCACCATTTATTTCCTTCTTCAATTAAGATATCTTAACAAAAAACTACTCAACATCAACTTAACCTATTTCTGTTATTAGGTTGGAAAGACCATTTCCTCTTAATGTCTTTATAACTATTACATCACATTTTCTCTGTAGAGGATCATTTTTAGTAGACCTGTAATTGATAAAGTAATATGTAAATATATAAAATAAATATATCCATAAGTTATAACCATAGATTAATATATCTCAAAATATTTTTTTAACATCATCATAACCTTTAAATTTATCTAAATCTATGCTATAAGACTCACTAAAATACCATGTAACATACAAAATAATCAATTTTTATTTAAATAGTAATGTTTCCTTGTTATTATATTCTCATGATATTTTAGGTTTAGGGGTGTAGAAAATTAGGAAGACCATTACATAAGAAAGAATAATTTCCACATAGTGAATATTTTTTCAATAAAATAGTTTCTTAAATTTACAACCCATTTTCATTCAATACACTTCTGTTTGTTTTAATAAGAGTCAACATAGTGGAATTAATAATTTATATATAGCTTTAAAACATTTATATCCTATCAAAAGATTTATTAAAATTTCTATGGATATAAAAATATCAATAAGGGATAAAAAAATAAAGGAAACAAGATAGTTTAATGAAAAACATGAAAACCGATAGAAATATTTATTTTTTTACCATAAACATCACATGTATAAAATATTTCAATATTACATGAGCAATTAAACCTTTTCTCAAAGAAATACTTTAATACTCATAACACGCATTGAAAAACTATGATGTTGTCTTAGGAAAACAAGACAACCAAAGAAAATTACTATTCTTGGAAAAAACATTTCATTTTAGAAAGACTTAATATATTCTTCTTGAAATAAAATTATTTCCATTAAAAAAATTAAAAATGATTGAAAAAACATGTAAGAACCATGTAAAATTATATTCATCACCCATGTTCACTCATATGTAATAACTCATAAGGAGTTAATTTCATTTATCATTTCTCAAAAAAAATCATTAAAAAACACATTTAGAGTTATATCCTGGTTTCACCAATTATTATCTTTAAATTATGAGAACCATTATAAGAAAAAACATATATAACGTTTCATATTTAAATAATAACACTCAATTGAAGACATTATAAATTATCAAGTAATATTAAAAACCAATAATGACTATGATATTAGGAAAATGTAGCCTTGTGGTAAATGTTTGAAATTGTTATTTTTTATATTTTCGTAAAAAGGAGTCAAAAGTGGTCCATACCGAAAATATTATAAATATAAATTTTATAGACCAATAAAAAATTAAAATATTGTTCAAAATTACTTTAAAAATAATTTAATTTTATAGAATACTATTATTGAATATTTTAAAATATATGGATACAGAGAAAAATGATTTGAAATGAAAACATCATAACAAGGCTTTAATGAAAAATCCCATATAACTTTAGTAACATTTCAATTGAAAGGTACTTGAAAGAGAGAACATAAAATGCATTTTTTAACCACTTTAATTTAGTTAAATTAATTTTAAAATAAATCCATTTGGAGTTTTATAAACTTTATACAAGAAAACATGTGGTAAAAATGGAATAAGTCTCAAAGAAAGAAAATTGATAAAATAAATCCCTTACCTTGAGTCTCATTTTTTTTTACTTTTTCATACATAATAAAAATAAAATTATATTAAATATATAATTTCGTATACACATATTTCAAGTTATTTACATTATAATTATTCATTTCATTTTATTTTTTAACACATCATATTTACTTAATAAATTAGTGAAGTTGTTCTGAACCTTTTGAGGTTGTTAGTTCTAGAATAACTTCAGTGGGTTAACCATGGTCAAAGGGGCCATAGTTCTATCATCAAAATATTATAAAAAAATTATAATTATAATTTTTTTAAATTAAATATATAACTAAAACCATTCCTATAAGAAATTAATGAATAATTAAAAACAATATGCCAGGGAGAAGTAGACTCCACTTGCACCTGAGTGGAATTTTTATTTTTCTAATAGATGAAAAGGAAATAAATAACATAAATGTTTAAACATGAAGAATAAAATTAATTAAAAAATAAAATATTTATTCATTAAATCTATCATTATTTCCAACCATGTTATATGGTAATGAAGAAAAACACAACACTTTATCCAGGTGACAGTTCACACATACCCACAAGCAAAATTTCCATTATCCAATGGATGGAGGGGTGACAAGGTGTATGATATTTAATATTTAAAAATTAATAATTACATAAAAATAAAAATAGATATCCTTAAAATAAATCTTTATAACTATACATGTGATGTTATTATGAAAAAAAAACACATCACTTTGTGGTGTGCTTGTCTGCACTTACTCAGATGTGACAATTAAATTTCACATAGGTTGAAAAGGATGTAGAAAATAGTTTATACACAAATATATTTACATTTAATTTCAGAAAATATATTGAATAAATTATATTAATAGGGTTATAATATATTTTGTTTAGGTACCAGAAGAAATAATATTAAATTAATTCGTTTAAGACTTATAACTTCTCATTGGATATCTTCCATTGGATTTCACATTTAGCCTAATGTGTTTAGTATTTTAGAGAGCCAAAAATCTCTTGTATGTTTATATGAGAGTTGGGGAAGGATGTGGGTAGATATTTGTCAACATAGGGTACTAAATTTGTGTGTATAAGTTAGTATAAGAGGATCCATTTTATAAATGATAAGAGTGGAACCCTTGTAAATATTAAGATCAATAAAATATAATAAATATCTTTCTCATGGTAATTGGATCCAATTTAGTCCAATTTCAATGATAAATTTTGTTAATTTAAAAATAAATGCATATATTAATATTTATACATATATTAAATATATTTTAATCCATATTTCTTAGTTTAACCCCACCCACCCCATAAATCCTCTTAACCATTACCGTGGTGACAAACTTTTATCACGGTAACTATTCATTTCAGATAAATGTGGAATTTTTCTCATTAAAAAAATTGAACATGATTATTAAGAAAATTGTATCCATTTCCTAAGAATATATTTCTATAGTTGTTAAAAATATCCATTAATATATGTATGTAAAATGCAACAAAAATCATTTTTAGAAAGATATCTAATTTAGGGATACAACTATTTCAACACTAAAATAAATTATAGTGTTTATTACCATGAACTGATTTGTTTTATTAATAATAATAATAAGGTTATTACATAGTTTGATAAATTCAAAATTAAATGAAACCTTCCAACCATATAATTCAATTCAAAGAACTAAAAAAAGTTTTTAATTAGATTAAAATATATTTTTTTACAAAAGGTTATGTATGGGTTTCAAAATTCAACATTATAATTTAAAATAATTTATTTTACTAAGAAAGTACATATTTAGTTGATAATTTTTTTTATATTTTTTATTTCAATATTATATAATAATAATTTAAAAAAATATGGAATTTTATAATCTTTATTTCTTACTATGTGCCCACAAATCAACAATTTCATTTATATACCAAAAAAATATAAATATTATTTTTATATAATGATGTAATAAAAACTGAAAATTTTATTAATTTAAAATTTTGAAATAAATAAATTTAATTCATAAATTAAACCGTGTAGTACATGGAAAACAAATTAATCTATTTAAAATTACTCATTTTAATTAGAATTATATTTAAAATAATTTATAATAATAAGATGAATATAAACCCATAATATTAGTAGTATAAATTTTAAAATTTATTTATTTCTAAGATTACCTAGATTTTCACAGTCATATTAGTTTATATCCTCTTCATCAAATCATATCTAATAACATGGATCAACAAAGATTTAATACTTTTTAATATCTCATGTAAGATCTTTGTCGCATGAATGAAGTATAATATATTTCCAAATTTTGATCAATATATTGATAATGAATCATACGAAAATTGTAAACTGAGTCAAACATTGATCATAGTGACTCTTACGTAGATCTGTTAACCTCTAACATGACTACAAATAGATATGTAGATGACTCATACATATATTCCTTTTCATATAAAATGACTTATACGTGAGTCATGGAAGTTTTCATTTTTCTACTTCCGCTACATAAATTCATACCTTGTTCAATGTAAATAAGATACATTTAAAAATAAACTCAATCCCTCTTCTATCTCCGTAAAATACCACAGGAAATCTCCAATTAATTTCTAGAATTATTTTAATAATAAAAAAATATATTTAGTATACTTTAAAGGCCCTTATAGCATATAAAATTCTTAAATCAGAGTATTCCATGAAATATAACTTCCTTATCATTTCATCATTACTCTTAGTCATTTAATCCTATATTCGAGTAGTTATTCCCATCGATTTCATTATGCTACATGATAAGAAATACAATGATGAACTCTCAATATATTATATAACTTATCACATAACATTAAACCACATTTCTTTTATATTATAATATTTACATGTTGTTTCATTATTTTATCCACTATCAGCTTCTTCTAACTCCACTATAACTATAGTAAATAGCATAGGAATCATTCCATCTGCACTATTATTTGTTCCATAAATTCCACATCTTGAAAATACTAATTTATGTGGTTGTTCGTTTATAATTCATCACTTATAAAACTTCTTTTATAACATAAGATTGTTTCTCCTCTTCATTATCAATTATATATAAATCCAATCTCTTTTACCATTTGTTAATCATATACTCTAAATGTTTCTTTAGATGAAATCACATTCTATCAGAAATGATTTATTAATTATAAGATGAAATTTTCATTGAAAATAAATAAAAACCCAATCCAATGGGAACTTCAGTGCCCATTTTCACTGAATTATATTTCCAGTGAAAATAATAACCATGTTTCTCTAACATTTGAATTGAGACTAAAAAAATTTCAATTGAAAATCCGACCCAATGTAAGCTCAACCCATTACCAAATGACCCTCTTAGCCTAATATATAATTAACCCCAAGCCATGTACTATAATCCACTAAACCACATATTAGTTAATTATATCCCTTAATTTAATTTTATTTACATATGGTCTTCATGAATTATGTAGGAATTTTCATACATAATCCATTATATTTTCTCTCATTCTTCCCATTCAAACAATCTAATTCATCTCATTCATCAATCACTGGTAGAGGAGTAGTTGTAGACTGGGGAAAGGAGTAGGTCTAGAACATCCACAGGGGAGGTCCACTTTCAATACATTTATTTTATTTCATTATGTATTCCATTCTAGAGAATTTATGTAAATTAAGGGGTTTGTGATCTATTTATATGATTTATCTCATGTGAAATTTTGATTTCATTTTTTTTGTTTTAACTTTTTCACTAAATGGAATTTTGTAAAATTATTTTATGTTATGGGCTTTTAATGATAATTTAATACCAAAATAATAACTTGAGACATTATTAGTACATCCTAATGGATAATAATTCTTTGTTTGTAGCTAAAACAAAATCATGTAAATGAGTTAAAATAACTATTAATATGGGATAAGGTTTTCCTTAATGGGACTTTTGAATTTTTGAGTAATTCCTAAAATACTATGAGAGTGGAAACTACCAATATAGAGATGACCTAGATAATATCCATTATTGTGACCACATATACATGATTCACCTCATATCCTATTAAAATGAAAAAGGGTTAAAATTTGAAATTTTTATTCTATATCAACCTCTCTTTGCTGATACAACTCAACAACCCTGAAAAACCACTAAATAATCTATATAATAAATCCTACCAATTTAAAGTCCATATGGGCAGACTCCGCAAATCATTTACCTTATCCATGTCAAATAAGACCTTTCCTTAGAAGAATATTCTACATAATAGAAATTATATTATAAAAAATAAATCCCTCTATATTTCATCATCAAAAAAATTCACATTCCAAACTAAGACTAAGTGGAAAAAAATCCAACTATATAATTTCATTTTAGTTCACATGTTTACAATAATTAAATTGTGTTTCATTATAATAATTCATTTAAAAACCCTAGTTTTCAAAAGAGAACAATCATCCTGTCATTGAAAATCCAATTTCTTGCAATAAAACCAATTTTATTTAAATTCATGTCATGTGATGCACTATATACCATCCTTAACCTAATGCATAAACTGTTTCATGTTTAACCAGTTGTGGGTCTACATAATAAATATAACAAATCATCAAGGTTATCTCCCAAATATATTATTCATCGATTTTCAGATAACATAGAGTAGTTCATAATTAGGCTTTCCATTCCTTTTTATAGGTACACTTCGAGTCCCAACCATACTATTTTCCATGAATACCAAATTTACAAATATTAGACTCAATAAAAACTCATGGATAACATTTATTTAAACATATCCTTGATGTCTTGAATCATATAACCTGTGTTATATACCACATAACTTCAAGTGCATCACTAGGTTGCTAGAGGCCGTTGAAAAGAAATGAGGGATCAAGGTATGAATCATGAATGATTTTCCTCCAATAATAAAACCATAAAATTTAAAATCGCATTTCAGACAATTTTGAAGTATAAGGCATTTAGAAAACATTAAATAGTGTACAAAACGTTTTTTTATTATAAACCACAATTTAACATATGAAATACAATAGTTCAAACATATATGAAAAAATAATAAAATACTCAAACTAAGAGCCATATGACCCCCCACAGTAACTCTATTATGGAACTAAAGATCACAAAAAATGATAAGTTATATCTAAACGTTACCAACATCACATCCAATCATATCTACATGCTCATAGAGGTTCACATATTGGGGTGAGTATAAAATAATTAGGATATCCCCAATATTTTAAGATACTTCCATTTATGATAAATATTGATAATAAGTATAAATAAACTATGATAAATCAAAAATGTTTTTATTACTAAAAGATTTTAATTATCAAAAACATTATGAATCCAAAACAATATTTTATAAAAAAATCCACAATTTTTTTAAAAAATCATCAAAATTAATTTTAATTTATTATAGAAAAACAAATATTTCTCAATGAAGTAACTTATATTTTAAAACACCAAAATTCCCATTGCTATGAAATTTTATATATTCATAAATCAATTAATGATAACTAATTTCTAAAATTCAAATAAAAAACTTATAGAAATATAATGGAAACTCATCATTTCCCATAAAATAAACTCAATTATATTAATTCACCCCTAATAAAAATGAAATGAAATAAACTTATTTTATATTTTACCATTACTTCTAAAATTTTTCAAGGTATGAATAAAACTTCATATATCCTAATCTCATTACATATTATGTGTCTAATATTTCACATTGTAATTATATATTCTATTCACTTCTACTCATTCTTTATATGTTTCCACCCGTTTTGGATGAGACACCTAGGTTTTAACAATATTTTCTCAAAAATTAAAATTAATATAATAAAAAACCTTCTGAAAGAATCCCAATATCTATGAAAAAAATCATATACCATTGTTTGACCTCCTATAATTGGAATTTTGTACAAATCAATTTAACCGAAAATCGTAGAACTTTTATTAAAAAAATTAATATTAAGATAAAAAAATTCCACATTAAAAACCCTATTTTAATTCAAATATATAATCATGTTTTTAAATTTTTATAATTTTATTTTTTAAAATGAAACTAAAAAGGTATATTATTTATAATATTTGAGGAAAAATTCACTATGACTAGTGATCCTTGGAATGAAATTGTACTTTCAATGTTAATATGGTCTATGAAATGAATTAAAATTAATATAAAACTATTTATCAAACCCTACATGAAAATAATTGTTTAGTGGGTGTATATTTACCACTCCTAAAAAAATATATGAATTTTCAACGGTTATTTGAAAACTACGACTAAATATTATGTGTTTATTAAAAAATCACTTCTCCCTTGTTCCCTATCCTTATCACACAACTACCACCCTTCTCCCCTAAGATCCCCTCCCCCTGACCCATAGATTCAACATCACCATGGTTCCCCACTCACTGGTTGTCATGTATCAATACATCCCTATGAGCCCAAGTCCCCTAAGCCCTCACCAGCACTATGGTCACAGCCCCCTGACCCATTTACCCACCCGTTTTCTCGCTCGAGCCATCACCTAAGCCCGATCCCTCTATCTCACCTAAGTCATTCCATTTTCTTGATCTTAATCCCATGTTGGGGTTAACCCTAAACCCTCCAATCGATCACTCTAACTTCTCACACTGACCATCCCATCCAACCCCAACCCCATCCCCTTTCTACCTTGAATCCCCTTTGGTAAGACCCCCTTATAAGTATTTTTTCTTATCCCTTCTTCTCTTTCCCCATTTATCAATTTTTATTACTCCTACTAACTACTAGAAAGCTCTAATGGTGGGTATTTTAGTTGTCTAGGTAGAAGAGATTGACTATTGGCTTGATTTTTTAGTCACCAACATGTATAACTCACATTGGTCTCAAAGTATAAGGGAACTCTACATGTTTCGGTTTCATATAATTATTTATGGGTCTTAATTATATGAAGAATCTGATATAAGTTTTTTTCTATAATGAATTCACCAAGGCTGGATCTTTATATATTTTTTGGAATGGAAAATTTGTATTGAGTTGTAGATATTTCATTTATTCCCTTTATAAACTAACGGGATGCATTAAAATTTATAGGTTTTATAAATTTCTCATATAGAGTGGGTTTCTTTCACTAATGGTGGTATTTTGAAATGAGTAGACCCGTCTATTTGGGTGAGTTTTATAAATAGTTTGAAAATAAATATTATTTGTGTATTCCCTTAGATGTATACATTTTTTTTATTTTATTGGAATGCATCGTATTATATTTTTTATAGATATTTTTTAGAATGATTCTAATAATTGTGGTGTTTTAAATTAAATAAAACATGCTAAATTTTTTTTATTAAAAGAACATATCATGAATAATAGTATAATATTAAAATGAAAGATGGAAAGGTCATCAATATAAAGAATCATTTGATTGAATTATATTAGAGGAATATTGTATATGTCCTTGGTGATATTTTATTGATGTATGGTAGTGCGTAGGTAAACCACAAAATTTCAGAATCATTAAGTACACAAACTTTTCTTGAATTTATATTTAAATTTAAATGTAAAACATTGTTTAATTTTCAATATAATTTTCATGTAGGTGCCGATCATAGGAAGTGGAAACTAAGATGGATAGGGTCTTAAGAGAAGTTTTTTGTGTAGTGATTAGGGTTCTCATTTTATTTAGAGATGATTTAAAACTCCACATAAAAAAACAACACTAATTTAGTTATTCCAAAACTATCATATAATTTCAGGTTTGGGTATCTATATTTCTCATATATTTCATGAAAATATATTAGATTGGTTCTTTTGGAGTATTTTTTTCGATGTGTAACCACATTTTTTGTTTCTAGAGTGTGGTTGAGTACATCATAATATCACTTTCTTTTGACTTGTGTAAAATATTTTCTCAGAATGTGTTAATGGTATGCCATCTAGAAAACTCTAGGAATCACAAGATCTTTTCTTAATGGGTAATTTTTAGATAATAATTATTGTATTCTCATGTCTTATATCAATAAAAAATTCTATGAATATATATGAAAATTGATGATCAGTTTATTTCTGATGTGTTAACTAAAATGTCTCAAAGTTATAGAGTAGTTGAATTCATGAAAAACAATGATTCATGTATTAAACAACTTATATGAACTAGGGTAAAACATTCAAGATTAGTTTCATTGTTTTCTACTATGTAAACATTATTCATGAATTGTTTTTCCAGTATAGTTTTCCATGGTTAACACTGACCATGCATGAATTCCATGAAACTATATTGACTCCCCATGAGTTTCCAAAGGAGGTATCATGGTTATTGCAAAAAATTTCAAACCATATAGGAGAATCATGAAACCTTATAAGGGTTGATAATTTTTGTCATTTTAATTTCGTTTAATTTTTGGATACATTCTATTTATCCCCCACATCAAATTATATAACCCATGACCTCCTATCATCTAATTCACACCATCTTAACTCTTCTCTTTGTGGTTTAAAGAGATTTATTAGGGATTTATCATCTAGATCTTAATGTAATGGAGCCCTTTTCATTGTCCCCCCTCTTCCTCTTGGTTTCTTCAATGTTATTTGTTTCCCTATAACCCTAGTGGCCATGGTGGCTGGGTATCATCTCTAGGGATGTCTTAATTTAGTGTTCTTAATCTCTAGGGATTTCATAGTCCCTATTGAGAGTTATTCATGTTGTATTCATTAAATGATAAATGATTCCATATATTAATGTTGTTGAATTCCTTCCAATTATTTTATTTGAGAGTTTTATGAGTAATTTGTACTTCCAATATTGTTTTCATATGTATGAAAACATAATATAAGTTAGTTATGGTAGTTTTATCAAGAATCCATATTGCTTCCATTAATTTACTTTTCATATAAAGGTAATGTTTTCTAATTTGAGTGTGATTTTATTTTTAAAGTCATGATATAAGTTTATAAATTCTAAACATTATTTAATTTTTCCACTTAATTAATAGGTTTATGAACTAGAGTTCCGGATCATAATATATTTGGTATCATGAATGGTTATGAAATTTTTCAATTCAATATCCAAGCATGTGATAGTCGGTAGGGTACTTTTTTGGAGGTTATCAATATGATTCCCTCCTAGGAACCTCAACCCATCTTATTCTTCTTGGATACATTATCATACCAATAGAGGTAGGGCCTCTCCATTACCATTCATCTTCTATGAGATAGAAATAATGTGTGGAACCCATTTTTTGGTCTATGATACGTAGTACACCATTGATCTCCCTAAAAATTAGAGTCAACATAACTATATAAATTTGTTCTGTAATTTGTTTGAAAGAATTTAAATGAGGGTTTTTTAAAAATAAAATGCATTATACATGTTTTTTGTAAAAAAATGGTTAATAGATCTATTTGTTTCATATTTTAATAAGCTTCCCAAGTAATAAAGGGTGTGTTTGGCTATAGTATATTCTTAGGTAATTAACTACATGACTTTGATTATGTTATGATCTTACTTATGTGTTTTTAAATTTTTCTTTATTCTAAATGTTTTCTTAAAAGATTTTAAATTTATATGATTAGTATCATAAACTAAATGTCCATTTATAAATTTATGTATAATGATTTTAAAAGATATGTGGACAACATTTTTGATCCCCTTGATAATATTCTGTTCTTTGTCATGTGTATTGTGATATTGTTTGATAATGGATTGATTATTATATAATTGAAATGGGATCTTTGTTAATGGGTGTTAGAGGTGGGATTGATAAATTCTGTCATAATATTTTTTTTCTGTTTTTCTCTAGCTATTATGAGAGTGCAGATTTATCACGTGCATTTGTTTTGAAAAGTGAAATGTATTTGTAGTTTAAAAAATGACTATATATGCCAAATTATTTTTTGTGGTGGTTTAAATTACTCTATACAATGTTGAAATATTTAGCAGTGGTTTTAACCACCAATAAGTATTTTCAATTTTATATAGCTATGGTTTTCTTATTTTTGAGGGGGTTTCTCCTTATAGAAGACCTATAGGATATAACGGTGGTTTAAACTGCTTCTATATACCTGAACATTTCTAAGATGGGAAACAAACACTGAATAGACGTTCTAAATTTATTCCCAAAAATTTCCACTAAATTTAAGGAACTTACATGAGTTAGTTGATGACTCCTACTTTAGTAGACATTTTTGGAAACCATCACAGAATCATTTTTCCGGGGTATAAACAAATTATAAATCAAAAAAACTTCTGATAAGATGTTATTTTATTTTATAAAACATTAATTAATGACAGATTTCTCATTTTTTATGAATTTCGGTTCATGAGATAACCAAGGCCCTATTATCTTAAATGAATTATCATATTGTTTTTATAATTGGATCTAATTAATCCATTGGTATTATAGTCTACTTTCTAATTTTTATATTTATAATGTCTTATAGAAGATTAAATTCAATAATTTGGTAATTTGAAAATAAAAACTATGTTTAAACATAGATCATTAACTCAACCCATGATCAAGAATATATCTAAGAACTAGTTCAGTAATTAAAAATAAATTCAGGACCTAATAAACATTGATCTTGTATAGAGGGAGATAAGGTGATGTTGAATAATATACATTTACATGATCTTGTGGAAGATCAATTTATAAAAAATTAATTCAATTATTCAATCACCTATCATTAAAGACATCAAAAAAGATTATTTACAGACACATTTTTTTAATATAAACCATTGGTTTGATCCATATTAGATATAAGAGAGTGGTGAAAATTTATAAACACAAATTCAACAACCTATTTACAAATATTAGATCTTGTAGCTGATTCACCTTCATCTTATGTGAATATATTCACATATTTCCATATGAAGAGGCCCTCATTTCACGAACATAGATATAACATATAAATTTTTATTTAACTAAAAACATATTTCTATTAAAATTGTCAAAATACCACTTAAAATTACCCAAGGAAAAAATTTAAGATAGTGGTCGTTTTCTGAAAGAACCACAAAATAGTATACCCTTAAATATTTTACAATGGTTTTCTTTTTTTTTCTTATCGGTTTTATTTTTGACTAATAAAATTTATATTTAGAAGGTTTATTCTTGGTGCAAAATTTGAGGATGGATTTTGTGATTAGTTTTAGTTTTTCTATAGAAAAATATTTATTGGTGGTTTTTATGATAAATGGTGGTATTTACAGAGAAAAATAATTATCAGTAGTTTAAACTAATGTTAAATATGGAAAATTAACATATTTTACTGTGGTTATAACCGACAATATTTATGAAGTTTTAGAAATAATAGAATTCATTGTTGCCTAATCCAAAAAAAACTATATATATATAATATTAAAACCAATTTATTTTAATGAAAAAAATAAATTCTATACATAAAAAAACATTTCATTACCTATAAAAGAACAAAATTATATTATATCATAGTGTATAAACTGTGATGTTTCAAAAAATGCCAACACAGGCCTGAGTCATGCCTACTCTTATATGATTTATTCCATTTCCCTCTTTTAGATGGTAATGATATTTCTTATCACATATTTCTCCACTTCCCCACCGTTCGTGGTTATATTTAAAGTAATTTATCACTTATTAGAAATTGTCATATTCAATTAATATTAAATGATGTACAATTCAAATGATAGATAATTTGATCTAAATTAAATTTATGTAATGGTACAATAATGAAAAATTTGAATACATTTGAATGATAAGAAAGACCAATGAATCTTATATTGAGGAATGAATAATAATTTGGACGAATTTAATTGTGTGTGTATGATGGTTTAGGATAATAACTCTTATATTTGGTGGAAGTTTTGAATATAGTTTCATATTTTTCTCATATGATTTTTTCAAAAAATATGCTTGAAAGATAACAATAAATGGTCTTAACATTTGAAATGAGATATTGTAGAATAGTAAAATTAATATTTGAAGAAAATTCCATACATATAATTTCACAGTATGAAGTTATAGATTTATAACATGATTGAAGTAGAGAGGAAAATATTTTATTTGAAATGAGGATCTATATGTTTTATGGATGATACAAAGACTTGAATCACACTAAAAGGAATTTGACCCATATTATATTTAAAATTTTTGAGTTATCATGGATAATGTGTTATATAAGGTCTTCATTTAATGATATTAGATCAATAGAATATGAACCATATAAAATCAAAAATATTTTATGCTAATTGAAGAAGAATAGAGATAATAGATCAATGAATGGAAAAATAATTCAATGAATAGAATTATAAAACTAGATGTCAGAATATACATTACATGATATTGTATGGACAACCAATATTGTGTCTTCATAACATATGATAAGATTATTATACAACTTATGATATGGTACCTTATTTATATATAATTTTTATTATTCCAGTTGTTGTAATATTATCTAGAATATTAAATTTGTTTTAAATATTATATAATTATTAATCAATTATAAATATTATAAATGAAGTGGTTTTGAATATTTTATTTTATAATGTAAAAAATTATTGGTTGGAGTATTGATCATTTAAAACAATTTTAGAGTATCATATTTATAACACACATGAATAAAAAATATATTATAATAGAAAATAAATTACTCACTATAACATATTGATATAATAGGATATGACATTGTGAAGTAAAAAAGATACAAAAAAACTCATTTATATGAATAATTATATGTCTTGTCTAATGAATTGCTTATATATTTTATGATAATGGGAAATGAAATTCCTCAAGTTGATGCAATCAAGCATGTTACCAGAATAATCATGTGATTATGATGTGAATTATTAAATGAATTGAAGTCTTATTATTATAGGATATATAAAATAAATATTTAAAGTCATTTTAATTATTATATTTATGGAAATAATAACTACTAAAAAATAATATAATTATTAATTTATGCAGGTTTCCACTATTGCACCCTCGATGAGTGTTTCTATTTCCCCGAGAATACATCTTTTTATATTATGAAATAAAATATCTACAAAATCATTCTAACACACTGTGATTATTTTAAGTTATATCTAAATCATATTTAAGATTTTTAATATTATATATTGCATGCAGCATTGAGTTTATCATGCGTTACGCGCAACACCGAGTTTTAACAAAATGTAATGTACTCTTAGTTTTTCTATTTAATATGATATTTATCACCTAGATGTTGAAATGGTAGGTATGAATATAATTAAATAACTTATTAAAATATATTTTTTAATAATTTATATATATATAATTATTTTTTTACATATTCATTAGAAATAATAATAAAAACTATTTAAAAATGTAATGTAATATCTCTCGGGAAAACTATTTTTGTGAAAAAATGTGTTTTTCATAAACAAATTAAAAAAAAATAATTTTAGTGAATTATTTTATTAAAATTTATTCAATAAAATTTTTAACATTCATCTTATTTTTTTAGAAAAGAGATAATAATAATTTCAATTTCTAGCTACAAAGATGAATTTTAATAAAACCCAGTTTGTCCCATTTTGGGCACTTATATTAAAATTAATTTTTTAGAATTTTGTAAAATTTAACTAAAAAAATGAAATTAATTTTATAAATTATAGTTTCAAAATTATCATACGTTTAATTTTTTATAATTTAAAATATATATATATAAATTTTTGGATGAATATTGAAAAATACTTGTTTTTATTAAAAACATTCATTTGTTTTAAAGGCTTTAAAAAATTTAACTGGTTTTAATATTTTATTTAAAATTAAATTTATTTCAATTATATATCTATTAATCGAATATTTTAATCAAAATCAATTTTAAATTAAATTTTTGTATAAAAACTTTTTAAACATGTGATCATTTTATCTTTAGAAAAACTCTATTCTCATCACGTCTACATAATTAAATTGTAATTACAATTTTCTAATTGTAGGAATTGAACTTTTGAAAATGGAATATATGTTTTAAATAACAATAATTTATATTATATAATAAGGTAGACATGATTTTTAACCTTGGAGAAAAGTAAAAACGGAAATAACTAATTACCACGGTTAAGGTGAAAATGAGTTTACCATGGGTAAAACTAAAAAGACATGGGTTAAAAATGAAAAAAAAAACCTCGTACAAAAACCATTATATGACCATATTTTTACCTTATCACTTAATGGTTTTATATTATATTACATGGATCATTTTTCATGACATAATATATTACTCCTTTTTTGTCCAGAAATGATAACTATACCTCACTTATAAAAGGGCATCCCTTCCGCTCTCCTCTTCACACTTATAAAAAACATTAGATTTTCCAATATCTAAGAAAATAACATTTTTACATCCCTTATCACATCCAGGATGGCTTATTTTTTTACTAAATCTTTCCTAAGAATCCATTTGATGCAAACCAAAAAAAAAATTCTAAAGAAGAGGTAATATCCTTAATCGAACCCTTTATTTGATTTATTCCTCAAAATCATTTAATTTGTATAATAATAGGAGGATATAATATCCTCAATGTTAAACATTTACATATATGTTATTATTTCAAATTTATAACCTAAATCCTTGTCCTGTTATATCAAATGGATAATGAATTTATCATTTTTTGTACGATGGACAGGCACCACATGAATTGGAATTATTTGGTCTCCATCACCACCTCTAAAAGATATATATATATATATATAAAATTAAGGTTTTTTTATTTATATAATATATTTATGATATTATTATGATTTTTGAATCATTATATCACATAATTATTATTTATTTACATTCTGTTGGAATTTGAAAAATTCGTTCATGTGGGTGGTCGACTACTGCCTCACAAAGAAATGTGATTTTTTTTAAATATACATTACATGGAAGGTAGTAGTCACATTTTAATATAAAAAGATTTGAAATATATGAAATAATTTTATTAGATAATATATTATTTACCATTTTTTAATTTTATCATTCGTGAAAATGGAAACAACATTCATGCGTACAAACGATCTAAAGTATTCATGAACAGTGTACTTCATTTTCTATCACTAAATATTATTGATTAATATAAATAAATATATAATGAATATATACTTTATTTATAAAATGGTTAAAATTATGGATATTATAGAACCATGGTCAATGTAATAGTACCCAAAATACTAAATCAAAACATACATGAAAAACAAAGAATTTATTACATAAAACAAGACATTAACAAGAAATTGATAATAAACTATTAATAAAAGGTCCTATATAAAACATAAATGATATGGTATTTATAATTATGTTTTATTAATATATTTATAATAATATTATTTTAAATATATAACATTTTTAATGTGTACAAATGAAATTATGATTTATGGAATGGGATTTCCATCTCACTTTTTACTTATGTGAGACACATGCCACATTAACCACATGTTTGTTTATGTTTATGATTGTGATTATGAGAAATTATGATCTATATCTCAAGAAACTCGTGTATTTACACCTCCTATAGTTATGTAATTATAAAAAAAGTTTTATATTCATTTTACCTACCTTTTATATATAGTATTAAAAGAAAATATATTTAATGTAAACTAACGTTACTTCTCAATTAAATTGAAAAAAATCATCCATTTCCATGTTTTCTAAAAAATAAAATTTTAACATTGTCCAAAGTATTTATTAAATTATTTTTTACACATGTTCTACTTTTATAGAGTTTTTTCAAAATTAATCTTCATTCAATGTTAACAATAAAATATTTTCATGGATTTTACTAAAAATTTGAAAGGAATATTTATTTTAACATGTACAGCATTCGAATAATTTCCCATTCTTGTGAACAATAAATTTTTTAAATATTAATTTCTAAAATTACAATGTTATTTTAAAGTAAAAGTATTTTTATAATGTTTTACGTTTTAAAAAAGTATTTTTTATATTAGCAAAGATATTTGTATCTAGAAATTTTTTAATTCTTTTTTAAAATTTAATTTAAAAGATGCAAGTTATTTTTCAATGAAAATTATTTCCAACATTTGTTTATAAACATTTTTTAAAATTTATTTTCAAATAAATAATTTCTTCATCATGAAATTTTAAAAGTTATATTTGAAAATAATTTTTCATCTAATATGACATAATTTGATATGAATTATTCATTTCATGGGATATTATCCAAGGAAACAATTATTATTACTTCTATAAATGGTTTATGATTCTGATGAAGAGATATTTATGAAACCAATTTTTTTTCTATATTTCATGTTATAGTGAAGTATATATATGAACTCTATTTATTTTCGATAGTTTATTATATATTTTAATACTTATGAAAAGAATTTATTTTCTTGAATTTTGATATGAATAATGTTTTATATTCTTTTGGTACACAAATTTATAGATTATATGATAGTAGGACCTATATATCCCTCCAAATAATTTGTTAAAGACTGATATCTCATGAGATGAATATCAATGGAATGGGGAGTGAACCCAGTTTAGTAACGAACATTGTCAACTATGGTAGTATTGGCAGTGAGAATTTAATAATATGATGGTATAGGGAGTGAACTCATTACACAATGATAGCCTTGGAAATGATCCTTGACTGTAGTGGAAGTTCATTTCTATGATTATTTTTATGCAACAATTCAATATCTGGTGTCAATTTTATGCTATCACTGATCATGTTCTTAGATCTTATTATGATTCATGTAATATGAAATGATAATATAAAGATTCTAATATTTTAAATTAATGGTATTATTTTCTTATGTTATGATCACATATCATACCATTATGTTAATTTTTTGTTTACATATGTTCAAAATGTTTCCCATACTGAGCATTTAGGATCACTCTTTTTTATGTATTCTATCTCCTGGATATAAAGATTGGTTCCAAGTAGGTTATTTATATTAAGAGTATTAAAATATAATATCATTATGGTAAAAATTTAATTTTATTCACTAAATAATAATATTGTGTACCTTGTCTCCAAAGGAACTATATCTTTATGATCTTTGGGAATGTCTTTTTGTAAGGTAATGAATATTCATATAAAAAGATGTCATAAATATGTATGATAATTTTCAGTCATTACATTTTCTATTAGTTGATAGGTTTAGATAGCCATTAGAAATTATGATGAGAAAAATTTAGTGAAATAACTAGGGATATGTATATGAAAATGTCTAACAATATGTATAAGTGAAATCCTGTAGATGTGTCAAAGTATAGAATATTTTCTTGGAATTTTGGTAAATGATAGAGAAAGTAGATTCTAATAAATTATATCCTTGTAAGGATACTACATATGGATGTGAATCTAGAATAGAGTTTAATAGGGTTAATAACTCAAAAGAGGGTGCATTTAGTTGGACTCGGTCGTCACTTTGTACATGACAATGGGCATTCTACGCACCTAGTTTGACACTCCTAAGGGATATTCTTTCGAAATTCACAATATTTTTATAAACCATCATCAAATATATAAAAAATGACCATTAATGACATAGGTTTATCCTACGTTGTCATATATTGAAAATAAGGCACCTTGATTTAGATATCCAAAACAGGTTTTTTCATGTTTTTGTGGTTTTCCACATTAAATATTGTTTCTCACACTATTATTTTAGGTTTTATTTAATTAAATGAACCACAAGGAACTAGATTAATGTTGTATGTGATAGACAATGTAATTATGAATAACAAAATGGTATGATGGCTAGATTGATCGATATTTTGTTTATTTGTAATCGGTTATCAGGATATATAATTATCAACATGTATCATAATCAACAATAGTAATAAATAAAGAATAAAAGGATATATTTCATTGTGTGTTTAGAGGGGTGGAGACCATCTGGTAAAGACGATTATGTTTTCCATATGTTGATAATGTGGTAAAAAAACTCTAGGTAATCTCTTAATGTTATGAGATGTAACGTCCCAACCTTAGTTACCCAGAGCTGGTGTATTATTACATAACATTGGCATGATCACAAGAGATAATTTATCAAAAGACTGATTAGCTTAGTAGACCTGGAGGTACTAGATACATATATACATTTTACATTATATTATGAAATAAAAAAACTACAACATTGTATCTCCATTGAACACACTCATATCCCCAATCCTATTTTTGCATGTGAATCATAATATACTTCTTCACATCATTGGAAAAATAAAACATATGAAAGCGGTGAGCTCAGATGCTCAACAAGGATAACAATATAGCAGAAACTATGATAATAATACATAAACATTTAAGACAATGTCTAAGACTAAAACATAAGCCTTTTACACTTCACCTGCATCATAATTTGGAAAAGATTAATCACATAATTCCCTTTACATATTAACATGGATATTATACAAGTCCAATAATCACATGTGATATCAATAGCTAATTTCATTATAATGGAATGCATAATGTCGAACATCATAACCACATAGTCAAGGCCTCATGCATAGACTACAAATATGATTTATTCAAGGCATTGTTCCAAGATAATAGTTTGTATCATGAAACCTACCGATGCATCGAGGAGCTATAGTGGGCCCCACCTATCACTTACTATGTCCAATTCATTCCTCGTATGAAAAGGATGAAACATAACATAAACATTCGTATTAAAACTGGAATATGAAATGATAATATTATAACAATAAGATATTAATGGTATAAAATAACACATCCACAATCAAACATATCACAAAACCTTCAATACAATATGGAAGATTGTATCAATATAAAACAACTTGAAGTAAGTGTAAAATACATCAAAGGATGTTGACATAAATTAAATCAATACAATTTTAGAGGAATATGTCTTTATATTTTGAAATCATTTAAAAGTCATGTAATTATTAAAGATAATATTTATTTTAAAAATATTCTTATAATATTGTAAGGGAAGATTCAAGGTGTTATAATGGCGGAAAATAGCCGCACCCACCATATAAGTTAAAAAACATTCTTTCCATAATTTTTCGAAAAGGACACAAAGTACCTTATTGGAAAATTATTGAAAGCTTCCAGTCAAACCATCTTATAAAAGTCAAATGAGGGTATAAATAACTTTATCATATTGTTTAGTAAATAGTAAAAAAAATTTGAAATACATTTTTAAGAAACACAGCTGTGGATGTTAAAGAGGTCCTAGTAGATACTTACATATAAACAACCACGAATAATATAGAGATTGAAAAATTAACCCTTACATTGTACTTTTCCTTAGTCGATGGTACATTAAAATCGTGTATAATAGTTAAATTTTTGTTATTAAATTAGGCAAGAACCACATACCTAAATATGAAATCATATATGGTCTTCTACTATTTCTTTGTTAATAATACTTCAGTAGTATCATTGTTTCGGGTGTTAACTGATTCTTTTGGCATTATATGTTTGGTTACATGAGTCATGTGTGTTATGGATAAGAGGTATTTGATTCCTAACCCGAATGATATTATGTTCATAAACATTATATTTAATCATAAAATGAAAATTAATCTTGAATGGTAATGATGGGGAATTAATATCATCGCGTTCGTGGATATGGTAATCCGAACATACACACGAGCAACAATATCATTCCCTTGATGGTGATATCATATGTAATTGGATGGTACGTAATATATAAATAATCATTAACATGATATATTTATTATTTAAATTAATTATAATCTTTATTATACCCATTCAAACAATGATGTGTTGAATAACAAACTACACCACGATGTGGAGTCGGTAAGCTGTATTACGCACGTATGGTGACTTTCTCATTCATAGGATGGATAGAATAATGAATATGGTTGTACCATATTTATAATAACGTCAAAATAAGTATAAGTTACTAGAGTTATTATTTTGGTATGGAAACAAAAAAGAAATAGGAAGTGGAATAAGAAAAGAACTTTTAAAGATGTGATGAAGTCATTACCTCTTGTTCGGGTGCTTCCTTTTTATTTGATCAAAAGTGATATTTAGGATGGCTTTATGATCAAATTAAGGCCTATAGGTTTAATTTAGGGTATTTGGGAGGATATTTGATTAGGCTTTGGATGAGACTAATTTCTTTGGAGGTGTGATTTTGAGAGAAGGGGAAGTACCTGTTTATAAGGGAGGTGAGGGTTATTTTAGGAAAATCTTGAAATATTACGTTATTATACAATCAACTTGGGTTTATAATGGATAAAAAGGAATTATTTAAAATCTGAGGTGGGTATGGGTGGAAAAACTCTCAACCAATAGGTTTTATATAGCTTTATGTCACCATATTAACCTTATCTTTTAGATTTAACTCTTATTAAATAGTTTTACTTTTACCATGCATTCTTGTATTATTATAATAAATGGTTAATAAACATACTATAAAAAGACAAGTAAACCCCAAGTGGTTCATTAATGAAATATATATCATTACAGATTCCTTTTCCTGAACCTCATATTTTTAGGAATATTATATCATTTAATAATATATTATTTGTTTTGAAAACTCATTTATATCAATTTAGGCACTATTTAGTATTTTGTATTTGTGAAAGTCCACAAAAAACAATAACTTTGAACCAAATAACTTAACTCAGTACTAAAATATCATATTAATTTATAAAATTAGTGTAATGCATCAAAAGTCTCAATTTACATTTATTTGGAAATTTATAATATCAATTATTTTAATCTTTCATTAACAAGTTAATTACTACATCATCACTGTGTGATAAAAAAATTTAATAACTTACTGTATAAAAATTATAAATAAAATACCATTACGTAGGAAATACTTTTAGATTTCTAGTGTATATTTATAGTGGAATTTATCTTTTGTATAACCCTATATTGAAAATGTTTTATTTATGAAAATTTGAATTTAATACTTTTAACTCTTCTTTAAATAAAACAATAATGAATGTCCTAATCAAATTCAAGTGGGTCAAATAGAATCATATTTTATTCTTATGGTTTATTTTGGTCAAAAATAAATTATCTAATATAAATAAAAAATGTTTTAGGGTAATTATAATATCATTTTAACCGTTAATTACCCAATTTAATTTTAACCGTGGTAAATAATATTCAAACGTTACTATTCACTAAATATTATTTTTATCTTATTGAACCAAATTTTACTTACTGATGTCTAATTTGACTCTTTTAGTTTTAAAATTCAATTCACAGAAGTGGTAAAATTATATTTTATCAAAATTGGCTAATGTTCCTAGAAGGTGGTTAAAAGATGTTAAAATGTTCAATAAAATTTTATACAGCTAATTTTATTATATAAAAACTATAATGAATTAAATTGAACTTATATAGGTATTATGTATCTATTTTGACCAAAAATAAATTTAAATAAAATAAATAAATATTTAAATAAAAAGTAGTTTTTAAACAATAATTCAGTGTTTTCACAATTCATCAAAAAATTTAATGTTTTTGAAGAAATACCAAAAATGACCATAAGCTAATTTTGATATTCAAAATGAAAAAATTATGTCTATTTTATAAAATTTAAAACATATATATTGTATTAATTAATTTTAAAAATATATCCCCATTGTCAAAACCAAAAGTGGGTTTTTGAGAAGTAAAAACTATCAAAAGAGTGATATGTGTTTATGTACAAATTAAATGTAAAATTACTTCCAATGACTATAATTGGATTAAATTATCAAAATATAATATAGTTATACTTCAAAACCATTCAAATGTATCATTTAACACTATAAATTATTTTTATTATAAAAGTTGTTTTCAATTAAAATTTAGTATTTTCAATATTTAACAAAATATGAAAGTTATCAGGAAAGCACCAAAAAATTATCCAAACTAAATTTTTATGTACCACTAATAATGAAGAAGTTTATTTTATCATATTTAATATATAAAACGGTCAAATATAGGATTTAAAAAGTATTCTCCATTAAAAGGTGAAAAAACTGCATTTTTTAAAATACTTTTTTATCTGAAAATTTGAGTTGGTCTTTATATTATGTATAAGAAACAGAAACGATGAATGTTAATATTATATGAGATATATATATAATTTAAAATTTGGTTATTAAAATTCAAAATAGATTTTTAAATGGTGAGTTTGATAGGTCATGGTTCACTTGAACTCGGTGTTGCGTAGTTCACACGCTATCATATTATTCTAAGAGAAACGTACCATGTAAACTTGGGGTGTTACATTCTTCCCTCCTACAATAAATTGAATTCTAGGAATTTGAAATTTATCTTAGAAAATAATAGTTTAAAAAAGATACCTTTGTAGAAAACCCACATAGGAAATAGGGTTCATAAAATTTACTCTTAATAAGGGGAAAAGAAAATGTAAAAGTCACCACCAAATATGGATTTCGAATACGTGAACATTGGTGGTAGTTATAATTGGAGAAAAAACATAAATATCTATAGTTATTGATTGATTTAATCAATAAAAAAGAAGTTAATAGAAAATTTATGGTCTCAATGCCACAAATCTATGATGATTTTAAATATCGTCAGTTTAAAAAAATATAAGTTATTAGGATAACACATTATTGGTTTTAAGATCCTTTACCCAAAGTTTAAGAATTATTTTATTCATAGAATAGGAAAAAAAATACATTACAAGTTGAGTTCTATCCTTTAAAAAATTTATATCACAAAATCATCTTTTACTCTAAAATATAAGTATTCATGAAGAATTAGTCCCACCTGAAGCACTAGAATAAACTACTAGAGAATTACATAATCCACAAATGATGAACTATATATTTCCCTTATCATTAAACATTAACCCAATAAAATGGTTATTAAAATTTCAAATGATCCTCAAAATTGATAATCCTTTATGGAATGAAATACAAATCTTAATCTCTAAAATTAAACAAACAATTCGAGTGTATAATAGAGACTATTGACAGAAACGATTGTCCTTAAAATTCTTCAAAATTATCCAAACTATGTTTCAACCCAAAAATTCAGAAGGATTTGATAACATAGTCTTCCACGATAAATCTTAACATTTGACTCCCAATATCAAATACTACTATTAAAGTCACATAATTATAAGTAATTAAGCTAATTACATATTCTATATGATAGGTTATTCATTTTTTCATAAATAACCCAAATATATATATGTCCAAAAAAACATACATTCTTCCAAAAGAAAAATACTACAATACTCCTCAAATGAAATCACATAGTATTCTATTTTTTTAGGCTTATAGTGTTCCCAAAAGAGTGAACGTATTCCGAGATAACATTTATCACTTAATCCCCAAATAATTTCGCTATACTAAGGATAAATAATAGGTTCCCAAAATCAACATATTGTTTAACCATAAAATCAATTAACTTATAAAAATTAGTCATACTGACCAATAAATTCACATAGTCAAGTGGTGGGTGATAAATCCCAGTCGCACATTGGTTGTGGGTTCGATTCCCCTATCTTTGTATGACATGATGGTTTGTCACATGGTCTGTGTGTTGTCCATTTTCAGAAACTATATAATTTTGTAGCATTCCCAAAAATGAGATAAATTCCTCAAAAAAACCATAACATATTTTAACTACAAATATTATCTCATACCTTGCATTTTCTTCACAAAAAGTAATAACCAGTAATTGAATTTAATTCAGAGATCATATAAACCAAAATGGTTCTTTATAACTATATCCACAAAATAAACGATAATTATCATTCAAATAGCATTTTCACTTAACAAACTATAGGGTTACTCATACAAGAGAAAAGTCTTCCAAAATAATCCCATCAATAAAGAGTATTAATAAATTCAAATATCCATCCATTTATTTCAACATAGGTTCTTCATAGATTTAGAGGTTATCCTATAGAATAGAACATTGACCCGGGTAATGACCATATCCCCTACATTTACGGAAAATGATTGTAAAAGGATTATTAGGATAATTTTTATTTTCTTCCATAGTACCCTTCATTTTCCCTCGAAAATTAATTACATTATGTCCTTATTTGACACACATAAAGCATTTCATTATTCCATTGAGTCACTTTCCTTGGTGTCTCCTTCCACATTTATTTCATGATAGAAAATGAGATTTTCTTTATCCATGGTCTCTACTGCTAAAACAATTATCATTATCCTTCTTTCTCTTCTTTTTTGAGTTTGGGAGTTTGTTAATCTATATGTTATTGATCATATTTTTGGAAAGTTCATTCGGCATGAGAACAATATATTTTACACCTATCAACATTCCATTTCATTTCCCATTTCCACCCCTGTGCTCGCCTTGTATATCATGATCAATGTTATTATGACTTCCTGTAATCTAGCAGTTGAATAGAACCAGAAAGCGGAGGGCCAGAAACAATAGTCATAAAATCATTTAGACTGTATCATGACACCATATTTTCAATCTAAAATACCATCAGATTAATCAAGGTTATTTATTTTTATCTTATATTAAAATATTTCAAATTAGTTAGTAAATAAAACGTAAATTATCCTAAGCATATCAATTGGGAGTGTCGTAACCAAGAGTGCAACAAGGTTCGTTTTCATGCACCAGGATAACCTAGGTCAAGCCCAAAACTCATTGTCAGTGTTTTCACTCTTAGGTACATCTATTCCAGAGCCACCTCTACATTCTCGTATCCATATTTGGATTTAGTTTTTAGAAAATAAAAAAATTTCTACATTACCAAAATTCTAGGAAGTTCTTCAATACTAATCACTGAATTATGTCTTAGGGTAATGTTCTCTAATGTAATGTTTTTGTAAATCTGGTTTCCAAGTATTGTACTAAACATCCTCGGATACCAACTGTAATGCCCCGACCATAGTTACCCAGAGATGGTGCATTATTAAATAACACTGACATGATCACAAGATATCAAGTCTCGAAAGACCGATTAATTTTGTATCCCTAGAAGAACTAGATATATACAAACGTTTTAAGTTACCTTATAAAATGGAAAAAATAAAACATTGTGTCTCCTTTGAACACACTCATATTCTTTAGACAATTACTACAGGTCAATCATAATATACTTCTTCCCATCTTGGTAAAAATTAAACATATGAAAGGGCCAGATCAGATGCTCAGTATGTATAACTATATAGGGGAAACTATCATTAAAATCATAAACATTTAGGACAAAGTATAAGACTAAAATACAAGACTTTAAACTTGAACCTAATTATAACATGGTAGTGAGGAATCAAATAATTCCATTTACTTATTCAGATGGATATTATACTAGTTGAATAATTATATGTAATATCAATAGCTAATTTCATAATGATAGAATGCATAATGCCAGACATCATAACTACATAGTCAAGGCCTCGTTCTAAGACTAAAAATAAGATTTTGTCATGCCATTGTACCAAGATACTAGTTTTTCTCATGAGACATACCGATGCATCGAGGAGCTATAGTGGGATCCACCCGTCGCTTACAATGTCCAACACATTCCTCATATAAAAATGTTGAAACATAACATAAACATTATTATTAAAAATATCATTGTTAATGTTAATAATTCAACCATAAACCATGGATGGTTTTAAAAAAACCCATCCATAGTCAAACATATCAGAAAACCATCAATAGAATGTACATGATTGTATCATAATAAATTAACTTCAAACAAGTGTAAAATCCATCAAAGGATGTTGACATAGATGAAATCAAAACTAATTGAGAGGAATATGTGTTTCTATTTTGAAATAATTTAAAATTCACGTAATTATAAAAGAATAAATTTATTTTAAAAATATTCTTATAATATTGTAAGGGAAGCTTCTAAAGTGTTTCAATGGCTAAATATAGCCACACCCACCAAATAAGTTAAAAAACATTCTTACCATAATTAGTCGAAAAGGTCACAAAGTACCATGTTTGGAAAAGGACAGAATGTTTCCTTTAAAACCATTTTATAAAATTCAAATGAGGGTATAAATGAATTTAACTCAATGTCTAGTAAATAGTAAAAATGTTTTGAAATACATTTTTAAGAAATGAATTTAACTCATTGAATATTTCCTCTATCTAATCATAATACCTTAAATAGAAGGTTATACACTCATTGTAAAGGTTACCATCCATAACACAACCTTCTGGATGAGCATAATTTTTCACATTAGATTTCAAATGACCAACATGTCGAATACTAAAAATTCAAAACTTAATAAATAAATTTTGTAAACATTGAGTAAGGAAAATATAATATTTTAATAAAAATAATATTATAACAATATCTCTGTTCATGATACATCCATTGATAATGTACAGTCACACCAATTTTTGCACGCTTCGAAAATTACATAGTCAGACGAATCATGATTGTGAGAAATGATGGGAAAAGAGCATATTTAAATGACATAGAATCTATATAATTTTTTAAAAAAGATAATCCAATTAATTAGCTTTAATGTTAATAAATATTTTTAATGAATGTGGAAAATACAATTGGAAAACTTGTTATTTCGTCTGGTATCATATTATAAGTTGTTAAAGGTAGAAAATACTCTATCAATACTTGTAACTCTTGAATTTTTAATCAATTTACCTAATGATGATTCATATGAACACATCTTATAAAATTACTAGATTATCTATCAACAACATTCACATATTTTTCCATTGAAGGAAAAAAAATTAAAGATTAATTTTCATTGTGAAAATTGCATTTGGATACTTCCCATTATCATTTTATATACTCATTGAGAAATGAAAACAAAACATTATCCCACACATTCTTCTCAATGTAAATGATAGCATTATTATAACATAACAATTTAAATCCCTCATATAGTAGTTTAAAAAATATGCACTTTTACATCCATTTTAACACTCTAATTGTAACTGAATTTATTAAACCATACCCTAATAACCTAGAGAAGGATTCTTAATTTATTATATACATATATATGTATTGAAAAAATAACGTAATAATGGAATAGTTTAGTAGTTTTGGAGAACCATATACATACATGATACCCATTTTAAATTTATAGTTGGAAATAAAACAGTGTGCATAAAAAAGGAAAATTCTCATAATCCTTGAAAAATCATTCAATGAATTCAACTTCATAAATAGTGGAAAGGAAACAAATGAGGGCGAAAAAAATACATATTAGGGGTTAAGTTTAGTGAAATATATCCAGAATCAATATTGAATAGTCTATATGGAATGGTAAGAAGCTAAAAACTAATTCCCTTAAATAACATTACTATCATTTTAAGATAAAGTTGAATCAATATGGAAGGGTAAATAACATAGAACATTTGTTGTTAATCATTAACTTGATAATTAAATACATACATAGATAACATAATAGAAATTTATATATATATATTAATAACTCAATCTTGAAAGAAGAAAATTCATAATTTATGGACATCATGCTTACCAGGAACATGATACCTTTACCATAGATACCTTTCAAAAGTTGGTTTAAAGTATAAAACATGAACCCCCATCTCATTTGGCCAACTGATTCATCTCATGAGACTATATATGCATTGTGGGCTTTCATTAACTGGCCCCCATCCTGTGTATTACACGCCCAAATCATTTCTATTATATCGAATAATCTATTTAATTCTTATAAAATGTTCCTTATCAAATATCCATATTCTATAAAGGATAAATATTTATCAATGTTTCCCTAGTTTAAATAACATTCAAAGTAAAAAAACATTTATAAAAATGTAATTTAGTTTAGAAAATAATCATATCAATCAAAAAAATATGGATATTTAAAATAATTTAAATGTATAGGGAATAATTATTATAAAAATGTTATTATTGCAAGAGAAATTAACATTCACAGAAGAATGTGAGGTTGCACAATAACTCCTACTATTTAGTATTTTTCCAATAAAATCCACTTGGATGAAAATAATTCAAATTTAAACATAAAAAACAATGAATAAATAAGTATTCATGATATTACATTTCATATATGTAGTAAATACACCACATAAAAGTGAACTGGTTCATAATTATAAATAAGTCTTAACGGAATGTAAATTGATACGAAATCGCATGCCTTACACTCACTTTTGGTTAAACCAGACATAAAATCTTATATATTGGTTTAATACATGTTTTTAATTTCTTAAATAACAATATTAATATTTATAATATCATATATTACCCTTTTATAACATCTTATTACCCTTTCACAAATAATCTATCATCATGTTCATTGTTATGGGTGTCAATTATAATGTTTATCATACTTGTTTCATCACGAAATATTTATGTTCTTCCACATGTTATATATTTTTATCATATAAATAAAAATAATTAAATAAAAATCATATTTTTAAATTAATTTTACTTTTAAAACCTATCAGGAATAATTGTTATGAAAAATGCAGTATGTTGCAATCATGGAGATAATAAGATGAACGTACACTTTAGTAACATTTCCATTTTTGAATGATCATTATGGAAAGGAGGTTTGTAATATTTTAAACTTATATAATTATAATAATATAATATTTGCAATATTATATACTAATATATATAATCCATGTGTTGGGTTTAGGAAAAGAGAGTCACATCACTTCGTTAATGCAGTAGTCCACACGTACATGAACGATGTTATCATCTTTATATGAGTGAAAAAGATTGAAATAAAATGATATATATTATCTTTATATAATTATAAATATATTATTTATATAAAATATAATAATTAAATATATCTTTATCACTTTCCATGTAAAGTGTTACTGAAATAAGAATAACATCACTTTGTGAGGTTGTTGTTTGTCGAACACATGAATGACATTATCGTATCTCCTATAGAATGGAAGGTATATATATATGATATAGTGACTCAATATTTATAAATATGTTATAAATATAATATATATACTTTATATCAATCATAATACCCAACCTTGAGACGTGTAAATAAGGAGATGAACGATATCAGTTCATGAAGCGGTAGTCCACCGTACAGACAAATGACTATTTCATAACCCATTTGATGGAAGTGGAGATAGTTTTAGGTAATAAAATTATTATTAAAAAGAATATTATATTTAATAAACTAATGTTATTATATGATCATTGTTTAATAAAAAATTAATGTGGTGGAGAAATAATTATAATAAAAGTTCTTGTTGAAAAATATTAACTCTTCTTCGAGTATCCTCATTATGTTTTCACTAAATACATAGTAGGTTTGATTTAGTAAAACAAAAAATTATTCTATGATTATGTTATGTAATTTTGGGAGTAATTTTTATAGTTCATGGATAAACAAAATTGCTTTAATGTTAATAATAAGACAGAGAATTAGATTCACTTTTATAGTTGATGAGGAGTGGAATTCTTGTAAATACTCCAAATTATTCACTATTGGGAGGTAAAAAATAACTAAAGTGGATAAAATATTGATAATTAAAGGTTTTTTGGTATTATATGATAGATCCACATTTTAATAACTTAATTAAAAATGTGTTTTAAACATTTTGTTCTTTAACTTCTATGTTTTGTTATTTTTCCCATTTTGGTTTTTCACTATAGTGACTGGTATTTTTGACCATTGTAATTTATATATTAAACCAAAAATAATATTATATATGTTAGATAATTTATACCCACTTAATCTAAATATTATAAGAAATTTATAAAATAAATATTTAATGTGTGTTGGTATGTAATTTTAACACAAGAACATGTAATGTGCAAAAATGTCATTTTAATCATAAATATGTTAACATAGTTTTTAAAATATTGGGTTCAATATATTCATCATAAAAGATATATTAGTCCATTAATGTATTATATCTGGTATTTATTGACATTTCAATAT
Organism: Viscum album; assembly: GCA_963277665.1. Lineage (NCBI taxonomy): Eukaryota > Viridiplantae > Streptophyta > Magnoliopsida > Santalales > Viscaceae > Viscum > Viscum album. Next base: position 1,102,000,897 of record OY728133.1, on the reverse strand, counting down.
CACTTGTAAAATATATATTTTTCATTAACATTAAATCAATTAAAAAAAATTCATTTTTTTATAAAATAACATTAATATCAATTTTGATATTGTTAAGTTAATTTAAATTAAAAAAGTTGAACACAATGAAAGAGTTCAAATATATTTTTATCAAACATATTTAGAATTATATAATAATCTAAAAAAATAATTGAAGATAATAATATATTCAATTTACATCACTTTTAATAATTTTAGTATCATTTATTTTATTTAAATGTTAAATAAATATTTACGGTGTTGGAATTTCATAAAAATTTTATGTAATTAGTACATATCTAACAATTAATGATAAATTACTATGATAATAAAAACAATTATCCTTAAAAATAATATCTATTACTAAAATTGTGTGGTTTTTGTTCCTATCCCAAAGCATTATAAATATTAAAATGAAGAAAGGTTTCATTTTATCCTTTTCACTACATAATTTATTATATGGGTCTCTTTCATATAAAGTATCCTTACTACTAATAAAAATAGAACCTATGTTTATAAGTGTCATAAAATGGCTAGACAATGTGTGTTAGGAAAATAATTACACCATTTTTACAATAATATCCATTATTTAACCACTTGGTAAAACTATTTTTTACTTTAACCGTGGTAAATATTCTTTTCACTATGATTATGATTAAAAATATTTAATAGAATTTTCAAATAGAATTTATTTAATTGGAAAATTTTCATTTAAACCCAATCCTGTAGACCTGATGAGAAAGTGGGTATTTAGAGTTAAAATATTCAAAAGTTTGAAAAAGATATTATATCCAAATTCAATATGAAAATGATTCCAATAAACTATATTGCGTTAAATTATAAATAATTGAAATAAATTTACTTCCATATCAATATAAAAATTAATTTAACGTTATAAATAACTTAAACAAAAGTTAATTTTTTATTTAAAATTAATTATTTATCATTATTCATCAAAAAAATGAAACCTCTCCTAAAAATTCCAAAAAATGACCCTAAGTTATATTTTGTATTAAAATTTCTAAAATAAAGTTTATTTTTTAATATAAAATTTCTAAAATTATTAAAAATTTATACTATATTAGGTGTGAAATGTATGATTAAAATGTGCTTTGTTTAAACCCCATGTTTCATGCATTACAAGTAATTGAAAAAATGAAATTTGTTAAAGAATAATTATATAGTAAAGTATTAGGTTGGTAGATTCTATCTACCTTAAATATTTTGTATCCTCAAAATTTAAACTTGAACTTGGTAATCAATGGTTTGGAATTTTACAATTCCTTTCGTTGAAAAACCCACACCGTAAAAGGTCTAATAAAATATCAACATAATAAGAGTGAAAGTAAATTAAAAATACTAACTAAAATAATAAAAAAACTAGGGTTTTGTGTAGGATAATATATTTTTAAATTTAAAAAATTAACATAGAAGAGAAAACTACCACCCAAATATAGATGAATAGTGATATAAAAACATTTATCAAAAGATAGTGGGTGATATAGTGAAGGTTAATGACCACAAAAACATATTACATATGGGTGTGAAAAAAGGTTATTGATATCATAAATGTTTTTAGTAATATGATATAATTTTATTTCACATTTCTTCTTCCTAAAATTTAGGAATTATTTTACATTATAATAATATAAAAAAATATACTTACTTGATACGTTTCAATTTGGTAAGTGTGATTTCGTCCTTTAGTTTTTTTTAATTTATCCCTAACTCCAAGTAATAAATGTTATAAAATTAATTTTATATTCCTGAAGTAATAAAGGTTTATTTTAATGTATTTTAATATCCATAATATAATGATAAGATTTTCCTTCGTACTATTGTTATTACCATGACTTAATAGTCAGCATATTTCATCCAATATAAATAAATCTTCATATGTTGAGGTAATCAATTAGTCTCTAAAACCTCGTCAAAAATTAAAATTAAACCATTTCATTAATGATTCAACATAGGACCCTTCTAGAAGAATATAATCCATAACATTAGAAATAAGTTCATTGAATTTTAAAAATGTTATAACAATTAATCGCATAAACAAATTGAATTAGCTCTTGATCATCACATACGAATCATGTGAATACCTTTATCATGTATTCTTTTGAAACTGTTTAATAACCTGAATTAACATAAAAAAATATTGAAAACATGTGTGCTTATTTAATATTTAAATTAAACAAATTTTATTAATTTTATTCCTTAAATACAATTTTCATAACTCCATCTAGGATATCCTAAAAAATATCAATGAATCGTTAATCAGTTTCATGGTAGTTGGTACTGTCAAATTTACCTAATAAATATCAATTGAATCAATATCCCAATGTCATTATCTCAATATTAGGAATATTTTAAGGGTTTTATTTCCCTCCATCATGTGCTTTATAATCAGTTCAACTTTTAACTGAATCAATTTTCTTGTTCTTTGTTACCATTAAACATATGCTCTAAAATCCTTAAGGAAATGGTATTGTAGTACAATATTTATATATTTAATTATTCTCATAACTAGTGTATAATTTATATGATAATCCAATGAAATAATTTTTTAATTCAAACACATGAACATTAATCATTCCTCATTGTCTATGGTAATAGCATAAAATTCACAATGAACCATTAGATTCTCCAGAGGTTTATTCCTTTGATAATTTATATAATGATTTTCATAGTAACCCATCTTATTATAATTGAAGAATTATATTTTTGAAACATTATTTACCCGTGTAATCATAAGCACAATGTCCTTTCTCTCCAAACTTATAGAAAACTCCCATACCTTTTATGAAAGCACCATTGTGTTTATTTCCACTAATATAACCTGTTGGAAAATCCTTCTTCCGCTACTTCCCTTTCTTCATATTTTCACATGATGTCCCCTTATTCTCATACATCACTTTAAATCCATAATAAATAGATAATTATTTCTCTAACTAGTGAGAACATCATACTATGCCCTCATATGATGAGAATGTTTGGGAGACTAGTTCTTTTTGAAATACTAGCGTAATAACATTCAAGAAAAGATCATTTTTACTATTTGGATCACTTTTATTGATGTGGTTCTCATTAATTCTACTAGGTGCCATTTTTAAACGGTGTTATACAATATATTAAATCATATTATTACCAAACATAATTTATATTCAAAAAACCATTTAAACAAAAATTGAACAATTTAGGCATAGTTAATATTATAAACATGTATTCTTTTGGGGATATCTCTAACTCAAATCATTTATAATGCATTGTTAATAAAATGTAAATTATCTTATGATTATCCAGAAATATTGTTAAATGTGGTGCCTAATAAAGCCTATTTTCAGGAACTAGGTAATGATCGAGTCAAGAATGACATGCCTTTTTCGGAGTTGTTACACCTAGGTGCATTTTTGACAAAACCACATCCACTTTTAGTATCCATATTACGATGTATTGTTAGAAAAAAACATGTAATAACTATCTTATACAAACATTATGAGGTTATTCTATACTTATCTAAAAATTATATCATAGGGTTATGTTCCCTAATCAATATTTTCTTAAATTTAGTTCTTCTGGCTTCTACTATACTTTCTCAAATACCAACTGGCATGTCCCTGCCCCCAATATCCCAGAGCGAGTGTATTAATTTATTAAACAGGAATAGATTCATGGAATTTCATCCTGAATGACCAAATAGATTAATATTTTTATATAACAAAACACATAAATGATAACCATTTACATTGAAAATTTAAAATAATACATAGTATATCATAAAAAACCTCATTATCTTGGAAACCTAATTCAAATGATTTATTTTCATAACCTAGGGAAAGGAAATAAAAAATTGTGGCCAAAAATTATTAAAAAATGTTAAGTACAATATAAGTCATCGTGCATCAATAAATTATTACCAATATTTCATGTTAACTAACTGAAAAATAATTCGAAATAAATAACTTCAATTTATAATTAAGATAAGGAAGAATTAATATGTAAATTTAAATAATTTATAAAAAAATACAATTAATCAATAAGATGATAATGAAATATATCCAAAGATAAAATCATAATGAAAATATCATGGATAATAATAAATAAATAATGAATAAAGACAATTCTTAATTATGGAAAATCATGTTTCGTAAAAACATGATACCTTTACCAACATGACCTTCCCCAAGACGGTTTAAAACATAATCGGTGAAAATCCATCTGATTTAGATAACCGATTAATTTTATGAGACACTAGATGAATTTAGGGGATTTAATTAATAGGTCCCCACACCATGCATGTCTTGTCTAAATAATTCGTCATATATAAAATAATACATTTATTTAATAAAAAATGTGCCTTATGAATCGTCCATATTTAGTAAAGGATATATATCTATCCATATTTCGGTAGTTAAAATAACATTCAAAGTAAACATCGCATGTAAAAATGTAATACAGTTTAGGAAATAATCATATCAATCACACAGAAATATGGAAAATTAAAATAAAGACTATTTCCAGTGAAAAATGTAAATAATAATGTTATAATTTCAAGAAGAAGTTAAAAAAATGAAAGTGATGTTTCACAATAACTGTTACAATTTTTTAATTTTACTTTGAAATCCCCATGTATGAAAATAATTAAAAATAAAACATGAAATACCATGAATAATGAATTATTCATGATATTAACATTTATAGGGGTATTTTATACTGTCAATTTGGAGGTTTTAATTTTTAGATTCTTATTCCTTTGGTTTTGGAAATCACAAACTCTTTCTTAAAAACTCGTGTACTTACTTTTAATGTCCAAAGTGTTTTAGTATTATTTTGTAGAAAACATTAAAATTTACTATAATTAGAATAATTATTATGTTTTATGAACATAAATATTACATTCTTCATTTTGTGTATTCGAATGAGTATGTTTCCAATAAACTAAAACTCACTTTTATCAGAACCGGAAGATAACCTTTCTATCATGACTATCACACTAAAAAGTATTAAAAATTATGCTAATACTGGTACCAATGAATATCTTACATACTCATTAAAAATCATATGAAATTGTTACGAAAATCAACTAGACTGACTAGGTTTATAATTTGAATACATAAGAATTATTTCTATCATGAGGAAACTTTTTAAACTGTAATGGTTTTAACAAATTCAGTGTCGCACATTCAGTTATGAAATATAATTTTGATATTTCATGTTCTAGGTGTTCGAGTTCATTACAAAAAACATTGAAATATATGCCTTGGGAGATCAATATATGATTTTTGGGAAATCATTTATAAATACCAAAACATTTAATGCTTTTGGTGATGGTTGATTAGATTAACTCCGAAATTTCCAAATGAATAGTTAGTTTGAACAAATATTTATTAATCTTTGTATTTATTTAGAAAATTGTAGTTATGAAAGAATCTTTTTTAGGTTTTCTCCTTTCAATTTTTTTTAATTATTTTAACATCTGAACATTATTTTGATCAAGGGAATCTGAGGATAAGAAGATAGAGAATCAGATCTATCAGATTGAGGGATTACAAGGATAGTAAGATAGAGAATATGATCTTTATATTTAGGGATTCTCGTGATATTAATACAGAGTCATTCCGATCTTTGTATCAAGGGATTCCCATGGTATAGAAATATAGACATTACTGTAAGTATAAAATAGTGGATACATTTAGTCTAGGATATCTTCTACCTTTCTATTAAGGTTAACATAGGGTTATCTTTTTAATTACTTGTAATTAATTCATATTTTTACATAGATATTATATTTATTATTTTTAAAAGTGTGTATTTCACAAAATGTAATATAATTTTGATCATCATATTCAACTTTCTAATTTTTTTGATTTATCAATACTATTTTAATTATGATAAATACAATAATATGATAATACTTATCTATAGTGATTAAAATATTTTCACTCTTATATAATCTGACTGATGTAGTTCTGATTCTATTACATTTTTAATCATAATTAAGGCTATGTCTGATAGCCTATTTAAAGTGGCTTTGATTATTGTTTAGTTAAATTCTTATAAACGGTGTTTTTAAAACAACAATTCACGCCCCCTGTTGTAAGTTATCCATCATAATATAATTATTATGATCTTAATAATTATTGTAGATATACTAATCCAATAATTGGTATTAGAGAAGGTATTTACTACTCATATACTTCTTAGGTTATTACTTTATTTAAATTTTCACTTTTTTGAAGATTTTATATAAACAACTTATTAATAAAAAAATTTACACTAATTTGTATTTGTAAAAAATAATTTCTGTTTACTAATGATGGTAGGTATTAATTTTGGCTCAATAGACATTTTAAATATGAAAAAAAGTCCTATATTTTAGGTGCTATTTTTTGAGTGCTAGAGAGATAGGATGAAGAATTTTATTATCAACACTAGGTTGATGATTATACAATGCTAACTGGAGATTATAAAATTACTGAGAAGGAAGTTACTTCCATTACTCAACAAGAGAAATAATATTATTATTTAAATTATAGTGTAAGGAATACTTTATTATTCTCTATCGAAGGAAGTATTTATATTCATATTTCCTCATTTAAAATTGCTAAAAGTTTTTGGGAAAATAATGAAGTTACATATTTTGAAACTTCAAAGGTTTTAGATACTAAGATAAATAATATAAGAGCATTATATTAATAATTTTATTTTATTTTGGATGAATTAGTGGTAAATATTGACTAGAGGATCATCATGATTATTATATTTTACAACTTATAGGTGAAAAGTATCTGGAAAATAAAATTGTTGTTGAGAGAATAATTGATATTATTCCCAATGATTGTCAATCATGGAGAAAAACTGTCAATGATACAAGAATGATAAGTAATCTTACCTTGGATGATCTTATTGGTTCCCTTTGTAGTATGAGTATATACACAAAATAGATGGTGATAAAGGTATTAAAAATAATAGAGGTGTTTCTTTTCCTACTACTACTATTCTTACTAAAGAACAATTTCATGAGAAAGCTATTAAATACTAAAGAAAGAAGAATGTTGTTATTGAATCTGAATTTAGTGATTTAGATCATTATTATAATGTTTGTCCAATCATGCTAGAAGGATGAATAAGATAAATGGGAAGAAAGATTTTCAATATTTTTAAAAAAAGATTCGCAAGGATATAAGTTACTAGAAAGAAAAAGTCACTTGTTATGAATGAAAGAATTTGGGACACATCAAACCAGATTGTTCAAATCCAAAGAGACAAAATAAGGAATATAAACGAACATATAAAGGAATGAAAAAAATAATTACAAACACCAAGGAAATAAATTCTCGAATGTTGATGACATATGGAGTGCCAGTTGATGTCATTAGTATTAGAATTATTTATATAATTAATGTTTTGGATAATGGAAGATATGTCTTTTTAATGTACTAATTGAAAATCATTGTTCTATGGAAATGTTATGAACTGTTGAAAATGTTAAGAATACTTATTTATGTCCAAATTATCCTGATGAAAAAAATTCTACATCTCCATATTAATAATCTTAATCATCCAATTAATATAATACTATACCTTTTTATGATGCAATTTCTCATTTTCAAAAACTCTTAGAAAATGAGAATTGAAAAATATGTAACAAACTTGAAAAATCAAAGGAAAAAACCTACCACGAATTATTGTAGAATAAATATTTTAAAAAATTAAATATCATATCATTTCAAAGATCTGCATATGGATAATTCTAAAAAGGATATTTTTTAAAAATATATAGAAAAAATATCTTCTGAAAAAGATAGTTTACAAACTACTTTTGATATACTTAGTTCTGAAACTAACACTACAAAAGATAAGAATATAATTTTAAGAATAAAATATAAAATTTCCTCTTTAAATAAACTTTCATAAAATGTTACTAATGTTAATGGAATCTTTAAGAAAATGTTAAAAAAATTCAAACTCTATAGAGTAGTTCATGAATGGCACTTTTATATACAATCATTATGTTTTGTAAAAATTAATTTGTTTCTAAATGTGATCATTTTTCACCAATTTGGAAATAAGTTTCCATTGGGAAAATAATTTTTCATTAAAAAAAATTCAATCCCGAGGTTTTCACAAATCCTATTTTTCTAAATAAATAAGGATTCCTAAATAATTGTTTTCTGGAAATACCAGAACTGATAATGTTTGGGTGATAAAAGTAAAGGATTTTTAAGGAAAACAAAGATAGTATAAACAAAAAAGAATACATGCTCTATGGATTGATGGGTTTAAAATAATTAGAATAGTAAAAAAATACTTTTTCAAGAAGATTAGAAAAATGAAATATCGGAAAGACACTTTTACAGATAATTCTCTAGGATAGATTGCTGATTTAAATATCATAGTTCTTCTTGGTAATGAAATTATTTCCAATTTTTTATTTGTTAAAGGTATTAAGAACAACCTTATAATAATAATTTAGTTATTTCATAAAGGTTATATTATTAAATAAAGGAATGATAAGTTTTTAGTATATAATTATATGGATTAATTTATTTTTTCTTCCCACAGTCCTGAGAATGTTAATACACTTAATTTAAAGGATCTTCAGAGCCACAACATACCATCCATTTGTGTAATGGTAGATGAATCTATGTTTTAGTATAAAATGTTATGACACAATAAACATAGAAACATATCTAAATTGACTAAGAAATGAATTGTTAAGGATATACCAGAAACGTGGATTCATACTTAAAAATGTTATCACACATTTCAATACCACATGTAACATAAGTCTAGTATTAAATCTATTAGTGAATCCTCAATTTTTGAAGAGGTATAGTTAGTGAACATTGATCTACTTGTTTTGAAACAAATTAAATGTATTGCTGGAAAATAATATGCATATATATTAGTTTATGATTACACTAGATACACATGAAATAATATTCTCACAAAGAAATCAAAATCCTAATTTTAATTTCCACCTTTTTGTACCCAATGATAAAAATGGGAAAAAACATCCCTTGATAATTATTTATATTAATCATGGTAGATAATTTTTAAATTATTATTTTGAAACTTTTTATTGTAAGAATTGTATTGAATATAAATTTCCACTAACTAAAACCCCTTAAAATGGTGTTGTTTAAAGAAGAAATAGAGTTCTTTAAGAAATATCTAGAACCATGTTGACTGAATACACAATTACTAATATTTTTTGGGTTGAATCAGTTATTACTACATGTTATACTATAAACCGAGTTTTAATTAGACCGTTTCATTATTAAAATTCTTTTGATATGTGGATATGAAGTGAACCAAAAGTTTCTGACTTCATATTTTTTTGTTGCAATGTATTCATTCGGAATGCTAAAGATAATTTAAAAATATTCAGCTAAATTTTATGAAGGGATATATTTTGGTTATTCCACAACTTTACAGGAATAGAACATTTTTAATACAAATTTGTGTACTATTGAGGTAGTAATATGTGTCAATTTTAATAGTACCGGTCGTTTTCTTTTCAAAAAACCTCAATCAACATCATTGAATGTTATTTATAAAACATACCTTGAAACTTTTTTAGAAGGTTATTATCATAAGGATAAATCTTAAGAAATATTACCTAAAGTTATTTATTAAAATGATTTTCTACCCTTTATTGAAAAATATACTTTTCAAAAACTAAGAAGTCATATGTTTCTTATGAATTATCCTAGTAAAAGTATCATTGGTGTTATAGATCAACTCTTAAGACTAGAAGATCATTCTGAAATGAAATTTACCATATATTTTTTAACCTAAGAATCCGGAAGAGGATTTAGGTGATAAAAATTCGATTAATGAAAAGAATGATGATCTCAATGAGTTTTATAGAAACAAATCTTGGACTTCAGTTGTACGATCTACAAATATCTTCTACAATTGGATTAAAATGGGGTTTTTGAACAAATATGATGAATACTATATAATTATTATAAATAAAGAAATATTTTTTGCTAATGTTTATAATAAACAACAATGTATAAATTATTAATAATCATATTAACCAATAACTAGACATGATGTTATTTTTATACTTTTATACTTTGTGGAATTCATCAATTTAATACCTTTTCAAATGGATGTGAAGACTTATTATTTAAGGTATATGTTTAGAGAGAGTTTATATTGAAAAACCCACGGTTTTGAAAACAAAAAACATCTTGAATACATTTATAATCCTAACAATGATTTATATAGACTTAAACAAGCCCCTGTAGTTTGTTATGATATGTTAATAAGACTTTTGTTAAAAAATTATTAAGTGACTTTTAGATCTGACACATTTTGTAAAATAAGTTAATCAAGATATTGTGATTATAAAAACTTATTTTGATGAAATCATATTGGATTAAGTAAAAAATATTTATGATATTTCTTTTCTGATCTCATGAAATATGAGTTTGAAATGAGTATGATGGGTGAGATACCATATTTTTTCAGTTTTAAAATCTCACAAAAACCAGATGAAACTTTTTTATCTCATTATAGGTATATAAATCATATTCTTAATAAATTTGTATTTGAAAATACTAAAATTATTAGGTCTCTAATTGATAACTCTAATACCCTTGATCTTGATGAGATTGGACAAATAGTATATCCCGTTATTTTTAGAGGCATGATAGGAGGTTAACTTCTCTTAACATCACATCATCTATATTTATTGTCTTCAATATTAGTATGTCTATCTTATCAATAAATTCCAAAAGAATCCCGTTAAAATATATAAAATTAATTTTTCATTATCTGATGGGAACATTGGATTTAGGACTATTCTATTCTTCTTGAAATTTTTTCTATTTTTTATATATTGAATTTGGTGGATGTAGTATGGATAATAAAAGAAAATTTGGAATATTTCATTTCTTAAGAGATTATTTAGTTTCATTGTCATGTATGAATCAAATATTATTATATGGTTTCCCTGCTAAAGCCAAATATGTGGCAGGTGGAAGTTGTTGTGCTTAGGTGTTATGGATGAAACACCCACTCACTAACGATGACATAAGTTTTAATAAAAATAGAATATTTTTTAATAATAAAAGTTGCATTGTTTTAATTAAAAACTCAAAACATAACTCATGATTTATAAATATTGATATAAGAAACCATTTTCATAGGGAAAAAAATACTAAACAGAGATATAATCTTATAATTTATAATAACGCAAGATCAACTAGCTGATTTGTTTTTCAAAAACTCTTACTTTACATGGATTTTAATATATAAAACATAATCTATGAATTATTAGTGATAATTAATCATCCACATGAACTTATTGTTGACCAATCTCTTTACATTATGTTACACCTTTCCTTAGAGAGAATACATATGATTATATATTGAAAAAACATTAGGTTTTTCTAATCTTTTGGATTTCTAAATTTTTTAGTTTTCTTAAATCTCTAATCATAATTATTTTTCTGAACTCATAATTCAATATAAACCTTTTGGATTTAGAATCCTCAAAATAATTTTTTATCTTAGAAAATGATAAAAAAAATTACGAACTCAGTTTTGGTTATAATGTTTTCATAATCATATTATTATATAACTTTTTATGATTCAAAAACTTTCATAATTAGATTTATATTAAAAAATTAGTAATGAGTTTTGAATTTCAAAAAAATCATAATCTATTGTATTTAGAAAAACCAACGGGAACAGGTTATTCATACTGATGTATCCCTTCACTCCAAAAGGCGATCATCAATTATTTCACTTTTTAAACTATTATATTACATTATTTCTTTAATTGTTGCAGTTATTATTTTATTTTTTATAAAAAACATTGTTTTGTTATCAAAATGTTAAACTTATTCCTAATATGATTTATTTTTAATTCAATTTTTAAAAAAACCTTGAGTGTTCAAAATTATTTAAAACTTTATTCAGATCAATTACAAAAATCACATCCAAATGATTTCAATATTAACCATTGGTTTGGTTATAGAATCTGAACAGTCACCCTTAATGAATATATAAGTAAGTACCCCTCCCCCTTAGTCCCACATCTGTTATCCAGGTTTTTCTCTACATTTCTATTCAATTTATGTAGATCAGCCCAAAATATTTTCTTTTTCCCATTATTCAGATTTAGTATTAGTTCCAAATCCATTAACAGTATAGGAGTATTTTGAAAAGTGGTTTGTTTTGAGACAAAGGATAATATAAAGGGAATGGTATGAAAACTACGACTCTACCTTTATGAAGATAATTTCTTTTCAAGGTATGAAATTGATCTCTGTGGAAAAACTAGATAAATAATTTGATTTATTTTATCCTGATGTGGTTCATGAATTATATTATTCTGTAGTGTTTTTCTGAGAAGATAGGAATGAATAACATTTTATTACTGTGTATGGAAAGTGGAACAACATGTAATATTATAAAGTTGTAGGTATGGTTGGAGTACCTGCTAAGGGAGAAGCATATTCTCCATCACACAAATTTCCCAAAACTCTTTTTACAGTTTCCAATGATAATGCTGAATATTTGTTTTATACTAATAATGAAATATTAAGAAAGGTTTCTCATCTTACTCTAGATAACCATTTAGTTACTTTATATATGAAAGGATTCATGATACTATTAAAATGATATCAGTATATATTAAAAGTGTCAAATTTTAATTTATTGGATTTATTGGTAAACATGAGAAATATTGATCTTGTAATGTTTATCTAGATCATTATGGACAATATGGTGAATAGTGTAAAGATAGTGGAAGAGTTTCAAGATGCAACTGATGAACGAACCAATGAATTTAATGTATTGTAGAAGAAGATATAAGACATGGATCTTGAGATGAACAGACTCTAATCCCCCATATAAGATCATTTCTTCATCAATGAAGATAATAACAAGGTTTTAGATGATGTAAGAAGATTGGTTCTTAGGGAGAGAAAGTTAAAAAATTAGAAAAACACATAAATTATTTCAAAAAGATGCAAACTTTTTCAAAAAATCTAGTGAAGAATGACTGATATTTTTTTGAACTATTCTTACACTTATTTTGTAAAAAATATAATTTTTTTTGAATGAGTTAAATTATCAACAAAAACAGATTTGTCTGAATGTTTTCCAATTCTAGTTGGTTAAATATTATTTCATATATTTTTATAGAAGACTAGATAATTAATTTTATTGTTTCATATATTTCTTATCATATATACCATTTTTGGAAAATATATAATTTTCCCAAATTTATTTTTGAAAATAAAAATGTGGAGAATTTTATAGAAAGGGGGAGAAATCATTATATGGTGGACAACTTTTTATAAACTCGAGGTTTTCTATTAATGGGTACAATATCTATCAAATGAATGAATGTTTCCTAGAAAAGGGATATATTATACTAAAGGGGATTTTATTATATCCAACGTCATACTTTCCAAATTATTCAGGACAGTTATTATCTCAAAGGGATTTAATGTTTTAATAAACAACTCTGAATATAATGTTCTTAAACGAAATGGATTTTATGTTTTTTAAATTATTTTATTCTTAGTTTTGGGGTTTGTGATTTCAAAAAATAGGGATATTATTGAGTTATGAGTTCTATATATTAAATTTCCATTCCTTTAGTTTTTGAAATCACAAACTCATTCTTAAAAAAATTACTAAATTTTTATGTCCACAATGTTTTAGTATGATTTTGTTATAAAATATTAATTTTTCAATACATAGAATATATTATTTATTATTACGAACACAATCCTTACATTCGTCTTTAGATTTATTTGAATGAGTATGTATCTGATAAAATTGGACTAACTTTTAGTAGAACTAGATGTTATACTTTCTATCAGGACTATCTTACTAACTAAGCCTTAACAATTGTACTAATATTGGTAACAATATATATCATACTAAATCATAAAGATAATCATATGTAAATGGTTAAGGAATTACTTTAGACTGAATAAGGTTATAATTAGAATATGGAAGAAATATTTCTATCAAAAGAAGTTCTTTTAACACTGTAATGGTGTTGATCAATTTGATGCTAGAATTTTAGTTATGCTTGATCGTTATGTGATGTCAAGTTCTAGGTCTGTGATTTAGTTGAAACAAACGCAGAATATAACCATTGGGAGATCATGATATGATCGTTGGGATGTCACATATAAATAAATATTAATTTCAAGACTTACATGTTGTTCGATTATATTATCTCTTTAATTTTTAGAGAAATACTTAGTGTGAATATCTTGTTCTAAATCATTGTATTTTATTAGAGAGATTTCATTCTAATGGAAACTATATCAGGTTTTCTCTTTAAGAAATATTGTAATTATTTCTTCATCTGATCATTATTATGTCTAAGGGATTCTTGTGAAATGAATAAAGAGAATCAGATAAATCAAATAGAGTGTTTATGAGGATAGTAATACTGATAATCTAGTAACCCTATCATGGTATTCCTAGGAGAGGAAGATGGTTCCATTACAATTTTCATATCGAAGGCTTTCTAGGGTATGGAATGATGGAACTTACTATAAGAATAAATCAAGGATACCTTTATTTTGTATTAAATAATAACTTTATCTTAATGATAAAATAGTTTTATCTTTTTAATATTCTTTAATTCATTCTTACTTTTAAAAATTTATTCCATTTCTTATTTTTACCAGTGTTTACTCCACTGCATGTACTCGAAAACTTATCAAAATATTCATCTTTTTTACTTTTTTTGTTTTATCAATACTATTATGGTTAAAATAAATAAAATACTATGATATATCATATCTATATTGATTATGATATTTTCACTATGATATAATCAGACTAATCTAATTCTGATACTGTGACTTTTTAAATTGGATTGATGGCCATGTCTGGTAACCTATTTAAAGAGGAGTTTTAAATTGTTTAGTTCAATTATTTTAATCAATGTTTTTAAACTAAAATTCACACCTTATTGAAAGTTAATCATCATAAGATAGTTATTATGAACCTAATCAGTATTATAGATATATTTATCCAACATATACACCATATAAATGTGAATTGGTTCATAATAACAAATAATTGTAAATGGAAGGTAAATGGAGATAAAATCTATTACCTTACTCTCCCTTTAGGTTGAACATGAATTAACCTCATATATAATGGGTTCAAAAATTTCATTAACTTATTAAAAACTATATTAATATTTAGAACATGATATATGATCCTTTTATAACAACTTATTACATGATTACCAATAATATTTCATTATTTTCTTTATTTTGGATGTCAATTGTCTTGTTTTTTCATCTATATTTCATTATTAAAGATCTGTTTAATTCACATTTTATATAGTTATATCATCTCTAATATAATAATAATTAAATATTTATCATATTTGTGCGTAAAGTTTACTTTTATATCCAATCCTGAATGATGGTATTGAAAAATGATGTATGTTACGATCATGTAGATGGTGGGTTGTACGTACGCATGAGTAACATTTCCATTTTTAAATGATCATTATGGAAAGGAGGAAAGTGATATTTTAATATTAAATAATGATAATAATATAAAATATAATATATTATAAACTAATATATATCATCCATGTGGTTTGATGATGAAAAGAGATTTTCATCGCTTCGTTAATACAGTAGTCCACACATACACAAACATTGTTATCATATTTAAATGAGTGAAAATAAAAGAATGAAAATGATATATTATCCTTTCAGACTAATAAATATGTAATTAATATAATAATTATGTCATTTATATTACATATAATTATTAACTATTTCATTATCAATTTTCATGTGAATCGTTAGTGAAAGACGAATCAAGTCGTTTCATGAGGCAATAATCCATCGTACACACTAGCAACCTTATCATGTCTCCTAAAAATGGAAGGGATATATATATTTTATAGTTTCTCAATAGTTATTATCATGTTATAAATATCATATATTTACTTTATATCCATCATCATAACCATTATTTAGAGGCGGATGTTGAGAAAATAATGATATAGGTTCATGAGGTGGTAGTCCACTATACACAAGAACGATTGTTTCATAACCTATTTGATAGTAGAGGAGATGATTTTATGTGATTAAATGATTACAAAAAAATACTATAATATAGAATATGTTTAATTTATTATATCATCATGGTTTAATACAAATTGATGTTGGTAGAGAAAGAAATAAAAAAAGACTCTCATTGAAGAACATAACCTCTTATTCGGGTATCTACATTAGGTATTCACTAAAACATTTCTAGGTGGGAATTATTCCAAAAATAATTCATCTTTTAAAATAATAGGGAATTTTGGAAATGATTTGGGTAGTTATTTTCAATACCAAATTGGATTGAATGTGCCACTAAGAGAGGGCATTGAGTTCCCTTTTATAGTTGATTAGTTCCATTCTAATAAATACACAAAATTATTGACTATTGGAAGATCAATATTATCTCAAGTTAATAAAAAATTGATAACTAAAGTGGTAGAGTGATTATATATTCGAGACACACCACATCCAAATAATGAAAACTATGTTTCAAACATTTCATTCCTTAACTTCTAGGTTTCTTTATTTTTACCATTTTGGTTTTTCACAACGGTAACTATTATTTTTAACAATTATAATTTATACATTGAAACTAAAATAAAATGAAACTTTTTATATAATTTATACCAAATTATTCAATATATGATATCCAATTATAAAATATAAACACTATGTTCATTGTAAATTATTTTTAACACAATCTCATGTAATGTGCAAAAACATTGTTTTAATCTTAACCACAGTAACAAAGTATTTACTATCTAGTGGTCAATATATTCATTATAAAATATTAATACATAAATCAATGGACCATATTTGGTATTTATTAAAATTTAAATATCTCTTTTCATAAGGGAGTATTTATATAAATTTTAATTCATTTAATAAAATATCATTTATTATAAATTAACATTAATTTCATTTTTGAGTTTATTTCATTTATTTTAAAATTAAAATATCTATAAAATAAAGGAATTTGATTCTATTTTACTCACACAATTTTAAAATTATATATTAATAAAAATAATAATTTATTCAAATTATTTATTCAAATTATTTTTTTAGAATATTTAGTATCATTTATTTTATTTAATTTTTAAATAAATAATTACTGTGATAACATTTCTTAAGAATTTTGTATAATTATTTCATCTCAAAAAATTAATTCCATATTATTATGATAAAAAAATTCATAATTCCAAATATAATATATAACCAAACCTATTTTTTCCCAATCTCAAATCTTTATAGATATTAGAACGAAGAAAGCTTACTTTTTGTCAGTTTATTTGCCTAAGGTGTTGTATGGGTCACATCCGTGGAAACATTTACAAAATAATCATTAAAATACAAGGTAATAAGGGTTTAAATATAACCATTTAATGGGTTTTCGTTAATGTTTTAGGTCATTTTAACATAATATTCTTTGTTTAACCCCCCATGAAAAAGCATTTTACCTTAACTACAGTAATTATTTTTATTTAAAAAAACTAAGTTTACCTTATTAAAAATAATAAACTATACCAATTAAAAACATGGTATCCAATTCTTACAATTAAATTCACATAATTGGGGAATTTTAATTTAAAATTAATCCCATATATGTGATGATAATGCGAGTTTTTAGAGTTATCAATTTCAAAACATTGAAATGATTTTTATTTCCAAATTCAATATGAAAATCATTCCAATGAAATAAATCTTAATAATTGATATAAAATTTAAATAATATTACTTTAAATATAATTAAAAATAATAATTAACATTGTAAATATTTTAACCAAAAATGCAGTTTTAAACTAAAATTCGATATTTTTCACTATTTATCAAAAATTTATACTTCTCAGAGAAATCGTGAAAAATAACTCGAAGATATTTCTAGTATTACATTTTCAAAAATGATTTTTATTTTTTCAAATATAATTTTATATATGTTTTAAAAATTAAATATAATGTATGTGTCCAAAATGTGACAAAACCACATTTTTTTAACCCGGTACTGTGTGTCTGACAAGATATCGAATGAATTAAATTCAGTCTTAAAGAATTATAATGTAAAGTATTCAGACGTTAAACTAATGGTATTCTAAATACCACATAAATTTTATTTAGCTAATAATACTTTCCAAAAAATGTTCCACTATTTGATAAATGTTCCAAGATTTTTGATCCGGATAATAATTTTCATTGAAGTCTCAAATCTCGTTTTCCATTGAGATGTGACTTGTTAAATAGAAATATGTGAGACATATCAAGGAATAAGTGTCAAAACATAAAAAAACTTTTTTTCTATAAGGTATCCATTGAGACAAAAAATTAAAATTAATAAATTTAATCATTTAAATAAATTATTATGTTCCAAACGAACAAATTGCATAGTCACAAAATGTCACTAATGGTTTAAATATGTGAATTATTCATCTTGAAAATTTTCATGGTAGTCGAGTCATTTGTTTCTACACCATCATTTCATTACTCAAATAATTATTGAATAGTGGGATAAATTTATACATCAATGTCATTTTAATATATTTAATTTCTAGTAATAATAATATTTATGATGAATGTAGTCTCTTGTATACATATATAGGTTATTAGACAATAAAGGATCAAAATATCTACCCAAATGTTATAACTACTACTTAAAGTCCCAAAATTATTGATTCTATCATATTCCAATCCTATGTTTATATTTCATAGATCAGGATATAAATATTTATATAATGAATAGAAGGTCCTCCACACTTTTATGTGAACTAGATGTTTCATTAATTAATTATTATTATTATTATTATGCAATGAATCCCACTTCTTAATTTCAATGGTTTTAGATGAAATATTAAAAATCAACTATGGTTTTAATTGAAGGCAACGTATTAAGTGGTTTTATATGAAATAAAAAAAATAAATTATGATTTTAATAAAAATTGATTTAGAACAATTATAGATTTTTTTTTTATATTTCTCTATGGCAGTTCACATATTCAAACTAACATAATTATTTATTGATTTCTATCTATAAGTACAAAAAAATTTCAATTTTTTCTATTCGATTCTTATTTAAAATATGGAGTAAACTCGTTTTACTATAGTAGTATGTTCATATAACTGATTATAATATTGATCATAATATTCCTTGCCTCATAAAATGATATATGTGATTTTTTCTTCAATAAATGCATGACATAAAAATTCCAATATCAGGGACATTGGTTTATTTGTAATTCCACATAATCACTAGATGAAGTAAAACATCAGTATAAAATAAACTTTTTTATATTTTACCCATCCTTTATATAATTCCATATTTCCTTCTATAGCTAAAAATGAAATCTCAGTTTTATTAGTTGATTTTTTCTTATATTAGTCTCATCATCGCAATCCATTAATATAACATTATCTTGATCAAATTTTCCTAAAATTATGAAATAATCATTAATATATAAAATTTAACAACTAAATAGATATATATATAACATAGTTTATGGTGTTTCCTTACTATTCCAAAACCATTATTTATAATGTTTTGAATTTTACTATTAACTATTAGAGATATCACTTTTTCATTTTTTTTGTATACATTACTTCATGAGTTTTCTATAACATTTGATTCTCCATGCCAAATACAATTAAAATAATGATGATGATATTGCCTCAATACATTGTACTAAATTATTCATCTCTCTTTAACCATCATCTGAATTTGAAATTAAGACATGGATATTTGAATTTTCCATCCAGAGTTCAATTTTCGAATGAAAAATATAAAAACATGTTCCAACCCATAATATACTAAGTTGTGTTACAAGGTTAGGGAATCCAACTTTTATCCATTTTTACTTCACATACTAAACGTTCATTTATATCATATTATTATATTATTATATATATAAATAAAATAAATCTAATTTTATAAATGAATAAAATTTAATTTTTTTAAATTAGGATAAATTAATTAAAACCCATAATTTTTTCAATAACATTGAATGTTTTTATAAATTTATAAAAAAATATTTTTAACTAATTGAACATTGAAAATACATATTTTTTGAATTAATACACATAATGTATACCCAAAAACATATTTAATGAATAATTTCATCACTTATGGAAATAAGACACACTATAACATATCAAAAAAACTAAAAATTACATAAATTGAAAATAAATTTATTATTAATTATTATAATATTGTTAGTATAAATTCAATGAATTATTTCACTATTTTTCCAATTAATAATGATTTTTTACATGTAATTTTACATTATTTTTTATAAAACATTTCACATATAATTATTACTTTTTATCATTTCAGGTAAAATCACTTTCAAAAAACTGAACTCAATTCTCAAATAATTATGTTCACACAAAAAATTAAAATATAAGAGAGACTCACATTTTATATAAATCTATCCTAAATCTATTGCATAATTCTTACTGAAAACAGAGAACAAAAATAAATACTAGTGATTAGGGTGAAACAAATCTGAGATTTCTCCACCAAATCATAAAGGGGGTCTGGTTGTGTATAGTTATTAGGGGGATTAGAGAAGTCGGTCCAACATTAAGGATGATATGGAAGGTGGTTCGATATTTAGATGAGTTAAGGGGGATGTGGAGAGGGATCCCAACATCAAGACGTAATGAGGGGGAAGATGAGAGGGATAATTTGGTGAGGGGGATGATGAGTCAGGTCCAGTGTTTAGAGGTGGTGCGTCGGAGGTCATTGATAAGAGGGTTTTTGGTATAAGTGTCGAGGAAGTGGGGATTAACTTTAAATAATATAGTGACATTTTTAAACAAAATTACAGCTAAAGAATTATTCTTTTCACAAGAGTTGTTAAAAAGGGGGGATGAAATATTGTTTTTTATTTATTAATGGTTTTAAAAATTGCAAGAATTTACTAAAACTATATTAGATAATAGGAATTAAAATTTGCATAAGATGTTCCAAATATTTCCAAATTGTTTTATTTAAGATTTTATAACTTTTATAGATCTATAAACATCAAATATTTTCAAAACATGATGAAAATATTTCATGGGTATTCATTATTCCATGGGGTGCCCATGGTTAATGGAGGTAAAAAAACACAAAAATAATGGCCAACTACATCAAATAAAATTCATAACCATTACATAAAATCATTATTCTTTTTAAAATCATTCAAAATCCATCTGAATGGACTCTAATTTCACTAAAACATTTCCTAGGGTCCCTTGATATCATTAGTGAGATAATTTGAGAAAATATAATTCTTTTAAATTAACAAATAATACTCTAAATTCTCTTCTAAGATCTTCAACAATTTATACTTTTTATTCACAATGTTTCACAATGAAAGTATAATAAAAGTTAGAATAGTCATGGTTAATTTTTCTTTTAATCAAGATTCATATTCTCTTCATTAAACATTATTTTCCATATTTTATTAGGATTTACCATCTTATATTTTTTCTTTTCACCATGAGATAGTAATTAATAAAAAACACTAGGGCTCTTCCTCGATCAATTCTAGTTTCCCTAGACAGGTCACCCACACATAACTCAATGTAATGTCATTATCCTATTTTTGATGTTTTAGCATTATATTCAACTATGCTATCCCACAATAAATATTAGTCCTCATTATTCTTAGTAAAATTCATGTCTTCTATACTTATGATTCTAAGAACGTCTTTTATGATTTTTTGAACCCCATCATCGACTACATCGTGTCCAAGCTTTTTAGACAACAATACAATATTTAGTGTCCACTAATCGATTCCACATTTCAATAAAATCAACTCAAATATTAATCCTTCCATGAAAGATTTAATGTCCATAAATTAGAAATTATTAACTCATTAATACTAAAATTTTCAATGAAAAGACATGCATACTTTTGAGCAGTTAATGTTTCCAACACATAAAATCCACTTTATACTCAATAATAGTGTCCACATCATTATAGAGAAAATAAATTATAGTCATGTGTTAAATATTAAATTCAAAAATATAACCACAACAATCAATGAGGAATGAAACTTAATTGGTCACACAAAAGTTTTTTTTATTTCATTACTTTTTCATAAAAATAGTTGACTGTTTATTTTACTTTTCTTCTTTTGTAAATAATAATTATCTTCTAATTCATTCATATATTTAATATTTTTACTAATTTTGATCTATACTTATGATCTATCTTATAATAAAATATTTCAATCATAATTTGGGTCCATCTAATTAGATATATTCTTAGTCTCATGTTTTTTCACTATATCCCTATGCATGTAAGATAACAAAAAATATACTTTAAAAATAAAATCACACGAATCAAGGGGTATTTAATTGATTTTATGATTTTTATTAGTTTAAGGTTTTAGTATTTATAAATTTATAAAGTCCAAATCAAGGATGAAAATGGTGGATTAACTCTTAAGTATAATATCTGACATACAATTCAATGTTTAATGATAAAATCATTATTTACTTTTTTAACTACCATCATCATAATCTTCTCATATAATGTGGTCGCAAATCATGTCAATTGTACCAGTGAATAATCCATCCCCATTTAGTCATATTTTTCAGGTTTCATAGATTGTGTCCCTGAAAGTACAATGAAATTAATTTAACAATGACTTTTTTTCTAGTGATAAAATTTCACATTATCAATTTTAAATATATTTCACTGCCAAAAACATCATGAAATCACTCTTCCCATACACATAATACATTTTTTATCATTAAAATTTACAAAGAGTATCATAGCAATGAAAAATGGGATTGTAATGGGGCTTCCAGTTTGGAATATTCATTGTCTATAAGGGCGTAAAATAATATCAAATGTAAGATAAGTCTCAATGTTTTAAAGGATATAATAATAAATCATTGGATTCAATAATTTTAATGTGTTTAAAAGTATTAATTTTTCAAAATAAACAAAAAAACAAGTTCTACTAGTCATTCAAATCTATATAATATCATAAGAATGAGGATACTAGAATAAATTTGTAAAAATGTTTTGTAATACCTATTTAGAATGTGAGGAAAAAATTTGGTTACTCGCTTCATGGTAGAAATAACCATAATCCATAATTTTTATAAGCTTAATAAAAATCAATGCATAGAAGTTATTGATAATTTACATTTACATTAATTAACCAGTAATTTCAAATCCTGATCCATAAAATAAATATTATCATTCTTATCATTACTCATCCAACCATAATCTTACTCATTAAACATCATAAAAAATAATGGTTTTCTAAGTGACTATTTGTATTATGGATCATAAATATGTCAATATATTTATGTGGAATATGCAATTCCTAAAAATATTAAAAATTTAGAGGACATAATGTTATGAAAATTTAATAATGACTCGCGTATCAATTGAATACTATTAATATATTTATTTTATATTATGCCTTTATCCATCTTAATTATATACATTTGAATGGATGACACCCAAGTAAAAGTACAATATCAAATCCATTAAAACTCAAAAATATAAAGAAGATAGTAATTTCTACACCCAAATCATAAAAGGAATTCAAAAATATAATTTTCAAATTCTATAAGGATGAATAAATGGTTTCCTCCCATTTTAACCTTTTTCATGTATTTTATAAAGACATTACCTCCTTAAGTGTAGTAAATGAAATAGAAAGAAGATACCAAATCCAGATCAATGAATGATCTAATTTGATACTCATACACTAAGACCAATAAATTTTTATCTAAAATTATTTTTAAAATTATTTTGGTTACTGAAATATTCAATTCATTGGGTATAATCCATCAGTCATTAATAAATTCATAAAAATCAATATTTAATTCATTAACTAACTAAACCATTTAAACTAAGTTTAACTTGTTTTTCCACTAAAATTTTCCAAAATATTCAATCCAAAAAATTTTGACTCCTTATAAATTTATATAATTAATTTTAATCATTCACATTATTTTTTATAAAATCTCATTGTTATCTATCATCAATGTTAGTAACATCATCTCTACATCATAATGTTAACAATAAAAAATATTCACTTCCCAATAAAAGATGGGCCTGAATTTTTCACCACCAACTATTTACGATAACTCTTAGAATTGAAAATTAATTAAGTATATTTTACATGATAAATAACCATAACATTAAAAGGGCTTTCTTCTATTTATTCATCTCAATCATAAGAAATTGCATAAAAAAGTAAAATTTATTAATATTGACCAAAACAACCCACATAAAACCTCATGGATATCTCAACATGTATCCTTTAAATGAGGATAAACATTTGTAGGATTCATATCCTCCAATATCATGATATTTATTATTCAGTATGACATTATGCATACACTCTCACTTAAATACTAAAAATATTTTTCAAAATCATAATATCTAATGTCATTTGGAATTCAAAAACAACCAGGATTGATTCTACCATTATGCCATTTTATTTATCAAGTGCAATATTTACTAGTTTCTATCCTCAAAATTCATTCATGGGTATATCTATTTTAAATTTAATGATAATGGGAGATAGGTATTTTCTAATGGTTTTAAAACTATTAGAGCTAACGATTCATAAACTATGAAAATCCTATAGGTTTTTATATGTGATTATTTTTTAGGTTGGTACATGGTTAGCCGAACAATTCAGCAAAACCATAAATATTTCTTAGGTGAGAAAATTACACAGACAAGGTTCGTTCTTGTTTTTTCAAACTGTGTGGCCCAACCATTGAATAATTTGAATTTACCAAACAAACAATTCTTGATTAAAATCCCCATACCTCTCATTTCTATCTCACTCAAACACTAGCAACCTCTACTCATGTGAACACTCTCTATAGCGACCTGGCTACATTAGATAATAAATCAGTTTTATTTTTTATTCTTGTTAATTATATTAATTTATATTAATTCTTATTATGAAAATATTAGAATAGCTTCCTGGCGATATGGAACAAGAATATCTTTTTTAATTTGATAATTAATTTTTTTTTATTTTAAATAAAATGTTTTTTGGATGATATTGTTTTATTATAAAGTTAAATTTAAAAATTTTAGAAATTAAATTTTAAAATATTAAATAATATTTGGTTTGATAATTTCAGGAATATATGAGTGTAAATTTTTGGGATTTTGGGAGCTAGATTATTATTTTCTGAATAGTTAAAAAATAATTGGTTAAAAATACAGTATATTTTGTTATATCATTATCAATCAAATATTGATTAAATATTTTGAAACCTGTGAGAAAAATAATATATTATAATAGACTGAAATTATAACACAAATATTATCCAATTTATATAAATAAAATATCCTTCCAATATGAAAATGAAAATCATTATCAGTGTTTCCCCAAAGATTATGAAATGATAGAAAAGTATAAATAGACATTTTGAGGACAATATTTAACCTATGATAAAGAAAATATCCACATAAAAGACAATTTTATTACTAATAAATACTATCTATGAATAGTTTCTAAATTTTTAATTTACATAGAAATATATATATCAAAATATATACCTGACACATGTTCTAGGTAAGAAAATTTAATATTATTCTTTTAAAATGATATCCTGATACTAATAGAAATAAATATTTTTAATATTGATTATAAATGATTATATTAATAAAAATTTATTATTTTTATGTAAATAGATTATTTTTCTCATTAAATGATAGCATAGCTATCCAAAATATTTAGTCATCATCGATGTAGCCTTTGTACAAGTGGGTGAAGAATTAATGTAATTAGTTTTAAAAGTATTAAAAACAATAAGTTTCAGAAGGAATTTTTTTTTATTATTTTTAGGAATAAAAATTATAGTTAAGTAATTATTTTAAGTATTTAAATTCAAATTCTATAGTTATCTATATATTTATGTAAATTTAAATTATAAAAATAATCCCTAAATTGAATTTTTTGAGTATTTAATTGAATCAATGATTTATAAAATAATAATAATAATATAAAATCTTATCATGAATAAAGTTTGATGGTTAATGGTAATAAATATAATTCATTATCTATTTATAATCCACTTACAATTTTATGATGGAATTTTTTACCCTTAAAAATTATGCAGTTTCAAACATTTGACCATATGTTTCCTATAAAAAGAGACTCACTCAACCATTTTCAAACCACATATAATGTTTGGTTTTAATTATTAATAATAAAAATATATATCTATAAACTTCCTTTTCCACTTTCAAAAGGATTTATCCATTCCAAAATCAATTTCTATAATGAATTTGAAGTCTATCAAATGTTTAAGAATTGAGAAGTTGGATAAGGGTTTGTATGCCAATTGTTTTTCTTATTTTTTTCACATAATACAAAAACCTTATAAAAATACACATACTAGGATTCAAATTTTATAATTATAAGGTATTATTATATTATTTATCCATAAAGGATGGAATATCCTCCAAATATTCTCACTAAAATCTTTTCATTATCTATTACTATGTCACAAAATGAGTTTTTCCATGATTGGGTCATTCAATTTTAACTATACTATTGTTATTTTCAAAATAAATTATAATATTTATAATTAAAATTAAATTATATTTTCATTTTAATAAAAAAAATTATAAAATTAATATATAAATTGGGTTCACCTTCTTTTAACCCCCTTTGAAAAAAACACTCACCATAGTGATTTTACACTACATAAATTGATAGTAGTACATTTATAAAATTACGGAATTAATTTATGTTTTAAAATTGATAATATAACAAAATAAAAAATTCATATTCAATTAATTTGATGATTATCATTTTGTGATATTGAATTATCCATCATAATAATGGAATTAAATGTTTACAATCATGGAAATTTTTTGACATTAAAAACAATATTATCAAAGAAGATTTAATGAAAAATAACTACATCATGAACTATTGAAATCCTTTTCTTATGGATTGACATTGATATAATAACATGGAACATATTGAGCTATTGAACCCCTTTTATAATTACCTTGTACTATTACTATAATACCAAAGTTGTTTTGGACTCAAATGGCCTTAAAATGGATAACCAGAACAATAGAGATTAAGTGAATAAACATAACTTCATTATAATTAAAAAAATGAATGATAATAAGGGAATGAATAGTAAAATGTTTCTGAAACATGGAAATAATTAATATTATTTTATAATCTTTGATAGTAGGGAATTTATAAGGCATGTTGAGACATGAGCAATGAGATTATTCTCTTAAACCACAATTTAAATTTATTTAAAGTATTTCCTTTAACTCAATATCTTATTTTTTCCATCTACATTATTTATCATCATCTTAATCAATATTATAAATTTTCTCCATTACACTGAAATTTTCCTATGAATAGGGATTTAGTTGACCAAATTTTAATGTCATCTTATTTTTATGGGTTAACGTAAAAGTTCGTGATTTGGGGTTGAAAAGTTTGTTTTTATGTTTCTTATAGTGACATGAAAGATCCTATGTTTTTACTACTTTTATGTATCTTTGACATTATATATGATGATTTTTTGGTATAATTTTTCTCTCCAATGAATCTGGAAATGATTTACTAATTTTTTTAAATATGTTGGAGATAACTAAATTGTTAATTCTATTTTAAGAGTGATTATAAGAGTGGTTATGAATATAATATCTTTTATAACCTTATTAGTTGTTATTTTCACATTATGGTATATTATGAGTTTGGTTTATGTAATTCTTTGACCAATGAATTTTTATTTTAAGAGTGATTATGTGATTATTTATGGTAAAATTTTATTCTGAAAAATGAGAGACATTTCCTTTTCACGTTTTCAATGGAATATTGGGTTTCCTTATTTCTATAACCCTAAATAAAAATTATATAGTAATTACACATATTCAAAAAAATATAAGGTTTAATAATGATTTTAAAATTTAATGGAGTTGAATTTCTATTTATGGGGGTTTTTCTTGAATTAAGAAAGTGAATCATTTTATGAATTTTTTTTAGAAAAAATTGTTACTATGTAAAATTGTTACTTTTTATTATAAATTTAAACCTTAATATCTAACCCTTAATGACTATGTGATTGTAATTAATGAAATATTTTCAGAAAAACATAGCGTTGTTATCTTTTGGTGACTATATATGGTATGAGAGAAAGGATAGATAATTATAGAAGATAAAATTATGTTAAGGAAATAAAATTTATGGAATATATTTTTTGGTTATATTATCATTCGATTTTTTTTTTATTCAGAGGGTCATAATCTTAACTAATCTAATATATATATATTCTTTATAGTAGTTTAAAACATATGTAACATTGTTAATGAATTAATAAAAAAACAATAGAATAATATTCTTTTTGAGTATTCAAAATGAAGTAGTTGGTCTTGGATATATGTAGTTTGCCGCTATGTTAACTATGTTAATAAAGGCCAAAAATGGTATAACTCATGAAAAAGAGTTAACAAGTACATTAAAAATAAACATGTTATTAGTGGATCATTTCATGTGATGGAGCCCCCATGATTTTGGTGGAACCTCAATGTCAGTCAATGTTGAGGGATGGATAAATGCTTTGACGAAAATACTTGATTATTTTGGTTCCTCAGAGCATTAGAAGGTAATTATTTATACTTATCATCTTGTAGGAAAACAATATCATAGGTCAATATGGCATGCGAAATGAGAAAAACCGTAAAGTTGATCTAAATAAGAGAAACTATTATTTGAAACATTCCCAAAATGTTATAACAATAATTCAGTGTAATATGATATAAATAAAGTGTTATTGGTGTGTTGAATTTGGAAATTTGGAACATGATTATATAGACATGGGAAATTACCAGATAAATTATAGCCTGTATGAAGTAAAATCAATCAATTGTAATGATATGGTTCATTATTAAAATGTGAGTTTGAAGACAATTAAGAAGTGTGTAATATATAAATACCATAATAATAAGGGTTTGGAAAAATAATTTTCTAATAATATGATATAATTTGGCCTATAAAATTATATTATGAAGGGTACAAAATTTGTTTACTCAAATTATTTAAATTTCCTATTTGATTATGGATCAATACATTCTTTTATTTTAAATAATGTTTTTAGAAATATGGAAATATCATGTTTTGAAATTGATATTGAAATTTTAGTTGAAAACATTTCCATTTGTATTATGATAACAAGTATTTTTAGGGGTCCCCCAAAAATTATCTATGTGGTTGTTTTTCTAATAAATTATTTTTTCATTTTTTATACATGAGTTTGATTTTATTTTTTGTATGGATTTTATTTCAGGATATCATGATGTTGTATATTATAGAGTAAAGGAATCCATATTTAATATTCAGAATGAGTTTCAATAAGTATTTAATAAAAGGATCACATCCATGATAACAAATCAAGAATCCAAGAAATCTATTACAGAAGGTCATGAAAGTTATCATTCTCATATTATTTTGAACAAGGAAATGATTTTACATATTGATGTACTAGAAGAAAATAAATATTTGAATATATATATATATGGATTATTTTCCTAATGTTATTCTTCATTGGGAGGAAAAAATTTCTATTGAAGTAGTCATAATTCTATTTTAATTTCAAAACCCTCTAAGAGAATAACTCCAATGTAGTTTTTGTAATTAAAATTTTAATTACAGGAATTACTTTATATGGATTTCAACCATCCTATATCTTTACCTTGTGGATATCCTATTTTTTAATAATTATGAAGATCTTACGAGTCTTTGAAATGATTATATAGTTGTAAATAATATATCGATTAAGAATTTGTATCCTTTACTTCATACTGATGACATTCTTGATCAATTCCATGTTGAATAGTATATTTGAATGACTGAGCTCCGAATAGGATATCGTCAGTTAACGTTTTAGGAATAATATACTACTAAGACATCATTTTTAATGACTTTTGTCCATTTTGAGTTTTGTGGTTTTTCCTTTATGCTGAGAAATGAAATAGCTATATTTATGAACTTGACGAATAAAGTGTTCAGTGAGTATGGAGAAAAAAATTTAGTGGGTTTTTAGTGATATTATTTAATAATCTAAAATTTATGAGTATCATGAGAGAAATTTAATTATTTTTCTATATAATTTACAAGAAAACTAGTTGTGATGAAAATATTGTATGTGTGAAATTTTTATTATATCATATTTCATTACATGAAAATGTTTTAATTAATTATGGACTAGTATCAATTACTTTTAAAACTAAATTTATATAAGAATTTAAAAGACTTATTAATGAAATTATGATTCAAAATTTTCTTGGATTACTGGGTTTTTAATGAAAATTTTTTTAAAAAATTTACCATGTAGAAAGCACACTAACCAATTTAACCTGAATTTGATTTAAATTCATCTAGAAATAAGAGAGTGGAAACTGTTTCTAGTAATAAAAAATAAGAGAATATTCTCTATTAATAACCTTACAATAAAAAAATATCATATTTAGCAAAAAAATCATAGCCAGAGGAAAAAATCTCTGACCATTTATTAATAAAGGAAAAATTCAGAAAACAAGCCAAACACACTACAGACAAAAACTACAGATCATCAAAGTCAAACCCAACACCATCCCCATGATGAAAAGTTTCCTCCACAGTCATCAATTTCCACTCCGAGATTTCGTAATGCTTCATAATGTTGCCATACATCCTTCTAAGGATCAACCACTTTAATGAAAGAAATTCATTATTGATTTTCCGAGGGAATGACCCACCTTTTTTCAGACATCTAGTGGGTGTTGGTTTCGTTAGAGAGAAATAATACTTCCTCAAACTTCTTCG
The DNA here is from genome assembly GCA_963277665.1 of Viscum album. Taxonomy (NCBI): domain Eukaryota; kingdom Viridiplantae; phylum Streptophyta; class Magnoliopsida; order Santalales; family Viscaceae; genus Viscum; species Viscum album. The sequence goes on along the minus strand of OY728133.1, from coordinate 1,101,970,004 downwards.
CTTTAGAAAAATGACATCATCTTGATTCCTAGAGAATATATTCTTCCCTCTCTGAACAACGTCACTATATGATGGCCTTACTGTGCCCCCCTAATATTCCTTATCACTATCATAAATATCCCCCCATTTTCCAGGAAACATCATATGTTGGTACTTCACCATCCGATCTTGATGAATATGGCAGCTCGTGCCAACTATAGCAAGGAAATTAGGGTGATCCACCACCTCCTGATATGGACAAAACCCATTCCTCCTTACTCTATACACTACATCATATTTCTCAGGTTCAGTCTGTGTGTTGTCTTCAACACCCTCATTCTCTAGTCCTTGAAAATGGTTCCCCATGGGCACCATGGTCATCCAACTTCCATCCTCATCAGCCCATCCACAGATCTATGGACCCAACACATGTGTACTATCCCCTCCTTTTACCACTGCTTCTTGAAGCCTTCTATCCTCGGATTCCATATCAGACCTCTTCTTCACTTCACTCACATCACCATTGTTGCTAACCTTCTTACAATAAGCCACAGAAACATCTCCCTCAAGAAATCCACACTCCTTACAACCTATATCAAGAGGATCAAGTCTGTCAACCCCTGGTCCCTTATTCTTCTCCCCTTCACCCATAGTTCTGGCTGATGCCATACCCATATCATCAGCAAACACCAGCCCCCTGGTTCAAATCCTTCTTAAGTATATTTAACACTGATGATACAAATGGATTTACTGGAGCCTCTCCTGATTTTTCAAGAACCCATGCTACCTGAGGACCCAGGCCCGGTGCATTTCCAAGCCGATACACAGGCATCCTCCTCTTATCAATGGATTTTACTAGCCTCTTCTCCAAACCAACTAACCTCTCACTCATTACTCTACAATGACACCTATCTTCTGAGTGCCCCAATCTGTTGTAGGTTGAGGAGTAATCAATCCATGACTCATAAACTATAACATGCTTCCATATAAGTTCCTCATCCACCAAAATCTAGACCCATTCCAACACAGGTCTTTAGATATCCACCTAAACACACAACAGAGGGTTGTTTGGGTGACTTACTGTGGTGGTGCGAGTATTAGAACACATAAGGTGACTTACAAGGTTCCCAAGCATTTGTATGGTTGCGAGATTTTGTAAAGGTAATGGAAGATGTGGAAAACCTACCCAAATAGGAAGTGAGGTTGGGTCGCAATTCATACGGATATCTAACGTCCACTGGAGGATCATAAACCTGCAATTGTTGCAACGCCTAGGGGCACTGGACCACGCACGAATCAAGTATTCCTCTAAGGGGAATCAGATCATCAAATGATGACTATCCATCAGGCCGAAGACCGAAAATTCTTCTAAGTCCCATTTTCCAAATACAAACCAATCAAAATCATGAACTGACGGTCTTCGAGAACTGAATCAAGCCACCATAGTCAAGTCCAAATGACTCGTCACTTTAGAGAACTCCGACAGTGATATCGGGAGATGAGGATTACCAAGGTGATGATCAGCACCTTTGGGCTTATCTCTATCGTCGAGAACTCTGGTAGATTGTTGGGGTTGGTGAAGGATACAAAGGGGGTTTGTGACTTCAGAGGGGGGGGGGAAATCAAGCCATCCTGCCCCTTCCCACCTCTCGGAGGGTGGGGGGATCCTCCTCCAACATCTTCTAGGGTTTCATCGTCATCGCCAGTCGAGCCATACAATGCCACCATTCATATTTAGGATTTATAGAGATACTACCTTGACTGTCCTTGGGCTTTTTCTTGATGAAAATTGAATGACTGACTATATATGAATCAAGATAGTTAAAATCCCAAGATAAAACTATTGTACACATGATATACAACATCTTGAGTTGGTTATTTCTTTAAAAAAATGATCCATAATTTATATGTGAATAAATTATATATATATATAGATCATAATAGTTTGAGTATATATAAATGTAAAAAGGCTTAGACAGGTGGAATAAAGGATAGTTGGAACTAATATTGTATTTTCATTATATGATTCACAATTGTTTTGGTAAAGTTAATAATGTAGCGGTTTCCTTGAGTCAAAATGATAATGCATCATTTTCCATTTCATGTATGGAACATATTCCATTAAATAATGATTTAATGAAAATTGAGGTAGATATTGTTTTTCTGAAAACTTCTTCTCTTTTAGATCAAGTATCAGTTGAAAAAGAAATAATTTAGTGATGTCTAAGACTCTATATATTTGGTTTATCTTGGTAGAATTAATATTTATATATATCTTAAGGAATATTATTATTGGGAATTAATTAAGAATTATATGTATGTTTTTTCCTTTAAATGTAAGATTCTTAAATAGGATAAAGCTTAAATAAAACTAATATGATCCTAGATGAATATTAATATATTTTACTTCATTTAGAAAATTTATTGTCACTCATACAAATCATTTAATACTATATCCCATTAGATTAGTGTATCTAGAGATATAATTCATAAAATATTATTATAATTAAATACATCAACATTATGAATAGAAATATGTACATAAAATATCCCTCTACAACTATTTATGTATATAATTTTCTTGGGAAAAGGGAAATGCAAGAAGCGGTTATCCCAATCACTCGATAAATGAAAAAATTATCATCAAATCATAGAGGAATATATAATAATTTTATGATAACATATTATCATGGTAGAAATACCTGATTAAAAATTAATATTAGTTCATAAGTCATGATGGAATAAAATGTAATATCATTGAATCAAGCATATACTAAGGCATACGTGTGTGTGAACATGAGATAATAAACAAGATCCATTGATCATTATTATAAGAATATAACATAAAAATAGGGAATGAGATCAATAATATGAAATCATAATATTGTAATGATGTCCAAATGAAAATAGATTCCCATATAAATTTATACACGTGAGATTAGGTCAACACATATAATTTCAAAAGTGTCAAAAACAAATAGGTCCACAAATTATATTATGGATAGGAAATCTGGTCAAAAAATTATCCATGAGATGAAAAACATCAAACATATAATTGGAGAGTAAAATAGGAACCCATTAATTACATAATAATCATTCATTTATATGTGAACCTCATGAAATCAATCATTCATCAAATCATAAAGAATGCATTTGAAAAAGTGGGTATCATAGAATTTACAAATTCTATAAAAAATGTCTTCACTAATTTGATCGGTTGATACCAATAAATTAAAAACCAAAAATTATTATTTTATAATTTCATTTGTAGGGTTATTCATAAAACATACATTAAAATGGGATAGATGTTTTGTATATAAATAGGCAAATGGAAGTGAAAACATTTAAAAGGTAATAAAAATATTTATTAACTTTCTTATAAAAGATGATGTTATGAGTATCCTTTGAAAATAATTTTCAATAAAGTTAAATGAAATGTTTTTATCAAACATAAATTTAAAAGAACCCCCAAAAATTTATATTTTTTAAATTGAAACTGAATGTCTAGATGAAATATGGAGTGGAAGATAAAATATACAAATGTGGAAAATAATCCCATTTTAATATTTCAAAATACCCTTATTAAAACTCAAATGATTAAAATGGATTATAAAAATAGTGTTGAAAATTGTCAAAGATAACTATCAAGTTAAAAATACATGTTTCATATATTCATTTCAAAATAATTAAGAAAAAAGTAATTTCCAATAAATAATAGAAACATAGAAGAGAAATAGATTATCGGAGGGGATGAAAATTATTCTTAACAATGTAATATTTTAGGATTAAAGAAAACCAGAAAATAAGAATAATTTTTTGTAAAAATATTAATTAACTAGCATGTAATGACATAATACAATATAATATAATCATGGGATAGAAAAAAATGAAAATAGAGGCTAAATAATAAATTTTATGAATCAATAAAAGGGATTTTAGTTAACATAATCTCTTATGATATAAGTAATGTGTGAATTGAGACAAAAATAATTAGGATAAATTAAATGAAAATTAACATCCCAAGAATTAGAATTTATTTAATATATATGAAATAAATAGGTAAGTATTTACACAATATAAATGTAAATTGGTGGATAACAAAAAGCATGTTTCAAGGATTAAAAATTGAGATTAAGAACCCTTACCCTGGATTCCCACCTAGTTGGATATTCACTAACCTCTTATATAATAAAAATAAAAATCATAATAAAAAATTTCAAGACTATATTAATATATATTATATTTTATATTAATCTCCTAAATTCATTTACTATATAGTTATTACTTATTTTTAGTCAATATTGATCATCAATGTTAGTATTTTTAACTGTTCCTTTCATTATTCTTTTATAAAAGTTTTGGTTATCATTCTATATTATTAATTTAATTATATAAATAATGTTAATGGTTTTTTATTGAATATAAATAGTGTTTTATGGAGTTAAAGGTTCATTCTATTGAATTTTTTTTATGGTTTTTAATGACAATTCCATAATAGGCTTCTTTATTTAATTTTCAAAGAAAAAATGTGGTATGTAATGAAGACTTAAATATTAAAATTTACACACCATAAAAAGAAAAAATCATTAGTATACCAAAATGATATTTATCCATTTAATACAGGTTTATAAACATTCATGTATTTCGATGATGAAAAATATAAAATCCATACGTGGACGTGGTAGTTCGCACATAACAAGTGTGATGTTTTGACTATTAAAATAGATGTGAGTAAGGTGGATACAAGATATTCAATTATGACTAGAAAATATAAGTGTATTTATGACACTATTATCATCATTTCATGTTTTTTGAATACATTGAATGTTTTTAAAAGAATAAAAATATTAAAAGAGATATTTAAATAACATTACCTTTTATTTTATATTTCCAAAATTATACTAAACCATGAGGCACATTGAATTGGTATTTTTGCAATGCCAGATCCTCTTGGGAAAGGTAACAACTGTTGGGAGATATTTTCCAGAATATTTTTGATCTAAATCATTATGTTGTGTTGAGAGGAGTGGGGGGGATGTGATCCTTATATTGGTGAGAGAGGTGGAAATTTTGAAATTATAATTTATTTATATAAAATATAATCCAATATTAAAGAAAGTTGCACCAAAATTGATTATTAATGTGTAAATATTTTTATGAACTTTATATCCCTCATCTACCAATTTAATGATGAGTTTTAGTGATATTTTTCCTATTGATTTAATATTTTTACCTTATATGAACATTTACCATGTTGATTTATTTTTACCTTGGAAACCAATTTTTACGCAATGAAATTAAACTGAAATAATTAAGTAATTTATAATTTTATAAATAAATAATATAAATAATTTTTGTTAAATTAAATTTATTTTGGTTATAAATTATGAATTAAATATAATTAAAAAAGATAATTATTATTCTGTAAAAATAAAATTCTTTTAAAAAAATACCAAAAAATCACGCTCCTATAAATTCAACATGATAATTAAAAATATTTAGTTCTTTTTATGAAATTTATATACTAAAATTTAGATATTAAACTTTTAAATAAAATCATTTAATGATTTGAAAAACAATATACTAGGAATAAAAACTATTTAATTTTTTATGAGTTATTACATTTAAATTTATAAATATATAATATTTATTATAATATTAATTATTAATTATTAATAGTTTTGAAACTTATTAATTTTTAAAAAATATTTTTCTAATCTATATAATTTAGATTTCAAATACATAATCAAGAAAACGGTTTTAGTGAAATAATATTTGTCCAATATGACCAAAATTATATATAAGTATCTATTTTACTAATCTAAAAACAACATTATAAAATATTTAGAGCACTTTTGTGATAATAAGACACTATAAATAATAATAATTTCAATATTAAATAAAACTAATAAATATCTCATAATTTTATTTTCATATAAAAATGATAATTGATGTTTTAAATAGATATTTTTACTAATAAAATATGCACATATAATATGATTAAAAAATTATTTATATGAGATATAATTTAAATTAAAATGAAATATAAAGAATTATTTTAATATAAAAATTATATTTGACCATTAACCATATGGTTTACAAAAAATGTTATATGCAATTACTTTCAATATTTTTTGCCTTTGTGACTAAAAAATGTATCCTATTATGTTAACCATTAATTTATAATGACATAATTAATATGGTGGTATGAATTGAAAAATAAATATTAATTTCATTATAAAATTTTATATACAAAAAGAATCACAATTTTTGTAAAATAGATATAAGTATATTTTAAAATCGATGGAAAATGGTAGTAGGATATTACATAGGCTAATGGTAGGTGTTTCACCCATGTCTCCCTCCGATCATGGTTATATCCTTGTGACTGTTACATATATAATGGGATATTTTACATCCAAGGATATTACATTTTAAAAATAAAAATTTATTAATAAATAAAATCCCATGTCAGTTTAAAAACATATAAGCCAACATCATTAGTGATAAATATTTGTATAAATGTTTGGATTATATTATCCAATGAATAAAATCAATTTAAAATTTAGATATATAATTAATGAAATAAATTTTATGAAAATAGTTGGTGGAAATATTGGATGTGACATTCTATCCCATTAAATAAATTGCATCCTCAGAATTTTAATTTTCACTAACTTTTGTAAATAATTAAGGGTATCCATAAAATATAAAAGACTAGTGATATGATTTTTAATGTGATATCAACCTCACTATCCATGGTAAGACTTGGAAACAAATAGTTTTCTTTTATAATCTGTATATCCCTAATATTGATTTTATTTACCAACATTATGATAAATACCCCTCATGATTGGGTATTTATAACCATATAATGGATTTAATTATCATATGGATTTTTTAATTTTCAATACACAAATATATGATGATAAATAGATTGAAGATATGAAATTTTATTTCCTAAATCAAAAAAATTAATTTTTCCCTTATCTAGAGAGAGCCAATCCATGCCAAAAATCACATAAAATTCAATTAAAGTGAGAATAAATTTATTTACTAGAAGTATATTCCCTCAAATATAAATTTGAGATAGTTACTAGCTTGACATGTAATCATTGTAACTATAGGAGTTTTCATTGATAGTTCAATATGTATTCTCGGGGGTAGAGAATTTATCATTTAAAAAAATCTATAATATGATGGAGTGGATATGTCTAAAATCAAATGAAACATTTACAGACAGAGATTGGGTAATAATATTAGATTTAACCACTTTAATAAAATTCTCAACATTAATGGTTAGTAATTACATATTCTATTCCTTATTTTCTTGGTATATAATATTGTTGATGCGTTCTATCCTTGTTATCCCCTTTATTGGGGAATTAATTTGGAAATTTTCATAACTAATTACATTTGAAACATTAAATTATTAGTTGTAATGTAGGAATAAATTTATTTACCTTCATAATGTTAACCAATTATTTTATTTTTCATTTCGGGATTATGAATTTATTTCCATCATTTATTAAATTAAAATATCATTATATTCCATTAAAACATTTTCTTGGGTGCTACATTCAACATATGTGACATATAATAGGTTATATATTCTTTATCCATGGTCTTTATCATTTAAACTACCATGAAAATCCATTTATATATTGTTTGGTGTTTTTAGAAATTCAATTTGGGACAAGCTATTAATTATAACTCCATAAAATAGCTTTGGAATAAATATATGTTCTTTCACTTCAAATCATATTCTATTCGGTTTCTCATTCATAAAACGACAGAATTTTACATAACATCCTTTTCTAACATAGTTCCTCATATTTCCATCTAATTATTAAAATATGGGAATATAATGCCACAACCATAAACATTACATAATCATGATTTGAGTCAAGATTTTACATTGAGGATATTTTCTGGTTTTTTTAGAGAATTAGTTGACAACTCTTACAAACAAAGTGGTTAAAACTAAAACAATATCCATTTTTTCTATAATATAAAAAACACATGTAAACATGATTTCTTTTTCATTAAAAAATATTCTTTAATTATTCCATTTTCTTAGAAATACATATACGCTGTGGAAAACATTTCAAAATCATTTTATAAGAACAAAAAACTCCATAAGGGAAATAGAATAATAAAAGAAAAACGTTAGTCCGTGAATACTTATAAACACATGAAATCGTACTTTTCACCCAATAAACATAATCACATTAACAAACACCATAAAATCATAATACTCATAAAAATTTTAAATCATTAAGGTAAATTATGGCATCCATATGATACTTATATTGTAGCCTTCACATCTATATAGGGAGTAACCTTCATGGTTACCTTTGGAATACCCATTACAGTATATTCCATAAATCTATTTGAAGAAACCATATCTTTTACCTCTCCTATATTACCCAATGCATTGGGAAGATGTCATGGGATCACTAGTCCTCAGTTTATCATGGAGCCACCCACATACTTAAATAATTCTAAATTACCATAACATAATCATAACACAAAAATAGTAATAAAAGAAAAATAATATTTCCTCATTTCAATCACAAGATGTAATTTTGAGATATTGATATAGTCAATTCATTTTTAAAACCCATTTAAAACATTCAAAGAGAAGAGTTTTGAATCAATGTGTCCCATGACACTTTGAATATTTTAAAAGGATTTTACACTTTGAAAACATGGACATTAATGAGAATGATTAAGAAGAATAAATATTTAAAACATTTAAAATATTGTTTTAGTTAAAGAATCCCTTACCACTAGAGAAACACTTGAATAAAAATAATTGTAAAAAAAATTTAATATCATGATAATACAGCAATTCATGATATAAAATTTTAAAAAGGGTCTAATATACACCTTAAAGGATAATAATTGTTGACAATGTCAAGATATGCCTCAATGAAAAAAGATTGAGATGACGTCCCTTACATTGAGTCCGACATATCTTGTTGTTATTTATAATCCTGAATAATAAAATTAGGTTAATTTTTTACTTTCTTCATAACCTTTTTTATTTATATTATTACCTTTATATCACTTTTTACCATTTGATAATAATTATTCAATTTTTTGAGTTCAGGTCGTATGTTTTATCGATAATCGGTTCTCGAGTCGAAAATGAACATGGTATGATGTCACTAATCCATGTGGTCATTATTCCACCACATCTAGAGTATTATTCATGACAAAGTAATAAATTTTAAACATTAATATTAATTTTTCAATTAAATAATTATTTATGGTTATGAAAAAATAAACAACATTATAATCATAGAGATAGTAGGTTGTACGTACGTATGAGTAAAGTTTTCATTTTTCATTTATCATTATGGAAATAAGGTAATTATAATTTTATATTTATAGAATGATAATATTATTATTAAAATTTGATAATATTATTATTAACATCATTATAAAAATTTACAAATTTTTATATGTATCATAGATGTGTTATAATGAATAAAAATAAGTCACATCACTTCGTGGTGGTGATAGTTGACGGCTTTCATTTTTATAAACATTTAATTAAGAATATTATTAATATATTAATATATTATAATGATTAGTATGTCATGAATATAATATATTAATATTAATTCCATCTTTATAACAAATATTTATATAAGGTAATGGAAAATGATGTAAATCAGTTCGTGGAGGTGATAGTTGACACGTACACACGAAAGATTAATTCATTTCCCATTTAATAGAAATAGATATATATTTTAGGAGATGATATATTTGAATAATAAAATATAAATATATTTAAGATACTAGAGTTATTATCTCATCATGGTTTGGGGAGATTTGAAGGAAGTGGAAAAGAAACAAAATATAAACACTTAAAGAAAATGACACATCTTCTTCGGTTAATCACCTTTTAAGAACACCTTAACACCTATAAGAAGGGTGTTATTCCTAAACTATGGCTTAAAGAACATGGGGTGGGAGGATAGTAATATTTATGGACATATCTTGGACAATATAAATGTTATGGGAAGTGTGTGTATTAGAGAAGATATTGTGCATTTTTATAACAGAGGGAAGGGGCACCCCTAGAAAATATTAAATTATTAAATTAATAAAATTTAATTTTTTAATTAAAATTAATCTAAAAAGAGATACCTTGAATATAAGATGTTTATATTTTTAAACCCTCTAATAAAATAATTTTTTTTCATTTATTGAGTTTATATTAAACCTTATGTTTTCAGATAACCCATAATTATTCAATTTTAATTTTAATTGTGGTAAAAAAATTTTAATTATTATGAGGCTATTAATTTTACTTATATGGGGTCGATTTCCCATAATTGTAAACATAATGAAAAATGAGACTTTATAATATTCACTTTTTTATTTTAACGGTTTTTTATTTTTTAATTATATGATTAATAATCATATTTATAAAATATCCTTTATGTCAATTTTGACACTATTCAATTTATTAAATTTCATCAAAAACCAAAAAGATAGATGAATATGAAAAAAAATCATTTAAAAAAATTTTTACATGTCATAATCAAATATAAAAAACATGTATGTCCTAAATTATGTCATATAATTTTTATTTTAATATTTATAATATCATTTATTTGATATTTCTCTTAACACAATAATGATTGTACCACTATTGTGTTTACAATTATGTTAATTATTTAATCTCTAAAAAATATTTATAAATTAAAATGATATAGGTAATTTAATTATATTTATCGAGACATTTTTGTTCATAGTTTCATAAATATTATCACTATATTAAGATTATTATTCTTATAAGAAATAAGGGAGTGACATGTTGTCACTTTATTTTGTTTTAAAAATATTTATATCACTTTCATGAAAAAACGTACATTAAAAGAATTGTTTTTTATCATTAGATGTTAACGGTATAATGTTTTCTTCTAACAGTATTTCGGCAGGTGTTAGGGCAAATTTTTTATTGTTATCGTATTATTTGTTACCATAATTTACCAGATTTACATTAGATATGGTAAATAAAAATTATCAAAGATACTATTCATATGTTTAAAAATATAAGGGAACTATTAAAAAAATATGGAACTTATTATTTCTATATTGATTCCATTTTTCCAAATTCATAACAGATAATTTTCATTAATTAATTAAAAATTAATTCCAATTATCAAAACGAGAAAACAACTTTTTTTTAAACCAAAACCCATCAATAGATTAACATGTGTTTATATCAAATTTCAATGTAAAATTAGGTCCAATAACAAATATAATGTTAAATTATAAAAACTTAATATAATTATTCTTTAAAACCAATTAAAAATATAATCTATCATTATGAATATTTTGTACAAAAGGTAATTTTGAATTAAAATGTTGTATTTTCACTATTCATTAAAATATGAATTTTATCAGAAAAATAAAAAAAATCATGCAAAGTAAATTTTTATGTCTTGATTCAAAATTAGCAGTTAATTTTTTCAAATATAACATATAAAAGTGTCAAAATAAATTCAAAATTTTTTATCCATCAAAAGGTGCTAAAACTATATTTTTTAAATTATTTATTTTATACAAAAAAATTGAATTCATTCTTATATCGTCTCTAGAAAACATATAAAATAAATTTAAACATTAAATTGAATATATTACATATATATTTCATTAATAAAATCCATACATATAGATATTATTATTTTATACTCACTTATTTTCATTTAAATAGTTTTTTTGGAAAACACATCCTTTAAATTGAATTAGTTTTTATTTAATTTTAAAATTAATTTGGTAATCAATGAATCGTTATATTAAAATGTTTAAACCATATTTTCATAATTTTATTAATACTATTCATTTTTTCATTTCCAAAAACAAGTTTATAATAGTAACATTTAAATAATAATATTTAGTTTTTTGTTAGGGCTCCATATATCATATCATGTACACTATTGAACATAGTTTTTTGTTCTTAAAAGTATATATGTTACATCCTCCCCCCATTAATAAATTGCATCCTCAAAATTTAATTTGGGGTTAGTAATTAGTGTACAATCTTTCAAAATACATTATTTGTAACCCCACATTGAAAAATTGATTAATAAAACTACCACTACAAAAGAAAGAAAGAAAAGTACGAAGGTCACCTAAGATAAAAAATACTAGGACTACATGTATGAAAAATGGATATGGAAGAAAAACTAGGAGTATTTTTATGAAGTAGAGTGATAGAAAAAATAAACAAGATAAAGTTAACAATAAGAAAATTTAAAACAAGTGATGGGTTAAACAATCATTGATTTCGCAATAGGAAAAGTAAATGAAAAATGTTTTTGTTTTAAAATACTTTTCATAATGTTGAGGAATTTATTTATGAGCTTGAATAAGAACAAAAGGAAACATGCTTACTTCTCAAGTAAAGTTTCATCAATTAATAAATAAATACAAAAAACCCATCTTTTCTCCAAATGATGAGTATTCAAGAAGACTTGGTCACACATGAAGGACTAGAATCAACATCTAGAGAATCACATAAACCACAAAATATTAACTATATATTCATCCTATATTGAAACATTAACAAAAAACAAAATGGTTATTACAAGATCTAATAATCTCCTAAAATAATAATCCTTTATAAGGATAATGACTACTTTTAATCACCAAAATGAAAAGTAATATCCAATTTTCAACAAAGACCATTTTATAAATAATTTTTTATATAATTCCTCAAAATAACAAAAAATAAGATTGAAACAAAAAATTTTGTAGGATTTGATCTCATATTTTTCCATGATAACTTTGAAAATTTATCATAAAATAACATCAACCACTCTTAATGTCTCATACAAGAAAGTAATTTTTTAATAAATTATTTTCCATGATAGGTTAATAACTTCCACAAATAACCCAAATATTCTTAAGCCCATAAAAAATACAATGATTCTTATGAAATATAGTAAATCCATTAATATACCAATAAAATCCCATAGCATTATATTTTCCTTAGGTACATAGAGTTCCCGAAGTAGTGTACATATTCTAAAATAACATTTTTCACTCAATCCCCAAATCATATTCTAGTACTAAACATATCCATTTGATAAAATTTATATTATGAAGATCAACTTAATGTTATTACATTAAGTAGTTTATCTAAAATGAAAAATTATTACTAACCATGGACTTCACCTAGGCTAGTAGTCAGTGATAACAACATGTTGCACTCTGGTTCTGGGTTCAATTCTTGAAGACTTGTCTGACGTGACAGGTTGTCACAGATTCTGTGTATTGTAATTTTTCAAAAACATTGTATAATTGTTATAACAATAAAAAAATTAGACAAAATCCTCAATAAAACATAACATATTTTAATCCAAAAGGTTATTATATATCTTTCAACTTTCTTCCACAAATGTACTTACCCATAACTAACTCAAAAAAATGTCTTCAAAATTATTGTTAATTACCTTGAAATTTTGGAACATAAATCCTAAAAATGGATTTATAAGACATTAAACTTTTGATCAACTTTAGTATTATAAATCCATGATTATATCCTTTACTCTAATTAAAACATCCTAATCTCCAAGGTTTTCTAAAATGACCTTTGATGCAAACTATTGGGACCCAACATTACACATTACATAATCATAATTTAAGTCAATAAATCACATTGAGGATCTTTTATGGTTTAGATTTTTAGAGAATTAGGCCATAACTCATACATAGAAAGTGGATACAACTAAATTAGTATTTATGTCTTCTATAATACAATAAAAATTAAAGTTAACATGATTTATTTTTCATGATAAAATTCACCTTGACATCTTCCATTCTCTATCCCAACCTTATACACTGTAGAAAACATTACTAAAACATGGGATGAGCACCAAAAGTTTATTAAGGGATATATATAATTAAATAAAAACAATAGTCCATTAATTATTATAAACTCATGAAATCATACTTTTCACCCATAAAACATAGGCTCTTTAACATGCCCCAAAAAATCATAAGACTCGTAAAAATCATATATCATAAAAGTTACTTGTGGAATATATATCATAATTTCATTGTATCATTCTATGATACATAGGGATTAACAATTATGGTTACTTTTGAAATACCCATCATGCTATATTCCCTAAATCTCATAGTAGAAACCTTATTGTTTAGCTATGTCACATTACCCAATTCATTTTAATGCTATTAGATACGCACCTGCCCTCAATTTACCATGGAACCACCTATATACATAAAACATTCCCAAGAAACATAACATAATCATAACACATGAACAAGAATAAATGAAAAAAATGATATTTCCACATTGAAATCAAAAGATATCATTTCATGATATTGATATAATTAATACATTTTTAAAACAAATTTAAAACATTAAAAAAGATGTGTTTTGAATAGAAGTGTCCCATACCAATTTGAAACTTTTGAAATGAATTTACGCTTTAAAACATCCATGTATATATAAATAAAAACTTAAAACCATTTTTAAAACACAGACATTCTTGAGAATCATTTAGGAGAGTAAATCATTAAAACATTTAAAACGATGTATAAGTAAAAGAATCCCTTACCACTAGTGAAAATATTCAATAAAAATAAAATTAAAAAACATTAAATATCATGATGATATATTAAATCATGATATAATATGTCAAAAAGGGTTGTATATACATCTTAAAGGATAATTAAGGATCTAATTATCAAGATATTCTTTAATGAAAGGAGATTGAGATGAAGACCCTTACTATGAGTCTGAATTGTCTTGTTAATAATTTATATTCCTTAATAATATAAAATGGTTAATTTATTCATCCTTTAGAAAATTTCTCATGTTTACTATTCCCTCTATACCACTTATGACCATGTTATAATAATTAAGTAATTATTTGAGTTCATGTGGGACATTTTATCCATAATCGGTTTATGAGTTGAAAATGAACATGCTTTGATGACACTATTCCATGTGGTCAAAAGTACATAATCTCTAGAATAGTATTCATGAAATAGTCTTAATTTTATACATTCACCATTATTTTAAAATTAATAAATTTATTGTGTTTATGAAAAATGAACAACGTTATAATCAGGGAGAAGGTAGGTCATATGTACACATGAATAACATTTTCATTTTTCATTGATCATAATGAAAAGGTAATTATAATTTTATCTTTCCATGACGATCTTAATATTATTAACATCATAATAATCATGTAAATATAATATTATTATATATATATATATATCATAAAAATGATATAATTAATAAAAAAGAGTTACACCGCTTCGTGGAGGTGATAGTTCACACGTACGCACAAACGACATTATCATTTTTATGCACATGGATGCAAGAATGGAATGGATATATTATTATCTTATAATGATTAATATTTCATTAATATAAAAAATATATATTAATTCCATCATGATAAACAATATTTATTGAAGGTAATTTAAAACAAACCAAATCGGTTCGTGGAGGTGGTAGTTCACACGTACGCATAGATGATTAATTATTTTCCCATTTGATGGAAGTAGAAATAGATTTTAGGGGGTTATATTACAAAAATAACATATTAGTATATTAAAGATACTATAGTTATTACCTCAACATTTTTGAAGGATATTTTAAGGAATTTGAAGAAGAAACAATATGGAAACAATTAAAGAAAGCAATACAACTTCTTCTGTTGATCACCTTTGAATAACACCTTAACACCTTTAAGAAGGGAATTAGGCCTAAAGTAAGGACTCAAGAATATGGGGAGGTACTATAGGAATATTTTTTATACGTGTCACGGCCGAACTAAATGGCTTTATAATTTCTAGTATTAGATAAGAGAGGGTACCTTATTATAGGGGAGGGAAGGGGTACCCTTGGGAAATCAGTAATTATGAAATTAATATAATTTAATTTTTTAATTTAAATGGATCTAAATTGAGATATGTAGATTAAAGGATGAGTGTAGTAATATGTCATCTCATCTAATAATTTTTAGATATGTATTGAGTTTACCTTTAACCTTACCTTTTTCAGTTTACCCTTAAGTTTTCTCTTTTAATTTTAACTTTGGTAATAATATTTTCATTATTAAGTGGCTATTTATTTTTCTTATATGGTGTAAATTTCCCATAATTGGAAAAATAATGAAATTTTATAAATTATAATATTTTCTTAATAATTTTAAATTATTTTTAGTAATTTTAAATAATTTAATCATTTATCATATTTTTAAAATATCCATTAGTTCTATTTTTACAGAATTCACATTATTGAATTTCATCCAAAATAAAATAGATATATGACTTAAAACAAAATCATTTGATTGTATATTAACAAGTCATAATAACATTTAAAAATCGTGTATGTTATAGATTATGTCATATATTATTTATTTTAAATTTTATAATATTGTTTTTTTGATATTTCTGTTAACAAAATAATTATTATATCACTAGTGTGTCAATATTTATGGTAATTAATTAATCTCTAAAAAATATTAATAAATTTATATGATTTATGTAATGTATTTTTTTGATTCTATATATATTTCTTATTTTCATCAATTTTATCACGACATTAAAATTTTTGTACTTATAACAAATAAGAGAGTGACATGTTGTCACTTTATTTTGTTTTAATAATAATTATATCACATTCATGTAAAAACTCCATTAAACAAATAAAGTTGGCTTATAATTTTTTAAAGATTGAATTTTATTCATTAAATAATATTTTAAAAGGTTTTTGGGTAATTTTTTCATCATTATCATATTATTTGTTACGAAAATTTATGTGATTTACCTTTAACTATGGATAGTTCAAATTATCAAATTTACTATTAATAATCTCTAAAAATAAAAGGGAACTATTTATAAAATTTAGACCCTATAATTACAAATATGGAATCCATTTTTCCAAATTCAAAACACAGTATTTTAATTAATTAATTCAAAATTAATTTTTTCTTTCATAATGAGAAAGTGAGTTTTTTTAAATGTAAAAAATCATCAAATGATTCAGATGTGTTTATATCAAATTTCAATGTAAAATTTCTTTCAATGACCCAATTTTTCTTAAATGATAAAAACATAATCTTATTATAATTTAAAATAAATTAAAAATATAATCTATAAATATAAATAATTTAGACAAAAAAACAGTTTTGAATTAAAAAGAAGTATTTTTCACTATTTGTTAAAAAATGAATTTTATCCGAAAAATACAAAAATTTCAACCAAATAAAATTTTTATGTCCCATTTAAAAATAATAATTTAATTTTTTCAAATAGAACTTTAAAAGTTTCAAAAACTATATTTTAAATTGGTTCACCATCAAAAGGTGGTAAAATATTTATTTTTTTTTAAAAACTTATTTTATACAAAAAATTGAATTTCTTATTATATCATGTCTAGAAAATATATAAAATTAATTTTAAACATTTAAATGAATATATTAAGAATATATTTTATTAAAAAAATTCATAAATAGTGATTTTATTATATTATAAACTAACTTATTTTCATTTAAATAGTTTTTCAGAAAAAAAACACATCATTCATATTCAATTGGTTTTTATTTAATTTAATAATTAATTTGGAAACCAATGAATGTTTATATAAACATGTGTAAACCATAGTTTCATAATTTTGTTAATAATGTTCATCCTATTCATTCCAATGGATAGGTTATAACGGTAACATTTAAAAAATAATATTTAGTTGTTTGTTTATGCTTGATGTAGTATATCATGTATTCTATTGAACATGGTGTTTCTTTCATAAAACATCGGATGTTATAGTGAATGTTAAGGATCATAAAATTTATTTCAATAAGTAAATAATAATTAAAACTATCAAGTTATAATTATTAAATCTTAAAATAAATATATAACAATGATTATAAATTCCTCATTTTCAATTTATGTTATCCATGCACAATTTTTTATTTGGATGTCTAACCAGATCATAAATATGTATTAAAATCCTTAATAATGGTTTGAAAATAGAATATAAAACATCCAAATAATATCCCTCGGGAGCCTCTGACTAGGTTTGCAGTTTTGGCCACTTCTTGTGCATTGAGCGAGGATTTAATTTATACCTAACCACAAAATTATAGTTATTACCACTATGTGCACCTATGAAAAAGTCCACATCAACTTTCTACTATGTAGATAAGAACTTCATTTCTAGAAGACAATACACTCTATACATAAGAAAACATTTTTGACATTTTACTATGTTTATAATTATCGTTAGGATTTTTACTATTGTTTTTAGTCCAAATCCCCAAAAATAGGTAAACCCTACTTTGATAAAAATTGAGTATACCCAAGCTAAACATATGTATATATATATATATATATTAGTTTTTTAATTACTTATTACATATCAAAATAATCACCTAATATTGGAATACAAAAATTTTGTATCTTTGGAGATAGGATTCATACACATATTATAAAACTTTATTACATCAACATATCTAATATATATCTCTATACAATACATTCTTTTGACAAATACAATGCATATAATTTTCTAGGGAGAAGGAAAAAATAAAGACTGATCTCAAATGTTTAGTAATGAAAAACCATATCAATGAGTCATACTAGGTTAGAGCACAACCATATGAGAACACAGGAGAATGGGAGAAATATATTATTAAAATTAATGTAGAGAAATAATATCTTTCTATATGTCCTAATATAGAAATTTTTTCTCAAATGATAAACCATATACCATGGAATAAGTTTTTCGAAATGTAAAATAGTAGACATGTTCAATGGATCGTAATCAGAGGCATATAACATAAAAACGTGATATAGGAATAAGCATAGTCAATTATAACATTTGATAATGTCAAAATATAAACAATTTCATGCATAAAATTGTGATCATGATACGAGGTCCACACATGTAATTAAGACTGTTTAAAAATTGAATAGTTCTATATATTATGTTATCGACATCAAATCTAGTCCATTCATTATCTAATGAGATATAAAACCTAAATCAATAAATTATAGTGAGATATAAGATTGCACAGATCACATAATAGTCATACATACATATGTGGTCCACATTAAATTAATATTTCATAAAATCATAAAGAACTAAATGGAATGAAAATGGGTTCTATATTATTTTAAAAAGGTATCTCATTAAATGACTTCATGAATTAGATAAATTGATTTTAAAATTTAATTCAACCAAAAAAGTGTTTCATAGGGTAATTTTGTGGGTTATTCATAAAAATAATTACAAAAGAGATATATGTTTTCTAGATGAAGAGGAAAACTAAATCTAAATCCTAAAATTATTTTTTAGAAAATAATTCATAATATATTCTTAAAAGACAAAGTAAAAAAGTTTCATTTCAAAATCATTTTCATGAAGGTGATAATTTTTTTTATTAAAACATTAATTTGAAATAATTTCTGATAATCAATCCTTGATAAATAATAAATCCATTTTTATTTAATATTTAGATTCTAAGTTAAATATGTGAACCTGGAAAAGAATTCCATTTTAATATTTCGAAAAACATTGTAAAAATTCACATCATTAAAAATTATTGAAAAAATTAACTAAAAAATCCATAAAGAGAAGTATGAATATTAAAAGAGTTATTATAAATATGGATTTCAAAAAATAAATAGAATACATTTTTTAAGGAAATAATACGGTCAAGGATAAAAAATAGTTTATTGGATAGGATGAAATTTATTTTTAGTAAAGTAATATTTGATATAAAAAAACCCATAGAAGAATAAGTATTTTATTTGAAAATTAAAATTACCAATAGAATAAAGACAAGATAAAATATAATATCATCATGGGATAAAATAGGCATATCTTAGAAAATGGAGCTTCAATTTAAAAAAAATATTATGAATCCATTAAGGGGAATTGAGTTAACAAAAACCCTTAGGACTTAGGTAATGCATGAATAGAAAGGAAATGAATACGAAGATATTAAATAAATGAAAATATATTAATAATAATAATTTATATTTGATAAAAAATCAATAGGTCAGTGTCTACACGATATAAATATAATCTTATTAATAATAATAAGCTTGTCTTAAAGAATTAAAATTGAGACCTAGAATGAATACTTTTAATTCTAGCTTGGTAGAATGTTATCTAACCATCATTCTAATAATCATAAATATAAAAATAAATTATTTAATAACATTATTCATATATATTAATTATTATATTAATAATTTACACTCATTTCATATATTTTCATTACTTATTTCCAGTTAATATTGATCATCGGTTGTAGTGGTTTAAAACATTACTTAATAGTTTGAGAAATATATAATCAATATATATTATAAATTTTGTATTCTCTATAATGTTAAAGTAACTATAGTAGAATTTATATAATTATATATGATGTTACACAATAATTCTATTCAATTTTTAGGAATAGTTCTTAAAGATGAAACACGTAATAGGCTTTCTTTGGTAAGTTTTAAAACAAAAAAAATATTGTATAATAATAATGAGTTAAATATTAATATTACGACCCAAGAACTAAAAAAATATTTTCATATTTATATGATATTAACTCAAATTTAATAAATATACAATTAAGGTGGTGATGAAAAAGAAATAATCATTAACTGATATGGATATATGTATGTAACGTGAGCATCATTTTCATATTTCAAATAGGTGGTGGGAAGGTAGATTATGGTTACTACATTAAAATAAAAAAATTAATTTTTTTATGATATTGATTTAATTATTTTAGATTATATGGAATAAATTTTTAAGAGTTAGAAGAATAAAATATTAAAAGTGCTTGGTTATTAAAATTTCATCTTCCCTTGGATGTCCTCTTTTATCCCAGTCATAAGGCACCTTGAATTGGTCTTTCTTCGAGAATATTATTGGTGAAAGGAACCTTTTGTTGGTGTGAGGGGTGATACTTTTTCAATATAACTTCTTAAAAAAAATATATGTAATTATTAAGTTATGTTGAAACCTAAATTGATAATCCATGTAATAAAGATTATTTAAGGTCATTAAATATCTAATCTACCCATTTTATGACATTTCGTTGTTTGAAATTTTACCACTTGATTTAGAATTTTACCATGTTTTATCATTTACCATAAAGAATAAATTTTTCTTTGGTAACATAATTTTAAGACCTAATATTAAAATGACCATATTACGTGATTTTGATTATTCAAATAAAAAATATTTAATCCAATTTATTTAAATAAATTTCTATATTTGATAAAAATCAACTTCAATATAAGTATCAAAAACAATATTTTTATTATTCACTAGAAATGAACTTTTTGACAAATATCCTAAAAATTAACCATAATAAAATTTTACATGATTATAAAATATTTAAAGTCATTTT
The DNA here is from genome assembly GCA_963277665.1 of Viscum album. NCBI lineage: Eukaryota > Viridiplantae > Streptophyta > Magnoliopsida > Santalales > Viscaceae > Viscum > Viscum album. The sequence goes on along the minus strand of OY728133.1, from coordinate 1,101,948,597 downwards.
TATAAATTTAAAATACAAAAATTCAGAAATTTATTATTTGAATATAATCATATAATACTTGGAAACCAATTTATTTTGATTAAAAACAATTTCTTTAGTTATGAGTGGCTGCAATTATATTTGTCATTATTTCTTATTATTATATTATTTATGATTATTTATTTATAGATTTAAAACATATATTTTTTTTTGATATTATTCATCTAATTAATTGAAATTTTACTTCTAAATACTTACTAAAAAATGGTTTTAGTGTAAGAATTTTTAAAATCCGTATTGAAAATTTTATATCAATATGATTTTAACTTATATAAATGATACATTATCCAAACATTATAACCATTTTTTGATAATAGAAAACTTTATATAATAGGAATCACATTCTTAAAAAAATATTTTGTAGTTTTATCTTATTGTAATATATGATAGCTAATGTTTATAATGTTATTTTTGATGAATAAAATATATTTATAGTATATAATAAAAACGAATTTGTAATTAAATGGGATATAATTTAAGTAAAATAAATTATAAGGAATTATTTTAGTGTAAAAATGGTATTTAACCATTCATCATATATTTCTCATAAAATTTTATATGGAATTACATTCATTATATTTCAACATTGTGGATTTAAAAACATGTATCATACCATTTTAACAATTATATTATAATGAATAAATTACTATGGTGATATGAAAATAAAAAATCATTGATGTGGTTAAAAAATATATATGTAAAAATAACTCTGAATATAATGAAACAAATATAAGTATATTTTAAAATAAAAATAAAATGGTAGAAGTATATCATATAGAGTAGTGGTAGCTGATACACCCATGTTTCCCTTCAATCATGGGTTCGAGGACAACATGCTCACCAAAAGAAACCCACATATGAGATAAATTTGTTAGTGAATTTTTATTTTATATTTTCCAAATAATGATATTCATTCAGAATTAAAATTTATAATTTTTTAAAAAATATTTATAAATATATTCAATAGAAATTTGAGATATAAAAAATGATGGGAATACTTCACCAATTTCTAATACTATAATGGAAAGAGGATAATATATCCATTGATTTCATAATTGGATTACCTAATACATCTTGGAGTAACAATAAAATATGGTTTATTATTAATTTATTAATTAAGTCTCCTCATTTTCTTCCAATTTGAGATTATATTCCTTTGGATTAACTTTTACAACTCCATCATAAAACTGTAGACGAGTTACTGGGAGTTTCAATTTCTATTGTATCTAACTATGATATGAGGATCATATCCAATTTTTTGAAGGGAATTCATAATTAATTGGGTATATAGTTGAATATCAATATAGCTTTTCATCATCAATCTAATGGAAAATTGATGTTGAAAATTAATCATTTAAAGGATATTCTATTTTTCAACTTTCTAGATTTTCATGGATATTGGATTATTAACCTTCATTTGTTGAATTTTAATTATAATATTATTTTTCATTGAAGTATAAAGATGGAACAATTAATGGTAATATACTGATAGATATACCATACTCTTGTTTTCTGTGATGAATTTTGGGAGAAAAAATATATATGACCATAAATGGTATAAGAAATGATTGAAAAGGATATAATGACTTAGATCCATAGGAGGGTGGTAAAGATAAGTAATAATATTTTAATATATAATTAGAGGAAAAATATTTTTTTATTGTAGGGTATCTGTTTTATTTAATTTTTCTACATGGAAAGCTATGATGTGTTTTTGAAAGAAAGAAAAATTGATCCCAGGATTTTCTAGTTTATAAGAAATTCTATAGAATGTGGTATCAATAGAATATCACTTTTCCATACCTATAACTTTTTTATTAGGTAAATGGTAGGTTTTATGTTTCTTTATTAAGAAAACAAGTTCCCAAAACATCTCATATTTTTATCCTTGATGTAGTTTATTAGAGGGAGAATCTTTCTTATAAGGAAAATCCATCTTCAATCCTCAATCAAAGATATTAGGACTTTAGAATAAGGTGATTCACCTAGTTAACATATTATGTAATAATAATAAGTCATAATAATAAATATGGGAAACTAATGTATCTTTGAGAGTAATATATCCTCACTAGTTTGTAACAAAATAAAATTTTCAGGATATAATTTCTTTAATGGGGGGGATATAATGACGTAGTTATTTCTCCTAGTAAATTAATTTTATGATTTATTCTTGTATACTATATTAATTAATATTAACTTTTTATTATAATATAAAAAATAATTTCATTAATTATGTAATGGGAATATTATTATTTTTATTATAAAAATAAATTGTTTCTTAATAAATTGTTTTTTATTTTTGATAATTTTAGAAATTTAATTGGAAAAAATGAATTATTTTTGGGATTTATCATGTCAGAAATACCATATAGTGAATTTTGTGTATTTTTTAGAGTATGGGGATTTTTATTGAATTGATCAAAACACAAATGTTAAAGAATATAGTATATTTTATTATATAATCATCAAAAAAATATAGATTGCACATTAATAAAACTTATTTTATAGTTCATACTCTATAATATATTCAAAATATCATAAATATTTTATTCAATTCATATAAATCAAATTTTATTCCAAGAAAAAAATTGAAAATCATTATCAATGGTGATGTGGTGCACACATAACAGTGGAAAATTAAAAGTTCATATGTTTCAAACAAAAATTTATAATGGATAAGGATAAATTCTATATGAAAGAAAATTTGAGGACTAATAAAATATTTTGATAATTTTTATACATATTTTAAAAATATATATATATATATATAGAAATATAAAAATATTTATCCAACCCTTTCACAATGTAAGAAAAAACCATAATTCTTATCTCAAAAATATCATCATGGTATAAATTTGAATAAATAATTGTATTAATTATTTTAAATGATGATATTGATAAAATGATTATTATATTTATTTTATTAAATTAATTTTAATATTAAAAATAAAATATTTATCTAAAACTCTTACACTTCATTGTTTCATCACTTGTTAATGATGGTGAAATGTCAATGAAAATAGTTTTAAAAGGATTAAAAGCAATATATTTTGGAAGAATTAGAAAATTGAGTTACTTGTAGGGACCCAAGATATTGGTATGTAATTATTTTAATATAAAAATTTTAATTAAATTTTTATATATTTAATTTTTACAAAATTAATTTTAAAAATAACCTTGAATGTGAATTTAAAGAGTATTTAATAAGAACAAAAAATTATAAACCGACAAAAAATTTACAAAATATAATGATGAATCAATTGATATGGAAAGGGTAAATAATTTTATCACATGCCTCCTTATTGGACACTTCTCATTAAATGATAACATTTTTTACCCTAAATGACCGAGTATATGTGAATATTCCACTAGTTCCTTCCCATAAAAGGGGACTCATTCTACCCTTAACAAATCACTAATCATGTTTCTTTTTCTACAATTATTTTACACAAAAATATCTCTAATCTTCCTTCACCACATTAAATAGTCTTTATCCTTTCCAAAAATCCTTTATCTGAAGTATGTGGACTCAATACAAAGGTGGTTGTAACACCCCAAGATTTCATAGTGTGTTATTTCTTCAAAATAATTCAATAACTTGCACTACACGCAACACCGAGTTCAATCACACCATGACTTAAAAAAAATCCATTCAAAAGAGGTTATGAATAGTGTTAACTAAATTTTAAACTTTATATAATCCTTATAATTTTAGAATTCATATTATGAGTTTCTTAGACATAATGTAAGAACAAATTCATTTTCAGTATTGCACTTTTACCAAATTTTAATACTGAACCCTTTTTAGATACTATATTTTAAACTTTTTGACTAAATGGGGACATCAAAAATTTAAAATGAAACATCCCAAGCTTCCACGGTACGCTAGCGTGTGTTGTACGCAACACCGAGTTCTAACACGCCATAACTAATCAAACTAGCCGTTATGAATAGTAATACCTAATTTTTGAAATTAGATATATTTTATATTTGAAAATGGACTTCATTTTTGGATTCGGAATATCGAATTTAGCCTAAGGTGAAATTTTGGTACATTTCGGATAACATTCATATTTTGATGAATAGTGAAAATTACTAAATTTTAATTAAAAATAACTTTTTTAATCAAAATAATTAATAGTGATACATTGTGAATTTGAGTGGTTTTAAAGTATATTTAGAATATAGTTTTACCATTTAATATAATGTTGGTCATTGGACATAATTTTACAATTAAACCGAACATAAACAAGTGTCAATCTTTTGATAGTTATTATCTCTTAAAAACACGCTTTTTGTTTTGACAGCGGGAATTAATTTTAAATTAATTTCTTCCACGTCTGTGTTTTGAATTTAGGAAAATGGATTCCATATTTGGAATCAGGATTTTCAAATTGTGTAAATAGGTAACTTTTATTTTTAGACATTTTGAATAATTACTGCGGTAAATATTTTATTTACCATGGTTAAGGGTAAATCCGGTAAATAAGGGTTAAAAAATAATATTATAATAATACTAAATTACCCTAAAACGTGTCTTAACCCTATTGTTTGATACATGGTCGACCATGGGCATCTTTGGGTCGATTTGGGGACCCCATGGATCCACTTGTAAGTGATAATGACACTTTATTTTAATTTAGTTAAAATAAATACAAAAATGACACAAGCATATATCTTTTAGAACAACAATTGTTACCTAGTGTTATATATGTTGTATTTTAGATTATAAATATTCATTAGAAATATAAAAAGATTTCCTACATAATGATATTTTATTTATAATTTTTAGACATTAAATAATTTATTTTATATATGACACAATGATGATGCAGTAATTACTATAATAGTGAAAAATTAACATAATTGATATTATAAATACCCAAATAAATATAATATGAAACTTTTAATGAATTAAACTAATTTTCTAGGATAATATGATATATTAGGATTTATTTAATTGACTTTTTTCGAAGTAATCAATCTGTTATGAGTTTCACAAAAATCAACTATTGAATAGTGTCAAAATTGACATAAAAGAGTTCTTAAACAAATATTATATTATTAATTGCATTTAAATTCCTAAAAATCTATGGTTCGGCCAAGAGACTTATATCATGATAGGTTCATCATTAATGTACCACTTGGGGGTCGCTTGGATGTATATAGTAAGTTTATTAACCATATTATATAAAAATACAAAGAGACATTGTAAAAGTGAAACTAATTAACTTAGAGTTAATACTTAAAGATAAGGTTAATATAAGTACCCAAACCTGTCTAAATTCTATTGGTTTAGTGGTTTTCGACCTATCCCCACCTTAACCTTTGAATAATCAACTTTGGAGCCTTTAGAAACCGAATATGAATTTATTATAAATTAATATTTCTAGCTTTTCCAAAGGTGCCCCTCACCCCTCTTATAAAAGGGCACTCCTCCTTCTCATTTCTTCACACCTTCAAAGCCTTTTGGTTCGGCCAAAATCTGCCCAAATACTCTCCCAACATCCCTCAATACAACCTAGAGGCCTTAGTTTGATCAGAAAGCCAACCTAAGGAGCCCTTTTGATCAAATCAAAAGGAAGAACCCGAAGAAGAGGTAATGATTTCACCACCCTTCTCCAAGTTCATTTCTTCTTCCACTTCTTCTTCCTTTGTTCTTACCATTCTAAAATAATAACTCCAGTATCTCACATATAATGTGATGTTATTATAAATATGGTACAATCATATTCAGTATTCTATCCACCCTTTGAATAACATGTCACCATACGTGCGTACGTACGGCTTACCGTCTCCACGTCGTGGTGTAATTGTTATTCAATATAATATTATTTGGATGGGTATAATAATGATGTGTAACTCATGTAAATAATAAATATAACATGTTAATGATTCTGTATATATGATATACCATCCATTTATATATTATTTTAATATCAAAAGAATGATATTGTCGCTCGTGCGTACGTACGGACTACCGTCTCCACGAACGCGATAAGATTCATTCTCCATCGTATCCATTCAAGTATAATTATCATTTGATGATTTAAAAATGATGTTTAAGGACTGGATATCATTCTGGATATGAATAAGATACAACAACCATGGCTTATGTAACAAAACATATAAAAGAAAATGAGTAAGTTAACTCCCGAAACAACGATAATTCTAAGATATTATTAACAAATCAATGTTAAAAGATCATATATGATATCATATTAGTATATATGATTCTTGTATAATTTAATAACAACTATTTCACCATTATACAGGAGGTTAACCTACCCCAACCAAGGAAAAGTACAAGGTAAGGATTATTTCACAATCTCTTCATTATCCAAGGTTGTTTATACGTAATAATCTACTGGGATATCTTTATCATCCACATCCATGTTTCTTCAAAATGTATTTCAAAACATTTTTACAAGAATATGGGTTAAAGTCATTTATACCCTTGTTTTACTTTTTATAAAAGGAATCTTTCCGTCGTTTTCAAAACAAGGTTCTTTTAACCTTTTCGACAGAATTATGGTAAGAATGTTTTTTTAACATATAAGGCGGGTGTGGCTATTTTGCACCATTATAAAATCGTTAAAGATTCCCTCACAATCTTATAAAGATATTTTCAATATAATGTTTTTCTTTATAATTATGTGATTTTTAAAATGATTTCAAAAAAGATATATTTTTCTCAAATATATGAAAATCCAGTGCAAATGTATATATATTTAACGCAAGCTTAAAAATGTTTTCAGAAAACCCGACTCTCGAGTGTGGTAGACAGGAAGGGATTGGGAGTGGACTCATCATGGCCTGTAATTAGTCGAGAAGTCTCAAAATTAGTTATTTTGTTTTCAGAAGCTTGCATAATGTTTTTAGAAAAACACTGGTGTATATTTTAGCAATTTTAAACATAAGTATCTTCTAAAAAAATTGCATCGGTAGGTCTCATGAGACAAACTAGTGTCTTGGCACAAGGCCTTGACAAAATCTTATTTGTAGTCATGGCACGAGGCCTTGGCTATGTGGTTATGATAGTCTGGCATTATGCATTCCAACATTATGAAAGTGGTTATTGATTTTTGCATGTGATTATTCGATTAGTAGAATATCCATGTGAATAAGTAAATGGCATTATTTCATTTTATTTATGCCATACCATGTTGAAAGTTCATGTTTGAAAGGTTTTTGTTTTAGTTATACATTTCCTTAAAAGTTTATTCTTATTTATGAAAGTTTCCGCTATATTTTTATCCTTACTAGGCATTTGAGCTCACCCCTTTTCTATGTTTTATTTTTCCCAGGAAGTGAAAAAGTAAGTTATGAATGACCTGCAGGGATATTATGTGGGGATATGAGTGTGGATTATGGAGACAATATGTTGGTGTAGTAGTTTATCGTTTAATAATGTAATGTAAAACTTATGAATATATCTAGTGTTTCCAAGGCTACTAAACCAACCGGTCTTTCGAGATTTGATCTTTCTTGTGATCATGCCAATGTTACGAAGTAATGCACCGACTCTGGGCAACTAGGGTCGGGGCGTTACAGTTGGTATCAGAGGAAGTTTAGTACAAACCTTGGAATCTAGATTTAGATAAACTCTGATTAGAGCACGTAGACCTAAGATGAACTTTGAGGATTAGTATAGAAAAACTTCTTAGAATTTTGGTATTGTAGAGATTTTGTGAGTTTTCCAGGCAATACATCCCTGTCTGGATACGAGCAGGTAGAGGCGGATCTAGTACAGATGTACCTAGGGGTACAACCCGAAAACACCGCTTTGAGCTAGACTCGAACGGGAACTGGTGCACGACAACGGGCCTTGCTGCACTCTTGGTTACGACACTCCCGGGGGATATGCTTAGGATAACTCTCATTTTCTTTACAAATCATTTTTAAGGGTTTATGAGTATATACTTCCTTAAAGAAAACATTCTTATGATTATGGATTATATCCATAAATAGTTCAATTTATGTTAAGTGTTTTATAAGTATGGGATTATGTATTTTGATTCATAAACTGATCTGGTTTATGCCATTGTTTAGAAATGGCGCCCAGTAGAAGGAATGAGAACTCCGGAAATGCACATGATCCAAAGAGAAGGAAGGATCATATCTTTCATGGTCTTAAGCTAGAATTTATAAGAGAAATAGTCTCCCATGTATTATCATCATATGAAGAAATAATATCATGTATTGATAAGATAAGTAAAGAGATTACTGATTCCTATGGCTTTGAAGGGAAGCAAGATAAGAATAGGATAGAAGAGAGAAAGATGGATAAAGGGAAGAGGGAAAAGAAGAATTTTCCCATATGTGGTAACTGTGGAAAGAAACACCCTGGAACTTTCCTGAAAGGAATGGGAGTTTGTTATAAGTGTGGAGGAAAAGGGGACAAAGTACGTGACTACAAGGGTAAGAAAATGGGTTTAAATGTACAATGATTCATTTGCAAGGAGTTTGGACACTACGCGAACCTATGTCCCAGTCATCAGACTATGCCGCAAATGATGTTATTGGATAATAATCAAGTTATGATACTATCATAGATGAAGAGGAATGATTAGAGTTCTTATGTTGATTATGTCAATTGAGTGTTGTATCAACAATGTACTTGTTACAATAATCATGGAGTATATAAGGATTGTACTGCAGTACTATTTCATTATGGACTTGAGATGGTGTGGAACAAAGAAAAGTGACTCAGTAGCAGGTTAAATGTTTGGAAAATATATGGTTGAGAGAAAGATAAACCATAATATGGTTCAGATACCGAGGTGGTGATTTTAGAATAATACATGATTGATTTGGATAAATTATATTGGATATTATTGACTACCTTGAAGCTGATTAATGATTTGTATATTCCATCATTGTTGGGTTTTAAAACATTTTTGGATTAATGAAGTATATCCAGCATTCTATATGGAATAAGGGAACATGAATGTAATCAATAAGGAATATGGTAATACATGATGAAGGTATTCATATGCTACTACGGGGTAAAAAGGATCTATATTATGTTTAACTTCCTTATAAATGTTGGACTGTGAGTTTGGATAGAAGTATTTTGGATAGTTCTAGTTTGGATTATTTTGGATTTCCATAAAAGGACAACCCGGAGGTCGGGCGGCAACCCGTCGCGTCCGGCAAGGCTGCAAGACTTGAACCCGCAACCGAAGGGCGACAAGGGTGTATCACCTACCACTGGCCCACGAGATGTCCTGGATTAAATAATGTAGTTTTTATTAAAAGATCTTGTAGATGAATTATAAATTGGTTTATTTTGGAACCCTATACGAATAGTGTAAATAGAAGTTTTTTTACATTCTATTATCTTTTAGAGTGAAAGATGAGTTTGTGGTAGAAATTTATTAATGGATAAAACTCTAATTATAAAGTAAGTATATCTCCTTATGATCTTAGCCAATCTCATAAATAAATTCCTCAATATTAAGAAAAGAAACTTAGAACAAATTTTTTTTCCTAGATGGTACCTTAAATCATCACTAATTTATGGCTTTGGGATTGTTGGCTTTTTCATAGCCATGTTCTCTACCACTCTCCATCAGATAATTGATGGTTAGATTTTTCTTCCATATCCATATTTTCCTACATGGAACCCTAGTATGTGTTATTTTCGGTAATCTTCATACTTTTGACTCTTTATTTTAAATAGAGGCCTCGTTAATTCATTTTTCGATGTGGGATTTCAACTAAGATATTTTGAAACGTCAAAAATGTGTTATCCCAATACCCTATATTTTGTTGAACCGATGGTACTTCAAATCATCATAGATTGATGAGTTTAAGGACCTCAATTATAAACTTGTTTGTGATTGATGACCTCAATCACTACCTATAAATATTTACGTTTTTCCTCCGATTATATGTCTCTAATTGCCACCAATGTTCTCCTAATCAAGATCATAATTTGGTGGTGACCCTTTCATTTCTCTTTTCCTCATATAAAGAAAAAAATTTAATAACCCAATTTCCGATGTGGGTTTTCCCATAAAGATATTTTTTATTTTCAACCTTTTATTTTCAAAGAACAATTTCAAATTGCGAGGACGCAATTTATTGAAGGAAGGGAGAATGTAACACCCCAAGATTTCATAGTGTGTTATTTCTTCAATATAATTCAATAACTTGCACTACACGCAACACCGAGTTCAATCACACCATGACTTAAAAAAAATCCATTCCTAAGAGGTTATGAATAGTGTTAACTAAATTTTAAACTTTATATAATCCTTATAATTTTAGAATTCATATTATGAGTTTCTTAGACATAATGTAAGAACAAATTCATTTTCAGTATTGCACTTTTACCAAATTTTAATAGTGAACCCTTTTTAGAAACTATATTTTAAACTTTTTGACTAAATGGGGACATCAAAAATTTAAAATGAAACATCCCAAGCTTCCACGGTACGCTAGCGTGTGTTGTACGCAACACCGAGTTCTAACACGCCATAACTAATCAAACTAGGCGTTATGAATAGTAATAACTACTTTTTGAAATTATATATATTTTATATTTGAAAATGGACTTCATTTTTGGATTCGGAATATCGAATTTAGCCTAAGGTGAAATTTTGGTACATTTCGGATAACTTTCATATTTTGATGAATAGTGAAAATTACTAAATTTTAATTAAAAACAAATTTTTTTAATCAAAATAATTAATAGTGATAAATTGTGAATTTGAGTGGTTTTAAACTATATTTAGAATATATTTTTACCATTTAATATAATGTTGGTCATTGGACATAATTTTACAATTAAACCGAACATAAACAAGTGTCAATCTTTTGATAGTTATTATCTCTTAAAAACACGCTTTTTGTTTTGACAGCGGGAATTAATTTTAAATTAATTTCTGCCACTTCTGTGTTTTGAATTTAGGAAAATGGATTCCATATTTGGAATCGGGATGTTCAAATTGTGTAAATAGATAACTTTTATTTTTAGACATTTTGAATAATTACTGCGGTAAATATTTTATTTACCATGGTTAAGGGTAAATCCGGTAAATAAGGGTTAAAAAATAATATTATAATAATACTAAATTACCCTAAAACGTGTCTTAACCCTATTGGTTGATACGTGGTCGACCATGGGCATCTTTGGGTCTATTTTGGGACCCCATGGATCCACTTGTAAGTGATAATGACACTTTATTTTAATTTAGTTAAAATAAATACAAAAATGACAGAAGCATATATCTTTTAGAACAACAATTGTTAAATAGTGTTATATATGTTGGATTTTAGATTATAAATATTCATTAGAAAGCTAAAAAGATTTACTACATAATTATATTTTATTTATAATTTTTAGACATTAAATAATTTATTTTATATATGACACAATGATGATGCAGTAATTACTATAATAGTGCAAAATTAAAATAATTGATATTATAAATACCCAAATAAATATAATATGAAACTTTTAATGAATTAAACTAATTTTATAGGATAATATGATATATTAGGATTGATTTAATTTACTTTGTTCGAAGTAATCAATCTGTTATGAGTTTCAAAAAAATCAACTATTGAATAGTGTCAAAATTGACATAAAAGAGTTCTTAAAAAAATATTATATTATTAATTGATATTAAATTCCTAAAAATCTAAGGTTCGGCCAAGAGACTTATATAATGATAGTTTCATCATTAATGTACCACTTGGGGGTCTCTTGGATGTATATAGTAAGTTTATTAACCATATTATATAAAAATACAAAGAGACATTGTAAAAGTGAAACTAATTAACATAGAGTTAATACTTAAAGATAAGGTTAATATAAGTACCCAAACCTGTCTAAATTCTATTGGTTGAGTGTTTTTCTACCTATCCCTACCTTAACCTTTGAATAATAAACTTTGGAGCCTTTATAAACCGAATATGAATTTATTATAAATTAATATTTCTATGTTTTCCAATGGTGCCCCTCACCCCTCTTATAAAAGGGCACTCCTCCTTCTCATTTCGTCACACCTTCAAAGCCTTTTGGTTCGGCCAAACTCTGCCCAAATACTCTCCCAACATCCCTCAATACAACCTAGAGGCCTTAGTTTGATCAGAAAGCAAACCTAATGAGCCCTTTTGATCAAATCAAAAGGAAGAACCCGAAGAAGAGGTAATGATTTCACCACCCTTCTCCAAGTTCATTTCTTCTTCCACTTCTTCTTCCTTTGTTTTTACCATTCTAATATAATAACTCCAGTATCTCACATATAATGTGATGTTATTATAAATATGGTACAATCATATTCAGTATTCTACCCACCCTTTGAATAACATGTCACCATACGTGCGTACGTACGGCTTACCGTCTCCACGTCGTGGTGTAATTGTTATTCAATATAATATTATTTGGATGGGTATAATAATGATATGTAACTCATGTAAATAATAAATATAACATGTTAATGATTCTGTATATATGATATACCATCCATTTATATATTATTTTAATATCAAAAGAATGATATTGTCGCTTGTGCGTACGTACGGACTACCGTCTCCACGAACGCGATGAGATTCATTCTCCATCGTATCCATTCAAGTATAATTATCATTTGATGATTTAAAAATGATGTTTAAGGACTGGATATCATTCTGGATATGAATAAGATACAAAAACCATGGCTTATGTAACAAAACATATAAAAGAAAATGAGTAAGTTAACTCCTGAAACGACGATAATTCTAAGATATTATTAACAAATCAATGTTAAAAGATCATATATGATATCATATTAATATATATGATTCTTGTATAATTTAATAACAACTATTTCACCATTATACAAGAGGTTAACCTACCCCAACCAAGGAAAAGTACAAGGTAAGGGTTATTTCACAATCTCTTCATTATCCGAGGTTGTTTATACGTAATAATCTACTGGGATATCTTTATCATCCACATCCATGTTTCTTCAAAATGTATTTCAAAACATTTTTACAAGAATATGGGTTAAAGTCATTTATACCCTTGTTTTACTTTTTATAAAAGGAATCTTTCCGTCGTTTTCAAAACAAGGTTCTTTTAACCTTTTCGACAGAATTATGGTAAGAATGTTTTTTTAACATATACGGCGGGTGTGGCAATTTTTCACCATTATAAAATCGTTAAAGATTCCCTCACAATCTTATAAATATATTTTCAATATAAAGTTTTTCTTTATAATTATGTGATTTTTAAAATGATTTCAAAAAAGATATATTTTTCTCAAATATATGAAAATCCAGTGCAAATGTATACGTATTTAACGCAAGCGTAAAAATGTTTTCAGAAAACCCGACTCTCGAGTGTGGTAGACAGGAAGGGATTTGGAGTGGACTCATCATGGCCTGTAATTAGTCGAGCAGTCTCAGAATTAGTTATTTTGTTTTCAGAAGCTTGTATAATGTTTTTAGAAAAACACTGGTGTATATTTTAGCAATTTTAAACATAAGTATCTTCTAAAAAAATTGCATCGGTAGGTCTCATGAGACAAACTAGTGTCTTGGCACAAGGCCTTGACAAAATCTTATTTGTAGTCTTTGCACGAGGACTTGGCTATGTGGTTATGATAGTCTGGCATTATGCATTCCAACATTATGAAAGTGGTTATTGATTTTTTCATGTGATTATTCGATTAGTAGAATATCCATGTGAATAAGTAAATGGAATTATTTCATTTTATTTATGCCATACCATGTTGAAAGTTCATGTTTGAAAGGTTTTTGTTTTAGTTATACATTTCCTTAAAAGTTTATTCTTATTTATGAAAGTTTCCGCTATATTGTTATCCTTACTGGGCATTTGAGCTCACCCCTTTTCTATGTTTTATTTTTCCCAGGAAGTGAAAAAGTAAGTTATGAATGACCTGCAGGGATATTATGTGGGGATATGAGTGTGGATTATGGAGACATTATGTTGTTGTAGTAGTTTTTCGTTTAATGATGTAATGTAAAACTTATGAATATATCTAGTGTTTCCAAGGCTACTAAACCAACCGGTCTTTCGAGATTTGATCTTTCTTGTGATCATGCCAATGTTACGAAGTAATGCACCGACTCTGGGGAACTAGGGTCGGGGCGTTACAGTTGGTATCAGAGGAAGTTTAGTACAAACCTTGGAATCTAGATTTAGATAAACTCTGATTAGAGCACGTAGACCTAAGATGAACTTTGAGGGTTAGTATAGAAAAACTTCCTAGAATTTTGGTATTGTAGAGATTTTGTGAGTTTTCCGGGCAATACATCCCTGTCTGGATACGAGCAGGTAGAGGCGGCTCTGGCACAGATGTACCTAGGGGTAAAACCCGAAAACACCGCTTTGAGCTAGACTCGAACGGGAACTGGTGCACGACAACGGGCCTTGCTGCACTCTTGGTTACGACACTCCCGGGGGATATGCTTAGGATAACTCTCATTTACTTTACAAATCATTTTGAAGGGTTTATGAGTATATACTTCCTTAAAGAAAACATTCTTATGATTATGGATTATATCCATAAATAGTTCAATTTATGTTAAGTGTTTTATAAGTATGGGATTATGTATTTTGATTCATAAACTGATCTGGTTTATGCCATTGTTTAGAAATGGTGCCCAGTAGAAGGAATGAGAACTCCGAAAATGCACATGATCCAAAGAGAAGGAAGGATCATATCTTTCATGGTCTTAAGCTAGAATTTATAAGAGAAATAGTCTCCCATGTATTATCATCATATGAAGAAATAATATCATGTATTGATAAGATAAGTAAAGAGATTACTGAGTCCTATGGCTTTGAAGGGAAGCAAGATAAGAAAAGGATAGAAGAGAGAAAGATGGATAAAGGGAAGATGGAAAAGAATAATTTTCCCATATGTGGTAACTGTGGAAAGAAACACCATGGAACTTGCCTGAAAGGAATGGGAGTTTGTTATAAGTGTGGAGGAAAAGGGCACAAAGTACGTGACTACAAGGGTAAGAAAATGGTTTTAAATGTACAATGCTTCATTTGCAAGGAGTTTGGACACTACCCGAACCTATGTCCCAGTCATCAGACTATGCCGCAAATGATGTTATTGGATAATAATCAAGTTATGATACTACCACAGATGAAGAGGAATGATTAGAGTTCTTATGTTGATTATGTCAATTGA
Source organism: Viscum album (assembly GCA_963277665.1). Classification (NCBI taxonomy): domain Eukaryota; kingdom Viridiplantae; phylum Streptophyta; class Magnoliopsida; order Santalales; family Viscaceae; genus Viscum; species Viscum album. The sequence goes on along the minus strand of OY728133.1, from coordinate 1,101,933,397 downwards.
GTGTTGTATCAACAATGTACTTGTTACAATAATCATGGAGTATATAAGAATTGTACTGCAGTACTATTTCATTAAGGACTTGAGATGGTGTGGAACAATGAAAAGTAACTCAGTAGCAGGTTAAATGTTTGGAAAATATATGGTTGAGAGAAAGATAAACCATAATATGGTTCAGATACCGAGGTGGTGATTTTAGAATAATACATGATTGATTTGGATAAATTATATTGGATATTATTGACTACCTTGAAGCTGATTAATGATTTGTATATTCCATCATTGTTGGGTTTTAAAACATTTTTGGATTAATGAAGTATATCCAGCATTCTATATGGAATAAGGGAACATTAATGTAATCAATAAGGAATATGGTAATACATGATGAAGGTATTCATATGCTATTACGGGGTTAAAAGGATCTATATTATGTTTAACTTCCTTATAAATGTTGGACTGTGAGTTTGGATAGAAGTATTTTGGATAGTTCTAGTTTGGATTATTTTGGATTTCCATAAAAGGACATCCCGGAGGTCTGGCGGCAACCCGTCGCGTCCGGCAAGGCTGCAAGACTTGAACCCGCAACCGAAGGGCGACAAGGGTGTATCACCTACCACTGGCCCACGAGATGTCCTGGATTAAATAATGTAGTTTTTATTAAAAGATCTTGTAGATGAATTATAAATTCGTTTATTTTGGAACCCTATACGAATAGTGTAAATAGAATTTTTTTTACATTCTATTATCTTTTAGAGTGAAAGATGAGTTTGTGGTAGAAATTTATTAATGGATAAAACTCTTATTATAAAGTAAGTATATATCCTTATGATCTTAGCCAATCTCATAAATAAATTCCTCAATATTAAGAAAAGCAACTTAGAACAAAAATGTTTTCCTAGATGGTACCTTAAATCATCACTAATTTATGGCTTTGGGATTGTTGGCCTTTTCATAGCCATGTTCTCTACCACTCTCCATCAGATAATTGATGGTTAGATTTTTCTTCCATATCCATATTTTCCTATATGGAACCCTAGTATGTGTTATTTTTGGTAATCTTCATACTTTTGACTCTTTATTTTAAATAGAGGCCTCGTTAAATCATTTTTCGATGTGGGATTTCAACTAAGATATTTTGAAACGTCAAAAATGTGTTATCCCAATACCCTATATTTTGTTGAACCGATGGTACTTCAAATCATCATAGATTGATGAGTTTAAGGACCTCAATTATACACTTGTTTGTGATTGATGACCTCAATCACTACCTATAAATATTTACGTTTTTCCTGCGATTATATGTCTCTAATTGCCACCAATGTTCTCCTAATGAAGATCATAATTTGGTGGTGAACCTTTCATTTCTCTTTTCCTCATATTAAGAATAAATTTTAGTAACCAAATTTCCTATGTGGGTTTTCCCATAAAGATATTTTTTATTTTCAACCTTTTATTTTCGAAGAACAATTTCAAATTGCGAGGACGCAATTTATTGAAGGAGGGGAGAATGTAACACCCCACGATTTCATAGTGTGTTATTTCTTCAAAATAATTCAATAACTTGCACTACACGCAACACCGAGTTCAATCACACCATGACTTAAAAAAAATCCATTCAAAAGAGGTTATGAATAGTGTTAACTAAATTTTAAACTTTATATAATCCTTATAATTTTAGAATTCATATTATGAGTTTCATAGACATAATGTAAGAACAAATTCATTTTCAGTATTGCACTTTTACCAAATTTTAATAGTGAACCCTTTTTAGATACTATATTTTAAACTTTTTGACTAAATGGGGACATCAAAAATTTAAAATGAAACATCCCAAGCTTCCACGGTACGCTAGCGTGTGTTGTACGCAACACCGAGTTCTAACACACCATAACTAATCAAACTAGCCGTTATGAATAGTAATACCTACTTTTTGAAATTATATATATTTTATATTTGAAAATGGACTTCATTTTTGGATTCGGAATATCGAATTTAGCCTAAGGTGAAATTTTGGTACATTTCGGATAACTTTCATATTTTGATGAATAGTGAAAATTACTAAATTTTAATTAAAAACAACTTTTTTAATCAAAATAATTAATAGTGATAAATTGTGAATTTGAGTGGTTTTAAAGTATATTTAGAATATATTTTTACCATTTAATATAATGTTGGTCATTGGACATAATTTTACAATTAAACCGAACATAAACAAGTGTCAATCTTTTGATAGTTATTATCTCTTAAAAACACGCTTTTTGTTTTGACAGCGGGAATTAATTTTAAATTAATTTCTGCCACTTCTGTGTTTTGAATTTAGGAAAATGGATTCCATATTTTGAATCAGGATGTTCAAATTGTGTAAATAGGTAACTTTTATTTTTAGACATTTTGAATAATTATTGCGGTAAATATTTTATTTACCATGGTTAAGGGTAAATCCGGTAAATAAGGGTTAAAAAATAATATTATAATAATAATAAATTACCCTAAAACGTGTCTTAACCCTATTGGTTGATACATGGTCGACCATGGGAATCTTTGGGTCGATTTTGGGACCCCATGGATCCACTTGTAAGTGATAATGACACTTTATTTTAATTTAGTTAAAATAAATACAAAAATGACACAAGCATATATCTTTTAGAACAACAATTGTTACATAGTGTTATATATGTTGGATTTTAGATTATAAATATTAATTAGAAAGCTAAAACGATTTCCTACATAATGATATTTTATTTATAATTTTTAGACATTAAATAATTTATTTTATATATGACACAATGATGATGCAGTAATTACTATAATAGTGAAAAATTAAAATAATTGATATTATAAATAACCAAATAAATATAATATGAAACTTTTAATGAATTAAACTAATTTTCTAGGATAATATGATATATTAGGATTGATTTAATTGAATTTGGCCGAAGTAATCAATCTGTTAAGAGTTTCACAAAAATCAACTATTGAATAGTGTCAAAATTGACATAAAAGAGTTCTTAAACAAATATTATATTATTAATTGATATTAAATTCCTAAAAATCTAAGGTTCGGCCAAGAGACTTATATCATGATAGTTTCATCATTAATGTACCACTTGGGGGTCTCTTGGATGTATATAGTAAGTTTATTAACCATATTATATAAAAATACAAAGAGACATTGTAAAAGTGAAACTAATTACCTTAGAGATAATACTTAAAGATAAGGTTAATATAAGTACCCAAACCTGTATAAATTCTATTGGTTGAGTGTTTTTCGACCTATCCCCACCTTAAACTTTGAATAATCAACTTTGGAGCCTTTAGAAACCGAATATGAATTTATTATAAATTAATATTTCTAGCTTTTCCAAAGGTGCCCCTCACCCCTCTTATAAAAGGGCACTCCTCTTTATCATTTCTTCAGACCTTCAAAGCCTTTTGGTTCGTCCAAACTCTGCCCAAATACTCTCCCAACATCCCTCAATAAAACCTAGAGGCCTTAGTTTGATCAGAAAGCCAACCTAAGGAGCCCTTTTGATCAAATCAAAAGAAAGAACCCGAAGAAGAGGTAATGATTTCACCACCCTTCTCCAAGTTCATTTCTTCTTCCACTTCTTCTTCCTTTGTTATTACCATTATAAAATAATAACTCAAGTATATCACATATAATGTGATGTTATTATAAATATGGTACAATCATATTCAGTATTCTATCCACCCTTTGAATAACATGTCACCATACGTGCGTGCGTACGGCTTACCGTCTCCACGTCGTGGTGTAATTGTTATTCAATATAATATTATATGGATGGGTATAATAATGATGTTTAACTCATGTAAATAATAAATATAACATGTTAATGATTCTGTATATATGATATTCCATCCATTTATATATTATTTTAATATCAAAAGAATGATATTGTCGCTCGTGCGTACGTACGGACTACCGTCTCCACGAACGCGATGAGATTCATTCTCCATCGTATCCATTCAAGTATAATTATCATTTGATGATTTAAAAATGATTTTTAAGGACTGGATATCATTCTGGATATGAATAAGATACAACAACCATGGCTTATGTAACAAAACATATAAAAGAAAATGAGTAAGTTAACTCCCGAAACGACGATAATTCTAAGATATTATTAACAAATCAATGTTAAAAGATCATATATGATATCATATTAATATATATGATTCTTGTATAATTTAATAACAACTATTTCACCATTATACAGGAGGTTAACCTACCCCAACTAAGGAAAAGTACAAGGTAAGGGTTATTTCACAATCTCTTCATTATCCGAGGTTGTTTATACATAATAATCTACTGGGATATCTTTATCATCCACATCTATGTTTCTTCAAAATGTATTTCAAAACATTTTTACAAGAATATGGGTTAAAGTCATTTATACCCTTGTTTTACTTTTTATAAAAGGAATCTTTCCGTCGTTTTCAAAACAAGGTTCTTTTAACCTTTTCGACAGAATTATGGTAAGAATGTTTTTTTTAACATATACGGTGGGTGTGGCTATTTTGCACCATTATAAAATCGTTAAAGATTCCCTCACAATCTTATAAAGATATTTTTAATATAAAGTTTTTCTTTATAATTATGTGATTTTTAAAATGATTTCAAAAAATATATATTTTTCTCAAATATATGAAAATCCAGTGCAAATGTATACGTATTTAACACAAGCTTAAAAATGTTTTCAGAAAACCCGACTCTCGAGTGTGGTAGACAGGAAGGGATTGGGAGTGGACTCATCATGGCCTGTAATTAGTCGAGAAGTCTCAGAATTAGTTATTTTGTTTTCAAAAGCATGCATAATGTTTTTAAAAAAACACTGGTGTATATTTTAGCAATTTTAAACATAAGTATCTTCTAAAAAAATTGCATCGGTAGGTCTCATGAGACAAACTAGTGTCTTGGCACAAGGCCTTGACAAAATCTTATTTGTAGTCTTGGCACGAGGCCTTGGCTATGTGGTTATGATAGTCTGGCATTATGCATTCCAACATTATGAAAGTGGTTATTGATTTTTGCATGTGATTATTCGATTAGTAGAATATCCATGTGAATAAGTAAATGGAATTTTTTCATTTTATTTATGCCATACCATGTTGAATGTTCATGTTTGAAAGGTTTTTGTTTTAGTTATACATTTCCTTAAAAGATTATTCTTATTTATGAATGTTTCCGCTATATTGTTATCCTTACTGGGCATTTGAGCTCACCCCTTTTCTATGTTTTATTTTTCCCAGGAAGTGAAAAAGTAAGTTATGAATTACCTGCAGGGATATTATATGGGGATATGAGTTTGGATTATGGAGACAATATGTTGTTGTAGTAGTTTTTCGTTTAATGATGTAATGTAAAACTTATGAATATATATAGTGTTTCCAAGGCTACTAAGCCAACCGGTCTTTCGAGATTTGATCTTTCTTGTGATCATTCCAATGTTACGAAGTAATGCACCGACTCTGGGCAACTAGGGTAGGGGCATTACAGTTGGTATAAGAGGAAGTTTAGTACAAACCTTGGAATCTAGATTTAGATAAACTCTAATTAGAGCACGTAGACCTAAGATGAACTTTGAGGATTAGTATAGAAAAACTTCCTAGAATTTTGGTATTGTAGAGATTTTGTGAGTTTTCCGGGCAATACATCCCTGTCTGGATACGAGCAGGTAGAGGCGGATCTGGCACAGATGTACCTAGGGGTAAAACCCGAAAACACCGCTTTGAGCTAGACTCGAAAGGGAACTGGTGCACGACAACGGGCCTTGCTGCACTCTTGGTTACGACACTCCCGAGGGATATGCTTAGGATAACTCTCATTTTCTTTACAAATCATTTTGAAGGGTTTATGAGTATATATTTCCTTAAAGAAAACATTCTTATGATTATGGATTATATCCATAAATAGTTCAATTTATGTTAAGTGTTTTATAAGTATGGGATTATGTATTTTGATTCATAAACTGATCTGGTTTATGCCATTGTTTAGAAATGGCGCCTAGTAGAAGGAATGAGAACTCCGGAAATGCACATGATCCAAAGAGAAGGAAGGATCATATCTTTCATGGTCTTAAGCTAGAATTTATAAGAGAAATAGTCTCCCATGTATTATCATCATATGAAGAAATAATATCATGTATTGATAAGATAAGTAAAGAGATTACTGAGTCCTATGGCTTTGAAGGGAAGCAAGATAAGAAAAGGATAGAAGAGAGAAAGATGGATAAAGGGAAGAGGGAAAAGAAGAATTTTCCCATATGTGGTAACTGTGGAAAGAAACACCCTGGAACTTGCCTGAAAGGAATGGGAGTTTGTTATAAGTGTGGAGGAAAAGGGCACAAAGTACGTGACTACAAGGGTAAGAAAATGGTTTTAAATGTACAATGCTTCATTTGCAAGGAGTTTGGACACTACGCGAACATATGTCCCAGTCATCAGACTATGCCGCAAATGATGTTATTGGATAATAATCAAGTTATGATACTACCACAAATGAAGAGGAATGATTAGAGTTCTTATGTTGATTATGTCAATTGAGTGTTGTATCAACAATGTACTTGTTACAATAATCCTGGAGTATATAAGGATTGTACTGCAGTACTATTTCATTAAGGACTTGAGATGGTGTGGAACAAAGAAAAGTGACTCAGTAGCAGGTTAAATGTTTGGAAAATATATGGTTGAGAGAAAGATAAACCATAATATGGTTCAGATACCGAGGTGGTGATTTTAGAATAATACATGATTGATTTGGATAAATTATATTGGATATTATTGACTACCTTGAAGCTGATTAATGATTTGTATATTCCATCATTGTTGGGTTTTAAAACATTTTTGGATTAATGAAGTATATCCAGCATTCTATATGGAATAAGGGAACATGAATGTAATCAATAAGGAATATGGTAATACATGATGAAGGTATTCATATGCTATTACGGGGTAAAAAGGATCTATATTATGTTTAACATCCTTATAAATGTTGGACTGTGAGTTTGGATAGAAGTATTTTGGATAGTTCTAGTTTGGATTATTTTGGATTTCCATAAGAGGACAACCCGGAGGTCGGACGGCAACCCGTCGCGTCCGGCAAGGCTGCAAGACTTGAACCCGCAACCGAAGGGCGACAAGGGTGTATCACCTACCACTAGCCCACGAGATGTCCTGGATTAAATAATGTAGTTTTTATTAAAAGATCGTGTAGATGAATTATAAATTCTTTTATTTTGTAACCCTATTCGAATAGTGTAAATAGAATTTTTTTTACATTCTATTATCTTTTAGAGTGAAAGATGAGTTTGTGGTAGAAATTTATTAATGGATAAAACTCTAATTATAAAGTAAGTATATCTCCTTATGATCTTAGCCAATCTCATAAATAAATTCCTCAATATTAAGAAAAGAAACTTAGAACAAAATTTTTTTCCTAGATGGTACCTTAAATCATCACTAATTTATGGCTTTGGGATTGTTGGCCTTTTCATAGACATGTTCTCTACCACTCTCCATCAGATAATTGATGGTTATATTTTTCTTCCATATCCATATTTTTTCTACATGGAACCCTAGTATGTGTTATTTTCGGTAATCTTCATACTTTTGACTCTTTATTTTAAATAGAGGCCTCGTTAATTCATTTTTCGATGTGGGATTTCAACTAAGATATTTTAAAACGTCAAAAATGTGTTATCCCAATACCCTATATTTTGTTGAACCGATGGTACTTCAAATCATCATAGATTGATGAGTTTAAGGACCTCAATTATACACTTGTTTGTGATTGATGACCTCAATCACTACCTATAAATATTTACGTTTTTCCTCCGATTATATGTCTCTAATTGCCACCAATGTTCTCCTAATCAAGATCATAATTTGGTTGTGACCCTTTTATTTCTCTTTTCCTCATATTAAGAATAAATTTTAGTAACCCAATTTCCGATGTGGGTTTTCCCATAAAGATATTTTTTATTTTCAACCTTTTATTTTCGAAGAACAATTTCAAATTGCGAGGACGCAATTTATTGAAGGAGGGGAGAATGTAACACCCCAAGATTTCATAGTGTGTTATTTCTTCAAAATAATTCAATAACTTGCACTACACGCAACACCGAGTTCAATCACACCATGACTTAAAAAAAATCCATTCAAAAGAGGTTATGAATAGTGTTAACTAAATTTTAAACTTTATATAATCCTTATAATTTTAGAATTCATATTATGAGTTTCTTAGACATAATGTAAGAACAAATTCATTTTCAGTATTGCACTTTTACCAAATTTTAATAGTGAACCCTTTCTAGATGCTATATTTTAAACTTTTTGACTAAATGGGGACATCAAAAATTTAAAATGAAACATCCCAAGCTTCCATGGTACGCTAGCGTGTGTTGTACGCAACACCGAGTTATAACACGCCATAACTAATCAAACTAGCCGTTATGAATAGTAATACCTACTTTTTGAAATTATATATATTTTATATTTTAAAATGGACTTCATTTTTGGATTCGGAATATCGAATTTAGCCTAAGGTGAAATTTTGGTACATTTCGGATAACTTTCATATTTTGATGAATAGTGAAAATTACTAAATTTTAATTAAAAACAACTTTTTTAATCAAAATAATTAATAGTGATAAATTGTGAATTTGAGTGGTTTTAAAGTATATTTAGAATATATTTTTACCATTTAATATAATGTTGGTCATTGGACATAATTTTACAATTAAACCGAACATAAACAAGTGTCAATCTTTTGATAATTATTATCTCTTAAAAACACGCTTTTTGTTTTGACAACGGGAATTAATTTTAAATTAATTTCTGCCACTTCTGTGTTTTGAATTTAGGAAAATGGATTCCATATTTGAAATCAGGATGTTCAAATTGTGTAAATAGGTAACTTTTATTTTTAGACATTTTGAATAATTACTGCGGTAAATATTTTATTTACCATGGTTAAGGGTAAATCCGGTAAATAAGGGTTAAACAATAATATTATAATAATACTAAATTACCCTAAAAAGTCTCTTAACCCTATTGGATGATACATGGTCGACCATGGGCATCTTTGGGTCGATTTTGGGACCCCATGGATCCACTTGTAAGTGATAATAACACTTTATTTTAATTTAGATAAATATAAATACGAAAATGACACAAGCATATATCTTTTAGAACAACAATTGTTACATAGTGTTATATATGTTGGATTTTAGATTATAAATATTCATTAGAAAGCTAAAAAGATTTCCTACATAATGATATTTTATTTATAATTTTTAGACATTAAATAATTTATTTTATATATGACACAATGATGATGCAGTAATTACTATAATAGTGAAAAATTAAAATAATTGATATTATAAATACCCAAATAAATATAATATAAAACTTTTAATGAATTAAACTAATTTTCTAGGATAATATGATATATTAGGATTGCTTTAATTGACTTTTTTCTAAGTAATCAATCTGTTATCAGTTTCACAAAAATCAACTATTGAATAGTGTCAAAATTGACATAAAAGAGTTCTTAAACAAATATTATATTATTAATTGATATTAAATTCCTAAAAATCTAAGGTTCGGCCAAGAGACTTATATAATGATAGGTTCATCATGAATGTACCACTTGGGGGTCTCTTGGATGTATATAGTAAGTTTATTAACCATATTATATAAAAATACAAAGAGACATTGTAAAAGTGAAACTAATTAACTTAGAGTTAATACTTAAAGATAAGGTTAATATAAGTACCCAAACCTGTCTAAATTCTATTGGCTGAGTGGTGTTCGACCTATCCCCACCTTAACCTTTGAATAATCAACTTTGAAGCCTTTAGAAACCGAATATGAATTTATTATAAATTAATATTTCTAGCTTTTCCAAAGGTGCCCCTCACCCCTCTTATAAAAGGGCACTCCTCCTTCTCATTTCTTCACACCTTAAAAGCCTTTTGGTTCGGCCAAACTCTGCCCAAATACTCTCCCAACATCCCTAAATACAACCTAGAGGCCTTAGTTTGATCATAAAGCCAACCTAAGGATCCCTTTTGATCAAATCAAAAGGAAGAACCCGAAGAAGAGGTAATGATTTCACCACCCTTCTCCAAGTTCATTTCTTCTTCCACTTCTTCTTCCTTTGTTCTTAACATTCTAAAATAATAACTCCAGTATCTCACATATAATGTGATGTTATTATAAATATGGTACAATCATATTCAGTATTCTATCCACCCTTTGAATAACATGTCACCATACGTGCGTACGTACGGCTTACCGTCTCCACGTCGTGGTGTAATTGTTATTCAATATAATATTATTTGGATGGTTATAATAATGATGTGTAACTCATGTAAATAATAAATAAAACATGTTAATTATTCTGTATATATGATATACCATCCATTTATATATTATTTTAATATCAAAAGAATGATATTGTCGCTCGTGCGTACGTACGGACTACCGTCTCCACGAACGCGATGAGATTCATTCTCCATCGTATCCATTCAAGTATAATTATCATTTGATGATTTAAAAATGATGTTTAAGGACTGGATATCATTCTGGATATGAATAAGATACAACAACCATGGCTTATGTAACAAAACATATAAAAGAAAATGAGTAAGTTAACTCCCGAAATGACGATAATTCTAAGATATTATTAACAAATCAATGTTAAAAGATCATATATGATATCATATTAATATATATGATTCTTGTATAATTTAATAACAACTATTTCACCATTATACAGGAGGTTAACCTACCACAACCAAGGAAAAGTACAAGGTAAGGGTTATTTCACAATCTCTTCATTATCCGAGGTTGTTTATACGTAATAATCTACTGGGATATCTTTATCATCCACATCCATGTTTCTTCAAAATGTATTTCAAAACATTTTTACAAGAATATGGGTTAAAGTCATTTATACCCTTGTTTTACTTTTTATAAAAGGAATCTTTCCGTCGTTTTCAAAACAAGGTTCTTTTAACCTTTTCGACAGAATTATGGTAAGAATGTTTTTTTTAACATATACGGCGGGTGTGGCTATTTTGCACCATTATAAAATCATTAAAGATTCCCTCACAATCTTATAAATATATTTTCAATATAAAGTTTTTCTTCATAATTATGTGATTTTTAAAATGATTTCAAAAAAGTTATATTTTTCTCAAATATATGAAAATCCAGTGAAAATGTATACGTATTTAACGCAAGCTTAAAAATGTTTTCAGAAAACCCGACTCTCGAGTGTGGTAGACAGGAAGGGATTGGGAGTGGACTCATCATGGCCTGTAATTAGTCGAGCAGTCTCAGAATTAGTTATTTTGTTTTCAGAAGCTTGCATAATGTTTTTAGAAAAACACTGGTGTATATTTTAGAAATTTTAAACATAAGTATCTTCTAAAAAAATTGCATCGGTAGGTCTCATGAGACAAACTACTGTCTTGGCACAAGGCCTTGACAAAATCTTATTTGTAGTCTTGGCACGAGGCCTTGGCTATGTGGTTATGATAGTCTGGCATTATGCATTCCAACATTATGAAAGTGGTTATTGATTTTTGCATGTGATTATTCGATTAGTAGAATATCCATGTGAATAAGTAAATGGCATTATTTCATTTTATTTATGCCATACCATGTTGAAAGTTCATGTTTGAAAGGTTTTTGTTTTAGTTATACATTTCCTTAAAAGATTATTCTTATTTATGAAAGTTTCCGCTATATTGTTATCCTTACTGGGCATTTGAGCTCACCCCTTTTCTATGTTTTATTTTTCCCAGGAAGTGAAGAAGTAAGTTATGAATGACCTGCAGGGATATTATGTGGGGATATGAGTGTGGATTATGGAGACAATATGTTGTTGTAGTAGTTTTTCGTTTAATGATGTAATGTAAAACTTATGAATATATCTAGTGTTTCCAAGGCTACTAAACCAACCGGTCTTTCGAGATTTGATATTTCTTGTGATCATACCAATGTTACGAAGTAACACACCGACTCTGGGCAACTAGGGTCGGGGCGTTACAGTGGTGGTTTGAGGAGTGAGGTTATAGTTTCCAAGACTACATCTTATTTATTTATTTATTATTATTTATTATTAAAACATTTAGAACTAACCTTTTTCTACATAAATTAAACTATTTTTATAGCATTGGAATATTTTTCATCTAGAAAATTTAAATATCTTCCAATATATCACACCAAAATCTATTCTATAAGACTTTTATATGTCAAAATATGGGTTTTTCAAAAATTATTTCTTTGTCTTCTAACTATCATATCAGTCTTTTCGAAAAAAAAAATGTAATATTTATAATTCAAATTAAAATTATTTTTATTTTTAATTTATGTTTTTATTAAATTCTAAATCTTATTGGTTTCCCCTTGTAATTTAACATGCTTCCATGGTACGTTTCCCTTTGAATAATGCAATAGCATTCATTGTACGCAACTTCGTGATTCTAACACACTGCAGCCAATCGAACTAGCCGTTATGAATAGTAATACATACTTTTTGAAATTTAATAAATTTTATCATTCTAAATGGAATTTATTTTTGGATTCATAATATTAAAACTATCTTAGGGTGAATTTTTCATATTTTTCTTAAAACATTCAATTATTGATGAATAGTAAAAAAACATTGCGTTATTCGTTAACACTCACTTTTTATTTAAATAAGTATTTATCTTTTTAATATATTTTAGGTCTAAATAGACACATAATACATTTATATGATCAATGTAATTCATTTCAGTCATTCTATAATAAGTTTAGATATATAAAATTATATCGAACTATTTACCGTCTTTTACCCGCCTCCTAGGAGCATTTGAAAATTTGTATAAAATAAAATATTACTTCTTTATTGAAATGAATTTAAAAATCCGAGAGACACAGTTAATATCAATAACTAAAATGTGGTTCAATAAGAAAAAATAATTTTTATTAAACAGTAACTTTTAGCTTTTATTTACCACATTTTAAAGTAAATATGGTAATTAATGGTAAAATTGATATCATAATTACCATAACACATGTAATAATTATATTGGATAAATATAATTCGACCCAAAAAAATCCTTAAGAATAAAATATGATCCCTTTTGGCCCACTTGGATTATATTAAGATATTTATTATTATTTTATTTAAAGAAGAGATAAAAGAGTTAAAATCACATTTAATAACTAAACCATTTTTAATATAATAATACTCATAAGATAAATTCTTCTATAAATATTCATTAGAATTCTGAAAATATTTCCTACATATTGGTATTTTACTTATAGTTTTTATAAATTAAATAATAAAATTTATGTATAACACAATGATGATGGATTAGTTACAATATTATTTAGTGATTAAAATAAAAAATATTATAAATATCCTAATAAATATAATTTCAGACTTTTAATGAATTCCATTAATTTTATAGGTTAATATGGAATGTTAGGGTTGATTAAATTAATTTTTTTTGAAGCAATCATTCTTTTATAAATTAAAAAAACAAAATACCAAATAGTGTCAAAATTGACATCAACGAGTTTAAAAAAATTATTATATTATTAATTAGAAATATATTCCTAAAAATCTAAGGATCAGAAAAAGGGATTAAATAATATTATATATTTCACTAATGAATGACTTGATCTTCTCATGGAAGTTTATACTATGTTTCTTAACCATATAATATAAAAATTCAAATAGACATGGTAAATGTCAAACTATTTAACTAAGAGGTAAATCTAAAATATAAGGTTAATATGATGCACTATACATGTCTAAAACCTATTAGTTGAAAGGATTTACACCCATACACACCTTATCCTTTAAATAATTCATTTCAGAGCCTTTAGAAACCGAAAATGATTTTATTACAATAAAATATTTCATGCTTTTCCTAAAGTGACCCTCATCTCTCTTATAAAAGGTCACTTCCCCTTCTCTCAAATTCACACCTTCAAAGCCATTTTTCTTGGCCAACACCTGCCCAAATACCCTCCAAAATATCCCTTCATCCTATATGCCTTCTTTTAGTCATAAATTCAACCTATGGAGCCCTTCTTATAAAATCAAAATGAAGAACCTGATGAAGAGGTAAATATTACATCACCACTTTCAAGTTATTTTCTTCTTCCATGTCTTTTTTCATTGTTTCCCCCATTCTAAAATAATAACTCTAGTATCCTCTATATACAATTATGTTATTATAAAAATATTACAACCATATTTATTATTCTATCTATCCTATAAATGATAAAGTCACCATACGTGCGTGCGTACAGATTACCATCTCCACATTGTAGTGTAGTTTGTTATTCAAACACTTCATCATTTGTATGGAAATAATAATGAGTATAAAGGATGTAAATTACAAATATAACATGGTAATTATTCTGTATATATGATATACCATCCAAATATATACAATTTTAATATCAAAAGATTGATATTGTCACTCGTGCGTACGTAAGGATTACCGTGTTCATGAAGGTGATGAGATTTATTCCCTATCACATCCATTCAAGACAAATTTAAATTTTAGGATTAAAAATTAATTTCTAAAGACATAATATAATTCTGAATATGAATAAGAGACATCCTGTCCATTACAAACATTACTTGTGTAACAAATCATATAAATGAAAATAAATTAGTTAACACCTGAAACAACGATACTACTGAAATATCATTAACAAAGCAAAATTATAAGATCATATATGATATAATATTAATGTAAATGGTTCTTTTATATTTTAATAAAAATTATTTCACCATTATACATGGTGTTAACATGCCCTCGGCCAAGGAAAAGAACAAGGTAATGGTTAATTTCCCAATCTATTTGTTATCCGAGGTTGTTTTTACGTAAGTATCTACTGGGACATATTTATTATCCATGTCCATATTTCATAAAATTGTTTTAAAAGGGACTATTTTAAGGGGATTTGTTACTAAAACATAATTTTATATGTTTTGAAGATTTATTCTTCTAAACCATTCTCATTAATTTACATGTTTTCAAAATGGTATTAAGGATTTATTTATATAGAAATGAATGTTTTTAAAATGTTAATTACTTTAAAAAGTTTCAAAGTGGTATGGGACATTTGGATTCCAAAACTTCTTTAATTATATTCTTTTCTAAATTGTGTGACTTTTAAATGTTTTTAAGAAATATGGATATTTCACTCAATTAGTTTTACAAACCATTTTCTTCCATATCAACATACCTTGATGGATTTTAAAATTTTTTGAAGGTGATTTATTATGATAAAAATCTTTCATATTGTATTGAAGGTTTTGTGATATGTTTGACTGTGGATGTGTTATTTTTATACCATTCGTGGATTATGGATAATGTATTGACATTTCATATTCTATTTTCAATACAAATTTTTATGTTATGTTTAAACCTTTTCATATGAGGAATGCATTAGACTTAAAAAGTGATGGGTGGAGCTTGCTATGGCTCCTCGATTCATCGGTAGGTCTCATGAGACAAACTAGAGTCTTGGAAAAATTACTTGACAAAATATTACTTGTAGTCTTGACATAAGGCCTTTACTATGTGGTTATGAAGTCTGCCATTATGTATTCCATCATTTTGAAAGTGGATATTGATATTGCATGTGATTATTCGACCAGTAGAATATCCATGTGAATATGTAAATTGAATTATTTTATTATAACTTCTCTATATTACTATGAAGTTCAGTTTTAAAAGGCTTTTTTAGACTTATACATTTCCTTAAATGGTTATGCTTATTTATGAAAGTTTTCACTATATTGTTATCCTTACTGAGAATCTAACCTCACCCCTTTCTATGTTTTATTTTTCCCAGGATGCGAAGAATTATATTATGATTGACCTGCAGGGATAGTCTAAGGAATATGAGTGTGGACTATGGAGACTATGTTGTTGTAGTTTTTCATTTTACAATGTAATGTAAAACTTAGGATTGTATCTAGTATTTCCAAGGCCACTAAACTGATCGATGTTTCAAGACATGATATTTTGCGATCATGACAATGTTATGTAATAATGCACCGACTCCGGGTAATAAGGGTCGGGGCGTTATAGTTGGCATCAGAGGAAGTTTAGTACAATCCATGGAAGAAAGATTTAGAAAAACCCTAATTAGATAACATTACCCTAAGATAGACTTTGAGTATTAGTATAGAAGAACTTCCTAGAATTTTGGTATTGTAGATATTTTGGGATTTTTCCAAGAAATACATCCTTTTTTGAATACGAGAAGGTAGTGGCAGCTCTGGAACATATGTACCTAGGGGTAAAACCCGAAAACACCACTTTCAGCAAGACTCGAACGAGAACTAGTGCATGACAATGGGCCTTGCGGCACTCTTGGTTACGACACTCCCAGGAGATATTCTTAGGATAATTCTCATTTTTTTTAAAACCATTATGGGAGGTTTATGACTATATACTCCCTCAAGGAAAACATTTTTATGATTATGGATTATATCCATAAACTATTTAATTTATGTTAATTGTTTTACATGTTTGTAATTAGGTATTGTGATTCATACACTAATCTAGTGTATTACATTTTATAGAAATGAAGACTAGTGGAAGGAATGGAAACCATATCAACGTTCGTAATCCATGTAGGGATTCCCCTATTACTCAAGATAATTATAGTAGAGCTGGTGATGCAACTCGTGCTGATCAGCTTATCGACATACTGGGAAAACTCCCTCAGGTTATGAAAAATAACTTTACCAGTATGAAGCACCCGGATACCCAACACGAAGGATTGATGTTAGACCGCTTCATGATGCAACAACCACCAACATTCAATGGGAGTAAGAATCCATTAGTAGCTAAGCAATGGATAAATTCCCTAGAGAAAATATTTCACAGTTTGGAAAGTATAGAAAGGGAAAAAGTTGTCATGGCAGTTTATTACCTCATTAGAGATGCTGATCAATGGTGGTCATTTATTCAATACTCAAAGGAAGATTATGAAGTATCAAATATGGAATAAAGGGATTTTATTGAGACTTTATTAGAAAAATACATTCCTCAGGACCATCAAAAAGATATGGAAAGACAATTTTTGAGTCTAATGCAAAAGGAGGATGGGAATGTTGCAATGTATGAGGCTAACTTTACAAGGTTAGCCAGGCATGCTGAAGATTATATATGTAACCCAAGATATAAGATTGAACATTTCTTTTATGGGTTAAAACAATTTCTCTATAGAGAATTAGTCTCACAATACTTCTCATCATACGAAGATATTGTCTCATGTTCTATCAATATAGAAAATGAATTTTCTAAGCCTTCATACATTAAAGAAAAGAAAGAGAAAAAGAGATCTACTTAAGACTCTGGAAATAAAAATAAAGGGAAGAGGGGAAAATTGAATATCCAACATGCAATAAATGTGGGAAGAAACACCCCAGTACATCCCTGAAGGGAATGGGAGTCTGTTACAAGTGTGGTAAAAAAGACCACCAAGCTCATGATTACAAGGGGAAGAAAGAGGTTGTCAATGTTGAATGATAAAATTGTAGAGAAAAGGAGAATTATCAAAATTAATGTACTAAGTGCCAAGGGAACATACCTCAGAAAAGGCCAAGGGAGGAAGGCCAAGCTTATAAGATAACTACTACAGGGTTAAAGCTTTGAAGGAGGTGGTGGTAGGTAATTTAATGGTTTCCAAAATTTTATCCAATGCTTTATTTAATTCTGGATCATCGCATTGTTTCATATCATCCCAGTTTTCTATGAAAATTAGATATTTTCAATTTGACTTAACAAGAGACTTGTTAGTGAAAAGAACTAAGGGAAGTACCATCACAACAATGTTTTGTGAATCTGTTCCCATTCGGGAATATATATGTTATTTATCTACTGATTTCATCATCATTGTAACGTCCTGGTTCTGGAAACCACCCAGAGGTGCCCTATATCTGGTTGGTCACATGGCCTCAAGGGAATTTCCCCAAATGCCAGAGGGTGCCGACTAGTAACAAGGGTCTTCGGGGTGATAGTGGGGAAACAATGACCTCATTGGAAGAGTAAACAGTGGAATAGAAAAAAAATAAACAACCATGGAATCAGTAAAAAATCCATACACAAGTGAATAGTGGAAGACTAAATATGATAAACAGTGGGAGCACATGAATATATGATCCATGATACATATGTCTAGGAAATCATCCAATCAAGTCACAATGATGTAAATACAAACAATTCTAAAACAAGTAAAAAAAAACTGATCCTCAGTATCATAAGCCGAAGCTTGGTCACATTCTCTCCAGCTCCACAGCATGTCAAGTACATGAAGTCGAAGGGCGCTTGCCCTTTTTTATACCTGTAACAATATAGTCTGTTTGGGCCCAAAAATGTTACTCAATCCGGGTGTGAGACTAAATCCAAGTAGGCAACCACCCGAAGATCTGAGCCTAATAGTCAGTGAATATATGGCAGGTAAAAGTACAGAAAATAGTAAGAAGGAACATGCTGAACAATAAACAATCCACAGTTCTAAAGTCAAGCAACATCTAACAAGAAGCAAAGCACAACAGGTAACCCAATGATAGGTACTCACAACCATCCCCTCTGGTCCAACATAATAATTACCAAGAACCCTCTGGGTAGGGCCCTCAGCCTAACCCCTCTGGTTTGGTCATACATAATTATAAAGACTCTCTGAGGAAACACATGCAGTCAACTCCCCTTATAGTCTAGGGTAGTCTGGAACTCTTTGAGGAAGCTCGCACAGTCTAATCCCCTTACAGCCCAAATTTCAAGGACTCTCTTAGGAAGCACACTCAGTCAATTCCCCTTATAGCCCAGGTCGTTCATATACTCTCTGAAGAATCTCACACCGCCAATCCCTCATACAGCCTATGGTAATCAGTTGATTCAAACAAACAAAGCAGAGACTCACTGAGGAAGCTCACACGGTCTATCACCATATAGTCTATAGTAGTCAAGGACTCTCTGAGGAAGGTCTCATGTTATATCCCCGTTTATCCTAGAGTAATCTTAGGCTCTCTGAGGATGCTCACTCGGTCAATCCCCGTACGACCTAAAGCAGTCAAGGTCTCTCTGAGGAAGCTCACACGGTCTATCCCCTTATAGTCTACTACACCTGGTTCTTACGGCCCGATGTAGGATAATGGTATAAAAATACAATACAACCAAAGTAGAATTACAGAAATACTTGGCTAAATAGTCCTACAGAATATCAATCATTTCAGCAAACATTTATCCATCATACTACAACAGGCCTGGAAACAGACAAATCAGCCATGGAAAAACAGGACCAAACATTCATAAACAGAACATGCATGGGAAGAACCTCCAAAGAATAATAGTTCAATCATATTCATATTCAAACATCCTCTACACTGGCATACTAGCAAGGAAGGAATACAACATGGTTAAAACGATAAACCCACAATACCCCATTCAAGGGTATTGGTGGAATTTGTACATAATGTTCAAGTACATTCAACGGAAAGGTACAAACCACCTACCTTGGTTATAGGATGTTTATATAATTGAACAACAGGGCTTGAACTCCTTAGAATGTTTTAGATCTACGAAAATTTACAAAGCGTTCAAAACACGATAACATGGAAAAGAGGAAGAATTGGGGAATGATGCTCGAAAAGAAGGAAGAGCATACCACTGTGATTCCAATACACCCAACTATGTTAGAATCGAGTGATGAATGGAGGATCGGTGTATCATCGATGATCAGTAGTCGTACCCTTGATCTCAGAAAAACCAAAGCTAAAAGAAGTGTGTTTTGTCCGTCAGACATGACCCAGGTGCGTTTAATGAAAAAATACAAAGTACACGGTGTGTACTCTCCCTTCCCATTATCTGCATTAGGTGGCCTCCACATCACTTATACATAGCCATGTGTATGGTCATGACATGGCCGACACAGGGCTTTCAGCAGCATTGAAGTACACGGTGTGTACTTATAAAGTATGCATCGTGTAGTTAGAAAATTTACAGTTTTTTCCTCCTTTTCCCAAAAATGACCAGAAAAGGAAGAACATACATGAAAAGAAGGTCCGGGTTCTTACAAACTTCCCCCCATAAATAAATTTCTCCCCGAATTTCCCTAACACACCGTAGAAGAAGAAACCCCAAAAAACTCTGACCATTGTGATCTTACATCGGCCTCCCTCTCCCAAGCCTCATCCTTTACTCACTCGTGCTTCCATAGCACCCACGCCAGAGGAACAGACCGGCCACAGGGAATTTCGTACTGCAATATATAATCTGGATAGGATGCTCCTAAAATGATACATCCCCTTCGAACATAACCTCCTCGGGTTGAAAGGCATGAGACGGGTCTGAAATGTAACTTCGATACTGAGAAACGTGGAATACGTCATGCATAACCTGGTACCTCCGAGGTAACTGCAACCGATAGGCAACCGGCCCAACATTCTCCAATAACTCAAATGGGCTAACGTACCTTGGTAAACACTTAACCTATCTCCTAATCCTCCTGTGCCCGAACCTCGTGGTGACATGCAGGAAAACCTGATCCCTGACCTCAAACTCCAGAGGATGACTCCACTAAACAACATAAGACTTATGTCGAGACTGTACAGTAGCCATATTCTTAGGAATTAACTCTATCTGATATGTGGTCTCCTGAACAAGACGAGGTCCCAGCAATGTTGCATCTCTTGCCTCTAGCCAACATAATGGTGATCGGCATGGGTTGTTGTACTAAGCCTCATAAGGTTCCATCTGAATAGTTTCTTGAAAACTATTATTATAGGCAAACTCCACAAGAGGTGTGTGCTTCTCCCAAGAACCTCCAAAATCTAGAATGAAAGCTCGGAGCATATCCTTAAACACCTGAATCATATGCTCGGACTGACCATCTGTCTAAGGATGGTAAGCTGTACTCAAAAGTACTTGTATACCCAAAGCCTTCTGAATCCCCTGCTAGACCCGAGAAGTAAAATGTGCATCCCTGTCTAAAACAAAAGAGTGTGGAAATCCATGAAAACATACAATATCTCGGATGTACAATGGTTCCAACTCATTAACACTGAAGGTCTCCTTGATCAGCAAGACTTGAGAAACCTTCATAAGTCTATTGATGATAACCCAAACAACATCATTACCTCTAGGTGATCTCAGCAAACCAGTCATGAAGTGCATCGCGACATCGTTCCACTTCCACTACAGATTGGGTAACTGCTATAAAATACCTTCTGGTCGTTGATTCTCTTCTTTCACCTACTGACATGTGGAACACCTCATGACAAAACCATCTACATCACTCTTCATACCTGGGCACCAATACTGGCGGTGTAGATCATGATACATCCTAGTGAAGCCAGGATGAACAGCTCAAACTAAGGAATGAAAATCCTACATTAGCTCCTCGCATATGTCTATTGGCACCTATAAGCATCCTTGGAAATGCCAGATCTCATCCTCACCTATTATCCATCCAGGAAGAGGGTCCTCTCCTGACATACTCTCCCGTAGGACTAGTCCATCTGAGTCTGATAGCTTCCTTATCTGTACCCAATCGATAATAGTATAGGTAATAGCTATAGAAGATAGAAAAGTCTCCCCGGACTATCATGCACTTCCAAATACATCTCAGAGAATAGAGCCATAATTTTCAACTCACTGATGGCCTCCTGAACTACCTATATCTGAGTTCTCCTTGTCAATGTGCCATCCACTGCATTTCCCTTTCTAGGTGTATAGGAAAGCTCAAAGCCAAAGGACTGAAGATAATCAACCCACCGGCGCTGTCTCGGATTCAGATCATGCTGGGTGAAGATGTACTTGAGACTTTTGTGTTTAGTGAAAACCACAAAATTCTCTCCCAGTAGATAATGTATCCTATAGCGTAAGGCAAGAACAACATCTACCAACTCCAGATCATACGTCGGGTAATTCTTATCATGTGGCCTCAACTACCGAGACTCGTACGCAACGACTCCATATCCCTGCATCAGTATAGCTCCCAGCCTGATACTTGAAGCATCGTAGTAAACAGTATCACTCTTTCCCGGATCTGGAAAGACTAGTACCGGTACTGACGTCAAACTCCCTTTTAGCTCCTGAAAGGTTGACTCACAAGAATTTGACCATAAGAACTTCACACCCTTCTTTGTCTGACCTGTCAGCGGTGCTACTAAGCGTGAAAAGTCATGTATGAAGCGTCTGTAGTATCCATCCCACCCTAGGAAAATCCGTAACTCAAAGATGTTCTTCAGATTCTCCCAGGAAACACTTTCCCTCACTTTCTCTGGGTCTACTGATACGATTTTCTCTGAGATAACATGAACCAAGAAGTGAATCTGGTCCATCCAAAAGTGTGATTTTGAGAGCATAGCATATAATTGATTCTCTCTTAGTGTACTCAGAACAATCTCAAGATGGGTAGCATGGTCCTGTCGAGTGTGAGAGTATACCAAGAAATCATCCACGAAAACAACCAAGAAGGAATCTAAGTGTGGATGGAACACTCGGTTCATCAGTTCCATAAAAACCACAGGTGCCTTCATGAAACCGAACGGCATCACCATATACTCGTATAGATCATACCAGCTCCGGAAGGCTGTGAGAGGTATATCAGATTGTCTAACGTGCAACTGATGGTAACCATACCTCAATTCAATCTTCGAGAACACCCAGGATCCTCAAAGATAATAAAATAGATCATCAATACTCAGCAAGGGATTTCGATTGCTGACCATCAACTGGCGTAGCTTCTGATAATTCACAAAAAGCCTAAGGGTGTCGTCTGCCTTTTTCGCAAACAGGATAGAAGACCTCCAAGGAGATGTACTGGGTCAGATGAAACCATTGGCCTGAAACTCCTCCAACTACTTCTTGAGCTCTACAACTCAGGTGTAGCCATCCTATAAGGAGGAATGAACACTAGTTCCACTCCTGGAACAAGATCAATCGAAATGTCAACCTATCACTCCAAAGGAAAACCTGAAAAGTTCTCTGTAAATACTTCCCTAAAATGATCCACCACTTGAGGAAAGTATAGTTGTGAAGTCTCAATATCATCGAGATAAAGACTAGAAACATGGGCTATCACTACTCCCAACGCATGATGCTCTAGACCCGTTCAGCTAGCCTGGACATCCCACTCGTCCTTATGATGAAAATATCCATTGTCGAGTGATATGAAACTCACCCTTCGGAAGTAGTAGTCGATGACTGCCTGGAAGGGAACTAACTAGTCCATTCTGAGAATGACATCATATCCTATCATCTCTAGGACATAGAGATCTCATAAAAAGTGACACCCACCAACCTCTAGAGGGAACACCTTGCACTGATGTACACTAGTCGTCCAAGTCCCCAACGGTGTGTCTAGCGTCAAGATATCGGCAGCGGAAAAGATGTAGAGCCCAAGGCTCTCCACAACCGCAAAAGAGATAAATCTATGGGATGCACCTGTATCGAAAAGTGCTGAAGACAAAACTGATGCTGCTAAGATCATACCTCGAATAGTGGAAGATCTGAGATCCTGTTCATGCTAGGTCTCCTCCATCGCAAAATTCTGGCCGGCTCCACGACCCTGTGACCCTGCCTGACTACTCTGATCCAATCTTCCCTATTTTCGCTGATAGACCGGCAATGACCACCCCAGCCACGACCTCCACCTTAGCCTAAACAGCCTGAAGAACTCAAGTTCCCAGACTGGCGACAAATTGGTGGTGATGCCCTTGAATGTGGAGTCATATAAGAACCCCTATCTCTGGCAGTTTGAGGGAAATCTGATTGAAATGCTGGAGATGGCCCATCCTACCGCAAGATCGGAACTCCATCAGGTCTCTCGGGAAATGTGGCCTCATATGCCTTCTCCTCCCGCACTAGTATCACACTACCTGGATACCAAAATTTACATCCCGCATGGTCTGATCTCCTCGGGTAGACTCAGTGTGGTGCTTCCTGCTATCAGCAGGAGGAACACTAACTCTGGATGTCTAACCGCCCTGGCTCACTACTCCAAAATCTCTCAAATTGCGCTATGTTATCAGTGCCTAGTTGATGATAGAGGATATCGAAGTCAACCTAAATATGTTCACCTGGGAACAGATCTGTTACCTAAGACCATCCTCAAACTTCCTAGCCAATAACAACTCATCACCTACTGGTATAAGCATGAAACGCTGATTCTCCATGAAACGAGAGGAATACTCTATCATAGAAAGAGTACCCTCCTCTATGCTCACGAACTCCCGGGCTCAGTCGGCCCTCAAGTTCTATGGATAGAAGTAGTCAAAAAAGATACACGGAAACTCCTTCCAATCCATATTTGGGTGGCGTCCCGCCTGAGAGATGACATCCCACCACCTCTTGGAAATGTCTTAGAGCATGTAGGTCGCGATGTTCACCCTCCTATCTAGTGGTACCTCGAGATTCTCGATGATCATCAACATGGCATCAGGACACGACTGTACAGTCTGAGGTTCTCCTTCCCCTATGAAGGTGGGAGGGTGCTGATGTTGGAAAGTCCATGTCCAATCATTCATCGATGGTGTAGGAGGCTACGCCCCCTAGACGGTCTGCATCATCCTCAAAAAACCCTCCCTAAACTTCGCATCGGCGCCTGCAACTCGTACAATCACTAGTTCCAAGACTGGCACAACAGGAGGATCTACATGAAGTCCCTAATCATCTATGTCAGGTGTCTGATCACTCCCCTTCAACTAGCGGTCAACCGGAGAAAGTCTAGGTGGCATGATTCTACAATGTCAAACGCACACCATAGATTCAAGATTAACAAGGACTAAAAAAATAAAGGTATAAGAAGGAACTGGGAAAATAAGGCATTCAAGTTATGAAAGGCATGACTACATTGCGTATTCTTTCCCTACACGGCATGTTCCCTTAATTCATTCACATGGGCATGTACTCTTACCTAAACAGTTCGTGTAACACCCCAAATACATGACATGTTTTCCTAACACATGGCGTGTACTTAAATCATCTTCCCATCCCAAGTCATTCTATATGGTTATGCCACATGACTCCTCTAATGAAAAACTATACGGCGTGTCCTAGGCAGACACAACATGTACTAGACATGCCTTACCTAGAACGTGTTGTTAGCTACACAACCATCTACATGGGTGACACCACACAACGTGTTTCAGGAGGACACGGTGTGTATGATAAGAGGTAACACCGACCCGTGTTGTTCGTGACACGGTCAGGCACCCAGGTTATACTACACAGCGTGTAAAATTCAGACATGGTGTGTATGTGAAAAGATAACATGACCCGTGTTTTTTGTGACACGGTCAGGGTACCTATTTCTTACTACACGGTGTGCTAAACTAGTACACAGCATGTTCCTACATGATTTTTTACAACCCCATGTCCCTGATCGCATAGTCAGTGACATGGCTACAGACTACATAGCATGCATTCATAATGTGAACACTTTGTATTCTGGGATTTTTCAGACAGTAGCCTCAGAAACTACTCTGGAGCCTAGAAAACACAGAAAACCATCGTTAAGAAGCCGAATTATGACCCTTGAGGGCCCATACTCCTCACGAAACAATGTTTGGCATCTTATAAAATTTATAACAAGGAAAACAAGCAATGATCCACCAAATTATGGTCTATGAGGGGCTATAACACCTCAAGAACCAAAGTGCGGCATCCATCTAACCAAATCACAATACAAAAAATTACCTATCAAACAACAGGGACTCTATCAAAGCATCTATCACAACAGCATGAATAATCTAAACAACGTCAATCCCAACAACATGAAATCTCTAATGCATCCTAGATGTCATGGAAGAAATGCATGGATTGTGATTTCTAACAAGTGCCTATATGATTCATGAGATGGAATACCCTCATCTCATCAGGTTGCAATAGAAATAGAACTTCAATAACAACAATGGTAACATCACAAAGTGTGTGAATCACCGAATAGTGAAATCAAATAAATTTTAAAATTGAAAACTGATAAAATTGCAATAAACAAGGTAATATGGTTTTTCCCTGTACACGGGTTAGCTACTCCCATGAATAGCTTATTACCAAGTACTTAATCAATTATATCCATGGATATAGGCTTCAAAAAGTAAGTCAAGAGAAAATAATTCCTCTCATACCACTTTGTAACGTCCTGGTTCCAGAAGCCACCCAGAGGTGCCCCATACCCGGTCAGTCACAAGGCTTCAAGCACTTTTCCCCAAATGCCAGAGGCTGCCGACATGCAGTGAGGGTCTTGGGTGTGATAGTGGGGAATCTAGGCCCTCATTGGCAGAGTACACAGTGGAATAGAGAACAATAAACAATAACAGAAGCGGTAAAAAATCCATACAGAGGTGAAGAGAGGAAGACTAAATATGATAAACAATAGGAGAACATGTATATATGATTGCATGATACATTTTTTTAGGAAAGCATCCAATCAAGTCACAATGATGGAAATACAAAAAGTTCTAAAACAAGTAAAAAAGAAAGATAAACAACTCCTCATCATCACATGCCTATGCTTGGTCCCATGCTCTCTAGCTCCACACCATGTCATGTACCTGAAGTCGAAGGGCGCATGCCCTTTTTTATACCTGCAACAATATAGTCTGTTCGGGCCCAAAAGCATGACCCAAACAGGGTGTGAGACTAAATCCTAATAGGTAACCACCCGAAGATCTATGCCTAAATGTCTGTGAATGTATGGTAGGTAAAAGTACAAAAAACAGTAAACATGAACATGATGAACAATAAACAATCCACAGTTCCAATGTCAAGAAACAGCTAACAAACATCAAAGCACAACAGGTAACCCTCTGTGAAGTAATCACAACCATCCCCTCTGGTCCTACATAACAAGTGCCAACAACCCTATGGGTTATGCACTCAGCCTAACCCCTATTGTTTGGTCATACGGAATTATAAAGACTCTCTGAGGAAGCACACACAGTCATATCCCCTTATAGTCTATGGTAGTCCGGAACTCTATGAGGAATCTCGCATAGTCAATTCCCCTTATAGCCCCAAGATCAAGGACTCTCTGAGGAAGCACACTCAGTCAATTCCCCTTATATCCCATGTCATCAATAGACTCTCTGAGGAAGCTCGCACAGTCAATCCCTCGTATATCCTATGGTAATCATGTGATTCAAACAAAAAAGCAGAGACTCTATGTGGAAGCTCACACGGTCTATCACCGTATAGTCTAAAGAAGTCATGGTCTCTTTGAGAAAGCACTCAAGGTCTATCCCCTTTTATCCCATTGTAATACTAGGCTCTCTATGTATTCTCACTCGGTCAATCCCCATATAGCCTAAAGTAGTCAAGGACTCTCTGAGGAAGCTCACTCAGTCTATCCCCTTGTAGTCTACTGCACCCAGTTCTCACGGCCCGGTGTAAAATAATGGTATAAAAAAACAATACGACCAAAGTAGAATTACAGAAATACTTGGCTAAGGAGTCCTATAGAATATCAATCATTTCAGTAAACATTTCTCCATCCTACTACAATAGGCATGGAAAAAGACAATTCATCCAATGAAAAACAGGACCAAACGGCCATAAACAGAACATGAATGGGAAGAACCTCCAAAGCATAATAGTTCAACCATATTCATTTTTAAACACCATCTATAGAGGCATACTAGCATGGAAGGCATACAACAGGGGTAAAAGGGTAAACCCACAATAGCCCGTTCAAGGGTATTGGGGGAATTTTCACATAATATTCAAGGACTTTCAACGGAATGGCACAAACCACCTACCTTGGTGCAAGAAAATTGATATACTTGAACCATGGGGCATGAAACTCCATATAACGTCATAGGTCTACCAAAATGAACAAAACATTCATCCCACGATAACATGGAAAAAGGGTGAATAGGAAAACAGTGCTCTGGGAGAAGGAAGATATTACTGATGTGATTCCAACGCACCCAACGATGTTAGAATCGGAGGACAAACTAAGGCTCGGTGTCTCGTCAAAGATCTGCAGTCGTACACTCGCTCTTGGATGAACCAAATCTAATAGAAGTGTGTTCTTTCAGTCATAGATGATCCCAGTGCATTTAATGAAAAAAAACTACACGACGTGTACTTTTGAAGTGCACAGCGTGTATTCTCCCTTTCTGTACTATGATTTAGGCGGCCTCTACATCACATATTCATGACCATGTGTATGGTCATGCCACGTCCAGCACATGGCCTTCAGCAGCATCGAAGCACATGGCGTGGACTTATAATGTACATGGCGTGTACTTCGAAAATTTCCATATTTTTCTCTTTTTCCCAAAAACGACCAAAAAAGAAAAAACATACATGAAAAGAATGTTTGTGTTCATAAAGTCATACCCATGATTGAATTTGATATAATCCTCAATATATATTGGCTTCCAGACCATGATTCGAAAATGTATTGTATGAATAAGGAGGTTATAATTTTTGATGATGATAAGGATTACCTTATCTTTAGAGCAGAAACGTCACCAACTGATTCTTATCTAGATTCACCACTAGTAGCTCAACTAAATTCAATTATTGGGGAGGATGAGAATGAAATAATTATGGTATAGGAAAAGAATGTTTGAATAGAGAACGTACTTATTGTGCAAGAATATGTCGATGTGTTTCATGATGATTTACTTGGACAACCTCAAGAATGAGAAATTGAATTTTCATTGATTTAATTCCTAGATATAGTCCATATTAAAGACCCCTTATAGAATGGACACTATGGAATTAGTGGAACTAAGGAAACAACTAGATGAATTGAGTAATAAAAAATTTATTCTCCCTAGGGTTTCTCCATGTGGAGCCCCTGTCCTTTTTATTAAGAAGAAAAATAGATCAATGAGGTTTTGCATTGACTACAGGGAGATCAATGCTATAACGAAAAAGAAAAAGTGTCCCCTCTATTTCATTGATTATTAATTTGACCAACTTCATGGAGAACCCTTATCTATTGTTTCTGATTGTGATAGCCATTTTACATTATGATTCTGGAAATGTCATCTAAAAGCCTTGGATACTGAACTTCGCCTGAGAACTACCTACCACCCTCAAATAGATGGACAATAAAAATAGACTATTCAAACCTTAGAAGAAATTTTGAGACCTTTATCACAAGATTTTCAAGGTACGTGGGATCAATATTAACCTCTGGTAGAATTTCTCTATAACAATAGCTTCCATTAAAGTATTCAGATTGCATCATAAGAAGCGTCATATTGAAGTAGATGTCACACACCAACTTGTTGGGATGATGTTGGTGAAAGAAAAGTCGTAGGCCCAGAACATGTTTAGGAAATAATAGAAAAGGTGAAGGTTATCCAAAACCACCTCAAAATAGCCCAATGTAGGTAAAAGAGCTGTGTAGATAACGGAATGAAGGATTTGTAATTTTAAGTAGGAGACCTTGTTTTCATGGAGGTATCTCCATGGAAGGGTGTTATATGTTTCAGTGTGAAGGGTAAATTGAGTTCCAAGTAAATCAGACCTTTCAAAATTCTAGAACGAATTGGAGTTGTAGCTTATTATTTGGAAATGCCTCCAAGTCTCTCTAATGTTCATGTTGTGTTCCATGTATCAATGTAGAGAAAATACATGCTTGACCCAACGCATGTACTCAAAAATGAGGAAATTAAACTCGAACATGATTTGACTTATTGTGAAGAGCCTGTCAAAATTCTTGATACAAGAGAACAACTTCTGAGAAACCATAGGACTCGTCTGGTAAATGTTCTACGGAGAAACCAAAAGATGGAAGAGGAAACATGGGAAACAGAAGAACATATGATGAAGAACCACCTGAATCTTTTTTTTGTGTTAGTATTAAATAAATTTCAGGGATGAAATTTTCTGAAGGAAGAAATAATGTAACATCTCAAGCTTCCATAGTATGTTTCCCTTTGAATAATGCAATAGCTTGCATTATACGCAACATCAAGATTCTAACACATCGCGACCAATAAAACTAGCCATTATGAATAGTAATACCAACTTTACGAAACATTATAAATTTTATATTTCAAAATGGACTTCATTTTTGGATTTGGGATATCGAAATTATCTTAGGGTGAAGTTTTTGTATTTTTCTAAAAACATTCAATTTTTTCTGAGCTATGAAAGAACACTACGTTATTGGTTAAAACTGACTTTTTATTTGAATAATTAGTTATTTTATTTTAATTTATTTTAGGTTAAAATAGATACATAATACATATATATGTTCAAAATAATTTATTGGAGTCATTTTATAATAAGTTTAGATATATAAAATTTTATCAAACTATTTACCGTCTTTTACCCGCCTCCTAGGAGAAATTTAAAATTTTGAATAAAACATAATTTTACCACCTATGTGAGCTGAATTTCAAAAATCATACAGAAAAGGTTAGTATCATTAAATAAAATGTCATTCAACAAGCTGAGAATAATTTTTGGTGAATAGTAACTTTTGACTTTTATTTACCACGGTTAAAAGTAAATAGGGTGATTAAGAGTAAATACATTATCATAATTACCCAAACACATGTACCAATTCGATTGGATATGTATAATTTGACCAAAAACAACCTTATTAATTAAATATTATCCCCTTTCATCCACTAGGATTTGATTAGAAAATTTATTATTATTTTATTTAAAGAAGAGTTAAAAGAGTTAAATCAAAGTTTAATAACTAAACCATTTTTAAAATAGGTTTATACAAAAGATAAATTTGATTATAAATTTTCATTAGAAATAATAAAATATTTCATACATATTTGTATTTTATTAACAATTTTTAAGCATTATATAATTAAATTTATTTATGACACAATGATGATGCAGTAATTACTTTATTAATTAATGATTAAAATAATCGATATTATAAATATCCAAATTAATATAATTTGAGACTTCTAATGAATTAAATTAATTTGATAGGTTAATATGACATGTTATTTTTGATTAAATTAATTTTTTTTGAAGTGAAAATGCTGTTATGAATTTAATAAAAACAAAATACCAAATTGTGTCAAAATTGACATAAAAGAGTTTTTAAAACAAATATTACATTATTAATTGGTATTCTAATACTAAAAATCTATGTTTTAGAAAAAGGGCTTAAATAATATTATATATGTCTTTAATGTACCAATTTATATTCTCTGGGAAGTTTATTGTATGTTAATTAACCATTTAATATAAAAATATGAAGAGACATGGTAAATGTCAAACTATTTTACTAAGAGTTAAATCTAAAAAATAAGGTTAATATGATGACCAAAACCTATCTAAAACCTATGGGTTGAGTGGTTTTAGAACTATCCCCACCTTATACTTTAAATAATTTATTTTAGAGCCATTAGAAACCAAAAAAGGTTTTTATTATAAAATAATATTTCATGATTTTCCTAAAGTGACCCTCACTTCTCTTATAAAAGGGCATTACCCTTCTCTCAATGTCAAACCTTAAAATCCATTTTTCTCTGCCAACCACTGCCCAAATACCCTCCCAACTATCCTATATTATTTCTAGAGGCCTTCTTAAAGTCATAAAGCCAACCTAATGAGCCATTTTGGTCAAATCAAAAGAAAGAACCCGAAGAAGATGTAAATATTTCATCACATCTTTCAAGTTCTTTTCTTATTCTAGTTCATCTTTCTTTGTTGATTCTATTCTAAAATAATTACTCAAGTATATTCTATATACTATGACATTATTATAAAAATGGTAAAACTATATTTATTATTCTATCTATCCTATAAATGATAAAGTCACCATACATGCGTACGTACGGAGTACCATTTCCACATCGTGGTGTTGTTTGTTATTCAAACACTTTATCATTTGGATGGGTATAATAATGAGTATAAATGATGTAAATAATAAATATAACATGATAATTATTCTGTATATATGATATTACATCCAATTATAAACTATTTTAATATCAAAAGAATGATATTTTCGCTCATGCGTACTTACGGATTACCGTCTCCACGAACGCAATGAGATTCATTACCCATTCCATCCATTCAAGACTAATTTTCATTTGTTGATTAATAAAATAATGTTTAAAAACTTAATATCATTATAAATGTGAATAATATATATCCTATCCATAACAAACATTTCTTATGTAACAAGGAATAAAAAAGAAAAATGAATCATTTAACACCAAAAATGATATTCTACTGAAATATCATTAACTAAACAATATTAAAAGATCATATATGATAACCTATTAATGTATGTGGTTCTTGTATAATTTAATAACAGTTATTTCCCCATTATACAGGAGGTAAACCTACCCTTGACCAAGTAAAAGAACATGGTAAGGGTTAACTTCACAATATCTTTATTATCCGAGGTTGTATTTACATAAGTATCTACTGGGACATATTTGTTTTTCATGTCTATGTTTCATAAAAGACTTTTCAAAGGGATTATTTTTCAGGGAATTTTTTACTAAAAAATAATTTTAAATGTTTGAAATATTTATTCTTCTAAAACATTCTCATTAAGATCCATGTTTTCAAATTGGTATTAAGGATTTATTTACATCGACATGAATGATTTTAAAATGTAAATTACTTTCAAAATTTTCAAAGTGGAATGAGACACTTTGATTCAAAAATGTCTTTAAATGTATTTCTTTCGAAATTTTATGACTTCTAAATGTTTTTATGAAAAATGAATATTTCCCTCAAATACTTTTACAAATAATTTTCATCTATATCAATATCCCTTGATGGATTTTCAACTTGTTTGAATTTGATTTATTTGGATACAAATATTCCATATTGTATTGTAGGTTTTGTGATAAGATTAATTGTGGATGTGTTATTTTCATACCATTCATGTTTTATATATAAGGTATAGAAATTTCTTAGGCTAGTATTAAAACGAATTTTTATGTTATGTTTAAACCATTTCATATGAGGAATGCATGGACTTAGTAAGTGACAGGTGGAGCCCACTATAGCTCCTCGATGCATAAATAGGTCTCAGGAGACAAACTAGTGTCTTGGAATAAGGCCTTAACAAAATATTATTTGTATTCTTGGCACAATTCCATGACTATGTGTTAATGAAGTCTAGCATTATGCATTCCATCATTACGAATGTGGCTATTGATATTGCATGGGATTATTTGACATGTAGAATATCCATGTGAATATGTAAATGAAATTATTTGATTTTAACTTTTTCATATATTGATAATGATAAAGATTAAAAGGCTTTTGTTTTAGTCTTATACGTTGCCTTAAATGTTTATGATTAATTCTGAAAGTTTTCACTCTATTTTTATCCTTACTGAGAATCTGAGCTCACCCCTTTCTATGTATTATTTTCCATAGGATGCGAAGAAGTATATTAGGACTGGCCTACAGGGATAGTATATGGGATATGAGTGTGGCCTATGGAGACTATGTTGTTGTAGTTTTTCATTTTATAATGTAATGTAAAACTTATGAATGTATCTACTATTTCTAAGGCTACTAAACTGATCGGTCTTTCGAGACTTGATCTTTTGTGATCATGCCAATGTTATGTAATAATGCACTGACTTTGGGGAACTGGGGTCAGGGATTTACACCCCTTATTTTAAACTCTTTTGAAAAAACCGATCACTATAGTGATTTAACATTACCTAAGTGATTGTGGATAATTTCATATACGTACACCTTTCATGTAAATTTTTTTTAAAAAATTTGACAATTTAATAATACGTTAATTTTTTTGTAATTTTACAATTATTATTCTAGGAGGGTGAAATATATGTCAAAAAATTAAAATTAAAATTAAATAATCATGGATATTTTTAGTAGTTAAAATAAATCTTGTCACAGAATATTCAAGGAAATGTATCAATTTCATGAAAAATTGAACTCCTTTACTTCTACAGTAACATGTTTAATATATATTTGAACATATTGATTTTATTGATCCATTTTACATTGAAAAAATACCATTATAGAAATAATGAAGTTGTTTTAGACTTGAATGACCCCAAAACGGCTGATGTGAACAATACTAGTCAAGTAAAAAATAAATTAAAACAGTTCATTACTGAAATAAAATTATTAATAAAATGAATATGCACATAACAAATTTTTTAAATAAATTATATAAATAATTTAATTTAAGTATTTTTTATGGTAGAGGATGTGCAAGTAATTTCGAGATAAGAGGTAAGGGGATTTTCTTTTAGACCCAGCTTTAGTTGTTTTGAATCCATTTCAATTCTATACATATCTAATATTTTCTATAAAATTTATTTGTGATATTTTTATTGATATTTATCAAGGTTATATATATATTTTTCATTTTTCAATCAATAAGGCAATATTTATCATATTATTAACATTATTTTTGTTTTTATTGGTTAAAATAAGAGTTTGGGGTGTGGGGTTGAAAAGTATATTTTTATTATTTTTTTGGTGAAATGAAAGTTCATATATGTTTTCTTCATATTAAAGTTCTCTAAAGTCGAACATGATAAATGTTGGTAATGAAATATTTCTCCAATACAAGGGGAAATGATATATTCACCTAGGAAAATATGATAGATATTACCAAATATATTATTCCATTATAAGGGTGTCTATATGGGTAATTTTAAAAATGATTAAAAATCAAATTTACCATGGCATATTTATTATTATTATTTTATATTTATTCCTACATAATAATTTTTATTAATAAATTATTTTAAAAATTATGTTGATTATATTAGTGGTTATGGTATTATTTGTATTGAATGTTTATTATGAAAATAATGTGATCCTTTTTCATTTTTTTTCATGTTTTTAAAAGGACTAATGGGATTTTTTTTATCACATGATATGATTTACATTATCATTACATGTTTTCAATTGTTTACATAGTGTTTAAGGATGACTAAAAAATTTAGAATAGTTAGAGTTCCAATTATTTGGTTTTCTTCTTAAACATGTAATGTGAGTTATTTTAAGAACGGGTTTATGTGGAAAAAAGGGAACAAAAGAAATGTTTGTCATTGAATGGTAATGTACATACCAAATATTTGAAAATATAAATCTTAAATGTAATGGGAATTTATGAAATTTAATTTTTCTATAAATCATGGTGTAGTTATATTCAGGTTTTTATACCCTCCCCCTCCCTCAATGGATTGATTTTCATGAGGCTTATTCAGATTTATTTAATAAATCAATAAATATATCATATCCCTTTCTTTAGATATATTCCCATCCTAATAAAAGTTTCTAATCCACCTAATGGGAATGGAATCCTTGGTTTTCCCTTTACCTAGTTTTTATAGAATGAATTGTAATGTTTATGGTTTTTTCTTTCCATTGTGAATCTCTCTCACACATTTTGAAAATAATTTTACCTATTACAAGTGTTCTAAAATAACTAATATAGGGGGATTCAAAAGTCCTATTTTTTACCAGAACCTTTAGTGTTTTATTGTTCCCAATGTTTAATGTTAAATATTTCTAATCATATTATGTTGTATATAAGTAATGACTTAGTGGATGCAATTATTGGGAATTTATCTATTTTATATTGGGAAAAAATTATATGACAAGATTGATTTTCATATAAAATTTATGTACATGTTGTGTTTGATTAAATATTATTTTGAAATAGAAAATTTTTTAAAATGGAAAATTAGTAACAATTGAAAGTGGGAAAACACACGTAGATATGGATTCTTATGTGGGGATACTAGGAATGGAATGGATAGGCATTGAATTACTTACCCATAAATTTAAACAGGTCACAAAACTAAATATACATTATTATGATTTTTTATGGTTCAACATTCATGGGTGATCACATTACACTATGTATTGAGACTACTCTCCTGAAAATATTGAATGTAGTTGTTTATAATGGACCAATCATCGAGATAGAGTGAGGATTATAAGATTTTCTTGAACCAAAATACCATAGGGTTTCTTCATTGTTCTTGTTTGAAACATTTATTTAGTCTGAATGGCCCAGAGGCCTAATTTTTATTTTTATTATGGATAATCCCCCTTATTGACATGAAAATTATTTTACAAATTTTAATGATATGAAGTATATTCTTCATTATTTCTTTTAAAATATAAAAAAATTATTTTTGTGTGGTTTATTTTTAAACTATTTCTCTAACAAAGGTTTCTTATGAACACATTGTGGGATATTACTAGGCTAGAGGTACTCACACCCTATTTACACCAAAAGGGTCTATGTAGAATATGTTTTAGATAATACTTGTAAAGATAAGACATTGATTAGTGATGGTGGGTATTCTTATTAGTTGTGCATGAGTCGGAAGTTTTGAAGTGATGGGGAATAATCCCTCATGTCACATAATTATGGTAGTGTTATTTTGATTTATTTTGATTCATTTTTTGTTTGTATGTAGCTATATCACATATCCAGCTTCTCATCCAATTGTTTTGTATATGTGTACTAAATTAATCTTCAATTAGATTTATTATGTATATTTTTTATATTATTTCATGTGGTTATTATTAAACTTTTGGTATATTGTCAATAACATATAAATAATATGGGCTATTTATTTCAGTCCTATTTATTTTAGAGAATGACTCACCATGTTATGGTGAGGTCATGTTGGGTTTTGGTTTGGACTTACTCGATGTTTTATTAGACAAACCAATCCCATGGTAAGTTATTGATGACCATGAACTAGTTTCTAA
Source organism: Viscum album (assembly GCA_963277665.1). Taxonomy (NCBI): domain Eukaryota; kingdom Viridiplantae; phylum Streptophyta; class Magnoliopsida; order Santalales; family Viscaceae; genus Viscum; species Viscum album. The sequence continues at coordinate 1,101,896,654 of OY728133.1, read as the reverse complement.
CCCATGGGTATCAGGAATAATATTTTATCTTCACCATAGACCGGCCAGGGTGTCCTGTTCAGTAATATCCTAGATTCGTTCCTAAAAAAATTATACCAATGTCAATTTTTTAATTTATGATATTTGTGAAGAATCCGTTGACAAGAGATATGATCATAAAGATATGTGTGGTTAGTTTTGTGTGAGTTTTTATCTAATAATTTGCATAATAATCCTATAGTTACCACAATATTTCAGAAAATTAGTGTTTTCAAAAATATATATTTTCATGGATTTAGATTATCAGATGTTTTGTGTAAAAAATCAAAATTATGAGAACTATTTTGGGAACACATGGTTATAGAGTACATGATGTAGATCATGAATCCAAAATTGTGTTATTGAAGTATATGTGTTCTACTATAATCCAATAACATGGATCATATTTTTTCAAATTATGAAAAAAAACCATAGTGATAACTCCACCAATCCAGTTTAACTTATATGTGGGGTATACATTATGGGAAATAGTGATTAATGTAAATAAATATGATAAATTATAGTGAAAATACATCAAAGGTATATTAATATTGAAATTATATCCATATACCTTTCCTATAGTGAAATATTCATAGTTTTTTTGCCTTCAAAAATGATATTAAATCATTATAGAGAGTGTTAACCGATTCAGTGATCTTATTAAATTTTCTCTCTAGATAGTTTCAAATTATTAATTTATTTCCCGTTATTTTGATATGGGTTTGTGACCTAAAATTTCATCTAAAGTATTCTTTCTTAAGCATAAAACCTATGATCAAGTGCTATATTGGGAATCAATAGTGGAATCTTACTAGGAAAACATGTCATAAATGATTGGGTTTATATCCATGTATAGTGTTTGTAACATCATCTCTTCAATGAAGACTAAATATGAGATGACGTTTTAAAGGGAATTGGTTGCAGTTTTAGGACTATATCATAGTATTTTACATCATTATCTAGGAGAATTTGATCAACTATTATTGTTTTGGATCGACTAACAAAATATAGACTTTGTTCCCAATGGATCTCAAGTCTTATCACACTTTTGGGATATTAATATATTTTTAGTGATTTTGTAATGTTATCTCTACTCCCCAAATTTTCCTAGGATCTTCCACTCTGTGAGGATCCACAGTAAAGTCTAATTCCTCTAAGGTGGAAAATCCTAGAACATAAAGGTAGGGACATGGGACCAGTTTATCATATGGGTAGATTTAGAGGAAGACAGAGCTTCATACTAGTGGTAATCCTCAAGACCAATCGGGGAAAAGGGAGTTTCACAAAATATAGTAAGTGTTGGTGGAGTCCAAGGCAATACTAATGACAATGAGAGGTACCAACCTTTTTAATTTATCTGTGGTGAATGTTTATTATATATAGGTAACTCCTATTATTTTATTTTTTATCAAATTGTGGAGTAGTAGAATCTTCTATATAAGCTTACAAATTATCTTATAGAAATATTGAAACCCTTGGGGAAGAAAAAAAGAAAGGATTTAGATGATATTTGTACACTATCACTTTATCATACGTGGATCTAGAATGGAATATATTTGTTCTTGAAACATATATTCCTTATCTTGTTATCAGTATATAATAAATGATTACTTTCAAAGATCATGTTGATCTTTGTCAGAAGTGGGTGACCATCACCACACATGGTTGAAAAACTCATATTTTCAAGGATAGTTAGACTCATTTCCTATATTGGAGGGAAATACTCTTCCTAAGGATAGAATATTAACAAATAAAGAGTCATCCATTTTAATAGAGGTTGATGAAGGAATCTTTAAGAGTGAATAGACACTGGTAGTGTGGGAGTCTCCCTAGGATTATCTAGATTAAATATTTCGATTATCTAGGATGTGGGATGTCAATTCATAAACATATTTGGTTCCAAAAATTTATTTTATCTGTTTTCCTTGATATCATATAGAACTAATTGAGTATAAATCATTAATAATTCTGGAAGATGATTTGGAATCCAATGGTTTCATTCAACCACGTGTGTCTCCTAGGGCCACCCAATTTATTTTCACTATGAATGTAAATTGGACCTTCCACCTACGAATCAACTATAAGAATATTGACTATTGGATAATTAAGAATAAGAATAATTTTCCCCGTATTTATGACATTTTTTATATATTAATATGGGAGAGGTATTTTTCTAATATCAACCTATATTTTGGAAAACGTAAACTTTAGGTGAAATAGGATGATATTATTTAGAATTCTTTATAGTGGAAGAGTGTACATTTTGAGAATCTAGTTATTTTGTTTGAGTTTACCAACCCTCAAGTTGTTTTTATAGCACTCATGAAACAAATCCTTCTACAATACCTCAAAACCTTTAATATGGTAATTTTGGACAACATCATGGTATATTACAAGACTAAATAGTAGTAATACCATCATCTGAGAGTTTGTTAGCATGTTTTATGTGATTAAATCTGTTATGATAAGATATAAGACTCTATTATATGGATTTTTGTTGTTAAATTCAGGGGGAATACTATCTTCAAGTACGGAATTTTAGTTAATGTAAGAAACTAAATGGTTATTATATATTAGGATGAGCTAGATAATGACATCAACATTTGGATATAAATTAGTTTATTAGGAAATTATAGATGATTTGTGAAGGAATTCTCTATAATTATATAACATTTTATGTATCTTACCTAGAAGGGGTGATATTTTTATTTAAAAAAAATATAGGATCCATTTGATGAATAAAATTTTAGGATGACCTCACCTGCAATTCTGATTCTACTAGAGGCTCTGTAGGGATTCATCATTTGCTGTAATTTTTTGGGGGTTCGATTGGGTTAAACACTAATATCAAGTGATCACATGGTGATGTGAGTTTATTTCTAGCATTGAACACATGATAATAACTACCCAAATCATAACCTTAATCTTGCAATGATCAAGAATTACCTTAAGTATAGGTGAAAATATATTTTAAGGAAGAGGTATGTGGTTTAATCTGATCAAAAGTGTTAAAATAATTTTTTTTTCAAAAATATATTCATTTAAATAAAAGGCGATTGGTGGAAAACCATCAAATTTTTATATTGAAATCAGCTATAAAAATGAAAATTTGAAAGCGCTCATTGAACCACTCTTCAGAATGATTCTTTGTCAATCTGTAAATTATTATAATAATGATTTTAATCTCATTGGTTTATTTTCTCAGACACATATAGTGGATAAAGTGTAGGAGTGGGATATGTTTCATAATAGGATCAATTAATGGTTCCCTTTATTCTACTAATTCCCCAGGAGCATCTAAAAGACAAGGAATTCTAGTAGACCTAGAAAATTATAAATTATGGGGAAACCTATGGTGAGTGGACTTTATATTCTGAGGATATTGTTTTCCTCAGGAGTAATTATGTGTTTCTATTATCTATTAGTAGTGTTTTTATATTGGATTTTCCCCATTATTGGTTGTTCATTGTTCCAACAGCCACTATGATGAAATATTACATGAAGCACCAATACTGGTTTCTATGCATGATATGTGGCATAAATGTAATTATTTCATAATGTTATACATAACTTTAGGTTAAGGACAAGAACCAAAATACCTCTTGTTTAATTTAACCCCTTATATTACCCACATGGAAGTGTGATGAAATATCCTAGTATTATATCACTGGATTTATTCATACTCCTCAATGGAAGATTGAAATTTTGGTTTGAATTGAACAATGGACAAAATACTCGCATTGTATTCTGATAATAGATTCCACAAAGCTATAAGGGATTGGGAAGCTATTAATTTGAGAGATTATGAGGTTTTATGATGTACCATATCTCAATTGTTCAATAGAGATCCCAATTCCCTTTCATATTTTGGAAATTAATTCAAGAGGCCTTGGTAACCCCCAAAATGTTGAGTAAAACCTACTATATATAGAAAGATATCCAGAAAACCAAGTCACTAAGATTCTGGAGGTTATTATCTAGGACTACATCTTATAATTCAAATGATCATGGTATCCCTATTTAGGATAGTTTGATTTTACCTATAATAACAATTATTGGAATATTATTATAATATATCCATTTAAATCTCTATATGGTTGTTTTTTTGTATCCACTCTATTGGATAAAGATGGTTGAAACTTATATGGAGGGGATAAGTATCATCTATGAGACAATGAGAAAGATCCGAGTAATCAAGAAATGATATTTAATGGATCATATTTTCCATAAGTCTTATTTCAATCATCTACACTATCACTAGTAGTTTTTTGTTAGTGATAGGGGGTTTCTAAAGGTATTACTATGGTTAGGACTCTCACAACATTGTATGTATTGGAAGCTTGCTTCCAGGTATGTTAGACCATTAAATATCACTGAGAGAATCATAAATCTATCATATAAATTGGAGTTACCACCTAGGTTGACATTAATGCATAATTGTTTTATATTTTTGAATAAAGGAAGTATCACCAAGACCCCTCTCAGTGGATGAGAAACTGACTCATATTATTGACTCCTAGGAAAAACATGTTTCACCGGAAATTTATCTCATTGGTCCAACTTGGTTAGAAACATGGAAGTGATTCAAATGAGACTTGGGTGTGGGAATAATTCATGTGGGAGAGGTTCCTTTAACTTTTTTTCAATCAATCATCTTTTAGCTATTTTTAGGGGTGGAATGTGCATGATGGAGATAATTATCACAAAAAATATTCCATTTCTATGTATAAAATTAATTACTTTCTAGTTATAACTTTTCACTTTTAAGTTCATCCTTATTAAATTTAAAGTAAATTTTTGATAGGGACTATTTCAAAATTAGTGCATTAACTAACTATACAATAACCATGAAAAACCTATACTATTTTGTTGGTTATGATTTTGATGGATTTAATAACTAGGTATACAAACTATCTCAGTTCCCTGTGTGAGATAGTTCTATCCTAATGAATGATGCATGATTTTTCAAAATGGAAGAGATTCCCAAAATTTAAAAATGTGAATTTATATTACTACCTTTAGATGGTCTAAACCTGTAACCCAATTAGTTATATCACACACAAAAAAGGTTCTCAATCTCTAATAAACAACATCCACCTATCTCTAAGGCTCAATTTTAGTGGATAATCGTCAAATTTATTTAATAAATCAGAAATTAAGTGAACTATATCCTCTTTATTAGATTTTTCACCCATCATATTCATAATTTCCCATCCTCCCTATGGTTATGGTAGCCAAAGGACTCCCTTTACCATATTTTTATTATGTTGGTTATGCTATTTAGTTTTTTTCTTACCTTTGTTGATCACTCTCATGTTTTAATGAGAATCTAACTAATTTTTAGTGTTCAATAATAACATAGGGTGGTGGTTCCATAATATGGAATTGTAAGGTGAACTTGGAACGTTTTACTATATTCAATGTCAAATTTTAGTGGTTTGAAATCATGTTTTAATATATTTGAAACTATATTTATGTGATGTATTTTTTGGATATTTCCTTCTTTTAATGTTGTTAAAGAAAAAGAACGGAAATACATACTATGTGTATTAAATTTATGGATGCACTTGTTGTGTATGAGGAAATTAAATTGAATGTGTAAAATGGTTGTAATTTAATAATTTTAACAGTGTAAAAGGTGATATAACACAGAATTATAGGTACTTAGGAAGGAATATAAGGACAATGACAGCTATACATGAAACACCCTACCTAAAATTGTATTAATATTACAATAATAAATAAGTATTCTAATGAAATACATAGGGTCATATATTTTAGGGGTGTAACAACCTAAAATTTTGTGAAATATTATTTTCATATTAATTTAATCTTTTTAATACTTTTCATTTAACGCAGCACTGAATATAGGTTGTTTTATATGAAAGTTATATGATTACATTACATTATATGAGACACCAAGTTATGTTTGTGTTACACTATCACGACCCCCTCCCACCAAAGATGCACGTCCTGAGCTGGCAATGGTGAAAGGGAGATAATGACCCCCGAGTCCTGCCTCCAGTAGGCCCCGAGGTGGCGACTAGCACCAAGGGTATGAATTTTCACAAATATGGGAGGCATTACCCTTTTTATTTATTTTGGATCGGGAAATAGGACAAGTCAACGACCAAAAAAGAAAAGAACAAGTGTATATAAATAAACCCAAACCAAGCCCACATGCATGTTTAAACAATTTATAACAAGGTTCTAGTACAAGAAAGCTCAAAGTACAATACCAAAAGAAACAAGAGAACAAAAACTGCAACAACTCCAACTGTCCGACTAGTAGGGTCCCGCACGACCCAGGTAGTCCTCCTGGAAACCTGAAAGTAAATGTAGGGTGAGCATACAAGAATACTCAGTAGGGAAACCTAAAGCTCTCGTGCACAAGTGGGGAGACATCCTAATGTCCCATGAGATCAATAGAAGAAACCTAACAAGGAATTATATCCACCCAACCTCACCAGCCACACTCACCAAAACACAAGCACAGCAGGTAGTAGTATATAAGAAACAAGAGTATTGGGTACCCCGCACCATTTCCACTTAGTTAGCTGCTCTTCCTAACGGCGAACGTCCTGACACTTCCACACTCTCCCCGCCCGCACACACCTGGGCCTCACAACCACACATCCCGCGCGCACAAACATGGGCCTCACAACCACACATCCCGCCCGCACACACCTGGGCCCCACAACCACGTATCCCGCCGGCACACACCTGGGCCTCATCCCGAAGATTATTGGGAAACAGTAGAACCTGCCCGAAGAGTCTTGGGCTAAATCCACCCCAATCGAAACCTACCCGAAGAGTCTTAGGTGTATGGTCGCCTCAAGCCATCACAGTCTAGGGGAGAAGGAGCAAGAAGGAGCTAGTAACTGAGGGAAAAACACCCTCTCCCATGAAATGGGAGGGTTCGTCACTAAGTGCTCAACATGGGTGGGGTGCAATAAAACACAAAAGATATCTTTATATATATATGCCAACCACACAGCCCAACCTATGGCTTATAAATAGATAAACTGAGCACATACCTCAGCACTGCTACTACGAAGCATGCATACAACAAACAACCCCAACCCCATTTAGGTTTTCATGTTTCAGCAGAATTAGATTACTTAGTTCCTTAACTACTGGTAAACTATCCACAACGAACCACATCGATCATTCGTAAAACATATCCCTACCATCCACAAATCAAGTTAGGAAAACACAAGCAACGCAACCAAGCCCTTCTTATCAACCAACCATCCCCATTGATTATTAAATCAGTTCCATTACCACGCCCCACCATTTGTTAACTCTTCCATTTTTTTTCACAACCCAAAGTCCGTTCACATTCAACCCATCCCCGTAGCCCTACTTCCAACCACCATAACCACAACCGCACTGAAACCCATACATCATTATCCCTTTAATACCACTTATCGGAGCCCCGCTGCCCGTCACCAACATAACATTCACACCAACCCAAAACCAAGTCAACCACATCCCCGCTACTCACCCTATCCACAAAAACCCACAAAACACCCCCATCACATGCCACGTATCCAAGCCAACACCCACATGTTCATTATTCCGTTTTTGTTTAACCGGTGTGATCACACAAGGGTTCCAGATTTTAAACAGCCAACTTTACGTGATTAACCAATTTCCACATTCCACAAAGTTTCCATCCATAAGAAAATCCAAAACGAGAGGGCAACATTTAATTGCGTAAGCAAAGGCCCCCAATGACCATGATTTTTAGTAGGTATAAACTCATTCAATTCACAACATAATATCACAAAATATAAAGTAACATCAAACAAAAACTTCCCAACCCCGTGCTTTAACCAGTTATTATCTTCATTTAATGGTTCAACTTTTTCTCATGAAAACAAGATTATACCCTCCCCGAATGAAGCAAAAATTAGAGAGACGAAGGTAAGATACCAACCTCAACAGCTTCCGATCGCAACGCTCCCCTGGATCAACCTTAGAAGACGTCTGTCGGCATCCGTCACTTCTGTCAGGTCCCGGAAAAACCTCCTCGGGTGGAAGTCGGAAAGGAAAGGCTGAAGGGAAGACAACAGATCCAAGCCTCGAAGTTCCGCCTCGTCGTTAAGATCTCGTGGCTGCTGACGGATCGTAAATCGGAGGTCGGACGAATAAGTTATGGAAGAAAAGGAGCCTTCGAGTCTCTTGGGAGAGCTCTGCTCAGGGGAAAGGGGAGAAGAGGGGTGAGTTGAATGGAGGAGGGGAGACCTCCTTTTATAGGTGAGAAAAGGAAAAGTACACGGTGTGTACTCGGTTATTTTACACGGTCTCCACGCAGCTTCCAACACGGCTTCGCAGCCATTGACTGGTCAACACACAGTTTGAGGGTAACGCATACGCGGGGAAGTACTACACGGTGTGTAGTTTAGACAAATGGAGTGTACTCATTTATTTCACATGGCAAGGACACAGCTCCAACACGGTACACGGCCGTTGACTGGTAACGCTTATGTGGGGAAGGACTGCACGACGTGTAGTTTGGACACAGGGCATATATCATTTATTGCACAGTGCAAGGACACGGCCTGAAACACGGGGTATACTTGGAAATGGAGTCCACAGCGTGTACTCAAACTACATGGCGTGTAGTTTCAAAATTCTGGAAAGTGTGGTAAATTCCATTTTACCCTCCAGAACACTTCGTGGCCTTCTTTTTTGAAAAAGGAAAGGACTGGAGAGGTCTGGGCCATTACATCAGATACCTCTTAAAACATTCTCGTCCTCGAGAATTCAAAAACCAACCCAGAGGAAACTCAACAAGATACCTCTTAGGGTTATCGTTATAACTGGAACCCAACCAACAACCCTAATCATATGTGTTATGAATTCCTTCTCCTATGTCAAGATATTATCCACTTTAGGCGGCACTGACTCGCCTTCATGGGTTTAATCACATCCTCATTAATGCGTCTCGATTAACAATTGGGTCTTCCCACTTTCATACATTACGATTTTTCAACTCGCACTACCACCAACACCACACAACCAACACACTGCCCGAACACATGGGTTTGGGAAATTCCTTCTCCAATGTCGAGATATTATCCGCTTTAGGCGGCACTGACTCGCCCGCACGGGTTCAATCGCATCCGCATTAATGCGTCTCGATTTAAGGATCAGGTTTTTCCCTTTCCCCACACATCCGGACATGCTACACACTACCAGGGAACAAGGAAACAAAAAGGTCTCACAACTGACAAGCCAAGAATTCCATATATCAAAGGTACAAAGTACAACATCAACAGAAAGCTCAGAAGAACAAGGTAAAACACAAGTCAAAACAACTCCGGGTACTGAGAGTGCATCTGGGTCTCCCGCTCCCAAGTGCTCTCCTCGAGGCCGCCATGCCTCCACAACACACGAACCAACAGAATGGTTCATGCACGGAGAACCTTCTTTTTATGATCCTCGATCCTGACTGGTCGTTCCGAGAAGGTCACGTCGTCTCCCCTATCCAACTCTTCCTAGTCGATAACGTGGGAGTCGTCGTCGTCATGAACCTTCTCCAACTGAGGTGTAAGGGCCAGCTGATATGCCACCTCACCGACTCGCCTCAGCACATCAAAAGGTCCGATGAACCTAGGTGAGATCTTGCTCCCTTTCCCAAACCTCCACTACCTCCGTCGAGGGGAAACCTTCAATAACACATGATCTTTCTCCTCGAACTCTAAGGTCCTCCTCCGACGATCAGAATAAGACTTCTGTCGGTCCTGAGCCGCTTTCATCCTCTCACGTAGAAGATGGACTTTCTCTGTGGTGCTCTGCACTACCTCTGGCCCAAGAGCACCTGTCTCACCAACCTCTGCCCAACAAATGGGTGAACGACATGGACTTCCATACAAATCCTCATATGGTGCCATGCCAATAGTAGATTTGAAGCTGTTGTTGTAGGAAAACTCTAATAATGGAAAGTGTCATACCCAGGATCCTCCGAAATCCAGAACGCATGCTCGCAGCATGTCCTCGAACATCTGGACAGTCCGCTCCGTCTGCCCATCGTTCTGGGGGTGGAAAGCAGTGCTAAGGCGTAACTGGGTTCCAAAAGCATGCTGTAACCCCCTCTAGACTCGTGAGGTAAACTGAGTATCCCGATCTGAGACCATAGTCTTTGGAACACCATTCAAACGTACCACCTCGTCTATGTACCTCTGTGCTAAGGTACTCACTAGGCCTGACTCCTTAATTTCTAAGAAGTGGGCTGATTTCGTCAGTCGATCCACCATTACCCAGATAGCATCATAACCACCCTGAGATCTGGGTAGTCGTGTGACGAAGTCCATTGAGATGTCATCCCACTTCCACTCGAGGACATCTAAAGGATGAAACAAACCACTAGGAACACGGTGTTCAACCTTCACTTGCTGACACACTAGGCATTTAGCCACAAACTCCACCACTGCCCGTTTCACCCCGGGCCACCAAAACAGTTCCCTCAGGCCTCGGTACATTTTAGAAATTCCTGGATGTACTGCCAAGGCTGAGCTATAGAACACATGGAGAACTCCCTCACGCATTTTCTTCGGGACAAACAACCTTCCATGGAAAATAATATGATGTCGGCTGTCCTCTAACCATCCTTCTGGAGCGTCCCCCTGATCGACATGTTCCCGCATCACATATGCCTCGGAGTCCCCCCACTGGAACTCTTCCACCTGCTGCAACCAAGAGGACGACACCGTCATCTGAAACAAACATCCTTTAACACCTTCTACCCTGGAATCCAAGTGCAAGGAGGCCAACTCTCCCATCGCTTTCCAAGCATCAGTGAATTCACGAACCACTTCATGATGAGACTTCCTGCCCAGGTCATCAGCCACAACATTTCCCTTACCTTCAGTGTAAGAGATCTCAAAGTCATATTCTTTAGAAACTCAACCCATCTCTGATGCCATAAGAACAGGTCACACTTGGAGAAGATATAACGCATTCTCTTGTGATCTAAGAAGACCACAAAGCACTCCCCAATGAGGTAATGTCACCAAAACATCAGTGTGAACACTACTGATACAATCTCCAGGTCATGGGTGGCATAGTTATGCTCGTGAGGGCGTAACTGCCTAGACCCATAACAGATCACTCCCTCCTTCTGCATCAGCATGCACCCCAGACTAAGGCCAGAAGCATCACAAAACACCTCAAAAAACAACCCTTCCTCTGGAAACCTGAGTACGGGAGCACTGACCAAATTCTCCTTCAGGTAGTCAAAAGCTCTCTGGCACTACTCGCTCTATAGGAAGACTTGGTTCTTCCTCTTCAAATCTTTCAATGGAGCAGCAACTCGAGAGAAGTCCGAAACGAACCTCCAATAGTAACCTGCTAACCCCAGGAAACTACGAACTTCTGCCATGATCTTGGGTGCTTCCCAAGAAACAACTACCTCCACCTTCTACGGGTCCACTGACATTCCATGCTGAGACACCACGTGCCCAAGGAAGTGTACTTCTTGTGTCAAGAACTTACACTTCGAAAATTTCCCTTAAAGCTGGTGGTGTTGAAGGACTTCCAATACTGCCCTGAGATGATCAACGTGCTCCTCCTCTGATCTTGAGTAGATCATAATTTCATCGATAAACACAAACCGGTCCAGAAACTCTCGGAAGAGAAAGTTCATATGTCCCATGAACACAGCCGGTGCATTCGTAACTCCAAACAGCATCACCACAAACTCGAAGTGCCCATAACTACACCTGAAAGCCGTCTTCGAGATGTCACTGTATTTTACCCTCAACTGAAGATATCCAGATCGTAGATCAATCTTGGAAAACCAACCTGCTCCCCTCAGTCGGTCAAAGAGATCATCTATCCTTGGGAGGGGATAGCGGTTCTTGACCGTTACCTGGTTCAACCTTCGGTATTCTATGCATAACCTGTGACCACCATCTGCCTTCTTCACAAACAAAACTAGGGCACCCCATGGTGATACACTGGGTCGAACAAAACCCTTCTCCATCACATCGTAAATCTGAAACCGCAACTCCCGCAACTCCAAAGGTGACATCCGATAAGGGGCCTTCGAAATCGGACGGGCACCAGGCTGTAATTCTATCCCAAACTCAACGTCATGTCGGGGGGGGGGGGGGGGGTAGAGTCACAACATCCTCAGAAAAAACATAAAGGAACTCCCCAAAAACCTCCGGGACATCCATCATCTCTGTATCAGCTGGAACCACTGATATCCCACCTAACAAGGAAAGGAGAGGCTCCACACACCGGCTTCCCACATGATAGCTCCTCTCGCCAAAAAAAGCTACACACTGCCCGTCCACATCGGAGAACATGACTCTTCTCCGAAAGCAGTCAATAATGGCACTAACAGAAAACAACCAATCAATGCCTAGGATGTCATCGTATGGCTGCATCTGTAACAGAAGAAAGTCCCCACTAGATCGATGTGGTCCCAATGTCAACCCACATCCCCGGTAAACACAAGATACGCGGGTCTGGCCTCCAACTGGTGTACTTAGCACTAGTGGTACGGAAATTCTCTCTACGTCTAGTCCCAAAGCATGGGCTAGACTAGGTGCAACAAAGGAGTGTGAGGCTCATGAATCGAACAAAGAAGAAAAAAGAGTGCTGAACCAAAAAATCGTACCTCGCACCACCTCTGGTCCCGCTGGAGCTGTCAACTCTGCTACGTGAAACTGTCCACACCCAGCTCCTCTGCCTCTCTGATGTCATCCACCTCCCCGACCACGCCTTGGTCGAGGTACCTCAGGAGAACCCTGAGGTCGGCCTCCTCCCGCAAGGTCAGCCCTCAGAGGATCATGGTCCTGCTGCTGCTGGAAGGACCTCGCGGGCAACTGTTGCTGCTGAGGAGGGCGCTGAACCTGCCCACCTCCACCGTACTGAGCTCGGGTCGGGCACCGACTCTGGACGTACCCGAAACCTCCACAAGAAAAACAACTCGGTCCTGGGATCATGAAAAAGGGACGAGGAACCGAAGATCTGAACTGGAACCGTTAGGGCCTACTCCTCACTGGCCTGAACCTCGAAGGTCCTGTCGCAGGAGACCTGGTACTAACTGCCTTCCCCTTCGACGAGCCTGGCTGGTTCCCTTCTCGGGAGGAACCTCCCAGTGAGTGCATCCTCTATACATCCTCTTCCTTCTTCTGTACATCCAAGTACGTCGTAAGGGTGAAGGGGGTGACAACATACTTGAGTGAAGGATGAAGAACCTCCTCCAAACGTCTTGCCTGAGACTCCTCATCCGGAAAGTTATCCGAAGAAAAGCGCAGAAGATCCTTCAACTTGATCCCTAGCTCTCATACTGACATACTCCCCTGCTGAAGGGAGAGTAACTCCTGCCGATTTTCCGCCTTGATCATGGAAGAAAGGAACTCATCTAGGAATACTTTCTCAAAGTCATCCCATGGAACCTCTTCCTCTATCCTCTCTCCGAGGTAGACTGTCCACCACTGTCGTGCCGCACCTCTCAGCTAACTGACTGCTAGGGGAACCCAGTACTCCTGGGGAGCACAGATCAAGGTAAAAGTGATCCCTAGATCCTCAAGCCACCCCTCCATCTCCGTATCCAAAGTATGAACCTCATACTTCTTGAGGGCCTGCCGCTGGAATGAAAGGAGAGTCTTCTTCCACTGGCTATATTCCTCCTCTCAGTCATTCCTCAGCTGATCGACCGCCTGAATCTGTTGGGTCTTGGCCGTCTGATCCACCTGAGGATGACGTCCAGGTGCCATAGCTGTACGGTAAACAAGTATCGCCTAATACCATGTATTAAGGAAAATATCAAGGTTTTATTTTATCATTTTATTTCAATCTATTTCCCAGAACACCCAAATCAAGTAAAACACAAACATGGTGATGCATGTACCTTCCCTAGGGTCTCTACCATGCAATCAATGTAGCCTCACTTGGTCGTTCGGTAGGCTCAGAGTCCTTGCATCGGATCACGGGGGCCCTAAATTCCCATGTCCTAGCCGGTCTTCCCTGGACTTTGTCACGCACCAAGAATAACTAACATTATTACCCTACCATCCCATGCAATCCCTACTGTGCCAAACTCTAGACTCCATCCTATCTCTCAATTATCACCTCATATACCATTATGTCATGACCCCCTCCCACCAAAGATGCCCCTCCTGAGCTGGCAATGGTGAAAGGGAGATAATGACCCCCGAGTCCCACCTGTAGTACGCCCCGGGGTGGCGACTAGCACCAAGGGTATAAATTTTCACAAATATGGGAGGCATTACCCTTTTTATTTATTTAGGATCGGGAAATAGGACAAGTCAACCACCAAAAAGGAAAAGAACAAATGTATAGAAATAAACCCAAACCAAGCCCACATGCATGTTTAAACAATTTATAACAATGTGCAAGTACAAGAAAGCTCAAAGTACAATACCAAAAGAAACAAGAGAACAACAACTGCAACAACTCCAACGGTCCGACTAGTAGGGTCCCGCACGGCCTTGGTAGTCCTCCTGGAAACCTGAAAGTAAACGTAGGGTGAGCATACAAGTATACTCAGTAGGGAAACCTACAGCTCTCGTGCACAAGTGGGGAGACATCCTAATGTCCCGTAAGATCAACAGAATAAACCAAGCAAGGAATTCTATCCACCAAACCTCACCAGCCACACTGACCAAAACCCAATCACAACAGGTAGTAGTATATAAGAAACAAGAGTATTGTGTACCCCACACCATTTCCCTTTAGTTAGCTGCTCTTCCTAATGGAGAACGTCCTGATGCTGCCAAACTCTCCCCGCCCGCACACACCTGGGCCTCACAACCACACATCCCACCCGCACACACCTGGGCCTCACAACCACACATCCCTCCCACACACACCTGGGCCTCACAACAACGTATCCCGCCCGCACACACCTGGGCCACATCCCGAAGATTCTTGGGAAATATTAGAACATTCCCCAAGAGTCTTGGGATAAAGACACCCCAATCAAAACCTACCTGAATAGTCTTATGTGTATGGTCGCCTCAAGCCATCACAGGCTAGGGGAGAAGGAGCAGGACGGAGCTAGTAACTAAGGGAAAAACACCATATCCCATGAAATGGGAGTGTTCGGCACTAAGTGCTCAATATGGGTGGGGTGAAATAAAACACAAAAGATACAGATATATATATATGCCAACCACACAGCCCAACCTATGGCTTCTAAACAGAGAAACTGAGCACGTGCCTCGGCACTGCTACTATGAATCATGCATACAACAAACAACCCCAACCCCATTTAGGTTTTCACGTTTCAGTAGAATTAGATAATTTAGTTCCTTAACTACTGGGAAACTATCCACACCCAACCACATCGATCGTTCGTAAAACATATCCCTTCCATCCATAAATCAAGTTAGGAAAACACAAGCAACACAACCAAGCCCTTCTTATCAACCAACCAGCCCCATTGATTATTAAATCTGTTCCATTACTATGCCCCACCATTCATTAACTCTTTTGTTTTTATTATTCACAACCCAATGTCTGTTCACATTCAACCCATCCCTGCAGCCCTGCTGCCAACCACCATAACCACAACCGCACCGAAACCCGTACATCATTATCACTTTAATACCACTTATCGCAGCCCCATTTCCCGTCACCAAAAAAGCATTCACACCAACCCACAACCAAGTAGAACTCATCCCCACTACTCACCCTATCCACAAAAACCCACAAAACACCCCCATCACATGCAACGTATCCAAGCCAACACCCACATGTTCATTATTCCGTTTTTGTTTAACCGGGGTGATCACACAAGGGTTCAAGATTTTAAACAGCCAAATTTACGTGATTAACCAATTTCCACATTCCACAAAGTTTCCATCCATAAAAACATCTATAAGGAGAGGGAAACATTTAATTCCGTAAGAAAAGGCCCCAAACGACCATGATTTTTAGTAGGTAGAAACTCATTCAATTCACAACATAATATCACAGGATATAAAGTAACATCAAACACAAACATCCCAACCCCGTTCTTTAACCAGTTATTATCTTCATTTATTGGTTCAACTTTTTCTCAGGAAAACAAGATGATACCCACCCTTGATGATGAAAAAATTAGAGAGACAAAGGTAATATCCCTACCTCTATAGGTTCTGATTGCAATTCTCCCCCGGATCAACCTTAGAAGACGTCTGTCGGCGTCCGTCACTTCTGTTGGGTCCTGGAACAACGTCCTCGGGTGGAAGTCGGAAAGGAAAGGCCGAAATAAATACAAAAGATCCAAGCTTGGAATTTCCACCATGTCGTTACGATCCCGGGGCCGCTGACAGATCGTAAATCGGAGCTCGGACGAAGAAGTTATGGAAGAAAAGGAGCATTCGAGTCTCTTGGGAGAGCTTTGCTCGGAGGAAAGGGGAGGAGAGGGGTGAGTTGAAAGGAGGGGACCCCTCCTTTTATAATCGAGAAAAAGAAAAGTATACGGCGTGTAATTTATGGTACACGGCATGTACTCGGTTATTTTACACGGTCTCCACGTGGCTTCCAACACGGCTCTACGGCCGTTGACTGGTCAACACACGGTTTGAGGGTAACGCATACTTGGGGAAGGACTACACGGTGTGTATTTTAGACACACGGTGTGCACTAATTTATTTCACATGGCAAGGACACAACTCCAACATGGTACACGGCTGTTGACTGGTAACGCCTACGCGGGGAAGGACTACACGACGTATAGTTTGGACGCACGACGTGTATCATTTATTGCACACGGCAAGGACACGGCCTGCAATACGGGGTATACCCAGAAAGGGTTTACACGACATGTACTCAAACTACACGGCGTGTAGTTTCAAAATTCAGGAAAGTGTGGAAAAGTCCATTTTACCCTCCAGAACACTTCGTGGCATTATTTTTTGACAAAGGAAAGGGCCGGAGAGGTCCAGGCCATTACATACACACAACAATTATATATTATTTGTATTACTATTAATATATTATTATAGTTATAACCTAGCCATTGAAATAGAAGATATGAATACTATTAAATAAAACATAAAACTATTGGTTACACATGTTTATAAAATGAATTATTATCTATCAATTAATTACATATGAAAATAAAAACCAACAGAATATAGTAGAGGTGTTTTTATAATAAAAACTATTTTTATACCCATAAAGGTGTTTTAACATAATAAATAAAATTAATCACTATTAGTGAGATAAATTAATAAAATTAATATATTATAAATTCAACCAAATTGCATTAAATTTATCAAATAAGTTGTATAGGCATATGATAAGAATTAATCCAATTTTATGAATAAAAAATTTATTTTTTATGAGTAATTTTATAGCCTTTTAATAGAGAACCGATTTTAGATACAATTTTTGAAACATTTATAATTTATATATGAAAAAATTAAATTCATTTTTAAAATAATAATATGAAAATTTATTTTGGGATATTTTTTTATATTTTTCTGAGAAGTTTCATGTTTTAATGAATAATGAAAATACGGAATTTTAATTAAAAATTACTTTTTTATCTAATTTATTTATATAGTTAAATCATATTTCAATTGTTTTTAATGTATAATTAGATCAATTATATATAAATTAACATAATTTAACTCATTTTAATTAATTTAACATTGAAACTGAATATAAAAACATTATTAACATTTATAATTTTTCAATTTAAAAACCTTTCGTCTCGTCTCATCTGTGGGATTAATTTTAAAATAATTTCATCCACATATATGATTTATATTTGTAAAAATAGATTAAATATTTTTAAGAAAAATAATTTATAAATTCTATTGACTTCAAATTATGTTTTACAAAAATATTTATGAAATTAATTAGAATTAATTACAGTGATTAAGGTAAATAGAAGCATAATTAATGACTGAACATACAATATATGGTGTACAAAGGACCCTACACTTGTGTAAAAAATATTTTACTTAATTATTTCGACCATGCAACCTTAATAATTTTTTATAGTGTATTTTTGACCCTTGGGTAATTTTAAAAATTTGGGATCACTCAAATATTTCTAAAATTACCCAATGTGTCAATTTCTTCACTTACAAAAGGATTAATATCCTCAAACTCTTTTAACAAATATCAAGACCTTTTAATATAGAAAACTATTGTAAAAATATATTTAAAATTCCCTCTATTTATCTAAGAAGAATCCATTTATTTATAAATCCAACCAATGAATCCCTTTAAAGCAAACCAAAAGGAGTTTCCCAAATAAGAAGCAGCATCCTTCAACATGCACATTTTTTTATTTCATTATCCACCCCATAAATTATTATTGTTACATGTTTATATAATAACCATAGTATACTCAACATACTGATATATTTTTATATTAGGGTTCAACCTACACTAACACACACTTCCATAAAGTGGGATACACAATCATTATTCGTGTGTATATTGGACTACCGCCTCGCAAACCAATGTTGTTCATTCTCCCGTTTCCACCATTAAAGGATAGTGATAATGATCGATTTTTTATTTTTATATGATATATATGATATATATGATATATATTATTTATTTATTCTTTTTTAATCGTTATATAACACATACCATCATGCATTCCATTTTGAGTAAATATGATAAGTTCGTTTGTGGATGTGTGGACTACCACCTCCTAAAAGTGATGTGTTTCAGTCACAGATTATAGGGAATGTGTTAAGGATATTTTAATGAATGAATATAATATAAATTAAATAATAATTATACTATAATATTAGTAATATATATGTAAATGTATTTTATATACTTTCGTTCAATATGATATGAAAATTCAAACTCCGTTCATCCATTCGTACGACCTATAGTCTTTATAAACTGTGTATTGCATTTCATATTTATATATTTTATATATTTGTATATATAATTATATACTAAATATATATAATTTTGAAATCATTCATTTACTGGAGAAATAATTAAATCAAGATCTATGTAAGAGGATCGATAATACCAATCAAATCATATACGAAAAATAAAGAGGATATTACTTGAAACATAAAATAAACATGAAATTGTTAATAACCATGTAAAATAAGGGAATAAAAATTACAATATGGTGTTATATATTAGAATATATTTGTAAGGTATATTTATTATATACTTATAATTATTATATAGTATTTTTGAATGTGTGAAAAGAAATTCAAGTCATAAGATAATGATTTTCTCATCTCACTTTTATTTCTGTCATATATATGCTACATTCCCCACTTTTTCTTATAGTGTTGGTATATACTATAATTTAAAATTTTATACTATGAATTGAATTTATTTAATGACATTAGTTGTTTAATTTCTTCTATTATATCATGGGGATAATTATTTAAAAGTTACACAAGTAGTAAGGATATATCTAGTATCACTTTTATTTCTAGGATACTTATTTCATATTCATAACTCATTTATTTTGTGTGGTGTACATACATAACATTAATTTGTTATATGATTATTATAGTTAAACGTATGGGAATTTGCATATACATTTTATGATCTCTATTTAATTGGGTATTTACACATGTTTACCAAATTTGTTTTAATTAATTTTCAATATTATTTTGTAAGTTTTCAATTTTTTTAGAAGTAAAAGAAATGTGAATATTTTTTATACATTAAAAAGTAATTTTCACCGAAATATTATTTTCCTTGAGAAATACTCCATGTTATTTTTCAAATTCAATCTCTGAATAACGGTAAACCTTTTGATATATTTTATGATTTATTTTTTGATATGATCTAAGGAAACGATTCTCATTATTTTTTAGATTGGTTTATCTTTTATATTTCAATTTTTTATGAAATATATTTCTCTTCTGTGGGATATACATTGATTATACGCTTATCAAACCCACTTCTTTCATGAGTCTTTATATGATGAAATTATTTTTAATCCTATAAATTTTATTTTGGTTTTGATTTGATATTTTTGAAGAACATCTCTTTTTATGGGTCTTAATACGATGATTTTATTATAATACATTGGTACATGTATGTATGAAATCATTATGTGAAAGGTGATACCTATATCTCCCTCTAATAAATTGGGTAAATATTTATATCTTAGGAGTATTATAGAGATGGAATGAGGATCAATATGAGTTCAGTATAACAAGGCTAGAATGTGGAGTGACATTGGTTGATTACGATAATGTTGGAACAATGAGTAATTTTGGTTTAGTAATAAAAGGAAGGAACATGAAGTGAGACTGATTTAGTAATGAAGGGGTAGAACAACGAGTGAACCCGATTTAGTAAAGCACATTAGGAACTAATATGGTCTTGTGAGTGAACCATGACTACTATGATAGTTTTGGGAGTGAAATCATTCATCTATGAAGGCCATGGATATAGGTCTTAAATACAATGGAAATAATTTTATATATTTATGTATCTACCAAAATTCAATTTCTTATTCCTTTTATATTCCCTTTTGGATTATTCTATGGATTTTCTAATGTTTCATGTCTTATAATTTTCCAATATTTATTCCAAGACTCAGGATATCGATCTTTGATATAGAGGGTAAGATCATGAAATGATATGCTCAGGTTGTCATACTCTTATATCCTTATTATGATTATGTATATATTATATTTTTTACCTTTACTGGACCTCTGAGCTCACCCTTACTTATGTTTACTTACCCCAGGTTATGATGAAATGTTTTAAGTATGCTTATTAAAGGGGAATATAATTATGGGATATGTTGAAGATCTTTCACCAAATTAGAATATTTTTTCATAGTTCCAGTTAACACTAATCTTTAATGGTCATTTGGCATTTAATTTTGTACTGTGATTAATATTAAACTGAAATGTTGTAATACCCATGTATGTTTTTTAGGGTCACTATAGGTGGTCTCAATGGAAAGTTTTTATCATCCTTTGGAGACAAGGATGAGAAAACCATAGTTATATCCCTATGGATATTCATAACAATATATATAGGGATGTATCTAAGGATAATATTAAGGTTTTATATATTTAAAATTTTGTTTCAAGATTTATGAATCCAATAAAAAATTTATGATTATGTGGTTTTCTTATATGATAACTGTTGATCACTCTATCCTTTCTAGTCCTTGTCATTATAGGTAACTATATGTAACTATGTTAATAATTAATTCTTTAGATGTGGAAAATATGGGTATTATAAAAATTTATGTGCTAATCATAAACCCCATGAATTTAATAAGTAAGGTGGTATGAATATTTGTTATACTTCTGAATATCAAGGGACTGAAAAAATCATGTGAAAGGTATATGATTTTGTTCTATTATTGTTTATATTAATAATAAGAATCATGATTAGATTTTGGTAGATGAACCTTGAGACATGATTCATATTTTATAATTTGGGAAATGGGTACTAAAGAATAAGTCAAAAAATCCCCAGTGATGGTTTATGAAAGAAGTTATATGATTGAAGTGTATATGTTTTGGAATTAAAAGATTATTTAATATGAATTATGAAGTATATAAGTATTTTTTGTATCTGTTTTTTAGTATTTTTATGAATGTGTTAAATGATACCGATGATCTAGAAAATTTATTTAATATAAAGGTTTCGTTATGGTAAAGAAACATTTCACATGTTCCAAAGGATTGTAAAACGATATTGTATATGGATAAAGAGATGATGATATGATAAAGTAAATTGGATATTATTTATAAGATTATAACACATAAAGGATTTATTGAAAATTTAATTTATGTTATCGTGGTTGATGTTAACAACTTCTGGGATAAATCTAACAATCCTTCAAATAATGAATCATGCATTATTCTACAATAGGATTTATGGTAATTTTGGTTATTACCATGTTATAAGAGAATATAATATTAGTGTATTCATATATTTTCAATGTGATAACCGAGATATGATTTATGATATATGGGGTTTCAATGATAATCAAATATAGTGAACGTATGTCAAAAGTTTTAGATTTTTTTGGAAGGGTTATAAGGTTAACTATTTATGGAATGGTTTAAGTTTAACTTTACATAAGGTTCAAGTGATTAAAGTATTATCTCACCATCTGGGGATTTATGTATATTTCATAACCCGTACTAATAATTTTACTGAGATACCAAATAAAGAAAGAAGTAGTGACATGTCATTCCACCTATGGATATTTTGCTCTGTTAGTGCTTGAGGTATAAAAAATTCACCATCAATTTTTTTAGAGTAAAAGATGATGTGGAAATTGGTCAAGACACAACCAAAGAGTAAAATTGTGCGTACGAAATGAAATGAAATCAAGTAATTGTAATTCCTTATGTCCATAGATAGTAAAATAATTCCTCATATCTAAGAAAAGGTATTGAAAAATATTTATCATAATAACTTCATTTTCATATAACCAACGGTCTTATATATCATCATAGATTTATGTTTTTGAGTCCCTTCACATTTCATTCATCATTCAATTACTAGTGTTCAATGATCTTTCCAACTCTCTATAATTATTTATGTTTCTCTTCCATGTCCAATATTCACTACCAACATATGTTCTCCTATATGGAATCTTATTTATGAGGTACTCTGGGAAACAATTACGGTCCCAACTTCCTCTTTTAAAAGTATGTTTTAATATTGATTTTCACTAAGTGGTTTTCTAATAAAGTAACTTTCACGTATTAAACCATTGGAAACCCAGATAAATTTGGAGGGATAAATCCATTTTAAAGGGGTATAATGTAACACTGTTAGATTTTTAGAAAATATATTTTTTTAATAAATTTAATACTTTTATATTCTTCATTTCACACAAAATTGAATATAGCTTGTGTAATATGGAAGCACTAAGGTTATCTAGCATTATACGCAACACCATGTTAAGATTGCACTACGTGCAACATTCAGATTAACATTCAAAACATTTAACACTATGTTTGGATTTTTTTAATTCATAATTCTTAGTTACTTAGATATATTTTTTACATGCAAGATCGATTTGTATCGAACTATAATATTTTATTTATATTATTTATATTATTGATAAGATAATATAATAGTTATAACCTAGAATTTGGAATGGAGGATATGAATAATCATAAGTATTTTAGAAAAATATTGTTTAAACTATTTAATAATATGAATTATTTAGTTTTCAAGAAATTGTCAAGGGAAATTAAAACCAATTGAAAACAAAGCAGGTGTTTGTTTAAAAAAACTATTTTTATGCCCATAAAGAATTTTTCTCTTATTAAATTGAAAAATCATTATTTATGAGATATATTAATGGATTTTATATATTATAAATACATGAATTTTTTTAAAATTAATTCAATATGTTTTATAGTCATAACATAAGAATAAATCCAATTTTGTGAATAAAAATATATATTTCTCAAAAGGGTAATTTTACCAACTTTTTATGGAGAACCCATTTTAAATATATTTTTGACGCATTAATAATTTTTTATGACAAAAAAACTTATTTTTTGAATTATTAATATCGATATTTAATTTGGGTTATTTTTTATTTTTCTAAGAAGCTTCATGTTTTGATGAATAGTGACAAATTGTAAATTTGAATTAAAAAATTTCATTTCCATCTAATATATTAATATAATTAAATTATATTTTAACTGCATTATAAATTATAATCAGATAAATTGTACATTAATTAATCAAATTTAAGTAGTTTCATCCAATTTCACAATGAAATTGGATATAAAAATATTTCAAACTTTTGGTCCTTTCACTTTAGAAATTTGTCGTCTGATCCCATCTGCATGATTAATTTTAAATTAATTTATACGACTAATGTGATTGGAATTGGGAAAATTTATTATATATTTTTAATAAAATTAATTTATAAATCATATTAATGTCAAAATAGTTTTTTCAATAATATTAGTGATTGAAATTAAAATTAATAATAGTGATTAATGTAAAAACAATCGTAATTAATGAAAAAACAAAGAATATAACATGTAAAAGTGAACATACACATCTTTAAAAACATTTGGGCCATAATTAGACATAGAAACCTATAATTATATATTTTACTATATTTTTAATACTTGGGGGATAGGTAACCCATTGGTTAAACTCAAATAGTTTCAAGATAACCAATTTTTCCATTCCCCACTTATAAAAGGCCTCCTCACCACTTATTCTCTTCACACCACTCAATATGATTTTGTATCAAATAAAATTTATGCAAATATCCTCCCAACATTACAAACTTAATCCTATAATCATACGTTTTTTCATAAATCCAACCTAAGAAGCCCTTTGGTGCAAACCAAAAGAAGTTACCCAAATAAGAGGTAACATTCTACAACAAACACTTTGTTTTTAATTATTTATTCCACCCCATTATTTATTCATATTCAATTAATAAATATTAAAATAAATATCTTAAATATAATTACATTTTTTATGGTAAGGGTTCAACCTAAACGCATACACACTATGATCAAATGGGAGACATAGTCATCATTTGTGTGTGAGACGGACTACTGCCTCCCAAGTCGATGTCATTCGTTCTTCAATTAAAACCATTCAAGGTCGGGAATAATAATGTATTAATGTTTTAGTATTATATATATGGTATTTATAATGTATTTATGGTTCTATAATTATCTTATATCACATACCTTCATTCATTCCATTTTTTTTAGATTTGATAACTTTGTCTGTGGACATATAGAGTATTGCCTCCTCAACGTGATGTGATTCTGTTATATGTTACATGATATATATTAAGGATGGGTTTATTGAAATTATATGATACATATGAAATAATAATTCTATATTAATAATATAATATGAATTTATATATATGTATTTTACTTAATTTCTTTTAATATGAAAAGAAAACGGAATCATTGTTCATGCGTAGGTACGGCCTACCATCTCCATGAACGATATATTCCATTTTATATTTCTATATTTTATAGATTAGAATAAATATTCATATATATAATATAAAAGATTTTTATATCATTTTATTACTCTTTAAATAAGTAAATAATTATCCATGTAAGAGGATCAATAATAACAAGTAAAATCATATACATAAAACAAATTTGATTTCACCAAAAACCATACCTAAAAAAGGAATTTTTAATTAAAAGTAAATATAATGTCTTATTAAAATCACATATGATATTATATAAAATAGTGTGGTTATATTATATTTTTATAGGAAACTTATATTTATTATAAATTAACATTTAATGTGCACAAGGAAATTCATGAATTAAGTTAAGGGTTTTCTCATCTGACTTTTATATCTGTGAGATATTAACAATATTACCTATTTATAATTTTTATCTAGTGCATATATTTACCTATGAAATTTTATATTATGAATTTAATTAATTTAATCAAATTAAATTTTTTTATTGGTGTTATTATTTCATGGGTATGATGACTCAAAATTCACTCATGTAGTAAGGGGATTTCTCATCTCACAGTTACTTCTATGAGACTTACACCGTATTCACTAAATTTTTATTTTGTGTGGTGTACATATGACCCATTAATTTATTATATGGTTATAATCCCTAAATATATGAGTATTTACATATCCATTTTACAATCACTATTTAATGCGGTGTTGTGATTCAATAGTTACCAAACCATTAAGTTAATTTTCACTCAGTTTTCCTTCTTCAGGAGACATGTTTTATTATGAATCTATATTATTTTATAAAGTGTATATACTGACATTTGACATGTAATATCCTAAATATACATACTCCCATGATATTTTAAGCTTTATTTAATGTTATTATTTTGTGGGTATTATGATTCCATGTTTCCAATTTAGTAATAGGTTAATTTTGTAATCTCATTCTTTATCAAGATTCTTATCGTTATGTCTAAATTTAAGAAATATCATATCTTAAGAATATTCATGATTTTTATAATCTTAAGGGTTTTTATGATATCTTAATGTATTTATATAATTTTCCTACTCTTTGGTAATTAATGTACTTAAGAAAGTGTTTTTTAGAAAATATGACCTTATTTGTATCTTCTGTTTGAAATTTATTTCATTTAAAAAAATCATATTTTCAAAAAAAAATCAATAACTTTAGTAATTTATCTTTTAATATCATTTTCAAGGTAAATTATATCAAAAAAATTTTATGTTTTAGAAATTCTTTAAAAATAGTCAAAACCATATTTATAACTTATCATGATTATTTTCAATGAAAAAGGTTTTCTAACTATTTTATGATTTAAAAATATTTTTTCAAAGAGTAAAGGGAATTTTCTCATGAACTGTTATAAATACTTTTTAAATCTTATTTTATAGTATTTTATAGTGTTTTAAAATAAAATTATTTTTAATATGTTTTATTCTTTATAATTTCATTTTTATAGAAAGCATATTTTCCTCAATAAATGACCCAATTTATTTTTCAAAATCCTTCTCAATCTAAGATCAATTAATTTAATATAGTTTTTGATTAATTGGGGAGATGATATAAAGACACAATTCACATTATTTATCTGAATGGTTTATTTTTAAGATGTCAATTTTGTTGGGAAACTCATTTCTCTTCCATGGATTATAACATGACAAAATTATTATGAAACCTAATTCTTTCATGGTTCATTATATAATGAAATTATTTTTTAACCTGTCACTTTTACATAGGTTTTTATATGATATTTATGAAACCCAAATAATTTCATTGGTCATGATAGGATGAATGTTTCATTATCTTATTTAACCTGAATGTATGATTTCATTATCTGATAGGTGGGAACTATATCTCCCCAATGCATCATGTAAAGATTTATATCTGATGAATATGATAGGATTCGAACAAGGAGTGAAATTGGTTCAATATGACAGGGATGTAATGAGGAGTAAACTCGGTTCTTTATGAAATGGACAGAAAGTGGAGTGAACTTAGACCAGTGTGATAGGGATTGAATGATGAGTGAACTATGTTCAATAATTTAGGTCTAGAATGGGTAGTGAACCCAGTTCTGTAATACTGGGCTAGAATAGGGAGTTGAAACATTTCAGTAAAGTACATTGTCCACTAATATGGTCTTGGGAGTGATCCTTGACTACTAAAATGGGTTTTAGAGTGATCTCATTTCACTAATATGTACCTGAACGTAAGTCATGACTACTATGGAAATCATTTTATATATTTATGTGTATCTCACAATTCCATTTCATGTTCCTCTTCTATGATCTCATGGATTATTCTCTTGATTACAACAGGATTCATGTCATATGATATTCTAGTATTTTTTCCATGAAACATTATTAAGATCATTGATTTGCAGGGTATGTTCATAGAATTTTATTCTTATATTCTCATATCCTTATGTCCATGTCTCTCTTACATATCTATTATATTCTTTTACACTAAAAAAGAATCTGAGCTCACCCTTTCTTATGTTTTCATTCCCCATGTTATGAATAATGGTTTTAAGTATGAGTACGGGGGACGATATATATGGGATATGCTTAAGATATTTCAACAAATTATAATAACCAGTTTTGTATTCCCAATGACACTAAAATTTTATGCTCCCCAATCGTGTAATTTTGTATTGTGATGAATATTCATCTAAAATGATGTAATATCCATGTAAGTCAAAGATGTGTATCTATAATTGGGAACCATTCCAATAAGGAAATGAGACTATTATCCCAAAAACATAACACATATTTGGTTATGATGGTTCATTAATTGAGATATTCTTAGGATCGTAGGACTCCTGTAACCTTAAAAACTTAGTTTTCCCCCATGGTTATTATTTTGAACATTTATTCCCATGGAATTTATTTTTCATTGTTAAATGTCACATATCATATATTTATTAATTAGAATTTATAATGTTAAAATGTTATTTTGATATTGTTTATATTAAATCAAGAATATTATGATTTATCCGAAATGTGTTTTTTATGAAACACATATTGGGATCCTTCTTGGATTGTTCATCTCACACAATACATATATTGAATAGGTGTTTGTAGACCTTGTTTTATAAAATATAAGTAATGGGAAGTGGCATCCTCATTGCGGTGGGTATTATGGAAAGTGTAGTATGATTTGGTGGTGGTGACATGGTGGGGATTGAGCCTTCAAGTCTCATAGAGATAGGTAAGACTATTTTTATTTATTTCGATTCAGTTTTTAAACATACATATGTATCTTTCATTCATCTTCCCTTCACTTCCGTTTTTATATATATGTTGGATTATAATTTTTTTTGGAAATTTTATGTATGCATATTATAATATTTCATGTGTTTATATCATTGTTTTGTGAACTTCTCAATATTATGGAATTATGATGAGTTATTATTCTTATTTCGATTTATATAATAGCACCGAACTTCAAGTAATGGAAATTTCATGTCATGTTCTTCATTTAGACCTACTATATGTTTTATTTAGAAAATTATTCCCAATTTATGTTCTACTTACCTGATAATTAGTTTCTATCCAATGGGGATCAGAAAACCCCTTCATTCTTTTCCATGGACTAATTTTGATTCCAATATCTAGGGTACACAATATTAGTTTGTGACATATATCTTGTTTCTAATTTGTAAAACTTCTTGACATTAGAACTGAACACTCTCGTATAAGTGTTCTTGTGCCCATAACTTCTGGAATCCAATTATTTGAAACAAAATTCTTCATGAACATTAGATATGTGGAAATACATTTTAATGATTTGGTAAAGGATATATTAATAAGAAGTTTCATAAAAATTCCCAAAAACATACTATGATTTTTATCAATGTTTAATTTATTTATTCTTTCTGGGAATAGTTGTGGAGATTTTCATAGTGGTGGGACTTCTTAACTAAATTCCTTTGTGGATCCAATTAACTTCCACTTACTATTTTTCTCTACTTTACCATATTTTTATTCTCAATTTTTTTTATTTTTTAATTCCATTTCCAACACATTATTCTATGATTTCATTAATCTATAATTTTTCAGATTTCATTTAATTTCATATGTTTATTTCAGTGCCACCCAGAAGTACTCCATTTGTCTTCTCCTTAAGTTATTTTTTAATTTTTCTATGACATTATTATAGATATATTATAATATTTCTCAACTTTTTCATGAATTTTTTCAATATTTCCCCAATTTAATGTGAAGTGACTAATTATATATGCAATCACATTGAGTGGGGGCGGGGGTCAATCAATTTGAACCAGTTTAACTAAATATTTTTTCACTTTCAATAACCACTCTTAATAATTGATCCTCTACACATGTTTGGCTGAGTGGATATTTTTATGTGTTTTCAATAGGACCTATGATAAAAAATAAGTAAATTAAAAAATATCAAATAAAATGGTATTTGATACCCCCTTCAATGTGGGTGACTATGTCTTTCATATGTCTAGGTCAAGACAGACCCAAATATTTCCACAATATATTAAAGAAAATACAACAGGGGAAGGTGTCATCCTCTACACCTAAGAAAATATTTGCAAAAGATGGTATTATCTCTTGATATGTTCTTTATAACTGCTCTCTCAAGTTTACAATGTGCCCTCACAAGATCAATAATAAAAAAGATCTTATATCTACTCTAGGATATCACTAAATCAACTGGTAGTTATTCTTCCTCCTCAAATTTCTTCAACATCCAATTTGTAACTTTCTATAGTACCATGCCATTTTACCTTATTATATCATCTAAATATTTATAATAATCAATCCATGAATATAATAATTTCCATCACATTTTATTCATTATTTTCAGTATGAAATACTTTTAAAACTAATGTATTATTTAGAAGTAAAAACTAATTGTTCTTTCTTACTCAAAATTTATCCACTTATTTAAGAGTCTCAAAACAGAGTGTGTGTATTATCAACAGTTGTGTCATCCTCCCTCTAGTTTCATATTCCTATTCATTTTCCTCGTTTTATTATTTCATTATAATATATAATTCTCATGCATAGGTCCACTCTTCATCTTTTCCATTTTCTTTTTTCTTCTTCATTATCCTCAATAAATAAGATCTATTGTTTCAAAATTTCATTAGTTTACATCTATTTCACCCAAATTCTTTAACACAAATGAATTCGTAAGTGTTAAAATATCCAAATATTTTAATCTATGCTCTCTTTATATCATTATTCACATATTTTACCCAAAATTATTACATGACTATTCCATATTATGAAATTTCGAAATTCTAGAAAACTCACATACGGTATGCTTCTTCAAAATATTTTCAAAAAATATTTCCATATTATTTATTCCTTTTATCTTCATAATTTATTTCTTATAATTCTATTTGAAATCCTAGAAATATAATTAAATATCATTCTTAACAGAATCACATGATCCCACTTCGCATAATTCTTAAGGCATAAAAATCATAAACTATTATCACGGATCCCCCCATGATATTAGTATTCTTCAACTGAATTTTTATATAAGAATTCATTTCATTTCTATACAAACACCATATATGTTGATCTTTATAAACTTTATTAAAATATATGTATTTCATAATCCAAAATTTAACATTCAAATTTCTTCTCAAAATAACTATTTAATTATTCCGTCAATATTGGCTTAACTCTCATTTGTATCTCCACAAAAATCCACATAAATTAAAAATATTTCTATATAAATGCATGCAGTGAACCCTCATGGTGAAATGATTCTACTCCATGAAAAAATATAATATTCTCAAAACTCATATGGAATCAAAGTATCCTATAACTCATTGTGATATTTAATCCATGATTTTTATTATAATTATAATCTAAATTAATCTTTTAAATGTTTGGATAAACTCATTTTATTCTATAATGGATTCATAAACCAATGAATTATTCTAAAAACATAATTTTTTGATTTGTTTTCTAGATATCTTTAGCTTCATTATTTGTTGACTCCATAAAACCCTAGTTAATCTAACGTAGCTCTACATTCAGAATGAATAAATTATAAAAAACTCTATATCTTATAATATTTATCTTCTATAACCTTAATTTATAGAACATGTTCATCTTACATAGTCTATTTTTTCATAACATGTTAATATCATATATATCACTATCATACAATGTCAATATATCATATTGGAATGTTAAAAAAAATACTTTATTAATTATATATCATTTATAAGGATATTAATGTGGATAAACATACAAAACAATCTAATAGCACAAATTTCCGATGAAATATATGTTAATCATACATGGATTTATAAAATAAATACTTTATCTCAAGACTATATATTTTTAGATTATGGAAATTAATCATCTATATCATTTTTACAAAATTCCTTATGTTCATACTATTTCTTACTTCTAGATATAATCTTCCATATAATTAGTTCATCAAATGTATCCTTTTGTTATTGTAGTATTAAAACAAATATGTTATCATTTTATATGATGATAGATTTGAAAAACAAAATTAATCATACTTAGGTTGGATTCCTTTACATATACCCTTATGTAGCTTAATAATTTAAAATTTAATCATTTATATCCCATAATCTCATAGGATTTTAAAAAATCTTCAACTCAGTGATTCTTTTAAAAAACCCAACCATCCCCTAAATTAATTCAAACACTTCACCTCATATAAAAAATTTATATATAAATTAATAGGATTATAAAAAATTTCATAAATCTCTTCAACATAATTCATAATCATTTTTCATTATATTATTACTCTTTAAAGTATCCCAATTTATATATAATACCTCAAATTTAATAATAGATTCTTTCAATAAATATTCTCACTAACAATTCCTTAATTAATTAACCAAAAAATACATCACCTAAATAAACCCTTACATTCTTTTAGTCATTAACCATAAACACTTATCATTGTTTCATATTAATTCCATATAAACAATCATCACATATAATCTTCTCATACAATTTACCATAAATTTACCTTATACTCATAACTCCCTGATATTTATCAAAAAATTTAAATTGATATCCTTTAGGTATAAAAAAATAGAAATATCACCACAACCCATTGGTCTCTTCAATCTCACATTTTGTATTTTTGATCAATTCCCTTAAATAAATCAATGTTAATATGTTTTTTAAAACATTCCATTTTATATCCCAGTTATTGACAAGAAAAACAAATTATCTCCCAAGGGGGAATTATCAATCATCACATATTTCCCACATAATTGAAATTTCATCATCTTATAACTATTTAAAACCTAAATTGTGTTACTTGAGGGGGGGATTATATCATTTTTATATAATAAATGAGTAATAATTGATCAATTCTTTATCTATATGTGTTGGATCAGAATTGAAAAAAATTATAAAATAATATATAGATTAAATTTTTCAATAAAATATAAAATAAATTAAAAAAAAATAGAAAATGTTTTCTAGGGATAGTTTAAAATAGATTTTACAAATTATCACCTTCACTAAACTCAATAGATACATTACAAATATTATAACATAATATAGTTCCACAACCTCAAATTTACTTTTCATTACAAAATAATATAACCAATAAATAGAATAAATTAAATTGAAACAAACATGGAAAACATTAATAATCATACCTCGATATCAAATTTCTATAAAAAATATCCGAATTTATATATTTTCTTGATATAAGATTATTTGGAAGCTTTCTCATGATTTCTCTCCCCCAATGGGATAAACACCAACAACTCACCACCAGGTTGGTCTTCCTTAAAATAAAATCCATACATATCTTTGTAATACTAGTTTATGTATTTAAATGAGGGATTATGATACTAGTTAAAGCACCACATCTTTGATAGATCATCATGTTGCATAATCATTACAACATTCACTATGTTCCCCCACCATATAAATAACGGTTAATTCGCTATATTGAAAAAATAAAAATAATAAGAGGGAAAATTATGGATCCTCTAACTCTTTTTAGTGACATAAAGAAGAAAAATATTTTCTTATCAACCCATAAAATATTTTCTATTTAGAGATAATGGTGTGAAAAATATTTCGTTTTTCTCATTTTATTTTATAAAAACGATAATTCATGTGTTTAATGGATTTTTTATTATACATATTCTTATTCCCATGTGAAATAAATCTTTTTAAATTATATATCATGGAACATTCATTTTTTTGGATTGCGTAGTCTTTTTTTTCAACTCTAATTGGGTTCTCCATATTGTAATGAATTCTTTTGGGATATGTATAACATCTTGGTTTATTCCCATGTATTCTCAATATAATTTAGGTTACACAATTTAGTCAAAATCTTACGTTATTCTCTTGGATATCTTCCACTAAATGAATCCTTTTATTTCTCTAACTGATTGATTTCATTTGATATTTTAGTATGATTCTATAAAAATCGGTGTCCACCGTCTAGTTATAATGTTCCATGGTGTCTCATTTTACATTATACTAGAATCATCGCTTATTTGGTGTGTCATCATTCCCATAATTCTTCTTGGGTATACTTTTATCAAATATATTCTTTGGTTTAGAGACTAAGGACATCTAACCTTAACATATTATTCACATTCTTCTCATATTATGTGCTATTATTTTTTTCAAAAGTATATTATTTATTCTTGTAGGTGTAAAACATAAAACACCATCATAATGATCACCTCCATTATAAACGTCATACAAATTCTCAAGACTTTCATATCAATTTAAAGGGAACAATTTTCACTATTTTTTTAATTTTTCTTCTTCTCATATTTTTTCTCCAAATATATAAACCTTATATACTCTTTAAGAATTTAGATATTTTAAAAAAAATTATATCCAGAACATATATATCACCAGCAAAAACCGATAATAATTGTTATATTAAAAGTAGTTGCAATCTGGATATATTTTACACCCTGCTCTTTGTAAGATAAGAAATATTTTTATTGAAAACACTTTTGGGGGAAAATTAATTTTTTATCTAAAATACACACTTAAATAAGATTTGGGTTTATTAACATTTTTATAAACCCATATTTTCCTAGAATATTAATTTTAACCCATATTTTTTATAGAATCAATATTAGTGAAAAATAGAATTCTCAAGAAGAAATTTTAATTATTTCATTAAGCCTGTAATAGATAGGTCCTAAAATGATATTAAGTACTACTTATTAGTTATATTTTCCCTTTTTTATAAATACACTTATTAGATCATTTCATGAAATCAATTATTCTTTTAGCTTTATAGGAAGATCCGGATAGTGTTAATTCTAGATAATTCATTTTTTATATCTATCTCATAAAACTTTAGATTTTCAATACTCTTATAATCTTGAATATATTTCACACTATATTCATATTATTTTCTAATTTCCCCATCTATTCTTTATGAAACATATAATTTTTTGTATTTAAATTTCTATATAATTTATTCTTTTATCATTGATCTTTAATAGGTATTTTTTTGATATCAATTTGAATCTTTTTTTGTTTCTTACATTGTGTGGATACACTCTTCAAAATATTTTATAAGATCAACTTTATCATAATTTTTTGGAACTATTCTTATTATATAGAATATTTTTTGGTTTATATTTATCTAATTTGTTTTTTAGTTCCTACATCTTTGATAATAGTGTAGAACTTTTAAAACATATATGTTAATACCCTATCAAATTCATTTATCTCCACTTCCAATAGTGTTATCTTTTACTCCATTCAAATTTTAACTCTACATTGAATAACTACAAAATCAGTATAATTTAAATTAATTACTGTAAGAATTCATAAAGTAAACCCTCATGGAAATGAGATTCTTCTCAATATGGAAGACATTAAATTCTCAAAACTAATCTTGAATTACAATAACACTGAAATTATTTTGATTTTTAATTTATGATATAGTTAAATTATATTCAAAAAAATAACTTTGTAAAATAAAGGTGTTGAAATTCACTTAATAAAAAACAAAAAATTCTAAAGAGATGGTTCTTAATAGTTTTATAGAATTATTCATCTTCATTAAAATTAATACATTTTAGGAATGATATCAATAATAATAACTCAAAAAAATTTAATTAATAATTTAATAAATATTTTTTTCCATCAATTAAATTGTTATGTAATGATAAAAAATACTAGTATAATAATTCTTGGTTGAACAAAAATGTTTTGTTTAAATTTTTATTTTATTTTATATTCTATATGTTTTATATGAAAAATAAATTTATAAATTTTAGTATTTGAATATGATAATATTAAATTAATTATTTGATTTAGTATATCAGAATTATCTTAGGATTTGTTTTTAATTTTTCAAAAAGTGAAAATTTTAAGCTGAAAAGTGAAAAATATTATTTTTACTAATACAGTAATAATCATGAATAAATTATAATATTAACATGACTTAAACATGTATAAATAAATGTGTTGAAAACGTATATATTTATGTATTAAATAAAATAAATAAAAACTATTATGTTGAACTTATAAACTCATGCTTGAATTATTGGGACATTTGATATATTTTTTCTAAAAAACTATTTTTTCCATATCCTTTAATTATGTAATTATATCAATGAATTTGATTTTTTATTTATTTTAAAGCCATAAATATATTAATATTTATCTATAAATCATTTAATTACATTTGAATCTATCACACCCATGATTTTTTATAAATTCATTTTTTGATTAAAAGTGAATTTTTCAATCATCTGTATTTCATTGCATCTTGCGTACTTATATTAATAGTACATTTCACCACTAATATAAATTTAATATTTTAAATTATATTACATATTTATAATTATAATTTCTGTTAAAATTATAATTATAATTTTATGTTTTATCTTAAAAATAATTTACCAAATGAAATGTTATGTCATACTGGAAAGGTTAAAATGGTTAAAAAGTAATAAAAAAGGATAATGATTCAAATATAAATAAACATTATATTTATTTGATTGGATAAGTGTATGTACCCATAGTTGAAATTATCTTCTAAATTTTGATTATCTGTGGAAGAGCTAATTAACATAACCATGTCTTTTTCAAGTTGATTTCTTCTAATAGATCAATAAAATCTATTATATCCATCCTTATATGATTTAATCATTATGATAAATTTATTTTAATTTTATTATGTTAATTTAAATTCAAATATATATTTATCATCCATCCAACGGATAATGAAAGTGTTTCTCATTCATAAGTGTGGACTTATGCCTCTATGAAATGATGCATTTCATTTTGTATCAACACCTCATATAGATGTATATAAATATGAAATTAATTTATATATATTATTTTTATAAAATAATTTGTAATCATAAATGAAAAAATTTTATTTACATTCCTTTCTTTCCATGTAAGGAAAAATAAAATCATCGCTCGAATATACTTGTGAAACACTTACTCCATGGAACGACATGCCTCTTTTTTAATCACTGTATATCATATATAGATATAAAATTGTATGTAATTAATAAATATGACTTCTAAAAGAGGATTAAGATTATTTATATGACATAACTATGACTAAGGTTCAAGGACATTAATTTTTGAATCATTAATGTGTGTAAAATAGAAGAGTTGACATAATGAAAATTTATTTAAATAATTAATTACAAATAAATTATTAATATAAAGTTATAATGGATTGATATATTGTATAATAAGTATTAATATTCATTTTATATATATTTAAAATAGATTTAAATTTATTATAATGGATGTTAGAGTACATACAATGAATGTTCACCCTTAAGGTAAGGGTTTATGGTACAATCATACTTTTTATCAAGATTATTTATATTTTAATTTCCATTTCAAATAATTATATGTTAATATTATATTAAACCTAAAATATTTTCTATAATATTGTTATTTATAGTTTTTAAATTATGATTTCCATTTTTACCCTCATTGGTACTCAAATAGACCAAAAAAATATTTTTTATGAAAATTTGGCACTATTTTTCAATTTTTGTAGTCAATTGATTTTCTCTGTATCACTATTATTGAAAGTTATTTTATCGAGGTTATTAAATACCTATAAGTTGTTTATAAAATTATTTTCCTTCTATATTTATTTTATTTATAAAAAATTTAAATAAATCTTGTTATTTTCAAAATGTATCATTTTTACATTCTTTGTGTAAGTTAAAAAATAATTATTTTTAACAGTTACCGCTTCACCACATTTTTTTATTTTCATGATCATTATTCATGATTATGAATATATTATATGTTTATATGGATTATAAAATAAATTCCCAATCACATTAGTCTAGGAATTTTTATTTTTTGTAATTCACCAAAATAAAATGTTTTTCAAATGTTCATTCAATACATATTTATAAATATTTTATAGAAGTATTTTTCATCTATTAAAAAAATTATATGTAATATTATGATTCAAAATATTTATTCTTTATTGATTTTACCCACATTCATTCTAGATATTAATTTTTCTATTGATT
Source organism: Viscum album (assembly GCA_963277665.1). Taxonomy (NCBI): domain Eukaryota; kingdom Viridiplantae; phylum Streptophyta; class Magnoliopsida; order Santalales; family Viscaceae; genus Viscum; species Viscum album. The sequence continues at coordinate 1,101,859,211 of OY728133.1, read as the reverse complement.
TTTTTAAAAAAAATTCATAAAACATGTTTCTTCCCAATTGGTTAATTAATCAATGATGAAATAAAAAATGTTTTTTGTAATATTATGACACACATGTGTGTTGTTTTAATTATGATATGTGTGGTCTCAGTGTAATATATCCTTCCAATTAATTCAGTAAATCTTGATTTCTACTGAGATAATATGAAAATAAATTTTGAGTGAACCCAATCCACTATGGGATTTTGTCCACTATGTTTAGGGGAATGGGGGTGAAGCCAATATACTATGATATTTTTTATACTACTTGATAATTGTAATAGAAGTAATAATTGACTATAAAAATTATTTTATAGGCTTTTTTTATGCCAAAAATTTATGTATCATTCTTATAATATTATCTCAAAGAATACGATTGTTAATTAATGATAAAATACTCCTATAACTCATGTATTTTATAATAAAAAACATCATTTTCAGACTTGTTGTTTATGGTCTATAATTTTTTGGGTTTTTAATTTCCTGATATTATTATAATTTATTTATTCTTAACTTATTCACAATTATTATCTTTAATTAATATCTATCATTTCCAGCCATAATGAGCATTTGAGCCCACCCTTTATTATACTTCAATTCCCCCTAGTAATGAAGGAAGTGATTAAGTATGATAAGTATAAAAGGGTACCAACGTATGAAAAATGACACTTGTAGGCATTAAATATTATTCATAAGTATATTGATAGTCTATCTATTATCCAATTGTAATAAACTTTTATTTTTCTCATGGGTGGATTACTATGAGATATAAAACATTTTCGTCTAAAATGATGGAATACATATATATGTTATGGTCAGGTCACCCTGGATGGTATAAAAGTAGTGTTTAGTAATTTTATGGATTAGGATTAGAAAACGATTTTCATAACCCTAGGGACATGTCTAAATATAATAAATATGTAAAACTATTGGTGAAGTATGGAGTGTGTGGTTTTCTATTAATGACACATCTATTTTCATACAAAAAACATGTATACAGACATGGGAGTTAATGAACCTATTGGTAATTACCTTGAAATATACTAGTTGGGTATTAAATTAGTCTTAACTCAGTCCATAACCAAGAATACCAAATACACAACAGGTTTTACACTCTCAAGGGATATAATTTGGTTAATTCATATTCAATTTATAGACTATTCTACAGTTTTTAAATATATTTAAATAATAAATAAAAATAAGAAATGACCATGAAAAACCTTTATTGAAACCTAGAAGTTCATAAGTAATTGTATTACACCACCACCACAATGACTATATACTAAATTATTAGTGAACACTCATAATGAAACAATGAATTTAGCCCAACCATTTGACTCCTATAATATATATGTTTATGGGAGTATGCTTCTTGTAAATATTATCATTCATGATATATTGTAATTTGATGTGATTTTGGGAATTGATTAGACCTATATATATCCCATATCAATTTATAAGGAAGATATGTAACATTTTATTGATTCAGTCGATGTATGATCATCTAACGATGTGGGGATAAATATGAACTTCCAGGTGAAATTACATTCATTTTATGGGTCATACTGACTATTAATGAGGATTATTTATCTCAAATGGTTAGGAATAAAATCATCATTGAACATAAACCTATTATTTTATAAAATGTGGATATACTTTCTATATAGTTTCCTAGTCTTCCCAGGAATCAAGAGGTTGAGTTTTCAATATAACTCATACCTGTATTTCTACTGACTCCAAAGACTCCTTATAAAATGGATACAATTTATTATAAGTAATTGAAAATGAAACTCCATGAGAATACATCAAATGGATTCATACACCCTAGGTTATCAACATGTAATGCACATATTCTTCTTGTTAAGAATATATATGGGACAATGTGTCATTGTATTGATTATCAATAACTTATAAAGATTAAAATCATAAAAAATTAGTGTATAACCCATATTGATGACTTGTCTGATAAACTCTAAGGAGGTAAATGCTATTAAATGATTTAACTCTGATCTAGATATCATAATTTTGTTTTCAAAATGGAGGATATACCCAATTAAACCTTTCATATGAGGAATAGAGACTATGAATTTATAGTGATTCTATTTCGCCTAATTAATGCCCCCATTATCTTCATGTGTCTAATAAATAGATACTCTTTTGATTACCTTGATCTGTTTGTGGTAGTATTTTTAGAATATATTATTATATATTCTATGATATATGAGGTACATTAAGATAATCTGAGGATGTTGGATTTTTATTCCAAATTAAGCAAGTGGGAATTCTAGATATATGAGGTATCATTCATGGGTATTGTAATTACAAATTAGGGTATTTCAGTGGATCCTTCGAATATTAGAGTTTTTAAATAATGTCCGAACCCAACCAATATGAATGATATCCATGATTTTATTAGAGTGGTTGGGTATCATATGTTATTTATGATAAATTTGTCACAGCTATCAAATCCAATGACCATGTTGATGGAAACTCCATCTAGGTTCCTTTAGGTAGATTAATCTAAATAAAATATCATAGAGTTGAGTATAAGGTTAATTTTTAAACATGTTCTTACGCTACCCTACATGGTAGAATAGTTTTTGATATTCAAAAATGATTCAAATAAGGTACGAGGATCCGTTATTTTTTAGATTTAAATGGTAGTAGTATATTTCTTTATCCAATTGAAGGGTCAGGAGAAAAATTTGTGGAATCGTGATTTGGAGTTATTAATGCTAATTTTTTCATTGAAAATATCATGGACTTATCCTTATGGTGATAAGTGATATTTATATATTATTTATAAAAAATTAATTATATATTCACACATAAATTAATGAATATTAACACAAATAGAATGTTGGATTTATTAAATATTATGGTTAATCAATAAATTTCCACCCCGGTATGGAAAACATGGTGGTTGATGATTTGAGTTAGAAGGATCATGTTAATTTGTCCATGATGAGGATTTAAAGAGATTAAATACATACATATTTACATATTATGGATGATTAAATAATTAATTAAGTAAATAAATATTATATTTTCCAAATAAATGTTGAACTATCCATCCATATATATATTAAAGAGGCAAAGAAAGAGTATTATCAACTAAAAAAGAGGGTAATTATTGTTCTAGAGTTCAACCATAACCATCATTGAATGATAAGATTCAGGAACCAAATATATATCACAAAAATACAAAATTTAAGGGAATACTATTGGATAATGATCATAACTCATTATTCTATATACATCCTAAAAGTAAGTGGATATATTGACATATAAAGGATAATTTCTTATGGGAAAATATGAAAATTGATATTGTAAAGTATCTATCATAATGACAAGTATATCATATTTTTATAGATAAATTTTAAATGAAAAAGTGATACCTATATTGACATGGTAAAACAAACCTATAAATTTAGTCATCAAACTTCCCAATATATATAAAGGATATAACGCCATTGGGGTTATAGTAAGTTTCATTATAAAGTTAGTTCATTTCATTGCAGTGAGTGATTGTTTATTACATGACTAACTAGCTAGGATATACATTTAGGAAAGTGACAAGGCATCATGGAGTTTCTATCTAAATTATTTCTAATTAATATATTTTGTTTACCTAAAAATTATGGAAAATTCTTAAATAAGATGAAAATATTTAGTTAAATTTCAGTATGGAATATCACCCACATACTGATGGACAATCTGAATAAAATTTCCAAACACATGATAATATTTCAAGACATTAATCTTTGGACATAAAATTTTATTAGTTTCAGCACCTTACTCTTACAAAAAATTATTAAAAAATAGCTTTCCATTGAGAATTAAAATGGATCCTTTTGAATCCATCAATATATATAAGAGAAAAACATCGACATATTGTGATGAATTTTTAAAAATTATGTTATTAGAATATGAGGTAGAATAAAAAATGTAAGGGAAGATAAGCCCAATTTGTAAAAACAAAAGTGTAACTCATAGTCAATAGAAAGGATATGATACCATTAATTAGTGATCTATATATTTAGAATTTGGTGATAAGGAACTCCTTTAAATATCTATTACAGAGAATTTTATGAAATTTAGAAATAATGGGAATGTATGACCTATATTTATCAGTCCCATAAAAATTATTAACAATATTGGGATTGTATCTTATTTCATGGAGTTTCCACTAAACCACTTCCAATTTCATGACATAGTTCATATATTTGATATGAGGAAGTACATATATCATCCTTCATGTGTTCAAAACTCCATGTTTGTGTCAATGGATAATGATATTACTTATGAGGGAAAACTTGTGGAGTCTCTAGATCAAAGAGATAAAGTGCAGAAGAACATGACTACTAAACTTGTCCTAGTTTTGTGGTAAAACCAATGATTTTAGAAAGGAACGTAGATACTTAAGGGTAATGTTTCATAATTATCTTAATTTTTTATTAAATTATTTTAATTTTAATGGTTCAATTATTATATGGGCATAAAATTTAACATTCCCTTATTTTAGAAAATATTTTCCTTTAAAATAAATTTGATGTGTTTGATAACTTGTGATGAATGCAACATCGAACATAAGTGAAATATTAATTACTACTATATAAAATTAATTAAATTAATATATAGTTAAATGATATCTATAAACTAAGTTCTTTTTAAATTAAAATAGTACAATTTAACTGTAGAAGATAAAATTGATTCTAAAGAGACTGTTTTAAAAAGTTTTGTTGAATTATATATTTTCGTTAAATTTATTACGTTTAATGAATGATATTAATAATCTATATTGATACAAATGAATTAAAAATTAATAAAATCAATTAATTTCATCCATTAATTTTTTAAGGAATGATAAACAATACTATTTTATTAATTCATAGATAAATGAATATGTTTTGTTTAATTACATTTTTGAATTATATATTATATATGTTTTATTTGAAAGAAAAACTTATAATTTTTTGGATTTTAATATGAAAAAATTATCTTCATTTTTGTATTTTTTATTTCAAAATTATCCTATTGTGACTCTTTTTTTACTTTTCGGAAATGATTGATTTTGTTTGTAGAAAAGTGAAAAATACCATTTGTGAAAATAAAGTAAATTTTATGAAATAATTATTATATCAACATGATTTTCAAATATATGAAAACATTTTATAAACCAAATATGTTTTTAAGGAGTAAAATAAAGAATTTAAATCTATTATTTTTAATTATGTAACCAACGCTTTCTTTTTTGAAACTTATGTTATAATTTAATATATTGAAATATTATTTTTGTCTTTTTCAATTAATAAATTTTTCACAGTGATCCATTTAGTTATAAAATGTTATTAATGTCATATAAATATTATTAATTTTATATTTATACTAATAATTTCATTAGTAATAAATTATTTACCTGATTTTGGGGGTATATTAATTTTTCTGCTTAAAATGGAATTTTTCTAAAAAACATTTTCATCTCATAGTGTGTACTTGTATTAAAAGTATTTTTCATATACATATATAAATTGAATATTTTCAAAAGGATTACATATTTAGAATCCAAATATTAAAAAAAATATTTTCAACTAAATTTTAGGTGATAAAAATAATTTACAAAGGTAAAAGTTACCCCATCAAAGTAAAGGTTAAAATAGTTAAAAGAGTTTAATCTAAAGAATAGATCTAAAAATATAAAAAAATTATATTTATTTTTATTTTGTGTGTTTATGAATACATTACCTTTATTTATATTCAAAAAAAAGTATTATTTGTTTCTAGTTTTCAAGTAAAATTAAATTAAATTATTTTACTCTTAAGGGGATTTACTAGGGGACCACTCTCTTCACCTATAAAAGGTCACATCCTCTCACCAGTTATAAACTTATGATGAGATCCATGGATCAACCATTATATTCCTAGATGAAATAAAAATATTCTTCCCTTTTCCTAGAGGTTATATTCCCACAAAAATACCATCCTAGGAATGCATAAGGTTTAATCTAATAGAGGATACCCAAGGAAGAGGTAATTGTATTAACCATGATCTTTTTAGTTTATTTATTCATCCACCTCCTATAAATGTTTTATTTCCACCCTAATGAGATGACATAATTTTCTTAAATATATTTATATTTTATTGTTTTTTTAAAATATCTATTATTAATTTCTTATCCATTCTATGGAAAATAAAAGCATCCACAATTCCAACTTGTGGACTAACACCTCCATAAAGCGGAGTATTTAATTTTTCATCAGTACCTAATATTGATGCTTAAAATGGTTTTAATGAATTTATATTATATATATAAGATAATTATTATTATTGAATTTAAATTTACTAATTACCATACATTATTTCCCTCCATTAAAAGATAAAATCATCACTCATGTGTGTGTGCTAACTACCACCTCTGTGGAGTGTTATATCTTCTTATTAACCACTTCCTAAAATGAATAGTTTAAAAATAGTATATAATAAATGAATAAGATATTTATTAAATTATAAATATTATAAATATGATTATACTATGACCAAGTTATGAATAATAGTGTCACTAAACTGAAACATTCATGGAAAACAGAACAGTTGACACTTGAATGTTGATTTAAATGAAGAATTGTCAATAAATGGGTAATTATAACTAATTGGTGATTTTTATATAGTAATATAAGTATTAATATTTTAAAATTAAATATTTTTATTAAGTTTAACTTTATTATTTGTAGGTTAAAGTATATAATAACCAACTGAGGACATGATGTTAGGGTTTGTATGACAATCTCATTGTTATCATGATTATGTATGTTTCAATTTCTATACAGTATTTTTATGTTATTTTTCTCTTAAACAAAAAATATTTTATCATTCTATGGTAATTTTTTCTTGTTTTATTTCCAATTTCCCCAACCTTTTACTGAAAACACCAAAAGAATGTTTTTTAGAAAATTATACATTTTATATTTTTTTTGGTCGGAAATCATTCTCCTTCATATCCATATTATTCAAAATTGTTTTATAAAAGTAATTATCTAGATTTAAATTAAATTTAGAGGGTTTATAATACTATATTTTTATTTTATATAATTATTAGATCTTCCATTTGTAGATAAGACTCTTTAATTATAGAAATAATAAAATGTTAAAAGATTTTAATGAAGGGATTTTTTACACTGATCCCTAGAAAGAAGGGAAGAATGATCAATTGAAATATCACAAGACCAAATAATGTTATTACAGTTGAAAATGTTTTTTGGATAGGACATCCAAATTAATTATTCCTACACATAGACATGCATGACAATAATTTCAATGGTTGAGAGAAGATTCAATCATATAATCCCTCAAAAAGATAGCTTCCATGGGATATAGATTGATCCCAACTTAATGGAACACATGATGATGGGGAGTCACATCACATTCAAATTTTATTCCAACATCACTTCAGATCTAGATTAATAGTTTTGATATTGAAAACATCTCATCTTCGAAAGAATATTCAATTATGAAAGGTCACTAGAGGCATCCAAAGACAACACCATAATGATCTCTAAAGACAAAACCATTTCTTGATAGCCCCAAATTTCCAGTTGATAAACCATCAATGTTGTTTTTGATCCATAATAAAAAAGTCATACATTCAGAAAACATCATGTGTGCTAGTGGGGGATAGAATTTACCATTTATGACACACAATTTAAGTATAGGAAAATAATTTATTGAAAAATGGAAATAAACCATTTTGAATTTATTTGAATCATTTAATTCAATACTTATTTAAGACAATGAATCTTGACGAATAAAGGAATACATCTCATTGATCCATTTAATTTGAAATTTTTAGATAATGAGAATAAGTTCTGCAATATCCACCTAAATTAGAATGATAAAATTATGAGAAAGTATGAGATTTGATTATATTTTTAAGAGTTACTAGATATAATAAAACAAATGAAAATGGATCTCAAACACATCAAATATTAATTTTAGCATTGCTGATACAGAGGAATAACATAAGAAGAGGTGATTGGGGTCTTCTCTTTGTTGATAATAAAAACAAACATTGAATATAAAGAGATATCATATGATTTGGTATATGTGTCTATTAAAGTCTCTCAATATTCCAGACTCCATACAAGATATATCCTATAGGGATTGGTCGACATTATCTTAATCCCACTGAATGAGCTAGGATTAATAGCATTTTTTCCAAGGGATTTATTGTAAAACAGTTTTGAGAATATAAATCCATTCATAGTAGGTTCTCATACTATGAAGTCATAATAATGTATGAAATAGTATCTCCTCACAATAGATTTGATTTCATATTGAATCTAATGAAGGGGTATTCATATTTGATCTTTGATCAAGACATTTTGATCTAGGTTTTTGAAATCATTTAGAACAATATCCAACAGTGAATTGCATGCCTAGTTGTCGGACTAGAATTTAAGGAATGAGTCTCTAGAGACTAGAAATCTTGACTGGGAGGTAATGTTGAAAAATGATTCCTTATAGGTAGTCTGGATAAAATATCTTCTGTAATTAGGGTTTCTAGATTTATTTTTTTTATAGGAACATGTAATCGATAAATCCAAGGGCCGGTGATTTTTAATTAATGGGCCTCAATGTGAATTGAACCTGAAAATATCAATTAAAAATCTAGATGTTTTGATTCACTGGTACCCTACATCTTATGGCTAGAAATATTTATTTTAGGAGACCGTGGTGACCCTCCTCTCAAGATTTCTTCCACTCTAGATAATTATTTTATTGACACATTGATAGTCTTAATAAGGAAATCATTCCATTCATACACCATAAAAGAGTAAATAAATTTGGAGATGATGATAAATATCATAAAGTAGACTTTTCCAACAACAAATAATTATTTCCCATTCCATGAGACGATTTGTACTCTTATATGAATAATAATAAATATTAAGTAACAAGTTCATTGTCTCACTCAAAACATAGGAATATTGATGTTGATGAATGGAAATACCACTTCTCTAATTTTAATCTCTCTGATGATGTAAACCTTCTTAGTAATTAGGATGTTCTATCCAAAATAGAAAATTATTTATTCAATTCAATTTTTGACTTAAAAAATATTAATAATGCAATATGTATTTCTTAAGAGCACTGTTCTTTTTCATATACCCATAGACATATTGGATGATATCATCATCGTATGGAAAATATAATGAATATGAGAGCATAGAGGATTCACAAATAGTCCTTGACATACCATTATCAACAATGTTAGAGTGATTTTTGTTGAGATAGTCTTTAATAATGGAGAATATAATTCAACAGAGGGATAAAATTTCCTAACATGTATTGAGAATGAAAAATAACCTTCAAGATAGCATTTAATAAACACAGATACTTGATCTAAATTCAGGATCATTTTTACCAAATTAATAAAACATCATCAAAACAAAATCTAGCTAAAAAAATTCATATAAATCCTAATACATCATATAAAACGCCTTTTTAAAATAATGTTTCAGTGAAATGTTACCTCATGTGGTGGCCTTTTCTAGAATATTAACATATAGAGAGGTTGTAATGAGACAACCATGAATGGTCCTTCCATTAATGTATCAAATATGATTTGGATAGGGAATATTTTTGGAGATTTAGAAAAAACTATTGCCTAATATTTTAAAAATAAATTTTTAAATGGTGTCGATTAGGGAAAATATAATGAGTATAGGAATTTCCTTAGCATTATCCACATTTAGAATAAGGGTAATAAATTTGGAATTCACCCCATGGTGAGGTGATCCACCTAAATATAAGTGAATTATTAGCATGGAAACATAATATTTAAAAATCACTCAGTATGTGTGGAATAAAAAGTAAGTGAATCCATATGCACCAAGATAACTTTAAGAATTGAGAACAAAAAATAACATCCATAATATATAAAACCTATGGGAACTAATGTGATACTGTATTTTTACTCATTATTGATAATAGTATGAGTCATTCTATAAATCATTTTAGAATTTAAAGGGGACATTAAATAATATCTTGTAGATGAAAATAACATGATATGAATGGAACCACCTATTGTCCAATATTTGGTGACTATATTTGAGTATGAAAAAAGACATGAAGACCATCCAAGATCATAGAAGAGATTTAAATAACTTGGTGTTTATATCACCATGTTTTATACACATTAATTGGATAAATTCCCTTTTCATAACCACTTTGAGGTTTATGAGGTTGTTGAGTTTAGAGGAAACATCATCATCATTTTCAATTTCATAAAGGAAGATATTACATGTTCTATTTTCTTGATTTTTCCAAGGGTTTATTCTAGAGATGTAATATTTTTATCAATAGATCTAAAAATTTATTTTCTCCATGTTTTTAGATTCTTTTTTAGTAATACAAGGTTTAAGATACATGTAAAGGAATTATTTTTTCAGTCAGCGGAGCACCAGACCTCATAAACAAGAATACCAGATTTGGGATAGAGTGCCCAACAATTATTAAACCTTAATGAGAAGGGAGGATTGAGTTATATGATAATGAGGATGAGTATAATGGGATTATGAAATTATTTGATTATTTAAAAGGTAGTTCAAGAGATAGAATCCAAGATAACAAGGGAAACCTTATTGAAAAAAATCCAATAATTTTTAATTGCTACCATTCCATTATGATGTTTTATTTATTAAGTGTATTTGTATCCAAAAATATTAATCATAAAAACATATTTGTTTCAATGAATGTAATTAATTCCTTAGAAGATATGGAGTAGGTTACAACACCCAATTTCTAACCTAGAATCAAAATTGAGTTGAAATCTCCCATAATGGTTAGTGGTCTAGTCACTGTATTATTCACGGATTATATATCCTTCCAAAGTCTTATAAAATCATTTTATCTATTGTAATCATAGATAATTGAGAATAAATATTTATTTTACATATATTTAGTGGTATAGGTTATTATCTATTCACTCGTTAAAATCATTTAAGTATCTTGTAGGGAAGAATGTGCAAAGACCGTAATATTTTTGAGATTTGGTATACCCCTAGGAAATACCACCTTATGACAACCCATCAATTCATGGATTTAAATACCAATTGAGAATTTAATTTTTGTTTTTGAAATCCAAAAAATGGTAGGATTATGCTTCAAAATATAGAGTATAAGGTAACTTGTGGTTTTATGATTGGAAAACACCTAATAGTCCCAATTAATAATCTACCCTTCGATTTGGATTTGGGATTGGATCCCTCATTACATTTAATTCAAAATTTCTTATTTTTATATGATTTATAGGGCCTTTATGATTTCCTTTTAGGAGGTAGAGTATTTTGATACAAATTAGTTGCATCAATATCCTTTATTATATTATCATTTTCAACATTGTTTTCAGTTACCATTAAAATCAGAGTGAATACTGTATTTTTCACTTAGAGTGAATTATCAAGATTAAATTATTAAGGGAAGCCATATGTTCCCATTATTTTTTGGGTGGTCTCCCTAGTGAGAGTATTATCACCACCAAGAGAGGATTCCCCTATAATCCAAACGTTTTTTCAGTATCTTTTACCCCCCTATCGACTTCAGAGGAATCAGGCTCTAGGGGAGAAACATGAATCACCACAGTTTCTTATGAGTTATAGTAGAAAATAATATTTAATTCCATTAGCATATTATAGTATCTAGGGGGTTCATTTCTGTTTATAGTGTATAAAAAGACCTTTAATATACTACTAAATTTCTAAGGATAATGTGTCTTGATTAGCTCACCAAGTGTCATCCACACCAATAACCCTAGAATCCACATTGTTAGGGAGACATGGGGAACCTTTAGGGGTAAATATTCTCCTCCTCCTCTTTAGAGTGACTTTCCCTTAAATTTTCTAATCAAACCATTGATAAATAAGTTCCATCTTGTTTATTATGTGGTTTCTCCACTATTACAATAATTTTAGAGGTCCCTACTTTATCAATTATAATAAATTTATTTTTTATGGTTTTGATGACAACATTCAAGTCCATGGAGTTTGTAGTATACTTGATATTTCCCTCAAAAACTTGTAATTGGTATTAATGTGGCCAACTATCTTGAATACATCAAAATGAGGGGGAATTTATTTACACTCTACCATGATATGAATTTTTTTAAAAAATTCAATATAATTGAAACATATAGATTCTTATCTTCTATACTGTAATCCACAAGGATTTAACTATAAAACTCAAATTTCCCATTTAAATCGTGTTAGTCCAATTTGATAGATATGTATTTGAAAGAGATGGGTCATTAAGGATTTTTGGATGCTAATATATCCATATTAGGACATAGATATGGATCCAAATTTGGGAATTTGATTAAATATGTGTATGAGGATTAAAGTTGAAATCCCAATATAAATTCTGAGAAATATTTGTTTCAGATGCATGTTTCCAATTTTCCATGCTGAATTGGGATCCTCCTCACAACTATGAGTAATGTGAAAGTTTACTCATCTATTAAGAATAAGTCTCAAGTTAGGAATATTCTAGTTATGGAGACATTTTATCGTTGATATCAGTATAAGACCAGTGTTTTTATATTTTGATATATTTTCCACAAAAAATAAAAGAAAGATTGAAAAATTCATACAACTATTATATGTATTTTGGATTAACCTCTAAAGAAAAACCACCATATCGAGTTTTTTTGTCATTGGATACTCTGGTTGAATTATACTTATATAGATATAAGAAAAAAAAGAGAACCTTAATGATAGATACTCCCTTGTTCTTCAAGTTAGATAGATTATAGTCTTTTGGCATCATTCCCTTTCTTTCATACGACATTCACACATCATCCTTGAAAACTAAAGTTTCCAATCAGGATGGAAAAAATCCATGATTTTTAGAAGATATATATAATAATTAAGATTTATCATCTTCAACTAAAAAATTATGGGATCCTTCTATTTTCATCCCCATAAAAATTTTTATAGGGTAGTGCTTAACACCCAACAGGGGGGATGACAAAGCCCAGATTGTGCCCCACATTCCCCAACTAGGTAATTTTTTGAATTTCCATATTCATAATATGAACATTTTCCATCTTTAAAGGGACTTGATCCAGTGTAAATTCCCCCATGTTATACAAACTAGTTGTACCATATGATTATATTTTACTTCCTTTGCAATATTTTTAAAGTGATTTTCATATCATATTTTGAATTATTTACTTTTTACTTTATTTAAAAATTTAAAAATATTTTTTTTCATTTACATTTGACATAATTATACTATATTTAGAACCATTATTAATTATTATTCTTATATTAAATATTTCCATGTGTTTCAAAAGATTTATTTTCTGATTATTCAGGGAATTTATAGTCTTTAACAATACTCAAAAGAAAAGTTTGTTTTCTTTTGGTTTTTCAAAGAATGTTTATATTGATTTTTTAAATGAATTTTTCATGTATGTCATCATAATTTGAGGAATATTTTTCTTCACCATGGATATGATATAATGATATCATCTAAGTTCTCTCAACATAAGGCTTATTATGATGATGTTTTAAGGATTTTTTTATGTGACTCATTTAATTCCCATAGGATAATTATGCTATGATAAAATTATGAATAATTTTCTGATCTTATGGAACACATATAAATATTTATAATTCTATGATATATGTGATTATAATTATATAAAAATCTAATTAATTTTGTAAAGATTTTTTTCCCATGAGATAATATGAAAGTAAAAGGGGATCCATCTAAATACATTTTAAACCTTTTCCCACAATGTTTATAGTAATGGGGAGTAAACAAAATTCACTATAAAACTCTATTCATTATGTGATGATATTATTTTAAGTGATTAATTACTAGGTAATTGATTATCTATTCTTATTTTTATGCCACATACTTATGTCTTATTGTTATGATATTATCTAGTGGATCATGATTAATTATTGATTATATCATAGCCTTATTAGTTATATCTTTTTTGTCACAAATCCTCTTTCCATGACTCATGATTTATTCCATAGGAATTATTGGGTATGTTTTCAAAAGTTATGATCATGTTATCATATCCTTATGATCATATAATACTCACTTATAATCTTCATTTTTAGTCTCCCCTATTTACCATTAATGGATATCTGATCTCACCCTTTGTTATGTTTCCTTTCCCCCATTTTATGAAGAATGTTGATAATCATGATATGATTAGAATGGTACCATGGGTAAAAATCGATAGCGGAAGATATTGATGATTTTTCCTAAATATGTTGATTATTTATCATTTATCAAAAGATACTAATTATTTATAGTTCTTGATAATGAATTTTTGTGATATATATTATGTTTTCTTCAAAAAATTTCAAATATGTATGATTGTTATGTTCAGGTCAACTAAATACTCAGGTTATTCTGGAATATTTTAAAAAAACCTAATTATTAAATGGAAACAAAATTTCAAAAAAATTTAATCCTACATAGATTTAACTTCATTTAAAACAATATCTACATGTTCATGTTTAATATAACATATATGATCTTAGGAAATGAATAAATATCATGTTAATATGTGTCTTCCTATTTTTATCTTTCATACCCTCAATTTTTAGAAAAAAATATCTTTCATAGATTATAATTCTTTAACATGTTAATATAACACCACCCTTTATATCCAAAAAATTATTCTAGAATTTTGGAACATGTATAATATAACATTCAAATACAGATATGTATTGTTTGTAATGATTATGAGATGGATTAATATCTATAACAACATAATCTGATGGTTTTAAACAGAAACTAAAGTTATTTAGTCAATGATTTGTAACTTATAGACATGATCTCATGCATTAATGTTTTTCTCTATCAGAAATAAATATTCAATATCAATATTCTTAAATTCCACATATTTTAAATATTCTAAATTTCATATTTAATCTTCCATTTTCTTAGTTAATTTGACCTAAAAATTTTATTCTACCATTCAATCTGATGAGAGATCCAAAACACTTGTTTAACATTAAGTATGTATGTTTTTTTTTCAATCCACCAATACATTTCTCAAGGAAAACAATTAATCAATTTTAGATAATAATTTCACAATGTTTTCCAAAAATAAACTCAATTATTTTTATATATAATTAAATCAATCTTCAAACATCTTCAAACACTTAAAATCATATCAAAATACTTAAAAAACATCAAAAACATGTAAAACATTGTAAACACTTCAACATAAAGGTCAATTATTTTTTAGTATATGATAATGTTGAAATTCAGAATTCTATAATAAAACATAAAATAATTATATGAAATGGATAATAATACCAACCCATGATATGCAAGAAAGAAAATATTAAATCATGGATAAACTATAAAAGAAAAATAGTATAAAAGAATATCTTACATCATTGAGACACTTCTCAAGCATCGATCACCATCATTTGGGTTTTAATAAGATTACATTAGTTTAACATAAAGGACGTCCAACTTCTAGAGGTATCCATGGGTTGAGCATGAAAATCCCACCAAACAAGTGGGTCTCTCTTTCCTCTACGGTGTTTTATCACCTCATGACACTAAAGAGGTAAGAGAAAGAGATATTTTATGATATATATATTCTCCCTAGGAAAATGAAGAGTCATATACACATTTATTCCTTGTATATTTCCTTTTATATTGTAATTTAGGATTCTTATTGAAGTTAAATGAATTAACTCATGCATCATAATGAATTAGATAATGGATTTGATGATTCACACAACCTATTCCATGAAATATTCTACTCAAATTAATTAATTATTATATAAAATTATATTAAATGAAAGGAAAATAAAAAATATTAGTATAATTAAAACTCTTAACGTCTTTACAAAATAGAAATATTAATATATATGAGTAACTCGTATCATATGATTTCAATAAAAGTGGTATGTAATTATGTTACCCAATTTTATAGTGTAATATAAGTAGTTTTCTATATAAAATCTCTTTACATTCTACATGATTTAAATCAATAATTAAATATATAATTTCATATTTCTTCACATGATAATGTGGATTTAGGGAATATTCCTCCTTTAATATCGGATATTAACTATTTCCAAAAAAAACTTTTTCCAATTTTCCATATATCATATCTAATGACTTATGAAACAATATACAAAAATCATTTTAGATACGTTCAAAAAAATTGAATATTCTATCACAAAAAATATAATACCATATGAGCATATAAACCAAACTATTTTATATTAACTCGAAAACACTTTTAGACCCACTATATAAGTTAGAATTAATCCCCATCATATAAACTACAAATTGTGACCCCATGGGACTCTATATCATTGATAATAAATATGAATCACTAGATCTATAAATGTAAGTAAACATAATTTATACGAAAAGAATCAATGTTTTTCCCGATATAAGTTAATCTATCATGAACTCTAACTAACATAAGAATATATATACTTCTGTAAAAAATATAGATCTCATTCTAGCATGGATTATTATAAAATACATTATCCATGAAATTTAGTTACCATGGGACACCAAAATATGCCAATACAGTATATCCAACTCACACAATCCTGATTATTTATGTATATATAGAAAATATGATGAACAGATCAATTGGAATTCACTATTAGGGATGAAAAAAATCTCAAACCCAACATCTGAATAGATAAGGATATCATATATACTATCTAAATTCAGTCGAACACTCCCCATTATTTATTAATCATGGGAGAGATTCCATACACAACATATGAGAAGAAAAAACCCATCTTGAGTGAGATGGGACAAAAAACATGGTTAGCCACATACCCATCCACCCCTAATTTGAAAAGCCATAAGGATTATGTCATAAATATGTCGAAGCGTGATGGTTCTCATGATATGTATCTCTCCAACCTAGAGTAATAAATACTCAAGTATGAACAATCCACCTCTTGTATACCAAAAAAAGTGTCTATGAAAATAGATGTGGTATAATAAGTGGCTCATCTAGTTTATGAAAAGGCTTTTTGGGTCCCATGAGTATATTTGGAATCTCTTACAAGAATCATGATTATACTAATTTTACCATTACTTATAACCTATAATGCCCCATGACAAGCATTGATTAGGGATAAATCAATGTCCTTATTTGAGAGGATAATTATCATTTCATTTCATGAAATGTATATCAATATATACATATACAAACAAAAAATGAAATAATTATAAATTTGTGATTTTATTTCAAATGACACATCCTATATTCTTTGAAAACATTTAAGAGTTCTTAAAAATCATATGCGAGAATCTATTTAACATGACATATCAGTTATAATTCAATATCATCCTTATGTTTCTTAATTTTTTGGGGTTATGTTAATTAATTAGATTTACATGTAATTACATCAACATCACTTTGTGACTATATGATTAAATTTTCCCAATAAATATTTTAGTGACTAAAATATATAAATATAAAAATTGGATATATATATATAGAGATTAATGAATCACACTACCATTCTTTAACTCTTTTAATGTATTCAATATCCTTATCTTGAAAACATCAAATGCTATGATGTTAATAACTTTTGTTGCATGAATATTATAATTTAAATGATTAACATCATTATCCTTGGAAATAGATCTATAAAAAGTTTCTATTGAGTTCTTATAATCTAAATTTTTACTTATGAACACATCATAAACACTAGTAGGATAAAGTATATTTTACATTGTTATGGTAACAAAATGAAACTATATACATTTCTCTTTGTTGTGATAACTGAAAACGTTTTTTTGGATATTAACATAAATAAAATTTATATTAAAAAATTAAAAATATTTTAATAAATTGTGATATTAACTTTCTCAATGAAAATAAATATAAATTTTACATTTTTCAATAATTGTCATATATCCAAAACACTTTAGAATATTTACCGAGAATATAATTAAAATTATGATGTTATATTATTTTATTTGATAAATATGAACTCCCACAAGTTCATGTATACTCATATAATCCTCGTAGACACTATATTCTCTTCTAAATGTCATACTAATATACAAAAACTCCCTTATGTTAAGAAAAAACTCAAATTTCATTTTAGTTGGAATATTTGAAAAATGAACAATAGATTCCATGTCATATATGGTATTCTATGTATCTAGAACATGTCCATTTTTAATAGACTAGTTTCAAATATATTCCACTTATAGGTGGCCCAAACATATTCCGTCATATTTTAACAAATAACAGGATAATCACATTATCCTAGATAAAAAAACTTATCCTTGTCAAATTTTTAAAAAAAATATTTTAATCGATGGATCAAAAGTCATGTGTATAAAATTAATATTCCAATTTTGATCATAACAATTATTTTTTAACAAACAACATACCTTATTTTATTATAGAATTGAGAAAAGATATTGATCCCTTTCATAGATCCATCAAAGCTAAGTCATTTTCTATGTATTCAAATCAATGACATATAAAATTTTTGTTTTATCATTTGAATGGAAATTATAAAATCAATCATTTGTATTCCTGATTTTTAACTCCTACATATTTCAAACATTGATAAAGTATACATTTGGTATCACATGACTTTAAGAATTATTGAATTTATTTTTACAACATCAAAACTTGACATGGACATTAAATAGAATTTCTATAACCCAGTTAAGTATCTTAAATAATTCCATATTCTGTAATCATTTTTCCTACTCCTTGATAATACCATATTGATTCAATGACCATGACCATCTAATTGTACAAACATCACTTGAATCTCGAAACGTAATTTTATTCTTTTGTTTTACACATTAAATGACTTGTGATATCAATAAACAACCAGAATCTTGACATCACATTTCCAATTTATATATTCTAAAATCCTGGGAAATATTGGGTAAAAATTTATTGAATTCACTAGAACTGTTATGAATTTTATATAAATTATAAAAAGATTCATTCCTTAACCAGATTAATCCTTCTAGAATCCTCTAGTATCGCCAATTTTCATACATAATTGAAATATCTTATCTTATTAAGTATATGATGCTAACTTATCTTAAGACTTTTCACACCCAATTACCTTTAAAAATTATGTGAAGTATGTTATTCTTTTTATAAGTATCTATATTCTCCTATTAAACAACTTTAACACTTGGTTATTTATGAGGTTTTTCTCTAACCCATAGAATTTCTATTTACTTAAGAACACATTTCTATGTCACCATTAATAAGTATTTCTTACATTAAGCTTCTCATTTTAACTATTGATCTCAAATCCATTATCTATAATAAAATCTTTTATTAAATTTATGTCTTGTTTTACTAACATTTGTTGATACTATATTGTATTCTTGGTATTTTCATTCTATATATTTGTAATATTTAATATCAATATATTAAAAATGAAATAGAATATAGTATAATTTCATTGAATTCAATTTTTAGAACCCTATAATATTGAATTAGTTTGAAATATAATAAAATATGAAAATATATTATGAAATGTGAATATATGAAATGCAGTATATCCTTGAATATTAGAAGTTAATACAATCATTTTTAGGAGGAAAATAATAAAATAATTAGGTTCATAGATTATAAAAAATTTAAATCTATTCAAAATTTTAAAAATATTTTTGGAAAATGGAATTAGGAATAAATAAGTTATATGGAGTATAAATGTTTGTATAAATTATTATTTTTTATGAAAAAATGAAAAAAAAATTCTATCCTTTTTAAGACCATCATTTATATAAGAAATGTAATTCAATGAATTATTATTTATATGTAAAAATTAGTGAGATTATAATTATTTTTAATGTCATGTTCTTCTATGTGTTGGATAACAAATAAAATAGTCTTTAATTTATTCAACAAAATAAAAAAGAATTAATGAAGTAGACAATTCAATTTTCATGGTGACTGAATGATTTTTTATAAGGGCTTTTAATTTTTGAATTTAATTAAAAACTATGAAATTATTAAATAGACAAGGGAGATGTATCAACATCCTAGTTTATAACCACCTAAACCCAATCCAGCTAGAGAAGAAAGAGTCAAAACAATGATTGCCAATAGATAAGGCTAGCCTATTCATATATAAGAACATGTCAGGACGGTAGTTAGCCACCATGGGCAAGCACGACCCATGAGCCCATTGAGTGTGGTTTGAAAGGTATCTAGAAGAAGACCTGATTACTCACTTTTGGTGATATTTATATATTCTGATGATTATAATGAATTAAGAATTCAAAATTTGAACTGATGTGGGAAATTCAAAATTAGCTAGTGTAGCCCCACGCTAAAAAGTAACACGCTGAAATTTTTTTGTTCGATCCAAGTGATCTTATCAATTTTATCTCAATGGTTTATCCTATTCACTATGATATTTACTCTTCTTAAACTCTTGAAGTGACCACATGGATTGTTTGGATTGATTTGTGTTTGTTTCTTGATCTCATGTTCGTTCACTTCCCAATATTTTAAATAACTGTATTCCTTTCATCAAAGGGACCACACACCCATGTTAAAAGACTTTGCATGAAGAAACATTATACCATAATACAATGTTTAATCAACCTTGAGTGATTTGATTGACCACACTCCTCTTACTAAATTATCCATGGACTGTAAATGATGGATCATTCTTATAATGACCGAACTCATAAATCTTTGGTCAAGTGTAGGTGATTTTCTACCAACCATAAGAATAGAAACCCACCCCATACCTACTATGTTTTATATATTTCAACTTATGGAATTAAAATATTAATGAAATTAATTAATAGATAAGTGGAGATAATAAATGAGTTTGAAATGACCACAAAAACATCAGATTCATGAAATGGTTTTCAACCTTTATCGATTTTGTGATTTATAAGGGAATTATCATATAAAACATTTGAAATGGATAAATAAGTATCATATTGAGATGAATTATATTTAATAACTGATAGTTAAAGTGTGTTCAACCATAAAATAGATAACTCATATATAGAATATATAATAGAGAATTTGATCTTGATGTTATTCTTTCTTGATAAGTTCTGTTAAATAGAGTTGATGATTTATGGTGTTATGTATGAATGATAAGTGGGTTAAAAATCATACATGAATTCATATTTACATTTCTTATATGTACACTAAATGATTAATAAATAATTGGATATTATTGATTCAATTGTGTAATGAATAGAGTGAGTTTAAATGTACTCATTCACATAAATAAATATTGATTCTCATTAAAAGAAGAATAAATCTTGTATACATGTATCAGGATTTATTGAGAGATATACCAGGAACTAACTAATAATGAAAATTATTTTACAAAGTGAAAATTATCAGAATGAGTTTATATGGATGAAAAATAAAGAATCTCATGCATAATGAGAATAATCTGAATTATAGACCTTTTTAGATACTCTATGTAGATTTGAGATCAAGAAGGAGTGTCTAGGTTATGTGGGGGGTTATAATAAAATAATGGAAAGTACATGCAACGTCACATGCTTATATGTAATTCATGAGTTAATATGATAGTCATGTTTTCTAGGCTTTAAACATAAGATATTCTATGAAATTATACTACAAATATTGAAGTATTTTTACTCATTTAAAATAGTTTTTATAAAATTTACATGAATTTTACCATCCATGAATATGAGGATCACGCCATGTATGGGTTTAATTAGTGAAATAATGAATAAGTTTCATGTCTAGTTTCATCCCAGGGTTTTTATTCACCATTAAAAAAACTCATTTTCTAAACCACAACCCTATGGTTCATGTGATATTAATGTAAAAATATAATGAGATATTCAAAAACATTTAATGTTGCATAAAATTGGGTCATAATATTTATGAATCTAAATTAAGAATGAATGAGGTGTGTAAATGGTAATTAACACCCAACTCTTCTAAGATAAATAATGGTCATCTAAATGAGGATTAACATTATATTTTGGATGAAAAATTGTGTCATGTTTCGAAGAAATAAATTCACGAGATGTATTTAGAATAAATAAACAAGATAATGTTAAGATAATATTTATTAATGTATGAAATTTAATAATGAGTTTTATATTCTTTTACTGTGACTTTTTACAATGTTATAAATAAAAATTGAATACCTAGGCTCGATTAGTATTAAAGAAAATTTAATAATGGATCTTCAAGATATTTAAATTAACATTAAATGAGAATTGAAGACTAATTGATAATAATTAATCATGAGCACCCAAATTTTGAGAATAACATTAAAAAAAGTGAAAATAAATAGGATAATAATCATAATTAAAAGGGATGTGGGAACTATTATTCTAAAAAAGATAAATCATCCCATCATGAAACTGATCTAAAACCACATTTATTGCAATATTTAACATATCAAAGACAGATAACAATAAACCAATGTTTCATATTGAATAAATTACCATGTAATGATGTATTAGAAGAGGGAAAATAATAAAGAGAATAGATTTTGAGTGATATACTATAATTATTCAATCACATTCCAAATATTATGGTTATAGAGCCAACACTATATTTTTATTTTTTAGAAGACTAAATAATATCATGACATCCCATATATTTACTTAATATAAAGAATAATGTAATTAATTGCAGTCTAAGAGGGACTCAATTAATCATGGGTGATATTTCATTACGTTGGTACAAGACTGATCTTTTTTTAAAATTGACAATAAGACCACTCTTTCTTTGTACCTGTTCAATTATTGGATTCTTGGAAGAAATGTGGAATGTAATCTTGGAGTAATTACACCAACCGCTAATGAAAATTTCATTTATTATAAGGCACTGGATATTATACGTAAAAAACACTTAGAATATAATAATAATGTTTTCCTATTATGCAAGGAATATGAAATAGATTTTTTTCTCATAATTTTATACTATAAAAAATAATTCATCCATGGATGAAAATGACCTTATAGATCAAACTACTACCAAGATAATATACAAAAACTATACATATGAATTATATGAAGAGGTATTATATATATATTTGTCAAAGCAATCTATTATAAGAACTATGAACAAGTATGAAGATTAAAGAACAAATTTATAAGATAATTTAGAGAAGAAGATCACATATTTTGAAGAAGAGGAAAAAATAATAGAAATAGAACATGATGAAAAGGAAATGATGGATATAGATCCACTAAATAATTATATCACAAAATTGAAAGTGTTTTGAAGGTTTAAGAAGGATTTTCAGTAGTTTGAATGGATTGGTTAGAAGAAATAAAAAAGAAATCTCAAGCCACCGAGAGCCTTGAAAGAATGTTCCTTGTGCTATAGGAAATGAAAAAACAATCATTAAAGTAAAAAAATGTTCAATTAGATGCCATGTCCTATAATATCACGGAACATGAAAAAAAAATTCAAGTAATGATTAAAATTCATAATTATAGGGTTGATAATATCAAGAAATCCAATGGCGAAAAACTAAAACATAGGAAAATTAAAAATATATTATTAGGATGAAATTATTGGCACTTTAAATTAAATTAGAGAATCGAGATCTTTATAAATCTATTTCTTAATAAAAATTTAACCTAAAAACTTATACCATAAACACTAAAAAGAATAATAAACTTCTGAAATACATGTATATTATGGAAATAACATATTGATATCATTTGATGATCAATAAATAGTATCTTGAAAAGTGAATGTGCAATCCAAATTTGATATTAATTTTTTATAAATATATTGTTATTGACTATAGAGATTTTAAATATAAATATATAAAAAATTTAATGATTGAAAATTCTTATAAACCCATAATTACAAAAAGGGTTGGTGATAGTAACAATCTAATGAGTTTTTCCCCTAAAAGAAACTATTTTTGAATGAGGAATAACAAAATAAGAACAAATGAAACTATCTATATATTTGTTACAAAATAAAAATGCCTAGATTTTGGGGTATTGACTATACTTCAAGAGGTTTAGATGAATGGTTAGGAATTATTCACCCAAAATTCCAACACATGAATTTCAAGGAAGGCCTACATCATGGGGTAGCATAGTAAGGCGAATAAAATGGCATGAGATAAATACAAAAAACTATCAGTTAGAAAATGATTTGGAATATGTAAATTTACATATATATATTATTAGTAATGGAAGTGTACATAGTAAAGAATCATTCATGTATAAATCATTCTATCTGACAACTGATGCATGTAAAGAGAAAATACAACAAAAATTGAAGAATGGGGATAATCTAATCTTGTGAATTAATTATAAGAAAGCTGATTGAAAGAAAATTCAGAGTAAGTTAATAATGATGGATGAAGTATTTTTATTTGATAGTAATAATAAATAAAATTTAATTTAATAGAATTCAAAGAAAAGTTAGAAGGGGTGCACCCAAAAATTAGATAATATACTTATTTTTTTTCTAAAAATGGTAAAATCATAGACTTATTAAAACAAGATATAGATTATAGGATTGAAAGAGGAAATCAAAGTAAATAAAAGAAATTACCAATCCATGAAATAAAGAATAGGATTGTTATAGTGGAGGAAATTCTTATGATTCTATGTGGTATAACCATGTTAGAAATAAAATAATCAAATATTTATTGGTAATCTGGTTAGTTGACCTGGTAGAGGAATGAAAAAAGTCCAAGTAGAAGAGAATGAAAAACCCAAAATAAAGAAAATTATTTGATATGAAAGAACTGAATTTCATAAGATGACTTCAAAAAATGACGGCGATAATTTTTTTAAGGATTTCTATTCGAGATTCGAATAATATAACCATAATTTTAACGACTATAGACCAATTACACCAATTCAGGTTTTAATCTTGAATAATTTGAAAGTTGAACACTGAGATATGTGTGCTTTGACGGATTATGTTTAGGGGAAAATTAAATATAAGAAGAAAAAAATAATCCATGATTATTAAGACTAGATTAAAATCTAGAAATGTTATCATGAAGAATATTACTATAAAGGGAGAAAAAAGGAAAGGGTCTTAGGGTTGAGAAGAAATTTTCAGCCTTTATATTCCAACTAAAGATAAAAAAGGTTCCACCTTATTCCCAAAATAAGTTCTGTTGTATTTATATGATAATCACATAAGGAATTGATGGTGATGCTTGTTCTCAAATAGAGGACTAAATTAATTCAATCAGTAATAAATATTATAAGTCTACCATTGTTTAGTCTCTTTATTATTTACAAATCTATTAGAAAATAAAATAATACCAGAAGTAATTATCTACCATTATTATCTGTAGAAGAGTTTCCCTTTTGGGGGTGTTTCATGAGATGTCTCTAAATCATTATAATTCAAGAAAACTATTAATATGTAATGTTCGTCTGAGTAAGAAATAAATAGGTATGTATTGATAATTCTAAAATCCTTTTCTTTTAGTAATTTATTTTAATATATAGGATGATAAAATTCATTCAATTAATGAAAAAATGGGAATATGTTTTTGAAATCCATTTTTGTATGAAATAAAACATTATATATTCACTTGAATGTATTTAATCTATGTAGTAATGATCTGCATTTGGAACCAAACTAAAATTCAAAAGAATTTCAACTCTTTCAATTACTAAACAAGTTATTTGTAAAACTGAGCCTCAGATCATATTTTTTTATTTGGAGACTTTCAAATTGAAATATTTGGACTTAGGTGAAGGATTGTTATGTTTCTTGAGTGGCTCGATGAGTTTCAGGAGTTTCATACCCAAAAATGAAAAGTTTTAAATCACAGCATTGGTTTCACGGTTGGCACACTGTATTTTAAACAATGCATCCCGTAGAAATAAACAGTGTGACATTTGTTTAGGGGGAAGAGGCATTTCTCATGTGATATGCATGGTTTCCCAATCCTTTCACCAATCCTATGTAATGGGATTCACTTAAGCAGAGGGGTTCTACACGGTCAGTACACGGGTTGTCTAATCATGCGGCCCAAACCATATGGTTAGTTAATTTTTAAGAAACTAATTATTTACAACTAAATTTAATATAGAAAACTAATGACTAAACTCTCTCTCACCATTCTCTTGTTAACCCTGAAACACTCATCACCCAAAGGGGTGTTCTCCCTTCGATGCACAACTCTCCTCCACTATGGCCTCCTCTCATCTCTTCGATCTAGATAGTTTTAATTTCCTTCTACATCTGGTCTCCAAGGTGAGTCTTCCCCTTCTGTCTCCTCCCAGTTTCTGACTGAATATCAGCATCTGCATCACCCTATTAAATCAAGCCAATCCCTAGTTCAATATTTAACGGATTTTGTCAATTTGTTTCCAATTCTAGATTATGTGGAGTATTTCTTCAGTTGTGTTCTTGCATGTTCCAATAATTGTGATCCAAATGTGAGGGGGTTATAGTGGTTTCGGTCTGCCGACATCGTCTAAGGGTAAATTTTAATTTTAATTTTTCATTTTTCAACACTTAATGGAAAATAATACGGATTTATTGACTCCCAGGTGTTTTTAATGTTGGGTTTTTTAGCAACCCTAGACTTTAACATTTAACATTACCTGATTTTAATCATAATTATACATAAGAGTACAAGCCAATGGTCATAATGTCTAGTGTCTTGTAAGAATAAGTATATAAAAGTAAAAATGTGGGACTAAAAGAAAACATTATTTATTTAATATTCATGAAGAGAAACTAACATAAATTTCACCCTTACATAGGTATAGGGTACCCTAGGGATCACATGATTAAAGGGGGGAGCTAAACCTAAGTAAGG
Source organism: Viscum album (assembly GCA_963277665.1). Classification (NCBI taxonomy): domain Eukaryota; kingdom Viridiplantae; phylum Streptophyta; class Magnoliopsida; order Santalales; family Viscaceae; genus Viscum; species Viscum album. Next base: position 1,101,832,394 of record OY728133.1, on the reverse strand, counting down.
GAATAACCATAAGAATAAAGCATTAGCACATGCGATAGAAGGCATCACATGATGATATAAAAAAGGAATGTAAATTATGGAATAATAACATATAAACATGGGATCATATAAATATGGAATCATATAAATGTGAAAAAAAACATAAAACAAGACTTTAGTATGAGTCAAGGCTAACTGCCATGATCATTTCACATAGTAGAACAAGCCAACGATAACTGCAAAGACCATTGATCATAACGTCTCATTAGACTTAACTTCACACAATGCATGGAAGAAATATCTAGGTTCACCGATATTAACTATTCATTAATATTTTTTCCATATAATGAATAATATATAATCAATCTTACATAAACACAGGGGTTACCCATTGAAAGAATTGGGTTCCACAACCATGTCGAAAAAGCGTAATAAATGGGCATATCACAAAAGTGCCCATGAAAGAAATGAATTAGAACAAACATGGACATTTAAAAGGGTAAAATAATCATATATAACGGAGAGTGATGTCAAATATATGTGAAGATATACAATAAATGAATTTAACAATTTTTATCATTAAAACATTTTTGTGCGGTTTTAAGGAAAATACATCAGAGATTTTAAAATTGAAAAGGGAAAATATTTTATATAAAACTAGAAATATACCAAGAATATTTTATTAATAAAAATAATGATTTTTTAATTTAAATTGTTTCTTAAAAAATAGGTTATATTGCATTTGAAATTGAGTAAGAATTCGGGAATTTCCTTTAAAACAATTTTTCACTTCAGGAAGTATTGAGGAGGGAATCAATTAATGTCATGAAAATCCCCAAAAGAGAATGATTAATGGTTCTTGATAAATGAATTTAGTAGATGTAAATAGAATTTATAAGATTCAAATAAATATATAAGATAAACTCATTTTGGTTGAAGTAATGATAAGGAAGCCCGGAGGAATAAAGGAGATTAGGGTAGAATTCCCCAAAGATTACCTGTATGGTATCAGGTTAACATAAGAGGACTTCAAGATAGATAAAGGGGTTTCTTATAACTTCTAAATCATGAGGGTAGTATAGGGGAGATGATAAATAATACCCTATAATTATTTATTAAACATCAAATGGCACATCATAGTGGACATTCCGGTATAAAATTGAAATTGAAAGGATACCTTAACCTAAGTCTGATGGTGATCCTTTCTCGAACATAATGGCCGGAATAATCTAATTATGTTCATGATTTAGAAATTACAAAGTATATTTTATATGTAAATAATTTATTATAACCTTTTTAATTCCATTCATAACCATTTTCATTTTTTTGAAGTTCAATTTCATTGTTCAGGTCCGTTTATTTTATTGGTTTTTATGATCAGTTTATTAATTTTCATGAACGGATAAACATGTAAGTTGAAATTGGTTGTATATAATTAAAGTTATATTACATTATTGAACATAAATTAGATTAAAAGTTTGTATATTTAATTTGGTTACTTGTAGTGAATTCCAATCATTATATAAAACATTATCTATAACGTTTTTGGGTTAATTGGCGGTTTTTTGCTACAAAAACATGTTTTGTTTTATAATTCAAAAACAAGTGTTCAAAAGGATTACAGAGAAATAGATGAGACATAATACATATATTATTGTCTGTTTCAACCATGAAATTTTTTTTATCACCATAATTGAATATTTAATGGTAAATGAAAACATGACGTTCTAGATGGTGATAAATTAACACCTCACGAACAACGTTTTCCTTTATAAAAGAAGAAGAAGAGATGGGGATTGAATGATATATTCTCCGATAAATATCATAAAATTATAGTATATATACTATACTCGAGTTACGATAATATTTGGATTAGGATCAGTTGGAATATATTAACGAAAAGAATTTGAAAATGAAAGGAAATTAAAGGAAAAGAGAAATAGAGAGAGATACAAATTACCCCTTCAATACTCTTTAAGGCACCATAGATTGGTATTTTTATGAGACCAAAATATCTAGGATCTTGGGGAGGTATAGTTAATATTTTTTTCAGAGTTTTGACAAGGATTTAAGCTTGATATGATTTAAGATAAGTGGTAAGAAGGGGTGGTATTTATAGTGGATGAGAGGAGAGTTTTCATAATATTTAATTCTTTAATTTTTTATTTTCCCCCAAAACCCACAATAGTGATGGTTACGTGACCAAAATAGTAATTTCTTCATGTGAGTTCGTGATAATGACCTTACATCAGCCATACATCATCTTATGACATCATAATACATGTTTTTAACATTTATCGAAAATTATCCTATTTTACTATTCACAAAAAAATCATGTATCTTAGAAAAATCCCAAAAAAATAACCATAACCATTTTATGAAATGTAGAAACCAAAAATTAACTCCATTTTTCAAAAATAATTTCCTAAATATGATTAATTTAATATTTAATTAAAATCATGATTTATTCTAAAAATCTAGTTTTAAAACATTTATTTACTTATTCAAAAATATAGGCACATCATACATTCACATAATCTTATTTATATAATATCATATGTAATGATACTATTAAACAAGGTATATAAATATTCATAAGTGTAACATTTCTACTCAAAATGGTATGTTACTATTCACAAAAAAATTAACTTGGTCATATTAGACTCTGAATAACTTACTGATCGCAATAGTGTATGTCTGATTTTTGAAACTCAAATCACAAAAGTGAAAAACTAATGTTTAAAGGTCACATAATACTTATTAGTACATTGTGTTGTAATTACATTTGATTATATGAAATAATTATATTAAGGAAATTTCAATTGAAAATATTGGTTATTACATTAATCCCCCTTATGAAAATTCGACCACAAAATTTCATTTTACGTTCTATGAAATAAAAAAGTGTAGGTACATTTCCTTCATTTCCTCCTCCAGTTCCCATATTGCCTCTTCGTACTTATGCTTCCACCATAGTACTTTCACCAGGTTATTAGTCTTATTATGCAGTACTTTATCTCTATGATCCAAGATCATCACTGGATGATCCTAATAGAAAAGATCATCCTCCAACTCTACCACCTCTGAAGAGAGTACTTGTGAAGGATCTGGTAAATAATTCTTTAATAGGGATACATATAATACATCATGTACCTTGTCCATGGTAGGTGGAAGTTTGATTTGATAGCCACAACCCTGAAACGATCAAGACTTTCCAACGGGCCGATGTACTTGGGACTTAACTTTCTTTTCTTTCCAAACCTCATGAACTTCTTCACTATATATTTTCATAGAAATACCATATATCCATCATTGAATTGAAGGTCCCATCGATGATTGTTTGCATAAATCTTCTATAAAATTTGGGTTACCATAATGTTCTCATGAATGGTTTTCACCTACTCCGCCATTTCATCATCCAATTCAGGTTTTTATAGCTTACACTCACTAGCTTCATCCCAACATAACGGTGTTCTACACGTTTTCCCATAAAGGGCCTCATAGGGTGCCATTCAGATGCTTGAGTGGAAACTGTTGTTGTAGGGGAATTCAACCAGTGGAAGATATTGGTCCCATCCTCCTATGAAGTCCATAGAACATGTCCTAAAAATGCCTTTTAGTGTCTTAATATTCTGTTCTTATTGACCATCAGTTTGAGGATGATAGGTCGTACTGAAGTTTAGTTCTGTGTTTAGATCATGTTGGAGACATTTCCTGAACTTTGAGGTGAATCTCAGATCTCAATCAGATACAATAGATAGTGGTACTCCATGAAGCCTTAACACTTGTTTGATTTATATCTGTGCATGTTGGTCCAAATATAATTCCTCTCAAATCAAGATAAAGTGAGATATCATTGTAAGATTATCCACAAGGACCCATATATCATTTTTTCCTCTAGATTTCCTTGGAAGTCTAGTGACAAAGTCCATGGTGAGGTTCTCTGACTTCTATATTGGTATGGATACTGGTTACAACATCCCCCTAGACTTATGCCTCTCAGCCTTCACTTGCTGGCATACTAGTCACATGGATGTATATTCAACAATCTCCCTTATTATATTATCCCAAAAAAAGTTCTCTTAGATATCTTGATACATCTTTGTGCTCCTTGGGTGGATAGAGAAGGTTGATCTATGTGAATCATTCAGAAGCTCCCTCTTTGTCTCTATATTAGATGGTACTCATAATCATGATCCAAATATTACAACTCCTTCCTCATTCATCATGAAATCCAAGGATTTTCTATTTCTGATAGTTTCCACACTTTTTAGAATTTCCAAATCTTTTCTTTGAGAATCCTTTATTTTCTCCATGAGGGATGGTTGAGAAATCACTTGACAATGGGTTGATGATGTTCCTCCTTTAATGATTCTCGTGTCCATCCTCTAAAAATCTACGAAGATTGGATCCTTTTCAATTCGCATCATTGATAAAGTGGCATGATTCATTCTACTTAGATGATATGCCACCTTATTTTTAATAGTGTAATGGTAATGGAATGAGAATTCATAATCCTTGATGAGATCCAACTATCTTCAGTGGAACATATTAAGCTCTTTTTGTATGAATATATATTTGAAACTCTTGTGATCAGTCTATATCTCACACATATCCCCATGGAAATAATGCCACCAGATTTTCAATGAATAGATCACAACCGCCAACTCCTGATCTTGTGTAGGATATGTTTTCCCATGGATTTTCAGCTGCCTTGAGGCTTAGGCTATCAAATTATCATTTTTCATCCACAGGCATCCAAATCCCTTCTTTGAACCATCACTATACATTATAAATAGTTCTCCACTTACTGGGACTGTAAGTACTGGCGTAGTGATAAACCTCTTCTTCAACTCCTTAAAACAGTCTTCAATTTCCTAAGTCCAGAAAAACATTACTCCTCTTCATGTCAGCTTGGTCATTGTGTTTGAAAACCATGAAGTGTTCTTCAGAAATCATCGGTAATACCCAAATAGACTATGAAAGCTATGGATATCCATTACAGATGTTGGCTCGGCCCACTCTTTAATTACCTTTGTCTTGGAAGGGTGCACAGATATCCCTTTGCTGGTGATAACATACCCGATTAAAAATACTTTCTCCATGTTTAACGCACATTTACTATACTTTTATTACATCTTATCCATTCACAAAGTCTTTAATAATGTATTCAAATGCTCTTCATGTTCCTCTTTTCTCTTTCAATATATCAGAATATTGTCAATAAAGAAAAAAAGTAATTTTGAGGTAATATATAAAGACCGAATTCATTAAATCCATGAAAATTTCCAGAGAATTAGTGAGTCTGAAGGGCATCACTATGAACTCATATTGTCCATACCTCGTTCTAAATGTATTCATGGGAATAAATTCCCCCCTCACCTTTAATTGGTGATATCCTGACCGAAGTTCCACCTTATAGAAATATATGGTCCCATAAAGCTGATTGAACAAGTCATCTATCTGTGGTAGGAGACAAGTGTTTTTATTGTTATTTTGTTGAGCTCACAAATATCAATGCAGAGGTGCATTGATCCATCCTTCATGGAGAATAGGACTGTTTCACCCCACAGTGAAGCACTCAGGTGTATAAAACCCTTCTCCAGATTCTCCTGTAACTGCTTCTTTAGCTCTTCTAACTCTACGATGGCCATTCTGTATGGTTTCTTTGATATAGGTAGAGATCCATGAATAAGACAAATTGAGATCTCAAATTCTAGGTCAGGTGGAATACTAGAAAATGCTTCAGGGAATACATCAGGGTAATTCCTCATGATGGGCATGTCTTCAAACATGATTCTCTTCTTTGTACAAATCATTTGAGCAAGTAATTCTTGCTCCTAAGGAATTAATATCCAAATTTGAGAAAGTGATTCTAAAGTAGATATATCTTCCTCATTACACTTGTAATTAATTAGAGGATGCTTTGGGATGTGAAGAGTGATTCTCCTTTCCCAACAGTTGTATTTGTATAAATATCGTCAATACATGACCAAGATAGCATAAAACTCCACTAAAGGATGTAATTCAAGATTTTTTGGGAGTTTTAGTCCACAAATGTAAACCGGAGAGGAGTTATAAACCATAAATGAAATAATTTCTCCATTCTTTATTCTCATAGATATCTTGTCCTCCAAATTTTGAGGTTGTATTTGAATAGTTCTATTAATATTGAAATATATGAAAGAATGCATAGAACAATAATAAAATAGTATGTTCACCAGTCATGAATGAATAAATATTGTACATTTCATTACATCATTTTCCGGATCCGCCTCAACAATATTTATATCATAAGCACTTCCTTGTTTCCTTGGAGGTTGTTGTTGAATTCCTCCGACGTTCCTTGTCTTAGGAAATTTTTTTCATAATTCCCATGCTTTTTACAATTGATTATTACACTAATCGCTAAGTGTTAATCCAAAATTTTCTTTTATTCTTTCACATTTGTGGATTTTTCATATCTCTATGTCATTTCACGGCCATATTTCCCTTTATTAAAAATTTGAAGTAATTCTTGGTTCCCTTTAGACATTTACCATGATACTTATTCCTGCAACCTTTACAATTGGTATAGTCATGATTCTTTCCATCATGTGATTTGTTTATTTAACCACACATGTTGTTCACAATTTTACTCTTATTTTTACTGGGCCTATAAGAAAATTTGGAATTATCAATCTTAATTTCAACTTAAGACACAGTGGACTATCTTCTCATAATATTCAAAGCCTTGAATTGCTGATTATTTTTATAGGCTTGGCTTTAGTCAACTAATGAAGTGATCCACCTTTATTTTAGTGTTCTTAAAAAATCCAGAGGCATAACATGAAAGGCTTGTAAAGTTTTCTTCACACACCCCGATGGACTCAACTTCCTTCTTCTTGAGTTGGAGGAACTCTCTTTCTATCTTCAGACAGAGGGTTTGAGGAAAAAAATTATTTAGAAACATCCAATTGAATTCCTCCCATTCCATGGAATCAATTTCCTCTTGGAACATTGTATTCTTGATCAGTGTCCACCACTGATCTTCTTCCCCATCAAAAGAATAGACCACCAATACAACTTTCTCTTATTCTAAACATTGGAGGATGGAGAATAACTTTTTAATGGAGTTAATCCACTATTACACATGGTGGGGATCATAAGATCCTCTAAACATGAGGGGTATTTTCCACATGAAAGATTCTTCAGATACTTTTACTTTCCTTATAGGAGGAGGTCATTCCACATGATTCAAGTTATTATTCATAACATGAACCAACTAAGAAACTATTTTCATGAAGATTTGAGAACCCATTCCCATCATAATAGGAATATAATTATGGAAATCTTCACATTTCCTATCACATTGGTTATTATAACTTTTTCTTTTATTTCCCTCCATTATCTAAGAAAAATAAAATACAATTAGTGGGATTTAATACATAGTTATTTAAGGTAAATTTTTTTTGAACATAAACGATAAACTTATAAAAGATAAGTATATCCTAACTTTTTATTCATTAGGTTTAAATCTTGTTTATCCTCGATCTATTTCGTAACTTATATTATTGTGGGATTTTTTTATTCCCATAATAATCATTTGTAATAAACATAGGAATTTACCATAGAATATCCCCTGGGAGAGTCAAACCAAGAGTGCATCAAGAACCATTGTTGTGTACTAGGGTACCTCGGGTCAGGACCAAAACTCCTTGTCGATGTTCTCACTCCTAGGTACATCTGTTTCACTGCCACCACTACTTGTTTGTATCTAGAAAGGGAGGTATTTTCATGATAAACCACTTACTCTATACTTAACAAAATTTTGGGATGTTCTCTTATACTTAGTCTCATCCTTAAGGTTCTCACTAAGGTTCTCTATTCCCAATCCCCAAAAATAACTAGACCATCCTCTTAAATTAACTATAGAAATGCTATCCTTTTACATTTAACATTTCATGATTTTAAGTATAATTATACACTAGAGTACAATCCAAGGATCATTAAGACTAGTGTATTCGAAGAATAGATACATAAAACTAAAAACATGGGACTAAAAGAAAAAATTATTTATTTAATATTCAAAAAGAGCTCCTAACATCCATTGATCCCTTATATCTACATAAGATACCCTAGGGATCACAATAATAAATGGATGAGCTAAAATCATAGTAAGGGAATAACCATAAAACAATGAAATATCACATGGGATAGAAGGAATGACAAGATGATATATAAAAAGGCATGTAACACATAGAATCATAACATATAAACATGGGATAATATTACCATTGAGTCACAGAAATGTGTTTTCAACATAAAACATTACATTTGAACAAGTCAAGTTTAGCCAAAAATATCCTTTCACATATTATCACAAGCCAAGTCTAACCGTCATTATCATCGCACATAACATCTCATGAGACTTAACATTACCCAATTCAGTGGAGCGCTATATGGTAACACCCATGTTAACATTTCATGAATATTTTTCCCATAATGAATCATACACAATCAATTTTACGTATACATAAGGGTTACCCATTGAAAGAACTAGGTACCACAATCATTTCGTAAACCGTAACAAATGGGAATATCATAAATGTTCCCAAGATTTAAATGAATTATAATATACATGGAAGTTATAAAGGGTAAAGTAGGAATGTATAATGGTATGGGATGTCAAATAGAATTCAAAACATATAATAAATGTATTTAATAAATTTTAGCATTAAATCATTTTTGTGCTGTTTTATGGAAAATATTATAGTACTTTTAAAATAAGAAAGGGAATATATTTTATATAAAATGGTAAGTGAACCAAGAATGTTTTGATAATAAAAACAAGGATTTTTTAAATTAAATTTTTTCTTATAAAATAGGATAGAGTGAACTTTAAATCAATTAAGAATTCAGGAAGTACCCTTAAAACAAGTTTTCTTTTCGGGAAGTATTGAGGGTGGAATCACATAAAAGCTTTTATATCACTAAAAGAGGATGATGAATGGGTCATGATAAATGAATTTAGTACATGTAAAGATAATTTATAATATGATCATAAATATATTAGATAAATAAATTTTTGTAGAAAGAATGATAAGGAAACCCACAGGAATAAAAAACATTCGGGTAGAATTCCTCACAGATTTCGGCATGGTATCAGGTGTTCTTAAGAGGGATTAAATAGAGAGAAATAGGTTTATAATCACTTATACATAATGTGGGAAGTATATAAGATTTGTGTAATCATATCTCATCATTTTTTGATTACACATCAAATGTAATAGTATATATGAACTTCATGTATAAGAGAGAAATGGAGAGGATCCCTTACCAAAAGTTAGATGTGGATCTTTTATTAAACTTAAATACCTGAATAATCAAATTATGTTCACTAATTAGTAACTAAAAAACCCCTTATATATGTAAATAATTTATTATAACCCTTTTAAGTTCATTCATAACATTTTTCAATAGTTATGAGGTTCAATTTCATTGTTCATGTCCATTTGTTATCTTGGTTTTTATGATCGATTTACTTATTTTCAAGAACGGAAAAACATATAAGTTTAAAGTGGTTATTAAGAATTGAATATATATGAAATAAGTTTAAATACAGGATATTACATGGTTATAAATTTATTTTGGTTACTTGGAGTGAAGTGGAATAATTATATAAAACATTTGTGATAACCTTTTGGATTAATTGTTGGTTTTTGGCCACAAACAACATGTTTTGTTTTGTAAATAAAAAACATGAGTAATAAAAGAATAAAGGGCCGTATATGAGACATAATACATATATAATAGAGTTTATAAACCATGAAAATGATTTCATGACCATAATTGAATATGGTAACAGAAAATGAAAACATGTCATTCTTGAAGGTGATAAATTAACACCTCAGGAACAATGTTTTCCTATATAAAATATAAAGAAGAGAATAAGGGGTTTGGATGATATATTCTATTAGTAATTTCATAATATTACATAATATGTAGTATAATTGAGTTACAATACCATGTGGATGAGGATAAGTGGGGAGAGATTTATGAAAAGTACTTGAAATTGAAAGGAAATTAACGGAAGAGAGAGAGAGGAATTACCTCTTGAATCCTCCTAAAGGCACCTTGGATTATTATTCTTATGATACGAGAAGCTCTAAGAAGTTATATTGGGGATTGGGAAGTTATTTGGGCATAGTTATGACAAGTATTGAAGCTTTATATGTGTGATGTGAAGAGGTAAGGATGGGTAGTATTTATAGTGGAGGAGAGAAGTGTTTTCATAATATTTAATTCCTTAGTTTATTATTTTCCATCAAGATGAGTAATAGTGATGATTACATGACCAAAAATAGTAAACTGTTCATTTTATTTCTATATGATGGCCTTAAATTCTCCATTCATCTGATGATGACATCATAATTCAGGTATTTAGAATTTATTGTAAATTATCATACTTTACTATTCACCAAAATTCAAGTATTTTAGAAAAATCCAAAAAATTCACCCTAACCATTTTTCAATGAATAGAAACTAAAAATGAACTCCATTTATCAAAAATAATTTTATAAATATGATTAATTTAATATTTAATTAAAATTAAAATTTATTCTAAAAAACCTATTTTAAAACATTTATTTAGTTATTCCAAAATATAGGCACATCATAATTTTACTTATATATTATTTATATACTGTCTTAATTAAGGTTAGTATTCATCAAGATATATCACTAATCAAAATGGTAACATTACTATTCATAGGTTTATGTTTCTATTCCCAAAAAATTATGTTGGTCATATTGGACTCCAAATAACTTACTGATTGCAACATTGTAAGTCAGAATTTTGAAATTGAAATAAAAAAAGTTAAAAACATATTTCTAAGGTTCGAAAAGTTTTTAGTTGTTCATTTTTTTGTTATTTCATGTGATTATATGAAATAATTATAAGAAATAAATTTACATTGAAAACTTTGGATCATTAGAGTGTTGGTCCCTGCATGGTGGTTTCGAGTCTCCATGTCCAAGGTTACTTGCCTATATGGGAATATGTAAGAAAATATATGTATATATATATATATGGGTTACCCCATTATGTGTATAATCATACATGGTAGAGATTATAAATTCACGAGGCTACGTGTTCCCATGTATATATATATAAATGCATGTGTAGGTGAGTGATGATAGGTATATGCACATAAGCATATATGTAAGGATCACCTTGAACATGTTCATGGACATGAAGGAATGTGTAAAGGGGCTAGGTGTCCTTTCATCTCATCAATGGTGCCTACACCCAGTGGGGGAGTAGCATCCTTTGGTTAGAAAGCACTAAGAGCCTATGTGAACAACTTGGTTCCTCTTTGAGTTATGGTCCCTATCCTATGCCTTTTAAATTGACAAAATGCATCACGTTTACCTCGATCCTCTTATAGATTATTCCCAAATTCATTATTTGATAGATTTAATGAATTTACAATGATGATAATGATTTTATTGTTAAACAATTTCATAGTTTTGTAATAATACCCCTCCAACGGAGGTGTTCTATCTTTAAATACTCACTGTGATGGGTTATATTTTTTTATCTTTCTTATCAATGTTGACTGATACTTATCTATGAATTGATCTCACTATTAGAATATTTAATGTTTAGAATATCACCCTTGTGGGCGTTTATTAATGAATACTCACCATTAAATGTGATTATTAAATGCATAGGTTTCTTCATGATTGGGTTTTCCCCAAATAAAAAAATGTACAATTATTTGTGGCACCTTCTAAGCTTCACTTTGTATTATAAGAAATTATTTGTCTTTGTTAGCTAGTGTAATGGTAATAAATCAACTGAAATGGAATGAGATCAATGAGAACCATCCATTAATTGTATTCGAATGCTTTGATTAAAAGGAACAGATCTTGGTGGTACGACCATGCCTTGGGTTAATCTAATAAGTATTAATTTTGAAGGTTAAATGGTTAAAATAAAAGGCTTGTGAGTGGAGTGGTTAGATCATTCCCTTTAGGACATATAACAGAAAGTATATGAGGTTATTCTTATTATATTGAGTTACGAGTTTAAACATGCTACTTTAAATTGTTAGGGCTATTTATGATTGAACCTGACCACTTCTACGTTACATGGGAGGTTGTACCTCTAGTATTAAGTTTTATGGATGATTGTGTTTCCTTATGCATGAAATTATAAGTATGAAAATTATTTTTAATGATTATGTATGGAGTCATTAATATCCCATTCCTTCTATGGTAAATGATTATGTATGAGATGGATTCTTAACTTGTTCGATTATTATTACAATCTCTTATGGATGGGAGGCAGTCATACCCCATGCCATCTATGGAAATGACTATGGGTAAGAGGCATCCTTACCTCATTCCACGTATATAACCTCCTATGGATGAGAGGCATTACTAATTTGTTCCATGTATATAATCTCCTATAGATAATAGTCATTATTACCTCGTTCCATTTATATAATTTCCCATGGATGAGAGGCGTTATTACCTCATTCCATTTCGATAATCTCCTTTGGATGAGAAGCATGATTGCCTCATACCAAGGATCACCTATATATATATATATATATTCGAATGGACGAGAGATATTTTAACCACATCATGGTAATAACCTCATCCTGGTGATAACCAATACATACATACATAGACATATATATATATACAATTAAACATGGTGACTTGATCAGACATACCAGCCATAGGATGAAGCATGTATCTCTAGCAAGTGTCCCCCAGTAACATGGACGGGTTTTGTATATTTATTTTATTCCATCATAATATTACATACCCTCACACTATTAATTTAATATTACACTATCTAGTTTGGTCTAGACATAGGTGGTGTCGGCCTACTGAGATTTATATCTCACACCCTACTTAGTATACCATTGCATCGGGGTCCCGAGAAGACATTTTTGGTTCATAGAACTATAGACCATGGTTGATTACATGTTGTTTTGTGCTTTTACATAGAGTTTGGATCAATGTAATGAGGTGGATACCATGATACTCATGGACATTTTCTTCAGGATTTAGTTCTTTTTCCTTAGTCGATCCCTGTATTGTAAATTATGTTTTCATTAATTCTTAGTTTATGTATCAATATCATGGAATTCATTCATTTTATAGAATGGTATTGGAATATTTTATTAAAATAATATTATCTATCTCCCACTACTTTATCACTGCTTTATACTGATTCTATTGATATTTCATGATGGTTATTACTATATGTTTACCACTATGCACTCTAATTATGAGGGTATAGTTTCCCCACTGTCTATCCTTTCACCCTCCCTAGTAGTAGGTAGCTTCTAGCATACAGGGATACATGCTTAACGTTAGGTGACCCACCAGTCTGGCTACCGGATTAATTATTAGTTTCATCGATACATAATAAAGTGGTATCAAACGTTGTCTCATTTTCATTGACTTACAATTTTCTGTAGTAAAATAGAAGATTAGGAATGTGTACACACTTGTTTAATATTTTTTCATGGGGCTAATCACCTCACATATGGGAAATATCCATGTGCCCATGGAAAGGGTTGTTATTCACTACTATTCTCTGTTACAATTAATGTGATTTCATCGTGGCCGAATATTGTATTCGCACGACTTATGATATACAAACATTATCGAACTTCATAATTGGACTTATATGGTAATAAATTCCCAATACGTGCATCAAAATAGGAATATAATAATTAACATTTCATGCATGTACCGTTCCATATAGTTTAACGTTTAGAGCAGCTTGTTGATTTAATGCCTTGAGTGTTATCCCATTATTTATTCTATAACATTCTTTTATGTTAGCTACTGATTATACCAGGCCTTTACGTTGTTTATAATTCCTTCTATTTTAAATTCTTATGATATCTTGTTTTCCTTATTATATCTGGGTTGTGAATGAATGGGAACCTATTTTTGATTGTAATGTGTGTGGGAACCTTATAACTAGAAAAGAGTAACCCGTAAATTCAAACCACCTGGAGCATGAAACATACTTACACCTTAATGATATTATTAAAACTCACAGTCTACTAAGTTTAAAATCTAATGTGAATTTATATTGACTAAAGGGGATCCAAATTCTTAAATTTAATGTGCATGGGTGCTTTACAAGTTGGTAGGTGGCCACCCATATGATTGGACTGTTGTTTTCATGCATGGTAAATTATGAATTGAGTTCGTTTTGATTAATGGGATCCAATTTTGAATCCATTAATTTTATAGGCACATCAAGAATTGTTAAATGATATCCCATATTACATTTGATGATGTGATGATCTGTGAGATGACTTTAAATGTGAAAAATATTTGGTTTTAATCTTAAACAAAATTGGTTGTCTTCTAAAATGTACAACTATACCGAAGTAGGTAATTTGTTAAATTTTTATATGATATGAACCATTTGGGTGTTTTAATACTAATGACTACCTAACTTCTATTGGGTGGAATTCTGTTGAACCCAGGTTGGTTAAAATCATGTACCCTATGTTTCTATTTTGAAAATTGGTATTTGATGCATGAAAATTAATATATTTAGATGTAAATGATTTAAATGTGCATATATGAAAAGGTTATGGAAGTGGATCCTATAGTGGTGTGTTAATACCCTCAAGTATGGGTAGTTTTCAGTTTAAATTTCTGTTTCCTTAGAACGGAAACGGTAGTGTTCTTCAAGGCTATTTTTTTTAGAAATGACTTTAATGACAGTATTTTGGGCCTATGACTTGAGTTTGGCATGACCCCATGCTCGTTTGGTGCTTGTTCATTGTAAGGGGATAACCCATGGTAGGTATATCCCTTATAAATTTATTTATTTATTGTTATTTTCTGTTGTTTTCTGATGTTTGGTACCATTTGGGTGACGTTGTCCCAAGTATGACTTCTAGTTTTTAAATGAAACCCATGTTCAGATGGGATTTCATTCTTTCGATGACTTTTTTATGGGAATGAGCATCAGGTAATTCTCATTTTTTGTTGTATAGACATGCCTCAGGCATGGTAAATTGTTTCATAGGTCATCTGAGCATTTCTTTTCCTCAGTGATGGATGACTTGATATGTCGTCCTTAAAGTTAATGGTCATATGTGGCTATACAACATTGTAATGAATATCTTGTATTGTTGACTGTGTTCTCAGGTTATCTCCATAATTTATTGACTTGTGAGTTACGGAATTAGGTTCATCCCAATGTTCGGGAGAACTATCTTGAGAATTTGGTGTTTTTACATTCTGGTCTGTGTTGGTTTTTGTTTCCTTGTCTAATGTATTGATGTTGTGATCGTGGATCAGTGGAGTGCCCTAATGGGGCCGATAAATATTCCCTTCAAATTATAATGATTAACTATTGAAAAATTATTTCAAAATGGTCGGATTTATAAATCTTTCTTGGGGATATTGGGTTTTGTAGAGAATGGTGTTTACTTGGAGGGGAGGTTTTAAGTTGTTTTGGTTGTGTATTTTCCCCTAGTAAAAACCATTGGTTTTGGTTAGACATAAGTGGTATCATTTAAATGATGATGGATTTTCTAAAAATGGAAAATACATTATGATCAGTTTGAATGATGGTGTGTAAGTGGGTGAATCCATGTTTCAACTTTGAAGTAGACCTATTGTGGTTCGACTCTTCCTCCTCCATGTAATCAGGTTTGTTTGATTGGAATCTATAAAAAATAATCTTAGTGTATTCTAATAAGAGATGATCATGCCCCCCCATATTTTCTTCATTCTAGATGCACTAATTGAGTGTTGGTCTTACATCGTTCTAATGCTTTAACGTTGTTGGTCTTGTATTGGGTGGTTCTCTTAAATCATTTCACATGGGATCCACGGTTTTCCTTATGGTTAAATCATATAAACATCATGGGGGAGTCGATTATTTGTTTCAGTGAAAGTGTTTGGGAAAGAATTGAGCTACCTTGGGAGATAGCAACACATGTCATCTTTTAGAACACTGGTCGTCTAATCTGGGTATCTTCTTAATTAGTTAGTCATAGAGAATTGATTTTTTTTCTCTCTTTTTTTAGTGAATACGGTTATTGAAAACCCATTTTAAGGCATGTCGTTAATTTATGATGAGTTCAGTTGATTTCGGTCGGGGCCTTGCATGAAACGTTGACTCAACATGGGCTTTGGGGTCGATAGGATGTTGACCATTTAGTCATATTAAATTCATACCAGGAGCATTGTCAAATTCTTAATGGAATTATTTTAATGAAAATTCCAAACGTGGTTGAGTCATAGTTTGGAATTTTCCTCATAACATTAAATCCAAAGGTTGAAAGTCCCTTTGGCTATATTCTTGATGAGATGATGAGATTATCATGTCTCTAGATGAACTTGATCATGTAAAAGGCATCTTCGTGTTTTCGTTGGATGATGAGTGTTTTCTCAGGATGTAATGTCTAATGTTTCGTATTCCTCTTAAATGCATAAGGGTGTGTTGGGAATTTCTAAATACAACGCAACCACTTGAACAAATATTCATTACCCCAATAGGCCGGGTGATGTGTTATGTTGTTTCCAAAGGCTTCTATGAGATGATAAGTTCTATGGTGGGAAGGTTGTAACGACCCATATTTTTTACTAGACTAAAATGTGAAGGATTTTGAAATTTTTCAATTACTAATGCTCTTTTTTTTAAACCAAGCCTCAAAATAGAATTCTGCAAGTTGGATCCTTTAAAATGATGTTTTTGGACTTGGGTGAATGCTCATTATGTTTCCCGGATGGCTCAAGGAGTTTCAGGTGAACTAAACTCATAAAAGAAAAGTTTTGAAACATAGTATAGGGTGCACCGTTGGCTCATGTTCTTCTATCCTATTTTTCCTACTACAGGTAACCATGCAACCTTTTCATAGGGTGTAGATCCATTTCATATGGCCTTTTCATCATATCCCAAAACAAGTTCCTAGCCCATGAAAGGGGATTCACTTCAGCAAAGAGGTGTTGCATGGTCGGCACATGGTTTGGCTAACCGTGTGGCCCAAA
The DNA here is from genome assembly GCA_963277665.1 of Viscum album. Classification (NCBI taxonomy): domain Eukaryota; kingdom Viridiplantae; phylum Streptophyta; class Magnoliopsida; order Santalales; family Viscaceae; genus Viscum; species Viscum album. The sequence continues at coordinate 1,101,815,381 of OY728133.1, read as the reverse complement.
CCATGTGGTGTGTTAATTTTTAAGAGATTAATTATTTAAAATTAAATTAAAAATAAAACACCAAAACTAAACTCTCCCTCACCCTCTCTTATTCGTTCCACAGCACGCAGAACCCCTAGGGGGTTCCCCCTTCGATGTTTAGCTATCCTCCATTACGTCCTCCTATCCTTTCATAGATCCCATCGGTTTTCTTTGCATTCCTCATCCGAGTCTCTAAGGTGACTCTTCTATCGCCCTATGGAATTTAGTCGAACCCTAGGTCGAGGGTTAATGGATTTTCAATATTTTCATCTAGTAATAGGTTGTACAGAGGATTCCTCTGGTTGTGTTCTTTCATTTTCCATAAACCATAGCCAAAGGCATGGTGGTTTGGTTGGTTTTGGTCTATAGATATCTTCTCAAGGTATGTTTTTTTCTTGGGTTTTCACCCATTAATTTAGAATATTATGGTGTATGAGTCCTTGGTGTATAATTCGTAGTGTGTTGGTTCTTTCTTGTTGGTTTCCAGTCACCGATTCTATGTAGACTTTCCTTCTTGTGCTTAGGAAAGTAAATATATATTTTTGGGTTCCCCTTTACATGTATAATCATCCTTTGCAGTGATTATAGATGCATGGGGCTAGGTGTTCCCATATATATATATACAAATGCACGCATACGTGAGTGGTGACTGGTATATGCACATAAGTATATATATAAAAAGATACCCTTTTACATGTTCATGTAATTGAGGATGTTTTCATGGGGGTTTTATGTCCTTGTAGGTATTTGAAGGTTCATATACCTAGTGGGGGAGAAGCAACTTTTAGTTAAAAAGCTCCAAGAGCTGAAGTGGATGTCTAGGTTCCACTTTGAGGTAAGGATTGTATCCTATTCCCTTTGAAATAAAAAATACATCTTATTTACTTTGGTTCATTTATATTATATTCTAAAATGAATTATTTGATAAATTAAATGAACTACTTATGACGCTAAATTATTTTCCAGAAAAATAAGGTCACGATTTTGCAATAAAATCCCTCCAACAGAGTTGTGATGTCTTCGAAAATCCATTGTGATGGGTTATGTGTGTTTAACATACTTATCCATGTTTCTTGATAGATCTATATATATTTTTCACACTCTTGGAATATGGATTGTTTAGAACATAACCCTTACTGATATTTTTCGATGGATTTTCTCCCTTAAATGTGACAACTAAATTAATAGCTTCCTCCATTTGTGGGGTTTCCCCAGGTAGGAAAATGTCCAATTATTTTTGACACCATTTAAGTATCCCCATGTATTATAATAAATTATTTGTAATGATTATCGAGTTTAAAGGTAATACATAAAACATAATGAAATGATCCTAGTGGGAACCATTCTTCAATTGTATTGGAATGATAGGTTGAAATAGAACCTATTTGGGGGGTATGATCACGGCATGGGTTAATCTAAGAAGTATGGATTATGAAAGATAAATGGATAAAAAAGTCTTGTGAGTAGATTGGTGAGATCATGCCCTTGATGAAAAATATGGGGAACACATATGAGGATATTATTATTATTTTTAGTTATTATTTTAAACATGTAACTTTTAATAGTTAAGCCTTTTTATAATTGAACCAAGTTGCTTCTATGATACATGAGAGGTTGTGCCTCATCTCTTATCTTTTATGAATGACTGAGATTCCTTATGAAATAAATTATAAATATGAAAATGATTGTGAATGATTGCGTATGGAGGCATTCATAACCCATTCTATCTATAGTAAATGATTATGGATGAGGGGTATTCATACCTCGTATCATTATTATTACATTCTCTTATGGATGGGAGGATATCATAGACCATTCCATATATGTAAATGACTATAGAAGAGATAAATTCTTACCTCATTCAATGTATATAAACTACTATGGATGAGAAGCATTCTTACCTCATTCCATGTACATAATATCCTATGGACCAAAGGCATTCTTACCTCATGGCATTTATATAATTTCCCATGGACGAGAGGAATTAATACCTCATGAAATTTATATAATCTCCCTTGGATGAGAGGCATGATTAACTCATACCAAGGATCAACTCTATGTGTATATATTTATATATAATCGTAAGAGAGGCAGGTCGACCTCCTCCCGATGATAACCTATTCAAATATATATATATATATATATAATTAAACATGGTGACTTGATCAGACATATAAGCATTGGATGAAGTAGTTATTGTCGTCAGGGTTCCCAAGGAACCTATATGGGTGTTTTATATTTATTTAATTCTCTCATTAATACTAAATACCTTCACACTATTAATTTAAAATTACATTTTCAGGTTTGGGATAGACACCGGTGGTGTCGGCTTACTGATATTTATATCTCACACCCTTCTCAGGCCGCCATTCCACTAGGGTACCCGAGTAGACCTTTCATGTTCACAAGAATATGAACCTTAATTGATTGATTTTTTATATGTGCTTTTACCTAGAGTTATGGGCAAATGACTCAGACGGAGATCAGTATGATCTTGGATATCACCTTCAGACTTTATTTCTTTTTCCTTAATTTGGACATTTGTTGTAAAACATGTTGTTCGTTACTTCTTAGTTTATGTATCAATAACATGATATTTATACATGTTATATACTAGAATTAGCCTCATTTATTATATTTCTATTATCTGTCTTTCACTGCTTTATCATTGCTTTATACTACTTCTGCTAATATTTGTTGATTGTTATAACTTTCTGTTTACTGTTGTGAAATATGATTATGAGGGTGTAGTCTCCCAAAAAACTACACTTACACCCTCTTAGCTAATCAGTAGCCTCTAGTGCACAAGGAGAAACGTTGTAATTCAAGTGACCCATCGGTCCAGCTATCGGGTTAATGGTCATCCGGGTTGGGCTGTTACAAAGGTGATTAGTGGAATAATAAATTCAAGTTGAAAATTTCAATATTTTTTTTTTAATTTAAATCAGCATATTTCAACCAGGATATATGTGAAAATCCTCTAAGTAAATGAATTTTAAAATATTAATATGTATAATTTTCATCATTATTAGTTTTGGAAGAGAACAACTTTGTGATCGATTTCAAACCCTTATTTTCTCTACCCTAAGAATGTCTCATGAAGACTTTGAGTGGAATTAAAGAAGACGCATTTCTGAAAGTGAAATTATGCCATCCTATAAAGACCCGGAATTACCATGTAATTATTTTTAGTTAAATGGTAATTTTATGAGTCCGATAAAATTGACAGTGCGTGATTCGGAGACCCGGTGTTCCCGGAATCAATTTCTGAAGTTTTGTTCGGTTACGTTTAGTGAATGTTCAAATGGCTTTTTATAACATTTGAACTGGTGCATGGAATTGAAATTTTGGGGCACCGTTGAACTCGTAGCACCGGTATTCTCTTAAGGAGACTCTCACCTCGACGGAAGTTGGTCGAGGGTGAAAGTTAGTTTTTGTGTTTTTCGTGAAAATAATAAAATAAAATAAACACAAAATTTATTTTATTTTATCTATTATAACCACCCATGTGGAAGTTTTATGTGGGGACCACAACACCTTAACCTCTCATGAGAGTTTATGGTGGTGGGGACCAACCGAGGCCTAAATATCCTCTTCATGATTATATGTGGTGGGGACCAACCGAGTTCTAAAAACCTCCCAATTTGAATTTGGGAGCAGGCACCACCTGACCCCCTATTAATGGAAGGGAGAGGAAAACCTCTCAACACCCTCAATAATGTGGAGGTGTCTCTTGATCTTCCTCCACATTAATTCTTCCAATGCACCAATTGATTATTCCATCTTCCATTTAATCAACTCAACCATTTTGAAAATTATGCCAAAAATTAATCTATTATTTAGGAGTTATTATTTCATTTTGGTGGAACTTGGGAGAGAATAAATATTGGGAGAAATATTGGGAGAAGTATCCCAACGAAGAACTATCCACCTATGAAGAATGCCGAAGAGGAACGCCTTCGACTATGAAGAATGACCTCGACTTGGATTTCTTTTCTCGGAACATCCATCGATGTAGCACGTGTTCGTCTAAAATGAATTGACGTCCACTTTCTCGCGCTAACGTCACCCAACTTCGAAAAAGGTATGGATTTTATTTGAATATGATATTATTTCCATGATTCTTTCCTTCTCAAACAAAGAACACAGATTAACTTTTAAATATTTCTTCTGCATATGTTTTCCTTTTGCGGGTTTGGGGATGAATCTTTGTGGGAGGGTATGTTGTGCTTCGTTCTTGTGATCCAAATGGTACCACCCAAAACGCGGAGGGTGGGGACCAAACCAACATGGAATGACCCCTCTATCGTTCTCTTTTGCGGTGTTCTTCAAAATGGAGGAAGGCGACAATGACGTCGAAGGCAACGGTCGTGCCACCCGCGACCTCCATGACCCGCGCCACCCCCGCAGCGTTCCGCGCTACCACTGGCCAAACCGACCGTGCTCCCTCATGGTGCCCCGGCCGAACCGCCCAAGCGGTCTCTGCCCTTCTGGTCGCGCTGCCCCAGGATGGGCCGAGCCACCCTGTCCACATTGTCCGCAGGCCGAACCGGCCCTGACCACGCCAGCTCGTGGTTCCCTTCCGAGCTGCCACAGCTGCGCCATCCCCCGGCCTCCCGAGCCCCCAGCCGAACCCACACCCTTGTGGCGCCCAGGCTGAGCCGGCCTCCCACAACCCTCATCGTGCCTCGACCGCAGGGGCCTCCCGCATCCCTCCCAATGCCCCGGCCGACCGTGAGTCGGCCTCCCGCACCCCTCGCAGTGCCCCTGCCGCGCGGGTCTCCCATGCCCCTCACGGCGCCCTGGCCGAACCGGCCTCCCGCACCCCTCGCGGCGCCCCGGAGGAACCGGCCTCTCGCACCCCTCACGTCAACCCAGCCACACCGGCCTCCCGCACCCCTCGTGGCGCCCCGGCCGCTCCGGCCTCCCATGCCCCTCACGGTGCCCTGGCCAAGCCAGCCCGCGCCCTCACGGCCCCCTCCAGGCCGAGTTTCCTAGGGTGCGCCCCCCAAGCCAAACTGCACTCACACCGACCTGCGGCCTATTTGCGCCCTCGCAGTTGGTACGTACCCCCATGGACCTCTGCAACCTCGCGGCCGACTGTACTGGGCCCAGTGGGCCGGGCCAAACCCAACGGGCGGGCCTGCCCACCAGGTAGGGCCATCCCGAACCGGGTTGGCCCGGGCTGGGTCGAGCTGGGTCAGACCGGACCCGGGCCCACTATGGCCCTTTACTTTCTTTTGGTCGTATCATTGGCACTAGATGCCCGTACGACCGACAGTCAGCGGCCCTGGTAATCCTAGAGCATGACATTCCCAATGAGTATACCACGATGGAGTTTGGGGTATAGTTGAGTTATGGTCAAGTTCGATCGTGCACGAATATAACCGGGCCCAGAGGCCTAAAAGGCTAGTAACTCATAGACTGGTCATCCGATTGACGTGTCGTCTGTTCCGTTGAGACCTATATTAAATGGTGGACCTTTGAGATACTTCTTAATGGAACTTCGTGATAGTTAGATTATCGACTAGTAGGTTGTGGAACAGATCCTTCAAGTGACGAGCGAGCAGAGTGAGGAGACCTAGTAGCTGGCTGAGACCTAAAGACTGCTGACCTTTTTACTCGAAGAGACTCTACTAGCCTAGTAGGGAGCGCTTGGTTATGGTGGTAAACCCACAGTGGATGAGCGTTCTGGGTGATGTGGCAGACCCGCGGTACTCGACAGGAGGAATAACTCTGGAGGCTATGAGGGGGAGCACCTGGGTGTGGTGGCAGACCCACAGTGTGGAGTTCCTCTATCTGATAAAGCAGACCCATGGTACTCGACAGGAGGAGAACCTCAGCTGTCCAAGGTTAGTGGGAAGCACCTATGTGTGATGCATCAGGCCCACTGTACTCGATTGAGCAGGAGTTCCCAGTATCCAAGGTTTCAATAATGTGAATAAAATCTTGGTTGATCTGAGTCAGTACTTTTGTGATTTCCTCATGATTGAGATTAGTCACCTAATAACGTAGGTATATGTAGGGGTATATACCTAAGTAGGTTTATCTGTTGATTCCTTATGTTGTCGTTTATCCTTAGTGGATTTGTGAGACCTTGAGGGTCTCAGGGTCCCTACTAAGTATCGATATACTCAGCCCTACACAGGTTATGCCCGCACCTTGTTGTGATGGAGGCTGATGATGGACAGCGCTGACTGAGGCTGAGAGTACCAGGACGAGACGGTACCAGGAGGTGGACCTTACAACGAGTCGGTAAACAAAAGATACTGACAGACGTGGAGTGCTGAGGAGGCTATCTGTACCTACCCTTCATGTAGGAACCCTGAAGGATGACCCATCATCTTTTTTTCCTTTCTTCAGTTGTACTTGTGCTTCCAGTTCCTTGTACTTTACAGTTGGGATTGAATTTCTGGCCCCTTTTACTTTTCAGCACTCTTTTGTTATACAGTTTACATAGTGTTTTGTATCCAGCTGTGTGCTCTATTTTGTTCATTTATAAGTTATAAAGGAAATGCCTTCCTAGTTTTAGGCTATTACGCCTTTGGTGCTAGTCGCCAGCATCTGGCCTATGGAAGGCGGACTTGGGATAGTCACGGCAGGGGCCCTGGTGGGGACGGGTCCTGAAAAATTGGTATCAGAGGAGTCGGTTCTACCGAAAAAACATAGGACGCTGATATTTTCAATAAATAAATATTGTTTAGTGTTGTGAGTGTTGTTTTTAGTTCAGGGAGTCTAGTGTTGGTGCAGCGGCTGACGTAACCATACACCATGACGCTGACTACCGATTTCCGACTTAGTGCACAAAAAAATTGATTGCGTGTGTATTTTAAAATGATTTTATTAAGTTAGCTCACCAGGTATAAAATTTTAACCGTAGAGCACCTATTTCTTTTTAGGATGCCTCCATGCAGACAACCGACTAGAATTCTGAGAGTTATACGCACAGATAGCCCACCGAGCGACGAGGCTTCGGTGTATGACCCTTTTCCAGCGGAGGCACCTGTGGTACCACTCCCCATTGGTCCACCGATGCCACCATCCCTAGCAGTAGATGGTTCATGTCTCTTGAGTGCCTTTCATGAGTTCCAGTGCCAGAGGCCACCCAGTTTTAGAGGAGAGCGGACCCACAGGCGGCTGAGGATTGACTACAGGCTACGGTGTGTGTTTTCCGACTGGTAGGGACACCAGTCGACCTCATGGTGATTCTTACATCCATCCTTCTATAGGAAGTAGTAGGCAGATGGTGGAGCATGATGATCTAGTTCCAATATGAGGTGACACTTCTCTGGGTAGACTTCAAGAGCATGTTTCGGGCAGAGTTTGCCCCAGCGACTCTTCGCGTAGTGCGCATACTTGAGCTACTTCATCTGCAATAGGGCATCATGATTTTATCTCAGTACTCAGTGAGGTTCATAGAACTCTCGCGCAACTCCACCTATATGGTGTGAAACCCATTCTTCAGGGCTTTGAATTTCAACCAGGGACTCATGTGGGAGATTAGGTCTTCAATTATCTCACTCAGCATCCCGACGCAGGCATGGGTGTTAGAGAGATCCACCACCAGTGGATGCATAGTAGAGTCTTATACAGCTAGAAAAAGACATATTTCGTAGTGGTCCAAGAGGATTTGACCTGTAGGTGGACGACCGCATGACTCAGGATCGGTTGTGCAGTGCTCCTGAGGTGGAACCATTCAGGCCAGGAGCGGGCAGTGTTACGTATGCGGCGGGAAGGGTCACATGGATCATGAATGCCCAACCCACCATTTTCATGATCGGAAGATGGTCTAGGGACTGACTAGGAAGAGATAGAGATTCGATCGAGGCAGTTCTTGGGGAGAAAAAGGATGTGGTAGAGAGGCTGGTCGTGCAGCTGGAGGTGGACGAAAATTTGAGGTGTTACTGCCACCACCACTAAGAGGTCCACCCCAAATATAGGGAGTAGGTGGAAAGGGAAGATCTCATCTCCAGGCAGCTTAGGCATATGATCATGGTGCTCCGGAGATGATTCGAGGCACGATCTATGTCTAATCCACCATAGCTTTAGTTCTTGTAGACAGTGGTGCCAGTCATTCTTTCATTGCCACTGCCCTCGTTTTGAGCTCGAAGATTCTAATGTAGTCATTGGCTCGATACTTATAGCTAGACACTCCTACGAGAGCGGATTGGATGATTACGCACTAGTGAGGGTAGTGTGATCTTACTCTAGGAGGTGAGATCTTCGGATGAGATCTTCTAGTAGCGGTGTCACAGCCTTACGATGTCATCTTAAGTATGGACCGGTTATCTACAATCCATGCTCATATTGACAATGTTAGGCGCAAATTGTGGTGTGTCCGCATGGATGGGACTAGGTTTACCTACACTGGCGATAAAGGAGACTTTGCAGCACATGATGTACTTACTTGGAGGAGAGTGCAGCTAATCACTTATCTGTTGGCTAGCCTTACCCTCAGAGTAGTTTATGCAGAGAGTCTGAGCTATCCTATAGTGGTGGACCAGTACGCGGAAGTCTCCCCTGATGAGGTCCCAGGTCTACCTTATCATAGAGAGGTACACTTTTACATTGAATTGTAAACCAGTACGACACTGATATCTACACCATCATATCTGATGGCTCCCGTAGAGCTTCACGAGTTACGGGTACAGTTAGAGGACTTGCAGGGGAAGGGATTCATTCGGCCTAGTGTTTCTCCCTGGGTAGCCCCGATTCTGTTCTCCAAGAAGGCATATGGGAGATTGTGGCCTTTTGTTGACTATCAGTGCCTGAACCAGGTGACTATGAGGAACAAGTACCCACTCCCTAGGATTGATGACCTCTTTGATCAGCTGAAGGGAGCACGGAGGTTCTCGAAGATAGACCTCAAATCATTTTATCACCAGCTAATAGTGTGTAACAAGGATGTTCCAAAGATGGACTTTAGATGTTGGTATGGCCATAAAAGTACTTAGTTATGCCAGTAGGCGTAACCAATGCTCCAACAGTGTTCATGGGACTCATGAACATGATCTTTCAGTCATACCTCGATCGCTTTCTCGTAGACTTCATCGACGAAATTCTGATCTACTCGACTACTGAGGAGGATCATTCCTATCATTTACAGGTATTACAGGACACACTCCAAGAGAACTAGATTTATGTTATGCTCTTGAAGTGTTAGTTCTGGATCTGATAGTTTCACTTTCTGGGAGATGTCATCTCAGAGGCTGGAGTTGAAGTGGATCCAGCAATGATTGAGGCGGTACTTGCTTGGGAGCCTCCCAGGAGTGTGACAGAGGTACGGAGTTTTCTGGGTTTGGCTGGATACTATCAGATATTTTTTCAAGATTTATGAAGAGTTTCAAAACCACTATCAGCCTTGATGAAGAAGGGGAAACCCTTTGTGTGGTCGGAGAGATGCCAGTAGAGCTCTCGTGATCTGATGCATAGTCGGACTATTTCCCCCATCTTGAGGCTTCCAGAGGAAGGCGTAGGGTACGTAGTCTACTTTGATGCATTAGTTACCAGACTCAGATGTGTCCTGATGCAAAGGCAAGTAGTGATCGCATATGGTTCTCAATAGCTAAGACAGTATGAGAAAAAATATGCTACCCATGACCTGGAGTTAGAAGAATTGGTCTTCACCTTGAAGATGTGGAGACACAATCTAATGGGCGAGCATTTTACCATGTACTCTGATCACAAGAGTCTTGGGTATATATTCTCTCAGAAGGACCTAAACTTGAGACAGTGACATTGGTTTGAGTTCCTCCAGGACTATGACTTCGAGATAGTCTATACTCGTGGGATGCATAAAATTATTGTAGATGCACTCAGTAGGAGATCTGGTATATAGCTCCTATGTGAGGCAATAGAGAAGCTGGTCGATTTGCAGATATCCTTTGTGGATAGAGACAGAGTAGCTTTTCTCCAGTCACTTATAGTCATTCCCCCACTTCTTCAGGGAGTCAGGGAGGCGTAATGTTGGGACACTAACTGCGAGACACAGCAGGCTCAGATATACACAGGGTAGGCACCTGATGGATTTTCTGAATGTGGGGAGCACGTCATCCTCTCCAGAGGATGTACATTAGTACCAGTGTCACTTCAGGAGGAAGTGTTGAGGGATTTACACACATCCCATATAGAGGAACATCCAGGTTTGGAGAATATGTACCAGGATCTCCAACGATAGCACTGGTGGCCAGGAATGAAGAAGGCAGTTGCAGAGTTTGGCTCTCGGTGCCCCACTTGTCAGCAAGTGAAGGAAAAGCACCAGGTACCAGTAGGCTTAGTTCAGCCTTTACAGGTCCCAGAGTGGAAGTGGGATGGGATATCCGTAGACATCGTGACATGACTTCCACGTAAATCCATAGGTCATGACTCGAACTGGGTGATCATCGACCGACTCACTAAGTCGGCCCACTTCCTACCGACCAGAGATTAGGGTTCAATAGAAAGCTTGGGACTCCTCTATGTGTAGAAGATTGTGCGGCTACACAGAGTACCTTAAACGATTGTCTCCGATCATGACACACATTTTACTTTCTGGCTATCGAATGGGTTTCAAGAGGCTTTCGGAATGCAGCTTTGTTTGAGAATCGCCTTCCATCCTCAGATGGATGGACTGACAGAGCGAACCATTCATACCCTCGAGGACATGATGCGTGCTTTTTTCCTCGACTTCGGTCACAGCTGGAAAAATCACATAACATTGGTGGAGTTTTCATACAATAATTGCTATCACTGCACCAATGGGATGGCACCTTTTGAGACGTTATACGGGAGACCTTGTAGATCACCATTATGTTGGACTGACCCAAGGGAGTCAACACTAGTGGGACCAGAGATGGTATGAACTACTAGAGGGATGGTGCAGATCATCAATGTGCATATGAAGACTGCACAGAGTCGGAAGAATTAATATGATGACATGAGACAGAGACCTCTAGAGATTGAGGATGGAGACCACGTCATTCTATGGGTCTCACCCCGATGAGGTCTATGGTGAAGTGGCCAAGGGGTAAAGTTATCTCCGAGATTCATCGGACCATTTCAGGTCCTCATTAGAGTTGGTGAGGTGGCATACCGTTTAGCTCTTCCACATCAGTTGCACCGGGTGCATGACTTCTTCTATGTATCCCTGCTGGGAAGATACGTGCATGACCCTTCTCACATCATCGACCATGGTGAGTTTGACGTCGACGATGGGGAGACTTTTACGGAGGTTCTGGTAGAGATTGAGGACTGACATGATCAGGTCCTTTGTGGATGGTCGATTCCTCTAATTCGCATTCGCTGGCAGCATGGGAACATCCAGAAAAGCACCTTGGACTAGGAGGCTCATATGCGTGCTCAGTACCCCCCATTTGTTCCCTTATAATGAGTTATGGCTTACGGGGACGAAGATACCTAATGTGGGGAGAATTTAAAGACCAAGAATTTACCAGTAAAATTTTTTAAATTTAAATGGGAATTTTACAAGCCCTAAAAAATTGACGACGCATGATTCTGAGGCCCGATGTGCCCGGAATAAATTTCTAATGTTTTGTTCGGGTACGTTCAGTGAATGTTTGAGCGGGTTTTTATAAATTTTGAACTGATGATCAAAATTAAAATTTGAGGGCACCGTTGAACTCGTTGCGCTAGTATTCACTTAATGAGACTCTAACATCGACGACAGTTGGTCGAGGGTAAAAGTTAGGTTTTGGGTTTTTCATGGAAATAATAAAATAAACTAAACACACTTTTTATTTTATTTTATCAATTATAACCACCCATGAAGAAGTTGTAGGGGTAACACCACACCATAACCTCCAATGAGAGGTTATGGTGGTGGGGACCACCAGAGGCCTAAACCTCATCTTCAGGATTAATTGTGGTGGGGACCACCGGAGTTCTCAAAACCTCCCAATTTGAATTCCAGTGTGGGGACCACTCGACCCCAAATTAATGGGGGGAAGAAGTAAACCTCTCAACTCCCTCATTAATGTGGAGAATCCTCTTGAGCTTTCTCCACATTAATTTTGCCAACACACCAATTGATTGTGCCGACTCTCCCTTAATCAATTCAACCATTTCGAATATTATTCCAACAACTTAATCTATTATTTGGAGGATATTATTTCATTTTGGTGGAACTTGGGAGGTGATAAATATTGGGAAAAATATTGGTAGAAGGCTACCAATGAAGAATGATCCACCAACAAAGAACGCAGATGAGGAACACCTTAGACTATGAAGAATGACCTCGACTTCGACTTCATTTCTCAGAACCTCCTTCGACGTAGGACAAGTTCATCTAGAACGAATTGACGTCCTCCTTCTTGCACCAATGTCACCAAATTTGAACAAGGTATGGATTTTATTTGAATATGATATTGTTCCCTTGATTGGTTCCTTCTAAAAAAAGAACATGGATGAACTTATAACTAGTAGATCTGCATATGTTTTCCTTTTTCGGGTTTTGGGAAGAATCTTTGTGGGAGGGTTTGTTATGCTTCGTTCTTGTGAGCCAAATGAAACCACCCTGAATGCGGAGGCTACGGACCAATCCAAAATTGACCGACTCCTCCACCATTCTCTTTTGCGGTTTTCTTCATAATTGAGGAAGGCGATAATGGTGATGAAGGCAACGACAGCGCCCCCCGCGACCTCCGCGACCCGCGCCACCCCCATGGTGTTCCGCGCTGCCACCGGCCGGACCTGCCACACCCCCTCGGGGTGCCCCAGCCGAATCGCCCCTGCGGCCTCCGATCTTCCAGCCGAGCCGCCCCAGGCCGGGCCGAGCCGCCCTGGCCACACCGCCCACTGGTCGAACCGCCCCCGGCCGCGCCAGCCCACAGCGCCCTTCCAAGCCGCCCCGGCGGTGCCGGCCGCCGGCCTCCTAAGCCCCCGATCGAAACCACGCAATCGCGGCGCCTCAGCTGCGCCGTCCTCCCATGCCCCTCGCGGTTCCCTGGCCACTCCGTCCTGGCGTGCCCCTCTCGGCGCCCCAGCCGACTGGGCTTCCCATGCCCCTCGCATCGCCCCAGCCGAGCTCGCCTCCCGCGGCCCTCGTGGTGCCCCGGCCAAACCGGCATGCACCCTCACGGTACCCTCCAGGCCACGTCGACCATTCAGCACCCTCTTGGCTGAACCTCCCTCCCACCGACCTGCGGCTGGTCTACGCCCTCGAGGTCGGTCCGCACCCTCACGGCCCTTCGCGCCCTCGCGGCCTAATGGGCTGGGCACATCGGTGCGGGCCGAACCCAATGAGCTGGACTGCCCAACGAATTGGGGAGACCCAAACCGGGTCAACCCCAGCTGGGTCGGTCTGACTGGGTCGGGCGAGGTCGGTCCCACCGGGTCGGACCAGACCTAGGCCCAATATGGCCCTCTACATTCTTTTGGACATATCATTGGCACCAGACGTTTGTATGATGAACCGTCAGCAGACCTGGTAATCTTGTAGCATGATGGTCCCTTTGAGTATACCCCACTGGAGTTTGGGGTATATTTGAGATACGGTCAGGTTGGATTGTGCATGAATCCAACCGGGCACTTGGTACTAAAGGGCTAGTAACTCAGAGACCAGGTGTCTGATTGAAGCGTCTTTTGTTACATTGAGACCCCTATGATGTGGCAGACCTTTGAGATACTTCTTCGTGAGATTTCGTGACACTTGGATTATAGAACAGTAGCTCGCGGAGCAGATCCTTCCATTGATGAGCGAGTAGAGTGCGGAGACCTAGTAGCTAGCATAGACCCAATGGATGTTTATCGTTTGACTCAAGGAGACTCTACTAGCCCAGTGGGGAGGACCTGGTTGTGGCAGCAGACCCATGGTGGAGGAGCGTTCTTGGTGATCCGGCATACCCACGGTACTCGATAGGAGGAGTACCTCTGCAGGCTATGAGGGGGTGTTCCTTGGTGTGGTGGTAGACCCATGGTGGGGAGCGCCTCTGTGTGACGCAGCAGACCCAGGGTACTCGACAGGAGGAGTACCTCAGTTGTCCAAGGTTAGTTGGAAGCGCCTCTGTGTGATGCATTAGGCCCGCTGTACTCGATTGAGAAGGTGTTCCCTAGTTTCCAAGGTTTCGATAATGTGAATAAAATCATGTTTGATCTGAGTCAGTACATTTTTTTTCCTCATGATTGAGACAGATTACTTAATAACTTACCTATATGGATGGTTATATACCTAAGTAACGTTATCTGTTTATTCCTTACTTTGTGGTTTATCCATGGTGGATTTGTGAGAGCTTGAGGGTATCGTGGTCGCAAATGAGTATCATTATACTCACCCCTACACGGGCTATGCTCGCACCTTATTGTGTTGGATACAGATGACATATATCGCTGATTGAGTCAGAGAGTTCCAGGACTGGATGGTACCCAGAGGTGGACCTTACGACGAGTCGGTACATGGAAGAGACTGACGGATGTGGAGTTATGAGGAGGTTATATGTACCTACCCTTCAATTAGGAATCCCATAGGACAACCCACAAGTTAGGTTTACCATCTTCAGTTGTACTTGTGCTTCCAGTCCCATGTACATTACAGTTGGGCTTGTATTTATGGCCCCTTTTACTTTTGATCACTCTTTTGTTATACAGTTTACTTAGTGTTTTGTATCCATCTGTGTGATCTATTGTGTGGGTTTATAGGTTATAAAGGCAATGCCTCCCATGTTTTAGGGAATTATTCCTTTGGTGCGAGTCACCAGCCCCTAACTTGTGGAAGGTGGGCATGGGGTACTCACGACACGGGCCCTAGGGGACGGGTCGTGACCCATCCTCTCTCTATAATTATTTTAATTTATTATAAATAATAGGGATATAAGAAAAAGTTAATGATCATGGTGGATAGAAGATAAATATTATGTTCAATTGAAAAGAAGATATTGACATCACATTATCTAGTTAGTACAGAAAACATATACAAAAGGGGATATTTGGATCCCATGTTATGTGTGTTTTATTTATTTATAATGTACAATGAACATTTCTTGTCAAAATGTTGAAAAGAAATTAAATTTGAGTATAACTTCTTGGAAAATGTATTTGATATGATGTTCATTATGAATAAGTATTTCCCACGTAAAAGCAATATGAAAACATATTGTGCATTGAAAATACAAGGATTAAATTCTTTCGTTGAATCTTAGATGTTAGTACTACAATTGTTTATGTGGAAAATAATAGAATCAATAGGTATTACCATTGGATAAAATATATATCTATTATCATGGTGGTAAATATATTAGAAAAAATAAATAGGTTTTAAGTTGTTTTATTTAGTATAAACATTGGGGTAAATCATTATCTATTTGATGAATGTGTTCATGGTGTTCCATATTTTTTATGACCATTAATTATATGAAATATATACTTTCATATATTTTAAATTCTTTTTCACGATTAGATAAATTATATTTAACTACAAATACTTGTGCTTGTTCAGGTTTCACATTGTTTACAATAGTCATAAATTAATATATTTTAAGAAAAAAATTAATGTATATGGGAATTCAAGTTTAATGGTGAAGGAAATATTTTTGGCTAAGGTTTTTCTATTGGTTATTAAATTTAATAACAGGCCAAGCCAATCCATTGAAGGTAGATGGCTCAACTACCTAAGTAAGAAATACCTCAACCCATGCCATCTAGACCAACATGAGGTGAAACAAGCCTTTCCTATGAAAAAGACAGTTTTGTGTACACATAGGTACATGTTGGGGTTGTGGTGGGCTAGTACCAGGAAGGATGTCTCGTGAGCCAACTGATTGTAGTGTGAAAGAAAGCTCAGAGTATACCGAATTAATCACATTTTTAGATATAAAGAGGTGTTGATGTTAATAAGGAATAATTAAGAGAAACATTTAAATGATGTGAGATGGTTGAAAATCATAAATTATGCCTCCATTCTAATAATGTTACACATATAATATTGGTCTTCTAATGCATGTGATCCCAACCATTCAATCTTTATGGTTTATCTTCTTTTTCATTGGATAACCTATGTGAAAACTCTTGAAGAGACTATATGACATATGTTTGTTGAACTTATGTGTTTTTTTTGAATGATAGTGTGATCATCTACATTATTGTATTTAATGTGACTGTATTCCCTTGCCCAAAAAACTACATTCCCATCTTCAATGAAACCATATGAAGAATAATATTTCCGCATTCCTGAGATGAATAAACCATGATTGATTTGATAAATTGTATGGATATCAAGTAATAATCTATTCAATGTGAATAATTTTTTAAGCATCTATCAATTTACCACATGAATCTTTTATTGATTATAATATTTTTTTGATCATGTGAATAGACAAAAAATACATTCAAACATAGCCTTTGTTATTTCAAATTATGGATAGACGATGTGGTCTTGATGGATTGCCTACATGATTTAAGAAAAATTACAACATAATTCAAGATAAATCATGAGTTTAATGTGACTAAAAGATGTTTAGGTCTACCGTACAGTTATCATCTGGGATAGACTATGTTCATTGTATGTTCTCGAACATTTAATGATTTTGAAAACCATGAAAAAGTATCATCACGTCGTACATAATATGGATAAACTGAGAGTGAAAAATAATACATCCATAAAAGATATGCCTCGCATATAGAATATAAAATAGTGTGTTTTTTTCTTGATGTCATCATTCCAAATATGATTTTTATTACATTTGATGACTCTTGAGGTTGGTCATGGATGATAAGTTGTTTCAAAATGGTGCATGGATTAAAATTCTCATTTCGTGGATGTAAACCCATCAATGAAGAAAAATACTGGTTTTTCATGATGAAATGGTGCAAATAATACATGGATTTCCCATGTTCACAATCACATGAAGAACAAGTACATTCACGGTATAAGAAATCATGCAGACTTGTGACCAACATGATTGAGAGATCTATCTGAAACTACACGACACCAAAGATGAGTTGATAATATTAAAAGGTAAGGAATGGGTTTTCATGGATGAAAAATAGAGTTTCTGAAACATTCATGGGAAAAATATTAATCTCCAAAAAATAGATATTATATCTAGATTTGAGATAAAAAATAAGGATCCTGGTTATGTTGCGTTGTGTTCAAAATAATGTTATATACATTAAGCATCACTTGAATGTATGTAATTCATTGGTTAATATAAAGGTCATGTTTTATAGGTGTTAAATGGAATATCCGCCAAGAATGGTTACTACCAACCCTAAGGTTTTAATATTCTTAGAAAACATTATTTTCATATTTTCCATGAATCTGACCAACCATTATATGAGGATCATTCCATATACTAGTTTAAGTAATGTAATAATGAATAATATGATTTTCATGTTTCATCTTAGTGTTTTTATTCACCATTGAATTAATGTACTTCTTTTATCTAAATAATATTATTTGTGTGATATTCATTCATCAATATGATTATATATTCCACAAGAATTAATGATACCAAAAATTTGAGCATGATATTTATGTAGTCTTATGATGAATTAATGAGGTGCATTAAGGTGAAAAAACACTCAAGGATTCATAGATTAATAATATTGATATAAATGAGGAGTTACATGATTTTGTGGAAGAATAATTGAGGCAAGTCATTAATACTTGAATCCATGTGATTTATTTGGAATAAGTAAATGATATAATGTCATGATAATATTTAATTATCATAAGAAACTATAAATTGGGGTTTATGTGCATTTATAGTGAATAATATCAAAGGTGTAAATATAAATTGAAGACTAATGCTAGAATAGTATTAAGGAATGTTTAATGTTGGGTATTCATTAGATTTAATTCTGAAGTGAACGAGAATTAAATATTTATGTGGAGATTTATGAGAATCAAAATGTACATAATAATATTTATATACAAGAAATAAAAATATCATAGAATGATAATGAAAAGTGATGTTAGAAATAATTATTAAAAAATATAGTAATCATTCAGAAGACAGACATATATGATAGAACATATGTTTCATACATTGATATATCAAAGAGATTGAGAGAGAATGAGGGAACAGTGTTTCATATAGAAGAATCATTCTATAGAATGAATATGAAGAAGAAGGTACAAAATTATAATTAGAATATATTCTGAGTTGAATGCTACAATTTTTCAATTTGAGTCCAAATACGATGAAAATCCATCTTACATTATATCCCTATATTTTATAAGACTAAAGAACATTGAGGCTTCCCATATGATTGTTTTAATATTAGATGAAGATTAATTCATATAGTCCATGTGGAACTCATGTCAACACAAGTGATCTTTCTTCAAGTTGGTACAATATCAATCAATTGTAAAAAGGAAAAAATAAACACACTCTTGCATTGTGCCAGGTCATGGACCAAATAATGGGTTCAATTCCATATACTTTCTCATGCTATCATTAATGATCAAAAACAATTCATGTGTGCATAAATCAAAAGACACTATACACTGAGGATGTAGTCATCCTTATAGAGGTCGACCTCATCAAAATTCACAGTGTTCTCTTGCACTAATTTTTTATTCAACATATTCATTTACACAAAACAAATTTAGATAAAATCGGAGAAATGGGAATATATTCATTCAATTAGTGAGTATGTCATAAATAGATAAAAGTTGTAATATGGCATCCCACACTAATTCACCCCCTGGTGTGGCCACATCCTAGTGCAATTCTTTTAATAGTCAATGAGTAATTTTAATTAATATTATTCCACAGAAATAATGATTCATTTTGAAATTCATCATATTTAGTAGCTATACATATCCATATTTCATATTAGATGACACCTATTTTTGAACATAAATACCCCTTGATTGTATCTAGAAGACAAAAAAAAATTCATTCATGTCATATATGACTATTTTATGGTAGAGTATATCACTCTTTATATAAATCTATCATATGTATAAAAATTCAACTTTATTCCTCTAGTATCATAGCTTTTACTGTTTCCTATCATAGTATGTCCCAAATGAAATTCTAAGAAGAGGGAACCTAACTGTTAGGGTCTCCTCATTACTTTAATTTTGTATAAAAGATCATCCATAGGCACCAAACCATTTTGATTGCATATACGAATGATCATGGTCTTTACATGTTTTACTTTTTATGGAATATAGCCCTGGTATTTTTAATGGGATTTAATCTCACCTTCTTATCTCATGTTATTTTATTTATGAATTCATGGTTTTAATGAATTAATTTTTGAATCATATTATATCCACCATATTAATATATTCAAATAATATCAATGTATACACTTTTTACACAACCCATAGATGGTATTTCTCACCCAAAAAATAGTTTCCAAACATATTTAAACTTGTAAAAATGAATCTCATGCATCAGATAGATGAAATCTTCATTCAAAGGTTTATAATTATATGATATTCAAAATATTTACAAGAATATTACTAAATCCAGAGATAGCCAAACCCACCTTTCTAGAACATGGAGAAGGCTTCTAATTTAGCAGGAAGTGTGACACAAAGTCCCTTACCCCTTGGATACTTTAATCATGAGAGAATCCAATTCACCGTATCAATAAAAACTAATATGTATAAAACATGTTCAATAACTAAATTAATTATAATAAATCCAATTAAAACCCATTTTCAAGGTAGATGAAAAATAAATATTTTTTAATCAAATAAATAATATAATGCATGTCTTGATAATTATATAAATAGTGGATTAATAACTTAATTTAAGCATGAAATTATTTGTAAAACAAACAATTTATATCCATGAATAATAAATATGGGAATAATTTCATAATGAAATGAATAATTTAAGTATTTAAACATGAGATAAAAAAGTTTTATAATTAAAATAAAAATAATAATTACAAAAAATTTATAATTTATCTATTGGTTATGGAAATTCTATATTATTGAATATAAAAACTTTATATAGATTTCATAAAATAAACTCCTTCATATTACTCATTATTTTTAATCTCACCAATTTTTTTGACATTTAATGAATTATAAAAAATTTATAATCCAATTTTTATTATGTAAATATTTTATATAATCTAGATAACACGTGCATAACATTATTTAAACACTAATCATATTAGTAATCAAAAATATTTTTTTTTTGGTTTAAATAATATCTCAAATAAGACCCCTTAATTTTAAATATTTAGATTATGTATAACAAATAATTCAAAATTGTAAAATATAAACACTTTATATTTAGTGTCGTTTTGTAATTTACAAAGAATTTATAAATTAACCCTAATAATACTAAATGAATATTTTATTTTTAATTCAAAAGGTATTATTTTTAATTTTGTAAAAAGATATTTTTAATAACAACATTTAACATTGAAAATTATTTAATAAAAAATGGTTCATAAACATTAATTAATTAATTATAAACTATATATAATTTATAAATTTATAAAATCCATATAAAATAATAAATATCCCAAAATACTTTTATATAATTATTTAAAAATAATAAATTCTAATTGATAAATGTATTAAAGAGAACTATTCTTTTTATATTAATCATATTTTATAATCCAGTGTTATACCTAGGATACAAAAGACATGCCAAAAATATAACTCAATCATTCATACTATATTAATGATATTACTATCAAGAAATAAAATATATCGACAACATATTATTAGTAATGTTTTTTCATATATATCCCTATCATCCCTTATGATATCACATATCCAATTTTGTTATTTGTAAAGATATCATATTTATGATATGGCACTCTATTTTTTTGAAAAATACAACATGAAAATCATCGGTTATGATATCTCAACATCATAGGGTACAATTACTATAAATTTTCTGGTTTTAATTATTTTTCATCTTATGATGTCATCATATCATAATTCATGATTCAATTAAGTAAAAAAAATGGTATCATATTTTATAACTGTAAATAAAACAAATATTAGAATCTCAATTTAATCATTTCACAACATCATTTCACATATCTAAAAAAATGGTAATATTTTATAATAATAATGGGTTTTTTGGGATCTAAAAATAGATATTATACATAATATAAATTATTATGAATCCCAAACCATTAAATCTTTGAAATAATATTACAAACCCTAAAAAATATAAATTATTAATATAGTAAAAGTATACCTTACAGTAATGATCCAATACTCTATATTAGACCACCATTATATGGGTTTGAAGAAGGTAATTGTAGAAGAATTATATGGATATCACTCATCTTTATGTATATATGGTTTGTGAATAAATCAGTCATCACACAAAAAGGGGATTCTGTATACAAATATCCTTTAGAGAAATCATTACAGTTTTCAAACAATACTCCACTACCTCAAATTCAATTTTATTTCCTTTCACCAAATATTATTAATAATAGTGGCTTAATTAATTCACCAATAAATAAAACACCAACCTCAAATTATCTTCTTTTTTATCATCAACCAAGTGACACTTCCAAATAATCCACATTTCATCAGACTAAGTATTCACAAGGATAAATCTATCAAACTAATCAATATCATAAGGAAAAGATACACCATCATTACTTTTAATTTATTTCATATTGAGTCACACACAAAAGTCAACCCATATAAGATTACTCCAACTATTCATCTTAAACAAACCTCATTTGTAAACTCCTCAATCTTCAGTGCCGAATACATATTGACATTATACAGTTACTGACCCATAAATGAAAATTACCAAAATACATTTGGGTTTAAATAATGAATTTTATGTTGAATTTAAGGTCCTTATTATTTCTAATGTAACCCCAATACTCATACTCTAGGATTATATCTTTGAGTTTTTTGTGACCTACATCCCTAAAAATTATTTTGATGATTAAAAATAATATAATTTATATATTTGGTCTATAATCTATGGGGACAGCTCATAAATATAATTGTATCCATATTCTTCATTAGGGATCCCAATTATATAGGCATCCAATAATTGATATCTACCATGTGAGATAATTTCATTTGAACTCCTTTTTGCTTAATAAAATATATCTAGACATTTCATCTAAAATATTATTGCTCAATTTCAGAATCTTCTTCATTAATGAATCTAAAATGGAAACACCCACATTTTACCCCCTTATAAAAGTTTGAATTAGAAACAACATCCTCAAAACATGATTTAAAAACATTTTTAATAAGTCCTTAAACATAACTTAGGTAGAAAAACTGATTTATTGCCAAATTTATTGGAATTTTTAATTTCATAATGAATTTTAATTGATCTGCATGGAGGAAATATTCTTGTAAAGAATGATCTTGACATATTATCCCATGTTGTAATAGAATGTGGTGTAAAAATTTAGATCCTATATTTTTTTCTTTATATTAATGAAAATTTGTTATACGTATTCCTTAATTAATCATCAGAAACACCATTGAATTATAAAAGGTGTAACAAAATTTATGAAATTTTTTTGAGAATATGTTTGGATCTTCATGAGGTAGCCTAGTGATGTGAATTGTGGTTAAAATGATTTTCATAATAATCAGTTTTATCTCAAAGTAATTTTCTTCTATTTAAGGTGTTATAATTCTTTTTTGTACCACCACACATGAAGGTAAATTATATCATATCAATTCTATATTCTCTTTTTTTCTTCCATTCACAATTTTTTATGATTTATGAACTTAAAAAACTCTATCAATGTTCTCTTACCTTTTTAGATTCTCTAAGATCCTCTCTAAATCATGATCATACTGAAAAAAAATGGATTTCACATTCTTCTCTCAAATTTAGTACATATTCATCCAAAAGATCTTATGTTAAATGAACCACATGACCACACTATGGATCACAAAAAAAAAAGTGAAACCAAAAAGGGGATGAGGAAACATTATTTCTAATATATAAACCTATATTTCAACTATGATCACCAATCCCTCACAACAATTCCAAAATATATAAAACTAATAAGGAATCATTAATTTTAAATGGTAATAAAGTTTATAAATTTATAGAATACACTTTCATAGAAATAAAACTACCATGGTGTAGTATATATTATGTTTTATGTCTAACCCACATAGAGTAATTTCCCCTAGGAAGAATCAATAGTTTTTAAATCCAAATAATCAACTAAATCAACATTCATGAAACATAAAACTAATTTACAAAAATTTAATAATGAAGGTGTATTCAGCTTTAATAAGTCAAAATTGATGTTATAACTGAGACAATAATTTTTTAATTAAATTATTTTATTTTTATTAGGATAAAATATACGTAAACTATTATATTTTGAATTTACTATTCAATAAATAAAATAATATATTGTTATTTTAAATTACTATGATTAATTTTGAAATTATGTGATCTGAAACTGTGTTTAAAAATAGAACATAGAATCAATCAATGATAAAGAAGAAATATAATAACTTGTTGAAGCATTAACAATCTATTCATGAACTAATAAACATTTATTACACCAACATATGAATGAAGGAATATAGATTAATGAATGAATTCATAAGAGTAATAATAATCTAAATTAAAAGCAAAAGAATTTAACCATTGATGTAAGATCCAGATCATTAAAAGGTATGTTCTTATTTATGTTTTGGTTTTAATATCTTGTTTTGGTTAATTATGTGCTTAATAAAGCCATTATGGAGGCTCGAGGTTATTCCGAGGGTTCAGGAGATGAAAAATTGAGAAAAATTATTTTTTATGTAGGTCGCACAGTCTGCGCATTGTTAGTGTTAACCGTGCAGACAACCAAGGAAACCATGAAGCGGGTGGGATTTTGGAAGGTCGCCTCCACAAGGTTTGTGCACAGTTTTGAAAACTGTGGGGGCAAACCATGTGGTCCAGAAACTATTAAAAAATTACTATTTTTCCGCTCTGGGATATTAATACCGAACATGGTCCCCCCCCCCCATTCTCCCATCTTCACACCAAGAAAGAACCAAATCTCCAATGGGATCCAATATATCAATCACCCTCATTTTTAAGCCAGTTTTTGTGCCTTTAGTTGCAGATCGAAGACCTCGGTAAGGCTAATCCCATCCTTGATTCTCTTTTGAGTTTAGGGTTTATTTCTTCCACTCCTCTCTTTCTGAAGCTATAAAACCCTACACGTTGTGGGATTTAGGTTGAAGCCTCAATGGTTTGTTGAAGTAGAATATATTTGAACAATTAAGAGCGTGTTCACCCGCGGAACTGAGGTAGGTAGTCTAGAAGTTATATCCCATGGTTTATTTGTTGATTTGTGCATGTGTGGTTTTTTTAATGGGTGTCTCTTGGTTTGTTTTGATCACCCCTGGCATGTTTAGGTAAAATGGTTATAAAGAAGGTAAATAGAAACCCTCATGTTCCCCAGGGCATGCCTCGAGGGTTATGAGACTAATATAGGGCCACCCATGGGGTGTGTCAACTTCATCAAACCTAGGGATTTTTTAAGAACAATTGATATTGCTGTGTATTTATTTATATCCCTTGATAAACCAGTTTTTGTGATTGTTTGTGTTGTAGTAGAAGCTAGGTGATTCACCAAGGATTAATAATAATAACCTATGGGTTATTGGGTTAACCTGGTAATGAAGCCTATTGATTTAGGCATAATGAATGAATCCTTGTGAGATAGGATCAGTGAATGAATTCTTAGTGAGATAAACGTAATAAAAGGGGATTGGGATAAATGGATAAATGGTGTGAAATTTTGTAAATGAGTTAATGGGTTAAGGTGTGGTATTAACTCTTATGTAATTATTATGATTTATGTCTGCCTTCGGAAATTTTGGTGATATTGTGTGAATGGTTATTAGATACATATATGTATTGCATATGCTCATGGCTTGGTAGAGTGGGGTATTGACTTGAGTTTCTACTACCACTGGTCGAGTTGGACTGTGGCACTAAACTCCTTTTATGTAATCTTGTTATTTCGGATGGTAGATAGGAGTTAGGATCTGTCAGGCCTTCTTAATGAGCTCATTCTTGGGAGTAGCTAACCCATGTAATGGGTAAAACCCAAATCACCCAAGGTGGGAATTGTGGTTCTTGATCATTCTATGTTACAACTGATGATATTTCACCATTTGGTGATGCACATGTTGTGTGGCATGATGGTTTTATGATATTTGGCTCGTGGCCTCAATGGAACAAAGTTGTGAATTAATTCATCATTGTAGGAACCTAGAGAGACAGGTGACATGCATCATGGTAGGCACACATGGTTTGGGTGTGTGAGGAATGAAAGATAAAATTCACCTCACAACTTGATAATTGATAAAGGAAAATATCGTAAACAAAACAACGAAAGTGGTGAAGATAAAAGAATGATAAGCGATGATTAATGAAATATGTGTAATTGAAGGCTTGTAATTAATTGAAATTTTTGTTTGTAACATATTGTGCGAGCGTTTTGGTGGTATATGGTTGTTTACCCATTGTGGATCATGGCCCGCTATAGGGATGGTCGGGGTGATGTTTTCAGAATGTAAAGGTTTTTTGGGATGGGGCTTGTATGTAGGGATGTTGTGGATGGTGAAGAGAATTATTTTTATGAATTTATGAATGTTTTATGGTATATTATCTAAACCTCATGTTTAGAAATGTATAAAAATGTCACCAAAATGTCGAGTTCCAGTTGGGAAACAAGAGGATGTTGGTGAGAAAACTCCTCCAGTAGAGGAGAAAGACAATGTGGTGATCCAAGAAAGTAGAGATGGGATATTCCAATAGAATTGGCTCATTTTATGCAAATAATAGTTCAGGACCTAGGGTGGGTTGCGTTGAGTATGTTTGAGCTGACCATAGAGTTTCAGCTATATCACCCTCCGACCTTTACTAGAAAGGGTGGGCTAGAGGCATCAGTGTTCTGGATAGAGTCTGTCCAAATGATACTTAATCATTTGGAGACTCCTATCGGTATGTGATTCATGTTTTTATCATATCTGTTGTGGGTCTAAGAAAAGCATTGGTGGGGAATCCTGGCTCAGACTGAGTAGGCTGAAGGGATGTTGTGGAGATATTTCAAGGAAATGTTTTTGGATCATTTTTACCCAGAGACTTTGTGGAAAGAGTAATATAAAGTGTTCTTGAGTCGAACTCAAATATTGATTTCATTGATGGAGTTTTTTGGCCGCTTCACGGTCCTATGATGATTTGTTCCAATGTTAGTGGGGAAAGAGGCAGTAGTTACGAGGCGTTTCAAGGATGGGAGGTGACACGATATTAGGTCTCAGGTTAATATCTTTCACTTGATGTGGGTTAAAGAGTTAGTGGATTAAACACTGATCTCAAAAGGGAACCTGAAAAGAGCTTCTGTTAGTGGGCATGTCGTGCTAGCTGGGTAGACAAGTGATGCATCTTCCAAGGACCGGAAGCATCGTTTTGGAATTTTTCAACAGGGTAAAATTGAGAAAGGTGTTCAGAAGAGAGGGTCAACCTCTCGGGGTGGTGATCAGGTGTTCTTCTATTAGTGTGGAAGGTCGGGGAACATTTATGGCCAATTTCCTTAACCTAAAATTTTGTATCGATCATGAGACAGATTGGGACACATGGAGAGGTTCGGCAGGAACCATCAGTCGGTGAGCATGAATGTTGGTGTCAGGTAGACACCAAGTGGAGGAAAGGGATCGGTTTCTCCATATCAGGTAGTCCGTTGGAGCAACACGTACCATAATAGAAGAGGTAGTGGATGTGGATCTTTGGGGAAAATCACCCACATCAGTACGGTAGTGCAGTGTAGAGCAGGTGAGATGGATCCCAATGTAGAGGGGTAGGTCGGCATCATGCAGCTTAGTCTTCACCCTGTGATAGTGAGGCTGGGACATCGACTATTCAAGGTACGATCCTTGTAGCTTGTATGCTTTATAATTCATTGTTTGGAATTGGTTACACACAGTCTTTCATTTCTGTTCAGTTTGTGGTAGTGTTCGGTTTGCATGGGGAGAGTGTGTGCATGGTATGTCGATTGACACTCTGTTGGGGGTGTGAAAGGAAGATATCAGGAAGTGTAAGGGATGTGCTCTTGGAGTCAGTGGGTATCGTTTCCTGGGGCACTTGTTCATTCTCACGATTCGAGGATTTGACCTAATCTTGGGAATGGACTAGTTGATGTTGTATCGGGCGTACATAGACGGTTACCATCATAGGGTATCGTTAATGTCACTTGAGGGTAACTCTTATGTCCATCATAGAGAGTGGTATGTCCAAGTAGGACATGAAGGACCATTTTTTATGTAGTTGGGTAGGATCACGGTTCAAGTAGCTTATCTTATGCTTGATGTTGAAGAAGGGGAATAGTTTTTCTGCCCTCTAATAGTGTATCAGTTCCAGGATGTGCTCCCTAAGTATTTTTTTGGGTTTCTACATGAGAGGGATGTTGGGGATAATATCGAGTTTATATTGGGAGCTGATCCAGTTTCAATTCTGCCAAACCGAATGGCAATGGAATAACTCTAGGATTTAAAGGTTCAACATGAGGATTTTGAGAGTAAGGTGTTCTTAAATCCTAGTACGTCTCCTTGGGGATCTCTTGTGATTTTGGAAATGAAGGATAATGGGTCATTAAGGCTATGTGTTTAATATAAGAAGGTAAATCAGATGATGGTGAAAAATAGGTACCCTCTTCCTAGAATTTATGTCATTTTTGACCACTTGAGTTGTGAATCGTTGTTTTCTAAGATTGATCTAATATCGGATTATCACCAGTTGAGGGGGAGGCCTGCAAACGTATCACTAACAGCTTTTAAGAGATGGTAAGGTTTATTTGAGTTTATGGTGATGCATTTAGGATTGACCAATTCCCCGATGGAATTCATGTCCTTGATGAACAAAATATTTCATCCTTATCTAGACCACTTTCTGGTTGTCTTTGTTGATGACATCTTGGTGTAATCGAAAACTCATGACGATCATGCCCGACATCTTGACATCGTTCTGAGTAAACTAAAATATAATTGGATATACATCAAGATGTCAAAGTGTATGTTCTATATTGAAGAAGTGCATTTTCTGGGTCACATCATCTATGAGGTAGGTTTATTGGTGGATTAAAAGAATGAGTATGTTTTTGTGTCTTGGGAGAATCCTAATAATGTTTCATATGTTCAGTGATTTTTGGATTTTTCAAGGTATTACTAGAGGTTCATCTAGGATTTATCTCTCTTGGTAGCACCAATATCGGGTTTGACAAAGAAGGGAATCGGGGTTGAGTGGTCTGAGTATTTTGATAATTCATTTAAAGAGATTAAAAAGTGATTGATGACCGCACCGATCTTCATCTTACCTATTCCAGGAAAAAATTATGTCATATTTTGTAATGAGTAAGGTATCGGGCTTGGGGCTATGTTTATGAAAGATGAGGGGGTTTTGGATTATGGGTTAATGTAATTGAGAAGACATGCAAGTAATTATCCCACTTGTGATCTTTATTTGGCTATAGTAGTGTATTCTTTAAAGTGTTGGAGGCACTAATTGTTGGGGGAATGGTTCACAGTATTTACTAAACACAGGATTCTAAAGTATATCTTTCCACAACAGAATTTGAATCTATGGAAGTGAAGATGTGTTGAGTAACTCTAGTATTTTGACTTTGATATGGTATATACACTAGGGAAAGGGAAATATGTGGCCGATTCTTTTATCTGTAAGGCTCAGAACCAGGTGGTTCTGGAATCCAACATCGAGTGAGTGGTGATGGCTTGTTCGCAGAGATGCACCTGGAGGTGTGGGGTGAACATAGTCTGGCGAGTCTTTCATCAGTGGTGGTTGATTCGAAGATTTTGAGTCGAGTTAGGTAATTTAAGCCCAATGATCCAGAATTTTTTTCCATGAAGGAAAGACTTAAAGGTGGGGAGAATCCTTTTGGTTGGGCCATTGGTGTGGATGGGGTTTTTTGTGTTCATGGTCAAGTGGTTCTATCAGTATGCATGTGGGAAGAGTTGATGTGTGAGTTCATTGAATCTAAATGGGTATTGAACCCTATTTTGACAAAGATGTATCATTATTTCCACAGACAGTTTCAGTGGGCAAGAATGAAAAATAAATTTTCGGGATTTTGGGAATGGCTCCTTACCTGTTAGCAGGTTAATATCGAGCATCAACACCCAGGTGGTTTGTTACATCCATTTCCCATTCATAAATGGAATTGGGATGATGTGAATGTGGAATTTTTGGTGGGTCATTCGAGGATGCCTCAGAATAATGATGTAATCTGGGTGGTTGTGGACCCGGTAATGAAAGTGGCTCATTTTTTACCAATTTAGGAGACTTAAGTAGTTGACTAGTAGGGTGAGTTTTATGTTTGGGAAATAGTATGGTTACATGTTGTACTGTGGAAAATAGTTTCAGATTGTGATCATTGTTTCACATTGCACTTATGGTAAGTGTTGTAGAAGGCGCTGGGTACACAGGTGATTTTGATTATGGATTTCCACCCACATACAGACAGGTGGCCGGAATGTACAATCCAAGTCTTTTAAGATATGTCGAGGGCTTGTCTATTGGATTTTGGTGGTTCCTGGGAGTAGTACCTATCACTTTTTGAATTTTACTATTACAAAAGTTTCCAGCCTACAGTTCAGATGGCACCGTTTGAGGCTCTCTTTGGTAGGCCTTGTAGATCTATACTATTTTAGATGGAAGCTAGTGAAACTGAGCTGTTGGGACCATGTCTTGTATAGAAGACATCATAGAAAGTTTAGTTGATTTGTAATCAGATGGAAATGAATCTAAGTAGTTAGAAATCATATGTGTATTTGAGGCGTATACCTCTTGAGTTCGAGGTGGGTGATATTGTGTTCCTCCAGGTGGCACCAAGGATGGGTCACTAACATATTCGGATGCTTAGAAAGTTGGCGCCTAGGTATGAGGTGTTTTTTGAGATTTTTGAGAGGATCGGGTAGATGGAATACTGATTGGATATTCCACAGTGGTATAGTGAGACTCATGATGTATTTCTGGGGTGACAAAATTGGATGTATCACCCAGACCCAACTCACACAGTGGATGTTGAGAATATTGAGCTTTATGCTGATGCATCCTTTATGGAGCATCCCGTTCATGTCATGGATCATAGTGATAATGTCTTCCAGGGAAATTTTGTTCCATTAGTATGGGCACTATGGATACATGGGACTGTTCCGGAAGAAACTTGGGAGCAGTATCTGGATATGCGGTCTCACTGTCCCAATCTATTTTCCTCAAAAGTGAAATGAAGGTTGGGATCTCGACTCGAGGACAAGACATTATAATGTTGGGAGGTTGTAAGATCCCAGATCATAGAAAGCTATGTTTTCCTTTAAGTTTTTGTTTGAATTCCTTTTTTTGTTTAATTAAGTGCTTACCCAATTCCTTAAGGAGGCTCAGTGGTGTTCTATAGTGTTGGGACATGAAAAATGGAGAAAAAGGGGATTTCTAGGTAGGCCACACAGTTTGTGCATGGTTAGTGATAAACTTGTGGATATTCTAGGAAATCATTCAAGAGGTGGGATTTTGGATATTGGCCACCATATAGTTAGTGCACAGTTTGGAAAATCGTGCGAGTAAACCATTCGGCCCCGAAACATTAAAAAATTTACAATCTTACCACTATGGGATTTTAATACCCAACTCAGGATTTCCTTGCCATTCTCCCCTCTTCATCCTAGAATGAACCAAATATCCCAAGGTCTCAAGGGATCAATATCCCTTTCTTCTATGTATTTTTTGGTATTGTTGGTAACATATTGATGATCCAAGTAAGTCTAATAACATCCCTACTTCTCTTAAGAGTTTAGGGTTTGTATCTTCTTCCCCTCTCTTTTTGAAGCTCTAAAACCCTAATATTTGGGTGATATTTAGGTTGAATCGTAAATGGTTGGTTGAAGAAGAATCTAAGGGCTCTATTAAGAGTGTATTCACCCATCGAATCAATGTAGGATGTCTACAAGTTATATCCCACGGTTTATTTGTGGATTTGTGCATGTGTAGTTTTGTTCTTGGGTGTCTCTTGGAATGTTTTGATCACCGTTGGCATGTTTAGATAAAATTATTATATATAAGGTAAATCTAAACTCTCATGATCCCCAAGGGATGAATCAAGGCTGATGAGAATAATCTAGGGCCACCCTTGGGGTGTGATGACTTCCTTAGACCTAGGGATTTGTGAAGAACAAGTTAGATTATTGTATATTTATGTAGATCCGTTGATTAACATTTTTATGTGATTTTTTTGTTGGATTATATGCCAGGTGATGCACCTAGGATTAAAAATAATAACTTAAGGGATATTGTGTTAACATGGAATGTGTAAATGGGTTTACACTTGAGAATGATGAATGGCTAAATGGGTTCATATGTGGAAATGATTATGGACCATAATGGAATGGATTGTGAGCCTCGTAATGAAGTCTAGTGAGTTAGGTATAATGACCTAAGAATAGTGAGATAGGCTCATAGAGTGAATGATTAGTGAGATAATTATAATAAAATGTAATTAGGCTAAATAGATAAATGATGTGAAATGTGGTGAACATGTTAATGGGTTAAGGAATGGTATTAAATCTTATGTTATTGTTATGATTTATGTTTTCCATGGGAAATGGTTGTGATGTTGTGTTAATGGTTAATGGATATATATATATATATAATATGCACATGGCTTGGTAGAGTGGGATATTTACTTGAGGTTGTACGCCCATGGGTCGAGTTGGACTAAGGCTCTAAAATCCAAACCTAGTGCATGGGTTATGAAAGATGACGGAGGCTTTGTTCCCCTAAATATTGCAACCACCTGGACTGAGCATTTGAGGTGAGTATATGGTTATCATGAAAAAGTTAGTCCTATTGAGACAGGATAACCATTTGTTTTTCCTCATGCATGTGATTGTGAACTTTGATCCCATGTAACATGTCGTGATTGATAAACCCATGTTAAATTGGATATAAATGGTAAGTACTGGGAAATGGAATGAAATGGTAAGATATGGAAATGGTAATAAATAAAAGGTAATGGACCTAAACTGGCTAAGGGAACTTAATCATTTCCTTGTCATATATTATTCATTCCCCTTTTTCATACATTTTTGAATATACTGGATATTTTTTAGACATCATTGGTGCTGGTCTACTGAGTTATACTCACATGTTTCTCGCACCGCCGTTGAGAACCCGATAAGACTTCATGTTTATTGGTAAGGAGAATGGAAAAGGACCTTTCTAGGAAGTTGGGTATGCATTGGTGTGCATGGAGGTGGACTCGGACTTGGTGTAAAGATAATTTAATGGATTTTTTTGTTATCTACATATTCTGTTTTTTTCACTTTTGAACTTGTAGCATGGCATATAATATTTAATGTTGGACATGGGTGTACTCCATTTGGGGAATGGTTTTTTGTGCATGCTCTGGTATTATTGGTAATTATTCTGCTGTTTTTTATCTTATGTTGTGGCTTACTCTGATAAAAATGGGGTATAGTCTCCCCAATTGATTATTTTGACCCCTGTTGCTAGTCGATAATATTTGGGGTATGAGGAGGCACACTTAAGGTCATGTAACCACCAGTCCTAGAGCACTGGTTTAGGGGATTCTTGGTCGGGGACATTACAATTGAAGAATCCAATATTAAAAAACCATGTATAAAGTATTTACATGATAATTTTTTAAAATATAAAAGGGATTGATTCATATTATACATGTGATACTAGAAAAAAATCCTCAACCAAAATATAACCACGTCATAAAGGCTCTTAGATACTCTTACATAACTACCTTTATGTTGAATTAACAATATTACATGTTTCATTAATAAATAATATCATTTATAGATAATTATAATTTTTTTTATCTTTATATATATCTTAAATAATGTTTTCTTTAATTTTGACGGAATTTCCCTAAATATATGGTTCAAAAATCAACTAATTAGTTCCATATATGTCCTAGATGTTTCTCTTATGATTCCATATCTTCTAGGTCCAAAAAAAATTAAAAATATCAAAAACATGAAAATTACATGGGGTTCTTCAATATAATGTGTTAAGAGTCCCTATGTTGTATAGAGGTGAAAAACATATCTAATATGACTCTCCATTTCTTGAACTTTTCTAGACCATGACAAAAATATGAGTTTTCCATTTCTGATTATTTAAAACAGAATTTCAATGAACATAAACTTTTCCAACAAAAATATCCAAGGGTCTTTAAACATATTGAGACACTTAATTTGAAAAAAATAATCTCTCAAATAATCCTCTAAAAACACTAAAAGATATTTAAAATTCATTGGGTTTTCATCACAAAATATCACCACCACAACATAATGAATGTAAAAGTAGAAGTTTATTTATTTCATACTCAAGACACATACTATATTATTTATTTTTCTCATCATATCTCATATCATCACATCATAGAATAGTATTAAATAAAAAACATCAGTGGCCTTCCTCCACCAACTTTAGTTTCCTTAACCAGTATATAATTCCTCACACCATTTTTTTCCATAATATCATTTTATATATTTTATGGTAATGTTAATAAATTTCATCCCATAGTGAATAAAAGTCCTCAAAGTAGTTATGGAAATCCCTTTTAACCTGAACATATGCTTTTATTATAAATTTCCATGTTTTTTGCCTCCATTTTTTATCATATCATTTTAATGTGATATTTATATCATATATTTCATAAATATCCATCAAATTATTCGAACCAAATATAAAATATGAAAAATTTAATAAAAAATTGATAACTCCGTAAATTTGGAAAGAATAAATCATTTATTACTGAAGTTATCAATGAAAAATCATGAATAATTTGGAGCTTTCATAAAACATCAATGGTTAATAATACCAAAATTTATTATTAAATCTATTATTCCAAAAATACATAATTTTAAATAAATCTATAATTTTATTCAATTCAATAAATTAAATCCATGATAAAACATAATCATTCTATAACACATGAAAAATTATTTAATTCATTAAAGATATCAGGTCCCCAAACCTAGTCTTGCAATTTCAAAAAATCTCCAAAATTAAATGTTTTGAGATCACATGATAAAACAATATCCTTTTAATTTACAAAAAAAATTAACAAGGTTTCCCAATTTATATTCATAAATTCATGAATCAAAATTTTGTAAGGATCTATTCAAGAAAGATCAAAATATTATGATAGTGATAAAGATATAATCAAAAACTGATGAAACTTTGATCTGGAATAGACTTGTTCAATCCTTGAAATATATTCATTGTTCATCGATAAAGAATATAATGACCCATAAATTACATACATAAATATTAATTAAAAATCGAATTATATGCATTAAAAAATATAACAATGCCAAGATAGGACTGTATAGGAATGGTGTCTTTAGAAACATGGAAACATAAACAAATTGTTCATAAAACATCTTCATTATCTCCCACTGATTTCTTCATAACCAGACCCATTTTTATATCTTTTACATGATACAGTTCTTCATGGCCGAGGGAAATGAAATATATGAAAGGGTCAGCTGAGATTCTTAGTAACGGTAAACAAGGGATATATCAATCATATCATAATCATAATACATGAGAACATAAAATTTGAATATATTATCCAGCATGTGATAGATTGTGATATCATGGCATGTGATAAATCATGAAAGCACAAACGAATAAATGAACATAATACTAAATGTCATAACATAGGACATGAAATTTTTTTCATACATGTGATCATTTAAAATAATTTCATATTTGTTAAGCATCATTTCTTGGACCATAATAGCAGAAAAATTCTATTACTGAACCGATTTCACTCCTCGTTCTAGTCTCGTATTACGTAGCTGAGATCATTTCCCATTATAGTCATGTCGATCTCATGAGATATAAATATTTACCCAATGAATTGGAGGGATATATAGGTCTCACCCATCTAATAATGAAATCATTCTTAAATGTTCCACAAAAACATAAATCATTCATTATATCATAACCCAGGTAATTAAATGGGTTTATAAAACAAAATTCCATTATAACATAATTTATATAAAACAAATGGATTTCATAAATAGAAGTTAATACTAAAAAATCAAACCAGCGGAATAATAGCCATGGTATACTTGCAACACAACCCAATTAAATAACTCCATCTTTGATGGAAAACAATTTTGATATAACATTTGAACATAATTCTAGAGGAAAATATCCTTTATTCTCTAAAAAAATTCTTCTTTAAAAATTCCATTTTGTTTTAAAAGAAAATAATTTATTTGAAAATAATCTTGATTTTGTATAGAAGAAGCTTCATAGAAATTAGGAATTATGAAGACATAAAAATATATTCTTTTCATATAATTTAAAAAACAATTCTCCTCGTAATTTTTCTAGAAAAGTCAAAAAGTACATTATATCAAATAAGGAAAAAATATTCCTCTCATTCATTTTATTAAAAATTCACCAATGGTTAAAATTAACTTTAAACAATTTCAGAAGAATAGAAATAATATTACATTTTTTGGAAACATGGATGTGGGTGATAAATATTCAACAGTAAATACATATGTATAAATAATCTTGGAAAATAATGAGATCAAAAAATTAACCCTACCTTTTAGGGCCAACATTATTTTTTATGTATTTGAACCTCCTGTATAATGATTTTAATAATTTAATTTACTTATTTCGTAATCATATTCATTTTTATGATATAATATATGATCATATTATCATTTTTTGTTAATAACATTTTATTGTTACTCGTTATTCTGATTTTAACTCATTTATGTTCGTATGCATGTTTTGTTAAATATTTTTGGTTCTCCTTAATAGGTAATATTT
Organism: Viscum album; assembly: GCA_963277665.1. NCBI lineage: Eukaryota > Viridiplantae > Streptophyta > Magnoliopsida > Santalales > Viscaceae > Viscum > Viscum album. The sequence continues at coordinate 1,101,779,586 of OY728133.1, read as the reverse complement.
ATATCATTAAAAATTAAACTAAAATAAAATATAACCTATTTATTCATTATTTAAATTTAAATAATCATTCTTGAAATAAGTTCATGAACAATGAATCACATTGCATCGTGAAGACGGTAGGTCGTACATACTCACGAGCGACAATATCATTCCCATACTTTTTGAAAGATATTGAATTGGATGGGGAATAATTTTTTATTTTTAATATCATGTTATAAAGATCATAAATAGTTATTATTTCCATCATTATACCCATCCAAGGAAGGTGGTGATGAAAAATATATTACACCACAGTGCGGAGACGGTAAGCCGCACGTACACATATGTAGAGATTTCATTTTTTATATGATCAATATAATGTTGAATATTTTCATTCCCTAATAAGAATAAAATATAATTATATAAGTTATATTTGATTTATTACTTTATAATGAAACAACACATGATTAGAAAGTAGATGAAGAAACAATTTTTAAAGAATCTAAAGAGGAGATCACCTCTTTTTTGATGTGCTTCCTCTAAATGTTCTCATAATGAACTAGAGTTGGTCTTTGAAAAATACCAAAAACTATATAATTTAATTAGGGAAGTTGACAGTGGAAAATTTAATGTCATGACTATGATTTAAGGGTCAAATTGAAGCTAATAGTTGAGGGATTATACGCCCTTTTATAATTGAGGTGAGGGTCACTTTTGGGACCTCAAAAATATTAATTTGTAATAAAATTAGACCTCATAAAAACATCAAAAATATCCAACTTTCAATGATTATATGTGATAGGGTTTTAATGTAATCAGCCAATATATTTTAGACAATTACTTATATAAATTTAAGACTTATCATTTTAATTATCACTTAGTTATTCTATTTAATTTTTAACCAGGGTAACAAATATTTCAGTATTAATATGGTGAAATAAGTACTTATTTAATGTCAATTAGACCATGAATAAATAAATTAAATATTTTATACCATAACATAATTATTATAAATTTGATTACTTTTTTTAGATATTTATTTAATTAATAGAACATTATTTTGATAAAAAATCAATAGTGACAATTTTGACAAAATTCAATTAATTCATTTCTTAAAAAATAAATATAAAAAGTTAACTTAAAAAACTATTTTATTATATTCTAAATAGGTCAAGGGAATATATAAAATTAATTATACATAGCAATTATCCCAAATTATATTTATTTTAATATTTTAAATAACATTTATTAGTTATCTCCATTAATAAAATAATTGCTACAACAATATAGTTTAATTATTTAATATAATTATTTTTTGAAAAAAAATTTAAAAAGAAAATAATTTGATGAAGATAAATCTACTAGATTTTAAAATAATATTTCTATTCATATTTATATTTTGTAAAATCTATCAATTATAATTATTAAATTATGAATGTGAGAACATTAACATCACATTAAATAAAATAATATAAGTGTCAAAATATATTCTATAAGACTCCAAATGGTCACTAACTAGACCCTTGGATTGTTATGATCATGCTATACTCTAAAAATAAGATTTGGCCAAGTTTTTTTGTCTTTTTATGGTTATTATTATTTTTATAAAAAAATTACTAATTTATCATCAATTAATTAATTTTTAAATAATCAAAGTTTATGTCTTTAATGTAATTATTTATTTACAAAAAATTACAGACAAATTACCATGATAACTAAAAACATTTTATATTGAATGTGCGTATTTATAATCTAATTTATCAATTTTACAACTTTATATAAAAATGATATAGTTATTAAAATTTTACTAAGACATTTAATTTTTTATTAAAAATATAAATTAAATTCCCTAATCTCATCTAAGCGGCTTCCAAAGGACACCATTTGGACCCAAGTAATATTTACATAGAAAAAAACTTGTAAAATGATATTAATAAAAGTTTTAGGGTAATTTTATAATAGTATCCTTACCCTTAATTACCAAATTTTCCATGTTACTGTATTAATAAAAATTGTCATAGTTCTTATTCATAATGTCGGATAATAAAATAAATATCTTTACATAATATGGAAATTATGGTCCAAAATATGGAATAAATTTTTTTAAATTCAAAACACAGAATTTTCAATAATTAATTTATAATTAATCTCGTTTTCAGAAAAAGAGAATGAGTTTTAAATGTTAAAACATTGCAAAAGATTGAAATGCTTTTATATAAGAATTCGGTGTAAAATTAATTCTAATGACATACATTATATTTATTGATAAAAATATATTATATTTATACTTTAAAACAATAATTTATTATAATTAAACCATAAAAAGTATCTTCATTAAAAATTTTGTTTTCAATTAATAGTTGCTGTATTTTTACTATTCATCAAAATTTGAATGTTATTAGAAAAATATAAAAAATTCGTCCAAATTTATATTTTCAATCCTTCTTGCAAAGAACATGTTTATGTTTTCATATAAAAATTATTAATGTGTTAAAATATTAATTTAAAAGGGTTTCTCTATTAAAAGGCGGAAAATTACCCTTTTGAAAAATATAGGTTTTTATAATTTAAATAGGGATTACACAAACACAATGACCAAAATATATATTGGATCAATGTCAAAAATATTTAATTAATTATATAAAATATATATTTCATTAATTTTATTAACTAATATTAATTAACTCAATTTATTAATAAATAAATAAAAATATATAGTTGATTTATATTTTTCATAAATAATTGGTAGTGAATGAATTCAAAATTCATTTTCATAAGTTAGTTATATTAATTCCCACTAACCTAATGGATGGGTTAAAATTGTCCTTTTATATTAATGAAATCTCACGGTTTGTTTAAACTCATGATTTCATGCACTTCATGATATTGAATAATTAAAATTATTTAGACAAAATATTTCATAAAAACATCTGACTGTTGCATTCTACCCCCCATTACACTGAATTTTGACCTCTAAATTCATCACATAGATACAAAAATATGAGGATATCTCTCCCTAAATATTTATTAATGTTCCCAAAAAGCATCCTAAAATTGGTGGTTATGCAACAAAACTGTTACCAAATGAGTGGAATTGTTTCTAAGAAAATTTTCTCTATGATCTAGAATCTCTATAGGTTTTTCATTGTAAAAGAGATATTTCTCTTGTGGAACGAATTTTGATTTTTTTTAATGTGAAGGTTCACGTATGTACTTTCTCCAAAGACATACATGGAGCACATCATGAATTTGAGAGAGATTCAGTGGAATTACTAATCAGTAGTTTACCTTCCCAACATGGTCCAGAATTTCAAAAGAATTGAAATACCTATGAATCATCTTTCCTTTCATTATAAATCTCATTACTCTCTTCCATATAGATATTCATGGATACACAATTTCACCCAATTAAAACTATAGGTATTTTATTAAATTGTAATAAAATCTTTTTTTGTTGAATCCGAGCTACTCTTATTTGTTTTTGAATAGATCTAACATTTCTTGTAATTCCATCAATAAGATTAGGTCTAAATATATTTCATTCCCCAACATCATTCCACCAAGTTGGAGTTATGCACTTCCTTCCGTAGCGGGATTCATAAGTATAAATTTCAATACTGAAGTAAAATATATTGATGTATGAAAATTACACCAAAAGTAGGTTTTGATTCTAACAAACATTGAAATCCAGAGAGAAATCTCACAACATGACTTCTATAGTTTGAATTGTCATATTAGATTGATCGTCTACCTAAGGATGATAAGTAGTGCTGAAACATAATTCTATATCCAGATCCTGTTGATGACTTTTTCTAGAACATTGAGGTAAACCTATGATACCGATCAGATATAATAGAATGTTTAACTCTATGTAATATTACCACTTCATTTACATTTATCCTGGAAATTTGATCAAGAGAGAAATCCTCATGAATAGTAATGACGTGTGTTGACATCGTAAGGCAGTCAACTATAACCCATAGAGAATTATGTCCATTATATTTTTTGAGAAGACCAACGAAAAAGTCCATAGTGATCTTTTTCCCATTTCCATTACGGTATGGGTAATGGTTGAAACATCCCTTTAGTATTTTTTCCCTCATACAAAACCTGATGAAAAACCATGGACTGAGACACATATTTGGTAGCATTCCTTTCATGTCATCCCACCGAAAATACTCTTTCTGGTCCATGTACATTATTGTGTTTCTAGGATAAATAGAGATTGAAGAACTATGAGCCCCATAAAATAGATACTTATTTAGTTTTGGTATGTTGGGAGTAAAAATTGATACCTAAAACTTATTATTCCATCATAGTCAATGATGTATTCAAGAACATTTCTCACCTTCTTTTGTAGATCTACATCTTCCTTTTATGACTCATTAATAATCACTTATATAGATGGTTGAACATTCATTTAATAAAGATAAGATTTCTCCTGTTCCTTTAAAATTTCAAGATCCATCCTTTTAAAATTTCAATATCCGTCCTTTTGAAATTCATAAATTTTGAATCTTTTATGGTCCTTATATTGGATAGCATAGCATTTTCTATTCGATACAAAGCATCTTCCACCATGTTTGTTTTCCCAATGTGGTAATGTATTAAGAATTTGTAAAATTTTATCAATTATAACAATATTCTTTTGTGCATATTCAACTCATTTTATGTGAAAATATACTTTAAATTTTTATGATAAATAGAAATATCACGCCTTTCACCATAAAGATATTTCCTCAATATCTTTTATCAAAAGATTACCGTAGTTAACTCTAAATCATGAGTTGTGAAATTTTTCACATGTATTTATAATTGTATCAAGGCATAATCTACAACCACATAATTTTGAAACAGAACACATCCCATATCTTCTTTGGATGCATCACTGTAGATCACAAGTCTTTCTCCACTATAAGGAAGTGTGAGAATAGTTTCAATGACTTACTTTCTTTTGAGCTCCAACAAATTTTCCCCAAATTCCTCCATCCACATGTACTTGACTCCTTTCCAAGTAAAATTGGTGTTTCAATTATATAATCATGAAAAATCTATCACAAAACATCGATAATATCCACCCAAACCAAGAAATATTCTGATATCAGTTCATGTTTCGGGTCTTGACCAACATTTAATAACTTTTATTTTTTCTGGATTCATAGATATTGTAGTACCATTGGTTCGAGGTATATGGCATTTTTATTAATTTTTTATGCATTTAAAGTTCATGGTATGAGTTGTAAAGAGGTTGAGAGATTTTTTAATGGTTTTGAATGTGTTTGGAGGCTTTTCTTAGGGAGCACGGTTTGAGCACAACTAGGGGAAACTGTGCAGGTTCTCCAGGAAACCGTGCAGGGGGAGACAGTTGGCTTTTCATGGTCTATGAAAGGATTTCCAAAACATGCAATGAAAACATGTGGACCCTTTCTCCCAAGGAAGTAGCATGTGCACGGTTAGCACACGGTTTGCCGAACCCTGTGGACTAACAGTGCGGCCATTTAAAAATAGGGTTTTAAAACCTCGATTCACTCGGGCTTGCCTCATTCCTCTCCTAACATTGTACCACTCAAAGGTCACTCGTTTTATTATGTTTTCAAGGGTTGGATGGGTTCTCCCACTCGGTTTGGATTCATTTTGAAGAGATTCCTAGGTGATTTGAAGTTAGTTTCTCCCTGGTAAGTCTCTTCTCTTGGATTTTTTTGTTTTCCTCTAGATTCACATCCCTCTCTCGTTTTTTCTTGATCTACACTTCTTGTGTGTATATCTAGGGTTTTGGTTGCCTTGGATAATGATTTTAAGGCTTTTTAATATTAGGGAAATGGATCTAGAGAATTTTCGTTGGTGTGTACACCGGATTTGAGGTGTGGTTCCTTGGGGGTCGATTTCTCGGGAACCCTAAAGGTAGGTTGATTCTCTCTCGACTCCTCTTGGTTAGATCTAATGGTTTTGGTTACAATTATTTTTTTTCATTGAATTAATTGTGGTTTGATGTGTGAGAATGATTGGATATCCCTTGGGTGATGTTTTGTGGATTTTTGGGAAAAGGGGGGTTTTATGGTGAAATGCTATTATTGTGGATTTTAAAATGGAGATGTCAAAATGGTATGCTATGGTGGATTTGTGAAAATGATTGATGGAAATGGTTTTTAATAAAGAGGTTGTTTTATTGAAATTTGTTTTGGCATGGAAAATGGTTTTCAATAAATGGGTGATTTATTGAAGTAGATTGATACGCAATGGAATTGGTTGATTGCATGTTTTTGTGACCATGGTGGGTTATATGCTTGGGTATGGCTTCATTAGAATATTGTGTGGAAGTGGAGAGAAGTAACACTATAAAAAGGGAATGGATAGTGGATAGAAGGGCCACAATCAAAGGATAAGTGGACAGGAAGTGCCACTTAGTGTGATTGGTGAACGGGTTAGATGGAATCTCCGCCGTTATGGTTGTTTTGTTATGATTTCATTGTAATTTGTAACTTGTTGTGCTAGTGTGTGAATGATGAAATTTCGTGTGGCATGTTTGTTTGGCTTTCCTTTGGTTGGTTGGTTTGGGTGAGATGGATAGGTTAGGGTGTGTTTGGATTATGGTAATTGTTTCACTTGTGATTATATTATATAAACAGTTTTATATAAATGATCTAATGGTTTAATCCTAGTGGTGTGCGGTTGGAAGTAATTTGGGGAAAACCTACTGAGTTTTAGTACTCACCCACCTTCTTTGGAACTTTTGTGTCTTTGTAGATGTTGTGTACCCTGACCTGGGAAAAGGTAAGACATCATCCTCCTCTTGGGATGAATTGTGATGTCTTGGTGGAGCTTGGAGCATGGATCTTGGTGTAGTGTTGTGGTGGTATCATGGAACATGGTGATTTGTTGTTTGGTCTTTCGCAAAGTACTCTGATATTGTTTTGTTGTTTTGGATTGGGTTTGTATGGTGGAAAAACATGGTTGTCTTTTGGTAATTCATGTTGGAATGTTTTATTAACATTCATCATATAGTTATAGTTAATGGATGGTTTGGTTGGTCTTGTCTTAAGGGAAGATCATTCCCCAATTTGATCTTGAATCCCTTGGAATTTATTGCCAGCCTTTGGTGCCTTGGTAACGTCGCTTAAGGCCAAGTAACCCTCACCACCTCCTCAATCTATTAAGATAGGGGTGTGGTGTTACAAGTGGTATCAGTTTGTTCGGTCCTTAGCTTTCAAGTGAGAGTAGTTGTTTGATCATTAGTGTTGATCATTTGTTTTGGGTTGACATTCGTTGTGGTATATTCCTTGATTTGGGATGGTAGCAAGGCGTAGAAATGTCGGAACATGGAATGTATAGCATAAAAGGACGTAGCTAACACCCTTATGTTGAACTTCATGTCACCAAGGAATTTGGTACATAAGTGTTTTGGAAACACTTATAGGAATTGGATATCTCATTGTCATGGGTGTAGACAATGAGATGATCATGGCATGCATTGTAGAAATTACTTCCCCCTAGGATTAATATTTCATTGGGCATAATGATTTATGGGATGAATTGAGAAATGGTGGTTTTTCAAATGTGTGAAATTCTAATGTGAATAAATTGGGTATTTTGTAAATGGTATGATTTTCAAAAATGCTGAAACATGGAAAATTTGGAAAATGTGGAAACCCTCATTGTGATAGTATTGTGTAATGAAAATTGAAATGGGAACTCTTGATGTCTACAGAAGGGAGGCTCATAGTTGTTTGTTTTCTGTTTATAGAAAGGGAACCGGGTAGGCGTCGTAGAGACCAACTGGAAGTGGCTGATGAGAACATGGTTGCACCTGAGCCTCATGTGAACTAGTAGTTAGTGCAGAGTATAGTTCAAGCTTTCCATGTTGTGGAAAGTGGAAACAAAGGGGGTGAACAAAGGAATCTGGATCATGCAGTTCAGTTTCAAAAGAAAAATACACCCATCTACAAGGGTGATTCAATGCTAGAGAGGGCGCAATCATGGTTGAATAGAATGAACAAGACATTTGAGTTCTTGGGAACACCGGTAGAGTTGAAAGTGAAGTTGGACACGTATATATTGGAAGAGATTTCCCTACAGTGGTGGGAGTTGGCGGTTCAAGCAAGAACAGACCAGGGTTTGATGTGGGAAGGCTTTGAGGAATTTTTTTAATAATCAATTCAACCCACATACATTTAGAATTCAGCACATGACTGATTTCTTCAGTCTGAAGCAAGAGCATTTTTCTTTGACGGAGTATGCAGCTAAGTGTATGATCTTTTTGCGGTTTTCACCCAAGGAGGAGGGTAGAACGTCGTTGAAGGAAATGATCTTGGAAGAAGAGTTATTGAAAGAAATATGTTCAAATATAGTAGTGTTGTGTATAGATTATTACACAAAAATGGTGAATAGAGCCTCAAAGGCTGAGCGATATTTATTGGGAGATCCGGGCGATGGAAGCATGGTGGTACCCTTGGGGAATAGTGGGATCTCTAATGATGGGTTCAGGAGGTGGAGAGACAATTGTTCCCAGGGCTGGGACATGGCACATAATCCAATGGCAAGATCAGCGAATCTTCCTCTAAAGCTGCAGAGCAAGAAGTGATGTTTTCAGAGTGGTTTTATGAGCCACATCAAGCAAGATTGTATGGAAGAACCTCGAGCATGTAATAATTTAAAGAAGATGGGGAATCTGTAGCATTATTTTCGGAATCCTCCATGGTCAGGTGCGCATGACACTCCTCAAGGATTGTATATGTGATATGCTTCGATGGGAAGGGGATAGCAGCAAACCCCTCATCAGCAGAGTAAAGTGGGTCATGGTGATTCTCAGAATACCAGAATGCCTCAGCAACCAATAAAGAGCATATTGTGACAACAAAGGCATTGTTTAGAGCTGATCAGCTTGTAGTGGATGATCAGTCAGGACCATCCACGGTGCGAGGTACTATTATTTTAAATTCTATATTGATGCAAGTGTTGTTTGATATGGGTGATTCACACATTTTTATTTCTACACATATGGTTGAATTGCAGGGTTTAAGGGAAGAAATGATGTGTTCGGTTTTGAAACTTCAAATTCCTCTGGGTCAAAGAGAGCGTTGAGCCTTCTTGTGTGGAGAATGTTCTAGCGTTGTGGCCGAGGTTGAGCTAATGTGGAATTTCTCAATTATTGATATGGATGGGTATGATGTAATCCTAGGAATGGATTGGCTAGTGTCATTTTTTGGCCCACATCGACTGCAATGCGTGGGCAGTGTTTTTGACGACACACGATGGCATTAGACATCTCTTTCGAGGAGAGAGTCATGAAAGGCATGGTGCAATGGGTTTATTGGAACCATCAATGGGAATGTTATCGTATTAGTTGTCTGTGTTGTCATTGGAATCGGTAGATGGTGTTGATCAGAGTGTTCTTCCAGCAGTGGTGGATCAGTTCATGGATATTTTTCCTGATGAATTATCTGGGTTACCTCCCATAAGAGAAGTGGAGTTTACGATTGATCTCCTTCTGGGGACCAGTCCTATCTCCCATCCATCTTACCGGATGGAACCTACTGAATTTCAGGAATTGAATGTCTAGTTGGAAGAGTTAGAAAACAAAGAGTTTATATGGCCTAGAACATCTTCGTGGGAAGCACAGGTTTTGTTTGTGAAAAAGGAAAATGGAACTTTGAGGCTCTTTGTGGATTATCGCCGACTTAACCAAGTTATAACAAAGAAAAGATATCCAATTCCATGAATTGATGATTTGTTTGACCAGTTGAGGGGAGCCCAGTGATTCTCCAAGATCAACCTGAGATCAGGATATCATCAATTGTGGGTGAGGAAGGATGATATTCCTAAAACAGCTTTCTGAAGTAGATATGGTTATTATAAATATGTGGTTATTCCCTTTGGTCTAATGAATGTGACAACTGTGTTAATGGGATTGATGAATCAGATATTTCAGAGATATCTGGATTCATTTGTGGTGGTTTTTGTAGAAAATATTTTGGTGTATTCAAAGAAAAGGGTGGACCATGAGCAACACTTGGCGAGAGTGTTGGGGATCTTGAGGGATCAGTGGTCGTATGCCAAATTGTCAAAGTGTGACTTTTGGATACAAGAATTTTGATTTCTTGGCCACGTGATTTATGAAAGAGGTTTTTTAGTGGATCTATAAAAGATAGAGTCAGTTATCTCATGGGAACCACCAAACTATGTGTTTGAGGTATGGAATTTTCTTGGTCTAGCTGGGTTATATCGGCGTTTTGTTCGGGATTTTTCACGTTTGGCTTTTCCGATGACAACATTGACAATAAATAATGTTCCATTACAGTGGAATGTATAGTTTCAGTAGTGTTTTTAATAGCTAAAGGGTCTCCTTACATCAGCACCAATCTTGGATTTTCCATAACTAGGAGAAGAGTACATGGTGTATTGTGATGCATCAGGATCAGGGTTGGGGTGCGTTCTCATTCAAGGGAATCATGTGGTTGCATATGGCTCACAGAAGTTGAGGGTACATGAGAAGAACTACCCAACTCATGATTTAGAATTTTATGAAGTGGTACATTCTTTAAAAGTGTTGCGTCATTATCTCTTCAGTGAGAAATTCATGGTATATACAGATCATAAGAGATTGAAGCACATTTTCACAGAAAGGGATTTGAACTTGAGGAAAAGGATATGGATGAAATATCTCCAAATATTTGATTTTCACTTGATGTACATACTTGTTAAGGTAAATTCAGTGGTGGATGCATTAAGTAGAAAATTATATGCCCAGGTGGTAAAACAGGCAACAGACCAGTGGGAGTTTATGTCGGTTATAGCTGACATGTGGTTGGAATGTGATTACCTTGGTGATACAGCGGTCTTCTTTCTAGTTTGTTTGATTCCTGACTTGGTTGGCCGGGTTAAAGGGGCCCAAATATCATATTCTGAGTGTGTGACCATTAGGTTGAGACTCAATAGTGGGGAGACCGTTGAGGGTTGGCAACTGAATGAAGATTCGGTTTTGTGTTTTCAGAATCAGATTGTTGTACAAGTTTCATGCCATGAGGATCTTCTCAGGGTGTATCATCATTCCAGGTGGGTTGTTCATCCCGGAATTTAGAAAAATGTACAAAGTGTTTAAAGCGAACTTCTGGTGGGATGTTATTAAAAGAAGTGTGGATGGGTTTGTTTCGAAACTCTTGACTTGTTAGTAGGTCAAGGAAGAGCATCAGAGGCCAGCAGGAATGTTTTAGTCTTTACCAATTCTTGTTTAGAAGAGGGAGAAAATAGTGAAGGATTTTGTCACAGGTCTCCCAAGAAGGGTCAGAAAGCACGATGCCATTTTGGTGATAGTGGATCGGCTAATGAAGTGGGCCGATTTCATCCCGATTCTTGAATCTCATACGGTGGATAATCTATCAAAAATCTATATCTGGGAGGTGGTATAGAGGCTTGGTGTCCCATTTTCGATTTTATCTAAGAGAGATGTGTGGTTTACATCTCATTTCTAGAAATCCTTGCAAAAATACCTTGGAACACAGTTGACTATGAGCACGGTGTATCACCCTCAGACGAGTGGTCAATCCGAGAGGAAGATACAATCTTTGGAAGTTATGTTACGGGCTTGTGTCATTTATTTTGGTGGCTCATGGGAGGAGAGATTTTCATTGGTTTAGTATTCGTACAATAGTAGTTATCAAGCATCCATACATATGGCTCTGTTTGAATCGTTATATGGGAGGCCATGTCGTTCTCTACTATATTGGGTGGAAACGGGTGAGTCCCCATTGTTTGGACCGAGCCTTGTCCAGAAGACTATGGAGAAGATCAAGTTGATCAGGAAGAGAATGGAGATGGCTCAAAGTCTTCAAAAATCATATGCGGATCATCGTCGATGACCATTGTCGTTTGAGGTAAGTGATCCTGTTTTCTTGAGGATCTCTCCTAGGTTGGGACATCATCTGTTTGGGAAGCAAGGAAAGTTAACTCCAAAGTATATTGGACCTTTGAGATTCTTCACCAGGTGGGTGAGGTGGCTTATCATTTGGCTTTGCCACATAGGTTCAGTGTGGTGCAAAATGTGTTTCATGTGTCATAGTTGAAAATGTATCAGCTAGATCATGACCTTGTGATTCAATGGGATCATGTTGAGCTAGAACCGGATGCATCTTTGCAGCATCTGTCAGTGCAGGACATGGATAGGAAAAAGAAATTTTTGCGTGGTAAAATAATTAGTTTAGTTTTTGTTTTGTGGAAACATGGTCAGATTCAAGAGGAGACTTGGGAGCCGGAGAAATAGATAGTCAAGCAATGGCCCGAGCTCTTTCAGTGAAAGATAGGTTCACTACTTTCTGATGACGGGGAGACTAATGATGGGGAGAATGTGGTACCCCTAGTTTTAGGTATGTGGCCATTTTTTATGATTTTTTATGTGTTAAAAGTGCATGGGATGAGTTGGGATGTGGTTGGGATAGTTTGGAATGGTTTTGAATGACTTTGAAGGCTTTTCATAGGGAGCACGGTTTGAGTACGGCTAGGGCCAACCGTGCAGGTTCTCTAGGAAACCGTGCAAGGGGAAACAATAGGCTTCACACGACCTACACATAGTTTTCCAAACCGTGCGAGGAAACCGTACGAACCCTTTCTCTCAAGATAGTAGTGTGCACACGGTTAGCGCACGGTTTTCCAAACCGTGCGGACTAACCCTGTGGAAACTTAAAAATAGGGTTTTAAAACCCGGGTTCACTCAGGCTTCCCTCATTACTCTCCAAACTTTCTCCCAATCAAATCTCACTCTGGTTCATTAGTTTTCAAGGGTTTTAGGGTATCTCCGACTCATTTTGGAAGTGTTTTGAAGTGTTTCCTAGGTGATTTGATGGTGGTTTCTCCCGGGTAAGTCTCTCCTCTTGGATTTTTGTGGTTTCCCTCTAGATCCACATCTCTATCTCATTTTTTATAGATCTACATTTTTTTGTGTAGATCTAGGGTTTTGGTTTCCTTGGATATTGATTTTAAGGCTTGTGAATGTTAATGAAAGGGATCTTGAGAGGTTTCAGTGATACTTTCACCAGATTTGAGGTGCAGTTTCTTGTGGGTCGATTTCTCAGGAACCCTAAAGGTGGGTGGCTTATCTCTAGACTCCACATAGTTAGAGATAATGGTTTTGGTTAAAATTAATTTTTTTTACTTTGAATTAATTGTGGTTTGATGTGTGGAATTGATTGGATATCCCGTGGGTGATCTTTTGAAAGATTTTTCTGGAAAAGGGGGGTTTTGTGGTGAAATGCTATTGTTTTGGATTTTAAAATGGAGATTTTAAAATGGTATTCTTTGGTTGATTTGTGAAAATGATTAATGTAAATGGTTTTCAATAAAGAGGATGTTTTATTGAAATGTTTTTTTCATGGAAAATGGTTTTCAATAAATGGGTGATTTATTGAAGAGGATTGATAAGCAGTGGAATTGGCTGATTGCATGTTGTTGTGACCTTGGTGGGTTATATGCTTTGGAATGGCTTGATTGGATGTTGTGTGGAAGTAGCTAGAAGTACCACTATAAAAAGGGGATTGATAGTGGAGGGAAAGGCTACCATAAAAGGATAAGTGGACGAGAAGTGATTCCTGGTGTGATGGGTGAACGGGTTGGATGGAAGCTCCGCTGTTACGGTTGTTTAGTTGTGCATTACTTTGCAAGTTGGAAATTGTTGTTCTAGTGTGTGAATTATGAACTGTCTTGTGGAATGTATGTTTGGATTTCCCTTGGTTGGTTGTTTTGGGTGAGCTGTCTTGGTAAGGTTGTGTTTGGCTTATTGTAATGGTTTCACATGTGATTATTTTATATAAAATATTTTATATAAATGTGCTAACAGTTTTATCGTAGTGGCGTGTGTCAGAAGTCATTTGGGGAAAACCTACTAAGTTTTAGAACTCACCCCCTGCTTTGACACATTGGACTCTTTTCAGATTTTCTGTACCATGACGTGGGAAAATGTATAGCAACATCCTCCTCTAGTGGTGAATTGTGATGTCTTGGTGGATCCTGGATCTTGGAGCATGGTGTTGAGTTGTGGTGGTATCAAGGCGCATGGTGCTTTGTTGTTTGGTCTTCTTCATAGTACTCTGATATTGTATTGTTGTTTTAGATTGGGTTTTTAGGGTGGAACAACTTGGTTGTATTTTGGGACTTCATGTTGTAATGTCTTATTAACAAGAATCATATAGTTGTGGTTAATTGATGGTTTAGTCGGTTTTATCTTAAGGGAAAATCATTCCCCAATTTGATCTTGAAGCCCTTGGCATTTATTGATAGCCTTTGGCACCTTGGGAATGCCTCTTAAGTTCAAGTAACCCTTACTGCCTCCTCATGTAAGTGAGGTAGGGGAAGGGTGTTACAGATATCCCCTCTACTGAGATTTTGTTACACAAAAATGAATCTTTCCAAAGCCAAAATTCACACATGGTAAATTCTCCATAAATCTAATCATTTCTCGGTGTCTTCAGTACAATTATAAAGTGATCTTCATGCACTTAATTTCTTTTCAAATAGACAAAAATATTATCTATAAAGACTATCACAAACTGATCAAGATAGTCCCTAAAGACGTTATTCATTTGATCCATGATGATAATGGCGGAATTTGTAAGACCAAAATTCATAACTATAAATTCATAGTTTACATACATTGTACATAATTATAAACATGGTATATCATCCATCTTGAAACATAGTTGATGATATACTAAATGAAGATCAATCTTGGAGAAGTATTGATCTTCTTGTACTTGATCAATTATTTCATCAATATGGGGAAGAGAATATTTGTTCTTTTTATTTTTCATTTTATGTTCTTGATAATCAATGTAGAGTCTCGTTGATCAATATTTCTTCTTATCAAACAGAAAGTTTTCTCCCCATGTGACACACTAGAGAGTATCAATACCTTATAAATATTCTCTTGAATTTTCTTCTTTAATTCCTACAACTCAATTGGGGTCATTCAATAAGATTACTTTGAATTAGGTATATCACCCGGTATGAGTTCTATTGGAAAATAATATTCATAATTCAGTGGAAGACTTGTTATTCTTCCAGAAATTCATCATCATACTCTTATTAAATTGGTGTATTCTAAATTTTGAGTTTCTCCCCAACCAATTGTGATATATAACCTTCATTTACAGTAATTAAGAACCATAATATAGAAGAAATTTATCCTCTAAGTTTATATTCATCTTTGCATCGACTGATGACCATATATTAATATGGAATATGAAATGTGACTTCCCTTAATTGTAAATTTATGTGAGATCTATATAAAGAAAGCCAAAATATATAAAGAATCACATCAAATTCCACAATATGAAGGCTCGAAAGATTTTCCAAAATCACATTACCACAATCTTCAATCGGAATTATAAAATTTTGATGCAACTGTTGTTCCATTACGATTTTTTATAGCTATCTCAACATCTAATAGTTGGGGTAATATAACGATACCCTTAAAATTTCTTCTGATATAAAATAGTGGGTGGATCTAGAATCAAATAAAACTTTTGAAACATTAGAGTTGTTTTTAAGTGTACCTTTCACCACTTCATTATCGTACTCCACATCATCGTTAGTGATTGCATGTTACTTGACATTATCTTTGTCCTTAATACTTTACTAACATTGATCATCATCATTAACCCTTGGATTATGAAATTGATTGGCATAATTCCCCAATTACATTAACTTGTAACATTAAAGTGTACGAGTTGAATTATGTTTAGCCTTTTCTCTATTCACATCATTAGACATCTTTTTTTCATCATTTTGGAATTCAACTATCTGATGAACTTATTTTCCACACATTAAACATTTACTAGTTACTTTAAGAGAACTTTCTACATGTTTCTTTCTACACATTGAGCATAAGGGAAAACACATCTTCTTTTCATTATAGTCTTTATATTTTCCCTTGAATTCCATTTTTCTATTGTTATCAAGCCCATAGGACTTATGTGTTACTCCAATCTCTATCTAAACCTTGAGAGCACATCAAATGATTTCTTTGTAGCCTCTTGAAGTCCCTTGTGACCAATTATCTTAAACAACTTGGTTTTAAGAAACCAAAGAGTCGTCCAAATTTACTCTCACATTGGATAATAATTACACAATCATTCCTTGAATGTCTTGAAAAAATTTCTTCATAGGTACCAATGGATTTATCTTCCTTTTACTTATGTTCAAGGAAATCCTTCTCTATATTTGATTGAAGAAACTGAGGAAAGTACTTATTGAAAAATAAATGAATGAACTCATCTCATTCTATGGATTCAATTTCATTTCTTTTGATCATAATATTGATAATATTACACCATTGATCATCTTTACCTTTAAAAAGATAGAATACTAAGATGAATTTATCATGTTCCGAAAATTAGAGGACTGAAAATATATTCTCAGTGGTACTGATTCATTATTCAGCCACTAATGGATCAGAAGACCTGTTAAAAAGTGGTGGACACTGCCTCATCAAGAAATTAATAGAATTTTCACCTCGTTTTCTCATTTTTAAGTCCTGGATGATTAATTTCATGAGAAGGTTGGGTAAGAATAACTAAAATATTTTGAATTCCAGCTCCCATAACTTTTGGTTTCTTAGGGGGACAATAATTTCATTACCCAATGCATTAAGCATTAACACAGTTCCTTCATGTTTTATCCATTGAATAAAACCAAGAATCATAGTGTGATAAACACTAATCATAATGGGAATACTACTTAAACATGAATAAAATTCCAATTTTGGACACTTTCAGTTTTATTGAAGGTTATTCATGATTATTTCTAAAACACTTTATTGTAACCTATACATTGAAATTTCATTAGGGTTTTTTCTAAGGTTTTCTCATCCTTGTTTCCAAAGATTAAATATACCTTTCCTTTGATACCAACTATGATGAACCATACTTTTCATAAATTGTTATAACATCATAATTGAATAATATTTATTATAAAATATAATGATGCCATGACAGGACCATATAGGTATAGTGTCCATAGAAACTGGGCAACATAAAAAATGTTTCAAAAAACATCATCATTATCTATTACTTATTTCGTCAAAACTAGACCCCTTTTGACATATCTTACTCAATACCCTTATTCGTGACCAAGGGAAAAGAAACATATGAAAGGCTAAGCTCAGATGCTCAGTAAGGGTAGACAAGGGATATATCAATCATACCATAATCATAACATATAATAATATATCATTTCAAAGTTAATCCTACATATAAAAGATCGTAATATCATGCCATGGGATAAATCATGAATGTTACTAAGAATAAAAAACATAAACCCAAAGGTCATAACATAAGACGTGCGGTTTTTTGGAATACCAATAAGCATAGAAAATTATTTCATATTAGTCAAGGCTCATTTCCAAGACCATAATAGCAGACAAAGTCCATTACTGAACAAAGTTCACTCCTCGTTCTAGCCCTCTACTACTAAACTGAGATCATTTCACATTCCATCCATGTCTATATCATGGGATATAAATATTTTCCCAATGCATTGGAGATATATAGAGATAAAACACATCTCATAATGCTATCATTCTTACGTGTTCCTCAAAAGCATAAATCATTCATCAAATCATAACCTAAGGAATAAAATGGGTTTCTTAATCATCATTCCATTATAACATAATCTATATAAACCAATTGGATTTCATAAATAGAAGTTTATCCTAAAAAATCAAACCATAAAAATAATAGGGATATTATACATGAAACATAACCCTATTAAAAAACTCCAGTTTAGATGGAAGATAATTTTGATTTTTTATTTGAACTTAATTCATGATGAAAATATCTTTTCTTCTCCAAAAACATTTTCTTTTCTCAAAATTGCACACAATTGTAAAAGAAAATATTTTATTTGAAAATAAACATGAAATCATGTACAGTATGCCTCTTGGAAATTAGGTGTTAGGAAGTTGTAAAAATTCATTCATGTCATGTAAGTTAAAAAAAATTATCCTCATACTTTTTTTGGAAAAGTCAAAAAGTACCTCATATCGAATAACGACAAAAGATTCCTTTCATACCATTTAAGAAAAATTCAGCAATGGGTATAATTAAATTTAAAAAATTATAGAATAATATAAATAATATTACATATTTATGAAACAAGGATGTGGATGATAAATATTCCCCAGTTAATACTTACGTACAAACAATATCAGATAATAATGAGATTGCAAATGTATCCCTTACTTTTTAGGAATTATTTCTTATGTATGTATTTGAACCTATTTTATAATGATTTTTATAATGTAATTGACTTAATTCAGAATTATAGTTATTTTTTTGATTACATATGTAATCATATTATCATCCATTTTTTAATAACATTTCTTTGCTACTCATTATTTTGAAATTAACTACTTTATGTTCATATGAGTGTTTTGTCAAATGTGTTTTTTATCCTTTATAGGTCATATTTATATCATTAAAAATGATTTCATAATAATATATTCTATATTTATTCATTATTTACAATTATATAATCATTAATTAATGAATATCACGTAAAATAGATCAAATCATATCATGGAGGCGGTAAGTCGTACGTACACATGAGCGACAAATTCATTACCATATTTGTTGAATGGTATTTAATTATATGGTGTATAATATTTAAGATATAATATCATGTAATAATAATTATATATATTTAATATTTTAATCAGTATACCTATCTAATTATGGTGGTGGTGAAAAAAAATATTACACCACGACGTGGTGATGGTAAGTCATATGGACACACGCATGGTGATTACATTTTTCATATGATGGATAGAAAATAGAATAATTTTATTCCATAAAAAAATAGAATCCCAATATGTAAGTGATACTGGTTTTATTAATTTATAAGGAAACAAAACATGAATAGGAAGTATAATGAGAAATAAGTCTGAAAGAATCGGTAGAGGAGATTCCCTCTTCTTCGACATGCTTCCTCTAAATCTTATCTTATGGCACTAGATTGTTTCTTAGAAGAAGACCATAACCTCTAGAATATTACTAGGTAAGTTTATAGGTAAACAATTATGGGGAAATGGGGGCTTTAGGGTTCAAGGTGCAGTGAATTGTTGAGGGTGGAGGTTCCCATTTAAAAAGGAGGCGAGGGGCACTTTTGGGACCTCTAAAAATATTAATCTATAATAAAATCAAATCCTATCAAAAAAACCTCAAAAATATCCCAATTATGAAGATTAGATGATATAAAGTTTTAGTATCTTCAAACAATAGATTTTATATAAGTTTTTTTATTAATTTAAACCTTGTTATTTAAATTAGCAGTTAGTTATTCTATTTAATTTTTAACTAAGGTATCAAACATTTCAATACTGAAAGGGTGAAACATTAAATTATCTAATGTCAATTAGACCATAAATAAATACCATAGAACATTTTATACCATTAAATAATTATTATATATTTTTAAAATATATTTTAAGATTTTTAAATATTTTAATAAAAATTTATCTTGATAAACTATCAATTGTGTCAATTTTGACACTATACAATTCATTGACTTTAAAAAATGTTAATATAACAAGTTAACTTAGAACAACCATTTTAATTATATTAAAAAAAGGTCAGGGTTATCTTGAAAATTTTATTAGACAAATTAATTAAATCAAATTTTATTTATTTTAAAATTTTTAATATAATTTATTTATTATCTCCATTAAAAAATAATTACTACATTTATTTTGTGTAAATATTTAATATAATTATTCTTTAAATAAAATTTAAAAATGAAATAATATGACGAATATTAATCTAATAGATATTATAATATGATTTTAGTAGAATTTATCTTCTGTAAAATCCAACATTTAAAATTTTATTCTTATTAAATTATGAATCTATCAATATTGACATCACTTTAAATAAAATAATTTAACTGTCACAATCTCTTAAAAAAGGATCCAAATGGTCAAAAAATAGACCCTTGTATGGTTATGGTCAAAATATACTCGAAAATTATTTTTTTACAATTTTTTGGGGCTTTTAATAGTTATTAACATTTTAATAAAAAAAATTATTGATTTCTCATCAATTAATTAATTTTTTCATCACGAATGTATATGTCTTTATGGTAATTATTTATTTACAATAAATTAAAAATAAACTACCATGATAAATTAACGCATTTTAACTTCAAAATGGATATTTATAATATAATTTATCTTTTTTATAACCCTATATAAAAATTGATATGGTTTTTTAAATTTGAGTAAAAATTATTTAATATTTCATTAAATAAAATAAATTAAATGTCCTAATCTCATTGAAGTGGGATCCAAAGGACTCTATTTTGATACAATGATTCTTTATGTCAAAAAATAATCATCCAATTATATTAATACTTGTTTTATGTTAATTTTATAATAGTATTCTTACACTTCATTTCCATATTTACTCTTTTACATTTTAATAAAACTTTATGAAGTTACTATTCAAACTGCCCAAAAAATAAAATAAATCTACTTACATAATTTGGACCTAATGATTCCAAATACAAAATCCCTTTCTTAAAATTAAAAACACAGAAGTTTCATTAATTAATCTAAAATTAATCCTGTTTTCAAAATTATATAACAAGTTTAAAAAGTTAAAACATTGCAAATGACTGAAATGTTTTTACATCTGAATCCAATGTAAAATTAATGATAATGACATACATCATATTTAATGATAACATTATATTATATTTATACTTTAAAACCACCAATATATTAATTTAACCACATAAATTATTTCGATGAATTTTTTTTTTCAATTAAAATTCAGTCTATTTTTACTATTCATTGAAATTTGAAAGTTATCAGAAAAATATTAAAATTTCATCCAATGTAAATTTTTATATCTCACTACTAAATAAATTTTTTTCTTTGTCATATAAATATTATTAAGGTGTCAAAATATTAATTTAAATGCGTTTCTCCATTAAATGGCAGAAAATTAGTAAATCAAAAAATATAGGTTTTATACATCAAATCGGGTTTACTCATACCCAATGATAAAAATATCTATTGGATAAATATCAAAAATATCTTGTTTAGTATATAAAATATATATTTCATTAATTTTATTTACTAATTTTTATTCTCCCAATTTATTAATAATAAAAATATATATATAATTGATTTATATTTTTCATAAATAATTATTAACGAATAACTTCGCCATAAATTTTCATAAGTTGGTTATATTTACTACCACTAACCTAATGGATACTTTAAAATGGTAGTTTTATACTGATGGAATCTCATGGTTCATTTAAACTCATGATTGTGTGAAATGAAAGCTATTGAAGAATTAAAATTATTTAGAGAAATATATTTCATAAAAATATGTGGGTGTTAAAAAAATCACTCAAAACACTCTAAAAAATCTCTCAAATAATTAAAATCAAAAGAAATATACAATAAAATTTATAGGAGTTAAAAAATTGTAACATATATTTGTGTATTGAACCCTCATATACAAGTTTTGCAAACTTGGTTGGGCTAACTATGTGTATAACCATGCAATGATACTAGCTAACTTTTTAATATAAATGGTTATACTAAGTGTGAACCTTCCCTTTTACCATTAAAATCTCAAATTTCCAACACATTAATTCAAAAATTAAAAATTAAACAAACATTATAATTCAGAGATATAAGACTTGAAATTTCATATAGTATAAATCAAATATTTATTTAAGGATCTTATTGTCCAAATCATGTGAATCGGACTCCTTTATTTAATACCAGGAATATTAATCACATCATATATAATAGTTATTCAATTTTTTTGCACTCTATTATCTACATCATGTTCCTTTGTATAAAACAAGTAGTTTTTAATTATATACCAATTATTAGATATTACATGAGCACTTGGTCCCTTTTCTAACTAATAAAAGTTTTGAGATAATGATATCATATTACAGAATAACTATTTTCCAAAAAAGTATCAAAACCTATTAATGAACAATTATTTATATGTATTATATATCAACAATTACCCCTTGTATAGTTCAAATAATTATGAATTTTTTATGATTTCTAACAAATGTAGAAACCTTTGAACTATTATGAAATACAAATAGGTTATAAATTATCCAATCTATGATGGATATTATAATAATATTTCTTCTTTTAAGTCCTTCAACTTTGATGAATACTTCATTGTGAGATTTTTGAAGTCCATTTTTATCCACATCAAATAGATATTTGATATATATTTCAATATATTATATCATACAATACTGTTCTAGAATAATACGTTTCGGTAATATTTTATTTTTGAAATAATCTTTCACTATCATAATATAACATTCAACACTTTACATCTCTCTATAATTTATGATACCACAAATTATGATCTATCTAATTAAATAAACTAATAATTGAATCATAATATTAAATAATTATCATAGAAATATTGTATATAGTTCACATAAATAGAGAATAGTTCATTCATTTTTGGATACTTATTCATGTTAATAACATTTTTGGACATTCTTTTGAAAAATAAATACAGGTTAATCAATTTTTTTAAACATTTATTAGAAATTTGATTTATATTTCTGTGGGCACTAAATATTAGATCAAAACAAGATAGTCATATGATTTAAATTCTTTTAAAATAAATCCATTCATCAATACAACATGGTTGATATTTCATGAATACCCCTATTGCTTGATTACACCATTTGTAGGACATAAAATTGAAATTTCTCTTTTCTTGAAAGAGTCTGAGCTAGTGGAGGGAGAAAATGATTCCCATCATTTACTTGTGGCAACTCTTCGTTAATACCCATTTCAATCATGTATAACCCCGCATTGATTTAATATTTCTCACTCCCTTATTTATTTTTGTAATGTATTGATTAAACTATCACATACATTATTTTAGATATGTTTAATGTATAGAAAAATTTTTAGGTAAAAAAATGTTTAAAGAAATTCAAAAAAAGAAGAATATTTCTCTAACAAACAATTATAATTATTTTAGAGAAATATTATCCAAAAACATTGAATAAATTTTTTACCGAATCAAGTACCTCTTCAACTATAAATAGTGAAGGTGATATTCTGATTCTTAATTTTAATAAAATGGTTTCATCCACTATCAGTATCATTATTTTTTATATGAAATCATTTTATTTCCAAGGTATATGGTCTTCGTATTATCTTTCTACCAAAATTAGTGGGTACCATATTCATAGCTAGGACAAAAAAATATTCCTTTTAAGGGGAACCTTAACTAATTACTCTAGGAAAGAAATTCATTTATCATATCAAATGATATTCATCTTAGTGAAAATTATTCTTTTTTATGAGCATAATACACCAGAAAACTTTTATCCTCTAAAAAATTAAAATATTCAATAAATATAGTTAAATAAATTTCAATATCATTATTAGGATTTATCTATCCTAGAGAAATAAATGATAATATAATTTAATTACACTTCATGCATTACCGTAATGGTAAACTATAATTTTAAAACTTCCTTGGGAATGTTTTTTGAGTTATACAACCCACTTTTTTGGTATTTTGGAGTCTTATTTTTTATTTAAAAGTTATGAGGTGTCTCAGATCGGATTAAGGAAGTTACGTATGGTAACATGGTTGTAAAATAGTTCTGGCTCACTGAGCTTCACTAAACCATAGTAGAGATCATATTATATGTTTTCTTCTGATTTGTGTGGATTTTTTAGTCGTGGTATTTAGTTTATTGTATTTCTTGGTGGACCATGGGATATGACACACCGTGTTCAATGGTGTCATGTTGGATAGGTTAGGCTCTGGGAAATAGGGAGTTAAAAATTCCATGTTGGTTGTTGTAGTGGTCTTGTATTGAGGGAAGTCAATTTTGGTGAAAAAATTTGGAATGGAGAGTGTGGGTTTCATATGTCATGGGAGTGGGTGTAGTGAATGAGGTAGTTCATCTATGTAAAATGGGGATAGATACAATGGTCAACGGTTTTTTTAGTTGTGTGGTGAGTAATATGGATGTCAACATGTGCTAGAATGAAGAAAAAAATGTAGAATATTCTTCTATATCATGGAACTTGGCAAGGTAACGTGAAATGTAGTTGTGGAATCAACCACATCATGGCCCTAGTAGTGGTCGTAGACAAAAACTTTTTAAATAAAAAAATAGTCACTATGTTTTAGGGGACATGTTTTACTTGGAATAGGAAACCACATGCATATTTCTAGGTTGGTTATGAACTATATTCATAAAATAATTATACCCATAAAAATGATCATTACTCTTATCCTTGAATGTGATCTCATATTGGGGAATTCTACAAGATATTTTTGACAGAATATATTCCTTTTGAATTTTTTTATTTATATTATTCTTAAAAAACATGTTACATATAGGTGGATTTTGTAACACTCTACTTTTATTTGGACTCATCATTTATAATTTACAGTGAATTCATTATTGAATGATTGTGGAAAAAAATATCTTGAAATTACTACTTTTAGAATTGATAAAGAATTTCTGAAAAATTACTTGGGAGTAATGGCATGTCAATTGGTTTTCAAGAAATTATTTTAGAGATTGAAAACTAGGAAAAGGAATGTGTTACTATTTGTTTATGATGCATTATATAGGGCCTTATTGTTACATATTTTGTTGTTAATTTTAAATTTAGGGGCACATGTGGCTTTTTGTGTGTCTTTGTGATGTATCTGATGTGATCTTGCTGATACATACTTGGAGTCTAATGCATAATATGGGGGAATATATGATTATACCACCATGCATCGACCAATGTTAGTTTAAATGGGTTTATAATCATGAATTAGTATGATCATTGGGATTTTCTCTTTGGTGGGGTGAAAATGCATCAATGTGAAAGCTTGTGGCGTGGGTGTGTGTAAATTCCCTTACCTAGTTCACTCTATCAGTAACTATATTGGGTCATAATGAGATATCATGCACACCTCCTCATATGTAAGAGACTTCCTACTAGCAATGGGGGTCTCATTTTATACCATAGGGAGACTATATCCATATATTAGAGTGAACTCTAACAAACAAAAATAACCCAACAACATTCAAGAAAAAAATGACAATATATTATATAAGAAAATAAAAAAGTCAATAATAAATGAAATTTATTAGGGAAATGGTTATAAAGAATCACCATCCACCCTCTAGTATGGCCACATATAAAAATAAAAAAAATTACATGTACAGGTGTCCCTTCGACATCTTAGGGCCACACCACATCCAACCTATAAAACAAGTCCTAGTAGTCATGCTCGATAATACAACTATGAGCCTCAATACAACTTGAATCTATGATCAGTGAAGTATGCTTGGGTACCCAAGTTTCATTCCCACTCGAGGAGGGTCTGAGTATAAATCAGTAGGGAACACCCAATGTGGTTTCATACATAAGAACTAAATGAAATATACATAAGTGATATGATCACCTAAATAAATAAATAATAAAACTATCAAAGAATAAATATAAAACCATCACTAATTCTTGGTTCATAAATTAATTAATGGATCGACCCAAATCTTATTTGGCTAGTGTTGATATATCTTTGTGCACGTCACACAAATGATAATACTAATAGAATACCCAATAACTGATTCATATAAGTGTGTCATAGGAAATCCAAATCACCCCCCAAGGAAACCCATCACTTAGATCCAAAACATTTCCTAATGGAACAAATACATCATTTGATTGTAAGGGTGTAACTCTATATACTGGATTTCACCCCATATGGAACTAATAAGTTCATCTAAATCATCTCAAACCATATCATATCTGAATCTAAAGAGTATTTCCAAGGAAACCCAAACCCACCCTGAAACTCATGGGATTACCCTAGAAAAAAATATGGAATCATCTGAGTGTAGGGGTGTGACTCTCCCTGTCATACATCACATATCAATGGATTCTGAATCACACTATAAGGATTTAAGGATCATGTATAGGGAATCCAAGACCCATATGAAAACTCATGTGATTTTCCTCAGGGGTATACTATATCGTCTGAGTCCAGACTATGACTCTCTTAACTAGACCACTCATCTCAGTGTAAAGTTCATACCACAATATGTATATATGGACCACATCCAAGTCAATTGTATCCCATCTAGAAACATTAGATATTTCCCACCTAAAAATCCTACAACGTCTAAGTTTAGGGTGTGACTCTTCTAACCAGACATCGCATCTTCTTAGTTTAGGGTTGTAGTTCACCCTGCCAGGCATCGGATATAATGGGATTGTACATCCCACTAAACATATCTAGGGATAACAATAAATTCCTACCAAACCTTGGAATCCTAACTTCAAATCATGGGCATCCCAAATCATATTAACAATGTAGACTATACATCCCACCATATGAATCGAAGAAACATGTTCATAGAATCCCAAACTCTTTTTCTCTATCGACTAATATTCTGTCCCAAATCAGCTTATACAATGAATCATGAAGATTCTACTATTTTCTTGTACACATCCCAAAATTTTTATGTAATCCTCCCAAGTTCACAGAAAATAATAGTTTATTCCATAATATTCCCATCATCTATTTAGGCACTAAGGTGGAACCTATTATAATCAGTACCCATTCTCGAATGAACCCTCTTCTTTTGGTCAACATCTCACTGGGATACCCACTTAGTACCCCTATGTTTCATTATATTTAGGATACCCACACAGGTTCTTCTAATCCCATTCACATTACTCAATCCCAATCCCAATCTCAAACTAGATCTCATCCCTCTTCATAGTCAAAAACTTTTCAAGGACTCATTAGCCTCCAATGATAACCCAAAAATGGGAGATTTTATTAAACGTATTCCATTACTAAGTCACCCTAGGTCATTCATCAAACCCAAAATATCAATCAATTCATAATGGGTATATCTAACGCTCTAAATTTTCTTAGTTTGAGAGTAATTATCACTCCATAGACTTCTCAATTTGTCTGATGGCTCCAAGGTTACTCTTGTTCTATCATGGCCTACTTGGGATACTCACAACTAATTCAACACTCACATATACAAGGAGTAATCCATGGATCCTAAACTATGGGTGTCTATATTTATTTAATCTAATTAACCACGTTTATGGGTATATGTATATCAAAGAATTCCAATATAACCAAAACAATGTCCATTGGCGGTCAAGGTGAACAATCCAATGTCAAATGGTCCATCGTAACACGTGAAATGTTATTTAATTCATCCAAGTAAATTTGTTTAAATAAAAAACTCCATTTCAATTAGAAAATTTATTCACACTTAGTGTAGAAACTACATATCAAGTTCCAATCATATATATATAAATACAAATAAAATCGATCATGTAAAGGGGACAACTAAACTCAAACCAGAGTTATTCCGCTATGATAACTACATTGAAAATGTCTCTCTAGAACGTCCAAGTATAATAGAAATCAACCATTCACTTGATTTACCATATCATACTGATAATTGAAAATAAATAATTATTAAAATTTACTACTAGTTATAAAAAATGATTTAAATAGGAATAAATTTCTAAAACTCGCAAGTACACTTCCTTGCAATAAAATCATGACCTATAAGGTTAAATCCACTTATACACACTTCTAAGATTGATAAAAACAAAATATTTAACTAATTATTCTCATTAGATAGATATCTAAATTTAATTAGGTCTAAAACCATGAAAAAATATAAATGGTCACAAACCTTCTCTAAAATGTAAACATTTAACGGGTAAATTTAGTCTTGCATCACACTCTATAAATAATAGGAAAAATATACATCGAACTTGGTTGATTCCACTATACTCTTGTGTAATCATAACTAAATACTAAAACAAAACCGAGAAATATTAGGGAGAACTATTGGAAAAAATTTAATGATTATAGGGGACCAACTAAAACCACTGTTGAAATGTACTAGGATCCACTATTGATTCAGGGGAAGAAAGGAGGATATTGTTGGATGTTCGTCCCCTCCAATGCATGTATGTTTTTATGAAACAAAGTGTTGTCGAACCCACTTTTTAAAATAAAAAACACCTAGAATAAATTTAATCATCTGAACATCTTGTTCACAATATGAACCATTTGATTTAGAAGGCATCACCCTTGGTCCCTAATATTTCACGCTGTGAATCCATACTTCATAGTGTGATTGGTTTGAATCTATGACACTATATATCTTTGATACACATGCATTATTGATTTGTTACAAAAATAACCACGTAATATATTCCCAAAATATAAAAGGCCTAGTTTAATATTTTAATTATATTAAAAACATAATTACATGATGTAGTGATGCAATAAAATTATTTAAAACACCTTGACATGCTCTTAAATTTTTTTTCTATTTCAAAACTACATGGGATAACCTATGGAAGAAAATAAGAAAAAACTTATATAAAAATCTATTAAAGAGAATAATTAATGAAAGACATCATTAATGTAATACATGTCGGTCAAGATTCAAAAAAATGTGAAATAAAAGAGGTTATAATTGTAAACATGAAAATAGAACTATGAAATAAGATGATAACATCACAGAAATATAGAATTTTGAAACCACATAAGACATGATATCGTAAGAATAACTCAAATATAACCACCATGAAATAATAACATAGTTTTATTAGGATAAACATATGTCCACTACACATGGTATCTCATGAGATATAAATATTACACAATTATTTAGAGGGATATATAATTTATTTACCACCTTCCACTTTAATATCATAAACAGGAATTTGTGTCCCACAAATATCATTCAACATAAGAATGTATTTAACAAAAATTTAGTCACATGATTAAAGAGTTTGGGTTAAATAAATTTCAGTCCCAAATCAATGAATGATCAGTACATCTAGTTGAATACCCATGAGTTGAAATGGGGGTGGCAATACACCACAAAAATTTCTGGCATGGAAATTCACTAGATAATTTTGGTAGCTTAAGGGGTGTACATAAATAAATACAGACGCGTTTAATGAGAGTGAGAGGTTGTTTAACTTTGCTTTTGTATCATTGTTATATTAATGGTATGTTTCAAAACATATTAAAACATTAAAAATTAAAAATTAAAAGGTATAACTAGAAGAAAATGCTTGAGTAATGTGGAAGAGAGAATCCCTTTCCTTGAGAGTGTGCTTATAAAATATTTTAAGGAGATTATTAAGATAATGATAACACCTTAGGGGGGATTTAAAGAGGTATATGGATAGTAACATCAATGTAAATGGGTTTTGAGTGAATACGAGGGAGATTTTATGTTTTTATTTATAGAAAATGATAGTTTAATTATTTCTTAATTTCTAATCATAGGTTCGGGACACGGTATGATAAAATAAAATAAACCCCTTTTCCAGGGATTTTTCACATGGTATCTCCAAAATAAGAGTGGTTTAAAATATTTTATATTCTCGATAACCAAACATATTTAAATAAAACCATTGGTGATGTGGAAGTGGGTCATTTTTTTCAATAATTAATTTTAAAACCTTAAAATATAATATATCTTTTGAAGGATTCATTAAAGGATTAAAAAATTATTTAAATAACTATAAAATACTATTATAATAATTGGGAAATAGATATTTGGTCATTTATTCCATTTATTCCATTTAGAGTATTTATTAAATCACTTTTGGTCAATAATAATGTCATATTAATAACAATATATTTATTCAATATTTAATTTTCATCCAAAATTACAAATCTCTTGGAAAATTAAGAAAAAATTACCCTCGAATAATTAATATGCACCTATTTAAAAATAATATATATTTTCTTAAAGTAATTTACCAATTATTATAACTTTAAATATTATATATAAAACCTCATTTACTATTAAAATCTAGTTTTTTTTATACTAATAAATTTTTAGCTCTTATAAAAATTAAATTGGGCTTCATTAAATTATATTATTATTTATATTCAAATATATAATATTTTATTATAATATTTTATAAAAATAAGTTTTTTTTCATAAAATTGAAATTATTAAAAGATTTTCTTAATTAAGAGTCTATATTTCTCAAAAGATAAATTTTGATTTATTCTTATCATTAACTAATTTATAAAAAAACTCATTATATAATTATTTATAAAGTAATCATAAAAGGGATAAATATAATAATTGTTTCAATAAAAAGGAAAATAAAAAATTCATATTTCTAATTTCTAGATACATAAACCCTTATTACCCCGGTTTGTACCAAATGGGTAAGGTGTGTAATGTTGGTGATTTCTTAGGTTGGTTCTACGAACATTAATTGGGTTGTGATCTTGATAATATTGAATTTGTCTCTTAAATAATTTCACTTGAGCTTTAATTGTTGAATCTCATCATGGGATTGGTAAAAGGAAAATCCAAATGCTGCAATCTTCCTTGAAAAAACTAATAAATGGGATTTATAGGTTATGATCCTACCAGTTGAGGTCATCGGTTCTTCTAGTGCCCAAGTTACTTCCTCAAACATGTGGTTCCATGATAGTACATTGACCAGGTGTGTTGTTTTGTTTTAGCTAAATTTGTCTCTATGATATAAGATCATCCCCAACATCTCTGCATATGAAAGATCATTCTCCATGGGTGCCAGAACTGGATTCAATACATGTGAACAATTTGATATGTACATCCTCAAGAAGGATACTTGGAAACACCATGTACATGGTATAAGTTCGGTGGGAATGATACTAGATAGGACACAAGTCCAATGGGATCATGGATATCAAAGGTTTCAATGGATGTTGGACTAAGATCTCAAATCTTCCCAAAAAATAGAAAATTATTCCATTTAAATATTTTAAGAAAAACATTTTCTCTAATATCAAACTCTAAATCTCATCAATCACTATACGCATAGATTTTATGTCAACATTATGTCCATTCCATATAACACTGAATGGTTTAATCCTTTAATTTCATCTATTGGATATGATCAAGTCTATTAAACATCTTCTCTATAACATCATCCAAACTTGTTGGATTCTGAATCCTCTTAAAATATAGATCCTCATAAGGATCCATTTTAATTATAGAATGAAAATTATTGTTATTTAGGAACTCCGCCAGGATATGTTTATAATCTGAATATCCTTTGAAATCCATCAAACCTGATCTCAGAATATAATCTAGAGTTTTACTATCTCTCTCATATTGACCATATGTTTGATGTTGAAAAACAGTAATAAAACTCAACTCTATATATAATTCTTGTTGAAGGATTATCCAGATCCTCAACATAAACCTAAAATATCGATCGGATACAATGGAAAATGGTTCTCCATGAATTGTTTCCACTTATCTTATCTATATTTGTTTAGTTATTCAAGATAGAAATATTCCTTGATAATAATGTAATACACTAAAATTTTAAGGTGATCAACTACCGACAAGATGCTATTATAGACTTTATATGTATTTGGGAGTCTTATGATGAAATCCATAGTTATATTTTTCCCATTTCAGTATAGGTATATGAAATGTTCCCATCAAAACCTTATAATTATATTTTTCATCCTTGACTTGTTTTTATACAAATCATTGAGATAAAAATTATAAAATATCTAACATCATGTTATCCCTCCATATGTTTTTATACAAGTCTTTATACATCATATTTTTTCTGATATTAAAAGAAAATAATTAGTTAAGTGAATCGTCTTGAAGTTTCGTGTTCAGTTTTATTCTTTATGGGAAACATATCTAGGTTTAAAACATTTTAACTCCACCTTTTACAATTTTGTACTCTGGAATATTCTCTACCTCTCTTTCTAACTCACCATCATTTTTTTGGGCCTCTTTGATACACTCATGAATGAATGGTTGATATGTTATTTGTGAAATATTGCATGAAAATCCTTATATTATTCAAATATAAATCATCTTTATTGTCTAAGAATATTAAATCACATACAATAATCCTTATAGAAAAGGTTGAATGATACCTTCTTCTAGATCATTTGTCACTTGGTTAGCCTTCCCAAAATGGTAGTGGTTTGAAAAATCATAATAATTGATCAAATATAGCCAAATTCATGGGAACTTATTAATACCATTTTTTTTAATATATACTTAATAATTTTATGATTCATATATGTTTCACACTTCTCCTCATATTGAAAATTCCACAAAATACTAAAACTGAAGATCACTGCATCCATTTCTAGATCATGGGTTTTGATGTTTTGCTTAAGGATATTTAATTTGTGGGAAAAATAAGTTGTCACTATGTATTATTTATTGAGTACACTAACCAATCCATTTTTTGATGCATCGTTGTAAATAGAAAATCCTTCCCAACTAGTGCCTAATCGGAGCACAGGTGGAATAATTAGCCTCTTCTTTAACTATTTAATGATATCCTAACATTCATTAGTATATAAAAACATCACTACCTTTTCAGTTATCAAGGTCATTGGGATTAAAATCATGAGATGTTTATCCCAAATAGAGGATAGTAGACATGTAATTAAAGGAATCTTTGGATATCCATCAAATATTGAAACACCCTGATATTTTATAGCATATTTTTTAAAAATAAATTTAATCTATTTGATAACTTGAATTACATAAAACATTGATATTTTAAAAGAATGAGATTACTTTTAATGGTGTCTATTGACTGGAACAAAATTATTATAAGATAATGTAACACCCTAGGACATTATTATATATTTATTTTTAAATAAATTCAATCTCGATGATAACATGTGATGCATGCAACACCAGGTTTAAATGAAATAAAATACTCTATTAAAATATTAATATCTAAACATGACAATTATATACTAGTCATTGAGTTGGTGGGTATAAATAATGAAAACTAAATAATGAAAAATTATATTGTTCAAAAATGTATAAAATAAATTCATTGGTATTCTATGGATTATAGATAAAATAAGAATTCTTTGAATGGAAAAAGTATTTTACTAAAAGGCGGTCTGGTTGTTCTTTGAACACATAATTTAAAATTAATTTTTAGACAATTATAAACATTATTTTATAAAATGAACTTTATTGTTTATATTTACCTTTTAAAATTATATTTTAGTGAATTTTATATATATTTATAAAATATTGTTCTTTTGATGAATAGTGTGAAATATTGATTTTTATTGAAAAACTCCTTTTATTTTTAATTTATTATAATGTTAAATTTTTTTCTAAATTTAATTTGAATTATATTTATTTCAATTACATTAAAATTTAAATAATTTAGTTAATTATAATCAATTTATTTTTTGATTCTGATATAAAACCATTTTAATCATTTGATGTTTTTCATTGGAAAATCGATTTTTCAATGCGTTTGGAGGTTAAATTTGATATTGAATTCTACAACTAACATGAATTTAATTTTTAAAAATAGATTAATTATTTTTACTAGTAATGATATATATCATATAATAAGTTCATATTTATTTTCTTATCAAAATGAATAGTGAAAATAGTTAAAATTAAATATTGTTGTTAAAATGAAAATGGGTTTACCTAAGGGGTTAAACTAAGAGGGGTTAAAATTTACCCCAAACATGTCCAACAACCATTTTATGTCAATATTGGGACCTTATTAACTATAATGTTTACAATTGAAACATTTATTATGTTATTTCATTTGAAAAATTATAGTACACTTTATTCTTTTGAAAAATTCCATGTTTGTCCTCTCCCACACTTCAAAAAAGATATTTCATTTCCCATCCACATACCACATAAAAAAATTTTGCTTCAGAAAAAACCTTCATAAGTGTCATAATGAATCTTATCCCAACATCCTATTGTTATTTTGTATCATAAATCCATTCACATAATGATTTTGTTACATTCCTAATGAATTTTTCTGAAGAAGAAGTAACATTGTTAAAAAAGGGTTTTTATTTTATTTCTTCTTCCATCTCCAAAAAATATTATTCACTAATGACAATATAATAAAACCATTATAACCCAAAAACATGAGATTTTATTATGTTAATTACATGACCAATATCAATATCCACTTCTATCATGTGTAAAATGAAATCGTCGATAGTGTGTAAGATAGATTGTCACCTCGCAAACTAATATAATTCATTTTCCATCACCACCATTCACAGAAAGATATAATGATTGATTAGATATATATATATATATATATAATATTCTTATAGGATTGTTATATCAAATAAACCTTCTTACATACCATTTTGTTGGGGTACAATAACGTCACAAGTGTGTATGGCGGACTAACCATAACTTTTTAAATATAATTTCACATATAACCTCATATCTTCCGACCTATCGAAATATAATAATGTCGCTCGTGTATACGACGAACTTCCACTTCACGACCTAATGTGATTTTTTTAATTACTGATTTATAAGGATGTAAATAGGGATTGATTAAATAAATATATAATATATATATATTATATAATAACGGTTTTTTAAGGTTAAATTATTATATAATTTTCATTAATTCTATCTATCAATGAAAAATGAAAACAATCTTCATTTGTATATACTGTCTACTACCTCCATGAATGTTGTAAATCATTTATCTATATATAAAATATCTTCTGGACTATAAATATATATATATATATATATATTTAATATATATGGTATTTAAATAAATATTAACATTATGGATATTATTTAATCATAATTATTATAGAAGGACTAAAACTACCAATCAAAAATATTCGTGAAAAATGAAGTAGTTGTCACCCGAAACAATGATTTTGATTAAGAATGTTTAATAAAATAGTAGTAAAAGGTTATAAGTAAATAATATATGGTATTTTATATATTATTAGTGGTCCGATATATATTTTTTGTAAATAAAGTTTTGATATATAGAAGAATTATTCATGTACTATGGAAATCAGGCCTGAGGTAAGGGTTTCTCGTCTATCTTTTACTTCAACGCGACATATGTAATATTGGCCACTTATTAATTTTGATTGGTGTATATAATTCCACATTGATAACTTTTATAATTAAACTATTTATCATCATGGTATTAAATTTTTTATTTTATGTTATTTATTTTAATACGGTTAAGATTAAAATGTTTCCAAATTGGTAAAGGTTTATTTGACAATCTCAAAAATATTTGGGATTGTTTTTGTTTAAGTTTTACATGGGGAAATTATTATGTATTCATATCATAAACCTATTATATTTTCATATCCATTAGTTATTCATGAACTTTTCAAATATTAGTGCCATTTTTCTTCTTTATGGTTCTTATAATTATTGGGAATTTTTTCAGAAATGGAGACATTATTTTTATTTTTGATTGAATTGTTTTGTTCAAATATAATTTTTATAAGAAAATTTCCAATTATTAAATAAAAATTTACCAAATTTTTACTTTTTACAGAAAACAATTAAATTTATATTCATATTGTTTTCTGAATGGTTTACTTTTTATCCATTTTACAAAAGTGTGAATGTAATGTTTTTAAATGTATATTAAATATATAGAATTTACCTCTTTCAAAAAAACTAAATGTTTGAAATATTATTGTATTAGTTTTAAATTTTATTTTCAAATAATGGTATTTGCAAAAAATATATTATTACTTTTCAGTTTAAAAGGGGGGATTTTTCTAATTCAAAATGTTATCTTCCTCAAAAAAATTTAGGATATTTTCATGGTATTTATATTCATCATTGAAAAAACCCCAATTGTACCTTATGATCCCTTGGGAATATATTTTAAGGATACCATCGCTATTATTTATCTTGATGTTTTATGATCAGTTTGAATATGATGTAATATTTTGATACCATTCCCCATATTACACTGAATAATTTTTTATTACGTTTATTGATTGGGAAACATATTACCATTTCATATGAAATATTTTCAATATGAATTTTTTTATTGGTTATGTTTAACATATTTAATATGCGTAATGAATTGGACTTAGTATGTTATGGGTAGGTCTCTATATAAACCCTCAATTCATTGGTAATTCTCCTGATACAAACTAGCATTGGGTAATTGAATAAGGCCTCATCCATTTATGTAATATATATTGGAATGAGGGATTAGAGGAAATATGTCTTGGAATGAGGCCTTGAAGATATATTTATGGTGTCTAGAATTATGTATTTTCTCATTATAAGATTAGTTATTGAATTCCATCTGATTATTTGGTTATTTAGGATATCTAAGGATAATTTTCAATCTCATGTGATTATGTATATATATATCATTTATCATAATATATTCCTTACATATTATGACCAAGATATTTATTTAAATGGAATGTGTTTCAGTTATTTATACTTCCATATAAATTATTATTATTTTTCATCATAGATTATATTGTATCTATACCCTTAATTAGAATACAATCTCCCCTCATTTGTATGGTTTATTTTCCCCAAGATACTATGAAGGGTTTGTTGATTGATATATAAGGATATTCTAAGAGGAATAATGCAATTCACAAAAAAAATAATTTTCTTGTTTTATTTTATCAAATATAATTGAAATTCAGGTATTTCTCTAGTTTACTAAAAAAACTAAAATATCAGGTCCTTTGGAACATGTTACCTTATATATAGTTCTAATGTAATTAATAATCTATAGACTCTAGAATATTTTGGTCATAGTATATATCAGTTTCACCAAAGGTGGTATAATAGAAACCTTTGTAACTAAATTTAAGATAACATTGATTAGCTAATATGACCCTATGATTGAATTTCATAAAAATTAAAAGTACAGGATAACAACTTAAAGTTTTAGAAAGGTAGATATTATGTGATTTTTTAATCATTGCATTCTGTTCTGGACACACAATGTGGGCGTAGTTTTGGAACATATATATCTAGGGGAAATAACTCTGAAAAAGGGACATCGGTCTTGACTCGTGAATTACATGGTATATGGAGATAGAGATTAATACACACTTGGTTTGACACTCCTAATTTATATTCTTTGGAAAATTCACATTTTCTTTAAAAACTATTTTGAATTATTTGAAAATATTTTTCTAATTTCAAAAAAATTCCAAATAAAATAAGCCTATGATTATATAAATAGTTATTTATAAATTCTTCAGTTTATGTTTAGTGTTTCAAATGATTTAAGATTATGTATTAAAATAAATTAAGTAATGATATAATCTAGTGATTTCCTTTTTTAAGAAATATCACCTAACGGATGGAATGTGAATCATTATAATTCACTTACATCATCAAGGGATTTCATACGAGGAAAGATAATGGAGCTGGCGCTCCAGTTACAGTTAGAAGTGAGTGAATTATAACCATATTGGGATAACTTACTCAGGTAATGAGTAATAACCTTTCCCATAAAGAAAATCATGTTGATCCCCTATGTTTTTTAACAATGTTATAATTCTTCATGCATTGTCAACATCCATTATTTAATAAAACTAAAAATCCATTAGTACCTGAGAAATGGATAAATTCCTTGGAGAATATATTTCTCAGTTTAGAGAATAATGAAATGGATAAGGTTTTTTCTGAGTTTTATAATATCTTAGGAGATGTGAATCAATGGATTTCATTGATTAAAAATTATAGGTATAAATAAGAAATATAAAACATACAATTGATCAATTTTAAGAAAATATTATTATAAAATTATTTTCCTCGTGTGAAATGAGTGTATATGATGAGACAATCCCTGAGTCTGAAACAAAAAAGAAAATGTAAAAAATTACAAAGTACGAAGTTAACTTTACAAGGTTACCAAGTCATGTTACATACCACATATTAAACTAAATAAAAATATTGAACATTTTTTATGGACATATTCTTTTCCATTGAACGGAACTAGTCTCCCAAACGTTATCATGATATGAGGACATAGTATCATGCATTATGAATAGAGATAATGAATTATCAGATTCATATGGATTCAAAACTAGGATAGGGGGAATGGGAAAGAACATGAAAAATTGGATAAAAGGAAGAATAGAAGTAAGGATTTTCCCACATGTGATACTTGTTGAAAGAAACACCTTGGTACATGACTAACATAAAAAAAGCATTTTTCTTCAAGTTTGGATTAAAATTCCATGATGCTCTTGAATGAATGTTTAAGGGATAATCCCTCAATGTTTAGTGGTTTAACTACATGGATTTGGGGAACTATTCTAACTAATTACCTATGTATCAGGGGAATATAACTTATAATAATCTAAGTAACCGAGGTTAAGATTATTTTATCGATACTGCTAAAGTAGAATAAGAAATGTGCTCATGCATTTGGATTAAAAAATCAAGGTGTTGTGTTATTTTAGAAATGATACTCTCATAATAAGAATCATGAAATATTTATGGATTATTATATAATTTGATTTCATTAAATATTAGAAAATGTGTGTTGAATAGTACCAAGAAATTTGATTCAGTGGAAAGTTGACCTTTTTGGATAACAAGTGATTAATGAAATATAATTGTAAATATGTGTTATGTTTTTATATAATAAAGACAAAGTGATAGTTATAGGATAGTATTGGTGGAAAATAAATTTTTGAGTGATTTAATGGTTTATGATATCATTTTTGTAGTTTACATCATTTTTGGGATTATTAGAATATATTTTAAAATCAAATATTTTATTTTTTTAATCATGCATTCATTCATTTGGTTCTTATAGCGATCAAAGTATTCGAATTTTTTTACATGACATTAAGAGCTATAATATATTCGCGAAATACTATGCTAAGTTGATATAGGAAATTCAATGACCTCTATTCTAATTTTTTGGACATTCAATTTGGTAAAATATTTTTTGGATGAGTCTTAAGGTTAAATATTTACGAAATTGATTATTTTGAAATTATGGGTCACTTTGGTGGTTTTAGAAAACGGTGAATTATATTCTAAATTATGCCAACCATTTTGGTTTAAGAAAATATTTATTCATAGGATTAGTTAATTCTCACTCATTTATGGATCTTATGATTTGTAAAAAGTAAATTTTAGTGATTCATGTATAAAATAATTAGTTTTGGATATTCATTTCTTAGTATAAGAGACAAAGTGGAAATTGAACAACACACGGAAAACGGGTGAAAGTTTTCTTAGGAAAAATAAAGATATTAAGTATATTTCCTTATATTTTTAATATAGTAAAATAATTAATCAAATTTAGGAAAAGGATCTTGATAAAAAAATTATCATATTACCTTAATATGTAATGAATCAAATGGAATTTCAAATATTCACATATTTATAGTTTTTTTTCTTTCTAACTTTTTCTTGATAATTCACATTATTGTAATCAATGAACTCTGTCACTCTATCTAATTATTTAAGATTCTCTTAAAACTACATAGTATCACATCAAAATAATTTTATCCTATAAAGAATCCTAGTTATATTTTTTTCTATAAGACATTCATAATACACATTCACTATTTTAAAATGAAATTTTACTAACCCATTTTATGAAGTAGGTCTTAAATAATAAAATTTTCAAATATTAAACCATTTATTTTTATGTTGAAGTTAAAATTTTGAAAACACAATTTATTAAAGGTGGGGAGAAGTAATAATAAGAGATTTTAAAGTATATTTATTTTAAATAAATTTAATCTATTTGATAGATTGTGGTACACGTAACCCCGTGATTTTAAACGAATAAGATTATCTCTGATAGTGTATATGGAATGAAAACCCATCATTATAATTGAATGTAACAACCCAGGTATTTATAATATATTTCCTTTTAAATAGATTCAATCTCTTTGATAGATTTTGTTTCACAAAAAAGGGACTTAATCAAAAGGAAATTCTGTTTTGAAATATTTTTATTTAAACATACACATTTTAACCTAGCCATAATGTTTTTGGGTGTGAATGTGACTAACTAAATTATAAAAATTATATTCATACACATGTATAAAAAATAACCAATGGTTATATATTCATTTGAAAAAAATAATAGTCATTTTAAAGAAAAATAATTTTTTTATAAAAAAAATATTTTTCTAAAAGGAACATTATTCGTGCTTCGCACACATAGTTAAAAATTAATTTCTACCACTTTTATAAAATGTAATTTATTAAATAAAAATTATTTTTAAAATATAAATTTCAACATCAACTTTTGGTTGATTTTATTTATAATTTTATGATAATATTAATTTTTTTATAAATACTGAAAAATAATGATTTTCATTGAAAACTATTTTTTCATTTATAATTTTTAAAATGTTAAATAAAATTTTAAATTAAACTAAAATTAAAATTATTTTAATTATATTTTAATTTAAATAATTTAGAAAATTTTAATAAATCTCATAGTAAAATATGATAAAACAATATTTTTACCTTTTCAAATTTTTCTTTAGAAATAAACCATTTTTCAACACACCTATGGGTTTAATTTTAAAATGAATTATGCTAATTCTATGAATTGAATTTGGAAAAATGGATTCAAAATTTGTAATTATAATAATTTATATTATATAAGAAGTTCAACAAAATTGGTGATTATAATTAACAGTGAAAACAATAAAAAATAAATATCGTGCTTAAGGTGAAAACTGGTTTATTAGGGGATAAGATAAGAATATAAGGGTTAAAATGGAATTATACATCTTCAAAACCCATTGGATGGAAATATTTATACCTAATAAGCAATAATTTTAGATATTGACCCATTCTAGATCCTTTTTCATCTAAAAATAGTGGGTAGACTATATTCTTTTCAAAAATTCCACGTCTGTCATCTCCCGGACTTATAAAAAACCACCCACTCTAATATCCACTTTACACTTCAAAAACCATTTCACAGATAAAAAATTCCTAAATACCTTCATTACTCCTCTCCCAACATCATATTGTCATTTTCATGATAATAAATTAAACCAATAAATGGTTTTGGTGCAAACATAAATATATTATAATGTTAATTTCATGACCTACAATCATCTCCTCTTCCATCAAGTCATATACAAAATTGTTGATAGTGTGTACGATGGACTAACGCCTTACAAAATGATGTAATAATTTTCAATCACCAACTTTCAAGGATGGATATAATGATTACTTTAACATATTTTTATTATATTTATGGAATTTATAAACCTATGGAATTATTATATCACATATACTTTATTTCTTTCAATTTCTAGGAAGATACGCTAATATTGCTCGTGTGTACAATGGAATATTGTCTCACGAAGAGATATGATTCTTTTTTCACTTACACATTACATGGAAGATAATATTTATACTGTTATAGAAAATATGTGATATTTATGATCTAACCACACTTCTGGAAATATTATCTGACACCGAACTTCTTCCCTTCTAACCCATCAGAATACAATAACATCACTGATGTGTATGGAGGACTACCACCTCACCAACCAATGTGTTGTGATGTTCATTTACTTTTTAATATGATTATAATGAGGATTTACTTAATTAATATATAAGATATATATGATATAATAACTATTTTTGAAAGGTGAATTATTATATACCGTTTGTTAAGTTTATCCATTGATGAAATATGAAAATAATGCTCGTGCTTGTGTACTGCATACCACCACCATGAACAGTGTAACTCATTTTTCAAAAAAAATATTGAATAATATAAATATTTATATAATTAATAAATATGGTATTAAAATCATTATTAATATTCTGTATATGATGGAACAATAATCTATGTACAAGGCCCAAAACTTTAAAACCAAAATACATGTGAAAAATGAACTAGTTATCACTCAGAGTAGAAATTTTGATAAGGGATGTTTAAAAAATGGATGATAAAAGGTTATAAGTAAATCATATATGGTATTATATATATTATTATGGTTGTTAAATATATTAGTTATAAATATAAATTTTTTATACAAGAGTTATGGATACGTATGAAGGAAATCAAACCTGATGTAAGGGTTTCTCATCTCATATTTACTTTTGTGTGACATATGCCACATTCAACAATTATTCATTTTGTGTACTGTATATAATAACTATTTAATATATTATATATTGTATATCTTAATCATAAATGTATTTAAATTTTCATCTAATGTAATTTTTTTAAAATGATTATGATAGAAATGCTATCAAAGTGGTAAGGGTTTATTTTACAATTTAATCACTATTTAGGATTGTTTATGTTTAAGCCTTACATAAGGAAATTATTTGGAAGTCATATCTTACACACATAATATTTTCATATCCTCAAGTTAAAAATTTACTTTTCAAGTAATTGTTTTATTTTCACTCTCATTTATACAAACAACGATTAAGAATTTTTTTAAGAAAATGAATCATTATTTATCATTTTAATCTAAATTTCTTTTTCTAAATCCAGGTTTAGTAAAAAAATCAATAATATTTTAAAAATTCACCAAATTTTTTATTACATTCATTTTTTACAATGATTTATTTATTTAAAAATTGGTGGAAAATAATATTCTTGTCATTTTTCAAAAGTGGTACTTTTTATCCTTTATAAAGAAAATGTGAGAGGACTATTATTTTAACTTATATGAAATGTACATGATTTCATATAATCATTATCACTCCATGTATAATATATTCCTTTATAATTTTATAAGTTTATCTTAAAATAAATGTAATTTAAATTTTTTTTTCTGAACTTTATTTAAACTGTTATTTTCATAGTAAAAATGTTATTTTCCTCAAGAATATTGTAAAGATCCTCTTTTGGATTTTTTATTCATCAATGATAACAACCCTTATTGTATATTATGATCTATTGGGAATATATTGTATTGATATAATACATGTTATTTCTCTAGATTTTATTCTGTCATTTTGATTTGGATTTACTATTTTGATATCATTTTCCATAGTAATATGAATTTTTTATGATTATGTTTATTTATTGGGGAAAGTATTAAAATTACATATTCTAGTTTTAAAAAATATATGTTAATTACTTTTTAATAATTTAAGGGTGATAATGGATTTCTCAATGAAAATAAATTTTTTTATTTTATGATTTATAATATGTGTGGAATTTAGGTATATATCTAATTTACTAAAACTACTATAATAATGTATCCTTCAAAACATGATACCCTATATCTTGTCCAAATGAAATAATGTAATTGTTGAATCTAGGCTACTGGGGTTAGGGTATTTACAAATATATTGGCATATTTCATCATTCACTTCAATTTATTTTTGATGGGTCCATAAATATCCCCCTCGTTGTGATAAAATTCTTTGGTAATATTACTTTCCCCATCTAAAATTCCCATTTAATATACTTCACATTCATATTTTCATTTCTTATGGTCTTTAGTATATCATTCTAATTCTCCTAGTCTTCCTCCTTCCTTTTGGAGTACATAAGAGTATCATATATAAATACTTCCAACCATTTTTTGGGGTAATACATAAGGGATGTATTCATTAAGTCCATGAAGATATAAGGATTATTAGTGATTATAAATGGAATCCCTATAATTTAATAGTCCCTATAAAATGATTGAAAACTAGTTTTGTGCTATCCTCCTTTTTCACGTTTACTAGATAACATCCC
The DNA here is from genome assembly GCA_963277665.1 of Viscum album. Taxonomy (NCBI): domain Eukaryota; kingdom Viridiplantae; phylum Streptophyta; class Magnoliopsida; order Santalales; family Viscaceae; genus Viscum; species Viscum album. Next base: position 1,101,736,052 of record OY728133.1, on the reverse strand, counting down.
AACCAAATAATCACTTTAGAGAAGTAATGGGCTCCATATAACTAATCGAAAAAGTAATCGATCTGGGGAATAGGATATCAGTTATTTATATTGATCTTGTTGAGATCAAAATAATCAATGAAGAGGATCATTAACCTATCCTTCTTCTTGATAAAGATAAATTGCATATCCCATGATAATGCACTTCAGTTTATAAACCCTTTATCTATATTTTCATAAAATTTATTCTTTATGTATTCAAGTTCAGTAGTGGAAATTCAATATAGATTCTTAGATATAAGAAATGTATGGGTTTATTCCAGAATCAGAACCCAACCTCACAACTTAGAGGAAGACCATACAATTCTTTATAAAACAACTCAGTGTATTCAATCACAATGGGAAATTCATCAAGGATGGTTTTCCCTTAGTCTTAATCATTTTAACTTGATATAAATTATCAAAATTAAATAATATCCAAGATTAATATGTTGATACAAAAGGATATTCATCCTCCTCCATTCACTTTTATAGAATATGATGGAGTTTCAGGATACTAAGGTAAATTTACTTATCTTGAATTTTTTTCTCTATATAAGGAAATAAAACTACACCCATAATTGCATAGAATTATTATAAATAATGTATCACAAGGGTTGATAAAAAATTCAACCTACAAATATAGATGGGGTATAAGTTATATACATAGGATGCAACAATTTCCCCATTTTTTATTTTCATATATATATATATATACTTCAATGTTTTGTGGTAGTGATTGAATAGTCATACAAAACATGGGTGATATGAAAGAATGCGAAGAACTAGAATCCAATTTTATATTATCTATCCATGAATTAAATACTATAATACCTATCACCACACAATTTTCAGGATCCACTTTAGTAGTTTTGATAGAATTACATCTATATTTCTCTCTAGGCCTTAGAGGTTGTTTTCATCAGTTTTCATTAAAACTCATGGCATGGTGCATTTATTTTCATAGTTTTTTTTATTCTTTCCAATTGAAACATTGGATAGTGGGTTGAGATTTGATTAGAGGATTATTTTCTAACATCACATTATGGGGTTTCTCCCATCATAATTATCTAATTTGGTTCCCTTCCCACATCTAAATAATTTCCTCATCCCCTTCAGGAGATCTAAAGTATGCTTCTTCTCATACAATTGGAAAGTGGGATGTTAGAATTTCTTTCCTCCATGGGATTCCTCAAACCATATACCAAAATTTAAATATATTTTCTTATTCTTATCTTTATAACCTTCATATTCATTAAGAACTATTTCTAATTTGATGGAACATTAGGAAATTTACATATTTCTCTCACTTTCTCTAATCCCCAAATATTTTTATAGACTCATTTTTTCACATTAAAGAAGTGATCAACTTTCCTTTAGGAGCCATTGATGAAGCCGGATACATATCATGTATGTTTTATGATGTTTTACCCATTCATCTTGATATATTGGAGATTATTTATATTGAAGAAAGAAAATAACTCTCTATTTTTATTCAGAGAACGTGGTGAAAATAATTTTCAAAAAAAATCCTTAATACTTTCTACTCTATCACATTTATCTCCTCTTAGATCCTCATATTATTTTTTATAAATTTACATTGTTGGTATGATTCTCATTACAAATGATAAACAACCAGCATGAGCTTCTCTTGTACTAAGAATTAATGGATGGGGAAGATCTTTTAAATAGATTTGATCCATTATTTCACAATTCAGGGATCATAATATCCAATATATTTGTAGGCCTTTGTTACATGATAGTATCAAATGAAACTACCACATTTTTAGGAGGTCAGGGGTTTCCCCCCTAATTTAATTTTTTTCCTAGCATTATATATTTGACTTATAATTTTCATGAATTTATATACACCTTATCACATTGGGTTGGGCATATCATTTAGGCATTTTCCATCACATTGGCTATTGAATCAGTTCTTCCTATTTACATCCATTGACTAAAATAAAGGGAAAATTAGGGATGAAACATAAGAGGAAATCAATAAACATTAAAGGAATAACACATAAATTCATTGACATATGAATTTCTTGGTTTCAATCAATGTAATCAATGGTATATTCCCTACCATAAAAATATCAAGGACATTTATTATTACATTAATAATGGTTTGTAATGAGCATAAAATTTACTAATTAATATTACCTATGAGTGTAAACCATTGTGTACTAAAAGGAATCTTTTTCGTACACTAGGTGATGATCGATTCAATACCTAATGCTCCCATTTCAGGGTTATTAGCCCTAGGTAAAAATATGCCAAAGCCACATCCACTTATAGTATCTCAAGATGGATTTTCTTTCATGAAAATCACTTACTCTTTATTTCGCCATAATTTAATGTTTTTTACTTATATTTGGAAAAATACATAATTAATTGATTGAGTTTTTATAATCATAATCCCCAAAAAAAATTGTACACTGCTCTGATACCAACAATGACAACTCATATCTTTTATAAACCTGAATTGCTTATTTATTACATAAATAAACACATCATACAAACCGAAAATTTCAAAGGGATATTTTATTTTGGTAATTAGGAACATGAAATAATAACTTGAAATAAGGACACAACAAAATTATTTAAAACACCTTTACATGATCTTAAAATTACATCTCTCTTTTAAAATAGCACGAGACAACCTAAGGTATTATATAAGAAATTGGTGACCCGTAAATCCCAATAAGGAAATAATCGAAGCATAACATGATGAAATGAATGAATGTTATTAAAGAGTAATATGAAGGGGTCATGAAAGGGGGAAGATATAGAAACATGATTATTGAAGCATGATATAATATGATAACATCAAGGAAACATAGGAATTTGGTAAAGGCATAAAACAATACATCATAAGAAAAATTAAAGGCTAAATTATGGTATATATTGACTTACCATGATTATAATAACCTTCATTTAGACATAAAATATATCTCGTGAGATAAAAATATTACCTAATTCATTAGAGGGATATATAATTCGAGGCCCACCCATCTTGTTCATATTATGTACCTGTATTTGTGTGTTATATAGATCATTCAACATAATAATGTCTTTAATAAATTTTAATACCATTATTAATGTCTGTTTATTAAATACATGGAATTCACCAAAAAATTAAGCATATTTTCATCTAGGTGAATACACGTGAGGAAAAATGTGGATGGGTATACACAACTCAATTTTTTGGTATGGAAATTCATGGGATAATTTTAGCCACATAGTAGGTGTACATAATGGTTTATATAAGATTTTAATGAATGTTAAAGGTGGTATATGATTACATGGTAATCATAAGGATAGAAATGGGACATGTAAAAAGATTATCCCAACATAAAAAATTGGAAATCAAAAGGAATATATCAAAGAATGTTCTTGAAAAAGGAGGAAGATATAATCCATTACTATGAGAGGTAACTTATAAAAGCTTTGGAGGAGATTCATAAGAACTTGGTAAAAGCTTTGGATGGATTTATAAAGGTGGAGATAGTAAATAAAATCTATAAGGTTTTTTAGTGAAGATGAGTGAGATCTTGGGTGTGTATTTATAGAAAAAGAGAGGAGAATTATTTATTAATTTATAAACAGAGGTTTTGGACTCTATATGATAAAACAATAAAAAAACAAAAATTATCATGGTTTTTCCTATGATTTAATCAAAATATGATTGGTTTAATTTAGTATATAATCTTTTTAACCAAGAATATTTAAATAATACAATTGGTTATATAAAAGTGGGTCATGTTCATAATGAATTCAATTTAAAAATGAATAATATAATAGAGTTTTTTCACAATTACTTAAAATTGATGTATAATTAATTAAATAAATTAATGAAAAATAATTCTAAAATAGAAAACGATATTTGGTCAATGATTGGATTTATAAAATTTATAAATTCAATTTTTCGCTATTATTATTCCATAATATAGATCATATATTAATATTTTATTTTATTTCTATCAAAAAATTAAAATGTCTCAAAAATTTAAAAAAACCCTGTTTTCTATTTTTAAAGTAATGCTTTCAAAAATGATATTTATATTTTAAATATATTTTCTTATATATGATAAGTTTTACATAATAAAAAAACCCTTGATTATTTAAAAATACTTGTTTTTATAATACTGACATCCTTCTAACACTTATGAAAATTACATTGGACTTTATTAGATTATATTATGATTTATATAAAAAATTATTTAAAAATAAAATTTTATTAAAATAAAATTTACTTCAATTTTTTTTGAAATTATAAGAATATTTTCTTAATTGAGAGTATATATTTCCCAAAAATAAATTTTTTATTTCTTTGTATAAAATTCTAATTTTTATAAAACTAATTATATAATCATTTATATTGTAATAAAAAATTGATAAATATAACTATTGTTTGATACAAAACAGAAAAACATACTTGTAGGGTCCAGATAGATAACCACTTATTAATCTAACTTATTCCATAAGGGTACGGTGTGTGATGGTGGTGCTTTATTAGGGTGGATTGACAAACCTAGTTTAGGCCATGGTCTAGATATGTTTGAAAATCTCCCATAAAATATTTCGATCAAGATTTGGTTATTGAATATCATTTGGGGATTTGTCAAGGGAAAACACCAGTGATCTCATCACCATCAGAAGCTCTGATAAATGGTCTTCACAGGTTATTATCCTTTTGGTCAAGGACATCTCTTCGTCCACCTAACTCAATTGTACTTTATCATAATCCTTATTATATACTAATCTTAATGGTCACTATACAATAGTATTATTTTTAATGATTATGTTTCTTAAGAGTCATTTAAGTATGACGGGATATATTTTATAATTTTCCCAACATAACTAAAGTAGTACATATGTTCTCTATAACTATATTAATTAATAAAGAATTTATTAATTCAAAAGGGACATTTATTTACAACATTTAGGGTCGTTAAAGTAGTCCAACCAACTATCATTCTTATTATTCCCTCTCAAACCACTTCATTATCCACCAAAATTCAAAATAATTCAAAAGAAATTTTTTAGGGATGTTCAAACTACCAGTATATCATATAATATCTCCATTCTAAAAATGACGCATCCTTAAAAAGGAATATCCAAATTCTTCCTCAATTTTATAGTACTGTAAGACACGGGATATTAAAATATCTGCAACATAATACTTCTCATTCTTAATAATTAACATTAATCGTTTAACCATTTACCCTATCCCATTAAGGTAAATAATTCATGATAAAGTTGTTGTATTATACTCTATAACATCTAACGATCTTTCAATGCAGAACTCCATACATGAGGTACACTTTGCATTATAAAATATTCACTACTTATCAACTTCACTAAAACACCAAAATGGAACATACCAACACTAATCCTCATTGGACACCATAGCGTTATCAAAAAATTCACCCCCAATGTTATGGTACATCCCACCATAAGACTCAAAACAAAAGTTCCAATTTCTATCCACGTTACTTATAAACATTATAATTTCTTATCAAAACCCATTTATAATAGTCTAACATCACACATAGTGTAGTGTCCATCGCTCACACTCAAATGAATATTAAAACACTCTTAAAAAGTTGTTATTTCATATCATCTTTTGTTATGAACAAAACTATTTGAGTCCCTATTCCCATGAAATGGGTGTGAAAATGTAGACCTTTCCTTTAATGGTCCATAACAATAGTTCAAAACACCCTATTCATATCCAAATATGATATACCATGAACCAAGGAATATACTTTTTTTCTTTCCAAATCATTTTCATCCAAAAAACTCCATTTTTGTATTTCAACATGTGATTCAACCCATGAATCATGCCACAAGTCAATGTTCACCCCTTAACCATGTCAAATACTAGGATATACCCCAAGAACCATGGAATGAACTATTGTTAACCCCTATATTAATTCATGAATCCTATTTCACCCCCAAAATCAATATTGGATAAAATTGATATTATCTCAAGACCAATTTCAATACCCATACTCAATAAAATATCTCAACTAAATCCAAAATTAAGTATTTTCTCTAGGAAAAAATTATATTTTCATACTCACTCACTCTAAAATCAACTTCAATCATCGAACGATTGATCCAATTAAATCTATGCAACCACCAATACTATGTCATATCACTATAACTCATTCTCAATATATAATCACACATGATGATTGAACATGGTCATACCACTCATAATCATGTTCTAATATGAAACATCAATAATTGGATTCTCCTTGTTCATAGAAATTCCATCCCCAGCAACTTCTGAATTTCATATGTACTAACGGTCACATCCACTAATGTCCAATGGTTTTCTCCCCACCATGTGTATTTACTTATACCACTTCATAAGCACTAGTTAAATAGGATCCAATCATTCAAATGTGTGTCACTACTCTAGAACTGCATTCATCAACTATCGATTCTAACACCATTCCATTCTAATAAAACACATTAGGGAACAAACAAATTTTATTGTAACATCTAGACAAAATTTACAATGTCTCCTATACCATGTAGGTACATTTCCAAATATAATAAAACCCTACACAACCATTATTATAATAACTTAATTAATAAAATCATCCCGTGACTCAGTTATGGTCACTCACCTATCAAAACTCAGGTTAATGAGAACATTCATAACTAGTACGTACAACCCCAATATCATATAAACATAACAGGAATATGCTACAATACCACCCTACTATAGAACTCCACTCATTATCCCATGAGACTCTAATCATCAAACCTAAGAGCTTATTCCTAACCAAATAACCATGATTCATGGAATGTTAAACATATCTATCCAGAAGTACCTTTAGTAGTCCTCTGAAAAAAGGACATTTCACCTATTTCTTGGAAAAAAATATCACACACCAATCTATCAACATTTTAAAATTTAGAAGTGTCTACATGTTCCCTCGTCACATTAAGAAAGTACAATTAGAATTAATCATATTTTTAACATGAAATGCTCTACCACAAAACTAAACCTATATACAAAAGAATTAGAACTAAAAGTGATTTCATTATGAAAATCCATGTCAGAATCTTTCCTAAATCATATACAGATACAAATATTGTGCACAAATATCAATTAAAGGAACCTACCCATGCCATAAAAATTAATAATATTTTAGGAATATATAAAACTACATCTCATATTCAGTAACACATCTAATGTATTGATCTCAACCTGAAGCATTTACCCTTTATTTTGTCTTTAAGGTAACTCAAACGATTGGTCCTACCCCACTCACATGAACCCTTTGATGCCATCTATTTTCTGAAACACATGAAACACTAACATACTGAGTCATATCTCAAACACCTAGATCTATCGTCAATATAAGAGATTATACCTCACTTGGTTATATCTAATAATTATCACTTATCTGTTCATATATTGAATTTCACTCAACAACTCAAATTTCAAACTACCCACTCAAGGGTCTCATATACACATATATATATCTAACAACATATTCCAAAACTTATTCATTCTACAGAATAGGTTCATCAGGAATCCAAATTTGGGACTACCCCCTAGAGAATAATAATCTTAGATACAACCTCAATGGGCCTCCAAATGTAGGATTCACCCTCTCTTGAATTGAAAACTCATATGTCATCATGTGCATATGTAGTGCAGTTTCAATACCATGATCTATGATGTGTATCTCGTAGTTTGGTTGTTTTTTTAAGTATAATTTCATCACCAATATATATAGGGAAACACAACAGAGCTTTTTACTTAAACATTAAATAAGTTAAATTGTTTCTTCTTTTATAAACAATATCCCAAAATACTAGGTAGGGTCCATCTTTATGGTGTTGTTTGCCTATACTGACTTACAAGGGTCACTACACCTTCCTTACATTGATGGAAAGTGTAGATATCATCGAGAAGGATCCCTATATAAATCCACATGAATTATAATTAGAAGATACATATTAAAGTCTAGTTGAGTATAATATCATTCAATGTTACGAGGTAAAACATCATAAAATTTAATAATAAAATTTTAAACTACTGAACCCTCTCTAATTAGTGATAAAAATCAAAATAACAATTAAATGAAATGTGAATACAAATTTAAAAATAAAAATCATAAACACCATCATATTATCAACGGTCCATGATTAAAAACCAATAAATCATAAATCCAAAAACACCATGCTCATCACTCTAAGTGAAATCAGAAAACTATAAATGTGAAAACAAAAAATAGAAATATCACTCTCTAGTAATTGAAAAAAAATATCATGATGTATTTTTATGATGCACCAGCCTGATATCCATCACAAGCTCTGACACATTAGAATATCAATTGTGTTTTATTTCTATGAAAATTAAGTGAGAACAAAACTCTAACAAATTTTTTTATATTAGTTAAACAAAATGTCTAATACCGCTTTCAAAAAACCCTACCTCATTTTACTCTTAATAAAAATCGGGCTACGCCACTAAGATACATTAGGAACGCATCCCCATATTATAAAGGACACCAACTAGTAGTGGGGATCTATGGTAGTACTATGGGGAGAATATACCGAATATTAGATTATTCACTATCATAATAAATTATTACACAACATTTATGAATAAAAAAACCCAGAGTACGTGAAATAAAATATCCTGAGTCAATATTACATGAAATACAATAGGAATATAGTCATATAGACTCACTAGTCACCCATTAGACTAACCAAAAATAACAATATGAATAAATAAAAAAAATTGAATGAGGCTCCAATACATCTTTTATCTTCACCTAATATAATATCTATACAATATATGAGATATCCCACTTCATCATGGTACTTAGATTCTCTTCCCAACTTGAACCTGCAATCAGTGAAGTCTTCTCGGGTACCCAAGTGGCATTTTGACCCAGGCACGGTTTGAGTACAACTCAATTGGTAACCACTAATGTAGTATCATAGATAACCAATAAATTTACCTCAAATATGTGATATTCACAACTTAATAAATAAACAAAACTACAATTTAATTAATATATTACCAATTTCGATCCTCAGTTCTACCAATGAACCTGGGACTGATGAAAACCAACATTGAACATTGTTTGGGTTTCTCTAATAATTTCACACAACAATTCTTACCAAAACCATTCCCAATGGTTGAATCATAGTATAGTTTACTACAAAATAGAGATCGAACCCATGGGAAAATCCTCACCTGGAGCCAGGGTATACGCTTCCAGGAAAAATACATCATCCGAGTTTAAGTGTGTTACTCTCTCCCTTCAAACATCACCTCATCTGGATCCAATGATTATTTCGAAGGCATCCCAAAACATATCACAAATAGATACAAGGATAGTTTCTAAGGTACCCCAAACCCATGTGGAAAATTTAGGGATTACCCTTCCTAGAATCATACATTTTCTATGTATAGGGTGTGACTCTTTTTCTTAAGAATCACATCATAATGAACTATGCATCCTACTATACAGATATAAGGAGAATGTATAAAGAATACCAATAACATCTAGAAAATCAAGGGATTTAACTATATAAAATCATACATCTTATGATTCTAGGGTGAGACTCTCATTATCATACATCACATGATAGTGAATGATACATCCCATTATATGAATCCTAGGTTCATGTACAAATAATCCTAACAAATATGAAAAAATAAGGGATTACCCATCTTTCAATAATGTATCTTCCATGTCCAAGGTGTGACTCACCCAACAAATAGATTAACATAGTATTTTGAATCCATTACAAACTGTTCTCCTCATTGGTCTAAGAATCCCACCTGAATAATCCCATATAAAACACATTGATAGGTCAACTATCTTCCTGGATTCATCCAAAAAAATCCATGTCTGGCCTCTCAAGTGCATGACATATCATATTCATAGAAATTTAAGGCCCAACATAGATTTGGGTTACAAGGTGACACCCAATATCATCAAAAAAATTTCATATTCACTCACTCCCTCGGATCGACATCTAAAAAGGGTTCCCACCATTAACCTTGTGGTATTATCATATTCAAGAACGACCACATGGAATTAGGGAATAAATGATTTTTCATGTGGGTTTTCTAATTTTTCACATCTTCTATTAGGAAATGTTATGAAAGAGTAATTATATAAAAAATTAATGTCAGTTTATTAAAATGAACATTATAAATGAATCAATGTTTAGGTTTTCACATCGGTTTTCCAAGAACTAACATGAAAACCCCATCTATATTTCTTTCTCATATCAGTTTTTGGATAACCAATAGGAAAAAAAATTACCCTACATTCTTACCATCAGTTATTCAATAACCTATGTGAAAAAAATTTATCACATTGGTTTTTTTAAATAACTAACATGATAAAAAAATATCATCCATTATTGGAAAAATGATATGAAAAACCCAAGACAATTTGTTTTTCATGTCAGTTATCCAATAAATGAAATGAAAAGTAATTTTGTTTAATAATTAGATTTTCATTCCTCCTATCCATAGAATAAAAGTGAAAAGACCAGAATAAAAGGAACCAAATATCTACCAAAACATCCAAAAAATCACATATAATTGAAATTTCAAATTTAAAAATATATTACAAATAAACTAAAAATAAATCACACCTATAAAATGATTAAATCATTAAATTTTTAAGTATCTAAACTATTATGAACTATATGTTCATGGATCATTAAAAATATAAAAATAATAAATAAATCAGTTAACTTTTATTATCATTGTGACAAATGATATTTTAATGAAAACTTTATAATGAAATATAACATTCTAGAACTTAGTAATTTTCCCAGTTGAAATTATTTCATAACAAATTATTAAAACATAATATTCACATTATTTTAAACATTATTATTGATGATAATTCTACTATAAATAATTTCTATTTAAAAATAACATTAATTAAGTAATATGTCTGAAATTTTGTAATTATAAATGAAAATGCACCTTATACTATAAAAATTTGATCATGGTGCTCTTCTTTCTTATCATCTCTCTAATGAAATTACATAACCTTTTCAAAAATAATATGAATAAATTAAATTTTATTCATTATAGTATAAGAAATTATTAGAATATTTATGCTTAGGGTTCAATACATTCTGAAAATTTCTCTCACTCCACTATGGATAGAGCATAACTAGTACAGTGACATTTCTCTTAGAAAAAGACACCCAACATCCAATGTCCACGGATATATAATAAATTTAATTTTTGTTGTTATTTTGATAGGATAAATTGAAATTTTTTTGAGAAATATGGATCATACTCGTTAAGATGGAAAAACATTCAACACTGACTCATTACATTTTTTCTAAATATTTTAGCAATATAAACTATTCTTTTAGTGACATTCATTTTTCTATCTATAGGTGAAATAAATTTTGGGTCCATAAATTTATATAAATTATCCTTCTCAAACTCTAGAAATATTATTTAATGATACCAATTACAAATCAAAAATAATTATAAATTTTCAGTAAATTAAACAAATAAAAAAACATTTTAATAAGCTTACATGGAACAAATTTGCATGATGTTGGTTCTTAACTAATTTCCAGCTACAATCTCCATGATATAACTTTTTAAAACCCCAAATTCATTTCATTGCCAGAATAATAGCTTCAATTATAATCTCATATACATAAAATAAATTATTTGAATGTTTAGTCAATCTATCAAGCCTAGTAGAATATTTATTTGAAGCCATAAAACTTTTTATTTTTTATTATCTATACAGTAATTCCTTAACTTTAATATATTCATATATAAATATATTTATATATAACATAAAATGATAAATTTATTATTTGAAAAATAAAATTAAAGATAAAATATAATAAAACCTATATTTTAATATGTCAAACAAGTCTAGATGGTCAACTAAGAAATTTTTGACAATTTGTCCAAATTTACTCACCTCATCTATAGGACATGGTTTTTTTATCTGAGTAATATCATATATAGTGACAATATGATGCATTATACCTATCTATTGATAATGAATGGTATCACACATATAAAATGTCATCCTATATGAATCAATATATTGGGTATCATCAATATATAACTCAAAATAGTTCGGATAATGTGGAGGGGTGGTGTAATAGTTTGATAAGAAGGATTTGTTTCTATAGGAGGAGTTATATGTGTTAGAAAATTAAGAGGAGTAGGATCTACTATAGAAGGTGGAGGAGTCAGATCGACAGTATGAAATTGTCTTTGAATGCCTATAAATATTGATTGTACCAAAGTTCTGATCAAGTCCACCATCATCACATGAATATCCTAAACCTTTTCCTCCAAAGATTATATATTTTATAAACATACTTCATTAAAGAAAATTATGATCATGGGAATTTTTTTTTACTCAACAACCTTCCAAGTATCCTCTTACAAGACCCAGGTGTTCAAAATTTCCCAATATTGTAGCCAAAATATCATTTATAACCTTAGTTATAAATACCACATATGTTCTCGGCTCCATAAGATAATCTTATATGAAATATTTGAAAAAAATCAATAATGAATCACATTACATAAAGAGTTGATTTACCTTTATTAAATAAATAGGGTAAACATCATAAAATCCCATCCATTAAACACCTTATCACTTCCTTCAAATATTTCCCGTTTTCCCCATCAAATTCATCTTCCATTTTTTATGACTAGTGGTGGGAGGAAAGGAAACCTGTGTAGACCTTACAAAGAAATATATTAGATTTTGATGTTTTTATTCAATCATTTGTTCCTCCAAAACCATATAACCTACTTGGGATAACATATGAGGGTATACATTTCTATATGTTATCTTTTAATAAGATATCCATGATCACTATAATTTAAGAATTAAGAATAAATAAATCATTAACATAGTAATTAATTTTAAAAAACCCATTAAAGGGTAAAAATGAACTTACAAAAAATTCTTCTAATCATCTACATTAAATAAAATTATTCCATGTATCTTCATATATAAATGATGTATATTATATGGATTATTATTTTTTGTATACCCAAAAATGATCTACGATGTGAAGGACGATTTAAAATCCCTCTACCTCTAAGTATCCAATGATAAACATTTCATCCCGACTCCTACGATATCAGGTATATCATATGAAATCTGATAAGAAATGGGAAATTTTATATTAATATTAAAATTTCATGATAATTACAATAATAACAAATTACCTTAACAAGATGGTCTCCCACAAGTGTGATAATGTCAATTTTTCAACACTTCTCTGATCATAAAATAAAATATAAACTTTTATTTTAACCAGTAATACAACAAATTATTGCGTTGTTTTGAATTTGGACTTCTTTGAATATCAATATCATCAATGTTTACTGGTATACTCTGGTCCTGGAAACTGGAAACTAATAATTATTGAAATTTTTTTGTTTCACATTTACCAACCCTCAAAATCCTTTTCCCCATGGAAGTTGATTCCTAATATAAAAATGGATGAGGAGGCTCACAAACAAGAGATTATGTATGTTCCTCCCTATATGTACGAGAATGATAATTTCCATATGTGTTTGGTGGATAAGATTATTTATTTCTTATTTTCCTAAAAATTAATTAAACATCAATTAGTACAAAAATATGATTATCCAACTATTACATTAAAATGTAAATAAAAAATGAACAATTATCAAACAAAAGAAAACTAGCCTAAACTTAACACATTTTTATTCAGATTTTGGTAATTAAACAAAAATTCTAAAAATATTAATGAGATATTAATAAATATAAATGAATGAATACAAATCTAAAAAAACTGTATGAACAGTCTATATTCCCCAGCCTGATAAATCATTTTAGGGAATTTTTTTATTATACTCTTATACACTATATATTTTTTATCATATTAAATTTAATGTAATTCATTTTCAACCAAATAAATTAATATATAAGTTATTTAATGATAAACATATTAAATTAAATAGAACTGAACTATTATAAACAAAACAAATAAATTATTAGTCATATTACACGTTTTAAAAAAGAAAATAAAATTAAAATATCTAAAAATTTATGAAATTTAAAAAAGTAAAATATAAATGAAAATATGATATGTGTAATACCAGGAATGTACAAAATGATCCTTTTCCCAAGCTCCACCATCTAGATCATTATGTATTGAAAAAACGATGTCTACAATGTGCTCATTAATATTATTTTTCAATTTTCTATGGATGTTGGGATCCCAAAAAAATCAGCATCTTCATCAATTTTATTACGAACAACATACTATTTTCTAGGGTAAACAATACACCACTGCATATAGAATTTATTAATAACATATAAAATTGTTTTTTCATATGTTTCTGTGATAAAAGGATTAGTTTTTTATTCCAATTTATTCATATTAACTTGTTTTATTCTAAATACATCATGTCTGACAATATTGTTAATGATATACAATTTCATGTTAAACAATGGAACATGAAATTTAATGTAATCAATCTCCCATGTTTATTTAATGACCACATAATACTAATTTGATGTGGGTATTTCGTTTTTTATTTGGCACTTAAAAAAACTCATTGATTTTGTGAACAAAAATACAATAATTTTCCGAACAATAATTCTGTTGTCCTAATCTTTCGTATAAAATCTATACCTACTAATTTCATACTCGGATCATGTTATCAAATTAAAATATAGACTACCCACTAACCATCCCAATTTTTCTGACGCATCTGATATACCATCAATAGTCTCTTTAAAGCATAGAAAAAGGTTTAGTTACTTTCATTCAAAATCTACATATATTTATTCTTTTCTCTAATGTTGTTTCAACCCATTAATAAGAAATATTATATATGGTTGAGCATTATTTATGTTAGTCAATATGTATAAATTTACCTTCTTTATCAATTCACCCTTTAGTTTTTTTAATTTCAAGCCATGGATCACCTTTCCCCCATAATTAACTCGTTTATGGTGAGATATAGGCAAACTGATGTTCTTCACTATAGACAAATAGATTTTTAAAAAATTTAAACCTTCTCTTAAATATACTCCTCAACAATGGAGTCCTAAGGTTGAAATGAATTATTAATATACCCCTTAAATGTCATTATATTCCATTCAAAAGGATATATTCAATGTAGATATACAGGTCCATAGAACATTATTTCTTTCACCAAGTGTGCCATTAAATGCACCATGATGTCAAAAAAGATAGAGGAAAATAAATTTATAGTTAAAAATTATAGAATCCTATTCATTATCCAAGGTGTCCAATGAACTATAAAAAAATCACCTTATTAATATTTTAATTGAAAAATTAGCACACCAACATGATAGTCATTCTAACGCATATGGGAAATATTCTAGGCAATGCAACCAGTTGGAGTAGTCACATCCTGACATGACAATCATAATATTTCATACCGGTCAACTTCAAATCTTAAGTCACAAAAAAATTAAATTTAAAGAATAAACTTATGGTGATTTTATATCATGAAAAAATTGAAAAAATCTAATTTTTTCCCCTCTTGGATAATGTATGACAATACAGGGGTGGTAATATTTCCCTTTTATCAAGAGTGGGAGTGAATTCCAAACGTATTATCATTGAGAGTAAGTATAATCTTTCCGTAAACTATATTTAGTCATTCCTTTAATATCATTCAATGTTCCAAACAAAATATCATAAATATTATTCTATATGTACATGAAATTAATGTTATGTTTGACTTCATTATATCTAAAATATTTTATCTCAAAAAATATTGATCATTTTTTCTAAATATTTTTATCAATACCAGATTTCTGTGACTTTCTAAATATCACATCAATGTTTTTCACCCTCTCAAAATACTAATCAGTGCATAAAGGTTTTTTAGGAATATCAAATTCATGAGATTCTCTGAACCCCATTTTCAAACATTTATAATAGTGATCCAAAGAAAAAAACTTTTGATAACCCTTGTATACTATTTTTATCCCAAGATGTTGTTGATAATACGAAGTTTCTTAAAAAATTTGGCCAAGATTTTTCCCCTTAAATATATATCAAGAAAAATTTCCATATACTCGAATGTCATTTATAGTGAACATAATCATTCCATGAAATGTAAAATATTCCATTTTATAACAATCATACACCCTTACACATTCCTCCCATAACAGTTTCAAATCATAAATTGATGGTGATTATAAAACATTAATATCATTTCTATGTTTTTTAGTCCATAGATCATTAAACTCAACATGACATATTTTCTCTCCGTACAATATTCAGGATAGAAGTTTTTAAATCCAAAGAAAAAAACCTTGAATTATGTGTGCTACTAATTACTCATTATGGATTCATTACATCCATGCATAGTGAAAGTCCAATATTTCTAACATCATTTCAAAATATATGAAAATGGAGTTCAATTTTCTTCCACCATGGAAAATCAACTAGATGCCATAATTTCCCATCACATAACCTCTCATATTAATTAAATAATTACCTTTTTTACCATTTTAATTTGAAAATAAACATTTCAAATGGGGAATATTGGAATATTCCCCAATGCCTTGGTAGGGATCTCTCTAATTGCTAAATCAGCAAGTGATTTTTCACTAAACTTATACCGGGATGTATAACATTTAGGACAACCTAAAAGAAATATTTATTCCTTCCTATATAGCAAATAGTCATAAAGAAAGGTATTAAATTTTTTATACCCTATACACATCATGAATATTATTTTATTCAATTTATAATGTGAATCTAGAATATCATTATCTTTAGGAAGAATATATTTCAATAATCGTAATAACTCTGTAAAACTCATTTCACTTCATCAATGTTTCACATTCTAGTTACTCAATCATATCACCGTTGATAAAACAATCAATTCCATACAACCACGATACAATTATTTTTCATCATCACTACATAGAAACTCAATTGTTGAATATTTATCAATTTCCTCTCCTTTAATATCACAAATCATTTCTTCATTATGATTGGATTTATCATCTTGCAAAGCATCATCATCCATAGATCTAAATTCTAACAAGTTTTACCATGATAAATACATTTTTTGTAACTTATATTAAATACATGAAAAAATAAATGAATTTATATATCTATAAACTTCATCCTCTTTATGTTTAAAAATTATAGGTATGGATAGGAAAAAATTTCATAGTTTTTAAAATTTCATTTTTATAATTCCAAAAAAATCATCAATAGCTTCCTCATATTCATCAGTTATTTGAAGTGTCATAATCTAACTTTAAATTATTTTTACCTATAACAAATATAAAAAATACAGATATTTCCAAGATAAATAAATTTTAAATTTGTATTAATGATCCTTTAATTTTAACCTAACATAATCTTGAAATACACAACAAATATACACCCATTTGAAAATTATAATTATAAATTCTCGACTATAATGGAATAAAAGTTTAAATAAAAGTGTAAAATTATAAAAAAGTTCATGGAAGTCATTTAAAAAGGATAATTTAGTAATAAAATCTCTCATTTCTAATTTTCATCTAAGGAAATTAGATGAAACTTGAAATTGAATATTATTTCACTAACCCCAAATCAAATTCCCATTTTGATTTTCATTATTATCTTTATAATTGAATTTTCAAAAAAATCATGAATAATACAAAAATTATTAGTTAAAATAGAAATCCATAATTTAATATAATTGTATGGTAGAGTTCAAACAACCCAATGATGAATTTGAAAAGCAGTCAATATATATATATATATATATATATTTAATATTATTTATTATTTTTGTATAGTGTATTCTAAAAATTGTCTAAATAATATTACGCACTTTGTATTCTATGACAACATGTTTTTTTATAATATAACACAATAATAAAAAAAATTTAAGTATTATATTCTACTTAATTTGATTCAATAAAAATCCAACTTAATGGGGAGAAAAATTCTTTCAGTGTGAATACCATGTGATGCATGTTTAATTCAATAAAAATATATCTATCAGCATATAAAAATTATATGTAAATGAACCGATTGAAATCTCCTATTTTTTATTCACCAATAATGTTAACATTATATTGACAATAACTCATAATATGCATATTGTATATTTAATATATGATTTTTCAAAGTTTGAATATTCTCACATAAAAAGAAATGTTTTGATATTCATATAAACTAGTTATATGATATTGTATATTAAATTGTATGCAAATTGAAATGTATGTATATATCACATTTTCATATTAGTAAGTCACTATTAAGTTTATTTCCCTAATTGAAATTTATCCATATACAAGGAATTTTAAGAATAAATAATTAATGATTCACAAACATCATCCAAATGATATACTTTTTTAGATTCAATGTATATATTCAGTATGGAATTCAGTATAAAAATATATGAAACAATTTAGTGAAAATTCCTTTCCATTTAATATAAACACAATAACATTTAGGTATAATGAAATCCACACACTTTTAAGTTAAATGAATGTATAATTCAAGTATATCAATATAGTAATGTGATATTTAAAATGATCATATCTATATTGAAATATGAAAAGATGAGACCAATGAAACAAGAGGGTTTAAGAAGATTGTAATGGGATATTTGAGTACATGTAATAGAAAAAAAAATGAATGTTAGGGATTTGAAACCATTGAAAAACAAAAAGAGTGGATGGATATTTGAGTCTTAACATAGAGTGGAGCATATCAAATGCACAACAATGAGTCAATGTAAAGCTGATGATATATGAATTTGGAAAACTGAGATTCAAGTCCACCAGATCGAAAAAATAAGGGTGATGGATTCCACTTGAGGGAAACATGTCTACCTTCGTTAGAGTGAATAACATAGAAATGATTAAAACAGGAAAAAAACATAAAATTTTAAATTATATATAACATCAGTTACATAATAAATAATGTGATAAATTCAGTTTTTACATTGGTTATCATATAAATGATGTGAAAACGCAATGAAAATTTCGTTATCACATCAGTTATTATGTGACCAATGTGATAAAGGGTGTAAATTTCAATATCACATCAGTTATTATAAAAATTAATTAACAAATATATAAAACAGTTTATCATGTTCGATAGATACAAAACGATGTGATAAAACAAGATAAATTCCTTTTTCCCATTAGAAATGAATAACCGCCCTAAAAAGGAAAATGTGACAAATACTTTTTATACTAGTGTGGGTTCCTCTTATCCATTTTACATCCATCAAGTCCAATACCAAAATTCATTGGGAATCAAATACATCATTATATTCAAAAATCAATGGTGGATGAATTGGCCCCCTCATCTAAACTATATGAGGGAGATGGCCTTAAACTCCTTCTCTTCCTAATTCACCAATGGTCAGTCCTCACACCCAACATATCCATTGATTCCTATAGGTTCTATCTACCCAGGTATCCATGACTCAGTGGTTTTGGAACACCTTCCTCATGCTCTTCTCAAATATCCTAGTGGATCTAAGGTAACTCAAGATTCCTTCATTGCTTACTCAAGCCACTCACTACTAATCCCATGATATCTTCTATAATAATAAATTTGTATAACATGTACTAAAGGAATTTATGTTTATTTTATCCAATTACACCACTATATTTTTCCATGAATCTAAATTAATAAAAATATATTCAAAGCCTCATTCATCAATTACTAGAACAGTCAAGTCAATGTATAGGGGTTCATCATGGTAATTTTTACTTTTTTCAGTATATCCAAGAATATAATTTTAAATAAAATTATACATTTAAATTAAAAATTATATTATATATTATAATTAATACAAAATTTCACATGGAAATCATTTATAAATAAATGAAAATTCCATAATGCATCTCCAATGTACCACCAACCTTAAACCAAGTTATTCTATTTTGGTCACATCCAAGAAAATATCGTCTTATGTCATCCAAGTTTAACTGGATATCATATATTTACCAGAGGCCCTAAAATTGGATAAGAATCAAAAAATAAAAACTGAAACAAATTATAATTAGTTAAAAAATTATTTTAGGAGGGTATAACATAATATAACTCACTAATCAACCATATCCCACTTAATCCAGAAGTGATAGGGTGTGGTCCACTCCCGACACACCACCAGGCCAAAGAAACACAAAATACCCAATCAATAAATTTGATTCAATGTAAAATTTAATATAATTATGTATAAAATCCTTAAAAAATTAAACGATGGAATACCTTTACTAAAACATCAATAAATGGTGTGAAAATGTCACCTTAGGTCAAACTCTACAAAAGCAGGGGAAATACCCATTAAACTCGATTGATTCTTTGATACTTCATTGGAATCAAAACCAACCCCTAAAAATAATTGGGATTAAGGATAAGAAATGGAAACCGAATTTAAAGCGATTGAGGGGAGATACTCACTTGAAACCTCTAAAAAAATTCATCAAAACCACTATAGATTGATTTGGAGAAAGGGGGATATGGACATCCCTTAAACCCCTCACATGTACATATAATCATCCAAAATAGAGGGTTGATCCACCTAATTAAAATAACAAACACCAAAAACACTTTCACAGAGTGAACCTTTGGTTCACACTTTGAACCATTCAAGTAAAAGGACCTCACACCCTATACTATATATTTTAATTATTGAAGAAAATATTTATGGTGTGAATGGTTTTTAGTTACAACATTATAGTATCCTATCCACCCGTCCTTCCTTAAATATTCTATTAATACCCCATTCTACCTCTAAACTTGAAACTCTAACCAATAACATCATTCATGTTTAAATATTTCTATGTATGTAGTCTTTTGATATATTGTTGTTAAGGGGGTATCTCTCAATTATATATAGATCAATATTAATTTATAGTCTGGGGTGAGGGAGATATGATCTTATAGTTAGCGTTTTTGTAGATCATATGAGTGTTCCATGAGGTCAGTTTTTCTTCCTTTTGAGTATTGATCTCTCAGTATTAATTGTTTTCATTGTTTATTGATGTGACTCTGATTTCTTTATTGAAGTTATGTAGTATAGTTAGTCTTTTTTAATTTATGAATCGTATTTTATAAATATTTTTTATATGAAACTCTTATAATTTTTGCTATATTGAATGGATAAATTATCCGGCAATGATATTTTATACCATTGGAATTTATTTATAACCTTTCATATGAGGGGTATTCACTTAATTTTAGTAGAATTAAAACATATCCCAAGAAAATTTGTTGGGGTACAGATGTTACAAATCATATTATTTTGGTATTTTCAATAAGATGGGATTGTAAATATGGAGATAGGATGTGTCTGGAGTTGAAATTTGGAGTATAATAATATATATCTATCCATTTTTATACTAAAAATAACATAACCTGGGTGGTCTAGGTATAAATAGTGTTCTTAAGAAATTATATGTTTGTTTTCACTTTATCTTCATGTCAATGAGATTTGTATTTCACACATTAATAAAAACCCTTCCTTCTAGGATTTAATAATTCACATTGGGTTTAATTTATTATTCATTTTTAAATGATGACATGATATTTTTTTTCTTGAAGTGATTTGTTTTTATCGTATATGAAAACATGAATTTCCAAGAAATGGTTTCCATAACATCGTAAATATAAATTGTCTTTGGGTTCTGTATTGATTATTTTTATCACGGATTTATGTTTATAATTTATTTTTATTTTTATAATGGAAAATAAACTTGAGGT
This sequence comes from Viscum album, assembly GCA_963277665.1. Taxonomy (NCBI): domain Eukaryota; kingdom Viridiplantae; phylum Streptophyta; class Magnoliopsida; order Santalales; family Viscaceae; genus Viscum; species Viscum album. The sequence goes on along the minus strand of OY728133.1, from coordinate 1,101,714,272 downwards.
GGAATTTAAGTTGGAATTTTTTAGAATTAATTGAAAAAAAGGGAATTTAAATCCATTATATATTACTAGAATATTGAAAATTTCCTAATGAGTAATCAAAATCATAATTTCATGATTATTATCATTCCTATTTAATTATTTTTGACATGACTGTACTATAGAGGATATTTACACAAGATTGATTTATAAAGTTTTCGCATTAAATTTTAATATTTTTTTGATATGTCAGGGTTGATTTATGTTCATTTATTTCCAAAATGTGTACATGATGAATTTAATTTAAAAAAATAGTTTTTTTGATATTTTTTTTTAATAAATTTTAAGAAAATTAATAAATAATATCAAGTGGTTATAACTTGAGGATATGTATGTAATTAGTGTGGTGTGTCTAGTATAATGGGTAGCATATCTAGTAAAATTTACTTATTTAAATACGATATCCTACTAAAATGATAAATTTTTCTTTGATTATTACATTTGTAAGTTTACTATTCATGAATGCATGTCAAAACTAATATTTTTAAATTTTGGGTTATTTAAATTTCTTTAAAATTTAGCATGCCAATATAGTAAAACAATTTTATTGGGTTTGGGGTTTAACCTTTGAGAATCATATAAATTAAATATAACTATAATATGTTTCATAAAAAAATCTTCAAACATAAAAATAAATGTATATTCTTTAGTTTGTTTGAATATGATACTATTAGTTTTGTATTAAACTAGTTTAGAGACCTTGATTTAAAAAGGAGTTCGATAACCTTTTAATGTATATTAAAATATCAGTTCATAATGTTCAAGTGTTATTAATTGGTGGTAACATGATATTTTAGAGGTGTTTATATGATTTTGTTGATGAGGGGATGTTTTTTTATATAGTGGTTCTCAAATTATGGAATTTTATTAGTAGGTTTTTTAAAAACAATGTTTTATTTAATGAAATAATGTTCTTCAAAATGTGTATTGTATAAATTTTAATGAAATTTTTATGGAATTTTGGTTCGATAAAAGATTTAAGAAATTATCATTAAATGGACCTTTAGGGGAAATTAGTTTTTAAAAAAATTTTTTTTTTAACTTGTAGTGGATTCGTATTTAGTAACTTTTGTAATTTTTTGAATTTATATTTGTAAACCTAGGAATGGTATGGAAAAATTTGAGAAATAAGTGATAGTAACATTGGAAATATATTTTTAAATTATTTTCTTGCTGAACTTGTTGTCCTTATTATACTTATTTTAAGTTGTTTTATTATTTTGTTATGGTGTTTCCATTTATAGTTACATTGATTTGGATTTTTTTTGCTTCAAAACTTCTAATAATTATTATTATGTTTATTGTTTTGTTAATATTGATAATAATAATGAAGAAATGGGGATTTCATGTGGGAATGATGTCTCATGGAATGATCATCAAGACACCTCATGGATAATTGGATCTCCAAGGGATGAAGGGGTTGTTAGAATTCAATTTCATATTGATTTATACGCTTAATAATTCAATCTCACTTATTTATACATGGTTTGTAATATTTCATTTGGGGATGGTATTTTAGTATGATAAGATTATAGTCTTTATTCATAGAGTTAGAACCTATATATTATAAGTCACCAACTGAAGTATGTGTTCTTCAGGCCTGACAAGTGGAATTAAAAAAATAGTGTTCACTATATTTTATTCTAAAACTAACCTGGGTTGAATATCCTAGTTAGCTGTGGCTTTTCAATAGTAGTTTCAATATGGGGAACCACATTTTTCTTTTTCTAGGGTATGTGTGTATACATGGTCACTTACTTGGGTTTTTCAGTTTAAAAGATGTTTTTTCATGGTTGAATGGTATCATTTTTGAAACGTCAAGGACTCTTGATCTCTGTGACTAGTGGGTTATTTACAGTACCATGTTCATGTTTTCTTTTGTCTAGTATCACTTAGGGTGCAATTATTAGGCTTGACTCTATATTATCAATTGGGTATTTGACGTCTTAATTAATAAGTCATTGGGTGCTCACAAAGTGAAGTGTTTTTTCATTGATAATTTTTCATATAAATCACTAGAATTCACAGGGTTCATATAAACCAAGATGATATTGTGATTTTTGGTTGGTGAATCTCATTCGAAATATGCTTGACCATGTCTAAGGAGGTTTACTAGAAAATTATAATTTTATTTCCATTAGGTTAAACCTTAATGGTGAGGAACTACTAATGGGGGGATTGAATAAAATATATATATTTCACTTTGAGATCTACTCCTCATTCTAACATATTACCAGATAGTTTAATGTTGATTTTCCATTAAAATATGAGTATTATAAGAAAGGTCACAAATTTTGAACTAAAAAAACAATGGGAATGTGAATCTATGACTTGTTGCTTCAGTGTATTTTGATTAAATTCTCTTTGGTTATATCACCAAATTATCTTAAACGGATTTGGATCATGATATAACCAATTTTTTTGTTGACCAACTAATTAAGTCATCTCATCTCATTCCAATTTTGGGAATGAGGTTTGAAAATGTTGGAGCGGCCATTATTCTAGGAGGAAGTGATTAGTGGTCAATTGATTAATTTTTTGTTTATAGGAGGTTTTTTGCAGTAGTTGAACTTCCATATTTACTCAGTTACCCTAAAAGGATTCATATGGTATTTCTTGAAGCTTTGTTCTATCTTTTATGTCAAACGACACTATTTAGGTGGAACATAGAATAATATTATTCATTAGATTAAGTGTTATTCAATATTCTACTAAAGAACATATTTATTTTGAAGAAACATAGAATATATTTGAGTTGTTTAGTAAGTTGTTGGGATCATTATAATATTCCATTAAAATTGGTAGTGAAAGATCATGCATTAATGGAATAATTTCCAACACTAAGGAGTTATTTTCTAGGTAATAATGGGTATTTCACACATTCATATATTCATAACATTGGTATTTTCAATATCATTTGTTAGGTTAATCATTTAGAAGAATTATGCTCTTAATTTGGAAATGGATTACTATTTCCCATGTCTCACCACTAGTGGTGTGATCCAAATTCTATTATGTGGGTATTTAGATGATTTTTTATCTTGAGTTCAATGCTCAATTACATTCACACTATGTCTTTTATCCTTTTATTAGTAATATAAAATATTTTATTCATAATAAAGACATTTGTTATGTGTGTTATACCAGTAGGGTTGTGTATATGAGGAGTCTTAGGGATGAAACACTTTTATGATTGACCCATAGTATAAGATTTTTTCTAGACACTACTAGCCCCTAATTTTCATAGGATGGATATCCAAATGGTGGGTAGAATTTGATAACCTTATTTTATGGTATTTTGGTAAATTATTTATTATTTATAAGATATAAAGTGTCTTATAATAGTTTTGGGTGGTTTTCAAGGGGTTTTTATTTGAGAAAAGAGTTTGGCTCACTGACCTTCACTATTCTGTGGTGAATACTATGGTTTAGGTCATTGTTTAGGTGTTATAGCTATTGTAAGAAGGTTGTTTTTATGTTCAGGTTCTTAGTTTACCATGGGATCTAAAATTTCACATTTAATGGAATAGTGTAATGAACGTTTCCTTATAGGAAATAGGGATCAAACACATCATGTATGTGGGTGTAGTTTTCCTATGTTATAGGGGATTTGAGAAGGGTGATGATTTGGAAACAACAACTTTATTTTCCCTATATTATGGTATTTGTTCAAATGAATGTAGTTATTAGCCTATGAAAATAGGAACAACTTAAATGGTTACCATATGTTCTTGTGGTGTTGTATGTAAAGTGGATATCAAGTCACATGAGAAAACAAATTTCTAGAGATAGAATATCCTATATCATATTCCGTGGAATGGTATGGTTAAATTCTTTAGGAGGAATGACCACACCTTATTATAAGTTATGGAAGGGGTAAAACTCATTTTAAATGGTAGAAATAGGCACTATGTTTTTAGGTGGAGACTGTTCCATGAACGAGAAATGATATTATTTTTTTACGGGGGCTATGAATTTTATTCATTGCATAATTACACCATTAAGAATAATAATTCTTCCTATCCTCATGAAATATCTTGATCTAGGCATATTTTAATGTGACTTTTATCCACTCATTTCCTTATAAAGTTCTTTCTTTTTTATTATACTAGGATAATGTGTCGGAGGTATGGGATTATTTATCACTCTACATTTATTTCTAACTTGGATGTTTTTTTACATCTATTATTTACTAATTTTTCTTTATTTTCAAATTTATGGAAAAAATTATTTTAGTCATTTATTTTTGGATTTGATGAAATATTTTGGAAAACATATCATGGACGTATTGGCTTGTTTTTTGGTTTTCAATAGAAGTATTTTTGTTTGTGTAAATTGGGAATGGGATGAGTTTGTGTGTGTTCATGATTCATTTTACAAGTCTTTATTTTAGGATCCTTTTTATTTTTTATTTTTTATTTGTTTTCAAACCATTATGAAAATCCTTATTGATTTATTAGAAGAAGGATAGATGTGGTTTTACTATTAAATGTTAAGATGTGAAGACTTGATCAAAGGAGACAAGTGTAAAATCAATTGATCATAACATGTTTTTCAAGTGGTTGATCTAAAGTTTTTACATGTGGTAGATTGGTTCTTTATACAGTCAATCCATCACCAATATTTATTTAGTGTTTTTTCAAATAGTCAATAAATGCATCAAGTGGTCAATCTGATGATGGTAATCTAGATGTTTGGCCAGTCCAAACATGTGGACAATTCAAACACATGGTCACTTACCTCACAGTCACTTCATATAGTAGGATCTCTGAATCTACATCAATCAATTATTGAAATTTCATGTCTGAAGTATTGTGTGAGAACATTTAATTTTCTAGATTTTGAATAATCTAAATAAATTAAATATAATGATTCTACAAAACCATTATTCATGGGTTGCACATAATGATCATGAAAGTGATCATTATTCAAGGGAAAAAAATTTAGGATGTCTCCACGTTGCAAGAAGGAGGTTCCGAATTAAATGAATTACTATTTCACACACATATAGTTTTTAGAGTAATTAAAAGAAGCTATTTTCATAGATTTTGAGATATTAATATTTGAGTTTTCATTTTATAACAAATCATGAGTCTTTATTACACATAAACTGAATTTTTATTCGAGGTTTTAAATTTGTTTGAATGAGGATTAAATAAAAAAAATTATTTATATAGTTAAATTAGTAATCATGCCTCCTAAAAATTCTGACCATTTATAAATCGTTATGGAAATATATTTTTAGACTTGTGAAAATTCTTAAAGATTATAAGATAAATAATTAGAGTAGTGGGAAAATTATGATAGAAGGATAATAGGTTATGTATCAAATTGAGAAGATCATGAGAACCATCATCCTGTGACACATTTTGGATTTCATATAGGGATGAATAAATATGATTCTTCATTCATTGATTCTGATGATTAATTTTAAGGAGGAAGAATAGGTTGCGCATGCATTGGTTAATGATTTTGATCTAGTGAAAATAAGGTTGATATTATTCATCTTCATTATTATCATTTTGTTAGTTGAGAACCTTCTATAAGAAGATATTATATTTCATACATATAAATCTTATGTACATTAATGATCTGATTTATTCAAGATTGGGGGAAGTACATTTGAAGAACTATTATTTCCAATATCAAAAACATTGATCAATCATTAAGGATTTTGGATAATAGTTATTCGAACCTTGTGAGAAAATTTTAGGCATTTTTAATCACTTCAATTTTTAGTGATTAGAACATCTATGTAATCAATAAATGATGAATTTGGAAAAGAGTAGGCTCTCATATTGAGTTCGAACATTATAAAAATATAAAGATTGATAATTGACTCTCATATTCTTACAAACTAGAGAATAAGTGTTTCAAAATATTTATTTGATACTTTAACATGTTATAAAGGTTTTATTTTCAAAAAAAAATTATTAAAATGAAAAAATATACTAGTAATTAATTCCACACCCACCCCCTAAATAGGAAACATGTTATTCCAGTCTGTATAAGTGTAATTAGAGAAAATGTTCCCCTATAGATTCTATCCTTATTAGGGTATCATATTGAAACTTTCTTCCATTAATAAAATATGTATTATAAATTTGGAACAAAATAAATATCATAGGTAAAATAATTGAATGCTACAATTTATTCTATCAAAATTACTTGAAGTAAATAATGTTTTCAATGTGAATTTCCCACCAATTTCATGGGATAGTGATATGAAATTTTTTGAGAACAACAATAATGAGATGGATGGGAAGGTTAGAAATGTAATATTATCACTATTTTCCAAGAAAGTTTATAACAAGGTAATAGTGTCAGAGAAAGATAACAAAATATGGTATAATCTAGAAAAAATGTTGAGGGGAACAACAATAAAAATAAGAAATGCTGAAAATCGTGGGGAACCATCGAAGATATTATAATGGAAAAAGATAATATTTTTGATGTGACACCATATTGTATAGTGGTTTTTAAATGTAATCCCAAACATGCCCCTTATGTATTTTTTAAACATTGTGATGTTTAATGTTGGGTACGATAAGATATTGTGTTTGTTTGGATCTTATAAGTAGGTTTTGAATATTTCTAGCAGAAAAGAGCATACACCATACCTTGGTGCAGGCTGTTTAATATCTAAGTTGTCTCCATGTGAAATAAGAAATGGTTGAAATGTATTGGCCAAGATATGGACATTTTATGGTGCTCGGGAAAGGGATATGTGGGTCAAAACATGGGAAAATCAACCACACCTTTTTTAAAGGGTGTAGTGGTGGAAAACAACCTTGGTGGGGGAGCTATATAATAGGGAAGATTGTGTTAGGCATGTTTTATTGAGAACCCCATGACCAAGGTCATACAATGGTGGAATTTATTTTGACAGTCAAAGTGTAATTCTAAATTCCAAAATGGGTACCTTCTTCCTTAGATATAATCTATTTTAAATAGAAAACATGATAAATATTATTGAAGAATATTTATTGCATCTTTAATAAACTATTTCCCCCTTTTTAATCGATTCAGATGTCCTATTTTGAATTTATTCTTTTTCCCAATGATTTTATAGATGTCCAAAGAAACACGGTCTTGTCTTGTGAGAAACTACTGGGAGCTTGAATCATGATGGTTTGATACCAATTCCCATTGAGTCAGAATCATCAGATTCAGGTCTCTCTTATACATAGTTCATTGTTACATGTATATTGAATTTGATCCTCCCTCTACTTGACATGAAGAATTAAATTTTTCTTTTAGACCTAGGGTAGAAGATTTCTATAGCCTTGTATTTTTTCCTCTTTAGTCTCATTATATATCCTTCATTTTTACTTACTGAAACCAGTTCTAGGAACACTTTTCATATGGTCTTGATTTTATTAACATGATATTGTTGTTCGGGTAACAACACTCTTTAAAAATTTGGACTTTATCATCAAACAAATTGAGGTAGGAGGCCCTTCCTCTTATCAAATATTTAATATGGGTTCTTAGAATGATTTTTGGCATGCATGGGAAGCCCTGTGAGACTTATGGATGATGATTAATCAAAAATAATTTATGTCTGTGTGTGTAACCGTAAGATTTGTGCTTGTGTTTTTAGAATTTTGATTTTAAATATTTTGATACTTTCTATATTTCACAAGATGATGGATCTATAAATTTTATCTTGAATCATATATATGTGTTTTTTTATATCATCTATATTTTATTGTGATGTTTTTTCCTAGTGGACTATGCCTCGAGAGGGATGTTTCAGAAAAGAGGTTGCTATGTGTTGGACTATCTCATCAAGTGGGATGTGACTATGTTTTTGGACTAACCGATTGAGTGGGTGTGGAAGAAAATTGATCGATGTTCTATTCTATCATGGTGCCAATTCATGTAGATCCATTGTTTAAGGTATTAACAAGTGTACATGATCATTATTGGTGACTTAATAAGTCATTTACTCACACGCTATTCCTAAATTTTGGTGTGCCTGTGTATAATAGGAAAATGGACCTAGAAAAGTACAAAGACCCTATAGATGACGGTTGATCAAGTTAGTAAGAGGATGTAGATGTAGCTGGATGGTGTGAAGGTTGGATTCCAAATTCAAATTTTATTTACTAAATTTACATCAAACCATAAATCCTTTTGTTTAGTTTTTCTTTATGTATCTTACACACCATATTTATACTTAATGTTTGGTTTTACCTATATATTCTACTACTCTATTGGTTATTTTTTAATTAATTGTTTTAAGTTTTTATAATATCTACCATTATTGTACTCTAATGTCTTTCTAGTATCATGGGAATAGTCTTCCCATGATGTTCCATAATACCATTCCACTAGTCACAAGACTCTTTTATATGGGGAGTGTGCATGAGGTCGTGTGACACTCCATCAAAAACAAAGATATTTCGGTCGATGTTCTACAAAATGCTAACAGAGAACCAGTTTCACTATTTTTTTCATTTATCTTCATAGATTTGGGATAGGGTAGATAAGAGATATAATGATTGGGATTCATGAAGGGGAACTATTTCAGTGCTTGGCTAACACTGTATATTGGACCTTAGTGTTACCATGAAATCTAGATTTTATGATTATGTTTTTTTATGTAAAATTTGATTTGAATTCACCTTAGGTGATGAACATGATGTTGGTATATGGATTTATAGGATTTGTAATTCATTGATGAATCATGATTAGGCACATAGGATCACATTTCATATACCTATTTCTTACATTAGATATATACCAAAAAATAAAATTTCTTTTGAAATTATGATAGGCTATTTTGTTGAATTCTTTATCTAATTCATTTATCTGAGCGTATGTATTCTATGATTTAGTTAATATATGTTTATTTGACAAACGTAACGGTGATGGAGGCTAAACTTTGGTTTTGGGTAGTGCTTAGGTGGTTATTTAATGTTCTTATGGATAGCTTCTTAGGTTGAACCTTGTTGTGAACACTTGTGTGTGCCATTTTTTGTTATGGTTTCCTTATCTAAGCTATTAATATTCCCTAAGGTTTGTTATATAATTTATATAAATTTCATCTTTTATATTCCTTGCACAAAAAATTTCACCAATTTTTGTGTAGGAGTATACAACTAAGGATATTCCATTGGTCTCTCTAGTGGGTTGACCTATACAACCGGTCTATTATTGTCTCTTTTGGATCATTCACATTCAGTGCTGAAGAGCCCACATGGGTGGTCAAATGGAGGTTGAATTTTATCCTGACTTCTACCTCAATAATCCCCCATCCATCCACTTCACTAGACACCCTCATGATGAAAAGGACTAGATATGGTTAATTGAGAGTATTTTCAACCTGGTAGAAACCCCAGAGGATCAGAAGGTTAATCATGCAACCTTTATGTTTCAAAGAACATTCAGACAATGGAGGGATGACATGTCGTAGACTGGTATACATGACGACATGAATTTGGTGACCTTTAATGATATATTATTTATGGATATATTTTAATACACAAAGAAGATATAAAACTACTAGAAGTTCATATATCTCTAGGATGGTATGATGATAGTGTCTTTATATTCTGTATCATTTACAGAGCTAATTATATTTGTTCTTATTATAGATGGGAACAAGTCCAAAATTTATGGGATGTTTGAGATTGGTCTTCACCTATAGATGAAATTAAAGGTCAAGAAAATTGATCTAGAACCTATTCTATACTTTTTCATAAGTCACTAATGATCGAGAATGGATTTTAGGAAGATAGAGCTATAGGTCTTCTTCTATCTATTAGTTGATGGAAATGTACTCTCTACCAAGGATAACCATATTCCCATTTTAGAAATAGCAAAATAAATTCATAGGCTGGATTCCATGTCAGTGGTTTTTATTCAAATAAAAGTAGATGTTCCTCAACTCCCTTGGTGGAGTATGGCAATATTAAATTCTATAGTTCTTGAATTAAGAGACACTTACTCAATGAATACACATTTTTCTCTTAAGAATTTTCACAATTGAGGACATATTGTGTATATGAAGTCAATTTTTGAAAGGATTCAAAGGATTTACACATAAAGGGAAGACATAAAACCTTAGTAGTATTTGAAAACCTCAAAAGGTATAGTAAATAAGGTAACTACGGAGCCTCTGAAGCATCATTTAGTGGTGGATAGAAGCGATTATATGTTTTACCAGACATCAGTATATGATAGAGAAGTATATACCATAGTTTGAGGTACATTCCTAATTTTATACATTATATTTATTTCTTTTTTTTGATATAGGTGCATCCCATTCGTTCATATTGTCTGAAGTGGCTAAAAGGTTTTATTTACCTATTAAATTATTTTTTGAGCTTCTCTTTATCAATATTCACCTAGGAAGGAAAGTGGGTTTTCTTTATAGATTTCTAGAAATTATGATGGTGGTTTCTTTTTGTGAGAGTCTTTAGAGCTTCACAATATTGAAGATAGAAAGTTTTGGTAAGACACATGGAATATATGAGTGGAATAGTTAGCATGAACACATCTATTATTATCATAGATAAGTTAGATTTTCATCACCTAAGGGGGAGATTTTATTATTTATTAGTGATTGGGATATCAAGGCAGGTAGAATGGAAATGGATCCTTATCAAGGGAAATTATTTTCAGTATAGGTGGCTGGAATGATCCCAAAATTGTATTAGATGGTGACACCCTTCTATTTTCCTATGGAGTTAGTCTCATACCAGGATGTCATTATATATGATTTATTATGGTTAATTTAACATCGGGGAATAGAAATTGCGATAGTTAATATGGTCAAATTATGACTCATATTGATTCCATGATATCACACAACCCCAGTTGATTTGAAAGAGATTGTGGTGTAATTGTGTGATTTTGAGGCTAAAGGCATCATTAGACTGAGAACTTCCCCTTAGAGTGATTACAAGAAGGTGGATGGTTTTCTTTGACTCTTTGTGGACTACCAAAAGTTGAATCGTATCTCTGTGTGGAATATGTAAGTATTTACTATAATTGAAAACTTGTATGATCAATTGATGTGACCCTAGAGGTTTTATAATACTGTCTATGTTTGGGATATCATCATCTTTTGGTCATTGAGGATGACACATTGCTGAAAATGCTTAGCAGAAGGTATGAGTTGTATGAGTATCTCATTATGCCTTTTGTGTTGAAGAATATTGTGTTACTTCTCAGGGATCTCAAAAATATGATCTTTATACAATAATTAAACCCTTTATCAATGTGTTCATTAATGAAATCCTAATATATTCCCAAGCTATTGATCCAAATTATACAAACCTATATATCATATTCAGTACTCTAATATCGAATAAAATTTTTTCCATGTACCCAATGTTCCACTTTTTGATATATGATGCATTCTATATTAGGAAGTTTGTTTCTCAAGAGGGAATATCAGTTGTTATGGATAAGGTTGATGCAATCATTTCGTGTGCATGAATGATGAATGTGTTTGACATACATATTGTTTTCAAGATGTCCAGGTATTGTAGGTTATTTATTAATGACATTTCATGCTCATAAGCACCCATGAACGTGCCGACCAAGAGAGGATTATAGTATTAAAAAAATTTCCAATTTAAATAAGTTTTTTTAGTGGTAAATAGGGGTTAAAATTGGCTCTAATCCTGATTCTTCCTGATCTTGTATTTTGATATGCAGTGTTTTATAATTTTTCTATAATTGGATTGGGATCTATCCTCATGTAGGGTGATAATGTAGTTACATATGAGTCTCATATATTGTGACCCATTTATAGACTACCCCACCCATGACCCAATGTTGGGGGTTATGATTCATTCACTAAAATATTAACAACACTACCTATTTGGTGTGATATTATTCAAGTATACAAACCACAATAGTATTTAGTGTATATTTTTCACAACATATCCTGAAACCTTTTTAGAGGTCAAGGGTAGTGTACTTGAAAATGATTAAATTTTAGATGGAGTAAGATCTTTAGAAAGTAAATATATTTGAAGATTCACTAAGTATGAAGATAAAAGAAAATGGGGAATGGATATCTGAATAAGGATGTAATCTATTCAATTTTTTGGTTGACTGGATGGGCAGTAATAGTATAGGATTGAATTTTACTATCTTGTACACTCTTAGTGATCATTTATACATTGGTGGAATGGGGAACGTCCAGTCAGTAGCATGATATGGAGTTTGTGGAACTTTGTGAGTGGTTCGTAGTAAGTGTCCCCATTCCAGGGGGAGTAAAATGGACATGGTATTCTATTAGTTAATTGAATAGTGATGGTTCCATGTTCCATGGTATAATATATGATGAGATCTTCTCATGATTAATTGTGGGTAGTGAACCCTAGGAAATCCAAGATGTATCTCGATGTTAGATGACAATTATAGTGTCCCAGAATGAAAAGAGTCTTTATATCATTTGTCTCCAAATTTCTAAAATATCGTTGGATCAATGTTAAGAATTATAAACCTATAGTGTTTCTATAAATACATCTAGTGCATATGTGTAAGTGGTATTAGGTGACCAAATACTTCTTGATATGTTTTCCTATGTTCCAAAATGTTTGACATGCTATTTAGTTGGTAGAGGATCATTTGACTAAGTTGCCTCATATCATAAAACTTTAATAGACAAAATCAATGGGTTATCTCAGAAAGATCTATGCTCAAGAGATCATGCACTTTATAGAGTGAATTCAAGAATAATACCATATAGAGACTCATGGTTCATCTTGTGGTTTTTTATTTCTTGAAGAGGGAAATGGGTACTCAAATGAAGTTGATAAAGGACTTTCATCCTCATACTAACAAGCATCCAAAACAAACAATCCATAATTTAGTTGATATGCTTTGAGTGTTTATTATAGATTTAGAAGGAGATTGGGATTATCACTTGAATCTGGTTGATGGTACTATTTGAGGATCTTTATGGGTGGTTATATCATTAAAAACTATGTTGGAATAAGTTAGGCTTCTTAGAGAACCTAGGTCCAAGATTTAGTGGCCCTGATGGTAGATTAAATCATGGTAGTTTATGATCTATTCTTGTTTATTTGAACTTATTAGATCCTAGACACTCATATCTGTTTTTCATCATTCCTCATGAAAATATTTTACTCCTTCCTCAACCAAACTTGAAAAATTCTTTTTCAGGTTATTACCTAAGGTATGTGACTACTCTACCCATAGCTCCTTCCCTATTTAATCTCATTATAGGGACTTTTTTATTCCTTATTGTGTTAGTACTAGAAACTATGGGAATTAGTTCTTGAATAGGTTGATGTGGGAATTTGGTATGGGTGATACCTATTTTAAAAATTCTTTACATTAGCATCCCAACATTTGAGGTTGGAATCCCTTGGCGTTATTTGATGCTTCATAAAGGTTCGAAGCATGATTATTTTCATTGTGTGTAACCATGAAAGACTTATGGTTGATTCTTGATCACATAGGGTGTTTTTTTTGTGTAGCCCTGATACTTGTTCTTGTATTTATTGAATATGGATTGTGTTAATTTTGATACATACTTTATTTTATGTGATACTTGATATATCATTTGTATCTCATATTTTATATATGTATTGTTCTTATGTATAATGAATTTGAGAATTCAGATTGTGCCTAGTGTACTATCCCCTAATAGGAATGTTCCAGATGAGATGTTGGCATGCATTAGACTATCCTATCAAGGGTCATGTGTCAGCCATATTTCTGTACTAGTAAAATGAAGGTTATGTGCGAAGATTCTGGTCAACATTTCATTCTGGCATGGTGCCAATGTATTTAGAGACGATCTTTGAGGACCCAACATGTGTATTTATATTTTTTTGATATATGTTTTCTTATTTATACCCCAGTTTCTATCATGGAATGAGAAATTCTATGTTATCTATTTATATTAAGGTGAATTGGTGGTGTCCTACTAACTCTCATACTCTAATATCACTAATGAATTTCAGTGAACCTATAGTTTTTACGACAAGAGATCTAGAAAAGGGGGAAGGAGCCTATGGTGGATGATTAAGAGAGATAGAAGGAGGATACAAAAGATTCTATATGAATTGAATACTAGATTTATACTACTAATTTTATTAACTATAAATTCTTTTTAACCTTGATCCTTTTCTTAAGTTTTGGTTTATGTATCTAACATCACATATTGGTACTACATGAGCCAGTTTTATTTGAATATGTTCCAACTTTAATGGTTTTTTACTTATTTATTATTTTTTAGTTGTTTTTATCTCTTCCATTATTAATTTCATATTATTACCTAATATAGAGGGTATAGTCCCACCATGATGTCTTATAGGCCCTCCCCACTATTTGGAAACCTCTTACATAAGCGGAGGTGATAATGAGTTTATGTGGCACTCCACCCAATACCTAGGGGTTTGGGTCTGGGTGTTACAATTTATGATTCTTTTCAAAGGTTTAATGAGATTGTTATACATATCAAATGCATTTGGGACAATATTTATGATTCAGTTATGATCAAAAAAATTGAATTGGAACTTTCAATACAGATTTCACCCAAATATCTTAGCTTTGGAATAAATTTATGATATATCTCTAGATAATCTACACAAAACCCTCTGGAATTATGAGATGAGAAAAGTGACAATTTTCAAGAATAAATCCAAATAGTAAATTTATTTTAAATCTGTGAGTAAATTTATGATCAAGGAAAACGAAGATAAGGCTTTAAGTAACTTAAATGGAGAAAATCAGATTGATGAAAATTTATTCAAAATTATAGATATCATATCTAAAAATCTAATAGGGGGAAGAAAACATAGTAAAAAAACTCTAAAATGTTTTACATATAGTGTAATTGGAAACCATTCTAAATATTTTCCTTATAAAGAGAAATATATGGAATCAAATTAAGAATAAAAATAATCAAAAAAATATGAATCCAAATAAAATCATCCAGAAAGAATAAAGAATCATGCTGGGAAAAGCAGAAGAATATAGTTCTTCTTTAAGTGTTGACTAAAAGAAAACATGTTCTATAAAATACATTAACAATATTTCGTGTGTTAAATGCTACAATGAAAGATTCAAAATTAGAGAGGAAGAGGAACATGATACCCACATGATTCATATGTTAAAGATAGAACATGAAGTGCGTCTTAAAAAGAACACCGAGCCCAATCAAGTAGATAAAATTTTCAATAAGAAATAGTAAAGGATAAATAATGTAGAACATGTGTTTCATAGAAAAGAAAATATGAACCTTTAAGAGATCAAGCTATTCAAAGTAAAAGTTTCTTATTAATAAAATCTTTTAAGAGAATCATAAAAGAATATTTCTACTCAAGAAGAGGAACATAGTAAGGATGAATCTTTCTATATTAAAAATGAGAAAACCCTTGGAAAGTTGAAGATTATATTTAAAAAATCCATTTATGTAAATTATGTATCATCAAAAATTACATACTAAAGTTAGATGGATAATCATGTAATTTCTCAATATATTAGAATTAAAATACCTAAAAATAGTTCATCCTAGTAATGTAGGTTCCATGGAAAATTCAGGGAAAACCTATATTGAAATAAACCCTCAGGTAAAGAATGCTACACTTAATGTGACAAAAAAATCCTAAAAAATCATGGTTCTTTTAAATCAAACGATAATAACTCAAATTTTGTGTCAAAATAGAAAACAATTTTACTGGAGTATATTTAATATTTCCGGAAAAATTTATCTTCAATGTATACAATTTTTTTGTGGAAACTATGGAAATAATGTCTATTATTTCTAGTATGGTTTGTCTCACCCTTATAACTAGATAACTCTAGAGTATAGGGAGTTATGTTTAGTTAACTGAATAAATAAACCTATGTAAAAATAAATAAAAATGAGAATTCATATATGAAGTCTATCCAAAACTATATTTGTAGGGCATAAGGAGATGTGTGAAATGTGTGGCCAACTAGGTAATCATTATATGTAATGTTTGAAAAATTTTCCATTTCATGAAGAACTATTTTTTAAGAGGGATAAGATTCAAAAAAATAATCATAATGATAATTTATTAATTATGGGGGTTTTATTTGAAAACTGAAAAGAGGAATAAGACTAGTATCTTGATAGTGGTTGATCATCACACGTGATAGAAGTTATTAGGATATTAAAATGAATCAAAGAATATGATGGTGGTGTAATAACCTTTGGAAATTAAATATTATTAAAAATTAAAGGATCTTCCTCTACTGTGATTGAGCCAAAATGGCTAAATCCATAAGAGTTTTTATCTATTGAATGGCTCCATAAAATGTATTAGGTGTGAGTAAATTATGTGGTGATGGAAATGAGGTTATATCCCCGAATAAATATATATATATATATATATATATAATAGTTGAATAAATAATATATTCGATATATGATAAAGAACCATTGGGAAGTAATTTCATATTGGATATCCCAATAATTCCAATTATCTCAGTGTTATAGAAGAGAACAATCTATTACATAGTTAACTTTTCCAAATTGGTCAAAATAATTTAAGAATTATATCTAAAGAATGGTTGGTTAGGGATATACTCTAATTATAATGAGTTATATTTCATATTTTTATTACCTGTCAAAAACAGTAAATGGGTAATGGGAGTCACAAAATAGTGGATACAAAATCAAAAACACGACTTGAATTAATTCACTTGGATTAGAATGGAATAATGAGAAAAAAATCCATAAGATTCGACTTGTCTTTTATCACATTAATTTATGATTATGAAGGAATAAAAAAATTGTTATGTTAATTCAATGACTCACTCCCTTTATTTATTTTAAAAATCAAAATACAATTTATATAAAAATGACATAACATAAGTTTTTATATAAGTCAACATTCTTATAGATAATGAACTTTATGTTGCTAAAATATGAGAGAACTAAAACTATTTTATGAATATCTTGTGATATAATGTAATGATCTATATTAAATCCATTTAATTTCGAATCATTGTAGAGGTTTTGATTGAACTCATTAGTTAATGAGGCAAAAAAATAATTTTATCAATAAATTTTGAAATTGAAACAAACACCAAATTTTACAGAATTTGACCAATGTAGTTTTCTACAAATATTCTTATAAATAAATTTTCTCCTTTAGCATTATAATAAAATGAACGAATGTCAGTATTGATCATTTTAAAAAAAATCATTATAAATATTTCAAATTTCTTGTTATTGAGAGAGCTTCCAATTAATGTAATATTTTTCATTCCAAGTATTTCTATTGATAGATTCAACGATTGGGTTTTCATTGTAAATATCTTATTAACATAAACAATTATTCTTCTTCTTCTGATAATTCTTGATAGGGGTATTTTTAGGATAAGAAGAATGTGAATTTTTGATCATCTAGATTGTGGGATTTTTTGGATTTGAATGCAATTCTAATTTACTTAGGGTGTGTGAAAGTGAGCTTATATCGACATGATTAAACAAGACCTTCCAATGATGGAAATGAAAACATTTTTATATGTATAAAATGTAACAAACTTTCCAAGGTTACCTGCAAACTCGGCACCCGATCCGATCCATCACATACATAAAGGGGGTTTCCAATCCCAACGAGATGGAGACAAACAACTAGGCATCATACAAAAAAACTGAGGGAATGTTTTCACCCAAACTAAAAAAACATGTGGAGAACATATACAAGTAATGAAAGGAAAATTATAAGACTAAGAAGATATATATGCCAAAACTATAAGAAAACATCCTAAACAAAACAACTATAACAGCATCTAAAAACATCAAAAGATAAATCCTGATAAAAGGGACTCAAAACCAACAGCTACCCCAGCACTGGCATGGAAAAACTCCAACAATATCACCATCATCTACCCATTATAGTTAACACGAACCTCACCACCTCACTATAGTTCCTTTCCTTTCCCTGCACTAGAAGACAACAAAAGGTCTATGCACCACTGAAGCAGTGCACGAGGTGTTTGCTAATTTGCTCAGTAAGATCCCACCCAGGACATCCATAAAAAGTATATATATAACAATTCTTGTATGCTTATTTAAAATTTAAAATATGGAATGATAAATAGTAAAAGAAGTTTTATATAAAACATGCTAAACATTCCCTTTTGTAGATTTCTAAATGGAAACAAGTTTATTAGTTTCAAAGCATATTTTCCACAACATTTTTCCATAATCATAATCATGCATATCAAGGCTAACTCATAAAGCTGAGAATTACAAAACATAAGAATAGGTATCACAACACCAAGGAATACTATAGTTCTAGGAAGTAGACTACTTAAACTAAAATAGTCATGTTCACAAATCTAATCCTAGAAGAATAGCCCGAGGAATCCGAGGAATACCCCATGAGTAAACACCGCAAAATGTCAATATTGGTCCCCTAGAACAATAGGCCATGGAAACATAGGTAAGACCCAATACAAACCTTCTTAATAATAAAAAAGAAATGGATGACTTCCTAAAGCTAAACCTTCCCCCTAAGTACCCAAGGTAACCCATGTTCTGTTTTTCACAACCCCATTTCAATGTTGTGGAAACCATTAAAAACTAGTTATAATCCATTTATCAAAATCTAGGGGAAACCCATTTTCTTTCAAAACCCACTTTCAACACACACAAATATCATGAAAATTTCATTAAAAAATATATAATGATATTTTCAAATCAAAACAAGTTAGATCATTATCACAAGTTAGAGAAGAAACCACCTACCTCAATGTTCGGGTCACACACACCCACAAAGGAATCCAAAAACAATGAAACCCAACAACGCCATCAACAAAGGCCCTAGAATCAAACCAATACCTCCAAGGATTGATCCAAAATAGAAGACAAGGGGTTCGAGGATAGAATAAATCCCACTTACCTCAACAATGAATGTCTGTTGCACCATAAATTTCCAAGGAAAGAACTTCGAGACAAGATCTCACAACAGATATGGAGAGATGTACTATAGACAGAATGATGATCCCATGCTAATCAGATTGATCTGAAAGGAGAAGAACCTAGGAAAATCACCCTGGGAGATCTCTGGTCAGAGATCTAAGAGATATTGAATGAATAGATGAGTGAAACTGCTAAATGCATGAATTTATCCTGGGCATGGCTAGTTTAGGACATGTACCCCTTGGTCATGACGCATAGTCCACGCTAGAAAATTATTGTTGAAAACCCATTGCCTCGGGTTAAAATCCCCTATTTAACCCATACACAACATGTACCTAATGTACCTTATGTGTATCAGCTCAATACATGATCTCCCCATTCACGACATGATCTCCGAGTCGATGACAAGCAACGAGCACCAAGTATACGACAAGTACATCAAGTACATTGAATGTACCTATTCTGAAGTGTGTAGTAATCCAATAAAAATAATATAAAAATATTTTTAAAAATTAAAGGTAACTTAGAAAAAAAAAATGGAAACATACCCAGTCATGGTAACGAGATGTTACAAACTCCCCACTATAAGTAATTTCTGCCCCAAGGGTGTAATGTGAAAGATATATCCTCTAGAAAGAGATTAGGCTACTACTCCCTCATCAATGACTCATGTTCCTAGGTCTCATTAGAATCCAATCCTTATTGCTATAGAACTCTGACCAACAAAATAATCTTTTAATGCAATACTTTCCTCTGAGAGTCAACAATCTCAAATGGTTTCTCCAAAATAGAAACATCTTTTTCTAGATCAATTTCTTATCAACATAGAACATAAGAGGGGAAGGGTGATACTTCTTGTACTGGGATATGTGAAAAAAATCATGAATGTTTTTTAACTAAAACAAAAGTGCTAATGGATAATAAACCTACTCAATCCATTTAGTGATCTCAAATGGTCCAACATATCTCGGAGCCAACTTTCCTTGTTTTTCGAGATGATGGTGAACCAAACAAGGAGAATATTTTAAGAAAACTCAGTCACCAACAGAAAACTATAATGGATGACACTGTTGATCTGCATGTGATTTATATCAACTCAAGTTTGTAACCAGACATTCTCACAACTTCTGGATATTTACTTCCATATACTGAACCAGACTTGATCCAACAAAAGTGACATCGTCCACCTCTACCCAACAAAGAGGTGATTTTCACAGGTGACCATAAAACACCTCAAAAGGAGCCATTATGATCAATGATCCGTAACTATTACTATAAAATAAATAAACCAGTCCCAGATGGCTATCCCATGATCCACCAAAATCCAAGATGCGTACAAGAAACACATCCTTTGGGATCTAAATTACATCCTTAGTATATCATTCTGTTTGTGGATGGAAATTTGTGATCTACTTGACATGAGTCCCCATTTCCTATTTAAGACACTTTCAAAACCATTATTTAAACCTAAGATCCCGATCTGGAATAATGGAAAAAGGACTCCCATGTAACCACATGATCTCTTACACATAATGCATGCCCATATCATTAACATTAGTGGTGCCTTTAATTGTAATAAAGAGAGAAGGATTCATCAACTGATCAACAACTAACTAGTTGGATTTTCCCATGGGGCATTTTTGGAAACCCAAAAATAGAATCCATGGAAACCTTATCCCACTTCAAAATAATCATTGGGAGATTTTGAAGAAAACTAGTATTCCTGAACATCTCTACCTTTATTTGTTGGTATGTGTAACAGCAAGACACATAATCTGTAATGTCACACTTCATACCCAGCCACCATAACTGTCTTCTCATATCATAATACATCTTGGTAGCACCTGGAAGAATAGACCATGAAGAGAAATGACAATCAAACAAAACTGAACTTATAATAGATGCTGGGATGACAACTCTCTTTCCAAGGTGATGTATGCCATCTAAAGAAAGTGAACAACTAGGAACTATCTCCCCAACACAAAGGTTTTCCCAAATCATCTAAAACTTATCATCCTGCAGCTGACTTTGCAAGATATACTCTAAGAGAGATGATGATTACTAAACACTAATTATAACAATCCTTGAAACATCACTCTTAGCATCTAAATGAAACTATGTGAAAATACCCATAAGATTCCACTCTTCCTTCGATTCCAGAATAGTGTGTGATGGTACCTTCCTACTTAGAGCTTCTGCAACAACATTTCCTTTCCTTGAGGTGTAAGTGAATATAAATTTAAACATCTAAAGGTATTCTAGCCATCACCTCTATCTAAGATTCAAGTCTTTCTGAGAAAATATATAGCTCAAACTCTCATGATCAGTGAAGACTGTGAACTTATCCATAAAGAGATTGTGCCGCCAACATTTAAGCACCTGAATCACCACAAAAAGATCTAAATCCTAAGTGGGGTAGTTCTTTTCATGTGATCGGAGATGACGAGATCCAAAAGCTTCCACATAATAATCATGCATCATTACACATCCAAAACGATCACCAGATGCACCACCAAACACTACGTACCCCTTAACTGGGTCAGGTAAGATCTGAATAGGTGTCAATGTTATAAGTCCTTTCAGTTCATTGAAGGAATAATAAAAATTTTCATCCCATGATAATTTTACCAATTTCATTGTAAGTGAATTCAAAGATTACACCATCTTAGATAAATACCAGACAAACCGTTGGTAGTATCCAATAATACGAAGGACAATTTGTATCTCAAAGAAATTTTGTGGTTCCTTCCTGAACGAAAAATAATTTTCCTTATTTGGAACAACTGATAAGATATGATCAAAAAAAATTTGCCCCAAGATATTCACTCCTTTATTCCAAAAACATGATTTTGAAATATTTCCAAATATGCTGTGATTTCTTAGAATATCTAAGATAGAACTCAAATGATGATCATGCTCACACTCAGACATTGAATGAACCATGATATCATCCATGAACACTAACACAAAATATTCAATATATTGGTGGAATATACGATTCCTCAAGGAAATAAAAACTACAGAAGCGTTAGTTAGACTGAACGGAATCACAAGATATTTAAAATGGCCATACATTCTCCTGAAGTTCATCTTTTGTATATCAGACTCCCAGACTCTGAGCTAAAGATACCCCAACCAAAGAATAATCATTTAAAACTAATTTGAAACATTCAACCGATCAAACAAATCATCCACATGGGGAAAAAGAAAACTTTTCTTTTAACCATTATATGGTTTAACATTCGATAGTCCACACATAATCAAAGCAAAACATCCTCTTTATTGTAAATGAACAAAAGGGATTACCAAGGATAAACACTATGGAAAATGAAACATTCCTCTAAAAAGTCATCCAACTGAATATTGAGCTCTTTAAACTCCACTGGTCCCATATGGTAAGAAGGCATGGATATCGGTTACGTACCTGGCACCAGATCAATCATGAACACTACCTCTCTCTCTAAAGGAAGTCAATAGAATTCATCTAGGTAAATGTCAGGAATGTCTCGAGCAATAAGAGGCAGATCCTCAATAGAAGAAACGTCATCAGGCTCAAACATAACAGCAACCAACAAACTCCTGATCTCCATGTGGGACGGTCCTGTAAGACCTAACATCGGGTCGCACTCTCTCTAAAACACAAGACAGCTCCAATTGGTAGCAAGAAATTAAACATTCTAATGATAACAATAAATCTCAGTAAAGTGAGTGAAAAGAAAATCCATACAAATGATGATGTCAAATAGATCCAGTTAAAGAATGAAAAAATTGCAGACCAACTCTGTGTCAACTATTGTGAATGAACAAGAAGGACACCAGAACCCCTACTCATTTCTCTTGCTAAGAGTTTTCACTCAATCCATTGTAAATGGAATAAGTTCTATTGGAAGTTTGAGCATATCAACAAAACGTGCAGATATAAATTAGGGGGAGGTAGTAGTATCAAACAAAGAAGTATCTACTTAATCTACAATAAAAAGCATACCTATCACTATTTCAAGACCTATATAAACTTCCATTGAACACTCATCTACTACATGTAAATGATTCAAACCTGATGCATGTGGCTCAAACCCTATAGTTCTTGAAGATTCATTCTGCACCGTAATAGCCTTTGGAGCAGATGAACCTTGACATTAATAATTCATATTTATATACTGATGGGAAAGTTGTAATTGAAAAACAAATCCACAGTTGTTTCATGTATTTGCTGGCATAGGACCAGAATGTCTGGTGTGGCCTCCCTTACAGTACTGATAGTATGTCATAGGATCATTGCTAGTTGCAATGGATGGTGTGAAGAAGGATCGTTGATGAGACACAATTCCACCAGTCATGCAACAGTCATGCCACATCCTCTTCTTCCCATGAACACCACTGAAACAGTTACTATATGGAAGAGAATAGGCTAAAACACCGACCATTACTATCAATTCCATCTCTACCATCATTGCTTTGTCCACTATCTATGAATAGGTATAAAGCTTCAGCATGAAAACTTGTGATCTAATACTCGGTTATAAGTCCTAAAGGTACTTATGTGTCTTCAGCTGGTCATTCCTTACAATGTTGGGATAAAAATGGACAATCCCAACAAACCTGTTGGAGTATGCCAACAACAAAAAATCTATTTTCTATTTAGACAAGAACTCTAGGGATTTTTACAACATCAGAGAATATAAAAAATTGCTGAAACGATATTATTTTGAAACCCATCTAATCCATTCCCACATGTCTGTCTTCCTAGACTATAGAGTCCCACCAACACTAGCCAGAACCCTCAATTCTAAATGAAGCGCACTTCACCCAGATATTCTTAGGTGTCTTCACGAAGTTGAATATTTGACCAATCAAATCCATCCAATATTCCACCTTTTTAGGTTCAGTTGTCCATTTAAAGGACGGTGACATATCATGCAAGAACTCATGTGATAGATCTATTTCTACTCGACCTGTTGGTTGTACTTCAATCATTCCATTATGAACTCATAGTGCATCCTCATCAATAGCACATGCTGATCGTACGATCATCTAGACCAAATTCTGATCCATAGGTGGATTCCCTTATGGAGCATTTGTTGCACCTTCTTAAGGAACTTGTGGAAGACATCTCAGAGGCATACTGATGCACACTAAATCATAAGAACGATTAGACATTGAACAAATATCAGTTCAATTCAGAAAACCCATAAGAGAAAACTGAGATTTTAAAATAATAGCTAACACTAGAGAAACATATCCTGATATCCCTTGGTAACTTAAGTATCGTTATGATAAGATTTTTCCCGGCACTTATCACCACATACCTGACAAGTCATGATAGTTCTGTCTCCAGTCTAACAAAACTCCCATGAAAAAGATTCTTGAGGACATACCTCTTCTCATACCAAACTGTAATGAACCGATCTGGGTTACATGAAAACCCGGCACCCGGCCCGATCTGTAACATACCTGAAGGATGTTCCTAATCCCCATGGGCAATCAACATGTACCCAGGAATCATAAAAAAAACAATTTAATGATTTCTCCCAACCTGAACAACCACATGGCCTACATATGCAAGGAATGAAATGAACATTGGAAGACTCAAAAATATATATTCCATAACTGTAAGAAAATTATAGAAACAAAACAACTATAACAGTTGATAAAAACTCCTAAAGAAAAATCTGACTACAAGGGACTCAAAAACAAAATTGACTCCAATGATGGCATGGATGAACTCCAACCATCTCACCATCAGCTACCCATCCAAGCTGACACAAACGTCAATGCATCACTGTGGAGCCTTCATTTTTCCAACACTAGGAGACAAAAAAAGATCTACGCACCACCGAATTATTGTGCAAGGTCTGAGCTAAGAGGCTCAATACGATCCCGCCTAGTTTTTCCATAAGAAGTATATGTATGACAACTCAGGTATAGTTATTTGAAATTTAAAACATGGTATAGTAAGTAGTAATTTTTTTTATCGAAATCATGGAAAAAATTCCCTTTCCGCAGTTTTAAATGAAAGATGGTATATTTTTTTCAAACCATATATTCCATAACATTTCTTTACAAGCATAGACATACATATCAAGGCTAATTCAGAAATATTAGAAATACAAAATAGAAGCACAGGTATCACAACACTAAGGAATAAACACGTCTAGTTTGCATACTACTCACACCAAAATAATCAAGTGTACAAATTTGGTCCTAGATCAATGGGCCAAGGAAGAATAGGAATACTCTATGATTAACCCCCCCCCCCAAGATGTCAATATCAATCCCCTAGAACAAGAGTCCAAAGAAATAGAGCTAACACCATACAAACCTCCTTGATAATCACAAAGCAATGGAGATGGCCTCAAGTTAAACCTTCAACCTAAGTACCCAAGGTAACCCATGTTCTTTTTTTCACAAACACATTTGTATGATTTGAAAACCATTCAAAACCATTTATAATTGATTTATCAATATCCCAGGAAACCCATTTTTCTTTCAAAACCCATTTTCAATACACACAATAATCATGAAAATTTCGTAAATAAATTTATAAAGAAATCATCAAATCAGAATAAGGAGGTTCATTGTATAAGGCTAGAGATGGAACCTCCTACCTCAAAGTTCAGGTCACACATCCCCACAACAGAATAAAAAAGAAATGAAACCCAACAACGCAAAAAATGAAGGCCCAATAATCAAACCTGCACCTTCAAGGATTGATTAAAATAGAATATAGGGGGTTTTAGGATAAAATAAAGCCCACATACCTCAATAAAAAAATTCTAATGCACCGCAACAGGCCTAGGAAAGACCTTCGAGAAAAGATCTCACAGCAGATCCAGAGAGACTCACTGAGATGCAATTATGTTCCCAAGGCAGTTGGATTGATCTAGAAGGAGAGGAACATATTAAAGTATCCTATAGAGAGTTTTTGTCTGAGATCCAAGAGATATGGATTGAATAAAGGATAGAAACTTCTAAATTCAAGAATTTAACCACGACATGGGATGGGTCATGATGTGTACCTCTTGGTCATGACGTGCAGTCCACGCTGGATAAGTTACATTGAAAAAACCATCGCCTCAGGTTAAAAGACCTCTATTTAAGCCCTACATGACATGTACCTTAGGTACATGACGTATACCAACTCATAACATGATCTCCCCATTCACGACATGATCTCCCATTCTATGACATGCAACCAACACCAAGTACATGATGTGTACTTTAGGAACAGGGTACGTACTTGTTATGTTCTTTGTAGTAAACCCAAAAAAGCCACATTAAAGGATTTTTAAAACCATAAGAGAAATCAAAAAAAGGGAAACATACCCAGTCAAGTTAACAGGATGTTATATAAAATCATTCTTAATATAATAAAATTTAAAATTTAACACATTTGTATTTTAAAAGATCACTATGTTTGATAGAATATATGACACACAACACCAAGAATAAATGAACCACAAAATATAATTATTTAAATTTTAAAGTTACATATTAGAAATTGAATTTTTGGTTATGAATAGGATTAACCAAATTTGGAAAAATACATAAATTATATCCCATAAATGGTACTTATTTTTCTTCTCTAACTTGTGATCTCTTCCCCCATCATGTGTAGACCTCGTTAGAGGATACTACCTTGGGATTCACCACTTCAAACCCCATATCATTGGGCATTGGTCCTAGACAACTATAGCTTATTTCTTATTTTGTTTCTTCCTATTGATTTACCTAGTTATTAATTTTATTTCAAAATTTTAATAATAAAAATAATATTGATTGGTATTTTCCAAAGAACCCAATTTTAAGCATAACCATTCTATTCATCAAAAAATATATCTTCTTCTAAAATAGAATTTATTTCATTATATGAGATTATTTTATAATTAATAAGTAAAAACTTTAGAAATTTTATTTAATAAAAATAATATCATTTTAGAAATCATAATATCCAAATTATTTTTATGGTGAATTTTTTACATTTTTTTAAAAATATTTTTTTACAATAAATAGTGAAAAAATATTGATTTTTGTAAAAATATCATTTCATTAAGTTACATTAATTCATTTAAAAGTCTTATTGTACATTTTATTTTTTATTGAATTGAAATACGATTCATTTGATTTATAAAAATATAAATAATTTATTTGAATAAAAAAATTACAATTTTGTTATAAATCTATTTTTATACTTAAAACACATTTTTTTCTAAAAACTATTTTTAATTGTATAATGTTTTTCAATTTTAATTAATTAAAATTATATTTAATGACGAATTATTTAAATGAAATGTATAAATTATATATATGTGTGTGTGTGAATTTAAATACATAGAATTAAGATTACTTTTTGTAGAGTGAATGTAAAATCATCTTTACCGTGAAAATACATTTTCTTTAAAAACTGATTTTCATCATGCATTGCGACGTTAATATTAGATTAAATATTTCCAATTATGAATAATGAAATATAAAAAATGGATTCTATATATATAATAAAGACTAAATTTTTTAAGTAGGTCCCTTTTATTACTGATGATTATGAATATTAACCCTTGTAAAAAATTATCCCTATTGGATGAGTGGAGTTTGGCCATGTCCATCCATGTTTCAAAAATATGGAAACTTGGTTCCATATTTCTTTGATTTTGAATTTTATAATATTTAAGTAAATTATTATGTTAAAAATTACACATTCTTACTTTTAATTTATATGATATTTTGTTAGAGTGATAAATATTACTAATGTTTGATAAAAAATAGTTATTTGGAAGATAAGTTTCTTTCATGGTAATTTATTTCAAAATTTTAGGGATTAAATTATTACCTTGAATGATTGTGCAACGTTGACATAGTATTTATTAAATTAATAGAAAAATGAAATAAATGAATTTAAAAAATATTCAATGTAATATAATATGAATCAATTTTTTGTTTATATGAATTTTATAGATAAATATGACATAATATTTATTTGTTAAAAATTTTATTCTAATTTCACATTTTTTCTTATGTGTTTAAAGTCAAATTAAATTAATCGTGTCAAACATGACGTTAATGGTATTAGATGAAAATTTTATTTTATTAAATTGATTTAAAATTCATAAAAATATTATATTGATAAAAATTAATGAAATATGAATTAAAACATAAACCACGGCCCAATTATGGGTAATTTTATATTTTATGGTAATATTCATGATGCTTAATGTGTGGAAGTTTTTAATATTTTGGTATTTGTAAACAGGGTTAACGAAGGGTTAAAAAAGGGTACATGTGAAAACATCATCTAAATAAGTAAAAAATGTTATTAGATGATATTATTTCTACCCATAATCATCCTATATTTTAATTATATTAGTTTGGATCCTTTTATATAGGATTATAAGTTTATATTAATTTATTATTATTAGCATTTACAAGAGTTCCACTCCCCTCATTTATAAAAGAGCACCTAAAACCCTATTTTAGTCACAATAAATAAGCTTTTATGTTTATCCAATACCTTACAAAATACCTTATAACATCCATTACAACATTATAGAGGAATTATTTTTTTGATTAATATCATTCTTTGAGGGGTTAAGGTGTAAATAAATGGAAGTTGTGTGAAAAATTGGTATATCTTTTAATCAAATGCATTACTTTTATTTCTTATTCTAATACATTAAAATATTATAAAAACATGATGAAATAATTAAACATTTATATTACATGTATCTTGATTTTTTTTGTTTAATGGAATACCATGTATCCATATCATCGCCCATCAAATGGGAAATGAAACCATTTTTCATCTATATAGTGGACTACAACCCCATGAACCAATGTAATTCATTTTCCATAACCACCTCTCATCAATAGTTATAATGATGTATTTAATGTTCATATATGATATTAATGGAATATTAATTATTATTAATGGAAAATATGTCATCTACTTTCTTACCTTCCAATCCATTGAAATTTTATAATTCCATTTGTGTATACATGTGGACTTCCACCTCCATAAAATGATGTGATTCATCGGGATTGTAGAAAAATGGAAATGTTACTAATGCATACATATATATTACTATGTCCATGATTGTAATGTATTTAATTTTTTAAACATATTAATTTTTTCGATCTAATAGTATAATTTATGTATAAAAATGATAATAATTTCATGATTATTATTCTATAGAAGTTGAAACAATGACTATTTTATCACAGTCATCCTACAGAGTTCATCTTGGAGATATGATCCAAATATCGTCAAAATTCCCATCATGAACTTAATTTATTATGTAATTAATTATAACATGGTAAAAAATAGAATAAAATGGATATAAAATTTGAATAAGGTTCTTAACTATGTAAATTATTAACATAATTTTATTATTTATGGGGATAAATAATGTACATGATGATTCACACGTGTGGTAAGGGATTTCATCTCAATTTACCTTTATTTATTTATATTTTAATTTTATAAACATAATTAAATTTATACGGTGTATACACTTCCCTTTTAAATGCTACATAATGAATAATTCACGAGTTTTGGTATTTTGAGTTTCAATTGAAATTATTTTATCTAATGGTATTTGACTTAAAAGTTACCAAGTGGTGAGGGGTTTCCTAACTCAATTTGGATTCATTATGTTATGCATTTTTTAAATTTCCTATGTTGTTCCAATATTATGGGTGAAATGACTTATTATTTTATTATGTTATATTTACACCTTTTTATATCATATATCATGATTATATTTATATTGATTGTATTACAAGATTCATTTGAAGTTACTTCTTTAATAAGGATTTTGATTCAAACGTTACCAAATTAGTTAGGGTATATTACACAATCTCATTATTATTCAATATTTTTTATGTTTAAGAATCCAAAAGATGAATTCTATGATATTTATATCTTAAAAATAATATATTTCATTCTCAATTATTTGTTTCATAAAATTATAATTTTTCATTTAATTTTCCTCTTTTAAGTACTGAAGAGATCGAAATAATGTTTTAATGGAAAAGCAATTTTTTCTATTCAATGAATAATATATTACTTCCATGTCTATATATTCATTAAAAAAAATTTAAAATATTCTTTATTTATTCTATAATGATTTATTAAATTTATTTTTACACATTTTCGAAATTTTTGGAAATGGATTAAACAGAATCGTATTGTATTTTTTCGAACGAGGTATGTTTTAACTTTTTACAAAAAATTTGAGAGGAATGTTTTTTCTAATATACTTGGAATGAATATAATTTCTTATCAAAATTACTTCTAATTGATTTTAAGATTCATTTAAAAGTTTCCATGATTCTTTTTAAAGAAAATATTTCCCCTAATATCATTAAATTTTTAATTTTTAAAATTAATTTTCAAAGTGAAATGGGTATTTTCACCAAAAATGTTTTCAAATATATTTCTATAAGATTTAAATTAATCTATGATGATAAACATATGTTATACTTAATATATATGAGGGATTTGTTGTAATTATTCCATGCTTCTTCTATCTCTAGACGGGTTATGTTAATTTTGACTTGGGAAATTACTAACATTTAATTTATTAGTTTTTCAATTTGAAAGTGTATCAAAATTAGGAATAGAATGTTTATTTTACAGTTTCATATTATGAACACATTGTACTAATTATGTTAAGGGTGGATCCTAATATATCCCCTCGATTCATCGTTAGAGATATTGATACAAACTAGTTTAGGATTTTCGTCAAGACCTTACCCATTTATGTAAGATGACCAAGAATGAAGCCTCTATGATATGTTTAAGATGCCAAATATTATGAATTCCTTAATTATGGAATTATTTATTAATATCCATGTAATTATTTTATTATTTATAATATCCATGGATAAGTTTCACTCTCACATGATTAAATATATTTAATTATTTTATTACTGTTTATTCATTCCAGAATATTCATGGTCCTCAAGTTATTGATTAAATGGAATGTGTTTTTATATTTTTAAAATAATTCTTTGACTAACCCTTATTTACACATGATACCTATATAGAACCAAAGTTTTATCAATGGAAATTACCTTATTATAATTATGTTTTATAATATAATCACATAATATTACATTCAGAACATAGTACATAAATTATAAGTGAAGAATACGTGAAATAAAATATATCTTTAGAAGATAAGAAACATATAAGAATAGAAACTTGACCTTTGGAACAGTAGTGTGACCATTAAGACTAGTAAACCATCCAATTAAATATTAACCTCTCTAATAAAAGTATAAATAAAATTTATCTTTTTATAAGTAACAATAATATATCATAGTATAATAAAATAAATATTTTAAATAATTATTAATAAGGTGTTGGAATTTTTATAACTTAGGATTATTTAATTAAAAATTTATGAATAGTTTTATAATTTAAATAAGAATTTATTTTCCTTAAATTTGTTCATAAATTAATATTTTGATTCAATGATAATTTTATGTGACCTTAAGTAATATTTCAAAGTGCTAGAAATGCAGTATTAAATTTAAATTTTGTATTTCTCAAGAAAACTGTGATTTTTAATTAAATATTAAATTAATCATATTTGGAAACTTTTTTTAAAAAAAAATGGAAATCATTTTTGTGTTATACACTATGAAATATGTTTAGGGTGGTTTTTTGGTAATTTTATAAAATACATTAATTTTTTGGTGAATAGTAAAAACACAATTTTTCACATAACCAGAATATCTTGAATTGAATCATTCATGATGTTATGATGACATAAACATTATAGAACATTATTTTCGTCCATTTTCCATTTAATTTCATAAATGTTTCCATAAAATACAGTAAACTCAATTTCTAAACCTAAAAAGAACTTTCCAAAACCAAAAGTCAAAAAGTGATTCCTTAAAAATCATTTTCTCTTAATTTCCACATTCCTTTTAATAAATTAATGAATTATAATTATAAAGATGATTTAAAGTCTAAAAATATTTTTATTTTATTAATATATGATTTATTTTGTTAAAAACTTCTATTAAATTTCTATCATTTGATATATTATTTTATTTAATTTTTAATTCCAAAAACACCCGCTCCACAAGTATAAATAACCCCTCTACCTCCCCTTGGGAACCCACTCCTATTATCCTTTACTAAGACTAGTATCTTCAAAAATTCTACCTCATGAGCCTCTTATAATTATTAGGGACGTTCTGGAGACCACCAACTCTAATCACCTACGGAGTTATAGTTTTGTGCAAGAAAAGCTACACTGAAGAGAGAGTAAGACTCTATTAAATCTTCTCACTTTTCTTCCTATTTTTTTTCTCATACCATATCCCTTTAAAAAAATTCAAAAACATTGATTATATAGTATGTTAAAATTATATTAATGATGTTTTCATTATATAATTATCAGTTTAATGACAAATAAAAATTTTATGCTTCCCTTTCCCGCAATATCAACAACGTCCTGTTAAAGGTCGATTAACCATCTACGAAAATGTTTCCTATATAATTGTTATAAATACATACATTTATGGAAAATATAAATTATAAAAAATATATTAATATAAAATTATATTTATTCTATGATTTTGGAAGTAATTATACAAATTTATAAATTACATTTAATAAAAAATGAAATCGTCACTAGACGAGAAATATTTTTAAGTAAAATATGGTATCCAAACACTTAAATTTCATCAAAGAAAATTATGAAATAAAATAAAATTAATATAAATGATAAATATTTTTATAAAATAACTATAATTCACTTTTAGTTCATAATTTAAATAAACATAAATTTATTTTTTAGGAGGTGTAGAAGGGATGAAATTAATTGGAAATAAAGGTAATGGATCCTATTTATTTCAATTTTAATCAAGATTTTCCTCCATGATATGCCTTTTTATGTGTGATACAAAATTATGAGGTATAATTTTTGCACATACCCCATACTTCCCTATTGATTTATATGTGATTAGAAACCCCTTTTCTCTCTCATCAATCCCTTTTAGGTACACCTGATTCTGTGGCAATAATCCATAATGAATTCTACTCGAAATTCCCTTATTCCTTCGAGTTGATATATCAATCTTTTTACCAAATTGAAGTTGTCATTTCTTTTATTTAAAACCTATATATTCTTTTTATATTCTCTAAACTCGTCTCTCATACTCTTTCAAGGATATACATTCTTTTAAGTGAATCCCCCCTCGATACATCACAATAAGCTAAACGAACTTCACAAATTTTTACCCAACTTATATTGCACTCTATCTTCTATTTTAAGAGAAATTTTCTATATAAAATCAATCTTTTAATCATCAAAAAAATTTGTTTCACTTCGAATATTTTATAAAATATGTTTCCCTTTTCTATTTTAAAGTCTCTATGGTATTATCCATAAAACCGCACAAAATTGCTTTGTTTCTAAAATTTCTAAAATACATTTGCTATAAGTTTACACTTATGATTAACCTCATTGTCATTGATATATTACTATTTTACATTATGAACATCCATGTGTTTTCTAATTCCTATATTTTATGGGAACTTTCATGATATGCCCATTAGATAAGCTTTATGTCGTGATTGTGATTCCCAATTCATTACATGGGTAACCCTAATGTTTATTTTGATTATGCATGGTTATTTATGTGGAAAACAAGTTCATGAAAATTAAGATGGGTTTCCCCAGATATAGCTTCAATTCGTTTTGTAAAGTTAATTCTAATGAGATGATGTGTGCAATGGTCTTGGAAGTTAGCCTTGTCTTATGTTGCTATCAGAAAGGAGATTGGCGGTTAGCCTTAACACATAGTACTATGGGAAACAGGATTGGAAGTTATCCATGACTAATACTAAAGACATGTTTTATGTTATTCCACGTTTATATGACTCAATGTTTATATGATCCCATGTTTATATGTCATGATTTCGTATGTTCCATGCTTTTGGTATCATTATCTCTTGCCTCCTAACTCATGTGCTTAAATAGCATTCTTATGTTCATTCTCTTATTGGTCTTTTTATATCATCCCTTTGTTCATGTTATCCCCAGGTTATCCTATGTAGATGTAAGGGCTCAAAGTAATTTAGGAGCTCTTTTTGGAGATTAAATAAGAAAAATTAGCCCCATGTTTTATGTTTAATGTACCTAGTCTTCAAAGATGCTAGACTTCACAATCCTTGGCTTGTACTCTAATTTATAATTGTCCTTAAAATCATGTACTGTTATATGTAAAAGGATAGGGTTGTTGTAGTTGGTATCAGATGATGGTCTAGTTATTTTTGGAGATTCAGAATAGAGCACCTTAGTGAGAACCTTAAATATGAGACTAAGAATAAGAAAACATCCCTATATTTTGGTGAGTATTGATTAAGTGCTTTATCAAGAAAATACATCACTGTCTGGATATGATCAGGTAGAGGCAGCTCTGGCACAAATATATCTGGGGGTAAAACTCAAAAACACCGCTTTGAGCTAGACTCAAAAGGGAACCGGTGCATGACAATGGGACTTGCTGCACTCTTGGTTGTGACACTCCTAGAGGATATGATTTGGTGAATTCATGATCTTAGTACAAACCATTATTAAGGAAAAAAATCCCACAAGAATATAAGGTAAGAAATAGATCAAGGATGACCTATATTTAAACGTATAGAATCACAAGTTAGGATATACATCCCATTTAGAAGTGTATCCTATTAAATTCAAAGTTTCCTTTTTATTCTCAATAGAAAAGTATTAAATTCCTCTAATTTTACGTTATTTTTATTAGTTAATGGATCAAAATATAAGAAAATGTTCCAACAACCAATGTGATGTGAAATGTAAATATTTCAATAATGATATGCCTGATATGATGGGAATGGGTGCTCAAAATATTTGATAGTACTTTCTCAGTTGGCTCAAGTTATGAATAGTAACTTGAATCAGGTGGAACACCCTCCTCCTCCAAATAAAGAGGACTATTACATAGAATATTTATTGTGGAAAAGGCCTCCCATGTTTAGAAGATATTTTGATCCCCTCCTCACAGAACAGTGTATTAACTCCATTGAAAATATTTTCTCCATCATCTAGTGCGTGGAAGAATAGAAAGTTGTACTGGTGGTCTATCCTTTTGATGGGGAAGATAATAAGTGGTGGAAACTAATCAAAAATAAAAATCCCCAAGAGGAAATTGATTCCATGGATTGGGAAAAATTCAAAAGGATGTTTTTCAATAAATATTTTCCTCGAAGCCTCCATCTTAAAATGGAAAGTGTGTTCCTCGGACTTGTGAAGAACGAAGATAATTACATTGTCCATATGAAGAAAACATTACAAGGATTTTAAGGTATTCCTATGTCCTTGTCATGAACATCGAAATCATGGAGGATCACTTATTTAGTAGACTAAATCCTTGTCTATGAAAATTATTGGTGATTCGAGAATTCGAAAATTATGAGGAGATTTTCTATTGTGAAAACAAGGTTGAAATAGAGATTTGAGACACTCAGTGGTCTCATGGGCCTGGGGAAAGGAATCAAAAAATGGATAACAACATGGGTGGTTCAGCAAAAAAACTCTGGATGGAAAGAATCCTAAATATCCCACTTACAAAAGTTTTTGGAGGAATCATCCTAGAACTATCTAAAAGGAACAACGAATTTCTTCAAATGTGAAAATCTGGGACATCTGGCTAAGAAATTCTAGAGGGATATGAAAAACCCTACTAATGTGGAAGAATAATGGGTAGTTAATATCAATTATCTTCTAGTGGAGTAATGTAACAACATCCGGGAGCATTAGCATTATCCAAACAATTTCCCTTGGCCAGGGGTTGTCAAAGGAAATCAACAACAACGGCCAAGGAAACAAGGAAGGGATTATGTTATTACTACTGCTAAGGTGGATCCAGACAAAAATGTGGTGAATGGTACACCAATTATTCATTCAAGTATAATGAATGTGCTATTTTATTCTAGTTCTACATATTCTTTCATATCATTCAATTTTAGTATAACTATTCAAACACCAACTCAAAATTTGGGGGACAATTTATCTATGAGAACAAAGAATGGGGAAATTATTGAGCTCACGGTATATAACACCTCCCCAATTAATGTTTGTGAACTAAACCTCCCTAAAAATATTTTCATACTTCCTATAGTAGAGTTCAACACTATCTTGGGCATGGATTTCATATCTTTATACAAATACAAAATCAACTATCAGAAAAAGGATATAACTCTTTACATCCCAAAGCATCCTCTAATTCTTTACAAGTGTAAGAGGAAAGATGAACCTCCTCTAGAATCAGTGTCTCATGTGAGGATATTAGTTCCTTATGAGCAGAAATTTCTAGCTCAAATGATTGATACAAAGGATAGAATATCTCTTGAGGATATTCCCATTGTAAGGGATTACACTGATGTGTTCCCTGAATAGTTTCTTGGTATTCCTCTTAACCAAGAGGTTGAGTTCTCAATTGAACTTATTCCTGGATCTCTACCTATATCAAAGACACCTTATAGAATGGCCACTATAGAGATGGAGGAGCTAAAGAAGCAATTGCAGAAGAGTCTAGAGAAGGGTTTTATACACCCGAGTGCTTCACCATGGGGTGCGCCAGTCCTCTTATTCAAGAAGAATAATGGATCAATGTGTTGTTGTATTTATTGTCCTGAGCTCAATAAAATAACGATAAATATCAAGTACCCCCTTCCATGGATAGATGATTTGTTCGATCAGCTTTGTGGGTATAATTATTTCTCTAAGGTAGACCATCGGTTAGGTTATCAACAATTAAATTTGCGGAAGGAATATATTACCAAGACTACCTTTAGAACGATTTATGGACACTATGAGTTCATAGTGATTCCCTTCGGTCTCACTAATGATCTAATGGTTTTCATGGATTTAATGAATAGAGTCTTGAGATATTACCTAGATAAATTTGTCATAGTACTTATTGATGATATTATGATATACTCAAAGATAAATGAGGAATAGGATGAGCATTTTAATACTATGTTCAAGACATTTTCATGGGATAAGTTATATGAAAAGTACAGAAAATGTGAGTTTTGAATGGAGGAAGTGCCATTCATGGGGCATGTTATCACTAGAAAAGGGATATATGTGGACCCTTCTAAGAAAAAGGCAATCGAATAGTGGCACAGGAAAATACCTTCAATTATAAGGTTCATCATAAGTATAAAGACATAGTAACCCATTTTCAGGTTTTATGAGATGGGTGTTAAAGATGATTTTGGAAATTTTGGTAGAAATTTAAAGGAATAAAACACTTTGTTTTAGTATATGTATTAGTGAAAATGTTATTTGAGGAATAATTATTTTTATTTTATGAACATATGTTTTAATTTACTGATATCTTTTAGTGTTTAAATGATCTTTGATGATGAGATAATTATGGGTAATTAAAATTTGGGATCAGATGTTTTATTGTTTAGAAAACCATAGGATTGAAAATTTATTTTATGATTAATGTTATTATTTAATAAGTTTATCATGTTTTTGGGAAAATTATCGGAATTATATTAATAGAGTTTTAAATAATGGATAACCCATTTTTTGGGTGACAACCCATCGCATTCGCTAAGGTCGTGGGTCTTGAACCCAAAACTAGAGGCCCACAAGGGTGTATCACCTACCACAGGCATTCATGATGTCCTTTTTAATTAGATTTTTTTTACATAAAATGTTTTATGGATAAATATTAAGTTTTTTTTGAGAATCATATTATACGATCAAATATATTTTATTTTGAGGTGATTAATAATGTTATGAGGGAATTTTTATTATGTTGAGGTATATATAACCATTAGGTTTAATGTAAATGGTTTATTGGGAAGAATGCAATTATGTTTTTGGAGGTGTAAATGAAGGGTTTGTGATAAAATTTTCTATTAAAATATTATATAATTTTGAGTTTATTAGGTTTATTTGGGTTATAGGGTTACTTATTTAATCAGTGATCTATGTTAAAGCATTGGTTTTATTATTTAATTTTAGAGAATAATGTATTATTTCTTTAGATGAAGGTTTATTTATTTTGGAAATTATCTTCCCTTATACTAACTGTTATGGTTTTGGTCGACATCTATAGACAAGATGAATATATTTTAATCCTTGTGTGCATTATTTGTTCCATTAGAAGATTATTTTAGGGCCCCATATAGGAGAAACGCATTTTCAATACTCATCATTTAGAGAAAAAAAATGAGATTGTAGTGGAAAATGAATAAAGGTTAAATTATAAATTTCAAGTATGTATATTAATATATTTTCTAAGAATATATGGTAAAGTAATTACTCAACTCTAATAATGGGATCTTGAACATAAAATTTTATCTTACTATAATCATTTCTGATAAATAGATGTTCCTTTCACACCACACTAATTTATGGTTTTTGGTTCATTGAGTTTCTCTTGAACATATTCTATATCACTCCCTATTACTCATGGCGAATTAGCTTTCTCCACCATGTTCATATTTTTACTTTTCACTGGTTTTATTGTATTTTTAAACCAATTTTTGGACTATTATAGATGACCATCATGCTTCCCTTTCCCACTTTTCAAGAAAATTTTTCTTACCCTTTTTGTGATTTTGTGTATCAATAAAGGTATTTTAAAATATAAAACCCTTTATTATAAAGATCAATATCAAATTTTGAGAGGGAAAATTATTGAAGGTGGATAATTCCACCCCTTGGGATTTTAAAGTAACACAATTATTGATAGTGTATACAACAAGCAACCCTGATCCTAAATAAACAAAAACAATTACTATTTAAATGATATAATTATAACCTAATCATAGAAATATTCAGTATTAATAGGATTGACATAATAATGAAAAATATATAACGTTATAACTCAATAAAATTTTGATGATGAATTATTATGAAATAATAACTCAATTTTTAGCATAGTCATTTTATTCTTCAAAATATTAGTTCTTTTTAAAAATAGGTTTTATTTGTCTTTATGAGAAAATATTATAATTAATTTATATAGAATTTATAAAATTTATTTAATAAAACTAATATAATTTTTTAAATCATCATCTAAAAATTATTTTACTGAATAATTTTCTTATTGGACAAATTTTTTTTAGTTAATAATGAAAAATATTGATTTTGGTAAAAATATATTATCATTAAATTAAATAAACTAATTTAAATGTATGATAATATTTTTTATTTTGTTAAAAAAGTGAAATATTATCTATTTTATTTATAATAATCTAATAAATTTCATTTCAATCAAAAAATTTCATGATTTTAGTATAAATTATTATTTATGCTTAAAACACATTTTTATTGAAAACTGTTTTTATGTTAATAATGTTTTTCCAATTTAATTAATTAAGATAACTCTTAATGAGGAATTATTTAAATTAAATTTATATATTATATATCAATCAATATGAATTTAAATTCATATAATGAAGATTATTAGCTTTTGAGCTAATAAAAAATCATTTTTTCCTTGAGAAATGCATTCTCTTAATCAATTTCTTTTCATCCCACAATGTGAGTTTATTTTTAGATTAAATTATACTAATTATGTCAATTTAATATCAAAAAATATATTACATATTTATAATCAAGAATTCCAAATCTGGTAAATGCATCTAGATTATTTTTGTTCATTATGAAAAAGTAACTATAATACATAATCATCAACATGGTAAGGGAAAATCAAGCAATTAATGTTTATAATAATATGGTAAGGACTAAAAAATATAAATTACACATGAATTTATCCTATTTTATTAGTTGAGTTTGTAAATTTCTATCTATGGTTTTAAAATGTGGCAACGTAGAGCCATATTTCTTGGATTTTGACCGTTACAATATTTTTGTAGAAGATAAGGTCAAAAATGTCACTATCCTAATTTTAATTTCTATAATATTTTGTGATAGGGATAAATACAATTTATAATTTATTATAAATAATTACATTAAATATAAGTTATTTTTTATCATGTTGATTTATTTTTAATTTTTTAGGAATTAATTAATAACCTTAAATTTTTATGTAATGCTAACATAGTATTTATAAATTAATAGTGAAATAAAAAATGATGTTAAAAAAATTGAAAGTAGTTTAATTAGAATGAATTATAATGTTTGATGATTTTTACACAAATATGAAATAATAGTGATGTTTTAAATAATTATGTTAGTATTATATCCTTTTCTTGAGGTATTTAATGTCAAATTAAATGAATAATGTGAGAAATGACAATAATGGTTTTTTATGAAAATAATATATTATTAAATTATTTAAAATTAAAAAAATATTATTTTAATCCAAATTAATGGGATGTTCTTGAAAAACATCAACCATTATCAATTTATGGGGTTTTTTTTTTACCATTTGTGGTAATATTCCTAAACCTTTAAGGATAGAAAAAATTAATATTGTGGTAAATTCTATATGAGTTAAAAGAGGGTAATAAAAAAATATGTGGGTGAAAAAAAAAACCTAAACATGTAATAATTTTATTTTGTTACAGTATTTTTACCCATACTCTTTTTTCTGGATAATTATATTAGTTTGGATCCCTTTTTCAATAAAATTAAATTTATATTAATTTAATATTTTGGGAAATTTCAAGTGTACCCCTCCCCTCACATATAAAATGACACCTCTTATCCTCTTTTATTCACACTTAAAAAGAATTTTAGTTCCAAAATTACATACCCAGATAACTTTTTAAAATCCCATTCAACATTCTAGAGGTACTATTTTGGGCAGAATATCAACATTATGGGAATTATGTTATCAAGAAAATGTGGTTTTCTAAATAAGATATATCTATTTTGACTGAATGTCTTTGTTTAATTTCTCATTATACCTTATAAAAATATTCTAGAAACATGTTGAAATAATAAAACCAATGTATTAAATATATGGGTATTTTATTAGATTAATTAAATACACTATATCCATATCATCTTTAATAAAATGGGGAACAAAATTGTTATTCATGTGTACAATGGACTACCACCTCGGAAGCCAGTGTAGATAATTTTCCATTACTGCCAATCAAAGATTGTAATAATGATGAATATAATGTTTATATATGATAATCATGAAATATTTTTCATTTTTAAAATATTATTTATCATCTAATTTCTTACCTTTACATTCATTGAATAATGATAATGTCATTCGTGTGTATGTGTGGACTACCATTTCCATAAAGTGATATGATTCGTTATCCGTAGCTACATCAAATGGATGATGTATATAAGTCTATTTAAATAAATAATATGGTATTTTTTATATGATTATAATACTTTAAAGATAAAATATTACTTAATTTCTTTCCATCATGATCATTGAAAAATGGAAACGTTTCTCATACACAATTATGACTTATCATCTCCATAATTGTGATAAAATTAGTTTTTCATAACTATATTTCATGGTTAGTTTTAAAATTATAATTTATGTATGAAAATGATAATAATTTTCCTATTATTATTCTGAATATGATTTACCAATGAACCATTTACCAAAGTCAACCTACCTAAGTCGTTTTGGACATATGAAGAAAATATCATCAAAACATGCGAAGACAACTTTTTTGATTAAATAATTAAATATAACATGAAAATAAATAAAATAATAGGAAAATTTAAATTTAAAAATATTATTGATAATGTAAATAATTATCATGATTTTTTATTCATAAAGACAAATAATATACGCAATGAGTTGGGCCTAAGAAAATGGATTTCATCTCAATTTCCCAAACTGAGGTATATTTTAACATTATACACCAAATTTTTATTATATGTTCTATAAATTTCTATTTTATATATTATATCATGAATCCCTCATGTATCATCATACTTTATTTTTTAATTAAATTATTTTAACAAAGGTGAATTGACTCAAAAGATACCCAGTGGTATAGACTTTTTTAATCAATTTCCATTCCTTGGGGTATAATTATACATAATTGACTATATTAATCCATTATTATATATGAAATTACCTATTATTGTTTTTATTTGAACACTTTTGTTATTATTTACATTTAACACACATAATAACATTATTGATTAATTCTCTATTCAATGATATGGTCTCTGTAAGGGTTTCTCATCTCACTTTTTTGTGAGACATATATTGTATTCACCACTTTATTCTTTCATTTGGTGATTATAATACTAATTTGACATAATAAATTATTATTCTCTCTATGTTATTTTTATTTAAATATTTATTTGAATCTAATTATTCCATCAAGATTGTGATTCAAAAGTTAACAAAGCGGTGAGAGTTTATTTTACAATCCTTTCATCATTTGACATTGTTTATGATTCTGTCCCTATAGATGTAATTATATGAAATTTATATCTGAAAAACAATATATTTCATTTTATTCTTCATATTTTTTAAAAATATATGTTTTCCAATAATTTTCATCTTTAAAGTACTCAATATATTTAAATAATGTTTTGAAGGAAAACAAACATTGTTTATTATTTGGTTGGGATTATTTTTATTAAATGTCCATATTTTTATAAAAATATTTCTTTCAAAAATATTTTTATTATTCTTCAATTATTTATTAAAGATATTTTTACCCACATTTTTATTTTAAAAAATCATTTAAATATACTCTTCTTGTAATTTTTTGAATGGGGCAAATTTTTTTCTTTTATCAAAAATTTGAAATAAATTTTTATTCTTAAATACTAGTCATGAATGTAATTTTAAATCATCATGACCATTAAATTTAAAGCTTCATTTACAACTTTACATTGTTATTTTCAAATAAAATGATTTTCCTAATATAATCGATTTTTTTATTTAAACTAATTTTCAAATTCAAAATTTTTTTGCTCAAAAATGTTTTTAATGATATTTTTATGAGATTTATATTCATCAAAAATAATAACCCTATATTTTACTTATCCTCTCTAAGGGGTATTTGGTAATTGTATCATCCTTATTCATTGTTTGAATGGTTTGTGATTAATTTTACATAAGAAATTATTAACATTCCATTTGCTAATTTTTGAGGTTGAATGTTGGTCATGTATTGAATTATAATTATCATATTTTATATGATGAATTCACTAGTTTAACACAACATGATTTAAAAATAATGACATTATGTTTGATAGAATATATGAAATGCAATAATGAGCTCAAACAGACAACTAAATATTATTATTTAAATGCGACAATTATAAACAAGACATTGAACTGGAATGCATGAATATGATCAACAATGTTAGTAAATATATTTATATAAAGGTTATAATAAATATAAATTTAT
This sequence comes from Viscum album, assembly GCA_963277665.1. Lineage (NCBI taxonomy): Eukaryota > Viridiplantae > Streptophyta > Magnoliopsida > Santalales > Viscaceae > Viscum > Viscum album. The sequence goes on along the minus strand of OY728133.1, from coordinate 1,101,671,019 downwards.
TGATTGATTATTAGTATATAATCACAACAATTTTAGTAAATCCATCTTATTCTTCAAAAATTCATTTTCATCAAAAATGATTTATATATCTTATTATTAGTGGAAAATTTTATAAATTTATAACAATTTTGAAAATGGACATTTAAAAAAATTAATTATTCTAAAAATTAGTAGGTCAAAATGAGATTATGTTGATATTTTTATATTTTTTTAAAAAGATTGATTTTTTTATAAAAAGTCAAAAATTTTGATTTTTACTAAAAACTGTATTTTTATTTAAATTATTTTAAAGTTCTCATTTTATTTTGGATTATTTTTAAAATTTAATTAGATAATTTTTATGAAAACAAAAATCAATTATATTATTTTTAAAGAGTTTTATACATTATTTTTAAAAAAAAATATCATTAAAAAAGTGATTTTTAAAAAAAATTAATGTTTTTGACACATTTTTTCAATTAAATTTTAAATTAAATTCTTTGATATATATTTTTTAAATGTTAACAAATATATAGTAATTGTTTTTAATTATTAGTTATAAACATTTTCAATAGTAACCCTTTTTCATCATTATAAATAGTAACCTTATTAATATGTATTACCACGGGAAAAGTAAAATGGATTAATTAAGGGTAAATATAATTTGATAAGAACAAAAAGTAACCCAAAAAATTATTCTAATTTTATTTCATGAGTATATTTTATTTATAATCATTAAAAAATCTAATATATGACCTTTTTCCTATAGTTTGACGATTTTGACCATTATAATATATTTTTCAAATAAAATCAAAAAATGTCACATTCTTGCTTTTAATAACTATAATATTTTATGACCGGTATATAATAACCTAAATTATATTATAAATATTCATTTTAATTATAATTTATTATTTTTTATCATTTTAGTTTATTTCTAATTATTTTTTAGAAAATAATTAACTTGAATTCTTATGTAACGTCGATTTATAAATTATTTAATTAAAATAAAATTAAAATAAATTATTTTAAAAATACTAAAATCAATATAATTTGAATGAATTATTTTGTTCCAAAAAAAATTTAGATAAATTTTACATTTTTGGTTTGTTTTAATGGTATATATTTTAATTCCATTATTCTATTTATGTTTTAAAAATCTAATTAAATGAATAGTGGAAAAATTATCATTAACGATATTTTATTTCTTATATGGTCCTTTTATTATCAAATTTCTTTTCATAGTAACAATATTGACCCTAAAAGCGTAAAAAACTTTATTGCTGTAATAATTGTGAAAAGGGGTAAGATGTGTTAAAAAAGATAAGATTGAAAAATGACATAATATTTTAAAAATATTATTGAATGACATAATATAAAATTATAATTATATTTTCTCATATTATTATCAGTTTCAATTAATTTTTATATAAAATTTAATTTATATTAATTGAATACATTAAGAAATTCCAAGATTTTCTCTCCCCTCTCTTATAAAACAGAACATCTTCCCCAATTTTTCTTCACACTTCAAAAAAATAGAGTATCCAATCCCCACACAAATACATTACTAATATTTATAGACATGTCCAAGAGGCCTTTTTTTATCATAAAACCAACCTAGGATTGATTTTTCGTATAAACCTTAAGAAGTTTTCTAAAGAAGATATATAGCTATTAATCATGTGTTTTAATTTAATTTCTTCTTATAACTCATTCAAATATTCTTAAAATCTACTGAAATAATAACATCAGTATCTTCTATATAATGTTATTTTATTATATTAATTTAAGAGTTGATAAATGGGAATGTGGCCCATGTGTACGTATGATTTACTCTTTCCATGATTGTAACATAGTTCACTTTTCATAACCATCACTCTTAATTGGATTTAACATTATAACTGATGTATAAAAATTATAATTATTCCATGATTATTATTTTGATTATTATATAATAATGATCACTTTGACCATAATCAACATTTCGAACTCATATTGGACACATGATCTGAATATCAACAAAATATTTGATATAAACATAAATGAAAAGTAATTGAATATATCATGGTAATGAACAAAATCTAATGGAATAATAATTTAAAAATTTGTCTCATGTAGGTAAATAATTATAATGAATTTATTATACATTAATATAAAGAACATACATTATGAGTTGGACTCATGGTATGTGATTTTACTTTTAAAAAAACTCTTCTCCTATTCTTTCAAATAGAAACACGTTTTCCTGCTATGTTCATGTTCTTATAAATATTTCAAGTAAATAATTATTTATGAATAATTATATTCCAATGATAATTTTATTCATATTTTACATTATTGACAATGCTTTTAAATAACTAAAATTTTAATGATTTTCATAAGGGAGTTTCTTTTAAAAAACATCGTTTAATGTTTCTCATCTAAAACATTTTCTTCCATGTCCATATTTAAAAAAGATATCTTAGTAGTATATTTATATGGTGATAAGATAATTATAAAATACGTTTTATGTCTTTTTTTACTTAATTTAGATGATTTTAAAAAGAAATGATTTTATGAAATATTTTGTTGTTATTTCCAAAAGAAAAAATCAGTATTCCATTTTAATGTATATGGTGACGAATATTCTCACCTCCATAGTAGTTAATTTATTTTTTATTACAATACAAGAATTTATATTTTAGTAATATAAAATACTTATTTCCACACATTCAGGTTATTTAATTTCTGAAAATGGGTTTTGAAAACAAACGGTATCTCAATCTCTGAAACTGTATTTTATATGGATTCAAAAGTGATATTAATGGTTTTAAGATAAAATATAAATACATAAAAAGGTTGTATTCAGGATATGGTAAATGATTATAATATATAATAATGTGTGAGACCAATAAATATTATATGATTGGTGATCCTGATGCAACTTATACGATGGGTGATCCCGGTATTTCATATATAATGGGTGCACCCATATAGTGCTCTAAAGAATTTGGTAATTTTTATTGTTAAAATAGGAAAGAAGGATATAGTAAACGAGGAAGGTTTATCCTATGGATTTATCTAGGCTCAAGTTATTTCCGACATAGGTTATGAAAATAATTCTCTATGTTTCCAAAAGGGTTTTTATTTTCTTACTAGGTGTTTTAAAGGTTCCTTTTGAGAAAAATGTTTCTGTTAATAATGAGGATTTTCTTTATTTCGAACACTTAAATAATATTGAAAGAATTGTAAAAATTTTAGGGGTGTCAATGTTTTTCACTGAACTAATAGATTTCCTCTTTTTATATCCCTTACTAAACTATTTTTTTCTCATCATGCATTTTAAAATGTTTTTAATAGGGTTTAATGTCAGGTATGAAGAAAGAAGACATAATGTTGGAAGTCATGGATATTTTTTATTAAAATAAAACACATTTCTTTTTTAAAATATTAAATTATGAGAAAAATGAATACTGATCAAAAGTGGAAACATTTTAAGATATGGTTTTGTTATGTATCATTTATGGCCTAATTATTTAAAAAATAATAAAACATTATGATCCTCAGTTATTTATGAATTTTAATTCTAGTCTAAAGTCACTAGAATATGAAATTTTTATGGTTGGGACCTTATAGTTTTTATTAGAGTAGTGTTTAGATAGCCTTGTAAGAGAGGATGTTTTTTATGTGAGACAAAATTAAGAGTTATAAATACCATATTTTTTTAATAACTTTGATGTTTATCATAAGTGAAAATTAATAGACACATTTTTTATGTTTTAAGAATTTGGGTTTTAAAGTGATTGATGATATTTTTGAAGATGTTTTATTGGTTTTAGGTATATTTATCCCTTAGGTTTAAATAAAATAATTATTTCTGAAGAATATTGTAACATTTTTGCTGATGTAAGTAGAAAAGTATGAGATAACCTTTGAGGTTAAAACATTCTTTAATGGTGAAGTTATTATGGTTATATCTTGAGTATTTTATGGTTAATGTATTATAGAACTTATGTGGTTATTGTCTTTACAGGAACTATTATCATTTTAACGATCAACAATTCATTAAATATTTTAATTATTTTATTTTATTCGAATTAATGATAATTCATTATGATAAAAGGAATCAGATCTCACATAAACATATTACCCCTTATATATTATATAATCATCACTATCATGGTAAAATATTGTTCAAATAATTTTGAATTCTTTTTGAAAACCCAAATCTTTTAAAAGAGCCATTTGATCTATGCAAAAAAAATTATTTCACCAAAATTTCTATGGAACATGGTATTTCTTTTATTTTATTTCAAAATATCAACTCATCCATCTCATTTAGAAATTTAAATACCACCAAGGACTTTACTATTTTATTTTTAAGAATTGTGTACTTAATTTCAAAATGTGAAGGGGATATCAACATTATATTGGAAGACCCTGATGTTTGTACTTAAGGTATAATTATTTTTTTATATTCTAAGTATGAATTTTTATTTGGTTATTATTAATGAATCATAAAGACACATTTAATATCACTAAATAAGATGAAAAAAAATTATTGAAGGTTTGATAAAGTATATGAATGAATTTTTTATCAATGATATTCTGATATATTATAAATATTAATATAATTATGAATTATTCTATAGTAGATTTTGAATTCAAAATTTTGAAACATATGTTAGATGGAATTAATACCTTCGAAAAGTGGTTTTGTGAAATTGTGATAATTTTTTAAGACACTCGTTTAATAGCATACGAAAAAGGAATAAATAACCTTTGGTTTAATATGTGCTTGAAGTAAATAAAGTGATAGACAAATATGATTACATGATTTTGTGGAAATATGAGAATTATAGAAATACATTTAGATTAAAAAGTGATTTGAAGATTACTTATATTTTTAATATGTTAATTATATTTTTTGACTTTATAAGAATTTTTGAACATAAAATATGTCAAATCCAAAAAAGGTCGCAAGGATTAAACCACCAACAAAATAGAAAAAAGGGATCACTGCCTACTATTAGCCTTCTGGATGACATATTTATTGTGACATTAAGAATAAAGATTAATTTTATGTTGAGAAAATATATATTATAATATATATTACCATGGTATTGAAAATATAATTGTTTGTTAAGTGATTTATGTCATTTTGGAATAATTTCTCTGTTTTAGTAACCTTATATGATGAAGTTAAATGTTATAATTTTTTGATAATATGGGATTTTATTTGAAGAATAAAGGGAAAATCATATTTTTGAAGCACTATGGTTTTAATTTGGATTTATGGTGATTTAGTTTATTTTTGAAAATGAATACCATATTTTCGATATTATATGATTTGGTCATATATATTTTTGGGCATAAGACTTCATGAGTGACTAATATTTATTTCAGATAAATGATAAATTGATCGTAGAAGAATATGTGATCAAAAAAATTATTTTTGAGTTTAAACCCTGGTTAGGAATATTTTTAAGAAATTTAAGGTTATATATTGATCACTTGATCTCTGATTAAGTTTCGGTATTCTTGTTTAGGATTAAGAGATTAATGTTGTACTGTAAAATATGAAGGTTCTTTCATTTTAGTAATTATCTTACCTTATCCTAACCATTAATGTTTTTTATATCTAAGGATTGCAGGAATATGTTATTATTTTATTATGGAATTATGATATTCATCATAAGATGATTCTAGTTTATCAGCATTAAAGATAATTTTGGGTACTCATATTTTTGAAAAAAAAATATGATATTATGGAATAAATTTATTCAAATATGAAATTATACATTTCAAGTAAATAAATTTTCTGTATATAATAAGTATGTGTTGTAAGAAATTCATTAAATCTTAGAAAATATTTAAAAAAATTATTCTAATACTTTCTCTTCTAGTAAATAAATTTTCTTTTTCAAACCTCTTTGATTTATGGTTTTGTGGTCTTTGACTTTCTCATGATCATTAAATTTCTTGTTATCCATACTCGCTGTCACTATACAGTGTTCTTTAGACATTATTCCTTTATTTAAGAACATTCTTCACTTCCCGCTAATGTTTTCCTATTTCTAAACCTGGTTATATGTTATTCCTGATGCCTTTTTTATTTCTCTATCTTTATTTTCAATAATAAGTTTTACTCATTAATTTTACAACGTTGGATTTCCTTAAAAGTATTTTAAAATATTGAACCTTTGATTTCCATGTTCATGTTTAAATTTCAAGGAAAAAATTGCTTAAAGGGGGAGAATTTAACACTATAATATTTCAAAATAATGATATTATGTTTGATAACATATATGACATGTAACACTAAGTTTACATGAACCACAAAATATAATAATTTAAATGGGACTGTTATAAAATAGTTAGTGAGTTATAGGTTATGAATAGGATCCCCCAAATTATGAAATATATATATAAATTTTATGGTAAATAAAAAATTATTTTGCAATTATTTTGTAATAATTACTCAATTTTAATAATTTCAATTTATGAATTAAAAAAATTCTTCAAAAAAATTATTCATTTTTACTGGTGGATAATATCATTAATTTCTCCAATTTTTAGAAATTTTATTTTATTAAAATTTTATGATTTAAAAAATAAGAATTTAAAAATTATTATATGGTGATTTTTTTATCTTTTTTTGAAAGGTTTGATTCTTCAATGTATAGTAAATAGTGCAATTTTTTTTAAAAACTGTATTTTCTCTTTATATATCTAGAAACTCATAATATATTTTGATTAGTTTTAAAATTTTATTAATTTATTATGATTAAAAATAATAAAATATTATTCTTTTTAATGAATTTTATACTTCCATTTGAAATAAAAACATTTTATACTTGAATTAGAATTTTTCGGAAGAATTTTATTTGCACATATTTTAAGTAAATTTTAATTTAAAAGCTTCAAACTTATATGTTTGGTTGTTTAAAAATGATTTATGTATTTGGAGTCAGTTGGTCTGAATCTTTTAAATAGTATACCTTTATTTTAATTTATTATAAATATTGACTGTAATAAATATTTATTACCATGGTAAAAGTAAAATGAGTTAATTAAGGGGAAAATATTTTGATAATGAAAAAAATTAACCATTACACTTGTATTATTTTTAATTTTTTAGTATATTTCGTCCATAATCATCCCAATTTTAATATACTACTTTTCCCATATGGCCATGATTGCGACTTTTATAATACTTTATGTTAAGAAAATCCAAAAATGTTTCCATGTTTATTTTAATAAACATAATATTTTGACACTGGTGTAAAAATAAACTATGTTTGGTTCTAAATAGTAATAAGATATATAAATGATTATTTAATAATTCTAATTTATTTCTAATTTTTAGTAGTGACATAATTACCTTAAATTCTTACACAAAGTCGATGTAGAAATTATTTAATTAAAAAGAAAATTACGAAAATGATTTTAAAAATACATAAGTAATATAAGATGAATGAATTATTTTATTTTACAAATTTTTAGAAAGATATAACATTATTCTGATATTTTAAGGGTATATATTTTAATTTCATCTTTTAATTGATGTTTTTATAGTCAAATTAAATGAATAGTGTCCAAATTGATATTAATGGTATTTTATCACAAATAAAGACTTATTAAATGATTAAAATAATATAAAAATCCATTATTCTAATATTTATTTTTATTTTTTTTATAAATGTAATATATTGTCATTTTATGAAGAAATTTTCCTTTATATTAACTATATTTGTACCTAAATAGTTAAAAACTTCATAACCATGGTAATTGTCAAAAAGGGGTAACATGGGTTAAAACAAAACGATAAGGGTTAAAAAACCACCAAAACTTGACCAATTTTTATTGGATGTGAGTCTTTATAATAATTATTATCTTCTATTCTTTAATTATCAATTTGTATATATTTGGATATGAAAATTAATTTATATTAATTTAATACTCAAGAAATTCTAACAGTTCCCCCTCTCTCATAAAATGGTGTATCTAATCTTCTTTCATTCAATATTTATGAATTTTCATTTCCTAGAAGACCTATAAACTACAATAATTAAATCCATAATCAAGTCCTAGAGTCCTTTTTTTGATTATAAAACCATCAACACAATTAGTTATTGTGTAAACCTTAAGAGGTTGTGCAAAGAAAAGGCAGAGTTCATAATCAATAATTTTCATAGTATTTATTTTTATACATTCATTTATTATTCTTCAACCATGATGAAATAATAACACTAGTATACGTAAAAATAATAGATGTTTTTTGTTAATTTCATAACCTATATTCATGTCAACTTCAATCAAATGGGAATCAAATCCATCGTTCATGTGTACGGTGGAATGCCACCTAGTGAACAGATTTAATTCATTTTCCATAAAATCATTTTATGTCTAATTGTAATGATAAATTTAATATATATATATATATATAAATATATATATTATTCATAACAAATATATCATTCTGAGAATATAATTTATCGTTTACTTTCTTACCTTTCCATTATTTTAAAAATTATGAAGTCATTTGTGTGTACGTGTGGACTACAGCCACCAAAAAGCGATATGATAAGTTCCCCATCACCAAATCACATGGATGTTACATATAAGTATATTTAAATAAAATATATGGTATTTTTTATAAAATTTTAATTCTGTGATGATAAAATAATACTTACATTATTTCCGTAATTATAGCTGAAAAATTGAAATGTTACACATGAATACGGAAGGCTTACCATCTTTATAATCGTAATGTGGTTCATTTTTCATAACCATTACTCAATATAGGTTATTAAAGAATAATTTATCTATATAAATTATAATTCTTTCATGATTATGATTCTTTAGATGATCTAATAATGACTTATTTGAAAATAGTCTACCAACTAAAGTAATATTGGACATATGAGACGAATATCATCAAAAATCATGACATAATCATTAATATTTATGTATTAAAATATAAAATTGGAATGAAAAAATAATAATTATAAATTTTAAAAAATTTATTAAAAATTTAAATAACTAAAATAATTTTATTGTTCGGTAATATAAATAATGTATGTAAAGAGTTGGACATAAGATAAGGGACTTTTAAAAAAATCAATGTTTCACTTGAAAACTCTTTTTCCATATTTGTTTGTGTTCTTATAAATGTCTTGATAAAATTATTAATTATGAATCATTGATATAAAAAATTAATTTTTTAAACTATTTTAATTAATTTAGAATTATTTTAAATAAAACATATCTTTTATAGTTTTCCATAGGGGACATTATTTTAAAAAACACCCTTTCTAAGTTTCAATTACAACACCTTTTATTCTATATCCATATTTAAAAAATATTAATCTTATATTTTTATAGGAAAAAATAATTATAGATTACATTTTATGTCTCTTCTATCATTCATTCAATGGTTTTCAAAATTAATATTTTAACAAATTTTTTTAAATTTCTTTACAAAAGATAAATATAATGTTTTATTATAACATATATGGTGAAAATTAATTTTACCACTACCATAAAAATTATATGTTTTTAATATTCCTATATAATATTTCATGTTTTCTTTAAATAAAAACACATATTTATCTTTCTTCTATGTATTATAGTTTTAAAAATGGGTTTTGAAAAGAAATGAAATTTCAATATCTAAAATTATTTTTCATACGGGTTAAAAAACATTTTTCAATAGTTTTATATAAAATATGGAAACATAAAAATGTTTTATTCAATATATTATACATGATAATTATAGATTATGAAGAGTGATGTTGATACAACTTATATAATGTATGATCCTAATTCAACTTCTATGATGGGTGAGAATGATATGGCTTGATGGGCCCACCCATATAGTGCTCTAATGCATTGAATCATGTGACTTTTTCTTATAGGAAATAAGGTGGGAATTAACAGGGGAGGTTTATCCTATGGATTTTATTGGGATCTAATTATATATAAAATTGTTTATGAATATAATTTTAAATGTTTCAAAGAAGTATTTTTATTTATTTTCTGTGGGTTTTTGAGTTTTTCTATAAGAAAAATATTTCGGTTTATCATATGGAAATGAATTATTTCAATGGATCCAAGTATATTTTAATAAATATAAACATTTTGTAGGATTTCATATATTTCATTAGAATAATGGGTTTCTTTTTTTTTATCCTTTACTGAGATTTTTTCTTTATACCATGTTTTAAAAAAAATTCTAAGAGTTTAAGGATTGTTAAGAACAAAGAAGTAGTCAATTTAAAAGTCATTAATATTTTTTATGAAAACAATACGTGTTTATTTTTGAAAGTTATATGTTGTGGAAAATGAATACTGATTAAAAGTGTTCAGTTTATAAGATATGGTTTTCTTATGTATGACTTATAACCAAAATCTATAAACCACAAAACCATAATGATCCTCAGTATTATAAGAATGTTAATTCCAGTCTAACGCCACTTGAATATGTAATGTTTAGGGACTTGTACATATAATAGGACTTATTAAAACATTGTAAGGGATCTATATATCCCCATGATGCATTAGTAGGTCTCATGAGACAAACTAGTTTTGGAATTTGAAATATACCATAACTATTTATTTGAAAATTTTCAGTATGATGCCACAGTGGTATGTTTAAGATCTTCATAATTATAAATTTCATTGTTTTGGGGTTTTGATTTCAATGTTATTGTTTGAATTGTAATGATATGAATCAATAAGTTTCAATCTCATGTTACTAATTATATGGAATTATTTGATCATCATTTATTCATTCCATATTATTCTATGTGCTCAAGTTATATATTAAATAGAAAGTGTTTTTTGTGATTTACCTTTCTATGTTGATTATGCCTTATTTACTCATGATTTATTCCACTATATGTACCCCTTACTAATCATCTAAGCTCGCCATTTTTTTGTATCATTTCCCCCAAATATGGAGAAGGAATATTTGAATGAGTTCGAGGATGTAAATTTTTTACTTTCACTATGTTTTTTATTTTATGATTTAAAATTTAATTTGAGATTCATGTTTATATATAGGTTACCAAGTATACTAAAATATTCAGTCCTTCAAGATGTGATTCCTTTTAATTAGTTCCAATATAATAAACTAACCACTAGTTATGATCTACTAGGGAAATCTAATTTACATTAACATAGTCTATACCTTGTACCCAGTTGAAATATCCACCTTAGACATTGGTTTAAACGTGTAGTTTTATTAATATCCTTTTAAATGAGTATTTGGTTGGTTAAAAAATACTCTATATTTGGTTTTTGAATTTCTATTATGTTAACTCATTCATTGATAATAGTTAAAATACCAATGAATTTATTTATATTATGATAAATGAATTTCATATAGTTTATAATTACATTAATATAAATTTTTATTTGATAATTAATTCGATAAACCAATCAACATAATAATTATAGTGTATGAAAATTTTATGTTCGTTTTAAAACTAAAATTCATCCCCCCCCCCCATATTTTATTTTTTAACATACCTCAAGAAAACATTTGTTATCTAAGTATATATTTTCATATAAAATATTATTTAAAAGTAAACATTTACATTATCTTATATTTAAAATAGTTTGTCAGATTTTAAACACAATTCCAATACACTAACCATTTTGATAGATGAAATATATTTTTTGATGGGAGGATTTCCAATTAGAACATTTGAAAACATATATTTTATTATACCTCATAAACCTTTTCGGGTTTATTATGAATAATGTTGTGATCTTAAGAAATCCTATATAATTAATACTAGATTAAAAAAATTATCATTCTGATAGGAAACTATAACGTTCTGGAAAATGATATCATGTAGTTATCTTATGAATAAAACATGAATATATGGTAAAAAAAATCAGTACTTCATTGTGTTCAATAACAAAAAACATATAAAACCACATATCATCTTATTAAATGGAAAATTAAGTTTTGAATAAGTTAGATATTACACACTCTGTAATATTGAATATCTTACCAACCCATAGAGGTATACTAAGAGTTGACTATTAATCCTTTAAATTTATCCCTCTAGAAACATTAACCAAAATAAATCAAAAAATTATGAATTTAGTAAATGGTTTATAATTATTATATGAAAATATTTATCAATAGATCAACTAATTCAAAATTTAATTCACATTGTTTAAAATAATATGAGTCCAATAAGAAAGAAACTGAAAATACTAAACATTTTAAAAAGTGAATTCTAGATGACATAATTGTAACACTAATTCAACAAACGATAAAACATTGATTAGATTATGAAAATATAAAAGTAAAAATGGATTAGCATTAAATTATACTTTAGATAAACATAATTTTTTAACCATCAATACTTTTGAAAACACTTCTAAATATATTATTTCAAATAAGAAATGTAAGAATTCTGATCAATGTGATTCTGATGATGTAACATTGAACTCCCTAAAATTTCCATAATAATGAATAATCTTGTTGATGATTAAAATTTATATACTATTCAACGGAATGAAATATATTAAATACAAATAAGGAAACATTTAAGTAATTTTATTTAAATGTAAGTTAGTTTATATCAGACATGATTGTATAAAACAAAAAAATAAAAAAAATATAAGAAGGTATTCTAAAAGGAATGGAATGAAAATATTGAAATATTTTGACACATGGGGTTATAGTGAAGGTGACACATTTTTGGATGGATCATTTGAATATAGTGGAATTTCAACCAAGAAAATATTTGATTTTCATTCAACTATTCAAAGGAGTAAAGAAGTTTCTTTAAACAATTTTCTGTGGAATCACATAGAAATTTAATTCTATATTCTAAATTAACTTACAAAAGTGAGGATAATTATTAAAATTATATAGAAAATAAAAATCATCATCCATTAGTCATTGAAATAGTAAATTCATCATAAGAAGAATAAAATTTACATGCAATAGCTAAAATGGCTAGATATGTATCTCTAATGAATAAATAAAGTAATAAGAGAAAATGTACTTGTTAAATTAAGATATAAAAATTTATTAGATATACTAAAATAATATATTATTTAATTATCAAACAATTTAATAATTTCAGTATATTTTTAAAAAAAAACTACTTTGGTTGAATAGAATTTAGATAATTGAAATTTCAAAGGAAAAAATTAGATAATCCAAATCACGATAATCAATTAAAAAATATTATTTTTTCTTTAAATAAAATTTTATTTAAATTTAATTCTAGTAAATAGAATTTTTATAAAAGTTTTTATCAAATAAAACCCTCTATAAATTTAAATTTAATTGGTTATACTTCTGATATACTGTATCATAAATAAAATATTTGTTTACCTGAATTTTCACTTTTTTGTAAAAAATGTCCAAGAGGAGGTCATTGGAATAAGTATTGTTCTTAAAAAAATATCACCCATTTAGTTTACATGAATCATTTATTTCATATTAAGTATAAGTTGTACAATATTAAAGAGTTGTGTAGATGTGGGTTCATAAAATTTTATTTTCCAACGTAACTAGACCCAAACATGTTTTGGTACAATGAAAAATAAATTGTATTTTTGGAAAAATAATTTGTACCATTAGTACAAAATATGGAACATGGATAGTGGTTATGATTAATATACAAATAAAGGAATTTACAACTATTTGAATTTGAATAAACTGGGAGGAAATGTAACTTTTAAAGATAATTCATAGGGTGTAATCATTTGAATTTTTGATGTTTATTTTCATTAAAAAACAATAGTTCTTGAATATATTATATGTTTCAACACATAATTGAAACCTTATAATAATAAGTCTATTATATTATTAGGATTATATTGTGAACTATGGGAATGAAAAACTTATTATTCAAAGTTCATAATGTAATTTTATTTTATCTTTCGATCTGTATGAAAATGTTTACACACTCAAATCATAAAGAATAAATCATTAAATTTTCTTTGTTTACAGGGAACTGAAGACTTATATTAGTTATATTAGTAATATTATAGGATATTAGTATCCAGTAACTTCTTGAAATTAAATAAACATTCATGTAATGTACATTAAAGGGATCTATCGAAACATAAGTTTAATTCAACCAGAGTTTGTGATCCTTATCAATTTTTCAAAAAATAAAATTTGAATTTTAAATATAAAAGTTATTTATCAACTATAAAATATTAAAAGTTAGTAAAAGTGGATTTATTTTCTCCTAAAAATTGATATTATTATAGGGAAATTGTATTTATATGTCTTATTTTATAATTACACTATATTAACATGGGATTATTTTCTAATTCAAAAATATAAAGCTCTTATTCATGTTAATGTATTTTGTGCTTCTGAAAAAAATGATAAAAACTGTAAATTTTTTGCTATATAGAGAGATCATTGTGGTGAGATTGTTAAATTTGGATTTCAAGTAATTTTTTAGAAAAAACATATTTAATTTTTTTGAAACTTTTAACGGGTCCACCAGTATGTCACTCGTGCAGTCTGTTTCCCAGCATTCCCACTTTCGTAAGGTAGCCAGCTTACATTATATTCACTAGTGATTTACTCTTCTTAATAAAAATGGGATGGTGGGATTTTGGTTACCCCTTCCATGGATTCCTTTTTAAATCTCTATCCTAGTCCAGGTCTCCCTCATAGATTAATTCATGTTCGTGGAACTCATTCCAGGAACCATCTTGAGGTGGACACCAGTTAAGTATGTTACTTATATATTGATAGGGAAACAATCTTCAAATAGGGTGAGTATTCATGTTGGGAATTCCTAGCCTTTTCTATACATTAGGTATATTGGGAACTTATAATTTTTTCCTCTCTTGGAGGGAATCTCATGTGAGACATCTTAGGAATAGAACCCAAGCCATCATGTTTCAATCCTAAAGTTATTAACTCTAGGGGAATAATACTTATAAGTTATTTTACCTTATTAATACCATTAAAATTTCATGGGATAATAATTTTGGAGAAGGGAATGATTTTAATATATTATAGAGATGGTAATAGGGTTAATGTCTTATGGGGACGAAATGGTAATAGGATAAACATATGGTGGAAACGGATCAAAAAACCATATTTAAATAAATTAGGTAGTATGCTTATTGTATTTTGGAGATTAATAATAATGTCTTATTGATAAAAATCATGTCATAGGATTAACATTTTGTGGATATGGATCATAATGTCCTATTTAGATGGATTGGGTCTCATGATTAACTTCTTATGGAGACAGATCATAATGTCATTTGGAGATGGATGGGGTCACAATCTTAACATCTTATGGAGATGGATCAGAATGTTTTTTTGAGATTGATAGGGTAGATAATTATGCCCTAGGGGAAAATAATTTCACCATAGAATGGATGGAGTGTGTCCCTCAGAGGGAATATTTCACACTTGGATGATGATGGAATTGAACCGAAGGGAGGAATATTATGTACCTTATTTAAGAGAAAGGGGTCAAAAATCATGTAGTTCATTGCCATAGTTTAAGATCTTATGATAGGACAGATCCATGTAGTATAACATCATATGGGAGGGATGCTCCTATAACATTAGTGTTGATGACGGATGGTGTGGGATTATGTGTAGAATCTTCTTAATTTTTCTAGGAGTAGAAATGATTTGGTTGGGTCCTACACATGGAAGATTCACAATAAAATAGGATCACTATATGGAAAAGGGCATGGGGATTATTCAAGGAAGTTACCAATTCTGAGTGTTTCATCCCATGATGTTTCAGGATAGTGTGGGCTTATGCATGGGATCTCCCCATGGGTGGAGTTTCATCTCATAGAAGGGAATGTGGTGACATCCCATGTTGATTATACATGGGGAGTCATGTATTTATCACATAACGTATGAGGTCTGGGGTAATAATATATGATTCATACATAGAGCATCATGTGTTCATCGAATTGGTTACGGATAAAATTTTTCATCTTGTACAGAGTATTTTTTTCATGCATTTTAACATCGTATGACAAGGATATGGAGATAGTAAGTTTTACATCATGCATATCAGACGTTGTTGGGGATTATACGCAGCAATATATTACATTAACGAAAGAAGAAGATCTAGTATAAGGATCTCCCATCAAGATGGGTCAATAGTTATCTATAATGATACTACCTCTAGGAATTTTGTGGCCACCACTCGTACCCCTCTAGGTGGGACAAATAATTTTAACTATCATGGAAGAGTGGAAATCAGGAGGCTTGACATTAGGGTACCTATGATTAGGGGTTGTAGGCATTAGGGTACCTACATTTTGGAGAATTTGGTAATATGATGGTGTAAGACTCACTAAGTGAGAATTGGGTGGACACATGAGTGGATGGTAAAAGTCACACGTGAATTTTTGTATAGTTGAACTAGTATGGGGTTGGTATGGGGCCCTCATAAATAAACTTTCATGGAAGGGGGTCAATAGAAAGGATGATCCTTAGAGTGGATCATAGAAGGTTCTTCATGAAGGATGGGTCCTCATGACGGTTTTCGATTTCTCAAATACCAAGGGCCTCATAGAGGGTTGGGTTCTCACGAAAGATTATTCTCCATGAATCATGATAACCTTGAGTCATGGTAATGTCCTGGTTCCCATGGGGTGTGTTTTGTGATGGACAGGTTCCTCTAAAAATCCCAAATGCCTCAGGGGGATTTATAATTACCCAAAGTACATAGACCTTTGTGGAAGGAATATGTACCATGGTTTGGGGATCTAAAAATACATGGGAGGTTGTTTCACAAAGGAAATCAACCTTTGGATGTATATTTATTATTTCATTCATGAAACTCTTGATTATCGTATGTTCATATCAATTCTCAAAATCTGAAAGGTCATGTACCCTTTAGGTTAGGACATATGGGTATATATAGACCAAAGGGATGTTAAGGTGTTTGTTTCAGGATGGATGGAGATGTTCATAGAGCTTTATGATCTTCACAAGTGGATGCACATCCACAAATTTGAGTTGTGTTGCCCGGATATTACCATCAAACATTCACATAGCCCAGGAATTCAACAAAAGGAGGATCCACGAGTCCAGAATTAAAGTGCACAGGGGGGGAAAATACTATTTATTTTTGGGCCTTCTCTAGTTGTGGTCATTCATGGAGGTGGGTACCATCATGAATATAGTTACTTAAGAGTTATTTTTCTGTTGTTTCAGCCTGAATTCACTCTAAAATAGTAATTCCTTCATCAACCACTCTCATGACATGTGATTTTTGGTGTAAAAAAATATCCCTCCCCCCATTAGAATTAGAGGTGATGGGGATTCTATGGTTTAATTAATAGTTAAAACCACAACAAAATTTGAGATCACAATTCACTCTAATGAATATAATTTTTGGGACTCTGCATGTTCATACCAGGTATGGTCTCTATTCCATTGGCTAGTTAGCCTAGGGACCATCGGTGGGAATCTAGTGGCCTTTACACACTATATTGGAATTTTCTTGCCAGGAAGGCACATTCTATATAGAATGTGTTCAATATTTCTTAACAGAAACATAAGGTTGAGGGAACAAAGGTTCTTTTGGTATCCGATGAGAAGATTTCCCATTTATAAGGGAAAGTTCCAGAGTAACAGGCTATCATTACCACTAAAGATGAGGTCATTGTCCATCTAAAGAATCGTTTTCTGGAAGATCATGCCAAGGTAGAAAAGGAGGAATCATTGGTGGTCAAATGTTGGGTGGAGCAGAAATGCATATGTATCAGGGCTAAAATAATACCATCCTAAAGATAAATAAGATATGGGTGATCTGGTAGAGTGGTACCAAAATCTGGAGGCTACTCAACATATGTTGGCAGGGCTTGGACACTTGATTTACTAGGTTTATCCTATGGGGAATCCTATTTCATCCAAAAAAAATAACATGCTCTAATATGTGTATAATACCCTCAAACATCGGTTGATTTTTTTTAAATTCCCTATGTGAGTGGACATGTTTACTTTTCTCTCTATATTTAAACTACCACACTATAATAACATTGACTAGAAAACCAAAAATCAATACCAAATCCCATGTGATTCATGATCAGTGATAAAAAAATGGATGACCATGTGATTTCTCATTTATTTGATTGTTTTAAGAAAAGTTCAAACTCTCGAGGTCAGAATTTTTGGATTGACCAAAGGGAGATTCCTCGATGAGAAACCCTACGGATTGAGAATAGTGATATTTTAGTATCCGAGATTCATTTTCAAATTGTGATAGTGCACTAATTTGGTAACATCGGGGGAATTTAATTGTACCCAAACAAAAGGGGGGAAATAGCGTGAATCAAGGTGCCCAAGATCGGTAACACATGAGGAGTGGAATGATGATGGAGGGTAACTATATATCATGTTCAAAACATATAATTAGTTATCATTTTATGTGAATAGAGACAAAAAAATGAGCGTCGATGATTAACCGCATTCAAAACATGGGAAAAATCCTAAAATTCCTTCAAATGACTTTTAGGGCATACCCAGTATGGTAGGTGGGCTCGTGTGGCATGCGACGGTGCTATCCAAGTGGTATATTAAGATTTGGAGGAGGATTAGGATCTAAATAAATGAAGATAAAAAGAATGGATATGAAGTGATGAAATTTTTGAATGGAGTATAATATTTTGAAAATTATTTCAAAATGGTTTTAAGAACATTTGGGTAGGCGTATCGGTCAAAACAAGGGTTAGAATCATCCTTTAATTAGATCAACCTCTTGAATGTTGAGTGATGCTCAAAGAACATGAATGATGTCGTAGATGACTAACACTAAATAGGGAAAAATAAATCGTAAAAGATGACCTAAGATTCTTCATAGTCTAACTTCATGAATTTATGATGATATGTCACACATTTTAATGTCCTTTGATTGGGACACTAATTCATACGATTTAATGTCTTCTGACTAGGATGTCAGAATCTTAGTTTATGGTTATAGAGTTTGGAAAATGCGATCCTTTTTTAATGAAATATAATTCATAACATAGGCTAATAGTTTATTTTTATATATTTCATACCATGGGATCTTTTTTTAATGTCTTATATATCAGACCATGCGCTCTCTGTGACTCGAATGAAAATGTGTGGCATTGAAGGAAGATTTCCCAATGTGGAAAGAGGGGCCTATGAGGCTACCCAATGTTTCAAATTAAAATCTTGAGACAACCCACATACATTTCATGGTTTTAATACTAGGAATTATGGGTGATAATACCTAAAGGATATGTTATTCATAGTGGAGTTACAACACGACATGAATAGAGAGACAAGAAGGCTTTCCCCCACACAACACTTTTCAAGGAGAATCACACATACTTTAAATTCAGGATTTTTAGACTTAAGAAATAAGTTTAACGTCATATAGTTTACAAAAAAAGTGGATTGAATCTTAAATGAGTGTTCATGTAATGAAAGGGAGGTGACCCGATGTGAATTAAGGGCTAAGAAGGCCCAATGCCAGAAGAAAAATTCTTAAGACGATTTTCACGTAGTTTAAAGTCATGATTATTGGACATAAGTTCTTATTTTATAGTCGTAGATTTTGGACCAATTTAATATATTTTGAGTTTAAAATTCTTGTAATGTAGGGTCTTTATGTATTAAATTAACATTCATAAAATCAAATAATGATTACCCAATGTGAAAGGTGGGGACTACATGACCACTTGATCCCCCAAAAAAATACCATAGAGAACATTCACAACGTTTAAGGTCACGATGCTTGGGCTAAATGGGACACTCAGGCATCTCTACCTCACTTGATTAAAACATAACCCAATCCATAAACCCATGTGATCCATTCTCGATGTGAGAAGCATTGATTAGTATATAATTTCCATCACTTATAGGAGAGAGACCAAAAGATCTTGTGAGGGAAATTGGGACTTTCAAGACTTGGATTATAAAAAGGGACTAACCAATGAGCAAGTAAAAATTGTTTACCATGTTCGAAACAAAGGTTCTACACTTTAATTACTTAGATATGGGGAAAACAAGTTTGGGATTTACCATTGACTTTGTTTGAAAATAGGAGGTTCTATTGTTTTCCAAAGACCCTTCATGGAATGAACCAAGGATGGTATATGAGATAGTATTTCATGGGATTGTTTCTATTAGAGAGATTTTTCACAATGGTAGGATGATTATTTTCAATGTTAGATAAATCTTGATGCCTAGAAGTGGAAATGGGGTACATCTAAGAGGGAATATTGAGTTCCCTGGGAATTGTTCTACCACACACTCAAATGTTCTGGATAAACATGATGGTATGATAGAATCAATGCTTGATCAGAGGGTAAAGGCCCAAAATGATTATATGGAAGGTTTGGCCCCAAGATGAAATACTCAATCATAACTACATATCTCATAATAATGGTAATCAATCGAATCCTAGTTATGTGACATGATGCAGTAGAAGATCGATGCCAAAGGGATGATTTCCTCTTTGGAGAGGATATAAAATCATCTCAAATGATGAGGCACCCTAGATATACAATATATAAGGATATAGTTATGTTTATTTTTCATAGGACATCTCTTTCTGGTCATCCCATATTCATCATATGAGGTGTCTCAGTTGTATAAAGGATAAATTTTTTGTCATCCCATACATATCATATTAGGCTTCCTATTTTTATATATTGTAATCCTTTTTTTCATCCCATACTTATCGTATGTAGAATCCCTATTTTAATTGAGGTGATACTTTTTGGATCATCCAATACTTTTTGTATGACTTGTCCAGATTTTATATGGGTTAATTCCTGTTTTTATCCCATACTTACCATATTAGGTTTCCCAATTTTATTTAAGATAATATCATAGTTTGACATAGTTCACTAAGTACATTGGTAATTAAATATTAAATTCATACAACATAGACTATGGATTCTTCTGGATTAATTTCATGATCGTAGACTATAGGGGTAGTTGTTAGTTTAAGGTCACATAGATTTAACCAAAAAAGAGGGAATTGGTTCCCTATGGATCCTTGTGTGGCATTAATGAGTGATAATTTAGCATGAAGTGATGGAAAATATATCCTCATACACACAAAATTGAAAAACTGGACCCCCAGAGTTAACATCATGTTGAAGGGGGTGAAGGACCCTATAATGAATCGATGAAATGGGCTAGGCCTAAGATGAAATATATGTGGGTCATTACATATCCTATGAGTATGGGAATCAATCCATAGAAATTTATGGTACATGAAATGGTTGGAGGATAGCATCGGAAGGGGTTAAAATGTCAAAATAGGACACATAATCATCTCATATTATGACATGAGGCATCCCGAATTTGTGCGTGGTAAAGATATAGTTTAACATCGTCTGCTAAAGATGTTGGAATGTTTTACATGTTGAGACTCCCAATATTTTAATCCTTATACCGAGTTATAAGGTAATATTATCCCACTAATGGGTCAAGAAATTCAAAAGGGACTTATACCTAGATAGGTGGCCCATGGGAGTATTTTTAGTTGATAAGACCACGGGTAATGGGTTGTTTCTTGGTGAATTTTTGGTTGGGTCTAGGGATATATGATCTAGGGATCACTATGTGTCCCATAGAAATAGGAATCAATCAACACATGGTTTTATATGGAAGTGGAGGAAAATTATTACTAAAACACTAGGAATGAAGATAACCATAATAATGAGGTGAATATGCACATAGTTTAGGGTTAGAATGCGTTGAAAAGGGCTCCTAGTTTAAGGTCATCAACCTCAAACCATAGGAGTTTCTTTTATAAGGATGTTTTTATTGTGTAAAAAATATTTCAAACCATATTTGAATGGAACCAAGTAGTCCCTTCACCACATGAAACAATACTAAAGCTATTTTTACATAGTTTAGTTTCATAAGGCATAGACCTTGGAAAAAAAATTAAATTCAAGATGCTTGGATGGGGAAATGTCGGTCTCATGGGTAACAATGTGGCATGGAAAATGTAGAACCCAATGTCAAGGAGTACATGAAGGTATGTGTATCACATAAATATATTGAGGAGAACTGTACATAGTTTAATGATATAATTTTGGACCATTGGAGAAGACAAATGGATAAAAAAGGTTGGTAAATTTTTTGTTAGTCCCAAATATGGGAGGTTTGGGAATATCTCTATATACCAAGAGGATGAGAGTCAAGACACATGTAGTTCTGGAAAGACACGGTGTTGTAATAAACTAACACATAAATAGAGTAAATACTCTTTGGTGAGGGAATTGCGTAATCCCGTGATTATTTTGTGGCATACTATGATTATAACATAGGAAAATGCTATTGTTTAATGTCTTATGCTAAGGAAGTTTATTTTATTCATCTCATTTGGAATGAGGCATCCTGGTTTTATAATGACTAATATATTATCAGATACTTATTATAGGAGCTAGAGCTATTCTTTATGGGGTAAGATTGCTACTTAACATCAGGCATTGGGGATCTTAGGCTTAGCAGTTTAAAGTCAAACAGATAAGGCTATTGTTGCAGGAAATTAAAATTCATAGAGCATGGACTGTAAGTGCTGAAAATAGTTTAGGTTTATAATTATTAGACTAAAACTATTTGATTAAGGTTATAGATTTGGAATTATGGTTAACAAAATTTAAGGTTACATAGATTTGACCAGATGAAAATAGTTTAAGGTTATACTACCTCGGTGAGGGGGGTGATTCTTGTTTAATTTCATAGATCTTGGAAAATTATTTCTACATTGGATGGTCACATATCTTTGACCAGCTACAAATAGTTTAAGGTCATGCTACCTAGACTATGGGTCTACTCACATCAAGTACAAGTAAATATACTTGTCATTAGTGGTAGGTATGATACACTCCCCATAATTAGTGAAAAAAGAGTTTGTGTGATTAGAATATACATTATTGATTATATAAGGTGACTACCACATGGGCCCCAACATTGGAGTATTTTTTTGGGTATCTTTGCCATTCTAATATCAAGTACCATGTCACCTAGGAGGAAGAATCATAGGTTAATATTCTTTTTTAATTTTCTCTCTATCTTGTTTTGGTGCCTCTCTAGGTTATTAAAGGTGTGAACCCAATTTTCCATGAGGTCTTCAAACTCATATTGATAAAATTATTCCATTATGTATAAAATCTGATGATCATAGAAATCTATTTGATGTAATGGAAACTGAACATTGACAGTAAATATTTTCTATGTTCCATACACCAGGGATTATGGGGTTACCATGATAGAATTCCAAGTTATCGTCTGATATTTCCTGAGGGCATTTCAAGATTTCATTGACAACTTTTATTATTTTGTACCTCCATTTTCTACAAAATATTAGATATTATCTTATTAAATGACTCAATCTACACAGTTTTCTGAGGATGGTAATGTGAATTATTGTTTTACCAAATGTTGTACTTGGTGTATCATTTCTCGAACTCAGAATCTAAGAAGTAGGTGTTGTTCACAATGGGAATAATGTGAAGAAATCCAAATTGATAGATGATATGGGATATCATGAATTTGATCATAGACAAAAAATTTACTTCTTGAGTGGGAATATATTCTTCCCATTTAGAAATGAATACCATCACGGTCAAGATAAACCTGGATTATAGTGCTATATTTGGTAGGTATGGTCCCATAACATCAAGCCCTCATGCTGTAAAGGGAAAAAATATTTCATTGTGTTGAGAACTATAATGTTTTATGCTCAAATGTGGCATGTATCTAACATTCATACCGCCTCTTCGTGAACATAATTCATTCATGGACTATGGGGGACCATAAGAACCCAATCCTCATATTTGGTGGGAGATCTTCAATCCTGCATGATGTGTGCCTCGTGATCTAGAAAAGAAGTCTTTCTTGACCAGAGGTTTCTCATATAATTAGGTGAAATTGTGGATAATTCCATCAATCCAATGACTTTATATGGTATTCTCTAGGTCAGGCCCACTATGGAGGGTAAACTATGATGCACACCGGTGGATTCGCTCATGCTTGGCTCGATCTGGTGGGAGTGTTCCAAGATGAAGAAAATTGATGAAGGAATTTTTATAGCAAGGTTTTTATTTTTATATGAGGCATCTTTTAGGGCCTTTAAATAGAAGTAGTAACAACCATATGGTTCTCTTGAAATTTTCAATCATTTGAAGTGGTAGGGAAAATAACCCACTGGTGTGCCACATGAATGACCAAGTCATTCAATTCAGGATCTATAATATACATTGATAGACCTACAAATGAATCAACTCAACCAATCTGTAGCTGAGGGAAATGACCCTCCTTCATTTGGGATGGTAACTGGGCCATTAGTCTGCGGGTACGTTCCAGAAGAGGCGTGATCTCTTGATTTCTGATGAATTAGTCATAATTAATATATTTGATGACTAACTCTAAGTATCCCATCACATATAAATTGGTGAAATCAATCAATAAGGCTAACTTGAGACCAGTAATTGGACCCTAATAAACAGCCCCATCATCAGTGCATCCATCAGACAATAGAAATGAGTGTGGAAATATATCTTTTTTCCGGGAGATGAAGATGATTCACATGCCCACTCTAATGATATTTGGTTCTTTGATCCTTCTACCAGTCATGCTCTTGGAGGAACCATTAAAATAAATCTTCTCACATGGAATTGATTGTTCCACAGAGATAACAGCCTCATCCAATAATTCAACATATAGGGGAAGTTATTTAGAGGTTGGATGCATAGATAGAATGTATGTCAATGCCTAGAAATTAATAGTCTTCATTAGGGAAAACCCTGATATCAAACAGTTGGAGGATAGACACCCATCATTTAAATCCTCCCACTAGTATGGGGTGATTGAGGATATACTTCTGCAGTTCTACTTGGGACACCATCTATATCATAAGATGCTTAAAGTAATTTCATACCTTCTCCACTACAACAACACATGCAATGAAACTCTTCTCAATGGTGGGTATCTAGTCTCTATGTATTGGAGAATTTGATTGAGATATTATAGGTTTTCTCCCTAATAATATTTTTTTTTGGATAGGATGGTGTCGATGGATCATTATGGGGTGTTCATGTAACAGACCAATGTCTTTCCAAAAATGGGTGAGTTTATAACTGGAGGTTTTCGTAAATATTTATTGATGTCGTCAATGTTGGTTTAGAAAAACTCATTCCAATGGTAAATAGTGGATTTCTTCATGACCCTAAAAAATTATTATACTGGTTGGCCATGGTTTTTAATAAATTATCATATATAGTATAAGTGGCCTAAGAGGCCTTTCAACTCTTAGAGGTTACTCTAGAAAGTCATTTTATTGATAGCCTTGATCTTGTTTGGGTTGATCTTAATCATTGTATCTGAAGTCATAGATGAGAAAATTCTAAGAGAAAATATTGAGTGAAAACTTTTGGGTTTTTATCTATATTTTCATGGAGTGGTAGAGCCAAACACTTTTTCAATATCCTTGAGATGGTCTTGAAACTGGTGGAATTTTACCACCAAATTTTCCATGTATAAATCCACCAATGTCTTGAGGATTTGAATAAATATGTGGTTCATGGACCACTAATAAGTGTCTCCTCCATTATTTAATCCAAAAGGTGTCACATAGTAGAGTATTTTCCCTTGGTGAACCCCGAAATCCATGGAATCCTTATCCTTGGGTTCCATCTTGATCTTGTTGTACCTAGACTATCCATCCATGAAAAATAGGGCATTGAACTCAGCTGTATCATTGATTAATAACTCAATCACTAGAAATGGGAATAATCTTTCATACAATGGTAGTTTAGATCTCTAAAGACGATACATACTCTGATTTTCCTACTATTCTTCCTAAACCAGATGATGTTGGAAATCCATTTGGGGTATTGGGATTTGTTGAAAAATTTGGCTTTTATAATATTGTCATCTTTGACCTCGACCATAGCTCTATGATATGGTTGCATCTTTATGGGAGGCTTATTGAGCCTACAATGGATTTTCGGGAGGCCAAGACCATGAATGGGGACTTGAGGGTACATCCCTGGCATCCCATCATAGATACAAGAAAATAAATCATGGTGTTATTTTAGGAAGGCCACCAACTACTACTTCTCCTCTAGAGACATGGCTACCTTGATCAATGTTCACCTTGGATATTCTTCAATACCAAGGTTTAGGTATGTTTACTCATCAAATTTTGATCGACACACCTTCATCAAATGTAGGAGGGTCATCTTCTAGATCTTCTTCACTGTCTAAGATAGGTGACCCGGAGGGAGGAGGTGGCTCTCCCACGCTAGTCAAATCCGGAGTGGCACTAGCACCGATTCCAGAATCCTCAACTCTGAGTTCCAATTCTGTTAAGACTATAGAGATAGAATCCATTGATTCAATATCATCTAGTATTCAACTGTGAGTTTGATTCTTTAATTCAATTCAATGGATGTGGGTCACCTTTAATCAACGTCACCCTACATTGCGGAACATCAAGGAATGTCATGGAGTGTTAGAAATAGGGAGAAATTACAAGTACATTTTTTGATTATGGGAGTCTAGTATAGTTCATACCTATCTAGTTTAGCAGTATGAGGTAATTTTTGGGTTCTCCATTTTCAATGTTCCACTAAAACAATTTTTATTGGATTCAATGAAAGAACCCCAAAAGTATGGAGTTGTGGGATCTAAAAGATGAATTGAGAGAAAAAATTTGTCATTAAAATATACCCAAGGATTTATTGTAGTGGCTTATTTATCATTGATAGAATTTACACATTCAAACTTAACTCTATAAACCTTCTTCCCTTCCCTTTTAAAACACCTAGAATCCATATAGTTGGATTCACAATAGTTTAAGGGAGTTTCATCACCCGGGAGTAAACACACTCTACCATTGAGGTAGTATTTGAGGAATTGGTGGTATGAATAGGAGACCACTACATGAAAATGAAGTGATGGTCTTACTAGAAATTCATTTTAGGAAGCTTCCCATGAGATAATAATGAAATCTATTCTTGATATAAAAAACAACCAAAATGAGTATTTAGATAATTCTTTCCATGTGGTTTCTACTCTCTTTTATTATTCCCAAGAATTACGAGATTGGAGGAAGTAAGATATTCTTCCATCTCTACAATCTTATGGATTGTCTATATGGGGATGAGGTTGATCCCAAAGCCATAATAAACTAGGAAAAAATGTATTTCCATTCCATTGAACTCTAATGGGATATATAATGGGTGAATGTTCAAATTCATGGAAATCATCTTTTCTTCCTCAAAAAATGATATGATGGCCTGACACTACTCTTGCTCAGTCTCCTTTATATAGTAATACTCAGTAGAAGCTAACTTAGCTTTAATCTGGAGGGGGGTCTTCCAAGCTTCATCAAGGGGGTCAGTTATTTCTTTTGATAAGAGGATAGAATTTAGTATAAAAAATTATAGGGTTATTTTGGATACGTGCTTTACTAATTCATACTTTCACATCAAATGAATATTTTTTCCATAGGGGTCTCTCTTTGGTATGCAGCACATCAGATGCTATTGTATTTACTGATGGGTCCTGGATAGTCTTGAAAATTTTCTCTTGCTAGTTATCTGGCCTTCTCTAAGAAATAGCTTGCTGATAATCGGGTGGATGAGGTCAGGCTCTCACTAAATGTGGATGATCACAACATGGTCAAGGCTGATTTGTATAACCAAATAACACAATTGGATAGAGAGGTTTACTTGATGTATCATATTGAGAGTACATTTTTTGTTTATCTCTACAAAAAACTATTTCCTAATCTCTATAGCATTAGTGACCTAGTTTGAGGAACTATCTTGAGCATTCTGGTGGCTCGATTGTGCTCTACCTTTCCATTGATGGCCTTGGCAGAAGGAGTCCTAAGGGTGTACATGATCTAATTCACTATTAGGAATAGTAAAGAGGTCCACCCATTAATTTTAATCTAGATGGGTGTATTCATAATCATCATAATTATAATAGTACGGTGTAGGGTGGACCCCGACTAGATCTCCTAACTGGAGTAGAATGAATACATCAAGACTTTGAGATGGTTTTTGAACTATTTGGGGACTCTAATTTCCATTAAATTTTAGTGAATTATCTTCTAGGAATTGGGAGTTTTTGTTGAAGATGTGTAGGATACAGTCAAAGGGGATGTGATGAAAACAAGATGTTATGGCTTGATCAGATAAGAACTAATAATACCATGAGAATGAGAAACAACCTTTCGAGCCAACCATTCATCATAATTTTGTGTCCCTCGGTTGGGAAACTTCTACCGTTTTCTAGATCCTCCATTGTCACTATTGGGGTTATCAGAGAAATGTATCATATGTTATGGCGCATTTTCCATCTTGACTGGGCCATGATCCACTTTTCCCTAAATCCAATTGTTAAAAATTAATCATTCCTTTATGGTGAGTCTAAGGATCATGTGGTATGAGAAATGATCTAGTAATCCAATCAGTCAGAACACATAGGGTTTCTCACACTCAGAAAATTTCAAAATTCTTTTCTTTAGGGCTGTTTTCGACACTTTTAACAGCGTGAACGCATCCGTATTATTAGAGGACAATGGCTCTATTTTTTTCCTCGCATTCATGCTTTCCAATGGCGGGAGACATCCATTCCTTGTTCAGGGACTTTTTCTCTTTGATCAAAATGGGATGATGGGATATCAGTTCTTCCTTCTGTGTATCCCTTCGTGGAACTTGTTACCTAGTCCAAGTATCCCTTATAGATTTAAGACATTGTTCATGAAACTCTTCCCTTTTTCATATCTTCATGTACAGCAGTTAATTACACTGCTTCTGTTGGGACATTCTAAATGTTCTAGTCAGGGAATCAACCTTCAATTAGGGGAGTAGTCATGTTGGACATCACTAGCATGTCTGGATGTTGGGACATAGGTGTTTCTGGGTTTCTTCCCATAATTATAGGGCTTTCCAAGGGTGTGGAAGCCTGAGGCATCCCTTGTAGAGCACTGGGAATTTTATGCCATAGGAATGTATCTCAGGTTTTCCTCAGCTTCTCATGTTTAACATAGGGTATGCCACGAGTTTAAAGTCTAGAGAAGATGGATCGGACTGATCAAAAAACTGATTAGAGTGGATCATATGGGTGCAACCCCAAGAAAGAACACTGATGTTGGGTCCAACGTGTGTTTAGCTTCCAGGTTTTTGTTTAGGGGAATGGGGAATGAGGTGGCATGATCCCGCTGAGATGTGGCGGCCCAGGTAAAAATCAGGATGGATGATGGATGGTTTAATGAAGTAGGTAGAGAATGAGATGGATTCAACCAGAGGATGATGGTGATGTAGGTCTTGAGTCTCGAAGAGACCTCCTACGTATCCCCGTGGTACGGAATCAAATTCCACGTGGTTTGGCCTAACGATGGCTTACTGCAGATTGGGGATTTCAACAGCTTACTACTGGATGGTGGATCCAAATGGCTTACAGCTAGATGGGGTCACAACGGCTTACCGCTATATGGGGTCGCAACATCTTATCGTAGGATAGGGTCGCAACGGCTAACTATTGGATGGGGTCAAACCTCAAGGAGGCTTCCTAAGTAAATTATCTTGGAGACAATTATTAAACCCATGTTGTTCCTATGGGATGGGGGTCGGTGAACTGATGTTGAGGAGGACCTAGGGTCCAAGGGTTGTGGGGCGTGAACCTCAAGGAGGTGTCCTACATACCTTTCCTTGGCAAACATCAATGTCCATGTAGTTTGAATGGGTGTAATGTCTTACCGCTAATTGAGGTCCACAGTTTAACGTCACGTAGGACGGGGTGAACTGACATTAAGGAGGACCAGGGGCCCAGATCGATGGTGGGCTTGAACCTCATGGAGGTTTCCTACGTACCCTGCCTTGGAAGGGATCAAAGTCCATGTAGTTCAGAAGGAGTGGGAAAACCGATGTGAAGAGGGGTTGGGGCGATCAGTTTTTTGGGCTTGAACTCAGGGAGGCTTCCTACGTACCTGTTCGTGGAATGGATCAAAGAGCATTTAGTTCAGAAGGGGTGTTTGGTTAGCTAGCCTAAAGATGGTGGGGACCAATGGATGGTGGGATTGAACCTCAGGGAGGCCTCCTACGTACCATGCCTTGGAAAGGATCAAAGACCTCATAGTTTAGGTGGATTTGGTTTGGGGCATACACTCTAGGCTGCCCGGAGAGGATTTCATGGTTGATGCTTGCTCAAACAACACGTGATTCATGCTCGGTGTGAGAAAAAAGAGATAGAAAAGAGATGACGATCACATCACGAAAGGTGATTCCATGTGAAGTGGAGAGGGGCATACATATATTTAGCTTCCCAAAAAGGAAACAGGGTCTTATTCATGGTCTGCATCCCAAAGAGAAAACAGGGGCTTACGTGTGGTCCGTAGCCCAAAGAGGAAATAGAGGCTTACACTTGGTCTGCATCCCAAAGAGTTGATGGAGATTGGAAATTACTCTTGGAGGGAGGCCCTAGTGGTGACAAAACCCAGTGGAAGAGTGATTTGGCACCCAGGAAAAGAGTATGAGTAGGGGTTCTTCCTCCTGCAAGGAAAACTAGGGGCTTGCACTAGGGTGGTTTCCCATTCCCCACGGATGGATGCTACTTCGATAAAAATGATTTCATTCATTGTGAGGAATGATCTCACTCCCGTGGAGAGTAGTGGCCATAATGAACGTCCAAGGTGGGGCTCCCCATGGGAAAAGCACGGGTTGAGGTCACAGGTTAGTGTCATGTCCTGAGGACGATGGGGCTAGGCAGTTTAACATCCTGCAGCTCAGAAAAAGATGGGTGCACTCTGCAACCCTAGGACATACAAAACCCAAACCCACCCGCCCTTGGGGGAAGGAATGAATCAACAATTCTGGGGTTGGGGTGTTGTGATATGATCCCATTGGGGGTCCACATTAGTGTGGATAAGCGAAGAAGAAATAGCCGTTAGTGTGCCTATGAGAAGAAGCATGAGGCAATGCAACGCAATGGGAATCATCGCCCAAGGTATTTTGAAATTTCACCATGAAAACCTGAGGGGCCACATGGGAAAAGAGTGCATGACGTAGGTGTGTCACGCTTAAGAGAGGCTTGAACAATGTGGCTTAAGGTGAGGGTAGCACATGGAGCACAAAGAATATAATGGGTTAGGGAAAGATAGAAGGTTTGCCTACAAGATGCAAGGTTTGTACACAAGATGATGAGGTTGCCCACAAGAGGTATGGGTGGCGCGCAAGGCGGAGTGGTTGTATGCAAGATGGATGTTTTTCATGCAAGTTAGACAAATGACGTGAAATCCCAAGGATTTTCACACAAGACGGATGGTTTTCACATAGGTTGGACGGGTTGTGTGCAAGAGCGCCTAACGTAGAGGGAACTTGTGTGCACAATGGGACCCCTTGCGCACAAATAACTTAGGGAGAAAACAAAATTCACAAGGATCAGAGGGCCCATCTGAAGGCGCCCCTGGGAGACCTATATTTCTACAAACAATACCTGAACACCATGGGTTTTTTGTGCAGTCACGGCAGATGGGGTTTCCATGTAGCAGAGCGTCGCTTCATCTTCGGTTATCATCCCAGAAGTGTGGGGATACGGTTCATGTTATAGCTGGAGTCCTCAGAGTGGCGCGTAAGAGCCTGACATGCAAACTTCATTCGATCATCAGCTTGAGCGTCCATATGGGATCGGGAATGAAAATGACCATTTGGAATCGCCTTTCACGTGGACATGGAGATGGGCTCGCAAAGCCCCGGTCTTCATCGACTTCGGCGCAGAAATGGGTTCCGGCAGGCAAAGGCCCGTTCGTCGTTGCCTTTGGCGCAGAAATGGGTTTGGGCATGCAAATACCTGTTCGAATTCTCCTTCGGCATGGAAACAGGTCTGGTCATGGCGAGACGTGGAGGATGGGGCTTTGCACATGGAAGGGAAGGCTGGCGCGCAAGTTTTTGCGCACCGGAAGTCCTCTTGCATGCATATCCCCATTCTTGTGTGTGCCCGCCTCCCGGGCCCCGGAAGCTCCTCTTTTTCTTCTTGGATTCATTAATTGCTCTTTTATCTGCCTGATGCGGCCCTCTTCCATATTTTGGAATCAAAAAATGCCCCCACTCATAATTAGAACTGAAAGGGAACCCGAAGGTCGGATTTTGAAGGTACGCTGAAAAATAGAAAAGACATCTTCGGTGGCGCGCAAAAATGCATTTTGCGCCAGCAACGGTGTTGCACGCAGAAGATTGTTTAACGTTCACAGAAGACGCGTCAGAGCTTTATAAATAGGCCGATCCCCCCCCCCCCCCCACAGGACCTACTTTGACTTTTTCCACACGATTGGCTTTGTTGCTCTCGCATGCGAAAACAATACTGATCCGCGCATAAGATTCCACAATAGACTCAGGTTTTTGCACGCCATCCAAATTTTATCTGTGCTCATTGACATTCTTTTGCACTACCAATGCTTTTTCATGACGAATCTTCCATCTTTCATGTTAGTCCCTTTGAAGTTCTAAAAATGGCCGCTCAACGAACCGACACTGAGAGGGAAGTTTCCGTTACTATAAGAAGAAACCAAATGATTGTGAACCCTCATATTCTTCACACAAGGAGGTTTGTGTCTAATAACCAAATGCTCTTCGGCATTCTTACACAAGCTCAAAAGGATTACATCCTGAGTGGCAGTCTACCGTTATAGAACTTCTTTCTTCTGGAAGAGGTGTTGATCCCTAGTTTCATGATGGACACACCGCGGTTGTGGGTGACGTGCAAGGATATTATTCCATAATTACACATTACCAACAAATTCCATCCTACTAGGGAAACACATAACACATCCATCTATCTCCTAAATCTGAAAACCGGGACGGTTGTCGGAAGCAATCCAGTTCTCGAGGAATCTCCCTCTATTTATGCAAGTACTTTCAGAAGTAGCATTACTGTCAAGAAAAAGGGCTGGCTGGAGTGGTATTTTATATCTTGCGGAAACTTTACCAATGAATGGTCATGGGAATACTGGGTACGTCAGACATGTGAGAAATTCGGGCCGGAGTTGCAGGCCGTTGGGCTTTTTGAGGCCGTTTCGACGTCTCAATTCCACTTTTATTAATAGCAGGACTGGGTTGCAGAGTTTTTTAGTCAATGGTCACCTGACACCAACAATTTTCACCTCCAGTATGGGGAGGTTGGCGTCAATATGTGTTATGTCCACTATATCGGGGGAATCCCCTTGGACGGGTTTTAGTACGATGAGTTCCTCCGAACAGAGAATGTCTGGGGGGGATATGACTCGCACCCCAATCATGTCATCGCACCTTCTGGAGCTAGAAAAAGAGGAACTTAGAATAAAATATATCCTAAAGTACAGACCCTATTCAAGGTGGTTTAGTCTCTTCCTAACCCAGTAAACGGCAGTGAAGATTCCAGGTCGAGGGAAGAAATGTCTGAACACATCTAAGAGGGTAAAAGCAGGATCATATTGGATGATTTTGGATATGGTAGAGTATCGATCATGGGGCTTTGGCATCAATGATGTTTGAGACACAAATGTGCGATATATTGGGTTCCTCGAAGCATTCTTGAGTCAATGGTTGTTACATATAAGGGACATGAGGATGGGAGTTCACCCAAGGATGCTAGTGATGGCCAGGATTATGGTGGCAAAGAACAAGGTTAACCTAGGGGTACCAGTGTTGGCTAGGCTATACAGTATTCTAAGGCGCATTTCGAGGAAAAGTATGCCTAGGAGGATATGCAGGCCATTCCCAATCCTCCACGGTTGGGTTTCGTCCCACTGTGGTGGGTATGACTTCCTGAATGGAATTCGCCCCTGGTAATGGTATGTGGCTATCCCTCTTGAAAATCACTGGGATCCGACCATTGATGATCAGGGATGACAAAATGAATCTCAAGATCGGTAGTCACACTCACTTCGACTTCCACTCATTCTAAACCCCACTCTCCCAAATGGTAGATGATGGTCGGGGTTCACTAGAGCAGAGGGAGTACCTACATAGCATCTGGGGCAGTGTGCTGGTGGCCCAAATTGAGGGAATAATATTCTAAAAACCCTATGTGCTGACCAGGTTCACCAGGTAGTTCGTGTGTATGCAACGTATTCCCATGATGGTATATACAGAGGTTCAGGAAGAGCAGCATCCCTATATTCTCCACCAGTTGTTTCTCATTTTCATTAAGGTAATCATGGGAGAAATCATCACTATTCCCCCCACTGATGTCTGTGTCGGAATGTCAACATAGTATGTTGAGCACTGGACAAGATTGTACCCTAAGGCGATTCTGTTGAAACGCATTTAGAAGATCAGGGAAACTAGTGTAGAGCCCAAAGTGTAGGAAGATATATGAGGTTTCGCGGGTAATTGAGGCAAAGAATGGGTCGGGGAGCTAGCATGGCATGGGCTGGTACTTCATCGGCGGGGGCAGTGCAGATCGATAATGTGAATCTACCCTCCAGGTAAGGGCGTTCTCATGCACAACCTCAGGGTACGACTAGGGAACTCCTAGGAAAGTAACTAAGGTACCTCCTGATGCCGTCTGCTGATGCTATCTTCCCATATTTGTGGTCCGGTTAGAGAAAATTGTGGCAGTCCATGTCTGTCGAAGAGTTATGGTGGAGGTTGATACACACTGGGCTTGATCTACCAGACATTGGGTGCATCCGAATATTGGATGGAGTAAAATTTCACCATCTGCATGCATACCTGATTGCCATGGACAAGTACACATGCCAGCGGGGGTGGTATGAAAAACTACATATCCTGGTGAAATTAATGCTTGGCCAGGCACATGACCCAGAGAGGCTGCCATCTTAGGATGAAAGTGTAGAGGAGGAGGAGGAAGAAGGAGGAGGAGGATGAGGACGAGTAGGAATAGAATAAGAAGATCAAGTTGAGGGTCTAAGTGGTGAGGGGTCATCCGAAGCTCTCAATCACCAGCAGAGTTCCCGGGAGATTGGTGAAATCGTTTGATCCGATGTAGAACTGTGAGATCAGATTTAGGTATGGTTTAAACCATATATCGTCCTTCATCTTTTCATAGTCTCGATCCGTCAACAAAACCTTTTCCTATTCAGGAACACATGGGTGAGGGTCCCCAGGAAGCCTTCCCCACCTGGGGTGTAGG
This sequence comes from Viscum album, assembly GCA_963277665.1. Taxonomy (NCBI): domain Eukaryota; kingdom Viridiplantae; phylum Streptophyta; class Magnoliopsida; order Santalales; family Viscaceae; genus Viscum; species Viscum album. The sequence continues at coordinate 1,101,635,930 of OY728133.1, read as the reverse complement.
TACGACTATAGAGATCGGGGAGAAACCTTGAGGTCCATTCCTCGGAACTGAGCATCGTGGGGCAATGATTTCAGCTGGATTACGAGATAATGATCTAGAAGGAGATCCCATTTCCATCCCCATTGTCCAAGATGATCTAACATCGGTAATCGAGTTCACAAGTGCCGAAGGCTCTCCTATGGCGGGGGCCCCCTCCATGACACAAGCATTGGACACCACTGCACTTGGCTCATGTAAGTCCAATCTCATTACTTTTCCCTCTTTGCTAGAGAATTTAGCTAATAACGATATTGATCTCTAATGCAGTGATCGCATGGTTGGATGCACGACAAACCATTGAGTCCGTGACATCTGCAAGAGTGGGATGGGCAGCGACCGCATTGGCCTTTATAGAAGCAACCATTCTAGGTGACCCTGACCTGGTACACAGTGAGCCAGGGGTTGCAATGAGGGATGGTAATGCTACCAAGGTGGAACTCCAGCCTAAAAAGGGAAAAGTCAATGACGAGGTTGAGTTTCCTGAAGAAGACCCTACTGTTGAACTCCTCACTGCTTTCCCCAACTATCGGCCTGCAGATCCTAATGAGATGGATGATTCTGATTCGGATGCGGCCGATGAGAGCCGTATGATGCGACACAAAGGGTGGAAGTGTATCAAGCGCTTTCCTAGTCAGCCTCAGATGGAATGGATAAAATGAATGAGATCACTCTACACCTGGCTGTTCTTTCTCTTTGCTCGAGGGGTGAATACTAAAAATCATCATTCGACAGTCTGTGACTAATTGGCTAAGAATCTATGTGAGAGAATCCAATGCTCCAAAATTTTTCCATTGTTAGAAACAGTCAAGGAATACCCAAGTATTCTCGATGGTGGAATAATAGGTCCAACGCCTTGAAGAATAGGCGAATGAAAAGGAGGTATTCATTGCAAACTGTTCTGAGCTTGTTGAGAAATTGAGGGCCCAGCTGGATGATACCCAAGAGCAGCTAGTGGAAGAGGGTCACCAAATGACTACCCTCCACAATGAACTGGTGTAAGAAAAATCTAAGGTCAGTGAACAGCACCACGTGGCCACTGATGAAGAGAAGGTTCACAGGGGGCGGGAGGCAATCCAAGGGGCCACAAGCCAAAAGGTAGCGGTGCTAGAGCGATTTATCCAAGATGCTAATCCTTAAGGGCCCTGTTGTGGTTGAACTCGTAAACAAATTTCTTTTTGTTAATTCTTGTTCTGGATTTCATGTCTGAATGGATTTATTTACTTTTTAATTTGGTTCAATGAATTTCAACCACAATTGTGAAATAAATCGAAATCTATTCCTAAGCTCACATGGTTCATTCCTGATGTGAGAAACAAGGGATGCTCGCACTATCACATCATTTGAATGTGGTAATGACAACCAAGCTTTGGGAACCAGATATTTGAACAACCAACTCGGATTTCTAGGAATAAATGGGAGAGTCCTAATTTGAGGATGAGGACCTCAGATGAATCGATATGTTGTCCTTCTAATGTGATATAGTGCATGAGTGGGGTAACATCAGGAGCATTCGAATTAACCCAGACATAGGGGAGTGGAAAGTGTGAATCACGATAAACCAAATTCGGAAAACTGTAAGGATGGAGTGACAATAAAGGATGAATTTTGACCATGTTTGAAACACAGTATCCTTAATTTGTTAGCCTGGAATGGGAATAACAAATGAGGGACGACCACTGACCATGTTTGAAACGCAGGGCCTGACTTGTAATGTCATCCATTACCCTTCTGAAGCTTTAACCCAGGACAGTAGGAAAGCCATTGGTTGTGCATCCAAACTGTTAGGGGGTTCTTTCAGATGTGAAATAGGATGAGGGTCCGAATGAAGGTCACATGATTCTTGGACTTGGAACGTGGGGAATGTCCCCGTGAAAACTCCACACTTCATGCTATTTGTCAAAACTCATCTGAATATGAAAATACGACATATCAGATAGAGGGAGTCGATTCCCTTCCCTCCAAGGACAAGGGCCCTGAGGTTTCACGCTTCCAGCTTAATGGTTGTAGGATGAACCATTAAGGGGGGATTAATTTAATGGACTGTGCACAGGGCAGAAAAGTATTCAAACCCAATGCATAGTTCTCATAGGGAGATATTCATTTAGGGTCATACAACATAGAACATGTAGTGAAGAGACATGGGAGGTATATGGTGAGGTGTTTTCTAAACCCGACATGAATGTGGGGAAAATCCCATAAGGTACTCACTACCCCACACGTTTCTGAAAGAGTTCGGACCGAGGGACCGAAAGAGGGGGGACATGATTTTGGATCCCTAGAGCTGGACCCAAATACAATGTGTCTGGGTGTTCCTACCTATCCCATAAGGATGGGAATCAAGACGTACGTAGTTCTACAAGAGACACTATAGTATACCATTGTCAGAGATAATGAGGTTGTGTGGGTCTGGCCCTTGCATCGAAAGAAGCAGTATTTGATATATCTTTTGTATCCTTTAGGATGAATGTGTTTTTTTAAGTGATGGACCTAGGATAGAAAATCCGGGTTCGCCACATGAATCAAGTCGTATGCTGGAATTTACAAATGATATGGTGTGTGACCAATACCAAACATGATGCCCCCTCAAGTGAGGATATCACGGTGTAGTGTCATTTTTCGTCATGCGGTTAGGACAATAATTCCACAGTTTAGGGTCATGTTATGGGACCAACCATGCATTTTTATCATCGTGTAGGATAGAAGCAATAGTTTAATGTCATGTGGGACTAAGCATCATTGTTTAAAGTTATATGGCTCAGACGTATATAGGAGAGATGAGGTTCCAGAGGGGATGTACACGGTATGATAAAGCATACCTGATGTGAATGATAATGAGGTACACACCATACCATGCATGATTAGAAGGAGGAAACCTCGGGCCAAGGGGGTAGGAAAAATTAGAGGGTAAGAGGCAGGAGAAACTTGCTCCCAATTGTGCTGGACCCGAAGACGAGATCTTTGAGTGTTTCTATATATCCCATGAGAATGGGAATCAAGACACATGTAGTTTATGAAGGTGCCTTTTAACATCATATGGGATAATATATAGTTTAATGTCATGTGGGATAGGAAAAAATTTGGGATTCTTGGGGCTGTTTCCAAAGACAGTATGTTTGGGTGTTCCTATATATCCCACGAGGATGGGAATCAAGCCACCCATAGTTCTTGAAGGTGCCTTTTAACGTCATGCGGGACAAAATACAGTTTAATGTCACGTGGGATGGGATGTAAGGAGGGATAACTCCTAAAAAGGGGCATACTTGGTGTGCCTAATGCAAACCTGACATTAATGAGGACATAATCCTACACCACATCACGCGGTCCCATAAGAGTTAGATCCCAGAAGGCAGGATAGAAGAGATAAATTAGAGGAACTCAAGTTGGACCCAAAGACGAGACATATAGGCATTCCTACATATCCCATGGAAATTGTAATCAAGTCGTACATAGTTATGATGGATATTTTAGTTTATGGTCTTAAAGCGCAGACCATAGAGGAGAAGAATCCTTCCATGTAAGTGAGAACATCAACCCGATCCCTAAGCCCATGTGAGTCAAACTTAGTGTGGGAAAGAAGGGTGGAAGCGGTTTTTGCAATACCTGGAATGCACGCCAATGGGAATTCGGTGTGGAGCCCCAAATGTTGCCTTTACCATAGCTTTTGTCCTCTTAATGTGCAACTGCACACTAAGGGTTAGTGCTAGGAGTGTCAAAATTCCATTTGGACATGATGGGGAGGAAAATAATGTGAATCATGTAACCAACATTCAAGGATTTAAGGGGATAGTGTGATTTTGGAGGACAACTGTTGACTGTACTCGAATCACAACATCCATATCATGTTAGTCTGAAATGGGGATAAAAAAATGAGCATCGACCGCTGACCATATTCACAATGCAGGACTTCTATCGATTTGTTGTCTGAAACCCTCAAGGACGTTGGCCCGTAATTGTAGGAGAGCCCTTATGCCTTGCATCCATGCCATTTGGGGGTCCCTTCGGGTGTGAAAGATTATAGAAGCCCGAAAGAAGGGGAACATTAATCCTGAAAAATGGGAAAAATCATTTCCCCGTAGAATATGACACTCTGGGTTCTAGACCAGAGTACTCATGGGCCAATTGGTGAATCGCCGAAGAGGGCAGGGGGACCCGACTCAAGGATAGCCAACTCAAAGAGACGAAAGCAGGGAAATGAAGTGAAGGCCGCTTAGGAGAGATATATATGTAGCGTGGTTGTTATAAATCCTATGTGAATGAGGACCTGAACCCATACCACATTGTATACCCCTCTTCTGGAAGAACATGGGCCAAGGGGACAAAATGATAGGGAGGTTTCTAAGATATGGGGTTGGACCCAAAGTCTAGACACTCGAGCAGTCCTACGTATCCCATTAGGATAGGAATCATGCCACATATAGTTTTAGAGAAAAGGGTGATGCTAATAAGGTCAAGATACCCCAACATGGGGCATCTATGGCACGGTGAGTAACCCAACGTGAATGAGGACACGATCCCGCACCACACCATTCAACCCTTGGAGATAACTTGTTCCAGGGGCCCGAGAAGTCCAAGGGGCCTGAGGCTGGGCCATGGACAGAATTCCATGGCCATATTTCCATTTAACAACTTACAGTGTGGATGGAGACAGAGGTAAGGTATCTCATTTGGAGATGTGTACGGCATGGCGAGTAACCTGACATGAATGACGGCATAATCCTGCACCACACTATACAACCCTAAGTGAGAACATGGGCCAGGGGCCCGATAAGAACAAGGGGCCTAAGGCTGGGCGTCCCTGCCATCTTTAGCCATATGAACTCTTATTCTATTACGGCTTCATCACAGCTCCTAATCCCACGTGAGCAGTGCTCGGTGTGGCAATCAAGAAGCTGGATTCATCTTTCCCTGTCATATAAGGGTCTAATAGTTTGCAACGCCCAAAGGAAATCGCAAATACAAGATATAGCGGGTAGGATGAACCACCACACTCAATGTTTCGGATCTATGAGGGTGGTGAAAAAAGACAAAGGATAGCCACTGAACATGATTGAAACACATCATCCTTATAGTGTGACCAGAAATGGGAACACAAATGAGCATCGACCGCTGAACATATTTACAACGTGGGACTTGTATCAATTCTTCGCTCAACATCCTCGAGGGTGTTGGCTTGAAGTGGTAGGAGAGCCCTTAGGCTGAGCATCCATGCCAGTCGACGGTTCTTGTGGATATGAAAGATGATGCAGTCCCAATCAAATGAGTGGGTGAAGAATAGCTATGCCCAAGCATTTTAACATCAAGCAGGGTGATGAAAGTAATGGACATATCCATGGAGTAGGACGTATGGTAGGATTGCGATGATCTCAACGTGAATTGGGGAAAAATCATGTACCATACCATGTGTCCCGACCCAAGAGGGAACTCTGAAGTTTGGGTTGGTCCAACAGATGAAATGGTTTAGTGTTCTTACGTATCACATGAGGATGGGAATCAATACGTACGTATTTCTTAAATTCCATGAAGTTTAACATCATCCGGTGAGGACGTGGGAGACTAGAAGAGTGAGAAGGGAGCACAGGGTGCGATCTTCATAATCCTGACATGTGTGGGGTCAAAGAAGCCTTCATTACGCCATGTAAGGATCCTCCACAGAGGTCTACCCCCAAGGGGGGATAGTCAATGAAAAGAGTTTGTGGTCTGGACTCAAGATGAAATATTTGATCATTCCAAAGTATCCCATGTAGATGGGAATAAAGTTTTACGTAGTTCTAAGGGTGCAGTTTAACATCTTTCAGGACAACATACAGTTTAACGTCATGCAGGACATTTTTCAGTTTAAAGTCATGTAGGACCGGGCATTTTAGGGTTGTGTGGGACCATACAGTTTTGGGTGATGTTGGACCCACTGCCTCAGGAAAATTATTTCTTGAGGAACTTGGCATTGGTGGGATGAGTTATACGCTCACCATCCATAGTTACCAGTGAGTACCCACCATTGGGGAAAACATTGTGAACAATGAAAGGGCCTTCCCATTTGGGCTCCAACTTTGGTGTTTTCCTTCCAGGTATCATAGGTGTCCTAAGGGACAATACCAAATCACCTTGTAAGAAATATCGGAGGTGAACCTTCTTATTGAAGGCTCTAGCTATATTATTTTGAAGCCTTTCAGTATTGTACAAGGCACAAAACCTATTCTCATCAAGTGCTTCCAATTCAGCCAGACTGATTTCAGCTACCTTATCGAGTGCCTTCTAGTCATAGACCATTGTGTGTAACGAATAAAACTAAATCTCAATAGGTAGGACGACCTTAGTTTCATACACAAGGGAATATGGAGTCACTTGGGTAGAATTACAAGTCATGGTCTGATAAGCCCAAAGGGCGTTGGGAAGATTTTCTAGCCAACTCTTCTTATTATCAACAACCATTTTCAGCAAAATGTTAGAGAATGTTTTGTTGAATGCCATGATCTTCCCATTTTCCTGTGTGTGGTAGTGGGAGGTATTGTTAGAATGGTTGTTGTACTTGACATACATCTTCTTCAACTCAGACGCCCGAAAGTTGGTGTCGTTATCAGTGAGAATGGTGTGAGGGACTCCAAATCGGTAGATGATATTGGATCTTAAGAAGTCAATGATAGAATGGGCCTTGACCTCCCTGATTGGTACTACCTCTGCCCACTTGGAGAATAAATCTATAGCTGTCAGGATGAATATGCACTGGAGAGCTGTGGTCAGTGGATATGGTCCCATGACATCGAGTCCCCATACCTCAAAGGGCCAAGAGAACTTGGTGGAGGGGAGAGACTATGGAATACAATGCATAAAGATAGCATGAATTTGGAACGCATGTCATCTCTTGGTGAACTCGATGCAATCATGAATCATGGAGGGCCAAAAGTACCACAGTCTCTAGATCTGGTGAGATAACTTCAGCCCAGTCTGGTGGGCGCCGCAGGAACCAGCATGAATTTCCTGCATGACCTGAGAAATATCCACTCCATAGATGAAACAGAGGAGAACACCATCAAAATCATGCTTGTAGAGGATCTGATCATGACTGAGACCATTCTGGAGAATAAACTATAAGGTGTGGTGTTTGATTTTCTCACGCTCAGCTCGATCAGCCATGAGGTAACCATTTGGAGATATTCGACTAAGGGGGTCCTCTTTTCAGGAGCCACTTCATCCACTACATCTAGGGATCCTGACGTGGAGGCTCCTGTAGTAAGATGGCTCACCTGTAGGCCGTCGTCATCATCTGGGGAGACAGAAGCAATGACTCTCCAATGTGCCACGTGGATAATCAGATCAACCTGCTCGGGTTCTGCAAGTGATGCGGCCAGGCCGTTCAGGGCTTCAGCTGGACCATTTTGAGATTGAGGGAAATTATTAACTTCTAGACAAGATGGAAACTAGACCATTATCTAGAGAGTGTTCTCCAACAATGGTAAGAGTTTTAGATTTCTGATGACGTAGTCACCGTTGATATGCTTGATGACTAGTTTGAAGTCCCCTTTCACACGTAAATGGGTCACATCAATCTCAAGGACCAACTCAAGGATAGTGATGATATCATAGTACTTTGTCTCGTTATTGGTGCAACCTTCTCACAACAGGAATGAGTACGGCAGAATGGATTGTGTCGGGGTAATAGAGATGAATCCCATGCCTACCCTGTTGAGACTAGGATCATTGAGCCTCCTCCTGTGGGGTTTCGAGAAGAACCATCGAAGTGCATCTGCCAACACGATATGGCTTGGTCCTCCTATATAATCACCTCATCGGGGAAATCGAGATCCAAAGACTGGTCAGCAGGGGCCGGATGGGCAACAAGGAATTCGGTAAATGCTTTCCACTTAGTATCTTCTTGGGGGACAAACATTATATCGAACTTTTGGAGAATCACTTCCCACTGAGCGAGAAGACCTATCAACATGGGGCGATTCAGAATTTACTTCAGTGGGTCTACTCAAGATACAAACTGCACCTCGTGGTGCTGCAAGTAATGTCGCAATTTTTGTTCTGTGAATACCACCGTAAGGTATCTCTTTTCGATAGTGGGGTGTCTAGTCTCCGTATTGAGGAGCATACAACTAAAGTAGTAAAGGTTTTTCTACGTCCCCTCATTGTTCTTCGGGGTGAGAAGGGCACCATGTGATCGTTCCAGGGTGGTCACATAAAGGAATAATGTCTTTCCGAAGATGGTTTTCATAAAGAATGGAGGTTGGATCAGATACTGCTTGATCTCCTCAAAAGAAATATGACACTCTTCATCCCATTCGTAAGTGGTACCTTTCTTTAAGAGCCGAGAGAAGGGATTACACTTTCTAGATATGTTTACGTTGAATCAGCGTATGTATGATAATTGTCCTTGGAAACCACAAAGCTCCTAAATATTGCTCGGAGGATCCATCTGGATAATGGCCTTGATCTTCTATAGGTTAATCTCAATGCCCCTGTATCTGAAAACGAAGCAGAGAAACTTTCCAGAGGTGACCCTGAAGGCACACTTCAGTGGGATCATCTTTGGGTGAGAGGAATGGAGTAAGCCGAAAAATTTCTCAAGGGATTTGAGATAGTCATGATGCTGGCAAGATTTGACCACCAGATCGTCCACATAGCATTCCACCAACATTCCAAGGATCGGCTTAAATATGTGATGCACTACTTTTTGGTAGGTGGAACCTACATTCTTTAATCCGAAGGGCATGACTTTGTAATAGAAGGTACCTTGTATTTCCCTAAAGGATATGGAATCCTCATCCACGAGGGCCATTTTGATCTAGTTGTACCTGGAGTATCCATCAATAAAGTAGAGTGCTTGGAATCCAGTTGTAGCATCAATCAACAAATCCATCATGGGAAGTGAAAAATCATCCTTCGGACAGTGATGGTTGAGATCCCAGAAGTCGATGAATACTTTGATCTATCTGTTATTCTTCCTAACTGGAACAATATTGGCCCGAAATTTGGGGTACTAGACCTCCTTAAAGAAATTGGATCTGATGAGCTCATCAACATCTTCTGCTACAATGGCACCGTGAGAAGGGTACATCTTTTTGGGAGACTGCTTGAACCAGCGATGATTTACAGGGAGACCGAGGCAGTGGACGGCTACCTGAGGATCTTGTTCTGTCATCTCCTCATAACATCAGGTGAATACAACGCAGTGTTGTTTTATGAAGTCTATGTACCAATGTTGCTCCTCGGGGGGGCATGGTGGCACTAAGCAATGTGTGTCTCGATTCTACCTCGCTACTGAGGTTCACCTCTACCAACTCATCAACTGTGGCACAGATTCCCTCTTCAAAGGTAGGTGGAGCATCCTCTAAATCTTTATCTCCACTTTTATAGGGGGATCCTTGATGGAAGGAAAATCTTCTAAGTTCTCAGATCTCGTTGGGAGGCTGGTACCAGCCATAGCAGTAGTGGTCACATCATCTGAGGACCCTTGTGTTGCCGCAACCATAGAGATAAAGGATTTTGATCTGATCCCATCTGGCCTTTGGCCCAAGGGGCCATGCTTGATGATATCAAAGAAATAGTGGAGAGTTGGCTTGATCTGATTAATTCAAGCTCGGCAGAACAAGCACGTATGACATATTGTTTTTTCCATGGGGTGGACATCCCAATAAATTATGGGAGTAGGAGGCTCCGAGATCACATGATCCTAATTTTTATTAGAGTACGAGGTGATTTTCCACCATCCCTTAGACCTGGGAATGTGTTCCCCCCTCCTCCCAAACATAATGAATCATTGTCCCAAGTCCGAGGTTGTATCCACCAATCAGTGGATTGGAAAGACGTAGGCATTATCTAGATCTATTCACGGGTCGGTTACAGTCGTGGCATGCTTGACCTCATTAGTCTGAATCTTCTTTTCCTTGCTCTTATAGTAGTTGGCATTCATATAGCGGGCCTCACTAGATGAAAAGGGAGATACATCACCTTGAAGCATGCCCAATCGACCATTATGGGAGTACATGAGGCACTGGTGATATGATGAGGGAATTTTTGCATGCAGGTAGAGCCTTGGCCTTCCCACCAACGCATTGTAAGTGGTGTCTTGGGAGACTACCATTAATTTAGTGCTGGAAAATAGGCCACCAAATTGGGTCTTCAAATGGATCTTACCGATTGAAGTCTATTCCGTCCTATCATAACCTTGGATTCTTAGGTCAGAGGGACTGAAATCATCTTCATAAAATCCCAGCTTTTGCAATGTTCGAGTCAGGATTAGGTAAATTCCACATCCCATGTCAAAAATTCAGTGACAAACCTCTATTAAATTGAATTGTCTGGTGATTTACAGTGGTCGAATGTTCCCATGTATGAGAGATCCTTCATCTTTCCTATAGAATAATATAATGGCCTAGCATTCATAATTATCGACTGCTTCAGCATGAAAGGATTTAGCGGCTGCTACTTCTATCTCAAACTAGAGGGGGCTTCTTAAAGCCTGAACGAGGGCCTCATGCATATCTGATGATTGGAGAAAGGCCTTAAGGATTGAGTGACTTTCTGGGATGTTGCAAAGATTCTTAAGAACATCGTACTTCCATGCCATGCTTGAACTTCTACTTTTATGAGTTCGCTCTATGACAGAAGTTATGGTGGGCCCTGCTGATTGGACCAACAACTGACTTGTGTTGGGAATGTCCCACTTCTCACAATTCAAAGAATGTAGAGTTCCTTCCATACTGGGTCTAGCGAACTGGGACCAGTCCGGGGTGGATCGTGGTTGATCACGGTGGGGCCAAGGTAGATCTTCTTGGTCCATTAGCACAAACGACGATGGAGGCGGGCCTAACAACACCAGATGAGGAGGTTGGGCATGCTGAGCTCTGTGTTGGGCTTGTTGTCTAGTCTCAGTGGTGTGCACGGCCTACCTAGAAGTGCCAACTTCTGTTCCTCGATGACCCATATGATTGCGGCTCTACCGACGTTGGCATCGGATGGGGACGTTGGAGAGATCTGTTGGGCGCTCCCTGACATCGGGAGTCATGTCGGGATTTACCTACTCCACAGTGTTAACCGAAGCATACCCTCGACCGTCACATAAAGAGTCATCTACTACTGGACAGATTCTGGGAGAAATTTCCATATCTATGGTCATAAAGTCACCGAGAGTGCAAGATGACGATGGCATCGGCAGGGCATTTTCATTCCATTGTGTCGCCGGTGTTTGATCTTCTAGGAAGAGTCCAGTTGAGATGATGATACGGAAGTGGTGTCTATAGATTCCGAAGGCTCTGGAAAATTTAGGCATGCCCGGATGACACCATAGGAACAGGTGACTATTTTTTGAGCCATCCGATCATTATACATAGGGGGTCCATGACTACAAACCTGATGCCACTCGCCCTCACTATCGACGCTACTGTCTGTCATCACAAAGATTCAAGCTACATGCACTGGGGCCTTGACCAACCATACTATGTTGTTTTCGACCTGGTCATGGAGCCATTATTTTAACACATAGCACATTGTGAGATTATTCCCTAGGATCTGGTGATAGGGGTAGTAATTAAGGTGATCTATAAGGTTTTCCTCTTATGGTTTTCTACACTCCAGAAAACGCACAATCCCTTATTCCAAGGCACTACGGAAGTAACCAGGGACCTATGTATCGTTGAATGATTAGGTACATTTTCTCCTATCCAAAAATGGGACCCTTGTATCCTGACCCTAACAGGGGGCTGGAGGATCCTATTGAGGAGGTGTAAATCGGTTATCTTTCTTGGGCAGTGGCAGCGAATTGTGCGGGTGAACCGACTGATTTTGAGGTGGCCACTGTTGGGTGGGAGGTTGCGCCTGTGGTTGCGGGCCTCTACAAGGTTTTCGAGGTGGCACCAATTTCAATAACTCTAATCACCTGGGGACCTCTATTTGGTCCACTGTGATGGGCTTATCCCTGGCGAACTTTCTCGTGGGGACAGAAGGAGGCAACAAACGTTCCTTCTTAACCTATTGTAAGGTTTCTTCTAGGAACTGGGCCTTATCAGAGATGTCTCAAAATTCCCCAGGATAGTTCTGGGTGATCAAAGAGGGGACTAGCTTCGTCTTAACATTTCCCACAGACATCATCAGTAATTGATCCTGATTCAACCGAATGTCGAGGGAATACGTGAGTCTTTTCCACCGGGGGACAAAATTGGCAATGCGCTTATCAGGCCTCTACTTGCACTTGAAGAGGTCTGTGATACTCATTTTCCACGTGGTGGAGCTGAACTGGAAGAGGAATTAACAACGATGGTCCTCCCAGCTGGTCACCAATTCGATGGGGAGTTGGATGTACCAGAAAAATTCAGGGTTTTCCAATGTCTGCACAAAACACCGGAGTTTGGAGACTTCCTACAATGTTAGAGTTCCCAACATGGGGCCACACCTTGAGGTAAAGTAGTCCAGGTTCTGTGGATGGTACCCTGTTCCATTAAAGGGGGAGAAAGTGGGATTTTTGAAACCTGAGGGTGTTGGCATATCATCCACCCATGCAGGATATGGTTTTCCATCAGGTGGGAGTGCCACCTGTCACGTTTCCAACGCCTCAAGGTGGGCAATGAGAGTCATCATTGGATCATCTCGACGGGGTCCCTATCTTGATGGGGATCCCTAACCAGGAGTGCGTTGGAGAGTTCTTCAACATGGTAAGAAGGCCCAATGGCTCGTGGAGCAGATGGTGGAACGACCCGTGGGGAATCTGGGGGTACCCGAGTTGGGACCCTTGGATTGTCTTCCAGTTTGAGAGGGTTTGACCAGACAGACCTCACCTTCTTACCGTAAGTTCCGGCTTCAACCCTGTCTGTGGGGGTTGGATGGTGAGGATCACATAGAGATAGCTCGCCGAGGGAAAGTTGTTCCTTCCCCTGATGCCCTGGCCTATGATTTTAGTAGTCCAGTCGTCGCCTTGCAGCCCATTCATCCTAGAGGTCATCACCCAACTTCCTCTATTTGGCATGTTACTGACACAACACTTCTTTTTCGAGGTCATACTCTATCTTCTGCACTGATTCGGATGGGCTGGAGGGTTTGGCGGCTCCGAGATGCTCTTTACCCTTAACGTGATTTCGGCTAAGGACTAATGCCTCAGTGGGTGCAGGGAGACAAAGAAGGCTACTCTGTTGACGAGTAACCCTCCCCGAGGGGTCCAGTAGTTTTGGCACAACTTCAGGGGGGATGTCCCCATCCAGGAGCTGCAACTCATTTTCCTCTTCCGATAGGATGGCCGTGTTGACCACAACTCTACCGGGGGGCATGTCCTCAATGTTGCCAAGCGATTCGGGTTTCCGTCGTATAGGACTGAAGGGGAGGGAAGCCTATTTCCCCCAGTCACATATCTGTAGGTGGTGGGAAGCATCCTTAATAATCTTGTTGAGTACCTTGAAACTCTGAACGCATTGTTGTTGGAGGGGCCTATGGCGACCTAGTGACTCAGGGCGTTGGGCCACAAGGAGTTCATCCAAATCAACTAGACATAATTTCTCTCCAATGTCTTCAAAATGAGATTGGTTCCCCCAGATAATCCACTCACTAGTGACGAAGGAGGAAGTGTGTCACCTAGAGGGTTTGATGGAAACAACCAACTTCCTCTGGGGTGAGGGATTCTGGTGCGAAAAAATTCAGCACTACCACGGACCAAAATATCTCAGGGAAGTGGTCTTCTATGTGGATATTCCATAAGCTTCGTGTCTTGGATTCAGGTTCTGGCCCTTCATTTCCCCGCTCATAAACTGGAGGCGGTTGAGGAACCAATAGTGGTACTAAAGAGAACCACTGGGACGGTAGGCTGGACGGTGGAGAGTACGACGAGCGAGTCGACAAACCACCACATCTCGGGCTGTCCTCCGAAGAGTGTAAGGACATAGCCACCACATCACGATAGGATGGGATGATGGTCACAGTTCCTAGTTAAGGGGCTAGGGCTACTGGTGATGTTCTGTGCTATTTCTCACCCTCCATTGGTCCCTAGAATTTCTCTCCCTGATCTCTAGTCAAGAGAGAGAGTGCTTCTGGTGATGAAGGTGGTGATTGCATGACCATAACCTATGTGGTTTCCAAATTTTATTCCTCCTATATATACTGACGGAGGGATGTGGGAATCTGATAGACCTCGAATTTCAGGAGTACTAGGCTGATGCCCATCATTCCTACCCGAGCCCTTGATTCGGAGGAGCGAGGGGAGGGTTCCAAAGCTGATTTGTACTCTGCTTTGGATTCTGAGAAGCAAAGTGGTTTGATCTCTGTCTGGACCTTCCCAGAATTATTCTTATGCTGGAAATGACCCACCTTCCTACCCATGGATGGCTCTTCGGGACAGAGTACATTTGTGACATGAGGAGGTCCTTCGACCGTACTGGTGCTGGGGCGGAGAGGTTTTCCGCATGAGTAAGCCGGGGTGCGAGGAGCATCGGGACATATATCAAAGGGGGCATGGGGAGGACCACTGTGTGGAGCACTAGAGATGACAAGATCTCTTCTAGAACTGGTGGGAGCATGGGGAGGACCTCCATGCTTGTTTCCCCTGGTGTCATCTGTGCGAGGAAGGTCCTCGTGCTGGTCGAGCTGAACACGGGTAGGGCCTCCATGTTGGGCTCTAGTGAAGTGAATATGGACCTCACTCATCTGATTTTTGCGGTGGGGAGTACCTTCGATAGGTGTTATGAGGAGACAGGGAGGGTACCCATGTTGGAGAGTGACCATATGTGCAATGTCCCCGTACCAATAGTCGGTGGCGAGAGGAATGACTCCATATCCGGTGTAGTGGGCACATGATAGACTTCTGTACTGAGCATCACCACTGTGGGGAGGACCCTCATTTGGATTTAAGGTGGAATGGGATGGAACTTCATACCAAGACCATAAGAGGAGAATCCCGGAGTTCTCCATGGTAGCGGTACGGGGAGGACCTCCATACAGGGTGGCATTGTTGCGGGTTAGTCTATAGTGGCCACTGCATGTACTAGCGACTAAGATAGTCGATCCAGCCTACCCATGGGGTGGTTGGGGCCTCGATCTAGGTCCAGCATATGAATGTCTCTGCTCAGCATACACAGGGAGTTCATGATATGTGTTAGTGGTATCTCAAGCCATAGAAGCCACTGATTTTGATGCCCCTTGGTGGAAGTCCTCTTCGGCTTGCATCTGACACTAGCATCGGGTTAGATGGACCGAAGCTGGTCGTGCAGGTACATGGCTTACCTACTCCATGACCAATACGACTGGGTGGTGGTGATGAAGAGGCCTTGTGGGAGCCCTTTCTAGGAGCCTCTGGGCTAGAATCATAGCTTGGCTAACCCAGATATCCCCTACCTCATCGACGTAAGGCAGGGAGTCATCAAGACGTTCCGGGGAGAGGCTCCTTAAATGGTTATATGTTGGAGTGGGGAGCCATGGCTCCTAGCGTGGCCCTCGAGGTGGAATTGACGATGAGGCGCATATGCCTCCTAATCAAGGTGGGCCATATCCCGAGTCGAGAAAATACCCTCCGCCAAGTACTGGCGTATGAGGTCACTGATCACCCTTAATTGGATGAACTCTGAGGCAGAGATGGGGTGGGGCGCCCAGCGGTCGTGGCTGTTGAGACCATCATAGAAGAGGTAGAACCGTGTGGGACTACCACGCTGGTACTGCCCCTGCCTCTATGTCGTTGTGCAGGCGGTGATCGAGTTTTGGGTGCAGCAGCTTAGTTTTTGAAAGTATGGAGATTAACTCATCAGTGATGAAAGAAAAAGGGAATCTATGACCAGTTCCCAAATGTCATTCCATCTTCCATGGATGGTAAGATGGATCCACATTGACAATGTTGAAGACCGGGATTCCCAACGTTTTGGTTACCCCAGCTTCTGGTGAGTTGCACGCCAGGCCCACTATTTTCTTGGTGGGACCCAGTGCCAGATAGCTGGATCTGGTGACATGCTAATCCACTGACATCTCAAACTCTACTAATCTCCATATGGATGATATGATCTTCATGTCAGGTTCACCATTTCTGTTTTCGAATCTTTCGTTGGGGTGCACACATCCATCCTGTTGGAGGATGGCGACGCTGTTTATTTCCCCACACTCCCACCTTCCAAAGGTGGGAGGCATCTATTCCTTGTTCAAGGATGTATGCTCCTTGATCAAAAAGAGATAATGGGATGTCAGTTGTTCCTTCCATGGATTCCTCTTCAGAACTCGTTACCTAGTCCGAGTCTCCATTACAGATTTAAGACCTTTTTTTTAAAGTCTTCCTAGTGTCATATCTTTATGGACACCAGTTAATTACACTTCTTCTGTTAGGACATTCCAAAGGGTCTAGTAAGGGAAGTAACCTTCGGTCAGTTTAGTAGTCACGTTGTACATCACTGGTGTGTCTAGACATTGTGACCCTAGCGTATCTAGGTTTCTTCTGCTTATTATACGGCTTCTCGAGGGCGCGGAAGCCCAAGGAATCCCACGTCGAACGCTGTGAATTTTATGCCATAGGAAAGTATTTGAGGTTTTCCTCAGGTTTCCATGTTTAATATAGGATATGCTATGAGCATAATGTCTAGCGGAGACAGATTGGACCGATCAGAACACTGATTAGAGTGGATCAGATGGGTGATCCCCTTGGTGGGGACACTGGTGTTGGGACCAATGTGTGGTTAGATTTTTGGTTATTGTTAAGGGGAATAGGGAATGAGGTGGCATGATCCCACAAGGATGTGGCGGCCGATGTAAAAAACAGGATGGATGACAGAGGGTTTAATGAAGTAGGTGTAAAATGAGATGGAGTCGACCCGAGGATGTTCGTGATGTTGGGATTGAGTCTCGAAGAGACCACCTACGTATCCCTGTGGTAGGGAATCAAAGTACACATAGTTCGATATGACGATGTCTTATCGCAGATTTGGGATTTCAACGGCTTAACGCTGGATGGTGGATCGCAATGGCTTACTGCTGGATGGGGTCACAATGTCTTACCACTAGACGGGGTCGCAGCGACTTACCGCTGGACAGGGTCACAACGGCTAACCGCTGGACGGGGTTGAACCTCATGGAGGCTTCCTACGTACTTTATCTAGGAGAAAAGGATTAAACCCACGTAGTTCCTATGGGATTGGGGTTGGTGAACCGATGTGGAGGAGGACCTGGGGTCCAAGGGTTGTTGATCTTGAACCTCAGGTAGGTTCCCTACATACCTTGCCTTGGCATGGATCAAACTTCACATAGATCAGATGGGGGAAACAACTTACCGCTGATTGAAGTCCATAGTTTAATGTCATGTAGGACGGGGGTGAACCGACGTGAAGGAGGACCAGGGGCCCAGATAGATGGTGGGATTGAACCTCATGGAGGCTTTCTACATACACTACCTTGGCAGGGATCAAAGTCCATGTAGTTCAGAATTAGTGGGTGAACCGAGGTGAAGAGGGGTCGGGGCGACCGGTTGTTGGGATTGAACGTCAGGAAGGATTTCTATGCACCTTGTCTCCACAAGGATAAAAGACCATGTAGTTCAAAAGGGGTGTTTGGTGAACCGGCATGAAGATGGTTGGGACCAATGTATGGTGAGAATGAACCTTAGGGAGGCTTCCTACGTACCATGACTTCGGAAGGATCAAAGACTCCGTAGTTTAGGTGGAGTTTGTTTGGGTCTTACACTCTAGGAAGCCCGGAGAGGATGTCATGGATGATTTTTGATCAAACAACACGTCAGTCATGCTCGGTGTGAGAAAAAAGAGACAGCAAAGACCTGACGATCAAATCACAAATGGTGCGTCTGTGGGAAGTGGATTGGGGATTACATGTATTTAGCTTCCCAAAAAGGAAACAGGGTCTTACGCTTTGTCCGCATCCCAAAGATGAAACAGGGGATTACACGTGGTCCATAGCCCAAAGAGGAAACAGAGGCTTACACATGGTCTGCAGCCCAAAGTGGTGATGGAGATCGGGAATTACTCTGAGAGGGAGGCCCGAGTGGTGAAAAATCCCAGAAAAAGAGGGAGTTGGCACCCATGAAGAGAGGAGGAGTAGGGGTGCTGCCTCTTGCAAGGAATAATAGAGGCTTGCACTAGGGTGGTTGCCCATTTCCCGTAGATGGACTCCACTCCAATAAAGAGGATGTCATTCCAAGTGAGGAATGATCTCACTCACGTGGAGACTAATGGGCATAAATAATGTCCATCGTGGGGTGCCCCGCGTGCAAAGCATGGGGGGAGGTCATAGTTTAATGTCATGTCCTAGGGAAGATAGGGCTTGGCAGTTTAATGTCCTGCAACTCAGACAATGGTGGGTGCGCTCCGCACCCCTAGGACTTACATAACCGATACCCACCCACCCTTGGGAGAAGGAAGGCATCGGTAATGTCATGGCTAGGGGGTGTCATGAGATGATACCATTGGGGGTCCACGTTTGTGTGGATAAGTGTAGAAGCAATAGTCGTTAGCGTTCCTACACGAAGAAGGATGAGGCAAAGCAACGCAACTGAAAGCATCGCCCATGGGATTTTGAAATTGGTATGTGCAAACCTGAGGGGCCACACGGGAAAAGAGCGCATGATGCAGGAGTGTCGCGCATAAGATAGGCTAGAACCAGGTTCCTCAAGGTGAGTGCGGCACATGGAGTGCATGTAAGAGAATGGGTCAGGGAAAGATAGGAGATTCATGTTCAAGATGCAAGGATTGTGCGCACGATTAAGAGGTTGTGCACAAGAGGTACGAGTGGTGAGAAAGATGGAGGGGTTACGCGCAAGATGGATGGTTTGCGGGCAAGTTGGACCAGTGGTGTGCAAGCCCGAGGAGTTGCGGAGGAGACAGACGGTTCGTGCACCGGTTGGATGGGTTGCGCACAAGAGTTCTTGACATAGAGGGAACTTGTGTGCACGATGGGACCACTTGCGCGCAAATAACTTTGGGAAGAGACGAAATTTACGAGGATCAGAGGGCCCATTAAAAGGTTCCCCAGGAGACCTATCATGTAACAACCAATAATTGAACGCCATGGGTTTTTTCACACTGTCTTTGAAGACGGGGTTTTCATGCAGCAGAGCATCAGTTCGTCATTGGGTACCATTTCTGAAGTGTGGGGATACGGTTCATTTTATAGTAGGATTCCTCAGAGTGGGAAGTAAGAGCCTAGCATGAAAACTCTGGTTAGTCGTTGGCTTGAGCGCATAGAGGGGGTCGGGTGCACAAACTCCCACTCGACATCACCTTGCAGGTGGACACGGAGTCGAGAATGCAATGCCCCGTTCATCACCACCTTTGGTGCAAAAATAGGGTCGGGCATGCAAACTCCCGTTCGTCGTCGCCTTCAGCGCGGAAACGGGGTCGGGCATGCAAACACCCGTTCGGATTCTCCTTCGGCGTGGAAACGGGTCTGGTAGTGGCCAGTTGTGAAGGATGGGGCTTTTCGCATGGAAGGGAAGGCCGGCGCGGACGGGTTTGCACGCCGGAAATCCTCTTGTGTGCATCTCCCCAATCATCCGCGAGCCCACCTCCCAGGCCCTAAAATCTCCTATTTTTCATCCCGGATTCATTCATTGCTCTTTTATCCACCTGATGCGGCCCTTCTCTAAATTTTTGCGTCAACAAATGCCCCGCCCCCCTCAGAATAGAAGCCGAAAGGGAACCCTAAGGTCAGATCCCTACCACAAACACAATTTTTCCCAGCGCCCCCCCCCCCTATCAGTGCTAACGAAAAAGCATTGATAAAGGGGGGGTCCTTTATCAGCATTCAAAAAAGCACTGATAAAGTACCCCTTTATCAGAGCTTTTTTTAGCAATGATAAAGCCCCCCCCCCTATCCGTGCTTTTTTAGCGCTGATAAAGGGACCCCCTTTATCAACGCTTGTTTAGTAGCGCTGATAATGTGTCGAATTCAAAACAATTAAAATTAAAAAAAATATTAAAATATTAATATATAAATATAGTTATATTGATATAGATATAATTTTTAATTTTTAATTATATTTTAGATAAGTATAAATGTACATTAACACTTAATATACTTAATATATAAGATATTTACTGAAAATGGCTTCTTAAAAAATTAAAAAAATATTTTTAATTAATAATTTTCTAATTATATTGGAGTAGTAGTCATTTAATAACAATTTTAAGACTAAAAAAATTAAAAAAAATTAAAAAAAGATCCAAAATAAGTTGAAAACGCAACTCAAACTTCAAACGGTCATAACGTTTGATCCAGGTGTCCGTTTGAGCTCTGCCACATATCAAATCGAAGCCTGCGATGAGCTCTACGTCATTTTAACCCTGGGTAACACCGGTTAAGCGTTTTTCAAGGCCAAAAGAAGCCCATAAGGCCTCCAAAACTGAGTTTTTAGTCAGGGTACGCAGATATTTTAACATTTTGTGGGTTTTCAGCCTCGTTTGATGGGGTATTATTGGCTTTTGTGGTGGGGAATTAATTTATTCCTAGGTATTACATTCATATTGATATTATATCTTTGAAATTTTATCGTTTTCTATAATGAACTTCTATTTATAATCAAATATATAAAAATATGTACATATTTTTTATATATTCACACCTAAAAATTAAATTTTTAAAATAAATAATTAAACATATTTACATATAAAATATATTAGCTCTATCTAAATAATAACTAATATCCATTTTATTTAAAATACCAATATATGAATATTTATATAACTACTACTTATTAATATAACTATATATATATATTAATCTAGCTATATATATATATATATTAATATAACTATATATATATTAATATTACTATATATATATATTAATATCACTATAAATATATATATTAATATCAATATAAATATATATATTCATATAACTATATATATATGTATATTAATATATATGTATATTGCTATACGAATAAATATATATATATATATATATATAGATATATATTAATATAACTATATATAGATATATTAATATAACTATATATATATTAATATAAATATATATTACTATACGAATAAATATAACTATATATATATAAGTAGAGATATATATTAATATAACTATATGTATATATTAATATCACTATATATATTAATATAACTATATATATTAATATAACTATATATATTAATATAACTATATATATATTAATATAACAATATATATATATATAACTACATATATATTAATATAACTATATATATATATATTAATATAAATATTTATTACTATACGAATAAATATAACTATATATATATATATATATCATGAAATAGCAAAAAAATCAAAATAGAGTAGTGGTAAGGGCTTAGGCGTGCAGGGGGGAGGCCTTGAGTTCAAAACCTGCTGAAGGAAGAGGCGCGCGCATGGGGGTGGATGTTGGGGGTTAGCGCTGATAAAGGGTGGAGGGGGTGTGTGTGGGAGCTGGAGGGGTTAAAAAGTGTTGTTAAAAGGGGGTATCAAGCGCTATAAAAGCCCCCCCCACAATTGACATGATTTTTTTTTTAATTTTTTGTAATTTTTTTAAATTTTGTTAAATTTTGTTAAATGTTTTCTATTTTTTTAACTTCTATCAGTGCTTTTTTAAAAAGCGTTGATAAACGGGTCCTTTATCAGTGCTAAAACAAAAGCGTTGATAAAGGAAGTGCTGATATAGGACCCCTTTATTAGCGCTAAAAAAAGCGCTGATAAAGGGGTACTTTTATGAGCGCTTTTTTTAGCACTAATAAAAGACTACTTTTATCAGCGCTTTTTTTAGCGCCGATAAAAGGGGTCTTTATAAGTGCTTTTTTTGAGCGCTGATAAACGGGACCCCGTCCTCTTTATCTTCTCCGTCTTTAACAGCGCTTTTCCTAGAATTGTTAAAGGCCCTTTTAGTGCTGATAAAGGGAGTATTTGTAGTAGTGGATTCTGAGGGTACACCGAAAAATAGAAAAGACAAATTTGGCGGTGCGCAAAAACACATTTTGTGCATGCAAGAGTGTTGCAATCATATGAGTGTTGCACTCCCAATAGTGTTTCACGTTCACGTAAGACGCATCAAAGCTTTATAAATACGCCGAGACCCCCCCCCCCCAGGCCCTACTTTGACTTTTTCTACACGACAGGCTTTGTTGTTCTTGTGCGTGAAAATAGTACTGATCCGCAGGTCAGATTCCGCGAATGACTTGGATTTTTGCGCACCATCTGAATTTTATCCATGGGAATCAACCTTCTTTTTCACTACCACCACTTTTGCGTGCCGAATCTTCTGCCTTTCGCACTGATCCCTTTCATGTTCTAAAAATGGCCACTCAACGGACCGACGTCGAGAGGGAAGTTTCCGCTTCTACAAGAAGAACCCAAATGATCATGAAGCCTCAGATTCTTCTTGCGAGGAGGGTTATGTCTGATAACCAAATGCTTTCCATCATCCATTCAAAAGCTCAAAAGGATTACATCCGGAGTGGTGGGCTACCGCTTTGGAACTTTGTTTTTCTTGAAGAGGTGATGATGCCCATTTTGGTGACGGACACAGCGCAGTCGTGGGTGACACATGAGGATATTCTTCCATAATTCCACATTACCAAGAACAGTCATCCTATAGGGGAAACATAGAACACAACCATCTATGTCCTAAATTCGAAAACCAAGACGGTTTCCAGAAGCAATCTTGCTCCCGAGGAATCTCCCTCTATTTATGAAAGTACTTTCAGAAGTAGTATTACTGACGAGACGAAGGGAAGGTAGGAGTGGGATTTCAGATCTGAGGGAAACATTACAAATGAATGGGCATGGTCATAATGTGTACATCAGACATGCGAGGAATTTGTGCCAGAGCTGCGGGACATTAGGCTTTTTGAGGCCATTTGGACGTCTCAATTCCACTTTTACCGACAGGAGGACTTCGTAGTAGAGTTGTTCAGTCACTGGTCGCCTGATACCAACAATTTTCCCCTCCATCATGGGGAGGTGGACCTCTTTCTATGGTATGTCAATTATATTAGGGGAATACCCTTGGAGGAGTATTAGTATGATGAGTTCCTCGCAACGGAGAATGTATTGGGGGATAGGACCCACACCCCAGTCCAGTCATGGCACCTGCTAGAGCTGGCTAAAGAGGAACTCATAAAAAAATCCAAATGGACATACCCTATTTGGGTTGGTTTTTACTCTTCATGACCCAGGACATGGCTACGAAGATGCCAGGCCGAGGGAAGAAATGCCCGAACACATCTTAGAGGGGAAAATCATGATCATATTGGAAGATTTTGGAGACATGAGAGTATCGATCGCGGGCCATTGGCATCAATTAAGGTCGAGACCCGAATGTGCGATATGCCTAGTTCCTCGACGCATTCGTGAGCGGATGGTTTTTACCTTTGTGGGACATGAGGATGGGAGTTCACCCAAGGACCCTAGTGACGGCCGGGATTATGGCGGAAAAGAACAAGGCTATCCTAAGCATACCTGTGTTGGCTAGGCTATACAGTATTCTAGGGCGCATGTTGAGGAGAAGTACGCCTAGGAGGATATACATACCATTCCATATCTTCCACGGTTGGGTCACAACCCACTGTGGTGGGTATAAATTCCTGAATTTCATTCTCCCTTGGTAATGGTAAGAATCCATCCCTCTCGAACATCGCTGGGATCCGCCTATTGATGCTCAACGATGATAGAATCAAGCTCAAGATTAGTAGTCACACTCACTTCAACTTCCACCCATTCTGAACCCCAGTCACCCAAATTGTAGATGATGGGTAGGGATCACTTGAGAAGAGGGAGTACATGTAGAGCATCTGGGGCAGCATGCTGGTGGCCTGAATTGATGGAAAAATATTCTACAAACCCTATGTGCCGACCAGGTTCACCAGGTAGTTCGGTTGTATGCAACGGATTCCTAAGAATGTATATACAGTGGTTCAGGAAGAGAGGGATCCTTGTATTCTATGCCAACTGTTGCTTATTTTCATGAAGGTAGGCCTGGGAGAAATCATCACTCATCCACCCACTACTGTCAGAGTCGGTCTGTTAATAGAGTATGCCGAACACTAGACGAGAATGTACCCTGAGGCAATTCTTTTGAAACGCATTCATCATATCAAGGAAACTAGTTCAGATCCTGAAGAGCAAGATGGTAGATGAGGTTTTGTGGGGAAAGTGAGGAAAATAATGTGTCAGGAGATAGCATGGTGTGGGCTGGTACTTCATTGGTGGGGGCATCACAGACCGAGAATGTGCCTCTACCCTCTGGGGAAGGGTTGTCTCGTGCACAGCCTCGAGGTCTGACTAGGGAACTCCCAGGAAAGAATCTCATGATTTTTACTTGAACATTCCATGTTTATTTCCTAGGGTAGTTATTATAGATCTGGGCATGAGTTTAATATCTTCTGGAGATAGGAATAGAGTAAATGTATTATGGGGACAAAATGGGCATATGGTTAACATCTCAAAGAGATGAATCAGAATGTATTTTTGAGATGGATCTGATCATGGTATTAAGGAGTTTTACAGAAAAATCAGAACATCCTATTGATATGGATCGGGTCATATGCCTAACATCTTGTGGAGACTTATCATAATTCCATATTGAGATGGTTTGGGTCACATTATTAATTTCCAGTGGATATGGATCAGAGGGTCATATTGATAGGGATGATAATACATGCTTAACATCATAGGGAGATAGATCATAACATCATATTGATATGGATCATGTGGTTATGTGTGTCCATGGGGGAAATATCTTCACATTGGAATGGATGGAGTGTGTCCCTAGGAGGGAAGATTTCACATAAGGATGTGGGTGGGATTGTAATTTAAGGAGGTTTCCTTTGTATCTTCTCTAAGATACAATCATCCAAATACTTTTAGTTTTATGGAACAGTGTAAGGTTATGTGATAAGAATGATCCATGTAGTTTAAAATCATGGGGTAATTAAACTCGTTTCATGGAAGTAATGTTGATGAGGGATGGTGTGGGGTTATGCATTGAATCTTCCTGATGATGTTATGAGTAGAGATGGTGTGATTGGAGATTATGCAGGTAATCTTCCCAATGAAATAGGATCACTCAATTTGAAATAGTGTGGGGATTACACATGGATGTTGTCTCTTGCTGGAGTATCATCCCCTGATGGGGAAGGATAGTATGGGGATTTTTCATGGAAGCTTCCCTGGGGTGGAGTTTCTTCCCATGGGGGTGAAGACGGTGACATGACATGATGATCGTACATGGGGCGTCCTGTGTTTATCAAATAGTGTAAGAGGTGTGCGGTCATCCAATGTGAGTCGTACACAGAGCATTCAGTTTTCATCTCCTAGTGTAAGGGGATAGTTTTACATCATTTTCCTAGGAAATTTTCTTGCATTTTAACATCACATGATAATAATGTAGTTCTAGTATGTTTTTCATAAGGCATATCAGATGTGGTTTGGGATTATAACCATTGGGGGACTGTATCAAGGTGACACAATGATCCAATATAAGGATTTCCTTCTAATATGGGATAATAGATTCCCATGATGATGCCACCTCTAGGGATTATGTCAAAACCTCTCATGTGCCTCTAGGGATGACATTTCATTGTCTCATCCATCGATAAGTTGAAATCATGTGGCCTAACATTAGGGTACCTATGATTATGAGAGATAAGAATTGTGGTATCTATTATTAGGAGTAGTAGGTAAGAATATGGATTAATCTGCACTTGGAGTAAACTATGAGGAAATATAATTCGGTGGTATCAATCTCACAGAAATTCTGGGTGTGGATAAACAAATTATGGATTGGTATGGGATCCCTAGGAACTCAATATTTGGGAAATGTTTTCAGCTGAAAGGAGTCACCATAGAGAGGCTCAGAGGTGGTTCTTTGTGAATATTGGGGCCTCAATAAGGTTTGGGGTTTCATGAATCCCAAGGCTATCTTAAAGGCCAGGGGTCTCATGAAGGAGTATGCACTGTGAAAAAGGATGACAATATCATAGAGTAAATTCACGATTCCCATGGGGTGGGTTTCATAAAGGGATAGTTCCTCTCAAATCCTCATGTACCTTTTGGGGAATTATTCTTACATGAAGACCATGTAATTTCACAGAAGGTATCTCTACCATATTTTGAGGGTCTAAAAATGGATGGGAGGTGGTTTCATGAAGGATGGATACCTTTGGAGGTCTGTCCCTTCATTCATTCATGGAGCTCCTGATTATCACAAGTTCAAATCTGTTCTTTCTAGAGAAAAGGTTTTTCACATTAAGAGACAAACATAGGGGGTTTTCATAGGACCTAGGTAGGTGAAGTCATTGGTTTCATGATTTATGGAGTATTTCACTAGGATTTTTGATCTTCTAAAAACGATGGGGCTCTATAAACCCAATTTACGCTACATGAAGGTTACCATCAACCCTTCACATGGCCCAAGAAATATAAGAAAGGGGGATCTCTAAGTCCAGACATAATCTGTGTATAAGAGAACTTCAATACTCTACATGAACATGCCTTATCTAGCTATGTACATTCTTGAAGATGGGGACCTTTGTGAATATAGTCCCTTAAGTGAGTTTTTGGTCCATTTTGGTCCATATTTTCTAAAAAATCGGTCTTTCATTCCTCAACCACTCCTGCGAAATACATATTTTGGTGTAATTAATTTCTAATAAATTTTCTAAACCAAGGAAACCAAATAATAATATTGTATTTTAATATATAAACATAATTCTTCAAGAAATAACTCAATCTTTTCTGAGTATTTTGTTGCTATGTATTTTTGGGTTTAGGATATGAGTACTTCTTGTTGTATTATAAATAAATTTTTACACATAATTTTTTTAATAAAACCACTTATGAGTTGTGGACTGGTTTAAATCCAAAAATTTCTTACTTCATATCTTTTGGGTCAACATATTCATCCACGATACAAAACATATGTTATATAAATTTGATCCAAAAATAGATAAAGGAATTTTTATTTGTTATTCAATAACTAGTAAGGCTTGTAGAGTTTCAAATAAAATAAACAATGTTGTTGAGGAAACGATTCATGTAATTATTTTAATCCTATGATTTTTTTTGTAAAACCATCAAAAATTCATAATTATGGTGATATTTTAAAAAATCCTTTTATTAGTTTACTAGAAATTTATTTACAACTACAAATTATAATGTCTCTAGAACAAAGACCATCAGATTTTTAATATACATAAATTACATGAAGAGAAGATGAAATTTTTTTATTAAATATCATCTTAATAATTTACGCAAAAATATATATCGATATTAAGGAATCATTCTTTAGAATATATTATTGGATTTTTAATTCAACCAGTTAAAACTATAAGTTCCTTAATAAATCCCTTTGATCATTATGTCTTCCATACACAATTTGAACTTAAAATAGTAAATGGTGATTTAGGTTATAAAATTTGGATAAGGGGCATGAAAGAAGAGACCAATAAATTTGAAATAAACCATGTTTTCACCTTAGTCAAACATCTTATAGATATAGTAGTAATTAAGGTAAAATGATTTTTTAAAATGTTTTGAAAGTGGAATTATTATTAGAAATAAAGAAAGTATTGTTGATAAAGGTAATTTCTAAGAAGAAGGCATGATCTATGGAAAAAAAATTAACTGGTCAATAGATTAGAATCTATTAGGATATTATTATATTTAATAGTTCATTTGAATTTTACTTTATTTTAAAAAGATGTGAACAGTTCTTTCCATGATGGTCATATTCAATTATAAGTTTATGTTGAAAAACATCTTAATTTTAAATATATTAAAATTAATGATAAATTATTCAAACTTACTAAAAGACTATATGGATTTAAAAAATCCCTAACGTCTTGGTATGACAGGCTTATGATATATTAACATCAAAATAATTTTGTTACATTAAGCTTTAAAATAATCCTTTTCATTGAGGAATGTTTTCAAAAACTCAAATGTTATTCAAATATATGTTGATGGAAATATTTTTGGTTAAACCAAAAAAATATATAATTCTAATGGTTATTATAAACTTTTGAAAAATGAGTTTGAAATGAGAATGATGGGAGAAACAAAATCTTTGTTTCTCTAATGTCTCTATTTTGGCTAGGTAGATATTTTAAATTTATCAACTAATATTTTTAGAGCTAGGTACATAGACAACCTGAGATTCTGAGACATAGAGAGATTTGATATTGATATTATATAAATATTAAGTATATTCTATCACATGCATGCTTTTTTTATATAGTAGAATAAATATAAAACAAAAAATATGATGGGAAATATGAGGCCATAGTTAAGTTTGTAATGTGGGTATTACAATAGGCATTATATGAATGTTTTTTACATCATGCACTTTTATAAACGGCATGCTAGTAACAAGGAACACAATGGAAACTTGTAGAATGGGGAATTAAAAAAATTCATCACCATATTGGTGAAACTTTATCATCTCTAGTGATCTAAACCCCAGTGAGGTCCAAGGATATTTTTTGAATGTTTTAAAGAACATAAATTAAACAATAATTACTATCTTCTCTGAATCTAAGAGTGCACGACTATATCTTATCTCTAGTGACCATTTCTCTAAGTATCAGAAGTTGAACCCCTCTCTATCACCCACACATGATTCAAGAGTACATGAGAACATCATTCTTCAGAAACAAGGTGCTAGAGAGAGGAACCAAAAATTCCTTTGACATAATTTCAATCACCAAGATATCACCCCTTTGATCTGTGAAGGGGATTAAAGATCAAAATAGTGGAAGGGATATTTCTCTCTCTTTTATTTGGTAAGAGAAGATTTGATATCTTAATCCATTATAATGAATAAATAGATGGAAAATAGATTCTCCAATACTTATATATTTCAGGATAAATGCCCATAAATCATTCCCAGAACCCCATATATCCAACACCCACTAAATAATCTATAAATGACTCATTATGACGAACTAACTATGTAATAAATATCATTTATATTATATAACCTACTCGAAATATATAATAAATATATTACATAAAAATTCTAATCAATTAACCTGACTTGTATTTCCCGTAATATTAAATGAACCTTTTATATTAGAATATTTTTTTCATATAATATTTTTCCATGAATTCACTAAATACCTTATAAATACATTTAGTTACATAATTTCAACATAATTATTCTATAATAGAGTATTAATGAATTTATTTATTCTGTGGTGATCATTTATTCTTGGGCACATCTTAGACCCCATGGTGGGGCACACCATGTATTATATTCTTATTTAATAGATTAGTGATGACTCTTGAATAAACAATTTTTTGTGACCCACTACTACCCTATCTCGATAGTAGGGAATATTATTCACAAACGTGAAGTGGATTCTGAAACCCCATGATTTCTTCTAAAGGGACGAGGAATATTCATAGAAATGAAAATCATTCTATGAGAACACACATAATAATATAATATGTTTTCCTCATAATATCTCATAATGTAGGATGTACAACTTGTTTCATCATACATACTTTATTTATTATTCGTTGATGTAACCAAACCAACTTACCTTCAATTACCATGGTCATGGATGTAGTAAAGGTACTAATATCTTGACCAACTAGGCCCATTATTTTACTTCCTCAACTTGGAAACAAAAAATTCCATCTTGATCATTCAACCAATACCATACATCCAAATATATAAACAACACTATCTACCGCTCCATGACATCAATTTCAGGGTTTTTTAATGAATAAGATAATGCGATCAAACTATTCACATTGATAATGATCTCAATTATGTAGACTAATAGACATTTTTATAAATAGGAACAACCAATTAAACCTTAAACATGTGGTTATCCTATGGGAGGTTTTTTCCTAAAAACCCCATATCCTTGGGATCACCAAGGGAGAACTGCAGGAGAAAAAGTCTCAATTCTTATTGGCCCCCATCACCTAATAATCACACATCATCTTTGTCATGCCACTATGTTGTGTCAGGAACATAGGACATTACATTAATATTATTATCATGGTAAATCAAGGTTCTCATCATAGAATGGTAAGTACTATAACATTTTTATATGACATGTAATATAATGAGATTACCATAAACATAGATGATGCATAAGTATCAATACTATTCTAGAAAGATAAACATAAGTATATATCAAACTGTATACATGTAATTGTTCTCAAAGTATATACATAATTTGGGTCTAGGTAACCCACTTACAATACTCCCACATTCACTATATCCAACTACTAAAATGTCGCAACCAATTATGTCTCCCATATTAATAATGATTTTGCTAAGATATGGCTTTAATCAGAGGTTTTACCACATTATCATTTATCAATACTCTATTAAATATTACTTCACCACTCGGAGAAAAATCCCTCAAGAGATGAAACATTCAAAGTATATACTTCATCATTTGGTGTGACCTAAGATTCTTGGAAAGAACCACTACTATAGTATTATCACAGTAAACTAGAACATGGTTTTTACATCTAGGTGCAACACCAATATCTATGATGAAGTTGCGTATCCAGAATTATTCCTTCACTGCATTGTAAGCTATGATATACTTGGATTCTGGTATAGAATCCATAACCACATTTTTATTTTAGATTTTCCATCTCACTAAACTACCATTTTTGGAAAAACCCCGAAATGAAATTTTAGATCATCCTGATCTCTCTAGAAACTAGCATCAGTGTAACCCCTCGATTCCAGTTACTCATCTCCTTGATACACCAAAAACATATCATATTTGAATCTCAAATACTTTTGTATTGTTTTGACAGCTACCCAATGAAGCTCACCTGTATAAGCTTGATACCTTCCCACCATTCTTAATGAAAAGGCCGTATCAAACCAAGTACATAATATGGAATACATGACTGATCCCACTTCCAAGGCATAATGGATTCTACTCATTCTTTCAATCTCTTCATGTGCTTTTAGATGCATTAACATGGAAAGACTGATACCATCACTACTACAAATATGGACTTTATCTGCACTATAAAAGGACATTATCATCGCTAAACAAAGTGACGTTAATCAAGGCGAAGATAAAGCGGTTCCCTTTTATCAGTGCTCAGAAAAGTGCTGATAAAGGCCCATTATATCAATTCTGAAGAAAGTACGGATAAAATGGGCCTTTTATCAGTGATAAAAATAGTGCTGATAAAAAGGGTCCTTTATCAGCACTTTTTTAGCGCTATCAATGGTCCCTTTTTATGATTTATTTTTAAAAACACTGATAAAAGTTAGAAAACATAAAAAAAAATAAAAAAAATATTTTGGAGGGGTTTCAACAGCACTTGAATCCCCCCTTCAATAGCGCCCCCCCCCCCCCCCCCCCCATTGCATCTCGTACACCCTAGCCACTGCCCTTGCCTTTAACAGCACCCCTAGACCCTTTAACATTGCTAGGAATTATTTCCTACCTATGCGCATGACCTGCCTTTCCCAAGATTCGAACTCGGGACCTATTGTCAACTTACCTAAACCTTTACCACTACACTATATTGTATGGCTCTTCATTTATTAATATATCTTTTTTACTTATATATATAGTTATATTTACTCGTATATTAATATATATATATATAAACATATATTTAGTTATATTAATATATACATATTTAGTTTTATTAATATATATATATATATATATTCATATATTAATAAATATATATATACGTATATTAATATATATAAATCGTTATATTTAAATACTAAAATATTTATTTTTATATTAATATATACTTATAAGATCAGTTTTGAATGAATTTATAAAATATTCTTTTTATGATTGTTTATAAATAAATAAATACATATATACAACACACACACACACACACACAAACATATGTGCACATGAAAGGATCATCACACGCTACACGAATCAACAACGCCCAACACACAAAACAAAATCTAGCATTTAAAACTTTCAATTGACAGTTAAATCATGTCAACACATTAAATCATTCAATTAATGTAAAATTCATGCCCACAATTTCAATTAACACATTTCACGGTTGAAAAATCAAAAAATTTAAGAAAATGAAATTTTAAACACAAATCCCTTCCAAAAAAGATGTATGTATTTAAAATTTTCAAATAACACCTGAATTATTATTTTAAATCAGTAACCAAATTAAAATTTAAAAAAAATATGATTTCTAATATCTTTTAAAGAATCCAACACAGCATCGGTGAATTTGTAATCATGTATTTTAATCACAATAAATTTTATAAATGATATAATAAATATGAGTTTAATTAACTAGTAAATCACGTTCAAATATATTTTTTAAAGATAAATTGACATTGAAAAATTGAAGTCAAGATGGAAGTAAATTTTAATAATTAAAATGTAAAAAACAGAAGAAGAAAAATCCAATTCAATATTTTTATTTTATAAATGATTCAAAATTGAAATCAAATCATGATGGAAACCCTGTCGTGTAATCGGAAAATACGTGACCAATATGAGAAGGTAATGTCATCATTGGAATTGTCTTTTAATCAGCTAATGAGATTCTCTCATATCTTTGGGGTAAGGGGATGGAATATAGATCTCAAATTACAAACCTAAAAATAAACATACAATGCACATAGAAATCAATCCAGAGATACTCAAATTCGAGACCTCGCAGACACCCCACAAGACCACAATTATTGGGCCAGACTCTATTATAAATGATTTAATTACAAATAAGGATGACAATGAGTTGGATACCAATAAAATTTGTGACGTACAGACCTTAACCAGTTTCTTTTTTACCGAACTCTAACTCTAACCTCTGTCCATTTATTTTTTAAATTCACAACATTAACCCTACCTTATTATTTTTAACTACCTATTTATCTAACATAACTCTTTTAAATACCCAAATAGAAATTTATATATTTAAATTTTATTTATAAATATAGAATACCCATGTCAATAAAGTAAGTAAATATTTTTTATAATATTTTATTCATTTGAAAACATGTAATTAAATAACTAATAATAATTAATTTAAGAGAATTCAAATTAAAATTTTATTTATAAATACAATATGTGTCAAATTTAAAATAAATAATAGGTTTTTTTAATATTAATTACATTTTAAAAATATATCGATTAATTAAAAATAATTAACATAATCGATTTCAAGTTTATGGTATCCTAAATGTACTACACTAACTCGACTTGTGTGATTAATTTTTATGATTTTTTTTTGAAATATACAATTTTATCAATGCTAGGAAAAATCACTGATAAAGCCACCCTTTTTCAGCACTACTAAAAAATCATTGATAAAGGGGCCCCTTTACGATCGCTAAAAAAATCACTGATAAAGGGTCACTTTTATCGGCGCTAATAAAGTGTGGTGCTACGGAAACCCAATTTTGTGGTAATACATTTTACATTGTCAACAACCCTTTCATGGATTGTTCCATGGTGTACCCTTTGATTTTCTTTTCAATATATGTAATTCAACTTAGCCCAAGAAGACTCTAGGATATATTTTAATAGATATTGATCTCTAAAATGTATCATGCTTCACAAAATACTTTCATAGAGAATTATTCATTTAACCATGTCATAATTAACAATAATATGTACACTCCATTTCCAATAATTAATATTTTATCATCATATAATACAATGAAAATGATTTCATTCACATTAACCATTTTATAGACATTTGAATTTCTTTTGTTCTGGAAAAAACCAAATTATCTTATTGAAACATCAAAATAGACATTCCATGATGGTGATTCATGCTTCAACCAATAAATGGATCCCAGTATCATACACACATTTTCAATATTCTTTGACTTTATAAACTCTTTAGGTTGAATCATATAGATATTTTCATCCAAACTCACATTTTGAAAAGTATTTTAGGTATCCATTTTCCAAATTTCATAATCATATAAGGCTTATATTTCATGTCATAATCTAATGTATTTAATCATCGCTACAGGTGATAAGACTTCATCAGAGTCTATGACTTAATGTTTCATGAAACCCTTTGATACTAGTCATTCTTTATAGGTATTGAATTTACCATCCATTTCCAAATTTTTCTTGAATACCCATTTTCAACCAATGGGTTATACATCTGCTTGTGTTTCTATTAAAATCCAGAATTAATTTTGGTACTTGGAATTCATCTTAGAATACATGTAATTCTGGTTTATCACACACTGTGAGTAATGTTTAACCTAAATTAGTGATAAAAATCATATCATTCTAGTTATCTAACCTCTCATGTACACCAATGAAATACTTGTGTCTTGGGAACATCTTTATATTCCACTTATTCTTATAGAGATGGTTCTTATTCAAACTCTAGTTAATCTGCAACATCAAATTCATCGAAGTCAATATTTCTCCTATTATTTCCATTGGAAATGCTTTCCATTTTTTGAAATATGGAATGTCTCAACAAAATCAGATTATTATATAAAGGTTTTATTTCAAATATTAATTATATTCTTTAGTATAACCTATTAATATGCACTTTGTTCTTGAGGATAAAAATGTGTCACTATGTAAGGTCTTGAAATAATTATTTCATCCCCATACACATCTGTGTGCTAGACTGGGTTTCATTCCATAACACAACTCAAATGGAATTCCATTTGTTTCTTTAGTTGGTACTCATTTAAGGTTATATGTTGTTGTTTGCAACATGTATCCCCAAAACTAAAATGGAATAATTTTTCAACACATTAATGATCTAACCAATGTAAAGAATAGTCAGATTCCTCCTTTCTCAAACACCATTCCAATGAGATGTATATGGATAATTGATTTGGTATATTAACCCACACTTCATTAAGTGATAAAAGAAATATTATTCAAGATACTCTCTAGCTTTTCTGTGTATAGTGCCTTAATCTTCTTAACAATCTAGTTTTCTACATCATTATGATATTCCTTAAACATATTAAACAAATTTTAATTATACCACACTAAGTATATATAATTATTCCTAAATTATTCTTCAGAAAATGTAATGAATTATGAAGACACTGACCTTGTATCAACTTTAAATGGACTACATACATTAGTATAAATTAATTATAGTTATTCAGTGGCTCTTACTCCTTTCCCAAATATGGGTTCTTTGGTCATTTTCCCATGTAAACAAGTGTGACACACATCCGGGGGTTTTAACTCGACTGATTCTAAATACCCTTCTTGATGTAATTTATGTAAATGCTTTTCATTTACAAAACCAAGCCTGATTTTCAATAGGCATGTGTTATATGAGTTGTTTTCATTGGTTTTTTGTTGATTTCCATTACAAGGTTTTCTACTTCAAGTATATATAATACATTTTTAAGATGTTCCATACCATAACATGAGTTATCCTTATCAAATAGACAAAATTTATTTCCAAAACTGAACTAAAATCGCATAGTTTCCAAGAATGAAACTGAGATTATGTTTCCTATAAATATAGCAATATAATAACAAAAAATAAATTCAAGAACCAAAACACTATGAAAATTCATATTATAATATCCAAATGTCAAGTCCACTAGTCTCACAACATTTGTATCTTGGATATCCACTTCACCCTTTGAAATATTATGTAATCTACATGTTCTTGTAAATGAATACAAACTCATTATTTAGAAATTTTATCCAATACCCAACTTGTTGATAAAGACAAATTGCATTCAATGACAAAAATACACGATGTAGAAGAACCACCTTTCATATTCTTCCCAACTTTTCAATTCTTTTTTTCGTGGTCTTTCTTACAATATAAAAACTAAACAGGCTCCTCCTCATTTTCATTCAATGTATTTTTTTGATATTTAGAAGGATGGTCTATATATGTCTTCTACTTAGAATTAGACTTAAACCCCTTAGGCTTTACCTTCCTCCACTTCTTCGCCAAAAGGACTGAAGAATTTGTATTCTTAATTTCCTTATCATCTTATAAATCTAAATCCAAAATATATGAGAGTGTCTTTTTCAAGACATTCATGTTTTATTGAATAATAAAAGTCAAAAATCATGGTGGCAAAGATGAAATAATGAGATTAGTGGCTAGTTATTGGTTTATCTTGAACCTAAGAGCTTCATATCTCTCAATGTACCCAATAATATTGAGTACATGAAATCCTACTTGATTCCATTCATATAACTTGCACCTATATAGTTCTCTAGATATCATATACCTTTCTTTCCTTTCTCTCACCATATATAATTCTTATAGATGAGTCAACATCTAATTGGAAAATTTTCCAACATGCATTTTCTCCAATTGAAATGACATAGATTAAAACATGATACATAGTGAATATACTGAATCATCTACATTTTTTTCATTTTTCATTGTCATAATATCATTCTCTCTATGGTGGATTGGTAGAAATTGAGGATTGTAACACATAAATCTTCCTCTCTTGGCATAGTATAATACATAAGTGCTTCAACCACTCCTAGATGTTATGGAAGGTAATGATATTTTCATTATACAATAATGAACATAGTGACATTATATTTCCAATGTTAGTGATTTCCATTATTATCTGCAAAAAATATACTTAAAGTTTTTACTTTATCCTGGTTACCTTTTTCACATTATTGGTTAATGCATTAAATCATTAAATGTCTCCAAATATAAACCCTAATATCCCTCAAAACCATATTTGGAATACCAAATTTCATGAGTATTCTAGTGGAATGGATCGATTAAACCACTCCTCATAGTCTAGAAGGTATGGTAATTCCACTTCTCAGAGAGTTCGAAGGATGGACCCAGACTATCCGATCACATTAACTCGCTACTCTGTGATCTGTGGAGTGAATTCCTAGCCTTTTGGAATTGTATACTTGTTTCCCTTGACGATTTTACTCTTTAGTGATAACAAGATAGGTATGGATACTTATTTTATACCATCAATAGTTATGTTTATTTTATACCAGGAATAGTTAAATCAGTACATAATTTACCTAAGAACTCCCTGTTATTATAAGGTACCCTCAACTAGGGAAAACAAGAACCCCATACAAATGGTTTTTTAAAAAGTAAAATTTTAAGGAATTTACAAATTTATATTTTTTAGGGGTTTTTAATATTTCTTGATAAATGTAATTCATTTCTATTAAATATGTTCATACTATGTTTCCATGTTCACACTTTAACATTCATTAATAGAAAACATAATTCAGGTCATTTTGATTTTTTCTATTTATTATTTTATGAGTTATCATAGAAACGAAAGTTCATAAAATAATAAACAATGCACATAGAAAATAAATTGCCCAACTTGTATTGATCATCTAATAATGGTTTATCCCTTGAATCTCAATGAATCAACCATGAAAAAAAGGATATCATACTAAAATCGGGCCTTGATTCGTATTACAGGTCACCCCTAAACCAATGTTTTCATTTATTTCCCAGGATACTTACTCCTCTTGGTAGGGTATATGACTTATATCATCATATTCAATAGTAAAATGTACTCCCACATAAGTGAGGGGGACTCTGGAAGTGAAATATACATATAGAATAAAACTAATGGGCATTCAGCCCTATATACATATTAAAAAATGAATGGATAATGCGTAGAGCATCATTAAAAGTAAATAAAATTAAAATTATCACACATATGTAAAAAATTACTAAATAAAATAAACCCAAATATTAAAGTGCTCATCCACCTCTCAAGACTGGTCTGTGAGAAAAGTAAATTCATTATAAAATTAAAATCCAATAAATTTATGTTTTAGGGAATAAATTTAAATTAAATGATAAATATATAATAAAAATAACTTATTTTTTCCCTCTATAAATTAATTGATTTTTATTAAAAAAATTAAATTAATCAATTAATTTAATTTTATACCAAATTAAAATCATTTTTTCAAGTTATACAATTATTATTATTTTCTAAATTAAAAAGTTAAAAAATTAATATTTTATTATAATTAATATTTTGTGGGTCCCAAAACCCCGCGTAGTCTGATTCTGGGTTGGGGCAACCCATAAAAGTCTGTTTTGGGCTTGGAAGAACCCACATAGTGTAGTTGTAGGATAGGAAGAGCCCGTCGAGGACTGTTTTGGGTCATGATAGACCATACTAACCCTTTTTAGGTGGAACTAAATATGTTTAGTCATGGGTAACCTAGTCTATGATGGAGAAACTAAGGCATTGTATTTTTGTATCCATGGTAAATGGTAACCCACTCATAGCGAGTTGCTTGTTGGGTTCTCCAATATTAGGATGAGGCTAAGGTAGAAACATCTTGTGTCTAGGATGCCCACAGTGGTTTCAATAAGGTTGAGTGGTTAGTGATCATGGAGGAAGTTCACTAATGGAATGAGCATATGGGGATGGTATGTCTAGTTGGATTTGGAGGCCCATAGTGTTATGGATGGCACGTGTGACTGAGGTCAGTCGGCCTATTGAGACTAGCGGTGGTGGTCTAATAAATGTGATGGAATTTTTAGCCACTATAGGGAACTGGATGGTGGAGGTATTCATGGAACAAGCCTTGTGGGGTGGATATAAGAGTTTGTGGTGGCACCGTTGAAGGAGGATAGTGAGGGAAGCGTGACTAAAGGTAAGATTTAAAGGTAGTAGTTGGTTATAGTCTGGAGGAGGATCCCACGACAAGGGAGGGGCCATGATTGTGGATTTAGGGAGAAGTCAATTTGGGGCTTCAGTAATCAACCCTTTTTAAAATTTAAATTATTTTTTAATTTATAATCCAAAGGCTAGATTTCATTGGAAGTTTCTTGCCAATTTTTTTTCTTTCCTTCATCTGGTTATGTCACCAAACACCACACTGATTATTGGTGTACTAGATTTTTATCTATCTTTAAAAAGCCAATGAATTAGCCTCATTTATTTTAACATATCTTCCATGAGAATAATTCTTCACCACCCCCTTTTTGATTTATTTCTTGATTGGTTCAACAATGATTGGAATGTAAATTTTCAAGGAAAAGATTATTCTAGTTGAAACATAGTCGGAATTGGATCGCTGAAAAATAAAAATATTAACAAATATATATTTAGAATGTTTTTCAATTATATCATAAAATATCTATGTTTATTATCCATATTAATAAAATAGTATGTTTATACCCTAGAATTCTAAAATTAGATCAACGCATCGTATATTCTTTTGGGACCGAATTAAATCCCTATACATAATTCAATGGAAATTAAATATTCTTAGCTTAGAAATTTATCACAATCTATGATAATTTCTAATACTAGGGCATGCATAAGAAGTCATAAATTCAGTGAATTAAAATTTTTATTCATTAGAGTGATGAAACAACATCATCTCATGTGATTCAATCCCTAGTATGGTCAGACATTCTCACGTGAAAGATTAATAGCACAGAAATCAAATGAGAATAATCACCTTGTCTTAATCAAATCCCGTATGATTTAAACTTCTCTATGACATTTATTTCTCAAAGGATTTATGGTTAATCCCCTCTAGAACATCTATAAATGCTTTATAAGTCCTTAAGAACACCTTTTCTAGGAATCTGAGTGCTAACATAGAGAATTCACAAAGAATTCAACATACATATGATCACTTGGATATCATCCCTTTAATCTATGAAAGAGACTGAAGATCAAAATCTAATACCCAATATTTCCATCTCTTGGATGCGTGAAGTAGAGAGTTTCCCTTAATCCATTAGTTTTAATATATATATAGAAAATAGATTCTCATATTCTTATACAGTGTGATATAAAGTACCGTGAAAGGGTTCCCTGACCCCCATATATCTAATGCCTCATAAATAATCTAAAAATAAAACGTTATAATGACCTAACTATATCATAAATATATGTTATATTTTATAAAATACTTGTAATATATAATAAATATATTTCATGATAAATTTGATCAATTAACTTGACACAGAATTACCACAATATTAAACAGACCGGGAATATTAAAATACTATTTGTTTCTATAATATTTATTCATGTATTCAAAAAAAGTATAATTAATACTTTTAACTGAATATATTTAACCAAAATATTATATACTCCAATAATAATGAATTTATCTTTTCATTGGTGATCATTTATTCTTTGACACATCTCAGTCCCCAT
Source organism: Viscum album (assembly GCA_963277665.1). Classification (NCBI taxonomy): domain Eukaryota; kingdom Viridiplantae; phylum Streptophyta; class Magnoliopsida; order Santalales; family Viscaceae; genus Viscum; species Viscum album. The sequence continues at coordinate 1,101,595,861 of OY728133.1, read as the reverse complement.
ATTGGGGCCCACCATGTGCTATACACATATTCAAAAGAATAGGGAAGACTCTTGAATAAATTATTGAGTGTGACCCTCAAGAAAATCATCTCAATAGTAGGGAATATTATTCATATTCTGAAAGTGGAGTCTAGAAACCCATCAGATCCCCTAAGGAGAAAAGGAATATTCATAGCAATGCTAACCATCCTACGAACACACACTATGTAATATAATCTATTTGTCTAAGAATATCTCATAACGTGGAATTGAAAACTTGTGTCTTCATCTATATGTGCCCGTAAGGGGATCTGCATTAGGATCCCACCACCCCCGAGGATTCCTTCCTCCCCCATTGTGGATCGGTTGGGTTCTTCTCCTTGACGTTTCGGTCTGGTGAGCTTGTGGCGTGAAATATCTCTTCCTGTGTCTATGTCGTGGGAATCTATGCACTCAAACATCTCGGTGATCTCAATATTTTCTATATTTTTTTCACCCTTCCCTTCGAATTTGGATAGGGATCCTCATGGGGGTGTGATAAGGGTAAAATGTTTGAGTCATGTTGTTGTGGTGAAGGTTGAGGCCTCATTTCTACATCTTTTAAGTGGTGTGAGGGTTCCCCCTTTTCCATTAAAAAGGTGTCTATCAAAAATAAATAAAAATTTTGGCCTATGGGAAATTCATTCGGTCTTCATCCATACTTGATTTATTATTTATTGACATAAATTGTAAGGCTTACATTTGACAACCATGGACATGAATTTAGTAAAGTTATTTCCATCCTGATCAATTTGGCTCGAGATATTTCTTCCTCAATTCTGAAGCTAAAAATTATATATTGACCAATAAACCAATGTCACATCACCAAATACACACCAAACACAAGATAACTCCCCATGACATCAATTTGATTGTTTTTTTACTTACATAAAAGTACATGGTCAAATGGTATACAATGATAATGACCTCTAGTTAGGAGACCAATACACCTGTTCATATTTAGGAACAACCAATGAATACTAGAACATGTGGAGTTTCAAGTGTCATGTAGTTACCCAAGACATTACTATATTTACATTTTCAAATATATTAAATTTTATCGATATATTTATTTATAAAAAACTCCATGTTAATCTTATTCTACACACAACAATGAGTTGGCTTGTGTTACAAGGAATTCCATGTTTTATATAATAAACATATATTATTAAAATATTTTTATTTTATATAATAATTTGTGACCTAGTGGTTATGTTGGTGGCTATTAATAGTGTTAAATAACTTATGAAAATTCTGGTGAATTCATCAGTTAAAAATTAATTATAAATTAATATAAGAACAAATTGAATATAATGAGAATGTTGTTATAAAAACATCTTTTATGATCACAAAGTAATTTTATCATAATAACATAAATTAATTACAAATATAAAATTATACTAATTAAATAGATATGTTATATATTCAATAAAATATGTTTTATATTCATCCAATGAATTTTATAGGGATAAGATATGAACGAACCCAATATTATACATAAAAACCTATATTTTTTATAAAAGCAGTTTTACCACCATTTGATGGAGAATCTATTTTAAATCCAATTTTTTATTGTTTTATATGTTATATATGAAAATATAAACTTATTTTTAATCATTAATATCAAAATTCACTTTGTTTGACTTTCTTTGTATTTTTCTGATAAGTTCTATGTTTTGATGTATAGTGAAAAAAACTAAATTTTTATTGAAAAAAACTCTTTCCATGAAAAAAATTATTGTGTTAAATTATTTTTTTAATAAGTTTTAATGTATAATTAGAATATATTTTTATCATTTCATCCAATTTATTTCATTAAAATTAATTAAAAATTTAATAATGATATAAAATGATTCAATATTTTGCATGTTTTAATCTTTAATAACAAGTTCCCTAACCTTGTTTGTGTGATTAATTTTAAATTACTTACTTAAAATATTATATTTTGAATTATGAAAATTGGATTCCATATTTTTAATCTTATACTCCAAATTAATTAAATATGTTTCTTTTATTTTTGGGCATGTGAATAGTAAATTTAGTAAATTTCTAATCACCACGGTTAAGGGTAAATTGGGCAATTATGGGTAAAAATAATGTTATAAAATTATCCTAAAACTTACCCAAATTTTATGTCTTTATATATACTCGACCAAAATCATTATTGGGTTCATTTTATGGTCACTTAGAGCCTCATGGATGACTTTAATACTTTTAAATTATTTTATTCTAAGGAATGTTCAGTATGTTCTACTCATTTTCTAATAAGTATTACATTTTTTATGTATGGTTATTAAGAATATATATTAGGATATAAATATTAATTGGAAATAAAATGCTTTTATCTACATAATTGTAATTTATTTATAACTTTAAGGAAATAAATAATTAAAATAAATTGTGACATAGAGATGATGTATTGATTACTTAATTAATAGGGGAATCAAATTAATGATATTAAAATTGTTTAGTTAAAAATAATTTTAAATAATTGTTGTCATAAACTAATTTTATTTATTCCTTTGAGATGTTATTGTTGAGTGAATCTTTTTTTTGAAGATTTCTAGTTTTTATGATATTTCTAAAAACTCATGTATTGAATAGTGTCAAAATTGACATTATTCATATTTTAAAATAAATAATTGTTTATTTGGTAATATAAAATTCATAAAAATATAAAATAAATCCAACCATTTAGTATATGGTTAATTTTGTCATTAAGTATCCATTTGGGGTTATTTTTTCATTTTATAGTAACAATATTGACCCTTAAAGTGTAAAAGTCCATGTTGGCATGGTATGAGATAAAGGGTTTAACTAATGGTTAAACACAAAAGATATGGGAAATAATGTGACCTAAAATTGTATAAAAACTATTTTCCTGAGAGTATTTAAACCCATATAAATCTCATAAAAAACATAACTCACATTTTATCAATTTTTTATATAAAATTAATTTATATTAATTTAAGAATTCTGGAGTTTCCAAAAGTATGTGTCACCTCAATTATAAAAGGACCCCTCATCCCTAACTTACTCACACCACTTTGACACTTATAGATAGAAAAAACCCTTCAAAAATAATATAAAACCTTCCTTATATTCATTTTATAATCCTCCCTTTGGAAATAAATCTTATCTAGGAAGCCTTTTGGTATAAACCCAAAGGAGTTACCCAAAAATGTGGTAACATTCTTCAACGATCACTTTAGTTTTATTTATTTCCCAAGTAATTCATTTCTTATTATTTAATGTTTATATAAAACATAATTATCCTAAATATACTGATATGTTTTCATATTAAGGTTTTTACCTACACTTACACACAATCTAATCTAATGGGTAAAGAATATATTGTTTCTGTGTACAGAGAACTATCGCAACAAGAAACGATGATTCTTCTTTTTCTTTTACCAGATTTTATGGTGGGAAATTGTGATGGAAATGAAGTTTTTAAATGGTATATGTATGATATTTATGACTTCACCCTTATTTATTTATTTTATAAGACATATCATTATACTTTTCATCTTTCGTAAATATGATAAAAGCATTTGTGGAAGTGTGGACTACCGCCTCCACAAAGCAACATGATTCGTTCACACTATATATGAAACATATAAATGGTAGTTTTAATAAAAATATTTTATATATATGACATAAATCTGATAATGTAATTAAAATATAAATATATGTCATTTAATTTTCATTGTTTTAATATGAAATAAATGAACATAACGTACATGCATACGTATGGGCTACCATCTCCATGAATGATGCATTTCATTCCATATCCCTGAATTTAATGGATTATTATAAATAAATATATATTGAATATATAATATATATATAAATTGGTATAAATTCTGAATATGATAAAACTATTATCTAATTAATAGGAATAACAAAAAACATGTCAAAACTTACTCGAGAAACTAGGAAATTAACACATAGAATAGTGAAAATACTGAACGAATGTTAACAAATAGGTAATAAGAATTATAAGATAAACATATATGATATCTTAAATATTAATATGGATCTATAATAGGGTTTTAATAGTATTAAAACTTTTATATAGGAGTTTAAAATATGATCACCCAAAAGGAAATCCAGGTAAGGGATTTCATCTCAATTTCATTTCATTGGGGAATATTGTGATGTTATATACCTAGATTATTTTATATGGTGTATATACTAACACTGATATGTTATATCATGAATATTATTATTTTCATGATATTATAAGTTTTTTTTAGTATTATAACTTCATGGTAATTATGATTCAAATGTTTCAAAGTGGTATGGGAGACTTTGGAATGTTTAATGATTATTTTCCTTAAAAATATTTTAATGATCTTTTAATGGTATTTAAATTTATCAAAATTAACAAACATTATTATTACATAGAATCCAATGGGTAATTATTCATAAATCGATATTCTTTATTCAATATGGTATTTTTATAAGTAATATTATTTATTTTTATTATTTGATATGAGGAATACTTTGGACTAGCAAAGAGGGGTGGGGCCCAAACATTATACAACCCCTGAATGCATCCACAAATTCTCATAAGAAAAATAAGATGTTCAAATCAGAATAGTTTAAACCATCTATTAATAGGTGTTGACAGAAAAATTTTGTCATGTTACTCAGACATGACATCCAATAATTAATCTTTTCCCTCATTTAGACCCAGTTATTATTTATCCATGAGATTTTTCATTGACATATCTATGGATATATTTAATAGCTAGTGTATTGAGTAAATGGACTTTATTTTTTTAATTTACCTGGCCATGTTTATTATTCTATATCTAGTTATTTAAATGGAAAGTGTGTTTAGTTCCTTACCTTTCTGTATTTATTTATTTTTTATTTGATCTATTGTATTATCCCATATTGAGTATTTGAACTCACCCTTATTATGTTTATTTTATTGGGTTATGAAGAATAAATATTTTAATTGGATTCCATGGATGAAAATTATTTTATTTTATTATTTATCATGTATTATTTTCTTTTTCTAATGTATTACGGGTATCATGTAACTAATATGGATTTCTAAAATTGAAAAACTATGCGGTCCTTTGGGATTTGTTTCCCTATAAACATGTCAATTTATAGAAATAATGTAGCAGCATCGAGATTCTAGGTTTGGGGAATTATAATTGGTATCATAGGAAGTTTAGCAGCAACCTAATAAACTATATTTATAAAATCTAGATTAGGGAACATAACCCTAAGATATAATTTATTGAGAAGTATAGAAGAACATCCTAGTATTTTGGTGAGGTAAATATTATGTGTGACTTCCTATCAATACATACTTATCTTGGTACTACAAGTGGGAATGGTTCTATAACAGATATATCTAGGGGTGAAAACTCCAACAAGGTTCCTTGGGCCTAACTCGGTGTAACATGGTACTAAACAATGGGCCTTATAAAGCACGTATTTTGGAAATCTTTGGGGATACACTTAGAATACTTTTTATTTTCTCTACAAACCATTATGAAGTATTTGAACGCAAATATTTCCACAAAGAAAACATTCTTTTGATTATGATATTATCTTTACATAAATTTTTCAATTTATGTTAATTATTTCACTAGTTGTGGGATTATACATTACATTTCATAAATAAATAATCTAATCTAGTGTATTGCATTGTTTGGAAATGTATCCTTGAAGGACGAATGGTATCAATACTCGTGGAAAATGTAGAGATTACTTGGCTGAGGAAACCAATACAATTGGATTTGGAATTGAGAAAATTATGACCATACTAGGGAAGATTAATCAAGCTTTGGACAATAACCTTTCCATAATAGAGAAACCAATTCCACAATAAGATTATCTGATGTTGGATCACTTTATATGACAAAGGTACCCATCATTTAGGGGGACCACTAACCCAATTCTAGCAAAGTAGTGGATTAAGTCTTTGGAGAAGATATTTATGGCATTGGAATGTAGTGAAGAGTTAATGTTTACACTTGTAATGTATTGTCTTAATGGAGATGTGGATCAATGGCGGTCATTGATCTAGAAAACTACAGTGGGGGAAGAAATAAAACTCATGGAATTGATAACTTTTAAAGATACATTATGCAATAAATACTTCCCTCATGATATACAAACTGAGATGAAGATAAATTACCTTTATTAAAAGAAAATGGAAGATGAAAGTTTTATGGAGTATGAAACTTCCTTTACCAGGTTATTAAGGTTTGTTGAGGATTTAATATGCCATTCAGAATTTAAGATTTACCATTTCTTTGATGGACTTACGCCCAATCTCTGAAGGGGACTGGTGTCTCAAACCTTTTCTTTAGATGATGAAATAGTTTTATGTGCTATCAAGACTGAGAAAGAATTATCCTATTCTTATATATTTAAAGGGAAGAAAGATAATGATGGAAACAATGATTAAATAACATATAATGGAAATAAGGGGAAGAGTTATTTTCCCACATATGATAATTATAGAAATAATTACCCTGAGATGTCTTCAAAAGGATTGGGATAATGTTATTAGTGTAGAGATAATGGTCACTAGGAAAAGGAATGCACAAGGAAGATGGAAAATGTTGTTATATAGTGTCACAACAGTATGGAAATGGAACACTATGAAAATTAATTCGCTAAGAATTAAATAAACATACATCAAAGAAAATAAGGGATCAAGTTCACGCATATGTTATTGACACAACCAAAGTGGAATGATCAATGTGATTCTATATTTGGATCTAATAAATGTGTTGTAAAATTATTTTATAATGGATTTTATATCATATGTTGAAGGGTACCAATAAAAATGATTCAGTATCAAGTGAAACATTCAGAAAAAATTATGGTTGAGGGAAATATAAACCTAAATATATTCCTCATGAACATATAATGATTTTGGATAAATAGATTATTGTTATAGATAATGTAAATTAGATATTACTAAGTACTATGGAAATGATTCGAAAGTTTTGGATCATGATATTTTGGAAATGTTAACCATTTAGCAAATAGTTTAAGTTGAACTTCTAATGCGGTGTTAGAGTTTTATGTATCAATTCATCCTATGATTCATCTTATGCTAAGATATGATTTAGAAATAATTCATGGCACAACAAAAGGATAATATTATTTTTATAAAAACATATATTTTCTTGTATTCTTATAGAATGAATGAATTCCTCAAATATAAGAAAAATATTTTGTAACAAAAATGTTATGCATTTAAATTTATTTTAGATAAATCAATGGTCATTAAACAGATAATTATATTTATGGTTTTTTAATTGATAACTTTATAATGACCATGTTCTATGCAACTCTCCATCAAAACATGATCATAATATTTATCATCCATGTCTATGTTTTCACTTTTCGGTAATGATTTCCTATTCAAAAGCCTAATTTTGGGTGGGCTTCTCATTTCCCTTGGACAATTATTATGATAATGTATTATGAGTCCTATTTATGATGTTGGTTTTTCAATAATAGTATACTAAATTATCAAACCACTTCTTACAGAGATCAATTTTAAATTATGAGGAATCAATTTAATTAAGGTGGGGAGAATGTATCACCCCAGGACTTTAATATATTTTCATTTTTTAATAAATATTACTTTTTTGATAGATTTCTGTATACACAACCCCATGTTCAGCTAACACTACACATAACAATGATTTGACTTGCATTACAGACAATGTCGAATTTTACCAAACAACATTATATTATTAGTATATTATAATTTAATATAATAAGATATAACTTAGCCGTTAAGTTGGAAGTTAAAATTTGTGTTAAATAAATTATGAAAATATATGGTTGAATTCATTGTTTAAAAAATAATTACAAATGAATATATAAACCAATTTAATATAGTGAGAATGTTTTTATATAAAATATTTTTATGATCACAAAGGAATTTTATCCTAATAAATTAAATTAATTACAATTATTAAATGACATTAATGAAATTTATGTATTATATATTCAATGAAATATTTCTTATATCCATCTAGTATATTTTATTTTCATAATATACAAACAAAACTAAAATTACACATAAAAACATATATTTTTTATAAAGGCACTTTTACCACCATTTAATGGTGAACCTATTGTAAATAAATTTTTGACACTTTTATATATTATATTTGAAAAAATAAACTTCCATTTTTTTAATTATAATATAAAAATTTAGTTTTGTTGACTTTTTGGTAATTTTGGGGTAATTTTCGTTTTTTTATGAATAATGAAAATATGTAATTTTAATTGAAAACAAAATTTTTGATCAAAATTATTTATAATGTTAAATTATAATTTTAGTTGGTTTTATAGTATACATAGAGTATTTTTTATAATTTAATCCAATTTATGTCATTGAAATCAATTTCACAATGAATTTTGATATAAAAATGTTTCAATATTTTTCATATTTTATGCTTTAATAACCCCTTTTCTCACATTGTCAATGGGACTAATTTAAAATTAATTACTACAACTACTGTGTTTTGAATTTTGAAAAATGATTTCAATATTTGGAATCAGTGGGTCCAAATTATGTAGATAGTTTTATTTTATTTTTTAGGAATTTGTATAGTAATATTTAGTAATATTTTAATTACTACAGTAATGGAAAATCAGGCAATTAAGGATCAATATAAAATTATAAAATTACCCAAACACTTGTCAAAAAAATTTGGATGATATATTTTTTACCAAAATCATCCTTGGACTAATTTCATGGCCTCTTTGAAAGACTTGTATTACTTTAATTACTTTATAGTATTTTATTATAAGGAATGTCTAATATGTATCACTTGTGTTTATAATAAGTATTAAAATATTTATATATGGTGATCAAATAGATATAACATCCCATAACAGGATTCCACTCCACATTGCTTTAAGCCATATTGGCCACAAGGCCTCGAGAGTATATCCCCAAACTCTAGAGGTTTCCAACAACCAATGAGGTCCTAGGTGCGTCAATGAGGAGACTATGCCCTCATTAGGTGAGTGTAACATAGTGAAAATACTATAATAGTTCAGTTGAAAAAGCAGTAAACCATAAAACATAAATAAATAACATAACACTGATAGTATAAAATAATGCAGAAGCCAAATCATATAGAAGTTGACTATACATGTCACATGTTTCAAATAAAATAATCAAAACAGGTACACATCAGTCAAATGCAATACGTGATCCAAAAGTTAAAAAGGGCCAAAATAACCCCAGTAGCATCACACCCCTCAGCTTAGTCCCATGATCTCCTACTCCTATACATCATATCGAGTATCCGTAAGGGGGATCTTTCTCATGTCGTTTCCTACAATCATATAATCGATTTAGGTCCAAAATGTGACCCAAATTGGTTGTGACATAAAATCTTAGTTGGAAACAATCCATGGACCCATCTCAATATACAATGAATATATATTATAGGTAGTGTGCAATGAGTAAAGTTTTAAACAAGTAGAACTCCAAAGTAATCTCCCTTTATGTGAAGGTACTCATTTAATATCCAATACATTAATCGTTATAATTTAATAATCATTTCCATTATATTTTATAAGTTTCAATACCTTTCTCAAGATTTGAATCCCCAGTGTAACTAGAAGCACAACAGATGCCTTAAAATTCTATCAAAACGACACAAGTCAAGGCTGAATGAAAGCTTGTGATTTTTCCTTGTAGATGCATTATAAGTCACTTCATTTATAAATCAATTTAGAATATGAACCCATCCTTAACATTAAAAATTTGTAATTCAAGTATCCCTCATGGTGAAATATAAACCAACACCCTACAATCTCATCCCTAGTGAACCTCTCAGGTACCAACTATCAATCTAGGTGAGGTACAAAGTCATGTCTAGCGAATTTCATCTATAATGCTCCTCTATAGAATATCGAGTGTCAACGATGGCATACCTTTCAATTCCATTTGATTTCTTCCAAGAATTCTAATATGAATCCATGTATCAATTGACATGAAAATGAAGACTCACTAAATCCGTCCATGGAATCCATCATTTGGATCCATGTATCACTAACATCATACATTATGTCTCTACGTCTTTTAAGTGGTGTGAGGTTTCCCCCTTTTCCCTTAAAAAGGGGTCTATCAAAAATAAATAAAAAATTTGGCTTATGGGACATTCATTCGTTCTTCATCCATACTTGATTTATTATTTATTAACATAAATTGTAAGGCTTACATTTTACTACCATGGACATGAATTTATTAAATGTATTTCCATCCTGATCAATTTCGCTCGAGATATTTCTTCCTCAATTCTGAAGCTAAAAATTATATATTGACCAATAAACCAATGTCACACCACCAAATACACACCAAACACAAGATAACTCCCCATGACTTCAATTTCATGGTTTTTTTACTTACATCAAAGTACATGGTCAAACGGTACACAATGATAATGACCTCCAGTTAGGATACCAATACACCTGTTCATATATAGGAACAACCAATGAATACTAGAACATGTGGAGTTTCAAGTGTCATGTAGTTACCACAGAATTTACTCTATTTAAATTTTCAAATATATTAAATTTTATTGATAGATTTATTTATAAAAAACTCCATGTTAATTGTATTCTACACACAACAATGAGTTGGCTTGTGTTATATGGAATGCCATGTTTTAAAAAAATAAACATATATTATTAAAATATTTTTATTTAATATAATAATTTGTTACCTAGTGGTTATGTTGGTGGATATTAATAGTGTTAAATAACTTATGAAAATTCTGGTTAATTCATCAGTTAAAAATTAATTATAAATTAATATAAGAACAAATTGAATATAATGAGACTGTTGTTATAAAAACTGCTTTTATGATCACAAAGTAATTTTATCATAATAACATAAATTAATTACAAATATAAAATTATATTGTTTAAATATATATGTTATATATTAAATAAAATATGTTTTATATTCATCCAATGAATTTTATAGGGATAAGATATGAACAAACCCAATATTATAGATAAAAACCTATATTTTTTATAAAAGCAGTTTTACCACCATTTGTTGGAGAATATATTTTAAATCCAATTTTTTATTGTTTTATATGTTATATATGAAAATATAAACTTTTTTTTAATTATTAATATAAAAATTTACTTTTTTGACTTTCTTTGTATTTTTCTGATAAGTTCTATGTTTTGATGTATAATAAAAAAACTAAAATTTTATTGAAAAAAACTCTTTCCATGAAACAAATTATTATGTTAAATTATTTTTTTAATAATTTTTAAAGTATAATTAGAATATATTTTTATCATTTCATCCAATTTATTTCATTAAAATTAATTAAAAATTTAATATTGATATAAAATGAGTCAATATTTTACATGTTTTAATCTTTAATATCAAGTTCCCTAACCCTGTTGATGTGATTAATTTTAAATTAGTTACTTAAAATATTATATTTTGAATTATGAAAATTGGATTCCATATTTTTAATTTTATACTCCAAATTAATTAAATAGGTTTATTTTATTTTTGGGCATGTGAATAGTAAATATAGTAAAATTCTAATTACCATGGTTAAGGGTAAATTGGGTAATTATGGGTAAAAATAATGTTATAAAATTATCCTAAAACTTACCCAAATTTTATGTTATTATATATATTCTACCAAAATCATTATTGGGTTGATTTTATGGTCTCTTAGAGCCACATGGATGACTTTAATACTTTTAAATTATTTTATTCTAAGGAATTTCCAGTATGTTCTACTCATTTTCTAATAAGTATTACATTTTTTATGTATGGTTATTAAGAATATATATTAGGATATAGATATTAATTGGAAATAAAAAGATTTTATCTACATAATTGTAATTTATTTATAACTATAAGGAAAGAAATAATTAAAATAAATTGTGACAGAGAGATGATGTATTGATTACTTTATTAATTGGGGAATCAAATTAATGACATTAAAATTGTTTAATTAAAAATAATTTAAAATAATTGTTTTAATAAACAAATTTTATTGATTCCATTGAGATTTTATTGTTGAGTGAATCTTTTTTTTGGAGATTTCAAGTTTTTATGATATTTCTAAAAACTAATGTATTGAATAGTGTCAAAATTGACATTATTGATATTTTAAAATAAATAATTGTTTATTTGGTAATATAAAATTCATAAAAATATAAAATCCATCCAAACATTTATAATATGGTTAATTTTGTCATTAAGTATCCATTTGGGGTTATTTTTTCATTTTATAGTAACAATACTGACCCTTAAAGCGTAAAAATCCATGTTGGGATGGTATGAGATAAAGGTTTTAACTAACGGTTAAACACAAAATATAAGGGAAATAATGTGTCCTAAAATTGTATAAAAATTGTTTTTGGAGAGTATTTGAACCCATATAAATCTCATGAAAAACATAACTCACATTTTATCAATTTTTTATATAAAATTAATTTATATTAATTTAACAGTTGTGGAGTTTCAAAAAGTATGTGTCACCTCAATTATAAAAGGAAGCCTCATCCCTCACTTACTCACACCACTTTGACACTTATAGATAGAAAAAACACATTAAAAATAATATAAAACCTTCCTTATATTCATTTTATAATGCTCCCTTTGGGAATAAATCTTATATAGGAAGCCTTTTGGTATAAACCAAAAGGAGTTACCCAAAAATGTGGTAACATTCTTCAACGATCACTTTAGTTTTATTTATTTTTCAAGTCATTCATTTCTTATTATTTAATGTTTATATAAAACATAATTATCCTAAATATACTGATATGTTTTCATATTATGGTTTTTACCTACACTTACACACAATCTAATCTAATGGGTAAAGAATATATTGTTTCTGTGTACGGAGAACTATCGCAACAAGAAATAATGATTCTTACTTTTCTTTTTCCAGATTTTATAGTGGGGAATTATTATGGAAATGAAGTTTTTAAATGGTATATGTATGATATTTATGACTTCACCCTAATTTATTTATTTTATAACACATATCATTATACTTTTCATCTTCCATAAATATGATAAAAGCATTTGTGGAAGTGTGGACTACCGCATCCACAAAGCTACATGATTCGTTCACACTATATATGGAACATATAAATGGTAGTTTTAATAAAAATATTTTATATATATGACATATATCGGATAATGTAATTAAAATATAAATATATGTCATTTAATTTTCATTCTTTTAATACGAAAAAAATGAACATAACATACATGCATACGTATGGGCTACCATCTCCATGAATGATGCATTTCATTCCTTATCCCCAAATTAAATGTATTATTATAAATAAATATATATTGAATATAATATATATATATATATATATATATTGGTATAAATTCTGAACATGATAAAACCATGATCTAATAAATATTAATAACAAAAAACATGTCAAAACTTACTCGAGAAACTAGGAAATTAACACATAGAATAGTCAAAATACCGAAAGAATGTTAACAAATAGGTAATAAGAATTATAAGATAAACATATATGATATCTTAAATATTAATATGGATCTATAATAGGGTTTTAATAGTATTAAAACTTTTATATATGAGTTTAAAATATGATCACCCAAAGGAAATCCAGGTAAGGGATTTCATCTCAATTTCATTTCATTGGGGGATATTGTGATGTTATATACCTAGATTATTTTATATGGTGTATATACTAACACTGATATGTTATATCATGAATATGATTATTTTCATGATATTATAAGTTTTGTTTAGTATTATAACTTCGTGGTAAATATGATTCAAATGTTTTAAAGTGGTATGGGAAACTTTGGAATGTTTAACGATTAGTTTCCTTAAAAATAGTTTAATGATCTTTTAATGGTATTTAAATTTATCAAAATTAACAAACATTATTATTACTTGGAATCCAATGGGTAATTATTCGTAAATCTATATTCTTTATTCAATATGGTATTTTTATAAGTAATATTATTTATTTTGATTATTTGATATGAGGAATGCTTTGGACTGGCAAAGATGGGTGGGGCCCAAACATTATACAACCCCTGAATGCATCCACAAATTCTCATAAGAAAAATAAGATTTTCAAATCAGAATAGTTTAAACCATCTATTAATAGGTGTTGACAGAAAAGTTTTTTCATGTTACTCAGACATGACATCCAATAATTAATCTTTTACCTCATTTAGACCCAGTTATTATTTATCCATGAGATTTTTCATCGACATATCTATGGATATATTTAATAGTTAGTGTATTGTGTAAATGAACTCTATTTTTTTAATTTAACTGACCATTTTTATTATTCTGTATCTAGTTATTTAAATGGAAAGTGTGTTTAGTTTTTTACCTTTCTGTATTTATTTATTTTGTATTTGATATATTGTATTGACCCATATTGAGTATTTGAACTCACCCTTATTATGTTTATTTTATTGGGTTATGAAGAATAAATATTTGAATAGGATTCTAGGGATGAAAATTATCTTATTTTATTATTTTTCATGTATTATTTTCCCTTTCTAATGTATTACAGGTATCATGTAACTAATCTAGATTTCTAAAATTGCAAAACTATGTGGTCCTTTGGGATTTGTTTCCCTATAAACTTGTCAATTATAGAAATAATGTAGCAGCATCGGGATTCTGGGTTTGGGGAATTATAATTGGTATCATAGGAAGTTTAGCAGCAACCTAATAAACTATATTTATAAAATCTATATTTGGGAACATAACCCTAAGATATAATTTATGGAGAAGTATAGAAGAAAGTCCTAGTATTTTGGTGAGGTAAATATTATGTGTGACTTCCTATCAGTACATCCTTATCTAGGTACTACAAGTGGGAATGGTTTTATAACAGATATATCTTGGCATGAAAACTCCAACAAGGTTCCCTGGGCCTAACTCGGTGTAACTTGGTACAAAACAATGGGCCTTATAAAGCACGTATTTTGGAAATCTTGGGGCATACACTTAGAATAATTTTTATTTTCTCTAATAACCATTATGAAGTATTTAAATGAAAATATTTCCACAAAGAAAACATGCTTTTGATTATGATATTATATTTACATAAATTTTTCAATTTATGTTAATTATTTCACTTGTTGTGGGATTATACATTACATTTAATAATTAAATAATCTAATCTAGTGTATTGCATTGTTTGGAAATGTATCCTTGAAGGACGAATGGTATCAATACTCGTGGAAATGAAGAGATTACTCTGCTGAGGAAACCAATACAATTGGATTTGGAATTGAGAAAATTATGACCATACTAGGGAAGATTAATCAAGTTTTGGACAATAACCTTTCCTTAATAGAGAAACCAATTCCACAATATGATTATCTAATGTTGGATCACTTTATATGACAAAGGCACCCATCATTTAGTGGGACCACTAACCCAATTCTAGCAAAGTAGTGGATTAAGTCTTTGGAGATGGTATTTATGGCATTGGAATGTAGTGAAGAGGTAATGATTACACTTGTAGTGTATTGTCTTAATGGAGATGTAGATCAATGGTGGTCATTGATCTAGAAAACTATAGTGGAGGAAGAAATAGAACTCATGGAATTGATAACTTTTAAGGATACATTATTCAATAAATACTTTCCTCATGATCTACAAACTAAGATGAAGATAAATTACCTTTATTAAAAGAAAATGGAAGAAGAAAGTATTATGGAGTATGAAGCTTCCTTTACCAGGTTATTAAGGTTTGTTGAGGATTTCATTTACCATGCGGAATGTAAGATTTACCAGTTCTTTGATGGACTTACACCCAATCTCTGAAAGGGACTGGTGTCTCAAACCTTTTCTTCAGATGATGAAATAGTTTTATGTGCTATCAAGACTGAGAAAGAATTCTCCAATTCTTATATATTTAAAGGGATGCAAGAGAACAATGGAAAAAAATATTAAATAACATATAATGGAAATAAGGGGAAGAATTATTTTCTCAGATATGATAATTATAGAAATAATTACCCTAAGAAGTCGTCAAAAGGATTGGGATAATGTTATTAGTGTAGAGAGAATGGTCACTAGGAAAAGGAATGTACAGGGAAGATGGAAAATGTTGTTATTTAGTGTCACAACTGTAAGGAAATGGAACACTATGAAAATTAATTCTCTAAGAATTAAATAAACATACATCAACAAAACTAAGGGATCAAGTTGAAGAATATTTTATTAACACAACCAAAGTGGAATGATCAATGTGATTCTATACATGGATCTAATAAATGTGTTGTAAAATTATTTTATTATGGATTTTATATCATATGTTGAAGGGTACCAATAAAAATAATTCACTATCAAGTGAAAAATTTAGGAAAAACCATGGTTGAGGGAAATATAAACCTAAATATATTCCTGATGAACATATAATGATATGGATAAATAGATTACTATTATAGATAATGTAAATTAGATATTACTATGTACTATGGAAATGATTTGAAAGTGTTGGATCATGATATTTTGGAAACGTTAACCATTTAGCAAATAGTTTAAGTTGAACTTCTAATGCGGTGTTAGGGTTGTATGTATCACTTCATCCTATGATTCATCTTATGCTAAGATATGATTTAGAAATAATTCAAGGCAAAACAAAAGGATAATATTATTTTTATAAAAACATATATTTTCTTGTATTCTTATAGAATGAATGAATTCCTCAAATATAAGAAACAAATTTTGTAACAAAAATGTTATACATTTAAATTAATTTTAGATAAATTAATGTTCATTTAATAGATAATTATATTTACGGTTTTTTAATTGATAACTTTATAATGACCATGTTCTATGAAACTCTCCAGCAGAACATGATCGTAATATTTGTCATCCATGTCTATGTTTTCACTTTTCGGTAATGATTTCTTATTCAAAAGCCTAATTTTGGGTGGACTTATCATTTAACAAGGCCAATTATTATGATAATGTATTATGAGTCCTATTTATGATGTTGGTTTTTCAATAATAGTATACTAAATTATCAAACCACTGATTATAGAGATCAATTTTAAATTACGAAGAATCAATTTAATTAAGGTGGGGAGAAAGTATCACCCCAAGACTTTAATATATTTTCATTTTTTAATAAATATAATTTTTTTGATAGATTTGTGTATACACAACCCCATGTTTAGATAACACTACACATAACAATGATTTGTCTTGCGTTACAGACAATGTAGAATTTTACCAAACAACATTATATTATTAGAATATTATAATTAAATATAATTAGATATAACTTAGCCATTAAGTTGGAAGTTAAAATTTGTGTTAAAAAAATTATGAAAATATATGGTTGAATTCATTGTTTAAAAATTAATTACAAATGAATATATAAACCAATTTAATATAATGAGAATGTTTTTATAAAAAATATTTTTATGATCACAAAGGAATTTTATCCTTATAAATTAAATTAATTACAATTATTAAATGACATTAATGAAATTTATGTGTTATATATTAAATGAAATATTTCTTATATCCATCTAGTATATTTTATTTTCATAATATACAAACAAAACTAAAATTACACATAAAACATATATTTTTTATAAAGGCACTTTTACCACCATTTAATGGTGAACCTATTGTAAATAAAATTTTGACACTTTTATATATTATATTTTAAAAAATAAACTTCCATATTTTTAATTATAATATAAAAATTTAGTTTTGTTGATTTTTTGGTAATTTTGGGGTAATTTTCATTTTTTTATGAATAGTGAAAATATGTAATTTTAATTGAAAACAAAATTTTTCATCAAAATTATTTATAATGTTAAATTATAATTTTAGTTGGTTTTATAGTATACATAGATTTCTTTTTATAATTTAATCCAATGTATGTCATTGAAATCAATTTCCCAATGAATTTGGATATAAAAATGTTTCAATATTTTTAATATTTTATGCTTTAATAACCCCTTTTCTCACATTGTCAATGGGATTAATTTAAAATTAATTACTACAACTACTGTGTTTTGAATTTGGAAAAATGATTTCAATATTTGGAATCAGTGGGTCCAAATTATTTAAATAGTTTTATTTTATTTTTTTTGGAATTTGAATAGTAATATTCAGTAATATTTTAATTACTACGATAAGGGAAAATCAGGTAATTAAGGATCAAAATAAAATTATAAAATTACCCAAACACTTGTCAAAAAAATTTGGATGATATATTTTTGACCAAAATCATCCTTGGACTGATTTCATGGCCTCTTTGAACGATTTGGATTACTTTAATTACTTTATAGTATTTTATTATAAGTAATGTCTAATATGTATCACTTGTGTTTCTAATAAGTATTAAAATATTTATATATGGTGATCAAATAGATATAACATCCAATAACAGGATTCCACTCCACATTGCTTTAATCCATATTGGCCACAAGGCCTCGAGAGTATATCCCCAAACTCTAGAGGTTTCCAACTACCAATGAGGTCCTAGGTGTGTCAATGAGGTGACTATGCCCTCATTAGGAGAGTGTAACATAGTGAAAATACTATAATAGTTCAGTTGAAAAAGTAGTAAACCATAAAACATAAATAAATAACATAACACTGATAGTATAAATAAATGCAGAAGCCAAATCATATACAAGTTGACTATACATGTCACATGTTTCAAATAAAATAAACAAAACAGGTACACATCAGTCAAATACAATACGTGATCCAAAAGTTAAAAAGGGCCAAAATAACCCCAGTAACATAACAACCCTCAGCTTAGTCCCATGATCTTCTATTCCTAAGCATCATATCAAGTATCATAAGGGGGATCTTTCCCATGTCGTTTCCTACAATCATATAATTTATTTAGTTCCAAAATGTGACCCAAATATATTGTGACATAAAATCTTACTTGGAAACAATCCATGGACCCATCTCAATATACAGTGAATATATATTATATGTAGTGTGCAATGAGTATAGTTTTAAACAAGTAGAACTCAAAAGAAATCTCCATTTATGTGAAGGTACTCATTTAATATCCAATACATTAGTCATTATAATTTAATAATCATTTCCATTGTATTTGATAAGTTTTGATACCTTTCTCAAGCTTTGAATCCCCAGTGTAACTAGAAGCACAACAGATGCCTTAAAATTCTATCAAAATGACACAAGTCAAGGCTGAATGAAAGCTTGTGATTTTTCTTGGTAGATTCATTATAAGTCACTTCATTTATAAATCAATTTAGAATATGAACCCATCCTTAACATTTAAAATTTGTAATTCAAGTATCCCTCGTAGTGAAATATGAACCAACCCCCAATAATCTCATCCCTGGTGAACCTCTCAGGAACCAACTATCACTCTAGGTGAGGTAAAAAGTCATGTCCAGCGAAGTTCATCCGCAATGCTCCTCTATAGAAGATCGAGTGTCAACGATGGCATAACTTTCAATTCCATTTGATTTCTTCCAAGAATTATAATATGAATCCATGTATCAATTGACATGAAAAAGAAGACTCACTAAATCCATCCATGGAATCCATCATTTGGATCCATGTATCACTCACATCATACATTATTGAAGTCATTGAGTCTATTAGTGGAATTCTAATGTGAATCCAGGTATCACCCAGGGCGTATAAGTAAACGGGCCCAAGTGTCTGTCCATGGAATTACAATCTTAATCCATGTATCACCATCTCCTATTAATCATTTAACAAATTTAATTTCATTTAATAAATTCATTAAACATTCCAAGGTCAAACCTAAATGCATTCAATATAACTCACCTCAAGAGGGTGACTCAACCAAGGACCAACCTCAAAGTCTTGGCCTTCCATTTACTCACACAGTCATAACATGATAATGAACTTCCCATTATTAATAAATCCATCACATATCATGGTATCAAAATAACTCACATGGGATTGATATTAATAGTCCTTTCAAATACTCACATATAATTTTTTAATATAGGATTTCTAAAAATCATGTCAAGAAATCACATGGCTTAGTTAACATATAACACACATGGGAAAATCATCAATTTGATAAATTCAAGCCAATTGCTTCAACTCATGGAATATCTTCTATTTTATTCACATCGAAAAGAAATACAATGCATACATGCTTTAAATAAGAAATAGAATACATAGGTCAAGGGGAAATTCATCCAAAATAAACCCATAATTCATTTCATTTAAAATTATATTCATAAATAAATTAATCTATTTGATTTATATACTAATTTAAAATTGACATCCGATGATCAAGGGGTAAAAGGAAACCATGGCCAAAATCCATAATATGTAATGTTAAGACAACTCACCCATGGGGTGGTTCTTATTCGAGGTACAAAACCTATAACAAAAAGGATTAATCATATTTAACTAAATATGTAATACCTACCAATTCAAGTTTTCAAATTCAGTTTAGGAAACCCCAACAAATTGGGCATGCGACACCCTAGCACATATAAATAGCTCGACTCTAATCAAAAGGAACGAGACCACCTACCATAGGTTTGGGCTGGAATACTCATCTGGTATCAGGCGTTGATTCGTCCCAAATTAGGAGAAATCTAAATAACAAATGAAGAACGGAAAATCAGTGCATATGAGCCTAAATCAAAATAGTGCATTTGATCACTAGAAAAATGGAATAAGATTCAAAAGAAATTAAGATCTTACCAATATGGATCTAAATATACAAAATATTCTCAAATTAGAGTCCCGACAGAGAAACACGATCATATGCTTGTTTAGACACTTAATGAGATCTCGCATACCATCCCTTTTCTATACTTAGGAAGAGAAATGTATATTAGATTTAAAATGAATTTAATTAATTTAAAATTATTATATTTCTCAAAGCAATAGGGGTCACACAGTTTAGGCACATGGTTTGTCATACCATGCACTGGGTCACGTGGTTTCCTATATAAGAAAGGGGTGTTTCATGGGTCACCCATATTATTAGACTAACCATGCACAAACTATATGGTAATCCACAGTCCAAATTCTAAACTTGTATATGTAGTTTTTAAGAAATCCTACGGCCTACTCACATTTTTTTCACTAACCATGAAACATGGTATTTTCCTCATCCGGCTTGGGTTCTAGGATCTAAACCATCCTAGAAAACTCTTAAAACCTCTGCAGCCTCAAAGGTTATTAACATTAGGTCACATATAATCACTTTGAAAGAGAAATGATAGAAAAGAAGAGATCTGTACCTCAAATAATAACCATGTTCTTACAAAATTCCCCTATTAACGTAATTCATTCACTATTTACTCCTCTAGAGTGGTGAAGCCTGATCTGAGACAGACTCCAACCACTATGATTTAACATCAACCTCCCTCTCCCTGGTCTCATCCAGTACTTTTTCACGCTTCCATAGAACCCTTACCAAAGTAATGGACTATACTTGAAGAACCACCATCCTAAGACCCTAAATACATATGGGGTGTTCCTCAATAGATGTATCCTCCACTAACTCGACCACTTTTGGATGAGAGGCATGAGATGGGTCAGAATAGTAATGTCATAAGTGAGAAACATGGAAGATGTCATGAATGGAATGGTACCTCTAAAGTAACTGTAACCTATAGGATACTTGCACTACTCTCTCCAAATTCTCGAACGGACCAATATACCACGGTGAAATCTTACCCTATCTCCAGATTCTCTTGTTTCTTATCCTTGGTGAAACACATAGAAAAACCAGATCCCCGACCTTGAAATCTAGAGGTCATTTTTATGGATCAGAGTATTATTTCTGATGATATTGTTCAGTACCCATCCTTTTTTTCATCAATTGTTCCTACTTTGTAGTCTCCTGAAGAAGACGAGGTCCCAATATAGCTGCATATCCTACCTTGAGCCAACACAGGGGTGATCAACATGACCTACCATACAAAGCCTCCTATGGAGAAATCTGAATAGTAACCTGAAATCTATTATTATATGAGAAATTATGTGGGGGTATATGCCTCTCCCAAGAGCCCCCAAAATCAAGTATTCATGCCTTTAGAATGTCTTCAATCACATGAATCGTATACCCTAACAGACCAAATATTTGGGGGTTGTATGCTATGCTCAGAAGAACCTGTGTTCCCAAATTAATATATACCCTTTCCAAAATGAGTAAATAACTAGGAATCCCTATCTGAAAATATAGTATGTTTGACCGTATGCAGTTGTACAATCTCACTGATTTACAAACTCTCAACATCATCGACCTTGAAGGTCTCTTTGATCGGTAGGAAATGATCCACCTTCATCATCCTAAAAAACCCATATGAAGTCATTACATTGAGGTGACCTTGGTAAACCCATTTTAAAAATACATCATGGCATCATTCCATTTCCAATCGGGTATAAGAAACTGTTGCAAAAGTCTATTTGGTCGCTGGTTTTTTGCCTTCACCTGCTGATAGGTGGTACATCACATGAAAAAACCCGCTACATCCCTTTTTATACCTGACCATCAATACAAACGATGTAAATATCAATACATCTTGGTGACACCTGTGTATAATTCCCATGATAAAACATAAAAATATTGCATTAGTTCCTCATGCATATGTACTGAAACCCAAACATGACCATGTACTCATAAGATCTCATAATGACCTACAGTCCAACCAAGAGGAGGGTTCTCACCTGCCACACTCTCATCTAGGACTAAGACTTCATAGTCTAATAGATACCTCAACCTCACTCTATCTATAAGGGTATATATAATGGCTAAATAATAAACATACTTCAGCCACTGACTATCATGCACCACCATGTGCATCTCAAAGAACAACACCATAAGTTGTCACTTGCTACTCGCCCACTACACTTACTGTATTTCAGTCCTCCTACTCATTGCATTAGCCATTGCAATGTCGTTAAAAGGTATGTAGGATAACAGGATGTCAAATGAAAAATGGTATTCTTCCCACCATCTCTACCTCAGATTCAGATCATGCTATGTAAAAATATACTTGAGGTTTTAGTGGTATGTGTACACCAAAAAACACACTCTTGGTAAGTAGTGTCTCCAAGAGAGAGACAAGTAAACAACAGTAGATCACTCAAGATCGTATTTCAGGTAATTCCTCTCAAGTGGACTCAAATTCTAAGACTCGTATCATAGGACTCGATCACCCTTTATAAGAACTGCTTCTAGCCCGATACCTGATGAATCAAGGTACACCGTGTAACTCCTTCCTGTCTCATGAAAAATAAATATCAGTGTGGAATTTAATCTACCTTTCATCTTTTTAAATGCCTTCTCATAGGAATGTATCCATACAAATATCACACCCTTATTAGTTAGGCCCTTCAACGGTGCTGCAAGGTTTCAAAATCCTTTATGAAATAGTTGTAGTAACCATCAAGCCCTTAGAAACTCTAAAACTTAAATATGTTGTTGAGATTTTCCCAGGAAACTAACACTCTCACCTTCTATGGGTCCACTGATACTCGTGTCTTAGAGATCAAGTGACCCAAGAATTAAATCGGATCCATCCAGAAGTAGCACTTTGTGATCTTAGAATATAAATGATTCTCTCTTGGTGTATTCACAATGATCTCAAGATGTGTGTCATGTTCATTTCAAATTGTGAGAATACACCATGATATCATCCATGTAAACAACCACAAATGATTCAATATAAGGTTGAAACACTCTAATCATTAGATCCATGAATACCACTAGACCATTCATGAGACCGAATGGCATAACCAAATATTCATACAGACCATACCGACTCTGAAAAGTTTTCAGAGGTAAGTATGATGGTCTAACTCACACCTAATGATAACCAGATCTCAAATAAATCATTGATAAGACCCATGATCCTCAGATATGGTTAAAGAGATCATCTTTCCATGGTAGGGGATACTGATTCTTAAAAATTATTTGGTTCAATTTTGGATAATATTAACGTAACCTGAGGGTACGATCTGCCTTTTTTGTAAAATGGATGGGTGAACCCCACGAATAAGTATTGGTTCAGATAAAACCTTTTCTTATATGTCATTTAGCTACCAATTGATCTCTTCAACTCCATCAAAGAAATTCTATAAGGAGGAATGGACACCAGTGAAGATCCTGGCATTATCTTGATAGAGAACTATACCAATCTCACCAGAGGTAATCCTGAATATTCATCTTGTAAGAGTTCCCTGAAACAATAATCCACTCCAGGGAAATAATTCTGAAAAGTCCCCTGATCATCCAAATAAAAACTCATAATTTTCTTTTTCATATCTCCCTACCCATGATGCTCAGGTCCAACTTAGATGACCTGGACATCCCATTGACCCTTACGAACGAACTCTCCTCCCTCTGGTGATGTAAATATAACCCTACGTTGATAGAAATCAAGGATATCATGAAAAGTAACCAACCATTCCATCCAAACAGTGATATCAAATCTTTCCTTATTGAGGACGTTGAGGTCCCATACAAAGTGACACCCACAAACCTCAAGGGGACACTCCCAATAACTGATGTACACCTTCTATCCTAATCCCCAGCGAAGTTCATAACATCATAACACCATAAAATGACTATATAACAAGACCAATTATTTCCACCACATATACAGATATGAAACTATGAAAATCCCCATTTTCAAAAAGTGAAGAAACTAAAACAGAAGCTACTAGAATAGTACCTATGATAGAAAAAGATCTGGGATCCAACTTTTGATGGGTCTATTTCACCAGATTTTCCTACACTATACTGTGACCTGGTGACACTTCCTGGAATCCCTAAGATGATCAACCGTACTATTTTTGGGAACCATTGGTCTGGCCACCCCATCCATGACCACCACCATAGCCTGTTTGGAAAGGTCTGTGCCTGGTGATAAGATGTTGACCCAACTCCAAAAATTTGAGTTAGTGTAAACACTCTATCATTGGTTAATGGTGGAAACATTCAGCATAAGAGTTGTACATGGCCAATATTTCTTCTAGATAGGCACTCAGTTAGGTCATATAAACACTACAACCCTATATATCCCAGCCTATCACATTGGTAAAACCTCACCTGGCTACTTGAAGAGATGTTCTCACTATTGGTATCATTACATGGAATCTCCAAACCACTCTTCCTAAAACTGTTCGATGTAGTTCCAGACCTAGGTGTCAACCCTCCCTTGATCACAGCTCCAGATTCCACCAAGTTACCCTCTGTGATCAACTACTAATTCTTTTTCCCATATACACTAGTTAGTAAAAATATATTTACCTATGACTGAATGTCATACCTAAGAACATCCATGATCTGCCTAGCTTTTGAAATCTCATCACCCATCATAATAGGTGTGAATCACTTGATCTTAGTAAAAAAGTATAAATAGTCCATGAGTGATACACACCTTTCTCCATATGCAAGAACCCCCAGTCTCTATCAGTCATCAGTGTCTTAGGTTATAAATACTTATATAAGTCCATATGAAACTATCTCTAGGACATCTCCCAATGAAGATCTACCTATGTGATAACATCCCCCCATCTCTTGGTGAAATCATGTAGCATATACTTAGTGAGATTTACCCTCCTCCCATGCGGCATGTCTAAGTGATCAAAGATAAACCGCATAGACTCTATCCATGACTATGAATAATTTGGTCTTCCATCCCCTAAAAACATGGTTGTATGCTACTACAAGAACTCACACATCAATTATGCCCTAGTCGAGGAAGATTACAGTGTTCCCTATATTGTATGCATGAATCGTAGGAACCCATCATTGAACTGTGCCTTAGTACCTATTTCTGCGATATCGGCTAGTTCCATAGCTAACACAACTAGAGGATCCACTAGTATCCCATGTCCTACCACCTCTGGAGTATTATAATCACTACCCTCTGGGCATACAACTTGATGTCATTGTTGTGGAATGGATCTACAATTCCAAACACATGCCTCAATTCAAGATCATTATCAAGGTTCCCATCTCAAAAGTGAAATAATATCAAAAGCGAAAGGTACCAGACTTCCTATAAAAGAATACACCCCTATGACTACAGCATGGTTCACGTTCTGGTGTCATATAGATCAAATTAAAATGAGAGATAATACCAAAACCCCACTACTAAGGTTGGGTCTGGTCAAGTTCTCTATCATAATCCATTTCAGTCTCACTTGTTTTCATATTTAATTCAACTCAAATTGATTTCACATTCATTGAATTAATACTCATTTCATGTTTATAACATTCCTTTTAGAAGTTTAAGTTAGAAGTACATCGAATTCTGATCCATGGGGGGCCATACTCCCCAAAGATCAAAATTGACATTCACATGTGTCACACCACAACACATTTCAATTTAAGGTCAATCCCATATCCACCAAATTCTGATATAATATAGACCATACACCTAAGGGACCAAATATTTGAATCTATATAATCCATAGAATTAAATATCCCAATATACTTATCCCAATCGCAAGCATATATATCACAACATCTATCGCAACAACATGAAATAAGTAATTATCTATAAATGTCATGGTAATAATGCATCGATTTTGATTTCTAACAAGTTCCTATATGATGAATGAGATGGTATATCCTCATCTCATTGGGTTGAAAAACAATAGAACTCCAAATTCATATCAACAATCACAACTTAAATCAAGTACATCACCCAACGGTGGACTCAAATCAACTATAACAGTCAGAACCTAGAAAATAGATATTAAATTGAAGGTAATTTGAATTTTCCATGTATATAGTTTAGTTACTCCTAGAAACATGTCATTACCAAATTCCTATTCTCTTCTCTCTCAGACTAGAAAATAAATGCTCGGATTCCACTTTGTAACATCCTAGACCTGGATGCCACTCTACATTGCTTCAAGCCTAGTTGGTCATATGGCCTCAAGAAGATCACCCCAAATTCTAGATCCTAAAGACTAGCATTGATGGCCTATGTGTGTTAGTGGGGAGATCATTCCCTCATTATAAAATTCTAACATAGTGGAAATAAAAAGGTACAACAGCAGAAGCGATAAACCGTACAAAAGTAATAAACAGTGGAAGACTGATAGTATAAATAAATCCTGAAGTCATATCATATACAATATGATGATATATCTCACATGTTTCTAATAAAATATCCAAAATAGTTACACAACATCTAAATACAACACATGTTCCAAAAGTAAAAAATAGGCAAAATACTCCCTGTAGCATCGCAAGTCTCGACTTGGTACCATGCTCTTCTTCTCCTAATAAGCATATCAAGAACTATAGGGTAGTAGTTTCCATTATCATTATATGAAATCATATAATATGTTTGGGTTAAAAAGATGACCCAAATAAGGTGTAACCTAAAATCACAGTAGGAAACCACCCAAGGTCAGTGCTTGGCTGTCAGTGAATATATATTATAGGTAGTGTGCAATGACTAATGAAGTAAACAAGGATAACTCAAAAGTAAACATTCTTTGTGTGTAGCTACTCATTTGATATCCATTATATTAAACAATATCATTTAAAAATTCATTTCCATTGGGTTTTATAATACTCGAGACCCAGCTCAAGCCTGACATCCCCAGTGTAACTGGAAGCACAACCGATACCTCAAAAGAAAATCTAAACTATAATATTCAAGACCAGATCCAAGCTTGTGCTATGGCTTGGAAGACACATCATAAGTCACTTCATTTATAACTCAAATTAGTACTTGTTCCCATACTTGAAATTCCTAATTTAGAATTCAAGTATCTCTCTCGGTGCAATATGAACTAACACCCTATAAGTCCATCACAAGCGAACCACTTAGAAATCTGGTATCTCTGTAGTTGAGGTATAAAGTATCATCCAATCAATTTCCTTCCTTAGTGCTCCTATATTGAAACCCAAGTATCACACATAGAATAACTATATGTGTGCTTTGAGTCCATCCATGTATCACTCTATCCCATCCTTGACATTCCTAAGTTGGAATTCAAGTATCGCTCAAGATTCAATATGATCCAACAACCTAT
Organism: Viscum album; assembly: GCA_963277665.1. Taxonomy (NCBI): domain Eukaryota; kingdom Viridiplantae; phylum Streptophyta; class Magnoliopsida; order Santalales; family Viscaceae; genus Viscum; species Viscum album. Next base: position 1,101,567,794 of record OY728133.1, on the reverse strand, counting down.
AAGCTTGTCACTGGCGACCCTCCTAGGAATCTAGTATCGCTCTAGGTGAGTTATAATGTTCCATCCAATCATGTCCATCTTCAAAGCTCCTCTTTGGATGCCCAAGTATCACCCATGGCATAACTGTTTGTTCCCTTTGAGTCCATCCATGGAATTATAATGTGAATCCATCTATCACTCGACATATAAATCAATCCTCACTAAGTTCATCCATGGCATCCCTCATTTGGATCCATGTATCCTTCATGGAATACATAGTTTCAATCCCTTGAGTCTATCCATGTCATTCTAATTTGAATTTGTGTATCACCCAAGGCATATAAGTCTATAAGAAGAATATTTTATCCATGTAATTCTAATTTCAATCCATGTATAACCCTCACCTACTAATCAGTTAACCAATTCCATTTAATTTAAACAATTCATTAAACCTTCCATGGTCAATACCAAAGTCATTCAATATAACTCACCTCAAAAGGGTGACACAAGTAAAGACCAACCTCAAAGGATTGACCTTTTATTTAATCACATGGGAATAACATGATAATTAGCTTCTCGTGCTTAATCAATCCATCACGTATCTTGGTCTCAACATAACTCACATGGGATAGCAATTCATATTATATTTAAATACTCACATGGAAATTCTAAATACAAAAAGCCTAACAAGCCTATCAAGTTGGATTAGTTATCAAATAACTGACATGGTAAAATCAACAATTAGATCAATTCAATCCAATTGCATCAACTCATGGCATATCCTCTACATTACTCACATGGGAAAGATAATACAAGACAAGATTTCTTTAGATAAGAAATGTCACACATTGGTCAAGAGTCAATTCATCCAACCCTTACCCTTAATTCATTTCATTTGAAATTCAATTAATAAATAAGTTAATCAATTTGTTTTATATACCAATTCACAAATGAGATCCCATGATCAAGGGTAAATGTCATCCAAGACCAAAAGCCCTAATAGTCTATTTTAAGAAAACACACCCATGGGGTTTTTCTTATTCAAGGTATACACCCTATAATAAGCATGATTAATCTTCTATAAATGAATAGGTCATACCTACCAATTCTAGGATTCAAATTAAATTTTTGTGATTCCCATAAATTACTTGTGTGGAACCCCATCATATATAAACATTTTGACTCTGACTAAAAGCCACGAGACTACATACCTTAGGTATGTTCAAGATATCTCTTCTTGTTTCTGGATTTGATTCAACCCTGATTAGGATATATATAAAGAAGGGATGAAAATGAGAAATTACGACATAAGACCCTAAATCCAAATAGTACAGCTTAAAGACAGAAGAAAAGAATAATATTACAAAGGAATTAATATATGACCATTGCGGATCTAAGGAGAAAAACCACACTTGAATCAGAGTCCAAATTGAGAATCGTGATCAAATCCTAGTTTATCTGCCGAAAGAGTTCTCCCAAACCCTCCCTATGTTATATTTATGAAGATAAATGAATATAAGGTGTAAAAATAAATTTAATTAATTTAAAATTAACAAATTTCTCAAAATGGAAGGGGCCATACAGTTTTTGGTAGGAGAAAGGGGTGCCACAACGTTTACCCACACTAGTTGACTAACCATACACAAACTGTGTGGTAATCCTCTGTCCAATTTGTAGACCTGGCTAGATGGTTTATTTCCAACCATGTAGCCTTCTCCCATGGTTTTCCCTAACCATGAAACATGTCCTTTTCCTCCTCTACCTCAGGTTATGTACTCCAAACCATCCCCAGACACACCTGAAACCTCCATGACCTCAAATGGAATTCACATTAGCACACATTTAAGCATTTTAATAGAGAATGGATTAAAAATAAGAAATATGAACCTCAAAGAAGAATTGGAATATTATAGAAGATATATTAAACTATAAATATTCATTGGAAATATAAAATTTTTATCTACATCATGGTAGTTTATTTATAATTTTTTTGGAAATAAATAATTAAACTAAATAGTGACACAATGATGATTCACTAATTTCTTAATTAACGGGGGAATCAAATAAATGATATTAAAAATATTGAAATCATTATAATTTATATAATTGATGCCATAAAATAATTTTATGAATGAATTTGACATGTTATGGTATAGTTAATTGAATTTTTTTAAAGATATTATGATATTCTTAAAAGTTCGGGTATTGAATTGTGTCAAAATTTAAATTATTGATATTTCAGAATAATTAATATTTTATTAAATGATATAAAATTCATAAAAATAAAAATAAAATACAAAGGGTTAGGGAAAGGTTTATATTTTAAAAAATGATCCATTTGGGGTTCTTTGGCAATTTTATAGTGGCTATATGAACCCTAAAGTGTAAAAATCCAAGTTCCCATTATAAGATTTAATGGTTTTAACTAAGGGTTAAATCCAAAAGATTAGGGTAAAAATGTGACCTACACGTGTCTAAAAAACATTTTCTAAGAGGCATTAGAACCATACTCATTTTATCTTCAAAATAAATCACTTTGGTTCCATTTATAATTGAAAAAAATTATATAAATTTAATAATTCTAGAGTTTCCAAAAGTCTACCTTGCATTAATTATAAAAGAACACCTCCTCCCTCACTTACTCACACAATATTGAGACTTATATCGTGAAACATTCCCACCCAAATAGTCTCAAAACATAAAAATATTCATACTAAAACTATCCCATTGTGAAAAAATCTATCCAATTATTCCTTTTGGTATAAACCAAAAGGAGTTACCTAAAACGGAGGTAACATTCTTCAAAGATCACTTTGGTTTTATTTATTTCCCCACTCCATCATTTATTTTTATTTAATGAATATATAATAAGATAAGTATCCTAAATATACTATTATTTTTTTATATTAATGATTCAACCTAAAATTACAGAAAATTCCATCTAATGGGTAACGAACACATTATTTCTATGTATGAAAAACCACCGCCTCATGAAACGATGATTATTTATTTTTACTTTACCACATTTCATGGTTGGTAATTTTGATGAAAACAATATTTTTTATAATATATATGTATGATATTTGTTTCATTATTCTACTGTACTTTTTTTAAATCGCAAACCTTTATACTTTCCATTTTGTGTAATTATGATAACATCATTTTTGGAAGTGTGGACTACCGCCAACTCAAAGATACGTGATTAGTTCACACTATACATCGAACGTATATAGGGTGGGTTTAATAAAAATATGTTATATATATGACATCTATTATAAATTTTAATTATAATATACAAATAGATCATTTACTATATATTATTTTTATTTGAAAAGAGTTAATGTAGCCTTCATGTGTACGTACGACCTGCTCCCTCCATGAACTGTGCATTTATTTTCATATCTCAAAATTTTATGGATTATTATGAATACATATATACTGAATATATATAATATTAGAATCATTTTTTAAATTCATAAGATTATGAAACCATGAAATAATTAATAGGAACAGTAAATAACAAGTCAAAACATACTCGAGAAACTAGGAAATTAGCACCTAAAATAGTAAATACATCAAAATAATGTTAACAAATGGGTAATAAGATATTATAAGATGAAAATATATGATATAATAAATATTAAAATGGTTATTTAATATATTATTAACAATCATAAACCCATTATACTGGAGGATAAAGGATTATCCCCAAAAAAATGAAAGGTAATGGATTTCATCACAATTTCATTTCATTGAGGCATATTATAATGTTATGTACCTAGTTTATTTTGTATGGTGTATATACATCCCTTGATATGTTATATCATGAATCTCCTTATTTACATGATATTATAAGTTTCATTTAGTATTATCCCTACTTGTGAATTATGATTCAAATATTTCAACGTGCTATGGGACACACTGGAATGTTTAAAGATTATTTTCCTTACTAGAATGATGATCTTTCAATAGTATTTTAATTTATCATCATTAACATCCCATGTTGTTACATAGAATACACGAGGTAATTATTGATAAATCTATATTATTTATTCAATATGGTTATTTTATAATGCATATTATTTATTTAGAATATTTGATATGAGGAATGCTCTGGACTGGAAATGACGGGTGGTGCCCATATATTATATAGACCCTCGATTCATCGATAGGTTCTCATGAGAAAAAAAAGTTAAACAAATCTGAATAGTGTAAGCCATATTGTAAAAGGTCTTGATGGTATAGGTTTCAATATTCCTCATACATGATGTCTAATAATTAAGATTTTATCGCATTTAGACTCAGTTATTATTTGTCCATGATATTTTCTATCGACTTAACTATGGATGATTTTCATTATCAGTTTATTGATTAAATGGAATGTGTTTCTGTTATTTACTCTTCCATATTTATTATTCCTTATATATATATTTAAATAGAAAGTGTGTTCATTATATTACAATTTCATATTAATTTATTTATTACTTCTTCCATTGTACTAACCCTTAATGAGAATTTGATATCACCCTTAATATATTTCTTTTCCCGAGTTATAGAGAAATAATTTTTTGAATAATCTTTCAAGGATGTAGTTTATTTAATTTTATTTTTTATCATGTCTTATTTTATTTTCCCAATGTATTATGGGTATCATATATATAATATGTCTTTTCAAGACTTATAAACTGTATGGTGCTTTGGGATTTATTTCCTTGTTAACATTCCAATGTATAAAAATAATTTACCATCTACAAGCTTCTATGGTCTAGAAATTACATGAAAAGTCAACCCACATGATATCATCTTCTCAAGATCATAATGTGAGAACATCATGAGAAGAATTATCGTTTCTTATGATCCCCCATCACCTGATGGTTACACATCATTTTTTTCTTTTCCATACATTGTATATAGACTATAGTACATTAATTTAAGATTATTTTCATTATTTCCCTAGAATCTCTTTATAGCTAGGTGACTATTATTAACATTTGATATGAAATATTATCAAAAGATGTTACTTTAAAAATCATGTATATAAAAGTATCAACAATATTCTTATAAGATAAACACATGTATATTTCAAATTTTATACATATAATGGTAATAAATATATATACATAGTTTGGGTATAGGGAATCCACTTAAAACAATGTAGTCATGGGCACAAATAATAAAATAGATTTATTTATATATTTATTTATTTATTTATTATTTTTTGTACATTGACCAAACCCTCTCCTATATAACTATTTTATGTCAAATTCATAGGGTTAAAAGAAAAACCTAAATAATTGAGAGGAGTCATTGGATGAGATATTAGAAAAAGACAATGGATCGAGGATATTTTTTTCCAATGGAATTCAAGGATATCACCAATGAAAATAATGAAAATTCATTCTTATTCAGTGGTCAATCCTAAAAAGAATTTGGGAATTATTTTTTTTGGTATTTTCACAATTTAATTATCCCACAATGAACTTGAATCGAATCAACAAATAGATTTTTTCATGGGTTGATCGTATCTTGAGGGTGGATTTATTTTCATAATATTGGGTCAAATTTTTGTTGTTGTTTATCTGTTCGATATTTGTTTTTTGTTCTAAAGGAAATGAGTTAAGGACAACCCAAAAAACAGATGAGCTTTTTTCTTCTTTTTTGTTACCTGGATTTAGCCACCGATTCAACAAATACCTGAAATTTTTTCATTGCGCAACTATTCTTAAGTTCAATGAATCAATAATGTTGGTTTCATTTCAGGATTAAGGGTTTGATCAAGGTTTAATGATGATAGTTTATAATCGAATGTGAATCGAGGTCGGATCAGTGATTCTCAATTCCTAGTTTGGCATGTGATGATAGATTGGTGAAATGACTGGTGATTTTTTCTGTAATCAAAGTCTGTATTCTGACAATCATTGATGGAGAGATTTGATTGACCGAGATCTGCAATCTCAAGGAAATATTAGTGGTTGATTCAGATGCAATGGCGGTGTAGGAGAATGCATGAATCATTTTTGACATTCTATAAAATTCTTAACAGAACATCACATATTCCATGGAACACACTATGTATAGTAACCAAGCTGTGGAGGAAAGGGTTTTGGAGATGATAAATATCGCACACTATGTGACAGGTGTCACGTACCATGTGATAGGTGTCGCATGCCATGTGACCTGGTACTAGAAGCTCATCTTGTACCCTGTAGGGTACACAATAAGAATACATAAGAATGATTATGTACTTATACATGAAGAGAGTAACCTGACATGAACAAGTACATGAGCATGTCCAAAGTACCCAGGCACAGACAGAGTACAAGGGAATGGCAAGAGGTAAATAGAAACAGGCCATGGAACACATGCAATCTCAGGGCATATGAGACAAGTCATTTACTGCTATTACCTGATGGGAACATCCTCATGGGCATTATGAGGGCCTTCATCTCATTAGTATAGACCAATTTCAGTTGTCTTCAATTAATTATTCCATTTTTATGTGGGTACATTGTGTAATTACATCTTGAGAATAAGATGGTGATCCCCTCTATGATATTTTTCTCAGATAGAGTTCAGTCAATCCCCTATGTGACTTGGGTGGGATCCTCTATCCTTCCTTCATCATACTAGGTTGGTTTAATGGAATCGGTGTGACCATCATGCACTGGTAATCAATCCACTATCTAAATGGTTGATCTAATAGGGTTTCTGACATCCCCTAGTGGTTTTGAGTGTGATCCCATATCTATGTATTGATAACTACATAGTTTCATTGGGTACATACTTGGTGTGACCTGATGAGTATGTCTACTAGGGTGAGTGATATCGGTGACAACATGGATTGTGGGGATGATTTTCCCAAATGATTATTACCTTTAATCCTTGAGTGGAATCCTATGGATGTTAATGGTTGAGACCTTTTCGATCCATGAAGTTTATTATGATTATATATGAGTTTTAATTATTTTTATATCTCACATCTTGATTGGAATACATATTTATTTATGATTTGGCTACTCTTGATGCTTAATGTTTAGTGATTTTGAGGTGTCATACTGGTTATTGTTATGCTCACCAATTCAGGGACTCTAACCATGCATGTCATGACTTATGCTGATAAAAGAACATTTTATGGATTCCTAAGAGGACAAAGATCAGGTGAAACGTAGATTGGGAATAGAAAGATCATGTTTCATACTATTGTTTCATTTGAATGTAGTAACCTCCTTATTGGAAGGATTGAATTTATTTCTAGTTTTGGTCAGCTTGTATTTAGACCTTATGCTTTCCAGTACCTTTTTGTACTCTGATTGTGGGTTATTAATGAGTGCATCAAATGGTATAAGTTGAACTTAACTTTAAACATTGTATTGTCTTGGAAATTTGTGATTTTGTACAAGTACATTAGTATGAGGCCTCCCATGTGTGTGGTATGTCGTCTCAATGCTGGTATCCATCCGGTTTCCTTTTAGAGGGATTGGGTTTGTCACACTCAGCTAGCAACTAGATAGGTGGGCCCTAGTGGGCCAGGTCATGATAATTTTTAATATTTTTAAAAAACTATAAGGAAATATTTTAATTCAATGAAAACAAATTAATGATTTACTCAAATTTTTTGGTTTTGAAAATGCATAAAACATAATTACTCTTATTGTAACTACTATCAAAATTCATCTTGATTGAACTGATAAATATGAAGATAAAAAATATTAAAGAAGTGTGATCATAATTTGAATATATTTTAATGTGAGTCAGAAATTATATTGTCATAATGTTTATGTGTGATATTTTAATCTCATCTAAAAGTATCTAATTTTAATGTGGTTAAATTCATTTTTTGATACCTTAAATATACTTCGTATTTTGGATTATGTTATTCTTCTAGAAATGATTTTAGTACAAAAATTTTACTTTTATGCAGAATTTAGAGGTCTTAGGTTAGATATAATATCTGCTACTTGACCTTTTCATTTCTTAGGAGAAGCTTTAGTCTCATGGTCCAGCAATAAATAAAATTATATAGCACTTTCCACTTTTAAAGCTGAATATGTAGAATATCTAACTTATTATACTAAATTGTTTTGGATTCCACACACTCTCATGGATTTTGGTTTCATTTTTACTTGAAATTCCATTCTTTATGCCAAAATATTTGTTATTTTCCTAACTAAAAACTCAACACATCAACCACAATAAAATTACATACATATAGGGCACCAATCCATTAAGGATTAATCACACATAATAATGAGATATTTTTCTCAACATTATTGGAATGGAAAGTCAAATTTCTAAAAATTTAAAAAACCTCATACTTTCCCGAGATTAAAATACCTTAAACAAAATATGGTAATTATCAACCTTAAGGGGTCGTCAATCCACTTCTTTTTTCATCTACCTTGTTACAGTAAAAAATCATCTTGTAAAATAGGGGGAGAAATTTTATTCATTTTAAAAAATTATCTATTTTTCAACCTAATATATTTTTCAACCTTATTTTTTTTTAATCTATAGGGTTTACTATTTTTTCTATAAAATAATAATAATTCTTACAAAACATTTATTTGGAATATCCTTAATAGTGAGAGATCATCAATTATTTTTGGAAGATGAATTTTAGAAGGTTAAATTTTTCTAGCTATGTCTTTTATTATCACCTTTAAATTAACGGTTAACATATGGGGATATTCAACATTCATAAATTCATTTAATTACTTTTTATAGGGGGTTTTTTATTTAATAACAAAAAAGGAAACTTTATCTTTTCCCATTCAATTAAATTTTAAATTTTATTTTTAATATAATATTTTGGATATATGTTATGGCATTTCATTTTTGTGAAAGTCTTTAAGAACCACACATAAATACAAAGAGATCAAATGAAGACTGTTTGGATGATACAAAACATAAAATCCTATATGATGATTGAAATCTCATGTATTTCTCATTAAGTTTATCTATCAATAATTTTTTATAAAAAAAATTCCCAATGTATATATCTTTAAAATACTTTATCTGAAGAAGCACAACAGATCGTCTGTGAAGCTTAAAGTTTTCCTCTCCAAATAATTAAGAGAATCAGATGTAGCCAAAGCACTCTCTCTAATCATTGGTGACGAAGTAGAAGTCCAAATTATGATAATTCATAATAATATCTACCATTATATAGATATTTTGAGTATGACATTTAATACTATGGGAGAAAGTGAAGTTCAACATGCACTCACATTATGAGAATAACTTTTTATATATGAATGATTGGTTGAAATGGAGTTGATGTAGAAATATTTGATTACATCATCCATGATAAAAGTATTTTTAATAATTATCTAAAGAGTTTCAAAAGTTTTAGAATAAACTAAAACATATGATCATAAAATTATAAAATAGAATTACATTTATAATTTTTCATTTCATTTTTATTTCTTCTATATTTCTTTTCTAATATCAAAATGGGGAGAAATTTAAGAAAAAGAAATTTGTTTTATATATTTAATATTCACCTGTATTATTTTTTCTCTCAAATAAATATTTTTTAATGGGGGATTATATTTCATTTTTCTTCTAATAATATTTTTTCAATTTATTAAAAGGGGATAAATTAAATATCATGTAGACTAGAGGGATATTTATTTTTAATTTGTTTTCTTATATTGAATGTTTTCTTTTGTACCTTGTGTTTTTCAAAAAGGGGGATCCTTTTAATGAAATGTATCACTTCCTTTCTTTATTTTGGAAATTAGAATAAAATTAATATGAAAATTATGAAACATGATTTTTTTCTTAGTGCTTATTCTAATACAGAATGAACTTCTTATAATTTAAATATCATAGAACTAAAATTATTTTAACAAAAAATTGATGATCTTAAGTTTCATGCCAAATTACATCCATAAAATTTCAAATCACTTTAACAGGAATAATTTAAATTATTAGTTTATAAAGAAACATGTTGAGTTTATTCATAAGTTAAGAAGCTAGTACTAATTCAATTATAACTCACTTTGATTTTTTAAGAATCTGGCCATTGTAGTTTGTTACAATGACTCCTACAAATAAAAAGACATAATGAGTGTCAGAAGAACATGAATGAATATATATATATATATATCACTCATTCAAAAAAAATATTCATTTTGATGTTTTGAAATTTCTTATTGTTGAGAGAGATTCCAATCAATGTAATATTTTTTCCTTTTGAGTATTTCAATTAAGATATCCCATTGTAAGATTTTAATTGTAAATATATTACTAGTTTCTTTTGTAAAATTTATTTTTCCAATACTTGTTGATTGAGGTATTCTAGGGATAAGAAGATTTATGAATTTATAATCATTTAGATCATGGGATTCTTTGACTATGAAGATTTATCTCAATTATTTCAATTTTGTGGAAGTGAACAACTATAGATAATCATAGACAAGTGATTTCGTAGATAGGAAGACAGAACATTGAATAGAAATAAAATTAATGATATTTAAGAAAGGTTTAAAATCATGTATACCTTGGATCTAGCCTATAGATCTGACTTACACTTGGTTTTAAAACTGTGGTTTTCAAAATATACTTGTAAATGGGTATTTGTTTCTAACCAAAACTCCAATTATTTTTGAATTACCACTGTGTTAACTCTTTCACTTGTAATAGTTAAACATCCAATAATTTTATTTTCATTTAGTAGATTTTATTTCATATTGTTAAAAATAATTGCACTTTTTTTTGAATTTATAGGTAATTCAAAAAACTGATCATCATAATAGTTCTATATAAATTGTACGTTTTTTTAAAACTACCATTCACCCCCAGACATTTTTATTTTATTTTCCATCATAACCCCAGAAAAAAAATTTATTTAGGAATCATAATTCACATGTAGTGGACATGTTTAAATTTGCAAAATAGAATTATAAAAATATGTTAGCATTCATATTAAAAAATTTAGAACTAAAAATGAGTAACAGTACACAAAAAATCATTTTGAATTGAACCATGGAAAGTATACATTAAACATAAATATATAAATACCCTATACACTATAACTGAATAAGTTTTCTAAAATAATGAACAATACCACAATGTAAAAAGGAATAATAATGCTTGATAAACATGAAGGATCAATGTTCTTTATGTGCAAGGCTATTAACATAGCAACACACATCCATAGAAAATGTTTACTAATTAAAAATTAAAATGTTGCTTTATCTGAGATGTGGTATTATAATAATCAAATAGTGAATCAATTTTAAAATATTAGGATTCCCTACCTCATAAAAATAAAATGCTTGAATTTTTGTAAATTTTGATGATAATTTTGAAGAGGTTAAATTTATTAGATACCTATCAAAAGGGAAAGGTTATAGATGATGGAATTGAATAAATCACAAAAATGGTTGAGTTTTATGAATCATTATTAATAAAAACAAACCCATGAAGCATGATTATATTGTACTAGTTTTTGGAGAAGATAATTGAAACCATATATATATTTATAAAAAAAATAAATTAACGGTATCATGATGTTGAATCCTACACTAGAGGTGTTCACTTTGATTAGATAGATGATGAGGAGGTGGTTTATAATAATTCTAAGTAGAAATATTAAAAGATAAAAATTAATTTAAAGGAAGACAATGTCATTAGAAATTAATCATCACCATTTTAATCCATAATAAGGATACATATTTAAAATTAAAATTATTTAATCTATCATGCTGAGATGAATTTGGTGATTGAACCCTTTGAAAATAAAGAATGTATTGATGCTCTAGATAAGGAATAAATTATATTGAAAAATAATTCCATTTAGGACCATATTCAAATTCCTATTTAAAAAAATATATCATTAAAACCAAGTCAATATTCAAAAACATTTTAAATGATAACAAAAAACATTTTAGAAATAAATCTAAACTTGTGTGTAAAGGTTACTCTCAGGTTGAAGGGGATAATATGGAAGATAATTATTCTCCAAGAGAAATATTTGAGGCCATAAGAATATTAATTATCAAGGTAGAATATAAAAATATAAAATTTATTAAATAAATGACTGGTATACCTTTTTGAAAAGTGATCTTAAAAAATAATTTTACATGACGTGACCAGAAGGTTTTATACATGAAAATAATGGTACAAGAGTGAAAATTGAAGAAAGATTTATATAGACTAAAACAATCCACAAGGACCTAGAATTTAAAGCTTGAAAACTACATAAACGAAATAAAATTCATTAAAGGAAAAGTGGAAAATATAATACATATCAAAGAAATGACGGAAGGTACAGTAATTATAATTTTATATGTTAATGATATAGTTTTTATAGGTGATCATGAGAATGGTTTTCAAGATTTTTCTCTTAAAATGAAGAAATAGTTGAAAATTTTTATGTTGGGTGAGTTGAGACACTTTTAGGGACTATAAGTAATACAACAACACAAATTTTTTCTTATCTATAGAAAAGTATACTATATAATTGTTAAATAAAATTGAAAAGGGGGAGTCAAAGAGAGTATCTACATCCATTCAAGTGGGTCAAAAAATATTAAAATATGTTTATGGTATGATTGTAAACTAATTATACATTATATAATTGATTCTTTTCTCCTTTATCCAATATACTCATGGCCAGATTTTGATTATGTTTTGATTGTTTGTAAAAAATATCTTAGTCACCCAAAAGAGTCACATCCTATTGAAGAAAAAAGTGTTTTGAGGTTTTTCAAAGGGATTGTGAGCTATGGGATTCTTTACAAGATGGTAAATAATTTTAATGTGAAATGTTTTATAGATACTTATTGGGTAGGTGGATATAATGATAGAATATCCATTTCATGTGTAATTTTATTCTTTGGGGACAGTACAATGAGTTTTCACTACAAGAAATAGATTTCAATAATGCTAAGGACTAATGAAGCTGAATATGTTATTGCTAATACTGAAAACAATCAAATGCTTTTGAGAAAGGAAAAATTAGATCATTTAATGGTAAAATTGGGAAACCTCTTAAAATTAATTGTTTTAACAAACGTTCTATTAATATCCCTAAAAATAATGTTAAAAAAATTAAGTATAATCATATTTATATTAGATATATTTTCATTAGTGTGATGGTTTGAAATGGAGACATCAAGATGGAATTTGTTCCTACTCATGATCTGTTAGCTAATATATTCACCAAAATTATCCCTAAGTTCATAATTGAGTTTTTGAGGTTAAATATGGGTGTTCAGAACCTCCCACTTCATTAATAATTTTTGGGAAAAACCCTCACATTGCCATGGATTATGTTTAAAAAGGTGGATTAATGGTTCTCAATAATTTTGTTAAACAAAAAATATATTCCATTATCTGTTCTAATCAAGATTGTATATTTTTCATGAAAAGGGGGATTTATTTTCAGAAGTGATTTCATGATTAGAGGTGGATATGGTATATAAATTGGGAAAAAATATTTCTTATCAAAAAGTGAAGATGTTCCCTAAAAAATTACTCTGACATGTGGTGTGATGTTAAGATAAATATATTTTGAATGTGTCTCTTTTATAAGAATTTGAGTTTTTAGATGTGGTTTGGAAATAGTTTCAAGAGATGAAAAAATATGCAAAGGGGAGATTGAACTACACTTTGATCTGTAATATTTTTATTATTTTTAACCACTTTTGTAAGACGTTCTTAGTTATTATAAAAATGTTGAAGAGGTTTTGGGGATGAACTAGTATGAAATTAAGACTAGGTCAAACGACTCATGTGATCAATCCACAAACCATAATAGGTGTTGTCATGCAGTCGATGTGAAGGTTAAATAATGAAAATATGGCATTTATCTATGTTAGAAAAGTACATTTACAACACTAAAAAATAACTGTTAATCTCAGTGATGATAAAGACAGGGTTCCTTCTTATCATTGCTAAAAAAACACTGATAAAGAATCCTTTTATCATCGCTTTTCTAAAAGTGCTAATAAAATTTAAAAAACATTAAAAATATATATCTCTGGGAATCAGGGAGGGGGATTAAACACCAATTGAATCCCCCCACCAACACCCCCCCCCCATCCAGCATGCGCCCCATCCTCCCCTCAGCCTTTAGCAGTGCTAGCCCCCCCCCCCCATTAAGAAGTGTTATCCCTTATTCTACCCATGCGTGCGACCTTCCTCCCCCCTGATTTGAACTCAGGATCTACTGCCTGCGCACTTAAGCCTTTATCACTCCACCATATTTCTTTTCTCTTCATTTATTAATACATCTATTTATTTATATTTATATTTACTAATATTTACTTTTATATTAATATATATTTATATTAACATATATATATACATTTATATATATATATTTATTTATATATATATTTAAATTAATATATATATTAAGTTATATTAATGTATATATATATTCATATAAAAATATATATATAGTTATATTAATATATTAATATATTAATTCATATATTCATATATATTTATAAGATCAGTTTTAAATAAATTTATAAAATATGATTTTTTTTTGTGTTTATAAATAAATAAATACATATATACAACACACACACATATTATATGTGTATTAGTAAGTGTAATTATACATATTTATATATGTTTACAAATATTATATATTAATATATATATATATGTTTAAAATATATAGATAATATATATCATCTTGTCACTATAGATGCACACAAATATATAGACACACACACATACTAACATCATATAGGTATATAAATACTAAAAAATTTGTATTTAAAATAAAATGGATATTAATTTTTTATTTAGATAAGCCATATATATTGATTGATATATTTATATGTAAATATGTTTAATTATTTATTTATAAAATTAAATTTTTATGGGTGAATATACAAAAATATGTATATATTGTTATATAATTGATTATAAATAACATTACATTGTGAAAAATGATAAAATTTCAAAGCCATAATATCAATATAAATTAAACCCCTCAGAATAATTTTAGTCCCCAGTGAAAAAGGTCAAAAAGACTCCCTGAAACGAGGTTGAAATTCCATTGAATGTTAAACAATTTTCGTATCTAGACTAAAAACTCAGTTTTAGAGGTCTTCTAAAACTTTTTTGGATTTGAAAAATGTGACAAAAGTGTTGAGAATGTGTTTTTTTCAACAATACATAATGTTTTTATTTATAGGGGGAGTTTTGATGAGAACAATACTCTATCTCTTTATGATAATTTTGATGCTCACAAATACCCTTATTTATTTTCTAATGATTTTATTTTTAATAATTTTACAGGATATTATTATTCATTATATTATATTTTTGGACGAAGAATTTAAATTCTTGAACAATGAGAATTAATTTCTAAGGTATTTGTACTTTAGCGCGTTCTGGAAACACTGTTCATGCGCTACATATTCAGGATCTACGTTTAGTGCGTTCTGGAAACACTGTTCATACCTTACGTGGAGAAACATAGCATAAGGATAAAATGCAGTTCATACTTTATGAGATAAGAGAAAAGTATGGTTAATCAACCATAAGTTATCAGCAAAGTATGAAAAAGAACCCTACATTACGAGGGAACCCTACGTTTGGGATATTAGAAAAGTATGGAAGTAGAACCATACATTTGTATTAAACATTAATTTTGTTTCGTAAAATTATGGTTCATTAACCATACTTTTGTAAAAAAACATATGTTCTTGGAAAAATATGGATCAAGTAAAAGTATGGATATTTTACCATACGTTTGAAATATTGAAGAGAAAACTATGGATGACCAACCCTATGTTTATGATTAACCTTACGTTTGAAAAAAGTGAGATGAACCTTACGTCTGTGACCAACCCTACATTGTCAACCCTATGTTTGAGGACTACATCATCAACCTTACATTCATAGGATGCATATAGTACAACTCAACAATACATTTGGCATCAGAGAATTTAAAGTCGATATTTTTATGCAACGGTCAGCAAGTTGTTTATTATGCTGATTTCAATCCAGATTTAAGGCTGATTTTAAAATGTGACTTTGACTGATTAAAAGCCGTTTTATTAATGGTTTAAATATCAAATTAAAGGGATCTTTTTATGCCGAGTCTTTAGGAAAGTTTCGACTACTCTGTAAATTAAAATGTATGAATATCGCGATTAAAAATGAGACTGTTGTGGATCTAAGTTTACATGAGAAGTGCTTATTATTATTTCATATATTGTTGAGATTTTTTGAACATTATCTAATGATCTTTTGTGATCTATCAATAATTTTTAGAAAAGAAGAGAAAAACAGAGACTACAAAGAATTCAGAACTGCTGGTTCAAGAGAGTAACAAAGCTCTGTTTTCTGAAGAAGAAAAATCACGATAGAAGATTCATCTGTTCTACATCAAAGAAAATTTTGGAATCTACTTTTTCTAAAGTTGTGAGTTATATTTCTATATTTACTGCAACAGGATCAACTCAGAATGATTATTTTATGAATATCATTATATCTGAAGGCAACGATTCATCTACTGTCAATTGCATGTTGTTGCAATTGTGAAGAACATCTGGAAAGTATTTTCAGAATAAAAAAAATCTTTATTTTCTATTCTTGAGTGATCGGCTTCTCGTACTAAGCTGTGTAGTTTTTGTGAGTGAACCAGAAGGATTTTTTTGCCTTATATTGTAAATGTTTCAACTACCTGTACTCAGTTGTTGTAAGGCCTATTCAAACGAGGACCAGATAGTGAAAATCACCAAACTCGTGGAGTAGAGTGTTGGTGGAGTAGACTAGGGGCCTTATGTTCCTCGAACCACTATATATCTTGTGTCTTTTCTATTTAAATTTTATCTACATAAATTCATCTTATTTAAGTTCAAAGGAAAAACACGATATCTCAACGATTTTTGACAATACACATTTCACCCCCCTCTTGTGTATATTTGATATAATCTGATCCAACAGTTGGTATCGGAGGCGGAGCATTCTGATAAAGCCTTAACAAGCTGAAAGTGATTATACATAGAGCAAGATGACTGATACAAGAGAGAGAATGTATATGGTCTGAGCATCATACTTCAATGGAGAAAATTATGGATGATGGAAGTTGTGAATGATTATCTATCTAAAAAATCTTGGATATAGAGTATGTTCTATGATTCTGATTCCATATAAAATACCATAAAAACCTGAAACATGGAGTGCAGCTACTGAAGTAGATTATGCCATGAACTCGAAGGCAATGAATGCAATTATATGTAGTCTAGGACCTGATGAATTCAACAGAGTATCTCAATGCCCGACAGCATATGAAATGTGGAAAACTATTGTTGTTGCTTATGAAGGAACTAAAAATATCAGGGAAATGAGATATGCAACTGCTAAGCTTAAATTCGATACTTTCAAAATGGTTGAAGGTTAGAGTATTACTCAAATGAATGGAATATTGGAGGATATTTTCAATAACATAATTTACTTGGGATATCTCATTAAACAAGATGATCAATCTTTAAAAGTACTGAGAGTACTGTCTACAAAATGGAATGGAATCTCTGTAGTAATCAGATAGTTGACACCTGTCAAAAATTTCACCATGAGAGAACTGATTCGAACATTCATGATGTATGAAGCTGAGATGGAAGATGAAGAAAATGAACATAAAGTTCTTATCAAAAGCGATGACACTGCCTTGAAAGTATCATCACAGAGAAAAAATATAAAGATGAAGAAAACAGTAAAATAAAAATCATAAAGTTCTAATTTATCAAATTATCATGTGGAATTGGCTCAGTTATCCCAAATATTCACTAAATTCTATAGAAAGAAGAAGGTCTTCAGAAAATCCTTCAAAAAGGATGACACGGAAGTAAAATGTTATGAATGCAAGAAAATGGGGCATATCAGACCTAACTATCCTCAACTAAAAGAAGACAAGAAAAAGAAATTCTTTAAAAGAAATGATTATCAGCATAAGGATAAGAAAGCCATGAAGGCTACATGGAGTACATATGAAGACTCTAGTAGCATTTCTGAATAAAACTCAGAGAAGGAAGAAGAAAATCTGAAGGCCAACATGTGTTTTATGGCAGAAACAGATGAGGTACAATCTTACTACTCTTCTGACTCTAGTTCTGAATCTAGATACTCTAATGAAAAACTTTCAGCCTATTCCAATATGCTTGAAGAAGAAAATGATTCTCTATTTAAGAAATATAAATCTTTGAAGAACATTCATAAGGTTTTTTCTGATGAATGAGATACAATACTGAAACAGTATAAGGAGCTAACTGAAAAATTTGACTCAATTAACACCAACAATACAGATTATGAATCAAAGATAAAATAACTACAAATTGAAGTGGAAACTTATAAAAATGAAGCCCTTGTTTTTACTAAAGGAGAAAATACTTTAAATGAAATTCTTGGGAAAAATTTCATTAAAAACGAATGATTTGGAATTGGCAGTAAAGGTGAAAAACCCAAGCTGTACAAAAATTATTTTATTCCAAGTGCAAATTGACTAGATTGTAATTACTATGGAATAAGGGGGAATATTTCAAAAAACTGTTTTCTAAGACAACCCCAAATCAGTGGTATTAAGAAGGAATTTGTATCAAATTATTTATTTGAATCTTGTGAAATTAGAAAAACTAAGCAAGTCTGGATTTCCATATCCTTGCTAGCTAACACCCCTGGACCCAACAAAATATGGGTATCAAAGAAAATTATGTAAATGACATTGTAGGGAGCAAGTCACAAAAGAAGAAAGGACATATGGTATATGGGCAGTGGTTTCTCATGGCATATGAGTGGGATCTAATCGAACTTCTATACACTCACTCAAAAAGATGGTGGACTTGTCACTTTTGGTGACAAAGCCAAAGGAAAAAATTATTGGTATTGGAATAGTTGGAGATTCAAAATCTATCTCAATTAACAAAGTACTTTATGTACAAGGATTGAAACATAATCTGATAAGTATCTCTCAACTATGTGATGATGGTTTTTCTCTTGATTTTTCTAACAATTGTTGTACTGTTTTCAAAAAAAAATTGCTTAAATTCAGAGCACCTAGAAGTGAAAATGTGTATACGTTGGATTTAAATTATTTGTGTAAACAACAAGTAAATTGATTAACTACTAAAGTGAATTAATCTTGGATCTGGCATAGGAGACTTGGAAATGGTAATTTATATATTTTAAATAAGTTATCTAAGAAACATTTAGTTTCAGATTTCCCTAGTCTAAAATTTGAAAGTGACAGACTCTATGATGTATGTCAGCTTGGCAAGAAACACAAATCATCCTTCAAATCTATTAACATAATTGCTACATCTAAACCACTATAACATATCCATATGGATTTGTTTGGACCATCAAGAGTAGAAAATTTGGCTAGTAGATCATATGTATATGTTTTAGTTGATGACTATTCTAGATTTACATGGATTTTCTTTTTGAAATTTAAAAATAATTCTTTTACTTTATATGAAATTTTTTGTAATGCTGTTCAAAATGAAAAAGGTTTTAAAATAATTTCATTAAGAAGTGATCATGGTGGAGAATTTGAGAATCATAAATTTAATTTCTTCTACTCAAATATGGGTATTAAGCATACCTTCTCTGCACCAAGAACACCTCAACAAAATGAAATTATTGAAAGAAGAAATAGGACTATTCAGGAAATGGATAGCACTATGCTAAATGAATACAGTCTTCCTACCAATTTTTGGGCAGAAGCTGTAAGCATAGCCTGAAATTTAATGAATAGAGTTTTAATTAGGCCAATTTTAAAAAGGACACCCTACGACCTTAGGAATAAAAAAATACCCAAAGTAAATTACATTAATGTTTTTGGATGTACGGTTTACATCTTGAAAACCAAGGACAATCTTGGTAAGTTCGATCCAAAATCTAAGGAAGGTATTTTCTTAGGATATTCAGCTACCACCAGAGCCAATAGAGTCTATAATAAGAAGTCAAGGATTGTTGAAGAATCAGTTCATGTAAAATTTGATGAATCTGATCCCTTTGAGAAAAGGACAAATCAAATGCATGAATCTGACTCAAATGATAACATGAGACTTGAGAACTTGAAAAATTATTTTGAAAAAAATATAAAAGAAATTCAGTCCAGTTCAGAAGAACATGATACTAAAGAACCTATGAGTGTATTACCTAGCTGGACTAGAACTCTAAATAATCAACCTTTAGAGACAATAATAGGCGACTTTTACACAGGAATAAAAACTATAAGAAATATAGGAAATGTTGTAGAATTATCTGCCTTTGAATCTCAATTAGAACCCAAGTCTATAGAAGAAGCTTTAGATGATGAAAGCTGGACAATAGCAATTCAAGAAGAATTAAACCAGTTTAAAAGATATGAAGTCTGGGAATTAGTTGAAAGGCCACAAAACTGTCCAATGATAGGAACCAAATGGGTCTTTAGAAATAAGCAAGATGTTCTAGGAATAATAAATAAAAATAAAGCTAGACGTGTAGCTAAAGGATATAATCAGGAAGTAGGTATAGATTATGATGAGATTTTTTCACCTGTAGCTAGATTAGAATCCATTAGAATCCTTTTAGTCTATGCATCTCATATGAACATTAATTTATTTCAAATGGATGTTATGTCTTCCTTTTTAAATGGTTATTTAATGGAAGAAGTTTATGTTGAGCAACATCCTGGTTTTGAAAATTCTCAAAAACCTGATTCTGTTTTTAAACTTACTAAAGATCTTTATGGCCTTAAACAAGCACCTAGAGCTTGGAATGAGAGATTAATCTCTTTTCTATTGAAAAATGATTTTACTGTTGGAATGGCAGATCCAACACTTTTTAAGAAAACTATAAATTCTAATATTTTATTAGTTCAAATTTATGGTGGTGATGTAATTTTTGGATCAACTAATAAACCCTTTGTCATGAGTTTTAAAAGTTAATGAAAAAAGAATTTGAAATGAGAATGATGGGAGAACTAAAATTATTTTTAGGTCTTCAAATTTATCAAAAATATTTAGGAAATTTTTTGAATTAAATAAAATACATTACTGATTTGTTAAATAAGTTTGGACATGAAAACAGCAAGAAAAATACAACTCCTATGTGTACTAATATAAAACATGATTTGAATAAAACTGTAAAGTCATTTAAAAACAAGTTATATAAAGGTATGATTGGTAGTTTATTGTATATTACTACTAGCTGGCCAGATATAACGTATTCAGTATGTCTTTGTGCAATATTTCAATCAAATCCTAAAGAATCTCATTTAACTACGGTTAAAATAATATTTAGATATTTAAAGGGAACTATTTTTCAATCGCTTATTTATCCCAAAACATCTGATTTTAATTTGATTTCATATTCAGATGCAGACTTTGTGAGTTATATATTAGATAGGAAAATCACTTCAGGATCTTGTCACATTTTAGGGAAATCTTTAGTGTCATGGTCAAGTAAGACACAACATTCAGTTTCCCTATCAACAGCCGAGGCAGAATATTTTTTTGCTGGCAGTTGTTGTGCACAGGTGTTGTGGATGAAAAACACTCTTATGGAGTTTGGATTAAATTTTAATAATAGACCTATTTTATGTGATAACAATAGTGATATAAATATTTCAAAAAATCCTATTAATCATTCTAGAACTAAGGATATTGATATCGACATCATTTTTTAAGAGATCATGTTCTTAAAAAGGATATATCTCTGAAATTTTTATGTAATGAAATTCAACTAGCTGATATTTTTACTAAGCCACTTCCCACTGCAAAGTTTGATTTTATTAAGGGGGGCTAGGATTATTTAATTTTAAATAAAGTTTTATTTTAACTATGCTATTTTAATTCTGTTTAAAATAATTTGGGCATTTTTTCCAACAAAATAATTTTCTTTTCCCCGCGTAATTAATTTTATTTATTTTTAAATCTATGTAATGATTACTCAAAACACAAAAATCAAGGCGGTCAGAAACCCTTTAGACATATAAAATGTTTTATTTCTACCAAAACCTTTCGACCCGTGAAACTGCACCACTGCTCATCAAACCCTAATTTTTCGAATCTCTGAAACCCTAACTTTCAAACATTTAGAAAGTCTTGCAGAGATGGCTAAGACTAAGAGAGATGATGAGGCTGAGACCATCAATTTCCAGAGACAACATTCAGAAGGAAGGAAAATCATACAGAGCCAGGTAAATGATCTCGAATGGCTTTTTCAGACCAGTCTCCTGTTGAAACAAGCATATTAATTTCAAAATCTTGAACAAACATTCAACAGTGAGAATACGGAATTTTTGTATGAGGTAGAACTTCGAAATTTCTTCAAATATGTACAGTTTAGTCTGGGAGACAATGAGGACACTATGCTGGCTAAGATAGAAGATAGAATTTTTTGATCTCTTCATTTGAAATTGGTCAGATTTTGAATTGACCTCATGAGGGAGTCATTCATTTTGATTTGAAAAATATAGGATATTATGTACATAAATCATAGTACATTATGTCTTTTATTTTTGGTATTACGTCAATAAAAAAGATGTTTATCGAGGACTTGGAGCCTGATCAGAAACTTTTAGTATGTTTTGTGCAAACAGGGATTTCACTAAGGATGTATGAGATGGAGAAAATATTATATCCTGACATTTATTTAATGTATCTTTTACCGAGTGATATCAAACTCATTTTTCCTAAATACATTGTGAGGTATCTGAATTACTGATATCAGAGTGAATCCAGAATGAACTTCTATCCTTTTAGACGATTCATTTCCAAAATGCTGTTTATGAAAGATATGGTAAGACTGGGGGAGTCCAGAGTACGATGTAATCAAAGTGATGTCTTTAATGCAGGAACATTAAGAAATATTGGTGATTTTTGGAGTACTTTAAATTGAAAAAACTTACTAGTAAGAGCTTGGGAAGAAATAGAGAATGTTCAGGCTCAGCCTGCTACATCCCAGGAGGGAAAAGATGAATCATGAATAAGCATTCCTACAAGGAGAATAAGATTTGACATGGAAGAAATTGAGGAAGAAAGAAGTCAGAAGGGACTTCACACATAAAGAAAAAGAACCATGAATGAGGAACTTATTCCCCTCTACAGACAACAAGAGATTTACTCTATTACAGCTTTGTTAGAGAAAAAGTTGTTGAACGATATCAGGAACAGGATGTGGTTGTTACAGAACATGATCCTGAAATAATAGAAGTAGAAATATCAAAACTACAAGTTTTAGCTGATGTTGAAGTTACACTTCAACAAGAAAAGGAGGCAGAGCCTGGTGAGGAAGTGGTCAGACCTCAGGATAATACAGAAGATATTATCATAGAAAATACATTGGAAGAACAAATTGTTGATTTTCATGATGAGCATGTTTCTGAATCTCAAACCGAAGTCCTTCAAGAGAATTTTTCAATGGAAGAGTCTGGAAAAGACTCTGAGGAAAAATATGTGGCCAAAACTTCTCAGGAAAAGGAAAAAAGATAAGTCTGATGACGATTCCCTACCTTTAGTACAGCTGCATCACACTGATACTGAGAATGAGAATCAAGCACAGGGTGCCTGTGAGTCAGGGAATAAGAAATTGAAGAGCTATACAGAAAGGTATCTCAGTTGGAATCTGAAAATGATACACTGAAGAGAGACTTAGAATTAGAATAGATGAAATTTCAGAGACTTAAGGATATTACAGTTTCAAGGAAAGAAGTTGAAATTTTTAAGAAGGATATATTGAGTGCTGTTGCAAATTTAAAATATGAGATGGTTATAATGTCATATTTTTCATATATCAAATTATTTATGGAGACAAAATTTTCATCTGTTGGAACTAGTGATGCTAGTGGGTCAAGTACATCACATGATTTACATAGAAAATTTTTATATTTCACAACTGTAGTGTAAAATATGAGTGAGACATTGCATGATCTTCAATGCAACACTGCTCCTTTATCAGTCCTCTTAGACAATCAAAAATTTTTGGTTGATCAGTTGACATCTAGTGAACCTGGAATCAGATCTGTCTTAAATAACTTCACAGAGAAGATCTCTTTCTTTATGGAGAAGGAAGGGAGACTTCATGAGTTTTTCCAAGTTAGTATCATTGAAGACATTCATATGACTCAAAAATCCAGAGATATTAATCTTAAGCTAGGTGATGGGATGATGTGAAGACTCAGAGAATAGTTGATAGAGATCAAGTCTGCAGTTCAGCGGAGATAAAACCTATTTCCTACCCTGACCAAACATTGATTCATCTGTTCATAATAGTTGTATCTATTATATAATTTCAATAAAACATTTTGTTATCTCCTTTTATGTTTATTTTTTTTACTGACTTTGTTTATATATCCCAATAATCCAGATTTTATAACTAAGAACCGGTTACTTAGAAATTACTTAAGTTCATTGCTACATTAAATTCCATCTATTATCATTCTTTTTTATAACTCAAAAGGGGGAGAAATTTGGATAAACACAAAATTTATGCTTGTTTTATTGGGGGAGTAATTCATTTTATTGGGGGAGAAATTAAGTTTTTCATTTATTCAAAACTATATGTAATTAATAAAATTTTTTCTAAGTTAATATCTTCAATTATTTTATGGGTTTTGTGGTCATCAAAAAGGGGGAGATTGTTGAGCAAGTTTTGTTTTCAACAATACATTATGTTTTTATTTAAAGGGGGAGTTTTTTTTGAGAAAAATACTCTATCTCTTTATGATAATTTTGATATTCACAAATACCCTTAATTATTTTCTAAAGATTTTATTTTTTAGAAATTTGTAGGAAATTATTATTCATTATATTTTATTTTTGAACAAAATATTTAAATTCTTGATCAAAGAGTATTAATTTCTAAGGTATTTGCACTTTAGTGTGTTCTGGAAACACTGTTCATGCGCTACATATTTGGGATCTGCTTTTAGCGCGTTCTGGAAACACTGTTCATACCCTACATGGAGAAACATAGCATAAGGATAAAATGCAGCATATAATTTATAAGATAAGAGAAAAATATGGTTAATAAACCATACGTTATCAGCAAAGTATGAAAAAGAACCCTATGTTAGGAAGGAACCCTACATTTGGGATATTAGAAAAGTATGGAAGGAGAACCATACGTAAGTATTAAACGTTAAATTTGTTTCTCAAAAGTATGGTTAATTAACCTTGCTTTAAAAAAACCATACATTCTTGGAAAAGTATGGATCAAGTAAAAGTATGGATCTTTTACCATTCGTTTGAAAGATTGAAGAGAAAAGTATAGATGATCAACCCTACGTTTATGATCAACCTTACGTTTGAAGAAAGTGACATGAACATTATGTTTATGACCAACCCTATATTGTCAGCCCTACGTTTGAGGACTACGTCATCAACCTTACGTTCAGAGGATGCATACAGTACAACTCAACCTTACGTTTGGCATCAGAGAATTTAAAGTCGATATTTTTATACAACGGTCAGCAAGTTGTTTATTATGCGGATTTCAAGATGGATTTAAAGCTGATTTTAAAATATGACTTTGAATGATTCAAATCCATTTATTAATTTTTTAACGATTGAATTAAAAGGATATTTTTATGTTGAGTCTTCAGGGAATATTCGACTACTCTGTAAATTCAAATGTTTAAATATCGCGATTAAAAATGTGGCTTTTTGGGATCTAAATGTACAGTAGATGTGCTTTTCACTATTTTATATATTTTTGAGATTTTTTGAATAGTATCTAATGATATTATGATATCTCTCGATTATTCTGAGAAAAGAAAAGAAAAACAGAGACTATCAAAAATTCCGAACTGCTGATTCAAAAGAGTAACAAAGCTCTGTTTTCTAAAGAAGAAAAATCACGATATAAGATTCATCTGTTCTACATCAAAGATCATTTGTGAACATGCTTTTACTAAAGTTGTGAGTTATATTTCTATATTTACTACAACGGGATCAACTCAGAATGATTCTTTTGTAATGATCATTATTTTTTAAAGTGACGATTCATCTACTATCAATTGCATGTTGTTGCAATTGTGAAGAACATATGGAAAGTATTTTCAGAATATAGAAATCTTTCTTTTCTATTCTTGGGTGACCATATTCCCGTACTAATCTGTGTAGGTTCGGTGAGTGAACCAAAAGGCTTTGTTTTTCCTTAGATTGTAAAGGTGTCAACTACCTGTACTCAGTTTTTGTTCGGTCTGTTGAAACAAGGACCAGATAGAGAAAATCACCAAACTCGCGGAGTAGAGCATTGGTGGAGTGGACTAGGGGCCTTATGATCCCCAATCCACTATATATATTATGTCTCTACTATTGAAATTTCCATTGTATCAATTTATCTTATTAAAGTTCAAAGGAAGGACACAATATCACAAAGATTTTTGATAATACACAATTCACACCCCCCCCCCCTCCTGTGTATATTTGATATAATCTGGTCTAGCAAGAAGGTTCACTTGGGTCACTAGCATGTAGATATCATCATAGGCTTTGATTTTATAAGACGTTGAGCTCAAACAGACACCCGGATCAAAAATTTTAGTAATTTGAAGTTTGAGTTATGTTTTTAGCTTATTTTAGATGTTTTATTTTTTTTATTTTTTGTCTGTTCAAATTGTTATTAAATGATTATTAGTCAATGATGATTATAAAATTATTATTTAATATTTTTGTAAGATATTTTATAAGATATTTTCAACACATCTCTTATATATTAAGTGGAAATGTGTACTTATACTTATCTAAAACATATTTAAAATACATATATTATATTTATATGAATATAAATATACATATTTATTTATATAAATATAAATATCCATATTTATTTATATATTAATATATTATTTTTTATGAAATATATATTTTTTGAAATATACATTTTATCAGAGCAAAGAAAAAAGATGATTAATCCCCCTATTAGTGCTACTAAAAAAGAACTGATAAAGGGGGGCCTTTTAACAGCCCTAAAAAAGTGCTGATAAAGGCTTCCCCTTTATCAGCACTTTTTTTAGCGATGTTAAAGGAAGGAATTGTAGAAACCTAGATAAGTGGTATTGGTTGGTATTGGGTTTGATTATTTGTTTATATGATTGATCCATAACCATAGTCCATTTGTCTTTTGTTAATATGGATTATTGGTGATTCATGTGTTCAATCTAATATAGTTGATTTAGATGTATAGTAAATAGAAATAAGCAATTAGTTCATACACATGGTCACTTATCTCATGGATTATTTATATAATAAGATGTAGGACTCATATTTAGTAACATCTATAACAAAATTACAATTGCGCCATATAGGGAAATTTTTTTATTTTCTAGATTTTAAATAATTTGAATAAATTAAATATGAAGATGTTGTTAAGAAATTATTCAAAGTTTATACATAATGATCAAGCATGTTATCATGATTTAAACAAATGAATATTGAGGACGGTTCTATGTCACAAGCAGGAGGTCCATTTAGAAATGATACATGCATATATATAAGTGTAGTTTTCAAATAAATTAAAAGAATATATTATGATGGATGTAATGATCATGATATTTGATTTTATGATTTTGAAACAAATCCTTAATATTCAAGAGAATTAAACGAATGTTTTGACTGGTCTTTTAAATTTGTTTTAATTAGGATCTAATAAAAAAATATTAACAAATTTAAATGAGGAATTTCACCTGCTGAAGATCTTTGAAGTCTCCAAAAAAATTATGGAACTATAGTTTCAGATGCATGATTATTTTTAAAGTGGATAATTGAAAGAACAAAAGTATTGGAAAGTTATGAGAGAGAGTGTGTGTGTCCAATACATTATGATTCTAAGAGAGAAAATATTGATAACTATTGATCGTTGAAATTTTCTAGTTTTCAAAGAGATTTGAAGCATGTTGGTTCAACATTAATTTATCTAGATGCTTACTAATGATGAGTAGAAATAATAGTTAAGTAATTCATGCCCTCGTTCAAGGGTTTATTATTCTTATCTTCTGAGAATATGGATGATCTACTACTACTTTACTGTGAATTTAATAGTTGTTGAAGAAGTTATAGAAAAATATCTTATATTTGATGCAGAAGTATCCTAACACACATTGATGATTTTATTTAATCTATAGTAGAAGAAAAAAGCATTGTAGAATGTATAGCTCCTTTATAAACAAATCTGATAATTCCTAAAAGATAATGGGATAATACATTCTTGACCCTTATGCCCCAATTTCACGAATTTTTAATCACTATAATTTTTAGTGATTTAAAATCTTTGTATTTTAAAAAAGTTGAATGTGAAAAAGATTAGGTTTTCAAACATATTATGAGCAATGGAAACATACAATTTGTGCTACTTTTCTCTTAGATTCTTTTTTTCAAGTGATGAAGATAATCTATAGAGTGAATAAAAACATTAAAATCTCATTTGATTTCAATTCTAATGAAGGTATGTTTTAAAAAGAAAATAGAAACTACTTATTCATCCCCCCACCCCTGCTCAATAGTGCCTAAATTATTCAAATCTCTACATTTTTGGTACATAATTGGTTGTCAATGTAGGAGTTGGTGGCCTAGAACAAACTACTTTGTACTTTATTCTTTAAAAAATACCTTATCACATATTGATTTTTCTTCTGTGTAACAATTCATGTGATAATTTCTTAAGGATAACTGTTTCATTAAAGGGTCATAGCGGATCCATACTATAAGAAAAACCAGGAAGTGCAATAACATTATTATTGAATATATGTTTTATGGGAGGTTGATGTTATTTGAGGGACACAAATAATACAGTCCATTAGGTGTGAGGACTCATAAAACATTGAGTCACCTACTCATGGTGTGCGCCCTTGGTAATATCTAGGAGGATATAATGAGAACGAGGCCCGCCAGTAGAAAATACACATTTCATAGTGTCATTGGATGTTCCTATCTATGGACGTCTGTATTGGTCCTTATACTTTAAGATTATTATTAATGGGTATTACAACCCACGCACTTAGATGTATTGAAGAAAACTATGATGACACATTGTTCGCAGTGAGGTAGGATATGATGGGTGCATCACAAGTGATATTGCATTTATAGATAATGCAAGAAAGGATTTTTCCCTTTCATTCCAAAAAAAGTAGATATCTTAGGCCCTTCGATGGAATTGATATAGCCTAAATTAATTCATGGCCATGATGAGAAGTGTGAAAGTTCAATTTCGGAAAGTCAAAGAACGAATAATCGAGCACATGGGTTGAAGGACCTTTCATGCAACCCACTTAATTCGAGATATCGAGACAAAGGGATTACAGTACACATTAAGCATTCATAGGATATGACACGTCATTACGACATTAACTATTTTCTCTATGGGTTCCATGGCGTGTTTCTAGATGCTAACCTTGGACTTTATACAAGCTCTGCCTAATTCTACTAATAAAGAGGCCTAGAGGTTCACACACTAAGTGTGTCCAAGTATCTCAAATAAATATTAATTTAACAAGTTGAATAAATATTATTCCTGATTTTGGTTTAATAATTATACAAGGATGTTTGATCTCATTTATTTCAATACTAGTTATTTGAGAAAATATATTGTGGGAGAAATAATATATTTATTATCAAGTAATGCAGTGATGTTTATTTGAGAAATAAATAGTCGTTATTCAAGGTCTAATAAATGTGGTGGAGGAAATTAAGAAAAATGGAAAATAAAATTACACATCGTGTATATAAATATATACATGCCCTGTAGTTTTTCTGGGAATTTATGAAAATAATATTATTTATATAATTAAATAATATTAGGTGTAATTTTTAGAGTGCATGTCATGTAATAATAATTGTCAACTCTTATTATTAGACATGGGGTATTACTAAGAGTTAAATGAAATGAATAAATGCTTTCAGGTAATTAATCCATTTTATTATTCTATGTAATTTAAAATATCAATTATATATTTCTCATTAGCCTAGAAATTCTTTTTGTGCACAAAGGATTTGGAAAATCTCTCAAGCCAAGAGAGAATTATTTTTCTACCAAGAATTCTCTCAAGCTATGAGAGCGGGATCCACCTCCACCGGATCGAGGCGGTCGAAGGCAGACATCGCAAGCGAAGACTCTTCTGTGCTAGCACCCAGAGATCCCTTCAACGATGTTTGGAGATACGTGGAGTAGGTGTGGATCACCGCTAGAGGAATCATATGCATGGATTCTATGATTCAATGAAGGATCACATCAGATCGTGACCGAAGACATCAATGAAGAAAGAATTACATCAAGGTAATTCTTGTCAATTAATTAAATTAATTATAACCAATAAATGATGATCCTATATATGGTTCCAGGACTCCCCTCTTTCTTTTTCATTCTTCATTCTATTCTGAAGATCCGACGTTTTATTATCGTGTCGGATCTTGGATTGATCGTTGTTAATGCTAAAAGTAATGTTTGGTACACCCACCAACACGCTCCAACTATGCCCAGAACCTTCAAGTGGTATCAGATGGGTCATAACATTGATTATAATTATTTAGTTTTTCATTGGTCATTTACACATATAATAATTTAGATGTTTTAATTCAAGTTAATTTTTCATTAAATCTGAATCTCAATATATGTTCCTCCTCTCTAGTTTCTCGTTCACCTTATAGAAACGAATTTTTCTTTTAATTTTGATAAAAAAAAATAAGGGATCTTATCTAAAGGTTCCAAACTTTACTAGGTGTACAACACTAGAATACACGACATGTATTTGGAAGTACACATCATGTAGTCTATGTTTAATGCATTGGATTGGTCCCCCAAATGAGGCCAAGCAAATGAATCCAATCTAAGTATTTAAGACTCCTTGTGTTTACTAGGAACAGGTGGCACACGATTTCTGGATTACATGTTGTGTGGCTCATGGAACACGATGTGTAGTCCCTTCAGGTTAGGGTTGGACCATTTACCACATACAGGGCTTAACCTGCTGGAAACCATGTAACGTGGATACAAAACTTCTTGAGTTCCACTGAACATGTTGTGTACTCATAAAATTTCTAAAGTATATATACACTCCATGTCCCATGGCGTGTACTTCAGATGGACGGTGAACAAAAATACACATCGTGTAGTCAGAACTACACGCCGTGTACTCATACAAATTACGTAGACTTATTAAAATTTATTATTATATTATACAAACCCTTGAGACATGTACCACAGTGCAAGAATAAAGCCGAGGCACAACACATGATAGGTGTTATATATATATATATATATGTTTTTAATTCAATATATGTGTAATGTTCATTTCTACTCATTGTGTTGTTATGAATTGGAACTCACCGGGTTGCCTTCAATGTAAAAGTTACGTACATAGATAATTTGAAATGGATTTATTTGTTTAAAATTGTGTTGGATGAGAATCTCAATGAAATTCCGAAAAGGGATTTATGATAAAAGGATTGATTAATTAAAGATAATTAACTGATTCGAGCGTGATTTATCTTAAACAAGAATTATTAAATAATGGAATTCTAGTTTTATTTATGCGTAAATATCATTGCATGCATGGATGGTTAGGAGCTGGTCCAAGACCTTTGTATGTGAATGGTTTCTTTTAATTTATTTAGTTAAATTAAATTTTTTGGCCTATGAGCCTTCTCCTTATGAATATGTTGGGATTGCACGCCCAAGGTTTCTTATATATAAAACCTCATTTTACCCCACTCCTGCATGTGAGATAAAATCATATGTGATGGATAGAGCTCCCAGGCTAGTGGAGGCGTCTCAAGATAGGATCCAAGGTGAAACCAATCCAAAGATATACAAAGGTGGATAGGTGGAAAGATGTAAACATGAACCCAAAAGGTTCGAGGTGTTTCTCCCAAATGTCATGGATTAGTTTATCAACTGCAAGATAAATTGACCAATAGAAAAAGTTTATGATCATACCATTTATTTTATTTCTGTCAGTTTCATGGTTTATTTATTGTGAGTGTGTTGTCATGATCACACAATTAATGAAGTAAACAAGCATTCAATATAGAACTAAAATAAGACCGGATTATGCATAAAATATTATCTTAGACATGGTTAATCACTTAAGTTTATCCCAATTAATATGAAAAATCATGTAATCAAAGATAATAAAATTGAAATTTATGTATATGGATAAAATCCCTCAAATAAATATTAAGTCGGTATAGCCTTCCATAATCATTGTTTGAATCGAACCATAGTTCAAATTTCTTAACCAGCCCTAGTTGTGGTGCTTTCAATTATTAGGAAATTCTAACTCAAGGTTTTTCATTGACTTGACATGGTTCGCATCAATGGTTGACTACCACAGTAGGACTTGGTGTGATCAATAGGTAAAGGTTGAGGAAATATAAAATAAAAGGATTTTAGGATTGGGGAGTCCACTAAACGGATCAAGGAGATGTGAGTTAATGCAGTTGTAATTTGGAATGACTACCTAAAACCCTTCAACTTTCTTGACCAACCCTAGTTGGGGTTATGCAAAGGGCACTATGGATAATTTCCACTAGAATATTCAGGCAACAGAATATTCCAAAATCAATGGTGAGGGCTATTGGATTTCGATAAAATAGTGGGAGACTAATAAGTATTAAATTATTTATTTGTCTCAGTTTTACCATGATAAATTACTAAACCTTTGCTCATCTTAATTTTTAGAAACTAAAAGAAAAATTACATCAAACATATCTTTGTGAACCATACTCGAGAAGAAAAACCTTCTCACTCGCACAAATTTCCAAGAGTGGTAGAGGCATTTACGCATCATCCTTCACAACGAGATGAAATTGTATGTGCTGGAAGAGCCTGTTCCAGCTGAACCTAGAAAAGAGGCCCGTGATGAGGAAGTATCTATCTTTATAAAACATATGGTTGATTCCATAGATTCCAATGTTTCATGCTATCAACCATTTCTAATGAGATCTTGAACCAACATGAAAACATGGACGTGTATAGAATGATGTCTCACCTTAAGGATATCTACCAATAGAAGGAGAGATAGGAGAGATATGGGATCTCCAACACTTTATTTACATCTAATCTTGGAGAGTCTGTGCCAGCTGGGCATCATGTAGTCAAGCTTATTGGTTATATTGAATGCCTGGACATCTTTGGGATTAAGTTCCCAGATGATTTTCATACATATCTCATTCTATCATCATTACCCAAGACCTTCTCTAGCTTTATTGTCAACTATAACGTGGGAAACAATGAGAAGACTCTATCGGAACATCTCACCTTAATTATCCATGTATA
Organism: Viscum album; assembly: GCA_963277665.1. Classification (NCBI taxonomy): domain Eukaryota; kingdom Viridiplantae; phylum Streptophyta; class Magnoliopsida; order Santalales; family Viscaceae; genus Viscum; species Viscum album. The sequence goes on along the minus strand of OY728133.1, from coordinate 1,101,534,581 downwards.
TAAGGACATAGGGCATGAGAAACCCACAGTCCTTATGGTGAATAAGAAAAGAAAGGACAAGGCAAAGGGGACAATGAATTATAAACGATCTGAATCCCCCGAGCACCGTCCCTCCAAGAAGGGGAAGATCCAGAGGCAGGGCAAGGAATGGGAAGCAGTATGTTTTGCATGTGGAAAGACAGGCCACTGGAAGAGGAACTACACCCAAAATCATGGGGAATCTAAAGGTGTGTTCGTTGTCGAGTGTAATCTTTCTATTTCTACACATCGGGTATTAGATACAGCATCTGGGGCTCACATCTATATTGAAATGAAGGAACAAAGTATATTTAAAAAGATTACCAGACGAGAGGTGGATCTTAGAGCTACCAATGGCGCAAAGCTGGCTGCATTAGCCATTGGAAATTACCACCACTCATCGCAAACTAGGATGATTTTGGTTTTACATGACTATTATTATGTTCTTAGTCTTACCAATAACATAATTTATGTATAACTTTTGTATATGGATAGATTTATTTTCAAGTTTGGAAATAAGGGTTTCTTATTTTATAAGAAAAATGTATGTTATAGTATGGTACATTTAAATAATGGTTTGTATGTATTAAATTACGAAAAATATTTGGCAATTGATAACGAAACAATCTCAAATGACTCATACATCACCCAATTGTGGCATCACCGTCTCTATCATGTAAACAAGAAGTTCTTGACAAAGATCTTCCAAGGTGGCTATTTAGACTCTATTGAGCTAAAACCACTTGATAGAAGTCACTCTTGTTTACAAGGTAAAATGACCAAGATGCCTTTTGGTGGATACGGTGAAAAGGCCATAGAGCTTCTAGGATTGGTGCACACGGATGTGTGTGGACCATATCTACTAGAAGCTAGAGGTGGATATTTCTACTTCATTACTTTTACTGGTGATTTAAGTAGATATGATTATGTCTACTTAATGGGTTATAAGTCATATTCTTTAGTTAAATTTATGGAATTAAAGAATGAAGTAGAGAATCATTATGGTAAGAAGATAAAAAATCTTTGATCGGATCGAGGTGGAGAATATCTGAACCAAGAGATCATCGATCTTATACGGGAGTTTGGGATTCAATCTCAGCTCACTCCTCCTTATACACCATAGTGTAATGGTGTTAGTGAAAGGAGGAACCTCAGCTTGTTGGACATGGTGAGGTCCATGATAATTCATGCCAGTCTTCCATTATCCTTTTGGGGTTATGAATTACAGACTACATCATACACCTTAAACTGAGTACCAACTAAGGCTGAAAATTGAATTCCCTCTGAGTTATGTAATGGAAAGAAACCAATTTTGTCGCACAAACTTGTATGGGGATTCAAGGCATTTGTTATGGCCATTTTAGGAAACAAACTATCACCCCGGGGAACTAGAGATATTTAGTTTCCCAGTTACCAAGGATGGTGAATCATTATTGTTGGAAAATGATGAACCTCCCTCCTACAAGGAAGCAATAGAAATCTTAGAAGCTGCAAGATGGCTAGAAGATATAAATTGTGAGATGGATTCCATGTGTCAAAATAAGGTCTTGGTTCTAGTAGATGAGCAAATTGATGTAAATCATGTTGGAAGCAAATGGGTATTCAAGAGAAATTGGGACCTGGAAGGTCAAGTTAGCACCTATAAAGTAAGGCTAGGGCAAAAGGATTCAGACAGTGTCAAGGAATTGACTATGAGGAAACATTCTCTCTAGTTTCCATGTTTAAATCCATAAGAATCATACTTTACACTAAATCTTACCATGACTATAAGATTTGGTAGATGGATGTCAAAATGGAATTTCTTAATAGGAACCTTTAGGAAGATGTCTATATGACACAACCAGAAGGGTTTGTGACCCCAAGTGAATCCAAATGGATTTTCAAGTTGCAGAAATCCATTTATGGATTGAAGCAAGCATAGAGGTCATGGAAAATTAGATTTTATGAACCCATAATGGAATTTGGTTTCATTAAGAAAGAATCTGAGCCACGTGTTTATAATAATTTAAATGGGAATGTGATCGTTATACTAGTAGTATATATTGAAGACATATTGCTTATTAGGAATGATGTACCTGTCTTATAGTCATTTAAGGATTGGTTGAACAAGTGTTTCACTATGAAGGACTTGGGTGAATCAGCCTACATTATAGGGATCAAGATCATTCGTGATAGATCCAAGAGGCTGCTTGGACTAAGTCAGTGTACATACATTGATCAGATACTAAAGAGATTTAGTATGGAACAATCCAATAGGGTATCAGTTCCAGTGTCACATGGCCTACATCTTTCAAATAAAATGTGTCCTCAGACACAACAACAGAAATATTTAATGAGTAAGATCTCATACGCTTCACCTATAGGATCCATCATATATGTCATGTTTTGTACCAGGATTGATGTTGCCTATGCCCTGAGCATGGTAGGCAGATATCAAGCAGATCTTGGAGAATAGTATTGGACTGCTATTAAGACTATCCTTAAGTATCTGAGAAGAATTAAGGATATATTACTAGTGTATGGAGGAGAGGAGGAGCAAGTCATTAGAGGGTATGCTGATGCTGGTTTTAAAACAGATTATAATGATCAGAATTTACAATCCGGATATGTTTTCTATCTCAATGGAGGAGTTGTGTGCTGGAAGAGTTCAAAGCAGCCAGTGGTCTCTGATGCTATAGTGGAGTCTGAGTATATAGTGGCTTCTGATGCATCCAAGGAAGCCGTCTACATTCAGAACATTTTCCAGGAGATTTATTTAGTGCCTAGTAGTAAAGATCATATCACATTATATAGTGATAATACTATAGCGGTGGATCTTGAAAAATAACCAAGGTTACATAAACGGGCAAAGAACATACTCCAGAAGTTTCACCTCTGGAGGTATTTCTATCAAAGGGGTGAAGTTTCAGTGAGCAGAGTGTCCACAGAGGAGAACATTGGGGAACCCATGACTGAAGGCATATCTCAGTAGAAGCATGAATATCATGTAAGAGCTAGTGGGTTAAATGTTGTTAGCAGTTGGCTCTAGTCCAAGTGGGATTCTATTGGAGTTGGTGGCCTAGAACCAACTACCTTGTACTTTATTCATTAATAAATAACTTATCACATATTGATTGTTCTTCAACATGAAAATGCATGTGATAATGTCCTAAGGATAGTTGTTTCATTAAATTGTCATAGCGGATCCCTACTATGATGAGAACTCGGAAGTTCCATAACAATGTTCTTGAATATATGTTCTATGGACGGATGATGTTATTTGAGGGACATAAATAAATACAAGCCACTAGGGGTGAGGACTCATAAAACATTGAGACACCTTCTCTGGGTGTGTTCCCTTGGTAATATCCAGGAGGATATTATGATAACGAGACCCGCTAGTAGGAAATCCTCATTTCATAGTGTCATTAGATGTTCCTATCTGTGGACGTGTGTATTGGTCCTTAGACTTTAAGATTCTAATTAATGGACATTACAACTCACTCACTTAGTTGTATTGATGAAAACTATGACTACACAGTGTTTGTAGCAAGGTAGGATATGTTGGGTGCTTCACAAGTGATATTGCATTAATAGATAATGTGAGAAAGGATTTTTCCATTCCATTCCATAATGGATGTAGATACCTTTGATGGAATTGATATAGCCTAAATAAATCCATGGACATAGAGAAGAATTGGAAAGTTCAATTCTGGAAAGTCAAAGAAACATTAATCAACCACATGGGTTGATGGCACTCGCATGAAGCCCTCTTGCTTCAAGATATTGAGACAATGGGATTACATTACACGGTAAGCATTCGTTGGATGTGACACATCGTTGTAGTGTAAATTTCTTTCTCTTTGGGTGTCGTGGCATGTTTCTAGATGCTAAACTTGGAAATTAGGCAGGCTCCACCTAATTCCACTGAGAAAGAGTCCTAGAGCGTCACACACTATGTGTGTCCAAGTATCTCAGTTAAATATTAAATTAACAAGTTGAATAAATATTATTCTCGGTTGTGGTTTAATAATTATTCTAGGATTTCTGATTTCATTTATTTCAACACTAGTTATTTAAGAGAATATATTGTGGGGGAAATAATATATTTATTAGCAAGTAATGCAGTGATATATATTTGATAAATAAATAGTCATTATTCAAGGGCTAATAAATTTGTTGGAGGAAATTAAGAAAAATGTAAAATAAAAGTACACGCCGTGTATATTAATACATACACAGCATGTAGTTTTTCTAGGAATTTATGAGAAATAATATTTTTTATTTAATTAAATAAAATTTCATTTAATTCTTTGGGCACATGTCAAATAATAATAATAGTCAACTTTTGTTATTAGACATGGTGTATTACTAAGAATTAAATTAAATGAATAAATGCTTTCGGGTAATTAATTCATTTTATTATTCTATGTAATTAAAAATCCCAATTATATTTTTCTCATTACCCAATTCATTTTAGGGTGGTTGTGCACAACAGATTTGGAAAAGCTCTCAAGACAAGAGAGAATTTGTTTTCCACCAACAACACTCTAAATTTACAAGAGAGATATCCACCTCGACTGGATCAAGGCGATCGAAGGTGGACATCGCAAGCGAAGTCTCTTCCACGCTATCACCTAGAGATCCCTTCAGTGATGTTCAAAGATACATGGATCCCGTGTGGATCACTACTAGAGGAATCCTACACTTGGATTCTATGATGAAACAATGTATCACATCAAATCGTGACCGAAGTCATCAGTAAAGAAAGAATTACATCAAGGTAATTCTTGTCAGTTAATTAAATTATTTATAACCCACACATGATGATCCTCTATATGGTTCTAGGACTCACCTATTTCTTTTTTGTTCTTCATTCTATTCCGAATAACTGACATTTTATTATCATGATGTATCTCGGATTGATCGTTGTTAACGCCAAACATAAAGTTAGGTACACCCACCAACACGCTTCTACTGCACCCGGAACCTTCAGTCAGTAAACAATTTAAGGGTATATGTGAGTATTTATGTGTGTCCACAAAGCATTATACAAGGCCTTTTTGATAAGGACTTGGATTTTGGTTCTGAATTTTTGGAAATGTAATTGCTTCACCAAGTGACGGATTCCGTCATGTTTAATGGGTTTCTTCTTGTGAGTTTTTCTCATCAATAGTAGTATTTATTTTTTAATGGATGAATGCATGTGTTTGTGTGCTCATGGAATGGGTGTGTAATTTATAGTGTGATTTATTTCATTTAAAAATGTATTTGAAATGAAATTTGGATTTTTCTATGAGTAAATTACATGGTTTTATTATCTTATACATTGTATCAAACTTCTATACTTTTCTATATGTAATATGAGCTTACATGTTGTTGTTTAAGTGGTGTACCTAGGAAGTATTTGGGTATTTTCCTATTTATTTTGTATACTCATCCCCTACCTATAAATATTGGTACAAATATAGTCATTTTTTGATATGTTTTTGTAAAGGGGTATCTCTCAGGTTTCAAGAAAACTGTAAGGATGTTATGGTATTGGTTGATGGTGTTGAGAGCTTTGAGTTAGCATTTTTGGGGAGCATGGGGGTGTTTCATGTTTTCACTCATTCTACCATTTGATACATGGTCTGGAAGACTAATTTGTATGCATTTTTTATTTTCACTATTAATGTTGTTTATTATTGTTGTATAATGGATTTGGCCTTGTTGTATTCGTGAATCATATGGTATAGATATTGTTTTGCAGTGGTCTATTATGGGTTGAATTGTATATAAGGGGAAAATCATCCGACAAAAATATTGAATTCCATTGGAATATATTACTACCACTTTGTGTATAGTACAATTACAATCCATACTAAGCCAATGGGTCAGGGTCTAGATTTTTAATGAATGTGACTATATATTCCATGGTGATTATTTTCATCTATACATAATTCTAGATAAAACTATGGTGACTCTTTCAGAATCTTTGGAAACTATTTTTCCGTTTTATTTCACTAAGGAGAATCTTTTTGGATGTCTAAATTTACCACATTTAATTATTTTATAATTATTCTAAATCAACATATTTAATACCTCTAAACTTTCATATATTCATTGAAATTGATGAATAATATGAATTCGCCCAAAAAAATTGAAGAACATTATTTTTTATTGTAATGAGATACATCACACATAGATTATTTCTTTAATAATTTTTACACTTATTTTAAAAAAATTAGGGAAAACATATATTTTTTATAGATCAACCTGATAGAACATGGTGTTCATCTATATTTTTTTTAAAAAATCCCTTAATGTTGTTTGGGTGGTTTTTTTCACAATGGTCGTGTAGTGATCATTTTAAGGAAGAATAATTAAGTCATGTTTTAGAGTTTTCAAAATAGTTATAGTAGTTTTAACTAAAGGAAAGAAGCCCCATTATAGCACAATGATCCATGCCACAACACATCTCATGTTACATTCAAATTCTATGGATTATGGAATGGTCACATCAGAATGGTAGAGACCAAACTATAATGGAGAAATGTTTGGTGAAGGTGATGGAATGTGGGAATAACCCTTAGATATAGAATATAAATTCATTGATGTGTCACAAAGTGAATTTTTTTTTCATGGTACAAGTGAGATACATCAAAATAACACATTCTGGGGATATTCATTTTGGGGAACATCTTTTCTCGTGATGATGACCTCTCACATATAAGGTCATGAGATATCTTTATATGGTTAGTTGATTAATTTCATGAAATCAGGTTTCATTTCGTGACATGTATTACATGTGATTTAGTAAACATTAAATATGAACAGTTTAGGATTTAACAGATGGTGTAAATACTTTTTTTAGTGTGGCATCACCATGATGAATATTCAAAAGTTTTTCACAATGAAGTGAGAGTAATAGTCTAAGGAATGTAATTTTGCAGTTATTAATTACACTCTATGATGGATAGTTTCATTACATAGAGGTAATATAGAAGAAATTTGATCATATTTAAATTCTTAAAAGAGGGTTGAGAGTAGTTTTTGGGAGTTAATTATATCACAATGAAAGATTCGAGTGATAATGTGTCCATATTCAAATTTCATATCATTTAAAAATATTATGTGATTCTTTCAAGGTGGGATTTAACTATAATTTCAAGGATTCTATTTTATGAATTTAACCATCTTAATTATTGTGGATTAATGATCATTTGAAAGGTAAATTTATAGTTTCTATATGGTTTTAGAGATACAATTATATATGAAAAAAATTTGGGGATATAAAAATTGATTTGAGATCAATCTTGTTAGAGAGAAGAGTAAAATAAAATTTTAGAACCTAGGTCTTATAAGATCACTTAGAAGGGGTGAATTAGTTATCCATTTTATTTTTTTGAATATTAATTATTAAGTTTACCTCTATAGATAGTAAGATATTTGACCCACTCTACTTTTTTTCTCTGAGACTCACTCAAGTATGAAAAAATTGTAATGAATAAGACATAAGACTTTTTCAATTTTATCCTTCAAAGACAACTCCTTCCCAAGTTCAGGTAGTGTTTCAAGACCTCATTTTTATTCAAGAAATCAATTGGGTTCATCAATAAATCTAAAACCTGAGTAACATGATGAATAATCACTTAAATACTCATAATATATTCTTTGATAAAATCTAGTATCCAAGTGAACACAACCCCCACCTATAAATGAGTTCTTTATACTGGTATCCCGCCAACTAAATTTACCTCCAAAAAAGCCTATTTTTATACATTGACCCAATATATATACTAACATACAATAATTATTCAAGGGTTATCCAAAACTTTTCATTGAAAAGGTATTTAAAATCAATGTATCCTAATTCAGTGTGTGTCATCCATGTTCTAATTTAATTATAATCATCCTCTCTTCTCAAGGATCACCTTACCATTTACATTGTCACTATAACAATGAATAATATTGTATTACCATCTCTTCTCACTTATTATTTCATCCTTTAACATATAGGTTCTATTTTTTATGTTGGTTTATAACCTTTTATAAGTAATTGATCTTATTCACTGGATCATCAGTATTAGGGTCTATCACTTTTTCTCAGAATTATCTACACTTTTATTAAAGGATCCTTCTACTTCTTTTCTATTACATTTTAGATCTTCTGAACATGCATGTGTGGCTACATTTATTTTATCCACTTTTTTCCATATTCCATAAATGGAATACATCAAATGTTATCATGAAGTATGACAAAAGCATTACTATAAAATTACCCACTTTAGGTTCCAATGATTTCTCATAATCCACTTTCCAATTAAAATTATATTCCAAAAATACCCTCATTTAATGCATATCTGGTGGATTAATATTTTTATATTATTCATCATGTAATCCAAAATTTAATTTAATTTTCAAATCTATATATTCATGTAATTGTGATTTGGTGCCTTCATCTACGGCGTTGAATTTTCCATATCTTACCTATATCTCCCATGAATGATTTTTATTCAATCTAGGATTGGATCAGGATCCATATGAATGATCATAATTTTTTACTCATGAAGTTTATCATAGTAGCATCATCTGATTTTTCATTAATTATAATTTTGGAAATATGGAAACCTGATTTTTTACATTGGAGAATTTTAGAATTTTTCCAAAGTTAAATATCATATGTCATAGTATATTTTTTTCCACCACAGATTCCCAAAAAAAAATAACTGTATATATATTGTAAAAGTATTGAAATATCATATGGGAACCTAAAATATCTTATGCCCAACTCAAATTTCATACATGATTCATAAAATATCATTCAATATTCACAATGTAATAGGACCTCAATGTTTTTAAAAATTTGGCAATCTCAAATATCATACAAGATTCTCAAATTTCATGATAATATAAAAAATCACTTATATGATATTGAAATTCCATAAATATTACAGAAATTGACATAGAGTTTTTTTTTAAATCCAAATTTACACCCACATATGTAAAATGTATTACGGAAATCCAAATTTCCACAATTTAGATGAATTCTATTATACAATATTCTAATATCTTCAAAATAGAAGAATTCCATTCAACATTTCTCCCAAATTCATCTGTGTGGATAAAATTTATTACACACTAGCACAAATATCATACGGGACTTCAAATATATTATTAGTAAGTGGAATTTATTACCTATAGGCTATTTCCTTTTTTCGATTTCCATCTCTCATATAGAACATTAAAATTTTAACTCAAATCACATCATGACCTATTTAACTTATTCTGAGGCCTTCTATGTATATCAAAAACACTTTCAAAAAAATTAGGCAATGTTCCTTCATTCACTAACACTTTACATAAATTATTTTAAAGATCGTGTTAGTAATCATTACAATTATAGGTGTTACTACATGACATTTTCCAACCAAGAAGTTAAAAAATAAACCACATACTTATAATTCCATTTATGATTGTATTATCACAGTTATATCTTCTATACATTTAAGACACATATTAAAATCTTCGTGTCATCACAATTAATTTCTTGATTGAACACAAATTCCATCCACATATGGGCACAATAGTCTCCCCCTTTGGAATTTTTGTTAATACCAACAATATACTTCATTATAATTATTATTTGTTTCTTTATCTCTCTTATAAAAAATAAATGAAAATTTCTATATAGGTCTATAAATCTCACTCATTAAGTCATTATTCTCTTTGATAAAAGAGTGAACTCAAATCAAATTCTTATACCACTATAGTTTTCAACAATAGCATAATCCACTTGAGATAGAGGAATAGATCCACAAACCTCCTTTATAATTGCCCATTAGTATATATACTCTAATTCTATGTGGGATAACCCAATGTTAAATCTCGATATACTTCACCAATAAGTCAATGTTTTCTATAAATAACATGCATGTGATAAAAAATATAGAATATACTAAAATGGTTTTTCCAGAATATTTATCAAGAACATCAAATATATTATACACATACCCACAAAAACATTATAAGTTTTAGTATAGGATAAGCAAACCCCCCTTCTAACAATATTTCCCATCAATAAACACTCTCTCTTTACAAAACAATTCGTATAATCAAACCAATTATGAGAGATATAATTTGTGTACATTAGTCTTTAATTTTATAAATATTTCATGAAATTATGGATTCATGCCAAAAGAATATTTTTAATAGCTTCACCTCATTTCTTCCCCACTTAATGAATTCACACATTGTCTCCATCATGATGGTGAGAATATTTTATTATGGGGAACACCTCTTGTTTTCCCATAGTGGCTACCTCAACCAAATCAACCTTTGTGTTTATATCCTTCAATTACATATATATTATTACACATAAAATGAAAGGGAACAATGAATTTATTGTTTATTTATTCATAAAAAAGGAAACAAGGTCGAAATTCAACTCTCATTAAAGATCTTCAATTCATTCTCACTAATTTATTTTGAAGACTCTCTGTGACTCTTCTATTTATGTTTCTATCATGAATCTTCATTGGAATAATAGTTTTCTTATTCTTATCAATTATTTCATTATGTGTATTCACCCATTTTTTTTAGAAATGAAAATAAATTATATATGAGATATTTATCTTTTACTTTTCATCATTTTGGCCTGATATGGTAGCACTAATGAACCTTCTTATAAACTATATCTACATTTCTCATTCATTCCATGAAATACCCCCTCTTATGATTTTTATTGTCTATTTTCCAAAAAATAATTCATTAAGTATTTATTCACCTTTACCTTTTTACAATGACACCCTTTACTAGATTTATCATGTCTAGTCCAATCTCTTTAGTTTTTTTCAATGTTAACAACTTCTGAAATCTATCCATTAGTTTTTCCAGCCTCAAACTTTTTCCTTCAAATAGTTTTACTTATTATAATGGAGTATCTCCATTGATTCCTATAAATTCTCTAACATGATTTAGGTTAGATTATTTTCAATGAAATTCTATACTTGAATTCATATTCTTTTTGTTGAAAACTGTCACAACACTAGAAATATCCCATGAAACATGATTATTGTAGATATTCATTAGTCTCTTTATACTAGTTTGTTTGTTTCCAATGAATCTTCCAACATTTTTTCCTTTACCTAGAGATTTTTTCCTTTCTCAGCTCATTGGTTTTATGGGATAGTATTGGTGATAATGCAATTGGTCAGTTATTTGACTTTTTGTGTTATCTCTTCTGGTCTTACTACAAGTTGGGATTTATTGAATATATTAAACAACTAGATATTTTATGGTGATTCGATTTATTAACATGTTTTAGAATAATATGGCATTAATGTATCCACATGTTTTGAATGTCACATTATGAACTAATTTGTGTTGTCTATGGATAAATGTTTTATCAAATTTTTGAATTTTTAATATGTTCATTAGTATTTTGGAAGACTCATAAGATTAAATAATTGTGAAATGGATTAAATGGAACATTTGATGTTATTGTTCAAGATTAACGTATTATTAAAAAAATTGGATAATATTTTATAACTATTTGTTGGTAAATATTCAGATGTTTATGGAATCACATAAGGATCCAATGATTCATAAAATTTCATCAGGTATAAAAAATTCATCTTGAATATCTATCTCTAAGTGTAATAAATGAAGTGGAAATAGATCTCAATAAAAGTATTGTATTATATTTATGATATGGAAATAAATCAAGTATGTTTATTATTTCAGGTGATTATTCGTATAAAAAAATAATCTCTCAACCCAATGAAATATATTTTTAGAATAAAAACATTATCTTTTTATTTTTCTGACTAAGGAATCAGTGGTTTTTTACCCATCACAAATGTATTGTTATGGTATTGTTAACATTACCATGATCATGTTTTCTACCACTATCCAACAAAACATGATAGTTAGATTTCACTTCCATGCCCATATATTCATAAATTATCTCTTATTTGGAATCCTAATTTTGTGGCAATCATTGTATTTTCCTTTCCCTCTTTTTAATAAGATGTTTTATTAACCTTTTTTATAATGTGGGATTCCCACGATACAATTTTCAAATGAAAAACTTTTTTTTAAAGTGAAATTTAAAATTATGAGGATTATGTTTCTAAAAAGTGGGGAGAATATAACATATTGATATTTCATAATATATGAAATTTAATAGATATATTCCCGTGCAAGAAGCACCAACCTTAAACAAACTAGATATACAATATATTAATATTATTTTAACATTACCATTATAACCTAGTTGTTAAATTGGAATGTGTGAATAGGAATAAATACATTAGTAAATATATATGAATTTCATAACAATAAAAAAATTATTTATTAATTATTCGGAAATAAAAACACATTTTTTATTAATGTTATTTTATTCTTCAAATATATTTTTTTCAAAAAGTTGATTTTTAGTGCTTCATATGAAGAAATAAATATATTTAATATTTATAAATTTATAAATTTTATTTGGAAAATGAATTTCATTTTTTAAGCCTTCATTTGAAAAATAATGTCTCGTGAAATTTTCAGAATCTCCTGAAAAAGATAAAATTTTTATGAATAGTAAAAAATTTAGTTTTTTATAAAGTATGGTATCATCTATGATATCATAAAAAGATAAATATAACCTAAAAAATTTGTGAAAATTATGTTAATAATAATGTATTATAATATAATAAAAATATCATACAAAACAAATTCATAACATGTAAATTGTAAATTATTTTATGATAAATATGAAAATCATTTCCAGTGTCGGCATAGTGATTACACGACAGTGGAAAAGTCCAAATCATCATATTATAAATATTTATTGATTGATAACAAGTATTTAGAAGAATTTATTAGTAAATATCAATCATAAATTATTATTTGGACTGATATTTTCTATTTTTTGACAAATATAATGATAATTTTATCTATTTTCTTGTGCAATGCTTGAGTGGGGCCAGAAAAGTCAAATTAACAAATTAAATAATTTATCCCGAAATGGATATGAGTAAATATTCATAATTAATGAATATAAAGGATTATATAGAGTCTAATTATTTTTTTATTCTATTAATTAATTTTTAATTTGTACATATGAAATACTTATATTTTATGCTTATAAAACACTAATGCAGTACTTATGAAATAAAAAGAAAAAATTAACAAAATGATTTTATTTAAAATAATAAGAACTATTAAATGACCCAAAAATATGAATAAATATTATTGGTTGGGTATTTTTATACCATTATAATACATGCGTCGAATTTATAACTCTTTGGAGCCACTTGGTTGACATTAAGTCCCTTATAGTATTTTATTTAATTATAAGTCAAACTTGTCAAGTTATTGTTTTTTCATAAGTATAAAATTTTTATTGTGTGGTTATATAGAATATATTTTCAAAAAAATATTATTTTGAAATCTAAAATATTTACTGTACTCATGGTAATTAATTCTTAATTTTCAGGGAAGAAATAATTACCTTATAATCTTTCCCAACAATGATATGGTAATTACTAAATTAATAGAAAAAATGATATTAAAAATATTCTAATAAATATAATTTGATATAATTAATGTTATCCAAGAATTTTAGAGTTTAATATGACATATTTGGGATGTACCATATGTTATTTTTTTAACATATATTGTTATCTTGATATTCTAAATGTCAAAGTAATGAATGGAATCAAACTTGATAGTAATGATATTATAAAGAATTAATATTTTATTAAATTATTTAAAAATCATAAAAATATTAAATAAACCCAAGGTGGGTATAATTTGGTCTAAAATATCATCCCATGTTCATTTATAGGCCATTTGGACGTCTGTGGCTATAGAATAGCATTATTATATTTTTATATTTTACGAAATTCCAAAAGTTCCCCTCACCTAAATTATAAAGGGGAACCTCCTCCCTAAATTATTCAAAAACTATTGAGCCTTATATATTAACCACCCATTCCAATTTCTATTCTCAACATCCTTATACAAGTTATATAGGTCATGGTATTACAAAAAATCAAACACTAGTTCCCCTTATAGGGGATTCAAATGATGATTCTTTAGGAAGAGGTAATCATCTTTACCTGCTCTTTAAAGTTTATTTCTTATTCTAATTCTTCTTCATATGTTGTTTACTTACTAAATTAATAAATAAGGGATCATAAATATACTTATATTTTATAATGAATATGGGAAAACCATTTTCCATTTCGTTATTAACCTATGAAAAATGAAAACATCACACATGCTTACATACGACTTACCATCTCTGCATAGTGGCATAATTCGTTTCTCATCTTCACATTACTTGGATGGTTATAATTATGAAAATAATGGATATATATAATAATTATGATATGATATTTATTCTTCAAAATTAACATACCTACCACTTCTTTACCCTTTCAACCATTTAGGAATGATGCCAACACTCCTGCGTGTGTACGACTAACCGTCTCCACAAAGCAATGGGATTCATTTTAATTGTTAAACATTAAATAATAGTTACAAAATGTATTTAATGATTAAATAGGATATTAATATTATTTTTTATATGATGCATCAATATCATATACAATATAATCAGAACATTCAAAAAAAACAAGCATAAGAAAACAAGGTAATCAACACCTAAAATAGTGAAATGAATAAAATATTATTAACAAATGAGTGGAAAATGTTATAAGGAGATAATATATGATTCAATAAATATTATTTTATTATTTTATAATTTCATAATATGTTTAAAACCACGATACATGAGGTTCGAACACGTACAGAGGAAATCATACCAAAGGTAAGGGAATTCTTAACCCAATTTCAATTCTTTCAATTATACATCTACTCTATTTATTATTTCAGGATATGATTATGTTTGAAATGAAACTTGGTTATATTTTGTTGTATTTCCACTAATTTTAAGTGTATTTACATATGATACACATAATCAATTCATTTTATTAATTCTCACATCAATGATATGATATTGGTAAGGGACTTTCTTTTAAAATTACTCTTTTAATTGTTTATTTTTCAAATTTTAAAAGGAATAATTTTCCTAAACATATACAACATGAGTGAATTTTCCCAATTTCATTATTCCTTAATTTATAAAATATTTATTTACCACACTAAAATTTTATTTTCTTATAAAATGTTTTATTTTATAACTGTTCCTTTTTTATGAAGAAGTGATTTCAAATGAAAAGGTCTATTTTCCTCCCGAATTTTTCAGTGGGTATATTAAATTATCT
The DNA here is from genome assembly GCA_963277665.1 of Viscum album. Classification (NCBI taxonomy): domain Eukaryota; kingdom Viridiplantae; phylum Streptophyta; class Magnoliopsida; order Santalales; family Viscaceae; genus Viscum; species Viscum album. Next base: position 1,101,519,318 of record OY728133.1, on the reverse strand, counting down.
ATAAGAACCCAGTCCTTCTTTTCAAATATGGGTTTTCTTTTCTGGACTTTTTTATAAAAATATGAGAATCTAGAAATTTAAGGATTACATGCCATGTACTTTGGAGTACACGCCCTTTACCGAGTTCCCGCGGTTGACCCTGTAATAACCGTGTAACGGCTGAGTACATGGCTGTATGGGGTGACCTGAAGATCGCCTAAAGAAGAAGATGGTTAAGGAAAGTACACACCGTGTATATTTAAATAACACACAATGTACTTTTCTTTTTAATTATTATATCAGATCGGGGTCACATCTATTCAACAGAAACCTCTTCTTCAAGGTTTTCTCGTCTAAGAGTGAAGGATACTGAGGAATATTCTCTAGGCCTCTGACTCATCGTCCGTTCTCGGAATCGAACTCCATTGATTACGTTGGAACAGCACCAGTGAGTTCTTCATTCTTTTAGAGCTTCATATCTTAATTTCTCCTCTATTGTGATTTATCCATAGTTGAATGTTTTTTATGTTTTTTAAGATATTCCACATTCTAGATCGATTCAAGGGCTGACGCCAGCGTATATAGATCGTACAATGTTGAGGTAGGTGGTTTGTTCCTTTCGGTAGTTAGTCTTTTAATTTTATGTGCAAAAGTACCCAATACCCTAAAATGGGGTATTGTGTGTTTAGGGATTTTATCCTTTTTAATGCATGTTATGCCTTGTGTTCCTAAGTAGAGGTTGTTTGTTTTTGAATAGGAGTGTTTTCCATGTTATGTACGTGTTTCCCATGTTTGTTTTAATATTGACCTTTTAGTCTATCCTTTCTTGTTAGTCTTCTTGTTTTCCATGTCTAGTATTGTTAGGATGGGGTGATATTATCTGATATTGTTATATTCTTATAGCTGTTTAGCCAAGTAGTTCTTTAAAGATGTTAGCCAAGTAGTTATTAAGGTTTACTGTGTCTGTTGAACATCGTTGTGCACAATTGACTTACACAGGGTTGTGGGAACCTAGTGTGGTAGACCATAGAGAGAATTTACATTGAGGTCTTGTCTAGAGTGTTTGTTTACTTTCACATTAGGAGACCATAGGGGGATGGATGTGAGTGCTCCCTCAGAGTGTCTTTAGTTCATCATTGTGAGACCACATGAGTAATTGGACTTTGTGTGCTTCCCCAGAGTGTATATAGTTTACCGATGAAAGACCACAGGGGTGAATAACGGTGATTACTTCCTCATAGAGTCTTTGTTTGCTTGATACCAAAGGGTTTAGACCATGTGAGCTACCCAAGAGGTCGTTATACCCTTCAATAAGTTGAACCATAGGGGTTTGGCGGTGAGAACTTACCCAAACGGATACATGAGATTGTTTTGCTGAACTAGAGGGGTTAGGCTGTGAGTAGTTTCCAGAGGGTTACTTGTTTTTTATTATATACATATTTGATATATGAAAATGAATGCAATTGAATTCTAGGATTGTTTACTTTTTAGCACTTCCTTGTTTACTACTTCATTTTTATTATTGCCTGTCATATATATTCATAGACTCTTAGGCATAGATCTTTAGGTGTTTTTCTACTAGGATTCATCTCACACCATATTTGGGTCATGCTTTTGGGTCTAAATATATTATATTGATGTAGGTATAGATAAGGGAAAACTCACTTCTAATTCAAGTACTTGACTGATGTGGAGCTCGAGAGCGTGGGACAACGCTGAGGCTTTCGATGCTACTGGAGTTTAATTGTTTTCTTTTTTTACTTTGGTTTAGTAATGTATTTCAGCATTGTGACTTGTTTGAATGCTTTCCTAGACTTATATATCATTCATAATTTAGATATTTTTTCAAGTTTTTTATTACTTTAATTCTTCGGTTGTTTACTTATTGCATGTTATTATTATTTCCTCTATTGATATCTATTTATTTCTACTACATCACTCTGCCAATTAAGGCATAGATTCCCCACTATCGCACCCAAGGTCCTCACTACTATTCAGCAGCCTCTGGCATTTGGTGAAATGCTCTTGAGGCCATGTGACCAAACTGGTGCGGGGCTACTCTAGGCGGCACACGGAACTGGGACATTTCAAAGTGGTATTAGAGAAATTATTTTCTTCTTGACTTACTGTTTGGAGCCTATTGACATGGGTAAAATAGAATAGGTAGTTGGTAATAAGCTGTGTCCGGGAGTATCTAACTCATGTACAGGGAAAATCTAATTTAACTCGATTATTGAAATTTTCTGTGTTTTCAATTATTACAGTTGATTTGATTTCACCATTGGGTGATTCAAATGTTTTGTGATATTGTTTTTTATATTATTGAGGTTCTATATTTGTTACAACCTGATGAGATGAGGGTATACCATCACATGGATCATATAGGAACTTTATATAGATCACATGTCATGTATTTTTTCCATGCCAATTAGAAAGAATTACTAATTTCATGTTGCTGTGTGTTTCGCACGGAATTCGGGGATGACCTCCTGGATGGGAGATTCAAATGTTCCGATCAGTTCCAAACGGGTTTGTTCGTAGAACCGGAAACATCCAATGATTCCACATCCATTTGGACCTACTTTCCAATGGTTGGCGCTCATTACCTTGTGGGCTAATGAGGCTTAGGAATTTGCATTGGTCGATAGGATGGGCGGTCGGACTCATCACACCTTTTTGAGGGGAATTATTGTCTACTCCGGGACTCTCTTTATAGATTTAAGTTATGTTCGTGAATCCTTATTACATTTCCAAGTATAAAATGATCTTTCCTTCAGTTTTAACAATCAATGATTAAATATGTAAGAAATTTAGAGAATCTTTTATATGTATTCGAGGTTCTTCATCAATAGAGAATCGTCTGTATCTATTTAGAGATTCTTAGTCAATGGTATCCTTAAAAACATTTATAAAAGTCTCTTGGTCAGTATGATGACCAGGCTGGTTTTAAAGCCACTTAGTGGGGCACTTGAAGTTTATCATCATTCAGAAGGACATGGATTATTTCAAAGTTGGGATCGAACCCATAAATTGGCTACCTACGTATCCTTTGTTTTGGAAAAGGAATCAGAACCCACGTAGTTCGAGTAATGGAGTATGACGTTTATGATTGATGGCTCAAAGAAGGATGTCATAATTACTTTTACACTCTAAGCTCACGTGAGTCATGCTCGGTGTGAGAAATAATAGGTATTGGTAAAAAATTAGACAATTTTTCCATAAAAGATGCAATCATAATAAATTTTTTGGGGCTTATGTATGTATGACTACCCAGATAGATGAAGGTTTAGGATTCACTTTTAGGGAGAAAATCCATGAACAGGGTCCATAAAGGTATATGTGCTTCATGGAGATTTGAATACTCTAATCTTGGGGCTTACTCCTAAGGAGGATGCCCAAGTAGGAGGGGACTTATGATTGGGTTTTACTCCTGAAAAGGAAACCCAAATCAAGGGTAAATTAGGACCGGTTAAAGAGAAATTAGGGGACTTGGGGCTTATTCCTGAAAAAGAAGCCCAAGATTATAACTGGGACTTATTCCTGAAAAGGAATCCCGGGATAGGGGTTAAGGTTTGGGGCTTACTCCTGAGGAGGATACCCATATTTTAGATTGGGGCTTACTCCTAAGAAGGATGCCCAAATTAAGGGACTTGGGGCTTACTCCTAAGAAGGATGACCATATTTGAGATTGGGGCTTACTCTTAAGAAGGATGCCCATATTAGAGGACATGGGGCTTACTCCTGAGGAGGATGCCCAGATTAAAGGATTATGATTGGGGATTACTCCTGAGGAGGATGCCCATATTTGAGATTGGGGCTTACTCCTAAGACGGATGCCCAAATTAAGGGACTCGGTGATTACTCCTAAGAAGGATGCCCATATTTGAGATTGGGGCTTACTCTTAAGAAGGATGGCCATATTAGAGGACATGGGGCTTACTCCTGAGGAGGATGCCCATATTTAAGGATTATGATTGTGTCTTACTCCTGAGGAGGATGCCCAAGTTAAGGAATTAAGGTTTGGGGCTTACTCCTGAGGAGGATGCCCAAATTAAGGGACTTGGGGCTTACTCCTAAGAAGGATGCCCAAATTAAAGGACTTGGGGCTTACTTCTGAGGAGGATGCCCAGATTAAAGGATTATGATTGGGGCTTACTCCTGAGGAGGATGCCCAAGTTAAGGAATTATGGTTTGGGGCTTACCCCTGAGGAGGATGCCCAAGTTTGGGAACTTTAAGAATTTGGGGCTTACTCCTGAAGAAGATTCCCAAGTTTGGGAACTTTAAGAATTTCGGGCTTACTCCTGAAGAGGATGCCCAGATTAAAGGACTTATAACTGGAGATTATTCCTAAAAAAAGGAGACCCAGGTTAAGGATTCTCTCATCTTAAAGGATGAGGTTGAATGAATGAACTCTCAATTTTTGGTGACATAAATATGTATAAATCACTATGTTTTGAGAGATATTCTACAGAATTCCTTTCAAATAAGGAATTCAAATCAAGAAATCATGCCATAAATGTCTTTGAAGAGTATCTTGAAGACTAAATCTTGAATAGGAGAGGTGAAATGGATTAAGAGGGGTAAAATGGGCAAGATGGGCACCCAAAAAGGAGGGGCGTGCAAGCCTTGAAAGGAGCGCAAGTCTTGCGTGGGCGCGCAAGTATTGGTCGCACAGGTATACCTGCGCGGCATGTGGGGTACTTGCGCGATTTTCAACCAGCATAAAAATACTTGAGCGACTCTTTATTAAACCCTTTAGAATCTTCTTGAGGTTCTTCCATAAAAGGGACGCGCAAATTCTATTGAAGGAATAAGGAGGCGCGCAAGTGTGGTCACATCCCTTAAGGGCCGACCACTCAGGCGCGCAAGTGTTGATGAGTTTCAACACTTAAGCCTTCCACCTTCTCTTTAGATCTTCCGTTATAGGTAAGAAATTACCTTAGAAGTGTTCCGGAAGCTTTGAGAAGAGACTTGGGTGTCGGGGGCTTCAATCCGAGTTTCTGAAAAAAGATCCTCTCGAATGGGGGGCCCACAGGGTCTATTTATAGGCAGGAGAAGACCCCGGGTGGTTATCGGGCGGTTATCACTTAGGGTGCGCAAGTCACTTACGCGACCAAGGTCGTCGCGCAAGTGTACTTGCGCGACAGTGATAAAACTTGCGCGGTGCAGTTTCTTTTGATCCTTTGTTCATGCCTTTGTCGATTTTTGATGTTTTCTTCAAAAGATGAATCACATTGAGCTCAGATATTCCCCTTTTCGAATATTTAGATTCTGTGACGAAAGGAGTGTCATCAAAAGTCCCCCCTCAGAGTTGGATCTGGAAAGAAATGAGGATTTGACTCTGAGGAAATTTAATCCATCCAAAGGAAAAGGGGGCGCGCAAATCTTTAGGGCACAGAGGTCGGCGCGCAAGTTTGCGTTGCGCAGGCTTTGAGCGCACTGGGTATGGCGCGCAGGGTCCCGGCTGCGTCTATAAATAGAGGGCCTCACTTCCGTACATAAATCCGGATTTCCGGACTTCATACCTTCGAGCTCTCGCCGCGCAGGTCACCTTAGCTGCGCAGGTTGTTCTATTTTCCAGTGTTTTCTTTGATGTCACGCTACTGGAAAGGTATTTTTACTTACGCGGTTTATACTTGCGCGTCAAAAACTAGCGCGGAACACGAATACTTGCGCGCCATTTGTTAGACTTGCGCGTCTTAATGCCTTAGCCATTTTTTCGAAATCTTTCACAAATTTTATGAAAAAATAAACCCATTTAAGAGTTTAATTTATTCAACTTTTGGGCAGATTCAATGGTTCCTAAGGGAATTGGAATGGCTGATGAACTGGCTAGCAAGCAGATTGATGACATGATGAACATCATTGGCCAGGATTACTATGATATCTGCGAAAACACTCTCCCAGATTTGGCTAAGTACTTGAAGAAATATCATCCTAATTTTCCACAGAGAATCTATTTGCCTCTGTGTGGTCATGGTCATCTGCAAGGAGTCAATGTTCCAAATGAAAACAATTATACACCTGAGATTTAGCTTCACTGCTACTCCTCTATTTCAGTTATGATGTGCATTAAGAGCAACAAAAATGGTTTGAACTTTCAAATTCTTCCTCCATGTTATTTCATTGCAGATATGAAAATGGAAAACCCATGGGCTGAAATGTTTTCCACTGCCGGTTGGTGGAGAGAAGAAAAACATGGCATTAAAGCAATATCTGAAAAGAGTACTCTCTCCAAATGGCTCTTTACTTCCAATGCTCCATTCTCAAATCCATGTATCCATCTTCCAAGTCTCTTGGACAGAAACAGAGTCGCTGTTTGATCAGCAGAAAATTTTCTCAAACCGCACTCAAGAACATCCTTTTACAATTGTTCCAAGAAGAGCTAGTATCACTGCATCTCTTATTGTATCCAGTTGAATGAATGAATTCCAGGTGGTTTCTGATGAAGCTCGGGATGCCGTAAATCAAATGAAGTGTTATTTTGAAAGCCTCTTGTAATTCTTGAAAAAGAGAAGAGACTCCAGTCTATGGATGTCCTTCTAACTATTGTGTATCAATGAAAAACACTTTCATCTTCAATCATTTGTAAATGCATTCTTTCATTACCTTCTTCAAATTTACTTAGGCCAATGGGCCTAGTAAGCATAGTTTGATTTTTACTAGGATTATTACAAATAACCCCACAATCTTTGAATCTTTTAATTGCTCGATATTACCTAAATCATACAAAAAATGTATATTTAGTGAGCTGGAACTTGACTTTTATTCAGAGTTCCTTTGTCTTTTGTGGGTAGTTTAATGTCATGCATGCCGGACATGAAGGGGCTAATGTTTAAGGTCGAAATAGCTTTGACCGAAATGGATTAAAATTGATTCGATTCCTTGACAATTTATCTGAAAACATATTACCATACTCAAGTATGAGGGAAAAAATGTAAACTATGGCTTAAGAATATTTGAATCTGAGGAATGATATGAAAAAGAGCTAAAAGGCATTAGAAGAAGTAGTTTCTAAGAATGAAGTTACTATTATTTAACAAACCCCGTTAGGGGGTTGAAATATGTAGGGCCACCTAAGGGCATTGGCTGCATGGTTAAATAAATAGAATCTTTCGGCTGACAAGTCTGTTATGTGGACTGTTTATGCAAGGCCACCTATGGGCACGTGCTTCATATTCAGGCAAAAGAACTCCCAGAAATTTACTTTCCTAGTGCTAAAATCTAGTGAAAGTTTATGGAGATTCAAATTTTCTAAAGTATAGAGTTTTTTGTATGGAAAGAGGGACTTGAATATGGAGAAGATATTTCCAGACAAGATTATCGAAGAACTGGGTGAATATCACTCCCACGAAGGTCTGACCCAAACGTAGGGAAGAAGAATAAACCATAGAATTGAATACTTTCAGATCATGAAAAAGGATATGGGACAAATATGTTAAGGATGGCTATTTTTTTGCGGATCCCTACATACTGTCGTTTAAGACAAATAAGGACAAAAGAGGCATTCTTCCCAAGAATGAAGTTGCCATCATTTAACAAACCCGTTAGGGGGTTGAATTATGAAGGGCCACCTAAGGGCATTGGCTGCGTAGTTAAAAAAAATAGTATATTTTGGCTAACAAGTCTGTTATGTGGACTATTTATGAAAGGCCACCTATGGGCACGTGCTGCATAGTCAAGAAAAAGAATTCTCATAAGTTTGACATTTTTGTGACTAGAAGTCATGGAAAGGGTTATGAAGATCTGAAAATATTTAAGGTTAGGATTATAACACATAAAGATGGGTATTGTCCAATGTATATAGAGATACATAGGTCAATGATAACCATAATCATGTTGTGGCTGGGTCCTGAATTGAAATTTTGGACTTCACTACGTATCTCATAAGAATGAGAATCAAGCCATACGTAGTTCTTGAAATGCAGTTTAACGTCATGCAGGACGAAAATATGAGAGATCTTAGTTTAGGGTCAAAGAACTCGGACCATAATAATGAATACACAGTGTGTGTTTTCATGAGGACTTTTCAGCTAAGGGACTGAAAGTGAAATTTGGGGTTAGGCCCAAAAGACTTGGGACTGGATTCGAGGGACACTCGAATGTTCCTACATATCCCATAGGATGGGAATCAAGTCCACGTAGTTCTAGAACTACCCTTTGTACAAATTTGGTTCGTACATGTGAAGGGTGAAAGGGGACTTTAGTGCAATGATGGTTTAACCTAAGATAAAAAGTTTAGGCATTACCATGTATGCACGTAGTCTTTTGAAATGAAACATGGTTGAAAAAATCAATGTCAATAATAGTTCTCTCTCAAATGAGGAAATCAAAGAATATTGTAGTTTATTGTCATACCGAAAAAAAGTGTTGTATAGTTTAACGTCATATAACAAGGATGAAAGTGAATCAATGTAAAGATATTGATTCTAGGGGCGGTTTCACGAATCAACATCATATGAGATGGTGGTGAACCGATGTGAAGAGATTGTTTTTTGGGATTGAACCCTGGGAGGTTGCCTACATACCCAGCCTGGAGGGAAAGGATCAAAGTCCGTGTAGTTCAATTAAAGAATGAATTAATGATCACGTTATTCTTGGGGAAAATGATCTAATAAAAAATGTTGTTGGGACTCACACATGGTTAGGGGCCCAAAGAGAGTGTTATGGTTGAGGTTTGCTCTAATCTCGCGTGAGTCGTACTCGGTGTGAGAAACAAGAGGTAATAACAACCTTAACGATGCACAGTTTAATGTCATGTAGGACATATCAAGGGACTATGTAGTTTAAAGTCTTGTAGTTAGGACTATTGGTGCTGCACAGTTTATTGTCATATAGCAGGGACAAAATAACTGTTTAATGTCATGTAAGACATATCAAGGATTTTCTGTACAGTTTAGCGTCATGTAGTTAGGACGATGGGGACAATCCAGTTTAACGTCATATTGGACGAAAGGGGGACTGTGCAGTTTAGTGTCATGCAGAAAGAACAAAATAACACACCATTTATGTCATGTTGGACGAAAGTGCGAATAGTTTAAGGTCATATGCATGCACCATGGATGGTTCAGTTTAATGTCATGCTGGACCTTTGAGATTATATAGTTTAAGGTCTTTCCAGACGTAAGGGAATTTTATACTGTTTAGCGTCATGTAGTTAGGACGTCACAGTTTAACGTCTTGCTGGACATAAGGGATTTGCAAATAGTTTATGGTCATATGCATGGACCAGGGATGATGCAGTTTAAGGTCATGCTAGACGGTTTAGGGAACGTTTTCACAGTTTAACGTCGTGTGGGATGAAGTTGCGGTTTAAGGTCATACTGGACCATTGCTGTATAGTTTAATGTCATATAGCAAGGACGAAATGGTGCTGCACAGTTTAGTGTCATGTTGCGGGGACAAGTTCTTTTCTACAGTTTAACGTCATGTTGGACGAATGTGCAAATAGTTTAAGGTCATATGCATAGACCATGGATGATGATGCAGTTTAAAGTCATACTGGACTATTTAGGGAACTTTTTCACAGTTTAACGTCGTGTGGGACGAAGTTGCGGTTTAAGGTCATACTGGACCATTTCTGTATAGTTTAATGTCATATAGCAAGGACGAAATGGTGCTGCACAGTTTAGTGTCATGTTGCGGGGACAAGTTCTTTTCTACAGTTTAACGTCATGTTGGACGAAAGTGCAAATAGTTTATGGTCATATGCATAGACCGTGGATGATGATGCAGTTTAAAGTCATACTGGACTGTTTAGGGAACTTTTTCACAGTTTAACGTCGTGTGGGACGAAGTTGCGGTTTAAGGTCATACTGGACCATTCCTGTATATTTTAACTTCATATATCAAGGACGAAATGGTGTTTCACAGTTTAGTGTCATGTTGCGGGGACAAGTTCTTTTCTATAGTTTAATGTCATGTTGGACGAAAGTGCAAATAGTTTAAGGTCATATGCATAGACCGTGGATGATGATGCAGTTTCAAGTCATACAGGACTATAGGTTGTATGAACCACTTGTAAGAATCTTGGTTCTGGGGACCATATTTTGTATTTATACAAAATATTTCTTCAGAAATCTGGTATTGGTTGGAGTCGTGATGAGTTCTCCATCCATTGAGATTAATGAATAAGCTCCATTGGAGTAGACCTTATGTATTGAATAAGGTCCTTCCCATTTTGGTTCAAGCTTGGGAGGATTCATTCCGGGTATCATTGGTGTTCTGAGAACCAATACCAATTCTCCCTGAATGAATGAACGAAGACGAACTTTTTTGTTAAAAGCTCGTGCTATTCGATTCTGATAGATTTCCAAGTGGTTCAAAGTGCACAATCTTTTCTCATCTAACTGTTCCAATTCGTTCAATCGCTTTTGGGATTGCTCATCTGTAGATAACTGATCACAAATGGCTACTCTGAGTGAGGGAAATTGAACTTCAATTGGCAAGACTGCTTCTGTTCTATATACCAATGAATATGGAGTTGACCGTGTTGCATTGCGGGTGGTAGTCCGAAAATCCCATAAAGCATGAAAGAGTTTATCAGGCCATGACCTCTTATCTTTATCCACCATCTTTTGCAGTATATTTGAAAGAGTCTTGTTAAAGACTTCTATTTGGCCATTCACCGCCGCATGATACCGAGATGAATGGTTGGATTTAATGTTGTATTCTTGATACAATTTCTTCACCTCAGAAGAACAGCAGTTGGTGCCGTTTTCCGTCAATATGGTATGAGGGACACCAAATCTAGAAATGATGTTAGACTTGATGAAGCTAACAATACATTTAGAACTGACTTTTTTGCGAGGTACTGCTTCTGCCCATTTGGAAAAGAAATCAGTAGCAGTAAGAATGTACTTAAACTGCTTGGCCGTAGCTGAAGGGTAATGTCCCACCACATCCATTCCCCATGTGGAAAATGGCCACGAGTATTTAGCTGTATGAAGCAACTCTGGAGGTTGATGAATGAAGATGGCATATACTTGGCATGAATGACACTTCTTTGTGAAATTAACACAATCTTGTATCATTGAAGGCCAAAAGTATCCAAGCCTTCGAATTTGATCAGACAGTCTATGTCCAGACTGGTGGGCACCACAGACTCCTGCATGTACTTCTTTTATGACAGCCATTGTCTCTTCACCATCAATGCATCTGAAGAGAACTCCATAAAAACCACGTTTGTAGAGAATTTTCTCTAGGTGGTTTGGGCTATCATAAAGAGAAAAATTGACCACACGTCGCCGGATTTGTTCTTTCTCAGCTCTATCAGGTGGGAGTGTTCCATTTTGAAGGTATTCCCTGATAGGTGACATCCATCCTGTAGTATGACCATACGGTTCAGGAATGGGACTAATTTCATTAATTTCCTCTGTTCTGGCTTGAACATTAGGTGAAATTGCGCGACGGTGGGCAATACTGATGGTTGTCTCGTCTCGATTTGGATCTGCTAAAGTTGTGGCTCTGTTAGACAGTGCATCAGCTTGAGCATTTTGTGATCTTGGGACATAAGAAAATATCGGTTCTGAAGAGAATTCCTCCATTAACTCTCTGACGTAATCATACAAAGGGATTAATTCTTCTTTTCTGATGGAATAATCCACATTGACTTGTTTGATTACCTGGTCTGAATCACCTTTAACCTTTAAGTGATTCACTTGTGCTTGGAGCGCTAACTCCAAGCCTGTGATAAGATCTTGGTATTCGGCTTCATTATAGGTGCCACCTTCCCACAATAAAAAGGAATAAGGTAACACTTCCTTATCTGGAGAAATGAACACAATTCCTAAACCAACTTTGTTGAATTTAGGATTTTCCATTTTCTTCCCTGTTGGACTTCTGGAAGCACCATCAAAATACATTTCCCATGTTTGAGGACTCTCTTGAATAGAGAATACTTCCTCATCAGGGAGTTCAATATCTGAAGACGTGTCTTCCATTGAAGGATGTTCAGCCAGGAAATTAGCCAGAGCTTGGCCCTTAATTGCCTTTTGAGACACATACTGAATGTCGAACTGCTGCAAAATAACTGCCCACCTTGCTAGACGTCCTGTAAGCATTGGACGACTAAGGATGAATTTGAGCGGATTATTGTGAGATAACAATTGGACCTCGTGATGTTGCAGGTAGTGTCTCAGTTTCTGAACTGCAAAGATTAATGACAGGAATCACTTCTTAATACTTGAATACTGGGTTTCTGCTTCAAGCATAGTTCTACTGAGATAGTAGATGCTATTTTCATTCCCACCATCATTCTTTTGAGCAAGAAAGGCACCCAATGATCGCTCTAGAGCTGTCACATAGAGGATAAGTGGTCTACCTTAAACAGGTGGCATGAGTACTGGTGGACTCAAGAGGTATTTCATGAGAACATGAAATGCTTCTTGACATTCTTCAGTCCACTGGTAAGTGACTCCTTTCTTCAATAATTTGGTAAAGGGTAAAATTTTGCCTGCCAAATTGGCGATGAAATGCCGAATATAAGCTAAGTGTCCTTGAAGTCCTCTTAATTCTTTCAAATTCTGAGGAGGTGACATACCAAGGATTGATTTGGTCTTCTCAGGATCGACTTCAGTACCACGATGGCATACAACAAAGCCGATAAATTTTCCTGAGGTTACCCCAAAAGCACATTTTAAGGGGTTCATCTTCAAATTGTGTTGTCGAAGCTTGTGGAATATGACTTCAAAATCAGCCAAGTGATTAGAACGTTGTTTGGATTTAACCACCAAATCGTCTACATAGCATTCAACAAACTTCCCTAAGAATGGTTTGAATATATGATGCATGGTGCGTTGATATGTTGCACCTGCATTCTTTAAACCAAAGGGCATCACCCGGTAACAAAAAACACCTTGAGGGGCTCTGAAGGCTGTAGATTCCTCATCTTCTGGGGCCATTCGGATCTGATTATATCCGGAATATCCATCCATGAAGTAAAGTACTTCATAGCCAGCCGTCGCATCAATTAAGAGTTATGTAATCAGAACTGGGAAATCATCTTTAGGACAATACCGATTAAGATCTCTGAAATCGATGCAAACCCTAATTTTTCCGTTCTTCTTCTTTACAGGGACAATATTAGCCAACCTCTTGGGATACTGAACTTCTCTGACAAAATTATCTTTGATCAGCTTATCCACTTCAGCTTCAATTTTGGAAGCATAGGTTGGGTGTGTTCATCTCGCGGCTTTCTTAAATCCTCGATGTTCTTTTGGTAAACCCAAATGATGAGTAGCAACATCAGGATCAAGCCCAGGCATTTCTATATAATTCCAAGCAAAAATATCTTTATTTTTCTTTAGAAAATAAATATACATCTCTTGCTCTTCAAGGGTTATGTCCGCACTAATTAAAGTGGGGCGTGGATCTTTCTCTGTACCCAGATTTACTTCTCTGAGTTCATCCACAGTGGTAGAGATACCTTCCTCAAATGCTGGAGGAGCATCTCTAAGATCTTCCTCTTCCTCTTCATCATGTGTTATTTCTTCCGTTTCTACTTGCATAGTAGATTACAAAATGAAATTTTCATGATCAAAAGAGATGTCAAAATTTTCACATTTTGAAGAAGAAGCATCAATTTCCGACCCTATTGATGATAAAGGGCCTTCTTTGGGAAATAAAGAGGAGATGATGGATTGAGAATCGACATCATTATTCACCTCTGATGTTGCTATAACTTCTTCTGGCCTGATTGGAGAAGTATAGACTTGTTGGACTTCAACATATGAAATGAAAACGTCACCACTTAGGCTTTCATCATTGTTTGGTAGTTTACCAATTTCTCCCATGTTGTCTGGTTCGATTACCGTAATTGACATTATGGATATTTCCATAAGAGTATTTTGATTTGGGCCTATTTTGTCAATTTGACTGATAGGTAACACATAATCTGTACTCACATGTGTAAATGGATTTATTGGAATCTTCTCCAAACCATATGGAGCATTAACTTTGGTAATTTCCTTCATTGTAGATTTTTCTCTTCCCTTCATGTGATAAAATTCCGCCTCAATGTATTGATACTCACATGTCTTGAACAGGGCCTTATCACCATACAATTTTCCAACTTGACCATTGAAATAGTATTTGAGACATTGATGGTATGATGAAGGGATAGCCGCATGCTGATGTAGCCAGGGTCTTCCAAGCAAGACTTTGAAAGCTGAGTCTTGATCAACAATCATGAAATCCGAATTGGATACAAGATCTCCAAACTGAGTTCTGAGTGTAACTTGGCCCAGTGGTTCTTGTTCATTTTTATCATATCCTTGTAACATCATGGTAGAAGAAGATAAATCAAATTCCGTGAGGCCCAATCGACGAAGTGTACGAATGGGCATGAGGTTGACTCCTTAACCATTGTCAATGAAAGCTCTTCGGATATCTACACCATTGACTTTTCCAGATAAGTACAAAGGTTTTATGTGCCCATGCACAACATCATCTTCATCTTTATCAGTAAAAGATATCACTGCATGGCATTCTGCAGGATTATTCTCTATGTGATAGACTTCAGCTGCAGCGATTTCAGCTTCAAACTCCTGAGGACTTGACAAAGCTTCGATGAGTGCTTCCCGAAGATCTTTTGACAGATTCAAAGCATCCAAAATTGATAACATGGCTGGTACTTGGGCCAAGTGTTTCAATATATCATACTTTTGATCTAAATTTATGCTTTTCCCAACAGGAATATGTGGTTTAGCAGGTACCTTGGAAGCAGATGCTTTGGAAGCTGATGCATCTTGTATAGGGATAGAAGTTGGCAAAATCCTTGGTTTTGGAATATTAGACCGATTAGATCCATTTACTTGCTGAGATAACGAAGATGGAATTTTCAACCGGTCTTCCAAAATAACTGTGCCAAGACTGAGTTGACTATTGGCAGAAGAACTTGCTTGTTCTTTTTGAGCTCGCTGAAGGGCTCTACCATGAGTTTCTGCTGCATACACAGTGCTAGCAGGGGTAGAATTGGAGAAGTGGCTTCGGAAAGATCCACGTCTTCCCCTGTATCCTAAACCTCTAAAACTTCCTCGGATTCCCTTATTTGATATAGGGAATTAAGGCTCATCCAGACTGGAATATGGATTTGTTAATTGAATCATATTAACAGAACCGAAGATTAACTCTTCGTCTGATAAAGACTCTGTCTGATTAGCCTGTTTATGTTGTGCCGTTTGATGGGGCGGTGCCCATGGCTTTGAAGTATATGGAATGAAATCTTCCAGAGTCAAAGACAACTTAGTCCTCGATACATACTCATCTTCTTCTGATTCCTCTTTCTTCTTTGAATTGCGCTGCCCTTTTGAGGATTTGTCTTTTGATGGAGGTTCACTGCAGCTTTTGTAGGAGACACAATTGGCTTCTTCAATTGTGTTCACAAAATGGCATGGGTCCGATTGATTGTCTTTCTGACCATCCAATCATCATATTTTTGTGCAGTTTTGCTTTTGACTTCCTGCCACTCGCCTCCTTCCTCTGGATCTATAGCGGTAACACACGCTACATGAGCTGAAGAACCCTTCAATTTGACTTGTCCTAAGTCGACCATCTTTTGTAGGAGGTTTTTAAAGACAAAACAGTCCTGGATGGGATGCCCCATCATTTGATGAATGGGAAAATAATTGGGACGGTCTTCATCTCCTTATTTGTTTGGCCTCTTGGGCACTAGTAATTGAACCAAATTATTTTCCCGAGCTGAAATGAAGTAACCAGGAACTTTCTCACTTCGAAAAGAGTATGTTTTACTCTTCATATCCTCAAATTGTTTTCGTCATTTATCTCTTTGATCATTTGGACGAAACTGCCTATGTTGTTGGCGTTCAGGAGATAGATCCCTTCGATAAGATGAAGGTTTTGAAGTAGAAATAGGTACAGGTGCTTGTTTAAACATAACTGTAGTTGTTTCTGCTTTAACCATTCTCCTTCCTAGAGCTGATGGAATTACACGAGATTTAACCTTAGCCTTTATAAGGGAATCTTCAATCTGTTGAGCGATTGAAGTAAGGTCTTGAAACCCTCCTGTGTATTTCACAGGGATCAATGGCGTGCGTAATTCGTCATGCAAATTTGCCACAAAGATTGGCAACAGTTCCTCCTGAGGGAGTGCTAAACTCAGGGAATATGTTAATCCCTTCTAGCGAGAAATGAAATCAGAGACTCTTTCATTCTCCCTTTGCTTGTATATTGTAAGATCGAAAACTGTCGTTTTTGGAAAAGTTGAGCTAAACTGAAGAAGGAATTTTGGACGAAGATCCTCCCATCCGATGATTGACCGGGATTGAAAGCTTGTATACCAGACAAAAGCTGGTCCTTGCAAGGTTCACATGAAGCATCCGAGTTTCACTGCTTCTTGCTGCTCTGGAGTTCCCATCATAGGATAACAACAAGACACGTAATGTGTCAAATTTTGTTCAGGGTCACCTGATCCATTGAAAGTAGGGAAAACAGGGTTTCCAAAACTGGATGGAGGAGAAATTGAATCTACCCATTCAGGGTAAACCTTATTTTCAGTTTGAACATGCGCCCGTTTCCCTTCCATAGTTTCTAACCGAGCTGTTAATAACTCAATAGTAGTTATTAAATTTTGAGAAACATCAGGTTGAACTTGGTTTTGGGTAGGTGAAATGAAAGGAGCTTGGACAGACATGGTGGTTGGTGCTGCAACTGATGGTAGTGCTGCCAACTGTTGTTGCATTTGACCCGTAGGATTAGACTTCTGAGGGTGTACTGATAAAGGAGGATATTCCTGATCCATCTCAGTAGTTACAAAAAATTCCTTCGGCTATCGGAATTCAGCATTCTTAGGAAGAAGACTAATCTGAAGTAGTTCTGCATTCAACCTTCTTAATTCTTTCATTTCTTCCTCCTGTTGTGAAAACCTTTGCTCTAATGAGAGCGACTGACCTTCTCTAGAGGAAGGATATCTAACATGATTCTTTCCCTTCCCTTTGTTGGATACCTTTTGGAGGGAGGGAATTGGATTACCTAGGTTCTAAGTAATCCTTTGACTTCGTGTACGTACACCGTCTTCATTTGTATCGGTGCGTAAATTTTCTTGAGCAGGACGCTCTTCATCTGAGTCCCCTGAGTGAGTCTCCTCTGGTGGATTAGAAACAACGGCATTGATGAAATTGATTGATGCATAATGCATCGCATCTCTTCTATCAACATTTCTGTGATATTTTCTTCTTTCATGTCTTTGATGAGACATTGCCTTTTGTTGATTCAATCTTTTAGGAACTTCTTGACGAGCTATAACTTGGAGGGAATCTCCTGATAATTTGGCTCTTTGTTTCTCTTGGGGCTTCTTCCCCAATCGAGAAAAGACCGAAATTCTCTGAGGAGGGGATTGATGATTTGAAAGAGTCCCCAGTATTGAGAACTGGGGATGTTCCTGCTGCTTCCGATCAACTCCTCGAATTCCATTTGTTGACTCTTAGGGTTGGGTTAGAGAAGTCCCCAGTCTGACAAGCTGGGGTGGCTCTTGACATGCTATGTCTGAGATCTTCTTAAAAGATCTCTTGATCTTGCGAATCTTAGTTCGGAAATTAGCTGGATGCATTAACCTCTATCCACTTTTATCACCTGGTTCAACAAACCGTTGGATGATTTCCGAAACTTCTGTCATTTGATGACGTGTTTGATCCATACGAGAGGCTTGTGCAATATTATCGCCTGCTTTATGTAGGAGCAATTCAACAAATTGTTCTCTATATGCTTGAATTTGAGAGGAACTAGTTGAAGCCTATTCTTGAGCAGGCTTTTGATTATGAACAAATCCCATTGACTGTGGCCGGCCATGGGCAATAACATTTCATGAGACCATTTTCGGCGGGCTTTGCTGACTGGAAAGCACTGTGAAATGTAGTGCTCTGTGAACACCCCATCCTATGATATGAACATCAGATGGAGCATTGTAAATTAACTGACGCAATTTTCTTAGTGTGCCAAGGCATGAACGTTGAAGGGTTCTATGTTGCTTTTCAGCCTTCGGATACCGAGAGACTGATAGAGATGCAAAATCAATCTGACGTTGTAGCCCTTCTATTATCTTAAGATGATTTTCATATTCATCATAAGATAATACCGTCTTCTTCAATTGACAAAGAGTTTTCCATATGTTGAGACGAATATCATGGATTCCATCATCCGTCAACATCTTTGGAATGTCGTACTGGGAGTCAGCCAAAGGCCAAAACATGACTGGTACCTCACCTTTTTCCAGTTTTTCCCTCATGTTCAGAATTTCCTCTTTATCATTAAATGAAGATTCTTCTACCTGTTTTGACCAGAGTTGGTGTCTCCTTGTTGCTTCATCGGATTCAACAAGATTGGTAGAGAGATCATTGATCAAACTAGAAGATTCATGACTTAGGGGTGGTTCGGAGAATGACCTACACCCTGGGCTATCTTTTGATTGAGAAAGTATTTCACTTGTTAGCGATAAAGCATCAGACATGACTGGTTTCGCATTTTCAAGTTCCTCAAGATAAGAGGGCTTTCTCGGCACTACATTGTCCACTGGAGTATTTTCCAAGCAATGTGAATCACTACTGTGGAGAGGACTTTCACAGCGAAATTCATCATCATGGGGAGGACCACCATAATGGGTTACAGCAAAAGATAAGATCTCTTGCTCCTTGGTCTTCTGAACACACAGAGGGTTCCTGTGGCTCTCATCTGAATAAGAAACTTCAAGATTGACCGTATTTTCATTAAGCAAGCCTTCATGAGGAAGTGTCTGTTGAAGACCTTCAGAATTAATGTTCCTGTTATTGGGAACTGAGGGAGTAGAATCTTGAATTCCGATAGATAAATGTCTGAGGGCATTAAGAACTCCAGCATCGAGCAAGGTCTTGTTGCAGATTTTCCTTTGATCTCCTGACTGTGCTGGGCGGATCTTTTTCTTAGATGCCTTCTTACTCGCTTTGGAAACCACTTGATGACGAAAGTGGTTACTCTGAGCAGGTGTATGTGCCTGATCAGGAAAGATGGTCAGGTTAGGCTGACGATCTCCACTCAAATCAGGTGTATGTGCCTGACTTGGTTGTCCGTATGATATGGGGGAGTATGCCCCATAACCCTCTTGTACTGGAACAGATGTGTGTGTCTGTTCCGGAGTGAATCGTTGATGTGTCACTCTTTTTCTAGGGATATATTTATGTGTCTGTCCCTGAGATGATGCTGAAGATGTTATGATATCCTGGAAAGCATCCAGAATATGAGCAGGAATTTGCTTCTCCTCTTTCACCATTGACAAAATATGTTTGGTGACTTCAGCCGCCGGAATGGGGATATACGTCCATTCCGGGTTTGGATTAGGTGTATGTGCCTGCTCCTGTCCTCCTTTTCCTATTAGTGAATCCTGACAGTACTCAAGTGTGGAGGCAGAGAGTTGAGTCTGCCTCCTGTTTGTCGTCGGGGCTTTCTGACTGACTTCTCCGTGCGCTACCAAGAGAGACTGTTGGTAGGCTTGATTAGTATTAGCAGGTGTATGTGCCTGTTGATTACACTTCGCCAAATGCAGTTGACGAGATCCATCATATGTAGTCAGACGAGCCTGCTGACTAACTGGTGATGCATAAAAAGGTGTATGTTCCTACCTGTAGTACTCCGCCGGAATTGCCTGGCAGGATTGGCTTGATGCTGCCAGACGAGTCTACTGGACAGCGGAATTAAAACGGATAGGTGTGTGTTCCTGCTCGTTGTTTTCCACCAATTTAGGTTTGTGGACTTCTCCTGAGATGGCAGGGATGATAACCTGCCCATTGTTAACCGGATTCCATCTCTGGAGGTTCATCTTGCCTGCTCGGGTTCGAAGAACCTGAGCTGAATGCCTGGATTCGGTACCCTCATCATGTTGAGGGCGCACTACTGCACGATTCTAGTGGAGATTGTTGATGGGAGCCCTCGGGAAGGACTCCTGTCTTTTTGAATTAAGGCCCTGAGGGACCTGCTCATTCACTTCCTCAGAGTAAGGGAGTGAATGGAAATTGCGTTCCGGGGATAACGACCCGAAACGGTTGGAGACGGTAGTCAGCACCGCCTGCTTCTTGATCGCTGGCCGCCGTTGTCCGGACGACCAGGTAGATTTGTTAACTTGGAGGGCTTGACGAGCGGCCTCTAGAGTTGGGATAGTACCGTTACGACAGTACTCCTTAACCAGTGCATTAGAAACCCAGCGTTGAAGACGCTGAGTTGGTGATGTCATCCTCAGAGCGGACGACGTTCTAGCAGGAGTAGTAGCATTAGTTTTTACAGTAGTAGACCTCACAGTAGAGGTGTTTACAGCAGCAGTATTCACAGGGGTGAATTTAGGGAAATCCATTTTGCAGAAGATCTTGAGAAAAGAGTGCATGTTCTATATAATAGACATAATCAAGATGAATATGGCCACTGCATCTTTTGGATGAGCACATGTCAATGATTGCTTTGTTGGCCCAAGGGGCCTAAAAAATAAGAAGAACATCACTTTAACATGGTTAAGGATTCACATCGGGTTCACCATTTTTGTTTCGTACGGAATTCGGGGTTGACCTCCTGGAAGGGAGATTCAAACGTTCCGATCGGTTTCAAAAGGGTTTGTTCGTAGAACCAGAAACATCCAATGATTCCACATCCGTTTGGACATACTTTCCAAAGGTAGGCTCTCATTAGCTTGTGGGATAATGAGGCTTAGGAATTTTCATTGGTCGAGAGGATGGGAGGTCGGACTCATCACACCTTTTTGAGGGGAATTATTGTCTACTCCGGGACTCTCTTTATAGATTTAAGTTATGTTCGTGAATCCTTATTACATTACCAAGTATAAAATGAGCTTTCCTTCAGTTTTATCAATCAATGATTAAATATGTAAGAAATTTATAGAATCTTTTATATGTATTCGAGGTTCTTCATCAATAGAGAATCATCTGTATCTATTTAGAGATTCTTAGTCAATGGTATCCTTAAAAAACATTTATAAATGTCTCTTGGTCATTATGATGACCAGGCTGGTTTTAAAGCCACTTAGTGGGGAACTTGAAGTTTATCATCATTCAGAAGGACATGGATTTTTTCAAAGTTGGGATCGAACTCATAAATGGGCTACCTACGTATCCTTTGTTTTGGAAAAGGAATCATAACCCACGTAGTTCGAGTAATGGAGTATGACGTCTATGATTGATGGATCAAAGAAGGATGTCATAATTACTTTTACACTCTAAGCTCACGTGATTCATGCTCGGTGTGAGAAACAAGAGGTATTGGTAAAAAATTAGACAATTGTGCCATAAAAGATGCAATCATAAGAAATTGTTTGGGGCTTATGTATGTATGAGTGCCCAGATAGATGAAGGTTTAGGATTCACTTTTAGGGATAAAATCCATGAACAGTGTTCATAAAGGTATATGTGTTTCATGGAGATTTGAATACTCTAATCTTGGGGCTTACTCCTAAGGAGGATTCCCAAGTTAGGAGGGGACTTATGATTGGGTTTTACTCCTGAAAAGGAAACCCAAATCAAGGGTAGATTAGGACTGGTTAAAGAGAAATTAGGGGACTTGGGGCTTATTCCTGAAAAGGAAGCCCAAGATTATAACTGAGACTTATTCCTAAAAAGGAAGCCCAGGTTAGGGGTTAAGGTTTGGGGCTTACGCCTGAGGAGGATACCCATATTTGAGATTGGGGCTTACTCCTAAGAAGGATGCCCAAATTAAGGGACTCGAGGCTTACTCCTAAGAAGGATGCCCATATTTGAGATTGGGGCACACTCTTAAGAAGGATGCCCATATTAGAGGACTTGGGGCTTACTCCTGAGGAGGATGCCCAGATTAAAGGATTATGATTGGGGCTTACTCCTGAGGAGGATTCCCATATTTGAGATTGGGGCTTACTCCTGAGAAGGATGTCCAAATTAAGGGACCCGGGGCTTACTCCTAAGAAGGATGCCCATATTTGAGATTGGGGCTTACTCCTAAGAAGGATGCCCATATTAGAGGAATTGGGGCTTACTCCTGAGGAGGATGCCCAGATTGAAGGATTATGATTGGGGATTACTCCTGAGGAGGATGCCCAAGTTAAGGAATTAAGGTTTGGGGCTTACTCCTGAGGAGGATGCCCAAATTAAGGGACTCGAGGATTACTCCTAAGAAGGATGCCCAAATTAAAGGACTTGGGGCTTACTCCTTAGGAGGATGCCCAGATTAAAGGATTATGATTAGGGCTTACTCCTGAGGAGGATGCCCAAGTTAAGGAATTAAGGTTTGGGGCTTACTCCCGAGGAGGATGCCCAAGTTTAGGAACTTTAAGAATTTGGGGCTTACTCCTGAGGAAGATGCCCAAGTTTGGGAACTTTAAGAATTTGGGGCTTAGTCCTGAGGAAGATGCCCAGATTAAAGGACTTATAACTGGGGATTATTCCTAAAAAAAGGAGACCCAGGTTAAGGATTCTCTCATCTTAAAGGATGAGGTTGAATGAATGAACTCTCAATTTTTGGTGACATAAAGATGTATAAATCACTATGTTTTGAGAGATATTCCACAGAATTCCTTTCAAATAAGGAAGTCAAATCAATAAATCATGCCATAAATGGCTTTGAAGAGTATCTTAAAGACTAAATCTTGAATAGGAGAGGTGAAATGGCTTATGAGGGGTAAAATGGGCAAGATGGGAACCCAAAAAGGTAGGGGCGCGCAAGTCTTGAAAGGCGCGCAAGTCTTGTGTGGGCGCGCAAGTATTCGTCACGCAGGTATACCTGCGCGGCATGTGGGGTACTTGCACGATTTTCAACCAGCATAAAAATACTTGAGAGACTCTTTATTAAACCCTTTAGAATCTTCTTGAGGTTCTTCAAGAAAAGGGACGCGCAAATTCTATTGAAGGAATAAGGAGGCGCGCAAGTGTGGTCACTTCCCTTAAGGGCCGACCACTCTGGCGCGCAAGTGTTGATGAGTTTGAACACTTAGGTCTTCCTCCTTCTCTTTAGATCTTCCGTTATAGGTAAGAAATTACCATAGAAGTGTTCCGGAAGCTTTGAGAAGAGACTTGGGCATCGGGAGCTTCAATCCGAGTTTCTGGAAAAAGATCATCTCGAATGGGGGGCCCACATGGTCTATTTATAGGCAGGAGAAGACCCCGGGCGGTTACCGGGTGGTTATCACTTAGGGCGCGCAAGTGACTTGCGCGACCAAGGTCGTCGCGCAGGTGTACTTGCGCGATAGTGATAAAACTTGCACGGTGCAGTTGCTTTTGATCCTTTGTTCATGCCTTTGTCAATTTTTGATGTTTTCTTCAAAGGATGAATCACTTTGAGCTCAGATATTCCCCTTTTTCGATCTTTAGATTCTATGACGAAAGGAGCGTCAACACTGTGATAGATTTTGTGTTGGATATTCATGATGTTTTGATAGATGCCTTGATAGAATACCTACTGTTTGATATGGTATTTCTAATATTTAAATTTCAATTGAATGAATTCCAAATTTGGTCCCTAAGGTGTTATGGGCCCTCATAGATCGTAATTTGGTGGATCACTTCACTTTTATGCTTTTATATGACATGTATAAGATTTCAAGCTTTGACTCGTGGGGAGAATGGGCCCCCACAGATCAAACTTCGGAACTTCAATGTTCGTTCTAGTATTTTTATGGGTTCCAGAGTAGTTACTGAGGCTTACTGTCCATAAAAACCAGTAATATACAGTGTGTGTTGATGAATACATGCCATGTGTCCTTTTGTTTGGGAATAAATTGTTTTTCATAAGTACATACAATGTAATGTATGTACACACTGGGTAGTCCCTAACTGCGTTACTACTTGTGTGGGCTGAGACAAGGGGTTAGGAAATCATTGGTGGAACACACCATATACCAAACATACATTACGTGTTAATAAACCATGTATCCAGCTGTGTGACTAACAACAAGGGTGGATTATGGGTAGTTAGTACACACTGTGTTTGGAACAAACAAGTCATGCAGAGTCAGCCGTGTGACTGAAAACACGGGTCGGTGAAGTTCTTCCTAGTACATGTTGTGTCTATCACAAACACGCCGTGTAGTCTTACTCTAGGATATATGTGTGGGTTGGTCATGTAGAAGAACTCGGGTAGGAGAAAATGATTCATGTACCCGTCGTGTCTGGGGACAGAAAGTCGTGTGTAGGGGGTATTACATGGCCTAGGTTGGCAAAGGTACACACCGATGTGAATGCTTAAAGAAACACATCGTGTAAGGGTCATACATGGCATGTATCCATGTTTTGAAAAACATAAATGCTTTCTCTCTCATTTTCCCTTCTTGAAATTATACGTTTCAGTCCTGGATAATCTTGAACTAAGGTGTGTGCTTGACCTTAGAGAATCATGCCACCGAGACGTCCTCCGGTTTTACACAAGATACAAGGTTGTGATTAGACATTGGACATGGCTGATTAGGGACTACCAGCAGATCCTCAAGTCATGCCCACCTTTGGACCAGTTTTTATTCTGGACACAGGTGCTAATGAATATTTCTGAGAGAGATTTATGAGGTTCATGTAGACCTTTAGAAGAGTACCTCCTCTTGCCCCATTTATGGAAGATTTGATGCAGGTTTTTCAGCAGCAATATCCTCCCTCCTACACAGGGGATGGAGGACCTCAGGATGTATAATCATAGTTAGAAGCTATGTTATCGATCTTCGAGCATCTGGAGACACCTCTAGTGAGGAGGGTGACCTTTTAGTCTATCCTTTCTCACCGGAAGCTGGTGATAGGAGTTCTTCTATGACTCCACATTCAAGAGTAGGACCACCAGTTTTTCATCATTCTGGAAACTGGTATTCTTTCGGTCGTTTAGGCCAAGGTGGAGGTAGCGGTCGTGGTAGCCAGTAAGTAGGCTTTCTGTGAAAATAGGGAAGATCTGATCAGGGTGTTCAGGAAGGGTCACAGGGCTGTGGTACATGCCATACATTTTCAGTTTAGTAGACCATGCAGGAATAGGAGCTCAGACCCTCTACAGTTCGAGGTATGATTCTAGCTTCCGCAGTTTTAGCTTATGCACTTTTTGACACTAGGGCTTCCCATAGTTTCATATTTGTTGATATTTTAGAGAGACTTGAGCTCTGTATCTTTACTTATGTTGATTTATTGATTCTATACACTTCATTAGGTACAATAACTGCTAGTGTACATCATTTCAAGGAGTTCCCTCTTGAGGTTGGTGTGTGTCACTTCTTATGGGGCCTCTATGTCCTAGAGATGACATGCTATGATGTCATTCTCATGATGTACTGGTTAGTTCCCTTCCCTGAAATTGTCGACTATTATCACCGTAGCGTGAGTTTCACATAACCAGAGGGTGGTTTTTTTTACACAAGGGTGAATAGGATGTCCAGGCAAGCAGAGCAAGACCCAAGCATCATGGGTTGGTAGCAGTTACAGCCCAGATTTCTAGTTTATATATGGATAACTAGGGGACTTCACAGTTGGACTTTCCTCTAGTAGTGAATTGTTTCAGGGATGTCTTTCCATAGTACATTTCAGATTTGACTCTGGAGTGAGAGGTATACTTTTCTATTGATATTGTGTCAGGAGAAGCACTGGTGTCCACTCCTCCAGATAGGATGGCTACACCAATGTTTCAGAAGCTCAAGGAGCAATTGGAGGAGTTGCAGGAAAATGGTTTCATCTGACCCAATACTTCTCCTTGGGGTTCACCTATTCTATGTGCAATTAAGGCAGACATTACACTCTTAATTTGTGTAGATTATCTGAATTCGAACTAGTTGACAGTCAAGAATGTATATCCCTTTATGAGGATTGATGACCTCTTTGATCAGCTTCAAGGAGCCCAGGTATTCTTAGAGATTAACTTGATATTATATTACCATTAGTTTCTTGTTAGACCATCTAATATACCTCTTACAGCCTTTCAGAGTAGGTATGATCTATACGAGTATGTTGTTATGTTGTTCGGTCTTACAAACACGCCAGCAGTTTTCATGGCACTCAAGAATTGATTATTCCATCTATACTTGTATTCTTTCATGGTAGTCTTCATGGAAGATATCTTGGTTTATTATCACACTCGACAAGACCATTCCACCCATCCTGAGATTGTTTTTATTACATTGAGAGAACATCATTTATATGATAATCTCTCAAAATTCCAATTTTGGATGCACCATATTTACTTCTGGGTTCATGTTATCTCAAAGACAGAAGTATTAGTAGACCTAGAGAAAGTAAGGGAAGTAGTTTTCTTGGAGCATCTAAATAACTTATTTTTGGTAAGATGTTTTCTAGCGTTGGATGGTTACTATAGACATTTCATACAGAACATATCACACTTAGCAGCGCCACTGATGATCCTAACTAAGAATGATGCGAAGAACATATGGTCATATTCTTGTAAATCAGCCTTTCAGAAGCTAAAAGGGAGGTTGAATTCAGCATCTACACTAGTATTTACAGAGCTGAGAAAGATCTATATTTTTTACTATGATGCATCAGGTATCAGGCTGAGAGTTGTGCTTATGCAGGGGGAAATATTCATTGCATACGAGTCTCAGTAGTTGAGGCCATATGAGAGAAATTACCTGATGCACGATCTCGAGTTGGTTGCGGCTGTTCATGTTTTACGCTGTTGGAGACATTGTCTGATGGGAGAGAATTTTAGGGTTTTCACCTATCAAAAAAGTCCCAAGTATATCTTCACTCAGTGCGATATAAATTTGTGACAGTGAATGTGGGTTGAGTACCTTCAGTCTTTTGACTTTTAGCTTGCCTATATTCTTAGGAAAGGCAATGAAGTAGCTGATGTGTTGAGTAAGAGGAATCAAATACAGGCAATTTAGGAGGCCATCAGAGAGTGGAAGCTTATGGATCTATTCGATGAGATGCATTTGGAGGTTCATGATAGACAGGGGCATAATTTTCTTTGTTCTATAGCTGTTACCTCTTCTCTACTTGATCGGGTGTAATTGAGGCAGCTATAAGATTAAGAAGGCCAAGTCCTACGAAAGAGTGTGTTAGGATGGGACCCTATTCTTGGATGGACCATAAGCAAAGATGAGATCTTGTGTTTTCATGGGCATGTATAGGTGCTAGAAAACATATGTGAGGATCTGATGTGGGGATTCCATTCCTCAGTTTGGGTAGTTCATCCTATTGTCACCAATATGTATTGTGATCCACACCATCAGTATTCATAGCCAAGTATGAAGAGATATGTTTCTGGGTTTGTCATGAGGTGTTCCACCTATCAGTAGGTGAAGGCGGATCATCAACAACAAGTAGGGCTTTTGTAGGAGTTACCCATTCCCGAGTTAAAATGGAATGATGTCGCGATGGACTTCATTACAAGAATACTAAGGGTTCCTCGAGGGAATGATGTAGTGTGGGTTGTCATTAAAGGACTCATAAAGGTTTCTCAATTCTTTCCTATCTCGGAGACCTTTAGTGTTGATGATTTGGGAAGGTTGTACATCTGAGAGATTTTACGTTTTCAAAGAGTTCCACGCTCCATTATTTCAAACAGAGATGCTTGTTTTACTTCATGGGTCTGGCAGGGACTACAGAGGGCATTGGGTATATAGGTACTTCTGAGTATAGCTTACCACCCTCGGACAGTTGTCCAGTCCGAGCATACGATTCAGGTGCTAGAGGACATTCTTCGAGCATGCATCATAGATTTTTGAGGTTCTTGGGAGAAGTATAAACCTCTTGTTGATTTTTCCAAAAATAATAGTTTTCAAGCAACTATTCTGATGGAACCTTGTGAGGCTTTGTACGGTAGGAGAAGTTGATCACCCTTATGTATGCTGGAGGTAGGAGAGGAAGCTATGTCGGTACCATGTCTTGTAAAATAGACCACATAGCAGTTAGAGTTGATTTAGAAGAGGATGGTTATTGCACAGTCATGATAGAAGTCTTATGCTGATCGACAGAGACGACCTCTGGAGTTCGATGTTGGAGATCATGTTTTTCTATTTGTCACACCAATGTGGGGAAACATGAGGATTAGGACGTAGGGAACTCTTTTTCCAAGATATGTTGGACCTTTTGAGTTTTGGGAGAGATTCGGTCCGGTTTCCAATTGGTTTATGTTACCTCAGAGGAACCAGTGCACAATGTCTTCCACGTTTCTCAGCTACGACGTTACTTCTTAGACTCGTCTTGGGTCTTTAAATCTGATGAGTTTGAGCTAGAGGTGGACATAACATTTGAGGAGCATCCTATCCAGATTGTTGATCACAGTGAGATGGTTCTCTGTGGCTGGTATGTTCCTTTGTTACCAGTGCTATAACAGCAAGTGCGAGTACAGGGTGGGACTCAGGAGAGGGAGACCAATGTAAGATCGCAGTGACTGGAGCTGTTTGATGATTCTTCTTCTATGTCTCCTTGCTACAGAAATTCAGGGATGAATTCCATTATGGGGGGAAGTTTTTAAGAACCCGAACCTTATTTTTAGGTATGGGTTTTCTTTTCTAGTGTTTTTTTAGAAAAAGAGGAGAATATGGAAATTTAAGAAGAACATGTCATGTACTTTGGAGTACAAGCCATGTACCTTGTTGTCGTGGGTGACTATGTACTAGTCGTGTAGGGCCGAGTACATGGCCATGTGGGGTGACCTGGAGACCACCTAAAGTGGAGGCTGATTATGGTCAGTACATGTTGTGTTTCATTAAAGAACACACCATGTAATTTTCTTTTTAATTGTTATATCATACTAGGGTTGCGTATAATCGACCGAAACCTCTTATTCTAGGTCTGTCTCATAAATGAGCGATGAATATCAACTAACATTCTCTGGGCCTCTGACTCACCATCCATTTTCTGAATTGAACTTTGTCGGTTGCATTGGAATCACATCGGTGAGTTCTTCCTTCTTCCAGAGCATCATCTCTTAATTTCACCTCTCTAAGGAGATATCCATGGATGAAATTTTTTTTTATGTATTTGTAGATCTACCGCATTCTAGATCAATTCAAGGGCTGAGTTAAGGGTATATCGATCATACAACACCAAGTTATGTGGTTTTTTCATTTCCCTAGTTAGTATTTGAATTTTATGTGCAAAAGTGCCTGAAACCCAAGAACAGGGTATTGCGTGTTTAGGGATTTTAGCCCTGTTAATGCCTGTTATGACTTATGTGCCTGAGTAGAGGTTTTTTGTTTGTGAATAGGATTATTTTCCGTCCTATGGATGTGTTTCCCATTTTTTGTTTTGATATCAACTGTTTGGTCTAGCCTTACAGAATAGGCTGCTAGTTTTCCATGCCTTGTATTTTTAGGATGGAGTGATATTATCTGATGTTGTTTTATTCCTGTAGTTGTTTAGCCAAGTACTTATTGAATGCGGTTATGAAGGTAGTTCTTAAGGTTTACTCTGTCTTTTGAACATAATTGTGCATGATTTACTTATACAGGGTTGTGGGAACCTGGTGTAGTTGACCAAAGGGAGAATGGATATTGAGGGCTTATCCAGAGTGTCTGTTTACTTTCATATTACAAGAACATAGGTGGATAGATGTGAGTGCTCTCTCAGAGTGTTTATAATTCCTCGTTGCGAGACCATAGGGGGAGTTGTATGTTGAGTGCTTCCTAATAGTGTCTGTATTTTACCAATGAAAGAATAGAGGGAAAATTGACGGGGATTGCTTCCTCAGAGAGTATTTGTTTGCTAGAGACCAAAGGGGTTAGATCATGTGACCTACCCAGGAGTTCGTTATACCCTTCAATAAGTTGAACAAGAGGGGTTATGCTATGAGAACTTACCCAGATGGGTTACTTGAGATTATTTGGTGGAACCATAGGGGTTAGGTTGTAAGTACTTCATAGATGGTTACATGTTTTTTTATTAGTTTCTTACTTGATACATTAAAATGAATGAAATTGAATTGTAGGATTGTTTACATTTAACTAATTCCTCATTCACCACTTCATTTTGCTTATTGTCTACCATATATATTCACTGAATGTTAGGCATGGATCTTTGGGTGGTTTCCTACTGGGATTCGTCTCACACCCTGTTTGGGTCATACTTTTGGGCCCAAACAGATTATATTTCTATAGGTATAGATAAGGTCATATTCCCTTCTATTTCAAGTACTTGACTTCTATGGAACTGGAAAGCATGGGACCTAGCTGTGGCTTTAGATTGTGCTGGAGTCTATTTTTTTTCTTTATACATTGTTTTAGTATTGTATTTCAGCATTGTGACATTTTTGGTTGCTTTCCTAGAAATATGTATCATACATCATTTACATATGTTCTCCAGTTGTTTATTACTTTCAATCTTCCTCTATTTACTTATTGCATGTTATTACTGCTTCCCTTATTGATATCTATTTATTTCTACTGCATTACTCTACCAATAAGGGCATAGTTTCCACACAATCACACCCAAGGCCCTCACTGCTAGTTGGCAGCCTCTAGTGTTTAGGGAAATGTGCATTTGTCCATGTGACCAACCGGGTATGGGGATCCTTTGGGAGGCTCCCTGAACCAGTACATTACAGTATCTATGTCAAAATAATTTTTTGAGTCCTATTATTTGAGGATTTTGATATCTTATTATCCAATTTACTATATTTTAATGAATGGTTTATGATTAATTTCATTGGGGATTGACTATATTGATACCATTCACCATATTACTCTGGATAGTTTACGATTATGTTTACAGATTTGGGAAAATATTTACATTTCATATACTACTTTCAATAAGAATGTATATGTTTATTTTTATTCAACCAAATCACATGAGGAATTCATTAGACTTAGTAAGAGATGGGTGGGACCCTCTATATCCCCTCGTTGCATCGGTGCGTCTCTTGAGACAAACTAGTTTGTGTGTTGGATGAGGCCTTACCTGTTTATGTATGGTATCTTGGCCAAAACATTGAAATCATGTATATGATGTCTCTCATTATGAATTCCATCATTTTGATATTAGTTAATGATATTCCCTATGATTAATTGATTAGTATAATAACCATGGTTAAGATTCACTCTCCTATGAATATTTACATGGAATCATTTGATCATCATTTATTCTTGCTATATTATACACAACATTATATTTTATTGGAATGTGTTTCAATTATTCACCTTGCCTTATTATTTATGCTAATTTATTCTTGATAGCTTCGTTTTATGATTAACCTTACTAATCATCTGAGCTCACCCCTTTATTAAGTAATATTTTTTCCATGGATTCCAAGATGTATATTACAATTAACATGTGGGAATAATCTTGTATAATAACCATGTTTTCAAACTAATTACTATATTGTATTTTATATTTTCAATTTTAATGTAAGAATCATGGATGTATCTAGTTTTCTAAAACTAATAATCTATTTGGTCTTTCAGGGATATGATTCTTTGTATATTATTTTAATGAAATAAAGTGACCACCGATTGTAGAATACTAGGGTAGGGGTATTTACATAACTCATTGTGACACCCCAAACATAATTTCTGAAATAATAATAGTTTAATAATTACACTTGGCTAAAATTCAATTTTTATATAAGAAATGCCCACAACATTTACACAAGACTTGTTATTAATTCAAAACACTGGAAATGGATACATGGAAATAAGGTCTAAGGACCATAACTAACCAAAAAACCCTATAATTAGGCCAATCTCGATCACAGGTTGACCCCACATCACCACAAACATGCCAACATATTAGTATATTTCCTTTGGATCTGCCACAACTAAGAACATTATAACCAGAACCACAATAATCATACTAAGCATTAGAGGGATGATAATCACCATCTTCTGTATCTTGGTGTTTGAAGTTGGAATACCCTAATCGCATTTTAATAAAACCTAAAATTCGACTATTACAATTTAGGTAACCGTTGAGTTTACAACGACTATAATTATATCCATATGGGTATTGTAGTTGAATTTACTATGAATAATGAAAATTTTTAAGTATTCAAAATATACTTTAAAGTCATTAACTCTTATTTATATTTTATGATTTCAAAATATAATGTTTCTAAATATTTATACATTATGGTTTTGTAAATTTATCTCTTGTATAACAATTATAAATATTTATTTTGAACTTAACATGTAATGATTTTTCTATGTGTAAAATCACCTTGAAATGTTTTAAGTAATTGAGTGCTTTAAAATCCTATCATTAAACATATTTAATTGATATTATCTTTCAGAAACATGACATTTGAAAATCTTAACATTTTGGTATATTTGTATGTTGTAATTCAAAGAAAAGTATGCATATTATTTTTGAATTTGAAAATATTTTTTTATGAATACATTAATTATTTAAAAGTTATATAGTTTTATTTGTGAATTATTAACTTCCAAAATTATTAATAAAGAAAATTTTATAAAAGTAAATATATTTTTTATCTGTAATTTTGAACATTGGGTTAATAAAAAAAATATTAACCCAATTGGAAAGCCCTTTGTAGCTGGGCCAAGGGAGGTGGCTCAACTAGGTGGCTAAGCCAAGCCCTCAGCCCAAGCCAATGCAGGACGAGCATGGGCATGGGTACCCCGAAGGGCGCATGGGAGAGTAAAATCACTTGATAACACCACCTCGAGCATGAGGCCGCAGGGTAGAATAGGTTTGCCGAGGCCTATGGGGGAGCGGGATCCCGTGTGTAAGTCTCCCTTCTGTGTGTGTTGTGATTTCTGAAGTGAGTATCAGATCCTCATGCTTATTTGGAAGTCGTGTGTATCTCCCTGATTCGATGTGGGATGCTATTTTTTGGGAGAAACGTGATCTGAGACATTGGATCGAGTCGCACGTGATCAAGGCCGTCCATCTCGGTCCGGGCCTCTACTCCCAGCATCCATGGTAAAATATCCACGTTTTTATACGTCTTTGCATCCAGAGAGATCAAATCACAATCGTTCACTCAGTTTTAAAATCATGTGCCTTTCTTTATCCATCTGATCTTATTCTAGATCTCATCTCAACCGTTCCTTGTTTTTTTAAAACCCACGACCTCATACCGACCGCCCAAACATATCTTTCCAAATCGGAACCGTCCATTTCTTCCTTGTTTTTTTCTCTTCCACATCGTCTTCCACGTTGCGCTCAAAACCAGTGGCCACCCACTCGTTATTCTTTCACCTTCTTCTTTATTTTCTTATTCCTCATGTATTCCACACTATTTTATGACCTCACGGCCTTGACTACTACCCGTAAGATCCTCCCTCATCCCCTTTATTTTTATATTTTTTTAGTTTACTTTCTTTTGTTTCGGTTTTAGTTTTTCACATGATTTATATATATGTATGTATTATAATCATCATTTGTTTTTGATCTCTCTCTTTAAGAAACATGTTGGGCTGTTTTATCTCAGTCAAGTTTTAAGTATTTCATTATATTTTATTTATGATATGTTATATATATGAAATATATTTGTACCGCCTATATGAACACGATATTTTTCACCTGAAATTACTGGTTTTCTTCCTCCTGACATGCAAATATTTCCTGGTCATCCAACTTACACACCCAAAGTCAGGTCAGAGATCAACTTGTTAAGTTTTCATTTTTGTAAAACTCTTTTATCCTTATATATATACGGGTCCATATATATATATATACCATTTCATATCACTACTAAATCATAACTCACATTGTATTTTCTAAATGTGTTTTGAGTACACAACACATGCAAGAGGTTTCATGCTTCAATTTTTATATGTGAACCCTTCTTATCTAATTTCTTTTCCTCACGGATATATCTATAAGTATATAATTTCATCTTAACCCGTTTTATAAATTCAAAACAAAAAGTATGTGTATTCATATATATATATATATATACACACACACAATAAACCATTTAGTGTTTAGGATCTTTGAAGGACAATCTTTTGTTTTTACGTGTCGTTCTCGAAACATAAATCACATGCAAAGGGTCTAGTTCCTCATGTTTTCTTTTTATGTATACCCTTATTTACAATTCATGTATGTATGGTTATGTGTAAAAGTATAAATAAATATATTACAACTAATATTTCACAAAAAGTATCTGTATTGATTTAAATCATGGTTATGAAGAACGCAACAGTTGCAATAATTTATTAAATCTTGTTTTGGGTTATGCAGATCCCAAACAAACACTCTATGTATATGAAAACCCTTTTCTCCATAATTTTCAAAACCACATGAATACTTTTCGAACATGATTTCTCAATTAGGTGGTATAATGGTTTTCATGTTCAACAATAAATATACATTCATGCATGAGCTCACATGTTTAAATATTTCTTTTATGCATGAACACTTCACAGACAATAATCCATAATTTGTATTCCCATTATTTCACAAGAAATGCCTTTGGTCCTTTATGTTTATATTTTAATCATTTATATAACAATTACCATTTCATGGATTAAATGAGTATCTCAAAGTCAAAACATATAAACATGGTTTGGAAAAGGTCACATTCTTACGGGTTTAAATTCAAGATTTGTTATTCCATGTGACAACCCATTAATTTATGTGTACCGGTTCTTATTACTTATGCAAGAGTGTTGTTTTAGTTCATGTACGTCATTGTTTAATATGAAGCCAACAAGTCTAGTTATTTTTACATGATCCATTCCAGTTGTGAACATGTATGAAAAAAATGGATTGTGGACTAAGAATGTAAGTTTTATATGAAACATGGAAACTATGAAGATGAGACCATACTAAGACCATATGAGGAATGTATTGGACATAAAAGGATGTGACGAGTGCGCCCGGAATTATACAGCACTCTAAGGAATTGGTTAAAGTGATGAAGTCTCATGAGTTAAGTTAAATGATGTGTGAAGATGATTCTAGATTTTTTTTACAACTATGTGTGGTAGTTAACCACAATTATGATGGGTTCCTACCCGTATGGTCTTGGCGCAAGGCCATGACAAAGTTTAACATTATACATTTCCACATTATGGAATAGTAAATGATCAACCAAGGGATTGTGGATCATTAACTAAGAATATTTTATGATTAAGGATGTGAAATAATAATACATAACCAAGTGTGAAAATGGAAAGTTACACAAGGGAAAATTATCTAATGTTAAAGTCATGTGAATATATTTTTATGCTCTAATGAATCATGATATGAATTCTTATACTATAAAAAATGCTTTCGAAGTTGGCTTGACTAAGCTATGAATTATCCACATCTCATTTCTTACATACACATGCGCACTCTGATTCATGTTTTTTTAGAAAGCATAGTTATCTTATATGAAAATGATCTTTTGAAAAAAAAAATTTGCAAGTAACCTCAGAAAATATTGATGGTGCACCTTGAAATGTAATATCTTCCTCTTCAAGAAATGTTTTATATTTGTTTTCAAGGTGGTCGTTTTTTTAAATGAGTAATTTCCTTCAAATGTTTTGAAATTCCTTACTAGGAATTTTTACGCTCACCCTACGTTTTAATTTATGTTTTACTGGTTTTTAGTAGTAGTTCCCAAGCCTTATGTACTCTTTGTGACGACACCAAGTTGAAGCATAGCCATGTTATATTTTTAGAAGAAGTGCTTATGCAGCATTTGATTTTCTATGAACCTAAACTGAGAAGATCCTCTGTATTGGGACAAGATGTGATATTTTTGTAAGCCTGTTTATATGAAGAAAATTGTACACCATGTTTCAGGCACCGATTTCAGACTTCTGGGGTCGAGGTCGTGAGAGCTTGTATCAAAGGATCGGTTTAGGAAATCACTGGAAAATTAGATCAACCATAAATTAATTAATTTCATCATACTAAGAAAAATATTCCCCAATATTTTAGATGGAAGATGAATCACACCTTGTGTCTCTTCTAACAGAAGTATTAGAGACTATAGTGGGAAAGTCATGTGCGGAAAACTATGGGACATTTGAAAATATTTGTATATCATGAAAACCCATCTACCTTGTATCAAATTCTCCTCATGTACTCCAACTTCACTGAGGAGAAGGCCTCGGCTATATTTTTATGTTGCATGCCCAATTTCTGTTTTATTCACAGCAATGAAAATACCTTAAGGGTTTGTTTAATTTTTTTACCCTATATAGTAATGCTTTGTCTTGAGAATACTTCGAAGAGGCTGCACAAGGGGGTGACCTCCAAGTGGCATATCTTTGTCAAATCTTGACCTACGACCTCTGTGGTCAAGTTATGGACTTTGAAGCTCTCAAGGATGAGCAGACTCATTTATATTATCGACATATAGTTCATGTCAATGTTTTCCAAATTCATACACATCATTCCTTCCTCACTCTGAACTATAGATGTCAACACGGGTTTGATCCTAGTTGCACGTGTTGCATCTAGACCCAAGAGATCAAAATATTTGGAAATGCCTTAGGGATTAATTTAACTGGGAACTCATGAAATCACTAACACCGGTAGTACCTGTGAAAAGATGTCACGGTGATTATTTAACACCTCGAGTTTATGAACTTTTCTAAATGAATCATGTTATGTTTTATGTTTTGGTATCTTATTATGATTCTAAAAAATTAATGTATCTATTGTAATCTGGTTATCCTTTTCAAAGTAAAACATGTCCATTGATTTTCAGATGGAAAATGTGAGTTCATCGATCAACCTTTTGTCACTTTCTACTGAATTTCGAGAATCCATAATCACCCAGACAAGTTCAGAATACTACTACCATTTTTCCAATCTACTCTTATCTTGAAAACATCTTTATAAAGTGTCACTTAGCCCAAACATCCTTCGGACCTACCAGGGAAATCGTCATTTTTATCGCTGCATAGGAATTGCACAACTAACAGAGTACAAGTAGAGAGGGGAGTACCATGAAGGTCTCTTCCTTTACTTCACCTTGTCCGAGAACTACCCATCCCTCGAGAAGCTTCATGAAGCTGCCTTGTAGGGTGACACATGTGATACCTATCTATTCTAGGTCCGGAGTTTCAGTATGTATGGGATGCTTTATGAATTTTAAGTGTTAAAATGATAGGTGTTCTGGGAGATTTATAGAGAGGTAGCTCACTCCAAAATCTCTAACCTCCACACCTCTCATGCCACTCTTTGGAATACTAAATGCTTTATGCATAGGTTTGACCCTAACTGCTCGTGGTGTATATGGGCCAACGAGATCAAGGAACTGGGAACTAACCTAGGGATCCACCTGGAAACATTAGTGGATTATCCGCAATGGTGGACCTGGAGGATGGTTCCTTGAGCATAAAGTCTCTCTAGTTTTCGAGTAGTTGCTTACAGGTGTAATAGAATTGCGAGGGTGCAGTTCTTTGATGGAGGGGATAATGTGACACCCCGAACACAATTTCTATAGTAATAATAGTTTTAATTATTACACTGGGCTTAATTTCCTTTTCTATATAAGAAATTCCTGAAAAATAAACACAAGACTAGTAATTCATTCAAAACACTAGAAATAGATACATGGAAACAAGGCCTAATGACCATAACTAACCAACAATTCCTACAAGTAGGCCAATCACAAACACCGGTAGACCCCACATCACCAAAAACATGCCAAGAAAGTAGTGGATTCCTTTCAAATCTTCCATGTCTAAGAACATTATATCCAGAACCGTAGCAATCGTACTAAGCGTTAGAGTGATAAAGATCACCATCTTCTGTGTCTCAGTGTTTGATGTTAGAATACCCTAATCGCATTTTTATAAGACCTAAAATTCAACCGTTCCATTTAGGAAACTACTGAGTTTACAATGGCTATAATTATAGCCATCGAGTATTGTAGTTGAATGAACTATGAATATTGAAAATTTTGAAGTATTGAAAATATACATTAATGTAATTAACTCTTATTTATATTTTATGATTTCAAAATATAATGTTTCCAAATGTTTAGACATTCTGGTTTTGTAAATTGATCTCTTGTATGACAATTATAAATATTTCTTTTGAACTTAATATGTACTGATTTTTCTATGTATAAAATCACATTAAAATGTTTTAAGTAATTGAGTGATTTAAAATCCTATCGTTGAACATATTTAATTGATCTTATCTTTTAGAAACATGACATCTGAAAATCATAATGTTTTGGTATATTTTTCACTTTAATTCAAATAAAAGTATGCATATTGTTTTTGAATTTGAAAAAAAAAATTATGAATAATTTTATTAATTAAAAGTTATATAGTTTGATTTGTTTATTATAAACTTCCAAAGTTATGAATAAATCAACTTTTATGAAAGTAAATTTATTATTTATCTATTATTTTGAAGATTGGGTTAATAAAAAAATATTAACCCAATTGTCCAGCCCTTTGTAGCTGGGCCAACGGAGGTATCTCACACTAGGTGGATCAGCCTAGCCCTCAACCAAATCCAAGGCCGACCGAGCATGGTAATGGGTCCCCCAAAGGGCGCACGAGAGAGCAGGAGTGCTTGAGCATGCCACCTTGAGAGGGAGGACACACCGTAGCATAAGTAGGCTGAGGCCTATTGGGGAGTGGGAGCTCATGTGTAAGGCTCCCTTCTGTGTGTGTTGTGATTTCTGAAGTATTGGAGCCTCAGGTTTATAAGGAAGCTGCGCGCGTCTCCCCGATTCGATGTGGGAAGCAATTTTTTGGGAAAAACGCGATCTGGGCCATTGGATTGTGTCACGCGTGATCAAGGCTGTCCATCTCAGTTTGGGCCTCGACTCCCAGCAGCCGGGGTAAAACCTCCACGTTTTTATATGTTATTGGATCTATCATGATCTAATCGCAGTCGTTAACTCAGTTTTAAAATCCCGCTCCTTGCCCCATCCGTCCGATCTTATTCTAGATCTAATCTCAACCATTAATTCTTTTTTGAAAACCCACGGCCTCATCCCGACCGTCCAAACATATCTTGCCTAATCTGAACTTTTCATTTCTTCC
Source organism: Viscum album (assembly GCA_963277665.1). NCBI lineage: Eukaryota > Viridiplantae > Streptophyta > Magnoliopsida > Santalales > Viscaceae > Viscum > Viscum album. The sequence goes on along the minus strand of OY728133.1, from coordinate 1,101,480,487 downwards.
CTGTTTTTTTCTCTTCCGTTCCGTCTTCCTCGTCGCCCTCAAAACCAGTGGCCACCCACTAGTTATTCTTTCTCTTTCTTCTTTATTTTCTTCTTCCTCGGGAGTTCCCCACTATTTTATGACCTCACGGCCTTGAATACAACCTGTAAGATCCTCCCCAGGAACCTTTATTTTTATTTTATTTTTTTCAGTTTACTTTCTTTTGATTCAGTTTTATTTTTTCACAAGCTTTATATATGAGTATGTATTATAATCACCGTTTGTTTTTGAGATCTTTCTTTAAGAAACATATTGGGTTGTTCTATATCAGTCATATTTTAATTCTTTGTTTATATTTTATATATGATACGTTATATATATATATATATAATATGTATACCGCCTATATGAACCCGGTATTTTGCACCTGAAATTACTAGTTTTCTTCCTCCCGAGATGAAAACATTTCTTGCCCATCCTTCTTGCACACCTGAAGTCAGATAAAGGATCAACTTGTTATGTTTTCATTTTTTGTAAAAATATTTTATCCTTATGTATATACGGGTCCATATGTATATATATATACCATTTCACATCACTTCTAAATCATAACTCATGTTGGATTTTCTAAATGTGTTTTGATTACACAACACATGAAAGTGGTTTCATGCTTCAATTTTTATATGCAAGCCCTTCTTATCAAATTTCATTTCCTCACAGATATATGTATATGTATATAATTTCATCTTAACCCATTTTAGAATATCAGTTCAAAAAGTATGTATATTCATATATATATATATATATAAGAAACCATTTCGGGTTTATGATCGTTGAAGGGTGATCTTTTGTTTTTAAGTATTGTTCTCGAAATATAAAAACATGCAAGGGTTCTAGTTCCTCATGGTTTATTTTTAAGTATACCCTTACTTACCATTCATATATGTATGGTTATGTGTAAAAGTATATATAAATATATTACAACTGAGATTTCACAAAACCTATCCTTATTGGTTGAAATCATGGTTATGAAGAATGCAATAGTTTCCAGAATTTATTAAATCTTGTTTTGGGTTATGCAGATCCAAAACATACACTCTATGTATATGAAAACCCTTTTCTCCATAATTTTCAAAACCACATGAAAAATTTTCGAACTTGATTTCTCAAGTTGGTGGTATAATGGTTTTCATGTTCAAGCATAAATATCCATTCATGCATGAGCTCACACGTTTAAATTTTTCTTTTATGCATGAACACCTCACAGACAATAATTCCTACATAGTATTCCATTTGTTTCATAAGAAATTCCTTTTGTCCTTTAAGTTTATGCTTTAATCTTTTATATAAAAATTAACATTTCATTGATTAAATGTGTATCTCAAAGTCAAAACATATAAACATGGTTTCGAAACGGTCACATTCTTAAGGGTATGTGACAACACATTTATTTTATGTGTACCCGTTGTTATTACTTATGCAAAAGTTGTTTTAGTTCACGTACATCACTGTTTAGTATGAAGCCAACAAGTCTAGTTCTTTTTACGTGATCCATTCCAGTTATGAACTTGTATGAAAAAAATGGATTAAGGAATAAGAATATAATTTTCTATGTAACACGAACACTATGAAGATGACACCATGCTAATACCATATGAGGAATGTATTGGACTTAAAATGATGTGATGGGTGCACCCAGAATTATACAGCACTCCAATGTATTAGGTAAAGTGATGAAGTCTCATGAGTTAAGTGAAATGATGTGTGAACATGACAGTAGCTTTGTTCACAACTATGTGTGGTAGTTAACCACGATTATGTTGGGTTTCTACCCGTACGGTCTTGGTGCAAGGCCATGATAAAGTCCAGCATTATACATTTCCTAATTATAGAATAGTAAATGATCAACCAAGGGATTTTGGATCTTTAACTAAGAATATTTTATGATGATGGAAGTGAAATCATAATACATAACCAAGTGTGAAAATGGAAAGTTACAAAAGGTAAAAGTATTTAATGTTCAAGTCATGTGAATCTCTTTTTATGCTATAATGAATCCTGATATGAATGCTTATACTCTCAACAATTCTTTTAGAGTTAGCTTGACTAAGCTATGAATTATTCACATCTCATTTATTACATACACATGCGCACTCTGAATCATGTTTTTTTAGAAAGCATAGTTATCTTCTATGAAAATGATCTTTTGAAAAAAAATGTCTACAAGTAACCTCAGAAAATATTGATTGTGTGCCTTGAAATTTAATAACTTCCTCTTGAATAAATGTTTTATATTTGTTTTCAAGGTATTCGTTTTTTTAATGATGAATTTCCTTCAAATTTTTTAAAACCCCTTAATGGGTATTTTTATGATCACTCGATGTTTTAATTTATGTTTTATAGGTTTTTAGTAGTTGCACCCAAGCCTTAAGTACTCTTTGTGATGACACCAAGTTGAAGCTTAGCCCTATTATATTTTCAGAAGAAGTACCTCAGAAACATCTGATTTTCCAAGAACCTAAACTGAGACAATCCTCTGTATTGGGACAAGATGTGCAAATTTTATTGTAATCATGTTTTTATGAAGAAAATTGCACACCATGTTTCAGGCACTGATTTTGGACCTTTGGGTTAAGGGTCGTGACACTCATCATCTAACATGTCACCAATTTCTTCTAAGTTAGATATCTTCAAACCAAATATATGATGGAAATTTCTCATTAACTTTTTATAAATATTTTAATCTTCCAAAGAACCACTAATTCCACTGATGTGACTTGTAATTTTATTTACCCTTGTAAAAACGTCATCAATACTCTCATAATCAACCATGGGGATGTCCTCAAACTTTTATCTCCAAAGTAGTTGTTTGAACTCCTTAATCATTATATTTACACCCTTCATATTTTCTAATTTATTCTACTTCTACAAGAAAATTTTAAGTCCCATTATATTGTTGTATACTTTATCAAATAGAAATGAAAGTATTTTATTTATTTCTCATTAATATTCTTTAATAATTCCCTTGTTAGTATTTTTCATGGTAGCATCTATTACAAGTGGAATGAATCCCACTATTAAAGCATTATTAACCTCATGACCATGTGAAAAAAATATATAGAAGCATTTGGTTCTTTTATCCTTAGAAATGTTTTCCATTAAAAATAAATACTCCACATATGTTTGTAGAATTGAGATAATTCATGCTTCAACTGTTGTTGGATCATTTAGAGGGAAACTTTGTCTGATAACACTTTTATTACCCAGGTCTTGTGAGATTACTGATTGGTGGTGGATGTGAATTAGTGAGATCTTTTCTTTATATGAATATTCCATTTTAATTCAACATTTTTTTCATGTTAAATCTAGAATCCACTATTATTTTTGTATCTCATATTTACTTGAGTATATAGAATATAAATGGAACTAGACATAAGGATTTAAAATGTTTATTTTAATATCCTACCCCTCTCTAGGTTTGAGTTTTATTTTTTCAGACCTCATTTATCTATCGTTAATCACTTTGTTACAAGGTATATGATATGTCCCAAAAATAATAATTTTTAATACCTTGAAATTGAAAAATATAATCTATCAAAATATTTGGTCTCCATGTGTAAAAGAATCGACCTCCTGAAATATTTTTATACAAGCTTCCTTTCAGTTAAATGTTTTTTTAAATTCTATTTTCACATCCTGGTGGGATATTTATACTAAATTTTTGACATTATTTTAAGGTTTCTCTTGAAATTCTCCATGAAAAAGTCTTCAAACACATTTCCCATGATGCATTGGGAATCAGCCTTGTTCTTCTTCAAGTCATCACATCCACCCTTCTTGAGGATTTCTTGTAATTTCTATAATTTTTTCCACGTAAAGATTTAGAATATATATAGCAATATTTTCGGAGTTAGGTACTAAGAAGATGTGAGATTCTGAGGGTCTAATTAGTCAATACTATTATAATTAAAATATTAAATATATTATATCGTGTGCATGTATTTTTTCTTAAATAATGGAAAAACACTTTAATGGAGACTCATATCGAAAATATGTTACTATCATCAACTATGAAACATGGGATTTACCCTATGTGCAACATAAACTTTGTTAGCATTATGCATTTTTATAAAGTGTTCTACCTCTCGCAAACAATAAAATAAATAAATTATTTTATTTATTCTGTGATGTTTAAACATAGTGGCCAAATATCCTCAATAAATATATGATTATTCTATATACCTTGGTTTATCTACATAACCTTGTAATTAAGAGAGGAGTTGTTGGATGAGAGCATGGAAAACAATAATGGATCGAGGATCATTTTTTCCAAAAGAATCCAAGGAACACACCAATGAATATAATGTAGATTCATTATTCATTAGCAATGAATTCTATCTTGAGGTATGGCATTGTTTTTCATTGTGAATTTCCCTATTTGTTTATCACATTATGAACATGAATCAGATCAACTAACAGATTGGTCCATCGGTCAATCGTGTTATAGGTGAGAGATTATTTTCTTTGGATTTGGGGATATTATTGTTGTTGTTTATTTTAAGGTTATTCATTCATCATTATTAGGATAATGAATTAATTACATCTTGAACAGAATCCAATTTTCAATCCTATTTTGTGATTCTTGGATTTCTCCCTCTATTCTTTGCATAATTTATTGTCCTTATTTACTTGGATGATGGTTAGACCAATACTCAATATTAAATCAATGTGTGAGCATTATACAATGAAATAGATCAATAACATAGTTGTGGGTTCATGATAGAGGGTGTGGTGAAGGTGTGAAGATTAATCTATGCAATCAATCACAGATTAATATCAGATCAGGTGTTTCTTTTTATGGCTGGTCAGGTGGCGCATGGTGCAGAGCGAGGATGATCAATTCTTGAGTAGCAGATGTGGCTGGATTCTGGCCAACAGAAGAAAAAATAAGCTTAGATAGATGGAGATCCATACATTATAGTGATTCCTATGGTGGATTTGGTAGTAGTAGTGATGTGGGTGGTATCCATGTAAAGAAGAAAGGGATATGGAAAGTTCTCGACTACATGGCATGTAGTCCACATTCTATAGTTCATGGGTTTACAAATAGAGAAAGATACCATACATCATGTGACACATGTCACATGTTGTGTGACCTAGTTCTGGAGGATCATCATATGTCTTAGAGGATACATCGACATGAACATGGCCAGGAACATGGGCATGAGTAGAGTACATGGGTATGACCCGTTACTCAAACACATCTAGTTAAATGGAATGTCCTAGAGTAAATATGTGTATCTAGATGTAAAAGGGAATGGTAATGTGGCATGTGGAGTAATGACTCGACTTATACATTCCATGTACCCCTAAATGTCATGTTGTGTATAAGAAGGATTACATGTCATATAAGACGAAGAGACACAGGTAGACCTGGGGTAGAAAAGCATGCCATGTACCCCTTATTACATGTTGTGTACTGCTTTCAGGACTATTTGTGGTCCTATAACTCTTCAATATAGATCTGGTTCAGTTGAATGTGATCCCTTGGTCCATCTTTATAGTGGTATAGTGTACAATTACATCATAACCATAGGATTTTGATCCCCTCTATGGGTTATGTTTCAGATAGAGTTCATGGCATCCCTCTGTGAGGACTAGGGTGGGATCCACATCATATATTCATCCCGAGTTAGAGTTCATGGTTTTGTTATTACCACCATACATAAGGAATCAATCCCATATCTACCAAATTGATGAATTTACATTTATGTTTCCCCCAAGTGGTCCTAGGTATGATCCCCTACATAGATTTTGACATCCTCATAGTTCTAGTGATTACTTATTTGGATAGGTCTAATGAACATGACCTATCATATGAGATCCATAAATGACAGTATTCCTTGTGGAGTGGATTCTCCTAGATGAGTGCTACCTTCAAGCCTCCAATAGAATCCTATGCCTAGAAGTATGGTCAAAACCTGTTTCAGACTTAGAATCTGTTACAAGAATATCTATGTTTTTAATATTATAATAGATCATATAATGATTGAAATACCTTATGATGAGATGAAAAGTCTCTTGATTTTTATGCTTATAGATTTTGTGGTGTCCTTCTTGGTAATGTTATACTCATCCATGAATTTTATCTTCTTGCGCATTTCATGTATTGTATTGATGAAAATCCTTTGGAAGGTGTCCTTAGAGGACTAGGAGAAAATAAAACATAATTTGGCCTAGAATGACCGAGTTTTATACCATTATTATATTTGAAAGAAGTCTCCTCCTTGTGTGTAGGTTGGAATTTATTTCATGTTTTGGTGGGATTTCATTCGGCCCCTATTATTTCTAGCAATTTTTAGTAATCTAATTTTGAGATATAAATGTATATATGCATTTGGAATTAGTTTCACATTACTTTCATCATTATACGGGCTTAGATATTTTTGTGTGCATACAAGTACCTTACATTAATGACTACTATATGTTTGATATTCTAAATCTCTGTTAGTCTCTACCCCCTAGCCAATTGGAGGTAGGATTCAGGTTTTCACACTTAGATTACCATAAGCCAGGTGCTCCTTGGTAGTTTGGGTCATGATAAAGTGGTGTCAAAGGATTTGTTTATACCATAGGATTGGAGTTTGGAGTGTTGTCTAGTTGTGATATTTGGTTTTTTGTATTTATTTCAATATTTTTGAGGTTTTTAGAGGTCATCTTGCATGCCAAGGACTTTATTGTTGTTATGGAATCCAATGTATCCATTCATTTGGAATCTAATAACTTACTTTTTCCTCAATAAATGTTGAATCTAGATGTGGGAAGAACATTCGTACATTAATCATATATGAATGGGTTTTCATATCCAAGCCCTATTTGTGTCACCTCCCCGTATATACTAATTAATCATGGTGCATGTTTTTCATTTTAAGATACCTCGGTGATGATTTCTAGCCAGTATTCCACTGTTGTATCATGAGGATGATCCTATGAGTGATCAGGCTTCAGAACATGGTCTAGTATAGGTGGTGGTACGTCTGAGTTCTTTTCTAGTTTTTTGACTACCCGTTATGTACCATGTCACACTGGTAATCCTAGTTGATAATGTGCATTGGATGAGTTCCCCCCTTGATTTTTAGAGGTTGTGACCTCCCAAAATTCATAGAAATCTATACCCCTAAGAATTTAAGGACTAGATAAAGGTGACGAACAGATTTTTATGCATTGTGAGGAAAATTTTGGATCATATGGTGGTTCAAGTTATGAGCCTTCTTTAGGATTCTGATTGGATATAGTTGATTATAGTGACTCAATTTCATGGAAATAAATCTCTCCTCTTTTCATATTTTTAGTGTCTCTTCATGGAAGAGTTTAATTCAGCTACTTTGTGATCAGTGTTCATCCAAGATATTTTTTAGTTATATTAGAGATGCATGGTTGTGGATGAGTACTCAATGAGGTTCACTGGCCTCCCATGGTACTCTCAAGATATGGTTTTAGTTCTATTATTTTTAGAAAATAATTTTTGAGTGGTTATTACACCGAGATATCAGGGCTGGAGTGATATTTCTTTTAATTCCAACCTATGTTGGAGTACTTGAGCATGACATAGTGGTGGAGTGATTTTCTAAGAGAGAAGATTCCAATAGTGGGTGATGGTAGTGGGCACACATGGTCTAAGACCTCAAAAGTAGGTAGATAACAGTATTCATAGGTTCTCAGCTGTGTGAAACACTTCATTACATGATCCTATTCTAGAGTTTCTACAGTTTAGGTTTCTTAGGAAAATTTTAGTCAAATCAGAGAGATATGGTGTTTCTCCTAAGACAGTTGGGGAAACTTTCTTGGGATTTTCTGACCAATCATAAAACTGACAGAGAGATGGTTGATGGATCCCCCATAAGGATATTGAATTAGGAAAATTTAGTTTTTAAGGATGGTGATGTGGTATATGAGTTGGGAGAGAAAATGAATATGGAAATGGATTGAATGTTTTTTTCCACCACCCCCAAGTGGTTGATGCCTGAAATAGGGAGCCAGTGGTCAGGGACGAGGATAGCTATAGTAAGTGGAGGGATGTGACCCCAAGGAACTCATGATGGTTAGAGTTATGATCTATATCCTCTATTATATGGCTTTGATGCTGATAAAAATAGGTGTGACACAATCTTTTTCTTTCCACTTCTCTGGTTCGAGACATAGATATTTAAGTTAATCCCTTGGATTGACCCTTTCACTTAGACACTCCAATAGTAGGTGACTCAATAATCACACACTTCTATTGATATTATGACCTAACTCAATGAGGTGGTATCTTATTATGGGATCTCTTTATAGTATAAATGAGGTATTAAAATGTCTTTATTTGTATGCAGTGGTTATCAATAGTTCCTAACCAGAATGACTATTACAAGAATTGGATGTGGTGTAACCAGAGTGACCGATCTAGGTTTTCCTTCATGGGTGAGAAGAAAATCTTGAAAGAGTGGAATGGGATCATAAATAGGCGTCTATAGAAAATTAGTCAACACATTTATAGTATTACTCATGGTGTAGTGGATTATATGGACTTTTAGTTTCTTATAGTGTTGTTAGACTAGGTGGACATCTTTCCTGAGGATGTTCTAGGATTACATTCCCACTGAGAGATATAATTCAACATAGACTTGTACATAGGGACTACCCCACTATCTAATCCAACATATCAGATAGATCCTATAAATCTCTAAGATCTGAATGTGCGGTTTGAGGACTTGCGAAGGAAGCTATTTGTTGAACACATTTTTTACCCATGGGTAGCTACAATTTTTTTTCTAATAAGGTTGATGGGGGCTTGAGGTTAATTATGGATTATTGGTGCCAAATCCGAGTGAATGTGAAGAATAAGTTTCCACTATTAAAGATCAATGACCTCTTTGAAAAATTCAAAGTGGTGAGATGGTTCTCAAAAATTGACCTCATATTAATTTATAACCATATTTTGGTACAGTTTGAGGATATACAATAAAAGTTATTTCTATATTTCTACAGTCATTATGAGTACTTGGTGAAGTATTTTGGCATGATGAACACCCTACTAGTGTTCATGGGACTCCTAAACTGGATCTTTTCTCCTTTATTAGACCAGTTTGTGGTGGTATTCATCAATGATATCCTACTTCAATCAACAACCGAGGAGGAACATGTTCTATAGATGATAATGGTCTTAGACATACTTTTAGAGAAAAATATTTATAGGAAGCTTTTTAAGTGTTTTTTTTATTCTATATTTTCAATTTCTATGAAATGTCATATCATCATAGGTTGTAGCAATAGACCTAGTAAAGTTTTAGGTAGGGTTAGTTTTGGATACAACCAAGAGCATGATGGAGGTGTGGAGATTCCTTAGGTTATCAAGCTACCACAATAGATTAGAGCCCTATTTTTCCAATATATCATCGCCTTTGACTACTTTGATCTTAAATTTGAGTCCTTTGATTTTGACAGAGAGGCGCCAGTATTATTTTCAAGAGTTATGGTGGAGGATAACAATCACCCCCCATCTTGAGATTTTTAGTGGTGTGTGTCAATTATTTAGTGTGTTGGAACGACTCAGAGACCAAACCTGGTTTCTTTTATTATATATAAAAGGAAACGTGATAGCCTATGTGTCTTGATAACATAGACTAGTTGTAACACCCCGATCTTCCATGATACTCTTCTCTTTCAAGAATGCAATAGCTTGCACTGTACGCAAGTTCGAGATTCTAACACACCGCGACCAATCAAAGTAGCAGTGATGAATAGTAATACCCACCTTATGAAATTATATATATTTTATATTTCAAAATGGACTTCATTTATGGATTTAGAATATCGAAATTATCCTATGTTGAAATTTTGGTATTTTTCTGAGAACTTCCAATTTTTTATGAATAGTGAAAAATACATAAAAACAACTTTTTAATCAAAATAATTTATAGTGATAACTTATAATATTTAGTTGTTTTAAATTATAATTAGAATATATTTTTACTATTTTATCCAATGGTGGTCATTAGAATTAATTTAACATTAAAATTAGACATAAACAATTGTCAATCTTTTGATATATATTGTTTCTTAAAAACATGCTATTTGTTGTGACAGCAGGAATTAATTATAAAATTAATTAATGAAACTTATATGTTAGGTATTTTTTAAAATAGACATCATTTTTTAATTTGGAATATCAATTATAGATTAGGGTGAAATTATGGCATTGTTCTGAAAAACATCAATTTTTGATGAATAGTGAAACCACTAAGTGGTAGTTAAAAAACTGATATTTCGTTTAAATGAAACATTACCACTTCTGTGTTTTGATTTTCAAAAATCCGACATACATGGTTGTCATTAAGAAGTAAAATGTGATTCAATGGGATTAAAATAATTTTTTGTGAATAGTAACTTTTAAGTTTTATTAATCGCGATTAAAGGTAATTAGTGAAATTTAAGGTAAAAATGGTATTATAAAAATATGAAATGACCTTTACACTTGTCCTACCTCTATTGGATGAGTCATGGCCGACCAAGACAATACATGGGTCAACTTGGGGACCTTATGGCGCCACTTTGGTAGGAAAATGACAAAAATAACTTTTATTTAAAGTTAAAATAAAAATGTCACAAACATAAGTTGTTTTACTAAAACAATTTTTAAATGGGGTTACACAAGTCATAGTTTTGACTGTAAATATTAATTAGAAAGATAAAAAGATTTACTACATCATGATAATTTTTTTATAATTTTTAGACATTAAATAAATTAAATTATTTATGACACCATGATGATGTAGCGATTACCTCATTAATTAACGATTTAAAAAAATGAAAAGATAATGTAAAATCCAGGGCTTAAACTTGTCAAAAACCTGTTGGATGAGTATATTTCGAACCTTTATCACCATATCCTCTAATTATATATGTGTGGGACCTTTAAAATCCGAAACTCATTATATAATAAAGTAACATTTCATTACTTTCCAAAAGTGCCCCTCTTCTCCACTTATAAAAGGCCCCCACCACTACCACCTTACTCACACTTTCAAAGCCTTTTGTCTCAGCCAACCTCTACCCAAATACTCTCCCAACTTCCCTCCCTTACTCCTATAATCCTCTCTTTGGGTAGAAATCTTCCCAAGGAATCCTTTGGCTCAAATCAAAAGAGTTGAGTGATTTTAAGGTAATGTCTTCTCTTATGTTATTTTGTTTTATTTTGCTTATCCAATCCCCTAAACTCTTTTTATTAGTCTCTTTTGTAAAAACACAAGTATCCTAAATATACTAAGATGTTTTTATGAGAATTATTCGAGCTACACTTACACACACCTACATCTAATCGTTAAATAACATACAGTTTCTGTGGATGGCGAATTTCTGCCTCACGAAACGATGATTGTTCAACACTCATATAACACCTTCAAAGGTGGCCATTAAGATGTCACTCTATTTATATATGATATATAATATGTTTATGTTTTACTTAAGGTTCTGTATTTTTCATTTATGGCATACCTTTCGTGTTTCCATTATGGGTAAACGCGATATTTTCATTTTAGGAAGTGCGGACTACCGCCCCCTCAAAGTGATTTGAATCGTTAATACCATATGTGGGATTTATAAAGGATCGAGTAAATGATATTATATATGATATTATACTGGAATTATAATATACCTTTATATCATTATTATTTCATTAAATACAAAATAGAAATGAAAGTAGCGTTCATGTGTACATACGGCTTACCGTCTCCATGAACGGTGCATTTCATTTCTTACCTCTAAACGTTATGGAATATTATAAATGCACGTATATACTGGATATATATGAGATATATGATATCTATATCATGAATATAATTCTAGATATAATGTATATTTCACCACATGAACAACTTGTAATTATAAGAAGTTTATTTTTGACTCAAGTACCAAAGATCTACAAAATGACCATTATTAACTTAAATAAATACATAATGTTTATAACATGGTAATAAGTGATATAAAAGGAATAAAAAACTTTAAAAGGTTCTTAAGCAATTATAAATTAACTCTAGTTTATTATTTAGGAGGTTAAAGAGCGGTCGAGTAAATTCGGACACGATGTAAGGGAACTTCTTAACCCAATATCTATTCTTTGGGTTAATCTCCTACTTTCAAATTAAGTCATGATATTATTATGTCCTATATTGTATTTGTAATTTATTTATGTGTATTTATAGTGAATACACATAATAGATCTACTTTATTTAAAAAATGATCTTTGTAAGGGTCTTCGTCTCAATCTCCTTTCATTGAGGCATATTTTGTTTTATACACAACTTTATTTTATACGGTGTATAAACCCCTTTGACTTTGACTTTTATTCAAAAAGGAATCTTTTTTTACAAAGCGTTTTACTAAACGACAAAAAGGAATGTTTTTATTATCATACGTATGCAGAAACAACGACTTTTCCGCCGCCGTGACCATTATTTGAGTTTCGTCTTCCTCTACAAGCCATAACTTTTTTTAAATGAAAAATAAATACAAAGTTTTAATTTTATTTTATTTTGGTATTGAAAATGGTTTTGAAAGTGTTTTTATTATATCAATATGTTGTATTGATATCTTTTGATTGAAATATGGAAATGTTATGTTTCCTTTATGAATTTTTTATGTGATATGATTATGTTATGGTTTATGATGTGTTTAAAACTGTTCATATGAGAAATGAATTGGACTTAATAAGTGACGGGTGGAGCCCGCTATAGCTCCTCGATGCATCGGCAGGTATCATGAGACAAACTAGTGTCTTGGAATGAGGCCTTGAAAAAATCTTATTTGTGGTCTTGGCACGAGGCCTTGGCTACGTGGTTATGATAGTCTGGCATTATGCATTCCATCATTATGAAAGTGGTTATTGGTATTGCATGTGATTATTCGACCAGTAGAATATACATGTGAAGAATTAAATGGCATTATCTCATTTTACTTTTGTCATATTATGTTGAAGTTCATGTTTAAAAGGCTTTTGTTTTAGTTATACATTACCTTAAATGTTAATGTTTATTGATTAAAGTTTCTGCTATATTTTTATCCTTACTGAGCATCTGAGCTCACCCCTTTCAATGTTTTAATTTTTCTAGGATGTGATGAAGTATTATGGGAATGACCTGCAGGGATAGTCTGAAGGGGATATGAGTGTGGGAAATGGAGACTATATTATTGTAGTTTTTCACTTTGTGATGTAATGTAACATTTATGAATGTATCTAGTGTTTCCAAGGGTACTAAACTAATCGGTCTTTCGAGACTTGATCTTTTGTGATCATGCCAATGTTACGAAGTAATGCACTGACTCCGGGTAACTGGGGTCGGGGCATTACAGTTGGTATCAGAGACAGTTTAGTACTAACCTTGGAAGCTATATTTAGATAAACTCTAATTAGAGCACATATCCCGAAGATAGACTTTAAGGATTAGTATAGAAGAACTTCCTAGAATTTTGGTATTATAGAGATTTTGTGAGTTTTCCGAGCAATACATCCATGTCTGGATACGAGCAGGTAGAGGCAGCTCTGGCACAGATGTACCTAGGGGTAAAACCCGAAAACACCGCATTGAGCTAGACTCAAACGGGAACTGGTGCATGACAACGGGTCTCGCTGCACTCTTGGTTACGACACTCCTGGGGGATAAGCTTAGGATAATTCTCATTTTCTTTACAAACCACTATGAAGGGTTTTGACTGTATATTTCCTCAAAGAAAACTTTTTTTATGATTATGGATTATATCCATAAACCATTAAATTTACATTAGGTATTTTACATGTTTGGAATTATTCATTTCAATTCATAAACTAACCTAGTTTATGCCATTGTATAGAAATGGAGCCCAGTAGAAGGAATGTGAACTCCATCAGTACGTATGATCCAAAGAGTAAGAAGGATCATATCTTTCACGGTATTAAGCCAAAATTTACAAGAGAAATAGTCTCCCATGTGTTCTCAAAATATGAAGAAATAGTATCATGTGTTAACAAGATAAGTAAACACTACTGGAAAAGTAGGCTATACCAACGGTTTAAAACCGTTGGTATAGGCTGGAAAACCGTTGGTATAGACTATACCAATAGTTTTCCAAACCGTTGGCTAGTAAGCCATGAGGAAAGCCTTATACCAACGGTTTCACTTAAACTGTTGGAATAAGTGTTCCAGAATTTTGGAAAAACTTATACCAACGGTTCTGAACCGTTGGTATAAGATTCCCCAGAAAAAGATATCCCAACGGTTTAGAACCGTTGGTATAAGACTTCCAGAATTCTGGAAAAAGTTATACCAATGGTTCTGAACCGTTGGTATAATCTTTCCAGAATTCTGGAAAAGGATATACCAACAGTTCTAAACCATTGGGATAGCTTTTTTCTGGAAAATCTTATACCAACGGTTCAGAACTGTTGGTATAGCCTTTTCCATAATTCTGGAAAAAGATATACCAACAGTTCTGAACCGTTGGTATAACCTTTGTCAGAGCTACTGCACAACAGCCCCCTAAAAGCCCTCCAGTAGCCCTACCATCCACCTGCATAAAAAAACATTGCACAATAGCCCTCAATATACCCTCCACTATACACATGTATAAAAAATATCACAAAAACCACATACATATTTCAAACAGTATAAAAAACACCGAAAATAGCCCAAAAAAAACATATGACAACAATAATCCAGTGGTAATTCACCTCACCCATGCACAACCCCCCAACCAGCACACCTCCCCATCAAATTCTAATAGGAAGAATAGTTTGATAAATATCTATTAGAGTTGAATAATAATTTCAAATTGGCTAAAATCCCTTTTTTTGTGATCCTAGGTTTGGGTATGTAATGATTTGTGATGAATTTTGCATTGAAATTGTATTGTTTATAATATATGGTGAAAAGGTATTTTCTTAGGAGTCTCGTCACTTATGACCCCATTAGTGAAACTACCCAACTCATGAAAAATAGTTTGCGACTATCATTGATGAGTGTAAATTTCAGTTGTATTCACTTAAAATGATTTTCTTTTGAAATAAAAGAGAGACTTTGAGTGGTGTCATCCACACCGCGCCTCGGATTGAGGCGGAGTTGGCTCATACACGTCAAAAATGACCCATGGATCGTTTTCCTAAAGTATCAATACAATCCGAATGTGTTTGGTTGGTTTCCCGTATGCCGGTTGTTTTTACATAAAAGCGTATCCATTTTAAACAAAAGAAATACACTTTGAGTGATACCGACCACACCATGGCTCAAATTGAGGGAGGGTTTACTTTTACACGTCACAAATGACCCATAGATCCTTGTCCTTAAGTATCAACAGTATCTGAATGTGTTTGTTTCATTTTCCGTATGTCAGTTGTTGTTTTTTACTTAAATTGTTGTCCATTTCAAAAAATAGTTAGACACTTTGAGTGGTTCGGCCCACACCTCGCCTCGTATTGAGGCGGGGTTGATTCCTACATGTCAAAAATGACCCATGGATCGTTGTCCTAAAGTTTCAACAGAATCTGAATGCGTTTGGTCGGTTTTCCGTATGTGGTTTTTTTACTTAAAAGCGCATCCATTTTAAACAAAAGAAAGAAATTTTGAGTGGTACTGGCCACATCGGCCCTCAGATTTAGGCGGGGTTGACTCCTACACGTCACAAATGACCCATGGATACATGTCCTTAAGTATCAACAGTATCTGAATGATTTTGGTCCGTTTTCCGTATGGCAGTTGTTTTTTTAATTTAAACTGTTGTCCATTTCAAAGAAAAGTGACACACTTTGAGTGGTGCCGGCCACACTAGCCCTCGGATTGAGGCAGGATTGACTCATACACGCCACATATGACTCATGGATCGTTTTCATAAAGTTTCAATAGAATCTGAATGCCTTTGGTCGGTTTTCCGTATGTTAGTTGTTGTTTTTACTTAAACTGTTGTCCATTTCAAAGAAAAGTTAGACACTTTGAGTGGTGTCAGCCACACCACGCCTCGGATTGTGGCGGGGTTGACTCATACAAGTCAAAAATGACACATGGATCATTTTCCTGCAGTTTCAACATAATCTGAATGGGTTTGGTTGGTTTTCTGTATGTCAGTTGTTGTTTTTACTTAAACTGTTGTCCATTTCAAAGAAAAGTTAGACACTTTGAGTGGTGTCGGCCACACCGCGTCTCAGATTGAGGCAGGGTTGACTCGTACACGTCACAAATGACCCATGGATACATGTCCTAATGTATCAACAGTATCTGAGTGACTTTGGTCCGTTTTCCGTATGTGGTTTTTTTTTACTTAAAAGCGCATCCATTTTAAACAATAGAAATACACCTTGAGTGGTACCGGCCACACCGGCCCTCAGATTGAGGCGGGGTTGACTCATACACGTCACATATGACCCATGTATCCTTTTCCTATAGTTTAAAAGGAATCCAAATGCGTTTGATCTATTTTCTGTATGCCAGTTGTTGTTTTCACTTAAAATCTTGTCCATTTCAAATAAAAGTTAGACACTTTGAGTGGTGTCGGCCACACCATGCCTCGGATTGAGGCAAGGTTGACTCCTAAACGCCACAAATGACCCATGGATACATTTCCTAAAGTATCAACAGTATCTGAATGCCTTTGGTCCGTTTTCCGTATGTGGTTTTTTTACTTAAAAGCGCATCCATTTTAAACAAAAGAAAGACACTTTGAGTGGTACCGGCCACACCGGCCCTCTGATTGAGGCGAGGTTGACTCGTACACATCACATATGACCCATGGATTGTTTTCCTATAGTTTAAATAGAATCCAAATGTGTTTGGTTTGTTTTCCGTATGCCAGTTGTTGTTTTCACTTAAAATCATGTCCATTTCAAATAAAAGTTAGACACTTTGAGTGGTGCCGGCCACACCGCACCTCGGATTGAGGCGGGGTTGACTCCTACACTCCACAAATGACCCATGGATACATGTCCTAATGTATCAACAGTATCTGAATGCCTTTGGTCCATTTTTCGTATGTGGTTTTTTTTACTTAAAAGCGCATCCATTTTAAACAAAAGAAAGACACTTTGAGTGGTACCGGTCACACCGGACCTCGGATTGAGGCAGGGTTGACTCGTACACATCACATATGACCCATGTATCATTGTACAATAGTTTAAATAGAATATGAATGTGTTTGGTCTATTTTCCGTATGCCAGTTGTTGTTTTCACTTAAAATCATGTCCATTTCAAATAAAAGTTAGACACTTTGAGTGGTGCCGTCCACACCGCGCCTCGGATTGAGGCGGGGTTGACTCGTACACATCACATATTACCCATGGATACATGTCCTAAAGTATCAACAGTATCCCAATGTGTTTGGTCCATTTTCCGTATGTGGTTTTTTTACTTAAAAGCGCATCCATTTTAAACAAAAGAAAGACACTTTGAGCGGTACCGGCCACACCGTCCCTCTGATTGAGGTGGGGTTGACTTGTACACGTCACACATGACCCATGGATCGTTTTCCTATAGTTTAAACAGAATACGAATGCATTTGGTCTATTTTCCGTATGTCAGTTGTTGTTTTCACTTAAAATCTTGTCCATTTCAAATAAAAGTTAGACACTTTGAGTGGTGTCAGTCACTACTTCAAAGCACATTTTCCATATCATTTTCCACATGCATAAACATGAAATACATGGCTAACTAAGAAAGATAAGTAAAAAACTTGAAAAATGTGTATCACAGTACCAAGGAATACTAAAGGTCTAGGTAGTAGACTAATCATACAATAAGAATCAAGTGCAAAAAACAGAATCTGAATGCAACGTCCCTATGAAGCAGAGGAAAACCCCAAAGTGGAAAACCATGTTCAAAAATAAAGAGTTATACAGAATTAAAAAATGTAATGGATCAGCCTGCCTCTGATCACCATCACCATCACCACTATCATCATCAGCCTCATCGTCGCCGCCATCTCTATCCTCGTCGTCATCCTCATCATCGTCCCCATGCTCATCGACGACCTCATCCACGTCCTCAGCATCATCCTCTCCCTCGGCCCCATCCTCGCCATCGGCCCCATCCTCGCCCTCATCCACATCCTCATCCTCGCCCTCTTCCTATTTAGCATCCTCGTCATCACCAGGAACTTCATCATATCGATCGCCACTAGAGCTGTCGCCTGGTTCATTGGATGATGCACCCATCGACGATATAAATGTCTGACAAGCCGCACTAGCCTCTAGTGGAAGTGATGAAGATAATGCTTTCATTAGATTCATAAATTCTCTGTCTCTTGTTTGAACTTGTACTTCCAACTCTGTGACCCTTTTATCAGACTGTCTTGCATGATCCTTGACCTTTTCCAACTCGGTTGTACTAGAATGGATACCTGGAGATGACCAATACCTCGTCATGACTATATTCTTACCAGGTCGGCAGCGTACTCGACCAGAGTGCTCATCTCCCAAAACCTGATATAAATGATCGTGTGGCCCAAAATTTTCAGGCTCCTGGGCATCAAGAGCCTCTAAAGCAGCCTGTAAAAAAGATTAATAGATTATTAAATTTCAAATTAGATAATAAAATTTGAAATAAACAAATTAAAACTTACAATCTTCTCATGGGTTGGTTCATTTACCACAGTTCCATCTTTTTTTCTTCTACTGGAGAAAAACAATTTTTCTCGAGGGATACGTCCTTTAATATTCATTGTGTGCTTCTGTAATGACATTGAAACAATATAAAGTGAAATTATAATCATATATTCATTATTCAATAAATCTCATAATTTAAGTAGGATCCACTAAAATGGGAAAGTACTAAAGAAAAATTATAAACAATTATATCGTAACTGCTGCCTCTCATGATCTGACATAGTTGTGCGCCCCAAAGTGTGGAGGTATTGATTTGAATCAATGTTTTTTTTTTGTTTTTTTCAGAAGATTCCTAAATAATTATTAATAATTAATAAGACTATATTAATGCAAAATATGAAAACTCTCATTTAAATAACTCAAATGAGATTAATACCTTAAATTTAGAAGTCGCCCAATGGGTAATCATTTGGCGATATTGCTCTATCGGGCAGTCATCCACGATAGGTAATGTCTCTAACTCCATGCCCACTCTATCACACCAGCCAACATACAGCTCATGCTTATAAGATCTCCAAAGATCTCTAAGATCTTTTAAACGTGCTGGTCGTGCACCTTTCCCATCAGGGAAGTTAAACCGAAGCTGAAACCAAATTGATTAGTTCATTTAAATACAAAAATATACTACATTAAATCCAATAGATTTTTTACCCATATTTGTGCCCACGCGTTATCCTTGACTTTGAGTGGTAGATGTCTCCAAGAAAGA
This sequence comes from Viscum album, assembly GCA_963277665.1. Taxonomy (NCBI): domain Eukaryota; kingdom Viridiplantae; phylum Streptophyta; class Magnoliopsida; order Santalales; family Viscaceae; genus Viscum; species Viscum album. The sequence continues at coordinate 1,101,461,140 of OY728133.1, read as the reverse complement.
GGGTTGACTGAAATGATATCGGAGTATTTGGCTAGCGTCACCAAAAAACCCCAACATTGCTGCCCAGATTTCTCAATGCTTTGTCCATCAACATTGTATTCAACCATCAACAGTGTCTGGCGGTTCCATACCGCATGCAAGCGAGTACGCCCCCTCCCCCGCCTCCTATCTGTAGATGAATCTGTTATTAAAGAAAAATAATATCAATACAAGTTATAATAAAAATAAATTTTGGTATAAAAATTTGATAGAGTTATAAAAATATACCTGTGGTAGTTGGATCAAGGGGTGAAGAAGCTGAAGGAATATCCTATACAGGTGGAGTGTCCCTCAGTGTATGCTCCTCAGCCACATACTGTGTCGCAGCAGGAGTCGAAGAAGGTGGAATATAATAGCCCAGAGATAATGAACCAGAAGCAAAAGATGATGGCATAGACGTCTGGCCAGCTGGTAGTGTAAACATCGGAGGTCTAAATATCTCATATGTCCCTGAAGACACGCCAGGATCAAAATAGGGCGTAAAAGATACGTTTGTGGTAGTGGGCCGTCTAACTCTCTCACCACGAGCCCTCGTACCACCAGACTCAGTACCGGGACCACTAGATGATCGTCCATCTCTGACACCACCCCCCTCCTACCACCAACCTCTCTACTAGGAGCAATATCAGGCTCCTGGTCAGATATCTGTCGTCTAGGGGGTGGATCCTGAAAAAAAGTTTGACAAAAAAGTAAACACATGATATTATAAGTTATTGAAATATTTATATTTGAAATAAAATACTCACAACAGGGATGAGTGGAGGAACACCCATCTGTACCATGCGACGATTATTATCTGTCATCTTTTTCTGCCGCCTCTCTTCAATGGGTGTCATCTCCTGCAATGAAAACAAATTTGGAAGTAATTAGAAACAGATAACTAATGTGTAACACAAAAAAAATATAGAATAACCATTATGATAAAAAGAACATAATGAAACAGAAGATTTATGGTGTTATGAAGGTAAGTACTAGGATACACACTCTAAATGATGTAGGTGAAACATGTAGGTGAGAACATGACTGTATGATTCTATATATTTCCCACCACAACTTCGGGTTCACAATCAACTCTGAAAATTGAGTTGATGGGGTCATCATAAGTAATAAACGGATTGCTTCCAATTCCAGTAGGGATAGTGTCAACTTCATCATCACCATCATCAAAAACATGTCTGGGATTTACTTCAATAATTACACCGAATTTAGGATGACGATGATCTTTGACATAAAAAACTTGTTTCACCATTGATGCCAATACATATGGTTCATCGGTGGCAAGAGTGCGAGTCATGTCAATAACTCGAAATCCACAATCATCAATAAAGGTTCCTTTCCTCGTCATTGAATCAAACCATTTAAATTTCATCAACGTGACTCGACCATGCGAGTAATAATCCAAAATTATTATTTTCTCCACAACACCATAAAAAGCAACATTTTCAGAACGAGGTCTAGTGTCCGATGAACTGGCATAACAGTCTGTTGTGGCAGTTAGCATAACACCATTATGTTGCGTTATCATGTTTCTTTCTCGTTCAGTGATAATAAATTTGTATCCATTGATCACAAGTGATTTACAAGCACGAACCATGGTATTAGGACCAAAAGCCAAAGCTCTTATTTCCTCAGAAACAGAGTCTGTAAGCAAACTTGATACCAGAAATATAAACAAATAGTAAACTTAATTAAATATTATTTTTATTTAGTTATTACAGAAATATTTTTAACTTCAATTTCAACCAAGAAGAAAACCATTTGCTATGCAAAGTCTCCTTCTTTATCAAAGATAAAGAACGATGATTTCTATATATCAATTATTTATGTTACCTGTAGATAAAAATAATAATAGTTTAACAAATAATTAAAATTACAAGAGATAAGATAAGAGATACATGTACAATTAACTTACTTGATATACTCATTGAACAAATCACAATTGAACAACACTGTGCGATGTGCCATCTCTCGCTCTTCAAGGCTTAATTTTGTCAATATATATGATCCCAGAATTCCTCCTGTCTGAGGAAGTGATGGAAAACTGGGTTCAATTTGCCCATACTGTTCTTCTTCATTTCTCATTGGTCTGCTTATTCTCGTAGTATGATCAGACAAATACATTGAGCAGAAATCCATACATTCTTGAGCCAAGTAACCGTTCACAATAGAACCTTCGGGATAATTCTTGTTCCGAACATATGATTTCAATGTGCACATGTTTCTTTCAGTTGGATACATCCAACAGAAAGAAATGGGTCCTCCAAGAAGTATTTCAGTCGGAAGATGGACAGTCAGATGCAACATGCATGTAAAAAATGATGGAGGGAATATTTTCTCTAACTCACACAAAAATTAATGGTGTCTCTGCCAACAATTTTTACAAGAGGGATTTGGACAACCTCTTAGCACAAATATCTCTAAACAAATAGAAAAACCGAATAACTGAGACTCTAACATTATTGGACAAGAGATGACGGATTTCTATTGGAATCAACTCATGAAAAAGGACGTGATAATCATGAGTGTTCAAAGATTTCAACTTCAACTCTTTTTTGTTGACCCATTTTGATATATTGCTTGAATAGCCATCAGGAGCTTTAATAGTCTCTAGCACTTCTAGAAATTGATTTTTTTAGCAGGAGTCATCACATAAGAAGCACATGGAACTTGCCATTTATTTTCACTGATACAGACAAGATGCAATTCTGGTCTGATCCCCCAATCTACCAAGTCGCGCCGAGATCGTAAATCATCTTTTCTCTTCCCCTTGACATTTAGAAGAATTGAAAGCAACATTTCACATATATTCTTTTCAATGTGCATTACGTCTAAGCAATGACTTAACAAGTTGGTTGACCAACATGACAACTCAAAGAATATACTCTTCTTCTTCCAATTGTAACAGGTATCATTGGAAGCATTTTTCCTCTTTCTAGATTTCATTACACTCTTCCCAAATGAATAACTGAAATCTTTCAATTCATTAAGCACATCAGTTCCAGACATATGCTGAGGTGTATCATCATTCTCCATGGTATTCTCAAATCATCGACGATTGTTTCTATATGGAAGGTTCATTAGCAAGAATCGTCGATGTCCCATAAAACTAAAACTACGACGATATTTCAGTCTTCTCGATCGATTGTTCTTCATACGAATAGGACATGACAATTTTCCTTTTCTGCTCCATCTAGACATCATTGCATAAGTAGGAAAATCATTGATAGTCCACCTATGTGCAGCACGCATCTGAAATATGTCTTTCGAACATGCATCGTATGTGGGCACACCTAGATCCCAAAGAAGTTTCAACTCTTTTATTAAAGGTTGCATGTATACATCTATATCATTGTCGGGATCAGAAGGGCCAGATATCAGTATACTCAAGAAAGTGTAAGGCTTTTTCATACACAACCAAGGGGGAAGGTTATAAATGTGTATGAAAACCGGCCATGTGATGTGAGAAGTAAGCATCTGCCCAAATGGATTCAAACCGTCACATGAAAGACCCAGTCTCACATTACGCACGTCGGCTACAAGTTCACGATATCGAGCATCAAATCTCTGCCATGAAAATCCATCTGCAGGGTGAACCAACTCTTCATTATTCTTTTTTCTCTCGGTGTCATGCCATCGCATTTTTACGGATATTTCATCAGAAATGAAAAGGTTATGTAATCTGGGGATCAATGGAAAGTGCCACATTACTTTTTGTGGCACACGAGATGGTGTTCCATCATCTTTTGGCTTCCATCGGGAGGTTCTGCATTTTATACAATCATTTATTTCAGTAGTTTCCTCCCAAAATAAGCTGCAATCATTCGGGTAAGCATGAATTTTTTTTTTGAGAATCCAAGTTCATCAACCAAAATCCATGCCATATAGTGGTTTGAGGGAATATCTGCATCATCTGGAAGTAAGTCCTTCAAGAAGGTAAGAATGTAATCAATTGCAGTATTTGAAATCCCATACATAGTTTTCCCATGAAACAATCGGATTAAAAATTCCAACTTTTTCATTTTATCACATTGCCGATATACTGGAGTCGTCGCAGGATCATTCAATTTTTTCACCCTATCAACATCATCATTTTCATTGGACACATCATGTGTGCTTGTATCAAAATCTTGTCGGCTGGACATCCTTTCCTTCTCATGATGTCGAATAATTGGAAACCGATCATATATCAAACTCTCCAATTCAGTCCTATCATTTGGATCATCAACATTTTGAGATTCCATTTTCTCTCCATTGTGATACATCACATAATAGTTTGTTTGGAAACCATATTTGGATATATGATAGCTAACTGATTCACAGATCAACCAAGGTCTTCCAACACAATTAAAACATGGGCAGTGTATGCGACCACTATCTGAAGCCTTGTCAAATGAAAAATCTAGAAATCTGTTCAAATTATTTTGAAAATCTGTTGAAATCCGATCAGTTTCGTACATCCAACTTCTATCCATTCTGTAAAAAATAGTAATAAGTCATTTCAAAGCAATTCAATAATATTAATGTTTAATCAAAAAAATATTTACGTAAATGAAAATTGTTTACTCTATATAAAAGCATAACTGACACATTACTCTATATGAGAATCATATTAAGAAATACAACAAAATACAGTGTATATAAGAAAATAAGATACAAAATTTCTAATATCTATATTAGAGGATTGACCAGTAAGATATTGGAAGTGGATCAAGGAATACATAATCCTTAAGGGTCTTGTTGGGAGCATATGAGTTTTATAATTTAACTTCTTCAAGTAGATCAGGATGAGGAGTAGGATGAGGATCATGGGAGTGGCGGGACTGTCCAAGGGGGGTGTGGCGTGTCCAGGGGGTGTGGGGTGTCTAGGGGGTGGTGGGGCCGTCCGGGGGGTCGGAGGTGTCCAGGGGGTGGGGGGTTGTCTAGGGGGGTCAGGGTGTCCAGGTGGGCGGGCTGTCCGTGGCGGTGGTCAGGTTGTCCAAGGGGGTCGGGGTGTGTAGGTATATTTATATGAAAAGAATACCCCCACAATAATCATGCAGTCTTGTCATTAGTCTAAACCCCTAGAACACATAAAAGAAGCTAGTATGGACATTTACTAAAATATTTAACACCATAAGAGTGAAAATACACTCTAAATATAGTTTGAGAGGATATAATTTTGTGTGTGAAAAAAATGATATTAAATCAATTTAAATTAATATGGAACAAATGAGGGTTTATAATAAACTAAGAGTACCTCAAACTATCCAAAACCACTATAACACCACATATTCAACTTCATGAAACATGACTTGGAAATCTTACCTACGACTTTACTGATGACCACCTAACTGGAACACTCTATTTATGGTTCTTGAACACAAGGAACAAACAATGTTTGGTCTCTACCAACTCAATCACCCCCTTGTAGATAATAATCTCGTTTCCCCTTATACTAAAATCGTCTCACTGGAAGCTACTATTAATACTGGACCTAAACCATTCATTATCCATAAAACAATGATCAAAGAACCATCGGAGGTATTTCTCATATAACCACAACCATTTTATCTATGATGTAACGAAATTCACAATAATAACTTTTATTCAATAACCTTTTGGTATATAATTTGCATCAGCAATGGTTCGATTATATGGTTCATCACATTCCAATTTATTAATCACCCATACATGATAAAAATTGAACGTTGAATTTTATTTAATTACAACCATCATATTTCATTTAATTCTTAACAAGCATATAAGCATGTAAATTGGAATCTAATAACTTTAATTAGTCCCCAAAACATTTTAATAAATTTAACATGAAAAATAAAACACTTTGAAATCTAAATAATCACTATGAAGTAACATGAGCTTGGAATTCTATTGCACAAGTAAAAACACTCAACGATGGAATATATGAAAAGATTATTCATATAAATTATTGACACAAGATAATAAAGTAACTATGAATGTTAAAACTAAATATGTGATTGAATTTTATAACATATAATAAAAATTTCTTGGTAATGAAACATGAAAGGCACATCAAAAAATTAGACAACCGTCTAATGAAATCTATATGGGCTGGAATATGCATGGAATTTAATAAAGAACTTAAACATAAATAGGGCTGGAACATAAATTGGGTGGGAATATGAGAATAGAAATTGGTCTCATCCTAAAGAGAAACATATACACTTCAAAATCGAAAATAAAAACTGAAAGTTAAAGAAAATAACTCACCTTGGATGGGATGGAGGAAGAGAACCGGAAACACCTCCAAAATCGCGGATAGATTCCGTTTAGGGCTCTGGATCATGAATGGGGGAGAGGACGGGCTACTGCCAATTTGGGGGAAATTTTTACCAACGTTTTTTAAAAACCGTTGGTATATACATTCATCCCAAACCTTTACCAACGGTTCAATGAGAACCATTGGTAAAAGGTCACTGAAATCCAACTTTTACCAATGGTTCTCATTGAACCGTTGGTAAAAACTCCTCTATACCAACGGTTGTAATGAACCGTTGGTAAAAGTGTCTATAAAACTATCTATACCAACGGTTTTTGAGAACCGTTGGTATAGATGGCTATTCCCAATGGTTTAGTAAACCGTTGGGATATAACCGTTGGTAAAACTAGGATTTCCAGTAGTGAAAGAATTCTCTGAGTCTTATGGAGTTGAAGGGATGAAAGAGAAGAAAAGGATGGAAGAGAGAATGATGGATAAAGGGACGAGGGAAAAGAAGAATATTCCAATATGTGATAACTGTGGGAAGAAACACCTTGGAACTTTCCTGAAGGGAATGGGAGTTTGTTATAAGTGTGGAGAAAAAGGACACCAAGTGTGTGACTGCAAGGGTAAGAAAAAGGTTTCAAATGTACAATGATTCATCTGCAAGGAGTGGGGACACTACGCAAACCAATGTCCAAATCATCAGAGTATGCCCCAAATGATGTTATTGGATAATAATCATGTTATAATACTACCACAGATGAGGAGGAATGATTAGATTTCTTATGTTGTCATTAAAGAATTTTGTCATTTGAGTGTTGTATCAATGATGTACTAGTTATAATAATTATGGAGTATATAAGGATTGTATTGCAGTACTATTTCATCGAGGACTTGAGATTTTGTGGAACCATGAAAAGTGACTCCACAGCAGGTTAAAGTTTTGGAAAATATATGGTTGAGAGAAAGATAAATCATAATATGGTTCTGATACCGAGATAGTGATTTTGGAATAATACATGATTGATTTGGATAAATTATATTGGATATTCTTAACTTCCTTGAAACTGATTAATGATTTGTATACATTTATGGATAGAAGGAGTATATCTAGTATTCTATAAGGAATACGGGATCATGAATGTAGTCAATAAGGATTTATGGTAATTCAGTATGTTGCAGTGTTTTAAAAGAATACATGATGAAGGTTTTCACATGTTGTTACGTGGAAAAAAGGATCTTCATTATGTTTACCTTCCTTATAAAATTTGGACTATGAGTTGGACAAAAGTATTTTGGATAACTATAAAGGTTGGAATGGATTAAGTTGAACCTTGGATAGTATTGTTTAAGGTTAAAACATTTCTGAAGATTATTTTTGGAATATTATAATACTATAGTTTTAGGAAAAGGACAACCTGCGGGGTGGGGCATAACCCGTCGCGTTGGACAAAGCTACAGGAATCGAACCCACAACCATAGTGCGACAGGCCTTTATTAACTACCACTAGACTACAAGAAGTTCCAAGTTATTACAAAATAGTTTTACTAATCTAAATGGTATGTGTTAATATTTGGAACCTTATACAATTAGGATAAATAGAATATTTTTGAGTTCTATTACCTTTTAGAGTGAAAGATGGGTTTGTGGTAAAAATTTATAAAAGAATGAAAGTCTACATGACAAGTATGTATATTCCCTTACGTTCTTAAATAAATTCCTCAACTTTATAAAAGGTAACTTAAAACAAAAACGTTGCCAGTTAACTTTTCCAACTGGGAATTCCATGACCGTTTAACCAATCACAAGTTTGTGATTTTCTAATGGTTAACTTTCTGCTATTCCAATTTTCTACAACTCTCTATCAAACCTTGATGGTTTGTTTTTCTTCCATATCCATATTTTCATAGAATCCTAGTATGGGCTATCTCGGGTGACAATTGTACTTATCTTTCTTTCTTTTAAAGTTATATTTTTATTAACCTTATTTCCGATGTGGGTTTTCCAGAAAGGTATTTTCTATTTTCAACCTTTTATTTTCAAATAAAAATTTGAAATTGCAGGGACGCAATTTATTGAAGGAGGGGAGAATGTAACACCCTGATCTTCCATGATACACTTCTCTTTCAATAATGCAATAGCTTGCATTGTACGCAAGTTCGAGATTCTAACACACCGCGACCAATCAAAGTAGTAGTTATGAATAGTAATACCCAGTTTTTGAAATTATATATATTCTATATTTCAAAATGGACTTCATTTATGGATTCATAATATCAAAATTAGCCTATGTTGAATTTTTGGTATTTTTCTGAGAACATCCAATTTTTTATGAATAGTGAAAAATACTTAAAAACAAATTTTTTAATCAAAATAATTTATAGTGATAACTTATACTATTGAGTGGTTTTAAAGTATAATTAGAATATATTTTTACTATTTTATCAAATGGTGGTCATTATAATTAATTTAACATTAAAATTGGACATAAACAATTGTCAATATTTTGATATATATTGTTTTTTTAAAACACGCTATTTGTTGTGACAGCGGGAATTAATTATAAAATTAATTAATGAAACTTATATGTTTGGAATTTTGTAAAATAGAAATCATTTTTGAATTTGTAATATCAATTATAGCTTAGGGTGAAATTTTGGCATTATTCTGAAAAACATCAATTTTTGATGAATAGTGAAACCACTAAGTGGTAGTTAAAAAACTGATATTTCGTTTAAATAAAAGATTACCACTTCTGTGTTTTGATTTTCAAAAATCTGACATACATGGTTTTCATTAGGAAGTAAAATGTGGTTCAATGGGATTAAAATAATTTTTGGTGAATAGTAACTTTTATGTTTTATTAATCGCGATTAAAGGTAATTAGTGAAATTTAATGTAAAAATGGTATTATAAAAATATGAAATGACCTTTACACTTGGTCTACCTCTTTTGGATTATCCATGGACGACCAAGAAAATACATGGGTCAACTTGGGGACCCCATGGTGCCACTTTAGTAGGAAAATGACAATAATATCATTTATTTAAAGTTAATATAAAAATGTCACAAACATAAGTTGTTTTACTAAAACAATTTTTAAATGGGGTTATACAAGTCATATTTTTGACTATAAATATTCATTATAAAGATAAAAATATTTCCTACATAATGATAATTTTTTTATAATTTTTAGATATTAAATAAATTAAATTATTTATGACATCATGATCATGTAGTGATTACCTCATTAATTAACGATTTAAATAAAATGAAAAGACAATGTAATATCCAAGGCTTAAACTTGTAAAAAACCTATTGGATGAGTATATTTCGAACTATTATCACCTTAGCCTCGAATTATATAATTTTGGGACCTTTAAAATCCGAAACCCATTATATAATAAAGTAACATTTCATTACTTTCCAAAAGTGCCCCTCCTCTCCACTTATAAAAGGCCCCCACCACTACCACCTTACTCACACTTTAAAAGCCTTTTGGCTCAGAAAACCTCTGCCCAAATACTCTCCCAACTTCCCTATCTTACTCCTAGAAGCCTAACTTTGGGCAGAATGCTTCCCAAGGAAGCCTTTGGCTCAAATCAAAAGAGTTACCCGATTTTAAGGTAATGTCTTCTCTTATGTTATTTTGTTTTATTTTGCTTATCCAACCCCATAAACTCTTTTTATTCATTTATTTTGTAACAACACCAGTATCCTAAATATACTAGGATGTTGTTATGAGATGTATTCGAGATAAACTTACACACACCTACATCTAATGGTTAAAGAACATACAGTTTCTGTGGATGGCGAATTTCTGCCTCACGAAACGATGATTGTTCGACACTCATATAACACCTTTAAAGGTGGCCATTAAGATGTCACTCTATTTATATATGATATATAATATGTTTATTTTTTACTTAAGGTTCTGTATTTTTCATTTATGGCATAACTTTCTTGTTTCCATTATGGGTAAACACGGTATTTTCATTTTAAGAAGTATGGACTACCGCCCCCTCAAAGTGATTTGAATCATTAATGTCATATGTGGGATGTATAAAGGATGGAGTAAATGATATTATATATGATATTATACTGGAATTATAATATACCTTTATATCATTATGATTTCATTAAATACGAAATAGAAATGAAAGTAGCGTTCATGCGTACGTACGGCTTACCGTCTCCATGAATGGTGCATTTCATTTCTTACCTCTAAATGTTATGGAATATTATAAATGCATGTATATACTGGATATATATGAGATATATGATATCTATATCATGAATATAATTATGGATATAATGGATATTTCACCACATGAACAACTTGTAATTATAAGAAGTTTATTTTTGACTCAAGTACCAAAGATCTACAAAACGACCGTTATTAACTTAAATAAATACATAATGTTCATAACATGGTAATAAGTGATATAAAAGGAATAAAAAACTTGAAAAATGTTATTAAGCAATTATAAATTAACTCTATTTTATTATTCAGGGGGTTAAAGAGTGGTCGAGTGAATTCGGACACGAGGTAAGGGAACTTCTTAACCCAATTTCTATTCTTTGGGTTAATCTCCTACTTTCAAATTATGTCATGATATTATTATGTCCTATCTTGTATTTGTAATTTATTTATGTGTAATTATAGTGAATACACATAATAGATCTACTTTATTTAAAAAAATGATCTTTGTAAGGGTCTTTGTCTCAATCTCCTTTCATTGAGGCATATTTTGTTTTATACACAACTTTATTTTATACGGTGTATAAATCCCTTTGACTTTGACTTTTATTCAAAAAGGAATCTTTTTTTACAAAGCGTTTTACTAAACGACAAAAAGGAATGTTTTTCTAGTCGTACATATGTGGCGACAACGACTTCTCCGCCACCATGACCATTATTTGAGTTTCGGCTTCCACTACAAGCCATAACTTTTTTTAAATGAAAAATAAATACAAAGTTTTAATTTTATTATATTTTGATATTGAAAATGGTTTTGAAAGTGTTTTTATTATATAAATGTGTTGTATTGATATCTTGTGATTTAAATGTGGAAATGTTATGTTTTCTTTATGAATGTTTTATGTGATACGATTATGTTATGGTTTATGATGTGTTTAAACTTGTTCATATGATGAATGCATTGAACTTAATAAGTGATGGGTGGAGCCCGCTATAGCTCCTCAATGCATCGGCAGGTCTCATGAGACAAACTAGTGTCTTGGAATGAGGCCTTGAAAAAATCTTATTTGTGGTCTTGGCACGAGGCCTTGGCTACATGGTTATGATAGTCTTGAATTATGCATTCCATCATTATGAAAGTGGTTATTGATATTGCATGTGATTATTCGACCAGTAGAATATCCATGTGAAGATGTAAATGGAATTATATCATTTTACTTTTGCCATATTATGTTGAAGCTCAAGTTTAAAAGGCTTTTGTTTTAGTTATACATTGCCTTAAATGTTAATGTTTATTGATGAAAGCTTCCACTATATTGTTATCCTTACTGAGCATCTGAGTTCACCCCTTTCAATGTTTTAATTTTTCCAGGATGTGATGAAGTATTATAGGAATGACCTGCAGGGATAGTCTGAAGGGGATATGAGTGTGGAAAATGGAGACTATGTTATTTTAGTTTTTCACTTTGTGATGTAATGTAACATTTATAAATGTATCTAGTGTTTCCAAGGCTACTAAACTAATCGGTCTTTCGAGATTTGATCTTTTATGATCATGACAATGTTACGAAGTAATGCACTGACTCCGGGTAACTGGGGTCGGGGCGTTACACTAGGCCATTAGAACTACATGACCCATTATCTGGAGATAGCAGCAGTATTCTTTACCCTCAAGATGTGATGGAACTACCTTATGGGTGTACAGTTTATCATCTATTCTGACAATAAGTTCCTTAACTATATCTTCTCTCTAGAGGATATTATCTTGAGACATTATAGATGGCTAGAGTTCCTCAAGAATTATAACTTCAAGATAGTCTGAACTCCTAAAAAGCTGAATATAGTGATGGGTCCTCTCATTAAAATATCTTATTCATTGTTATTGACCAACGCATAGGAACAGTTAGCCTCATTGTAGTTTTTACTTCTTTATGAGGATAGTGAATCTTAATTCCAATGGATAGTTGTTACATCCATCGATTTCACAGTGTGTTAGGGAGTTTCATCATGGTTATACCGACTATGAGACATTGCATACTCAGATATCCACTGAATGTTCTCTTGATGTATTTTCTAAATGTGGGGATAAAATCAACCTTTTTAAAGTCCATATGATGGTTGAAATTATGTTTTGTGATGATTTGTTGAGGTAGTTTATTACTTTCCCCTTGTTGGGGCATCTATTTGTACTGAATATTTATCATGTCAATTGATATTAATTTTGGTGGTTGAGTCTAATGAAGTGTGTAGAGGATTTTTTTTTTCATGATGCCTCGCTTTTCAGTAGGTGAAGGTTATTCACTATTTTCTAATAGGTTTAGTTTAACCCCTAGAGTTTCAAGAGTTTATGTGGAATGATATAGATATGGACTTTACGATAGTTCTACCACAAACGCCTAAAGGAAATGATTCCTTTTGAGTGATCATAGAATGTATCATCATGTCAGTCCACTTGATAGATACTAAGAGTAGAGTTCAGTAGATATATTAGGATTCTTTTATGTGAAGTATATAGTCCAGATTCATGGAGTTCAGTCAATGGTCATTTCATACCATGATTCTCAATTCATAACATAACTATAGAGATGAAAATAGGAATACTTTGGGACTAGGTTGAGTTTCAGCATGGTATTTCACCCCCAAACTGATAGATAGACTGAGTGGACCATTTATGTTTTGGAGGACATGCCACAGGCTTACATGTTAGAATTTGGTGGTAGTTGGGAGGATCAACTTACCTTGGTAGATTTTTTATACAAAAATAGCTACCACTCCACTATTGGTATGGCACCATTTGAGGCCTTGTATGAAAGACCCTGTAGGTCACCACTGTGATGGACCGATCCAAGTAATTCGGCACTTATGGGGCCAGAGTTGGTGCGAGCTATAAAAGAGAAGTTTTAGATCATATAGTAGTTGAAAAAGACTCACTTTATCTATTAGAATCTCTATCTTGACTGATGATGGAGGCCCATGCTGTTCAATAAGGTAATCCCGATGTTCCTAATTGTATTATCTCAAAATAGATTGTGGAGATTTTCCTAGGGTTGAAATTTATCTCCATAACTCATTGACCCCTTCCAGATACTACATATGTTTGGAGAGGTGGAATACTACTTCCCCCTACCACTGTAGTTATATCAGTTACACAACATCTTCCATGTGTTGTAGAAAAGGATGTATGTTTATGACACCTTTCACATTATTAACTAATGTGAGCTAAACATATATGATAGAGATACCATGGTAGAGTACCTGAGGGAGATTCAAGATTAGTATGATAATATCCACTATGGGTGAGAGATTCCCTTGGTGTGTTTCATGTGGTAGTACACAAATATTCAAGAGAGCTCATGGGAGCGGGATACTAAGATACAATTGCAGTAACCCATCATTTTTTGTAGTAATTCTCACTTTTTAGGATGAAAATATATAAGGTGGGGAAAATTTAACATCTCTCCTTTTTTCACTCAAATATTATCAACATATCTAATTGTATTTTTGTAATAAGGTATTGAGAGAGAGAGCAGGGTTCTGAGGCCCAGAGATCCTCAATACTGATATAACAAAAATATTAAATAAATTATATCACACACATGCAGTTTTCCTAAAACAGTGGAATAACTCAAAAATGGAGCCTGAGATTGGAAATCTAATATATCAATTGAATCCATAGCATTGATTTTATCCGAGGTGTGACATAAAAGTTGTTGGCATCAGTCGTTTTGATAATGTACAATCATGGGTAAAAATAATTAAATAATTTTGTTAATTAATTAATTTTCTTTTGTTTACATCTTGTGACCTGATATCCTCTATAAATATATGGTTATATGTAATCTAGAGAGTTATGTGAATAACATTGTGATTAATAGAGTAGGGTTTAGAGAATGAAAATAGATCGAGGATCATTTTCAGTAATGGAGTTCTATGATCTCACCAAGAAAGAAAACATATATTATTTATTCATCATAGATTAATACTAAACTAGAGAAGGGAATTGTTTTCATTGGTTATTTACCTGTTTTATTATCTGATAATGATTAAAAACCAAATTATCTAATATATTACTTCACGGGTTGATCATGTTGTGGATGGGGATTTATTTACCTCGTATTTGGGGAAATTATTATTGTTCTAAATTTGTTATCTCTTAATTTGTTATTATAATGGAAATGAATTGAGATAAACTAGAAATATTTATGAGGTTCATTCATCTTTTGTGTTTATTGGATCCCCCCCCCCTTCTTCACATGATTCATCACCAGTATTTATGTTTTTGATGGTTCAACAAATACCTGGTATTCAATTGTTGTGTAACTGTTATTTAACACAACGGGTTAATGATATGGGTGCATCTTCATGATTGATGGCATGATGGAGGTTCTATGATGATGGTCAGTGATCGATGATAGATTGATATTAGATCAAGAGTTCCCATTTGTGGTTGGGCATGTGGTGCATAGTGTGGTGCCATGAGGATCAATTCCCAAGTAGCATATATAGCAAGAATCTTGTTGATGGTGACATATGAGCTCATTCGGATAGAGATCCATGGATTATGGTGAGCCCCATGGTAGATTTGGAAATGGTTGTTTCATGGAAAGAATCTGTGTAATGACCCATGGAATCTAGAAAATTTCTAACTACATAGCATTTATTCACATGAACACACTCTTTATAGACACCCTTTTAATACCTGTGGTTTATGTACAAATAAAAATATCACATTCCATGTCACATGTGTCACTTACCATGTGATCTTGTGTTACAGGCTCAACATGTATCAAAGAGGGTATATAGTGGTAGTAATAGCCATGCACATGGGAACAGGTAGAGTATATAGGAATGGACTAATACTTGGACACATCCAGGTTCACAGGAACGACCCAAAGTACACCAGAACAACCATATGTACATGGAAATATGAAGAAGTCATTCCAAGAATAGGCGCAACCTTTACACATTGTGAACCCCCCAAATAACACACTGTATATATTGATGATTAAATTCAATGTGAGATGGAAATGCATTGGTGAAACTGGAGTAGAAAATACATATTGTGTACTCCCTAGTACACATCGTGTACTTCTTTCCAGGCCAGTTGAGATCCTCTGTCTCTTTAGTATAAACTATTTTTATATGATTATGATCCCTTGGTTCATCCCTATAAGGGTACAATGTGGAATTACTTCATAATTCACATGAGCCTCAATCCAGTTGGTGAGGACTCCTTAAGTGCATCCAGCTGACTGGGGATCAAATCCAGGTGGAGGCTAATTTCCGAGTACTGTAGTAGGTACTGTAGCAAGTACTGTAGTAGGTACTGTAGCAGGTACTGTAGTAGGAACTGTGTAGTATTGTAGAAGGTACTGTATCGGTAACTATAGCAGGCACTGTTTAGCACTGTAGCATCCTGGAATAATCCCCCATTTCTTCCATCAGGCCACCGATTTGGTCATCGAGTACTTTAAGGCCTTATAGCCACCCAGGCCTTTGGGCCAGTAAGGCCCTCGGGCCACCTCAAGGCTTTCGGGCCACCTTAAGTGTAGATGCAAACCTAAAAACCTACATGGAATAAGCTTTAGAAGGAGGATGAGAAAGAAGATTTCACCATAGTAGAAGCTAAACGGATTTCAAGAATGAGAGGGTATGGAAGCTACCATCGGGACAAACCGGTGCATGCATGGGAAAACCAAGCCGAATAGCCATGCGAAGGTGGAGAGATGATTTCACGATGAAGATGTTGGGCAGGAGCAGTTCCATGTAGTTAGTCTGGGTTGTATGTAATGTTTGAATCCAATAGTAAATGAATTCCTCTAAGGCCTATGATCCATGTAATACTTACTCTAGTGGTCCTGGTAACGGTTCCACCTCACCCCGTGAAAGGTGGATTATCAAATTCAATAAAAAATGAAGGCCTCCGGGCCATTGAAGGAGGTGGAATTACATCTTAATAATAGGATTTTGATCCCATCTATGGGTTATGTATCAGATAGAGTTCATTGAATCCCTCTGTGAGGACTGGGGTGGGATCCTCTATCATATCTTCTTTCCTATTTAGTTTTTGTGGTATCAACATGAACACCATGCATAGGTGATCAATGAAATATCTAGAAGATTTATTTATTAGGATTTTTGGCATTTCCTAGTGTTCCTAGGTTTGATAACCTACCTTTATGTCAACATATTCCAAGTTCTATTGGGAACTTATTTGGAGATACCCAATGACCACATATTCTCAGATGAGCACCATCACTAAAATAATTGATCGTGAAATGGATTCTCTCAAATGAGTGTTACCCTGAAGCCTCGAGAAGAATCATGTGTCCTTAAGTATGATTGAGAAATATTAGATACATGGAGACAATTATTAGTATATATAAGAATTTTGTTATTTTTAGTTGACATATTCTGATGGAAATACCTTATGATGTGATGATTATCCTCTAAATGATTTACTTTAGTGATTTCATGGTGACCTACTAGGTATTTTTATATTCACTACTACATGGGATTTTTCTATATGTTTCATGAATTATGAAAATCAATATAATTTTGAAAATATATTGGTAGAATTGGGAGTAGGTGGAGAATAGTATGGGTTAGACAGACCGAGGTTCATATCAGTGTTGCATTTGACAGTAGTCCCCTCCTGGTGTGGTTAGACATTATTTCCTATTTTGGTGGGATTGTATTTGGACCCTAGATTTATAGTACTTTTTCATACTCTAATTGATTGATATAGAAATATGGAATAATTTGGTATTAGTTTCACCTTACATTCATCATTGTATGGGATTGGATATGTGTGCATGTGTACATGTACGTTAGGCTAATTCCTATCACATGTATGATATGTCTACTTGGTTCTAGACACCATCCCATGACCTGTTGAAGGTGGCCTTGGGTTATCATGCTTGGATCACCAGCATCCATGCGGTCCCCAATGGGACAGGTCATGACATTAATTCACCTTTTTCAATAACTCTATAAAGATTAATCATAATGGATTATATTTAATTATCACGTATTACTTCATATTTTGATATATAATATTTATAAGATGTACCAATTTCTCTCCTTCAAAAAATAGTTTTCTTCTTCAGTAAATCATCAATATCAGGGTCCCAGCACTATTTTATTTTATATTTTGCCCCACCGTTGGGGGTGGGGTGGTAAGGGCTTGGGGGTTCGGGGAAGGTCGTGGGGTCAAGTCCTCGGACTTGCGATTTACATGTAATTTTCTTACATGCGTGTGTGCCGCTTTCGCGGTTGTACCCAATTTTTTAAATCATCAATATCAGGGTCTCTCACTTTCTATTAGACTTGTCAAAACACTTCTAGCTGTACCTCCTACCACTTTTTGTATTTCTTTCTCAATCTTCTCAATGCAAAAGTGTGGATACATTGATTGTTTTTAATAATTTCACTATTCCATAAATGGAATACATCAAATTTTATCATAGAGTTGGCCAAACTCATCATTATAAAATCCCCCACTTTAGGTTCCCTGATATCTCCAAAAACTTTTTCCAACTTAAAGGATATATCAATGATACCATTATTTGATAAATCTAAAATGATCAAATATTTTCTTACTATCTTTCTCCACGAGATTCAGGCATTAATTTCCTTTTTAAATCTCCACATGCGTGGCACTCTGATGTGAATCATTATTTTATGACATGGAACTCTTATCAGTTTACTAGTATTCCCTCAACCATATTTCCATAAATATAATCTTGGATCATGATAAATTAAAATGATCATTGTGTCTTATCCATGAATTTTACATTGTGGAATCATCTTATATTTAATTATTTTGAAATTCAGAATTCTATAAACTTGATTTTTCCTCGAACAAGAATTTCATAATCTTTCTTAAGTCATTATACATCACATGATATTTTTTAATCATGTATGACTTCAAAAAATTCTCTATGTATAAATATCATAATAGTATAAAAATAGCATATTGGAACCTCAAATCTCTTTCACCCTTCTCAAATGTCATACGAGAATCAAAAAAATATCATATGATCATAACAAACTTATCTAGACTCATATTTTTAAATAATACAAAATTTTAAAATATCGTACGGGATGATCAAAATTATTACTCAAATGAAAAATAACTTACTAAATATTGAAATTACATACACCATATTTAAATTTCCCTTGAAAATTTATTACAAAATCAAAATTACTATACAATATGTAAATTTTATTATGGGTGAAAAAATAACCTTCGCATAGATGAATTATACAACACTTTTAGCTAGTGTTCCATCATTCCCTAACACTTTTATTATGGGTGAAAAAAATATCCTTCCCAGTCTGTCAAAAACACTGCCAAAATGTTGCATCTAGTGTTCCATCATTCCCTAACACTTTTATTTAATTATTTAAGAAATTATCCCCATGTTCATAATAATTATTGGTGTAGTTACATGAGTCTTTATAGTTGGTACCTTCAAAAAAACCTCAACCTTTTTTCATTTATGATGGATTTCATCTCTTACAAAATTATCTAACACATTTTAATTATTTCCTATCATCTCATAAACCTTCTTGATTTATAAAAATTCAATCCATGCATGCGAATAATAGATATCTTTGACTCTATTTCTTTGGAGGTTTGTGATGTTCATCACATGAATTAAGATAAACATTTTTGACACATTTTTTATGTTTTAACCTCACTTTTAATTTTTTGGAAGATAAAGATAGTTTTTCTTATAAAATCAGTGATAATTATGAGTGATTCACAGTAGTGAGTTCTATACTAATGTAGGATTTGTCAAGCTAGAGGTCCAGTGAGTCAGCTTTTAATTGAAAGAAACAAGTTGTATGTTTCATGATTCTAATTCATTGAAACATTTCCATTGTATTATCCTTAGATTAGGCCATTTTGGGTTAACTAAGAAACATTTCTTATATCCTTATTTTCTCATTTTATCATTTCATATATTTTTTTAATAGAAATTGGTGTTCTTATTTGTGTGGTCTAAAGAATATTTGATAGGTACATTCAAAGTAAGTGACATACCTTTATTCACCCCCCCCCCCCCCCCTCGGTGTTTACCTTTCTTGGGAAAAAATAATTTGTATCATCGATAATTGTTTGTGGTGAATAATTCAGTCTTTTAATACATGGAAGTGATCATAAACCATAAGGAACCTCCAATGTTTAACCAAAATGGTTTTAAATTATAGAAGAATAAAATAAAAAATTATTAATGGTCAATGGAAATAGATGAATACATGGCTATTATATGTAGAGTCTCAGTCATAATGGAAAAAATATCATTATCGAAGAAAAATATAAGGGATATTCATGTGGACTCCAAAGGATTCATCATGTTATAAAGATCCTTTTCCAATTCAATGCACATGAAGGAGATTTCCTATAAACCCCACATGAACTGGGGGGAAAACTTCTCAACATATATGATGGAGTTTCCAAGGAACATGAATATGAGTTGCAGGTTCTATGGAACATGTATGGTGACTTGAGAATTCACATAAATGAATCATTGATGCATTCTTTGATAGGATTAATATTATTTTAGAGGACAGGCATGGAGTTGGATAAACTATTATTGTTATCCATATTTTGAATAGGATAATATGATTAATAAAATTGTGTTTCCATGAAAAGGTATCACTACTCTGAGATAGACACAAAATATGTGACATTGGATTGTATTTAAAGAAATTTCATTGTATGTGACATTAAGAACAACAAAAATGATTCCTTGGATATAGAAAACTCTTGGGAAGTGTTGTTCAATTCAATAAAGAACATAACTCTGGAATATTACCATATAGATATAGATGTTCATGATGTGATGACTTTTCCTTTCTCAAACCTAAAAAGGGGAAAATAAATATTAAAATGCAAGCTTTAACTTTCTCCTAGTGTGTAAAAATTTGGAATCTCACTCCATAGTTCCCAATGATTTTCTGAGATGATGATAAATATTAAGTCCCCACAAAGAATAAAATTTCAGGATATGAAAGGGAAAGGGGGTTCATAGAAGAATTTATTTAAAACAAATTGCTTATTATCATAAGAAGATATTATCTTGAAAGAAATGTAAGTGGAAGAAATTAGGGACTTAAAAGGCATTAGTGAGAATGTTCATTTGGATTTCATACAAATACTACTACTTTAGGAAAATGATATTTAAATAAATATATTTGAGGGGATATTTGTAATAAAAGTTGAATTATAGAATAATATTTAAGAAATTTTTGTTTACAAGGTCCAAAAAAGAATGGAAATGGAGTGTTATGTGATTCCAAAATTTATATACAAAAAAATAAGAAGGGGTGTTTGTGTTAAAGAATTATATTGAATAGATAAAATATAGAAATCCATAAAAAATAAACATTGGATATATACTCAAAATTAAAGAGTAGGCCTGAATTATTGATCATTTAAAAAAATTTGATAAATATAATGTCAATGGTATTGAGGAAATCAATGGAAAAAACATGATGATGTGATGAAAGTATAATGATCAAGTGATAATTCTAACTACCAACATGAAATAGGGAAGTTTGAGTGGATAGGTTTCCAAAAAAAATTGGGTGAAATATGTGGAATCAATTAGAAAATTAAATAATCTCCCACAAGTATGGCATTGTGAAAAAAATTTAAATATTTGGAGGGAATATATCATAAGTAAAAGGTTAGGTTTCAATCACTAACTCCAGAAAAGTAAATTGATTTTTGTGACTCATAAAAGACCCAAAAAGAAATAAGGGGATTAGTGATGGTTCATAATAATAAAACACAAATATGGTGATATTATTTTTGAAAATGGGGGGCACACATAGTATATAAATTTCAAAGAAAAGTAGCACTTTGATACACAAGAGAAATAGAAATTAATGAGACAAAATATCTATACTCAGTAATTTTTTAATTTTTATTGTTTTTTGTACTAATGTTATGGACACAAAGCTATGAATTTCTCAATAAGGGTGAAGATAATATGATAAGGGTGTCCTAAAAATGGAGATATTTGAAATTGGAATCATCATCAAGAGTGTTAAAAACTTTTTATAAATATTAATATGTACAATATGAAGTAGTTGTAATGTATTCATAGGTGTAATAATCTCATCCACCATTGAAGAAGGTAAAATAGGGTCATGGATCAAGAAATAACGGCCAAAAAAGAGAACATAAGAGAAATTTCTAAAAGAATAACAGATTGAGTTGAAGAATTTATCCTAGAAAGTGTTTATACTTACCATTTAATAAGAAAAATATACCTTTTCATGGTAACCAAGCATGATAAAAATTGTGTCATTCATTTTGGAAATGATTAATATTTGAAGATAATTGGCTTAGGGAAATCCAAAATCAGAGGAAAAGGGTTCAGGTTTATGGATGTATTGGTGATTGAAGACCATGGTAACAATTTTATAAAAATGGGTATATTGGTTGGCCTTATATATCGGTCAATTCAAAACAAAAATCCTACACTGTAAAATTAATAGATGTTATAATTATAATGTAAGGAAAGTGTATAAAGGGAAATCTCTACCAAGTTTTTGGAGAAATATATAATTTTTTTCTAAAAAAATAAAAATATAAAAGGGTATACCATAAAACAATAGAAAAATTGATCCAAAATTCATTATATGATTTGGAAAAAAATGAAGGATTTCATGATATTAATAAACTCTCAAATGATCACACTCACACATGTGGTACTTGTCAAAGAGGGAAAATCATTTAGAAAAAAAATACTATCCAAAGCATAAGTTATTAAAAAGTACAACTTCGATTGATGATAATTGAAGTGTATGGGATAATATCTCCAAATTCCATGGATAAAAAAATGTTTTTCATTATATTCATCAATTATTATAGAAATGTTTAATGACTAATGGTAATTTCACACAAATCTAAAGTTTTCTTTTATATTACATGGTATCAGAGATTATCAAATAATATAATTGGGATGTGAATTTAGAAATTACATAATGATAATATAATATAATTTACCAATAGTAAATTATATAAATGTCACGGTATTAATGGGATAAAGAACAAACTCTTAGTAGTTAAGACTCCTCAATAAAATAGAAGTTTTAAGAGGAGGAATCAGAAAATTAACAACTTTTCTTATATGATACAAGTTGAGAGATTTATACTAGAGAAGTATTTGAAGTAAGTAGGGATTACATTTTTCTATGTATCTAATAGGGGTTTTTTCATAAATAAAATGAAAATTCTTCATATGATATATGGTACAGCAAGAAGACAATGTTGAAATAATTTTAAATATTCATAAGTGCTTCATTCTCAAAATGGTGAAACATAAGAAGATTAATCCTTGTGATGATAAAGGGGTTTATTTGTATTTACATCCAATAGAAATGTATCCAGGTTTTTCGAAAAATACATTATAAATATTATTAAAATTTGAAACACCACTATGGTCAAAAATGATTAGAATCATTAGCAAAACAACATTAAAATTTTAATCTAAAGTGATGAGGAGTTGAGTAGATCATGGGAATTAGGATAATGTGGACTCATAATAATACACCAATGATGAGGGAAATTTGGTAAGTTCAACAGCTATGAGTGTGTTAAGATGTATGGATGATATCAATGAAGAGAACATCATTAGTGACCAAACAACACTAGTGAAAAATAAAAGGGTAAAAAATATACAACAAACATATTTTCTATCCCATGTAGAGTTAGAGAATTTTAAGGATCATTCTAGATATTATGATATGGTAAAATTTAGGCAAGAGGATCTTGATCATATTGAGAAGTATTAAAAAAGGGAAAATTTTCAATTTTAAAAGATAAGGATGTTATCTGAAATAAGTGGGTTTTCCATAAAAAAATAAATAAAGATAGATAGGTGATATACAAAAAATTATAACTTGTGTGGAAATGATATTACAAAAATTATGTTATATATTTTTAGGATACATCCTCCATCGAATCCAAATTTGATACAATTTGACTATCTGTTGTAATTGTGATGAAAAATGAATTCAAGGGGTTAGAAAATGATGTCAAATTAATATTCGGTAATGGATTCTCTAAGGAATAAATATAAAAGTAACAACCAGGTAGATTATTTATTAATAATGAGATCACATTATGGTGTTTTAAGAAGGGTTTTTATGGTCTGATGTAATAACCATGGGAATAGGATTCTTAGCTTGATCAATACTTCAGAAATCTTGGATTCTAGTGAGAAGAAGTTGATCAAAATCTCTATAACAAGAAGGATAATGATAAAAATATTTTAGTCCTCACTAATTTGTATGACATAATTTTTGGAGGATCAAATGAGACATAGTCAATATATTTATAGGATTCATGAGGTGCGATTTTTAGATGTCCTTTATAGGTAAGTTAATATTTTTAATTGGTTCTCAAATGACTCACGGAATAAAAGGCAGGTTTATTTCAAAAAAAAATATGAAAAATATATATTAAATAGTTTTGGAATGGGGGATTACAATGTAATGAAAAAATAATTTATGACTTGGAAGAAGATGAAGATGAAATAAGTTATCATGTGATAGAATATTTGAAAATAAATGGAAGCCTTTTATATTTAATGGTGAAATGACATGATATTGTGTTTTCAATATTTCAAGTCAAACAATGCCAAATTTACCTTGGGAAATTCACATGATGGTAGCGAAATGTATTATTTTTTATATCATATGTATGGTGTATTTCAAATTTTTTTTATCGTGAAACAACACAGAATTAACTATCGTGATTTAAATGTATGGATTGTATTGGTTTAGTGGATTATTGCATGTCTACATCGAGCGGTTCAATCTATCATAGAGGATTGTGTATTTCTTGGTTAAGAAAAAAATTAAAAAATAAATAATCATTGTGGATGTATATTAAATTCCATCTACTCAACATGTACACAATTTCTATGGATGAGACAATAGATTTAGTTTATTATAGTTAAATCAAACTCTCCTATTTAAATCAAGAGTGAAAACTAATGTGTTATCAATATTTGAAAAAAAATCATCATTCTTGAACAAAGTAAAATGATATTAAGTATCATTTTATTAAAGAGAAGGTTGATCAATGTATAGTAAATTTTTATTATGTGTCAAAAAAATTGGTTCTCAACAAAATGAAAAAGGCACTACTCATAGCTGATTTTGAGAGATATTAGTTTTCTCCTGGAGTTCAAATAGATCTATCAAACAAAATGGGTTGAGGAATCGTTATTAACCTATGAATTTATATATTAATAGTAAGTTAGGATAATTCTATTAAATTAATTTTGTGTATTTATAACCTTATATTTTGAACTTTTAGTGAAATTATTTTAAGATTTTTTTAAAGAGGGGGAGAAGTATTAAATGACTTTATTTTGGGAAGTTTCCCGTGATTAAATTTGAAGTTGGTTGGGAGTTTTCTTTCTTGTAGATAATTTTGTAATTGTATCATTATAAAAAAAAATTATAGGGTTAGATTATTGGATTTTTTTTCGGGGGGGGGGGGGGGGATCTTGTTTGGGATGTATTGAAGAGAATTTGGATCAGGTAAGTGTTTTCTTGAGGAACATTTAAGTTAACTCTTATTTCTCACAATGATATTAATAAAACTAGGCATAGATTTTAGGACTGGTTAATGTTAATGAACTATATATAGAAAAGATTATTCAAAATATATCTTCAGTCACTTATGAGGTTTTAATATGAAATTTCATTGAACCATTTTTCAATGGGTTTTAAATTAACCTGAATGGGGATATTGATAGAAAACATTAATTATAGTTTTTTTGGGTTGTATTTGTTTACAATTTTGATATTGTGATACTTCCAACTAAGAATAGTTAAGTCATATCATGGACATTTAGAATCATTTTAAGTTGTTATATATATCGAAAAAAATCATGCCATATTATAATGGGCCATGTCGTAGCTCATCGGAAATCAAATTCAAATTGTTGGTTGGTGGAATGGTCATTCTATATTGGAATATACCACGTTTTGATGGATCTACAATAGGAGAAGGTGATGTAATATAGGAATAAAAAATTTCCTAATAAAACTATGTTCTTGATGGATCATGTTTTCAACGGTTAGGTTACATCACAAGTGAACTTCATCAGAATAAACTATTTTATTGGCTAATCATTACAAGAAATAGAGCACATCATGAAAGGTTCATCATGATATTAGGGGCTATACTCTCTAGATATGGATTGTTTATTCATTTTGTGGAAAAAGATGTCACATTGTGATCTATATTGCAGGTGATTAAGTTAATATTCGTATAATAATATTTTGAAATTTCTCAAATGGTGTTCACACCATGGTTAGTGTGGATGCGTTAGGGGGATGATCCCCATGGTTTTCAATATAGATTGAAAATAGGAGTCTAATCCGTGATAATTAGAGATTAATTATTACATGTAGTAAAGGAATGTTTCAAACCATGGTAGTCCTTGAGAAGGCAGTAGGTTATATTCGATGTTTCAAAATGGAGATAAGGATCACACTATGGTGTTGATTCTCACATCATAAATCATTTGAGTCAACTAGTTTCCATATCCAAGGTTTATATCTTTTAGAAATATTATAGTATTCTTTCAAG
This sequence comes from Viscum album, assembly GCA_963277665.1. Taxonomy (NCBI): domain Eukaryota; kingdom Viridiplantae; phylum Streptophyta; class Magnoliopsida; order Santalales; family Viscaceae; genus Viscum; species Viscum album. The sequence goes on along the minus strand of OY728133.1, from coordinate 1,101,435,048 downwards.
GTCAGATTTTACTAAAATTTGAAGGATGTTAGTGGATTAATTTTCCCATATTAATTTAGAAGAAATAATTATCAATGGGAATGCTATTTTTGAAGTATATCTCTCCATAAATAAATAATTAAAATCACGTGAAGGAAAAATAGGATTCAATATCTGTGTTAAGAGGTTAAAGACATGGAATAAGAGAGATCCATTAGTCTATTTCACTGGAAGTACTTTAAGTTCATCACATAAATGATGGAGGAGATTATTGATACATTTTTTATAGTGGAACTCACTCTTAGTTTGTGGAATATTTAGAAAATTTATCCTATAGGAGCAGTGATATTTTTAAGTTAGTGAGTGCAGTAATTTCTCTACATTTTTTGGGGTTTTAAACCTATAGGGTCGATTAGACCACTCAAAATTATAAGAAACAAGATGTGTGATTAATAATTATTGTACATCAGCACAACTTCATTGTATATTCCTTGAATTAGCCTAGATTTTGTAAAATAAGTAAAATTTATTAGGTCTCTATTTACTTGTTTTATTGATTCGTGATTTGGGGGGAGTGGGGTGTTATAAAAGATGGTGGAATAAGATTGTCGGAGAGGTACATCTGAAGGAAGAAAAAAAATTGATCCCCCCAACAAATATTTTATACCCTACTTGGGACTAACGCTTTTTATGATTGATAAGAAATCTCATTATCATCCAAAAAAATATTCTTCATCAGAGAAAGTAGCCTTATAAAACTATCATCTCCTAATTTTGTACTCTCTTTCAAGTTACATAGTTTTAGTGTTATTGATAATATTTTATTTTTTATCAATCCATTATAAAATGATATCTCTACATAATTTATTTATCTATAAAACATTTTTAGAAAATCTATACGTTCATTTTTTACAAACATTGTCATTTCATAAAAATTATCAACATAATAAAATATAGTCGTTCCAATATAAGATTATTTGTAAAAGTTATTTTCATTCCCCGTACTAGATACATTTACTTATCTGTATTTCATCCTATATTTAAAATATTGATCAATTTTTTAGTATTTAAAGTGTTATTTCAAATCAACTAAACCAATTTGTTTTTAAATAAAAAAATTTAAACACATACATATTTTTTCTGAATGGTTGATTACATGGTCTGTTAAAAATTTGATGAACTCTTTGACACCATTCATATACTATTTGATCATATGATTATCATTAATCCCTTTTCACTCTTTATTTATTCTATTTAATTAAATAAAAAAACTTATATACATATAAATATATATATAATAAATTTATTTATATTTTTATACATAATAAATATATTTATAAATATATTACCTAAAACATAAATATAATAATATATATATACATATATAACACAAATATATAAATAAACATATAATAATATACATAAATATACATATATAAACATATATATATATATATATATTTGGTAGAGTGGGTTACAAACCACAAACATACATGCACCCAGGAACCCCAGTTAGTCAAGCCTCATCTCTCCCCATAAGGACTGGAAATCACAAATTGGACCTATTATTGTACATGGAGTCAACCAAAGTCCCTAAGGCCTGACTGAGTGTGGCACAATGGCCCATAAAGAAGATAACAAGAATACCCAATTGAGAATCCTACATCATTTCATTTCACTAAACTTTTTCTTACATCACCCCTACCAGTAATAAATTCTCTATAAGGAAGAAGAACACTGAATATCCATGAAATAGTGGGTATAATAAAATTAAAAACAATTCAAGACATTCACTAAATAACACATAACTAACATAAATAAAGAAATTTGATTCTTATACATTAGATTTTATATTGATATTTGAAATTTTTGAGAAAAAAGGTGAGAACGAATAAGTATGGAAAAATATTTGACTCCGTTAAGTAAATATGGATAACGTTCCCCTAGGTTGAAGTTGAATTTTTTTTCAATCAACATTGTTATTATGTTATTTTAAATAAAAGTATGCTAAGATAAAATTCATGGATGGTGGAGTGAGCTTCCACCCATAAAATAAACTAAGGGATGCACATATTATTTGGGTGAAGTAAAGAAGTTTTTTTCCCTTTGAATATATAGATGGATATGTTTTTGAAAATGACTATGAATTTAGTCAATTTTTAGAGTTTTTAGTCATGATAAAGAATGACTAGTGTCAATAAAGTTCATATAGTGATGTATAGAATAGGTTGGATAAGTGAAACTGAATCTAGCTATAGGGAGTGATTACATACCTATGATTAAATGTGAAAATCTATCTGAAATCTGGGAGAACCCATCCAATGATTTCCTTTCATGAATTATACTAAAATAAGTGTCAAAAACACTAGGATGAATGTTTAAAATACTAAAATTATGTTGAAAGTATAGAGGAATTGGAGTCCTTGAAGTCACTCAAAGAGGAGAATATATTTTATAAGCCTTTAAAATTAGCCAAAAATTGGCTTGGAAATATTCCTGTAATTACCATAATCATTGGAGTTATTTCAATATGTTTCATAAGTATTTAAGATGGACAGAGAAGATTTCAGGGAGATTCTAATTTAATTTTAAGTGATCCAGAATTTTTTTATATAAATTAGAGAAATGAATAAATCTGTCATACCATATAATTTATTCTCATACAAAGCATATGAGTCATTTTTACACTACATTTGGGTGTTTTAGACACTATATATAAGTCATTGGATGTGTTTAATGTGTCATTGCACAATTGTTATGAGTCATCCACTCATATGAAGCTTTGTATATTAGTCAATTGAACTAGTCTATGTGTGATTGAGGGAAATCGTATGATCCATTTCACTCCATTCATTTTAATAAGGTTGTGTTGTATGTTACATAAAACACTTAATAAAAATTCAGAATATTTTAGACTAAAAACTGGAAGTTCCGTAATTAACATCTAAAGGAGAAAATTGAATTGGGATTATCCCAAATTGATTTTTCATAAATTAAAACAACACAAAATACATATGATATAATAATATAATTTTTCTAAAACTAATAATTAATCTGAAAAAGTGAAGATTATAAAAATATGGAATTGAAGATACTTTTTATGTCTAAAAAATGTATTTTCGAAAATTTCTTAATTCGGAAGAAAATATATTTCTTAATGATTGGGAATTTATTAATGTTTTGAACATCTTGGATCCAGGTTGAGCCATGATCCAAGAATGATATAAGAAATATTAATGGAATATAGAGATCATTGTTAAATATATATGTTTTTTAAATTATAATTCTTCTAAATAACTAATAGTGATAAGAATTTAGGATAAAATAAAATTATACTAGTGTTGATAATCTATGTTCTAGATATCATAAAGATTATTGGGATTCTATAAAATTAATAATTTTAGTTTAACAAGATTCATTGTGTTTGAGGGAAAAGATTCCATTACTATTGAATATGAATAATATGATATATTTGAATGAGTTTTAAAAAAGCGAAATAAAAATAATTGGGTTATTTTTATAAAACAACTAGGTACATGTAGTTGTGATATCATGGGGAAAAACCACATGATGTCCATTTAAGAATAAGATACAAGTAATCATGGGGTAAGATAAAAAAAGTGGTGTGGTTGGCAAATTCTACTAGCTTTCATGCATGCATTCTTTGAAATATTTCTATTTATGGGAATGAAAGTTGTACATATAAAAGAAAATGATATCCATTATTACAATATAAAGAAAGAGACACATGAAAATAAAGAGGATCTGATAATGAATAATATTAAAGATCATATATATATCAAAGATTAGGGAAGAAAATGAATTTGACCATTATTCTAATATCACCTCTAGGTTCCAAAGTTGTGAGAAGAAAAAAATATTACTTAGGATAGACTAGCCTATTTAGAATGTTCTTATTACTAGTGTTGATAATTTTATAGTTAAGGAACAATTGGATTCATAAAGAACTAAATAGAATTATTGAGTGAGAAATATATTTGAATATCTTTTGAAGAGTTATCTAACTAAGCTGTAAGTATTATCCTTGAATATCCTATTGTAATTTGAAGATACTTTTGTTGAGGATGAAGAATATCAGATTAATGATAGAGAAGTATTTTTTATAAACCTATTGATATACTTCAAAGGAGGATTTTAAAGAAACGCTTTCATATACATGGTGTGAATATATATAATGTATGGAACTCAACGTATATAGGAAGAACGTAGTGTGACTCTATGACTTCATTGATAAGTTTTTGAAATAAGTCATGTGAGACGTAATCAAGTGTATACATAGTGAGACTTTGTGCAGATCTTTAAAGAACCAATACATTACATATACTGATTCAAAATAGTCGAAAATAATAATTGGGGAAAACAACCAATCATGGAAATGAGTGGGCCTTTCAGATAAACCATATTAAAAACCACATACACCTCTAAATTTTTTATGGTATTTTATATGGTGATGATTTTTTGGTTAAAATAAAATAGATCAAGTTTTCATAACAGGAAATAGAGGTTTCAATTACAAGGGGTAAAAATATCAAAGAGAAATTTAATTTTGGGACAATTAACAACAAATAATTCACCCCCACCCTACTTGGGTGTCGAAACTGGTCCTAAGGGTCATTACTAGTTGTATTAGTTCCTATGTTACCTATATTTGTATGTGGAATTTATTTTGATTATTATTTTTATCAAACATTGATGAAGTGAAAATTTTTTATTATTAAATCAGAGCCTGAAATAGAATAAGAAATTTTTATCCATATTAACATAATCTAGAATATCAACCAATACATTTCAAATCCTAAAAAATAATGATGATAAAAGGAAGAAGAAAATTTAAATGATATAAGAGGTATTTTCACTAATAGAAGGAAGTTAAAGTGTTATTTTCCTAGAAAAATCAATTAATCTCAATTCCTTAAGAGAAACAAGTACCCATTTTGATGAAATTGGTTATATTAAAGTTGTTGATAAACTATATTATGATTTTGGATGTTATTATAATAAATATCCAACCAAATAATTTTTTTATATATTTTGGTTAATTCAGGAGTTATATGATGAAAAATCACGTCCAATGGATGATCTCAATTCTATAAACAATCATAAGTGGGGTAATTGAAGAAATATAACTCTATTATCAAAATATTGATGGATAATTAGAAATAATTATTGATTATTAGGTAGAAATTCCCAATGGATAAGGAGAATATAAAAAATTCCATTGATAAGAAAGTAATGATTAGAAAAGTAAGTTAATATAGGTTCTATTCTTTTGAATAATCTCACAAGGATACACTTTATGTCAAGGAATTTAAGTAATGAGGGAATGATAAAATAATAAAATACACTAACAAAAATTTCAATTATAATAGAAAGATAAATGAAGAAAATATTTATAATATGAAGAGTGAATGGGATGGAAGTTTGATATTAAATTAAGATAAAAAATTTCCTCAATATTAAATATCTTGATCTTAGGATCAAATTAAGAAATTTTAAAGTGTAAAAACCTAGAACTTCCAAAATAATTGAGAAAAGAATAGTTGGAACTCAAAATTTTATAAGATTCAAGATTCCATAAATACATTAAATGGTGGAAAGCGGAGTTGGAGATCATTTGGAGAAGAATACACCTCTATCACATATAAAGTGGTAACCTATTGTTCAGTTAAATCAGTTAATAGAGAATATGGTTTTTTTTGAAATGCAAGATAAAATTTAAATTCTATAAATATTTGGAAAGATAAAATCACTAACCATTCCCCAACATCCTCAATAGTGAATATTAGAAGCTCTTAACCCCCACCCCCACCAACCCCCCCCCCCCATAAAGAGCCCAAAAATTTTGGTGTTTTAACCCAAATATAGTAAGTATGTAAATCTAGAAATATTGTTTTAAAATGAAAAATAAAAAAAATACTTCTTTGGAAATGATGGTACTATTTTGTATTTGAATATAGGGAATTGACTTTTGGTACAATAGTTCCAAATTTTTATATTATTTAATCCCTAAATAAAGAGGGATAAAATCTGAAATTAGAATATGACCAGATATAAATAATAGGAATTCATAAAAAATGAATAATTTATCCTTGAAGAAAAAATTTTATAGCGTGGAAAGTTTCTATGGGTTTTGAAACATATATGAACACTTTAAATAGGGTTTTGTTATTAAATAACCAAAAAACCCATCATGATAATGTCGAAAAAATCCCAAAAAGATAAGGTATTTGGGGAAGAAAATAGTTAGTCTTCCTTGGGAGATAAATTAGGGAAAAAGGTTGTTGAACAAAAAAATCTAAATTAGTCAATGAAGAAAGTTCATTAGGATGTAAAACCAATAGTAAATAAATTCTTATATTAATATAAGATAGACAACATCATGGACCATTGCATGATAATAATGAATCTCAATTAATAAAGGGGAAATTTTGAAATCTTAAAGGGAATCCATCCAAGAGAGGGATAATAAGATTATATTAGTAGATAACACACCTTGTCAATAGGTTATAAATATAACCTAGAATGTAAAATTAAAATTTGATGATAGTGTCTGTGGTAAATGAAATAAGGTAGTACATGTGGTTATAAGATATAAAATTTCTACTAAAAAGAATGATTCCATGCGAATGGAGAATTATGACCATGTGAAGAAAAAATACCATATGGTCATACCAGTTGGAAAAGGCCAAGAAGATGGAGAAGGAGAAAAATAAAGAAATGTATCTAGTTTTTAAATATTATTAGTCTATTCTAACTGAGAAAAAAGAATAAATTGAAGATTATTATATACTTCTCATTGGAGAAAATATCTAGAAATAAAAATATAAGGTAATCTATAAGAAATATAGGAATTTCAGAGCCTAAAAGAATGGAGTTGTTTGATTGAGAATGATGACTTAGCCCTAGTCCTATAACTAAAAAATAAATAGAAGACCAAATTATTTTTATTTGTTTCTATGTGTGATTATTTTAATATATAATTTAATTTGAGGTATGAAAAGGAGTAAATGAGGATGGTTTTGTTGCTGGTATAGTTTGGAAATACATCCATCATGGAGAAAATCTAAGTTGGATTTTATTTTCAAATGCTGTCAAAAAATATAAAATAAAATTTTATTAGATATGATTTATGAAATAATACTAATATTATTAATATTTATGAAAATAACCACTTTAGGGGGAGTAATAAAATAAATCAAATTTTCATAAATGAATCAATTATATTGAAACAGAAAATCTAAATAGGCCTAGAAAATATTAGAGCTTCTGGTCTGAATTTCAATCTCGGAACTTGAATTAGTTTATAATGAATAAATTATGAGGTCAGAGTGATTATCCAACAATATGGAGAAGTAAAATAAATAACAAGAACATTTTTTGTGTGTTTTTTTAGTTAAGTGTAGTTTCATACACATTCTTGTAAATCTATACAAACAGCCCACTGAGAAATGAAGTTATATTTTTTCCCATAATAATGTAAGTAAATTGGTCGATTTTTTGTTGAAATTAACCATTATTGTTTTTTTAAACCATTCTAAACCAACTAGTCTTAAATTTGGTTGGTTGATGTCACTATTCAAAGAGAAAAAGTGATACCTACATTCTCTCATGGGGTATATTGTGAAGATTATAAATGAATAAATACAGGGGGGAGATGAATTTCTACGAACTGGAATGATTAGTATGATAAATTCCTCCCGCTAAACTCTTCAAGTCATTTTGGGGTTCAATATTACAATTCATTACTACACTATAGTATCTTTTGGAGAGAGAAGAACCTTCCTCCCTATTAATTTATTTTATATTAGGGTAGAATATTTATATTGATATTTATAGTAAATTTTAAATTGATAAAAAATCCAATTGGTTATATTTAAGTACACTTGTGTTGAAGTTATATTTGTTTTAAACCATATTTGTAGTAATCTTCTTGTAAATTTAAATAAAAAAGTTAAAATTAAAGGGTGTTGTACTGATATTACAACCATATATGTGTTAAAGCACTTTACACACTTTTTGGGTAAAGGAATGAAGTTTTGATGCCTTTAAACATATGGTATCATAGGTTTTAGTATTGAATATATAAAATAAGTCAATTATATTATCTAGTATTCATGATAAAAAGTGAATAGTGTAGAGGGAGTTTATATACTGTTATCTATAAATATTTGAGGAAGGAAAGGGAGTCAAACTATCTGCGTTGATTACAGACCTATGATTTAATGTGAAGAGCTAACTAAAATTTCATAGATTCCATTCATGTATTACTATATATAAACGCTACTAGAATAGATATTAAAGAACAATTAGTTTAACATTTCTATAGTTCCCCGGCCCGATTATCCACCCGAATGGTTCTTTTAAGAGAAGTTCCACTGGATTTAGGTGTGCCTCCCCAAATGCCAAAGGTTTTTGAATAAAAGTGGGGGTGTAAAATAGTAATAGTGAGGAGACTATACCATCATGTGATGATTAAAAAATATTCCAAGTAAATATATACATATATAACATGCAATAACATAAATGACTGAATAGACTCGGACCAATAATCCATAAAAAGATGAAGCACAATCAATAGAAAATGTTAGTGGAAGCATAAATAAACAACAATTGAAAAGATAAATAAGAAATACAAACATACCATTTGTAGAAATTAAAAAAGATATTTCATGCAGATCAGGTCATATATATAAATGGAAAAAAGGGTCACTAAGGGATGACCATAGTACATACATAAATATAAGAATTCTAAAACAGAAAGGAAAACTAAAAAATGTAACTCCTTCTGAAGCAAGAACTAATAGTCCCTAGCCTTCCATACAATTCTAAAAACCACTAAGATCAATCTCTTGAACTCAGTGCTTTACCTGAATGAAAAATCATGTAGTCAACATGTGTCCCAAAGGGCCTATTTTGGGTGTTAGAATAATTCTCAGAAGGGTACCACATATGTGCGCATAACTTTAATCTGTGACTAAGTAGGTCTGTACTAAAAATAAATAAAAAGGATAAGCATGATGAAGTTAAATAAACATAAGCTTCCATTTGGATAAACAGCGACCAGGAATCTATCACCTGATGTGGCCAATGTTGGAATCACTAGGGAGGAGAGTATTCTTAGTTTATATCTTAAGAAATCTTATGATGTCATATAATCCTAGGGGAACCCTCATGTTCCACCTCTAAATCCCAACCAACACTACCTACCATCAACTGGGTAGCCCACATCCTGAATGCGCACCCAATCAAATAGAATATGGTCCCTCTGACCCCTGCTCAAAATCTCCCATCAGCTCTAAGATCGATGTTCAAAGCCACAACAATACATGTCCTCAAATAGTAAATATAATTTTCTCAATAACCGATGTACCAGGGAATGGTGATGATAATCCTCCAATAAGATCCTTACCCAAAGGTCTAAATCCTGGTGAGACTCTTCCCCCAACTGATAGGAAAAACACTATCCCCTGATAGATCCTCACTATCCCCATGGATTTCTATTTCAATCACCCCCCATCCATTTACCTAAGCCACAACTATCAGAGGCCTATACGCACACAAGTGGTCAAAACCACTTCTTCATTTCGTCAACCTATCTACACCCAACTCTAAATGGTGCTTTGGCCATTACAGGTGAGGGGGGACGACCAATTTAGAACCTAAGCCACACCAACTTTGGAACCTTGTGCACCTTTGACCATGTAGCTAAATCTGATGGTCATTTCATCCCATATCCTATAAGGACGGATACATTACATACATTGTTATTAAATCAAAATTGAACCATAATTATTACAACATATAACAAAACCATGAATGGACCGTATAGGTATAGTGTCTTTAGAAACTGGGAAACATAAACAACTGGTTCATAAATCATCTACATTGTCTCCCATTTATTTCATCATATCTAGAGTCCCTTTTTGGCATATCCTACTTAATACCCTTATTCTTGACCTGGGGAAAAGAAAACATACAAAATGGTGATCTCAAATGCTCAGTAAGGGTAAACAAAAGAAATATCAATCGTATCATATTCATAAGAACATAACATTTTAAATATCTTAACCTGCACAAGAGATCATAATATCATAACATGGGATAGATCACAGTGGTGAAATGTAATACCAATAATAATTACTTAAAACATTAAACTTTTTGGCATACACACATAATCATAGAAAATCATTTCATTTTAGTCAAGACTCATTTCCAAGATTATCATAGCGGATAGAGTCCATTACTAAATCGAGTTCACTCCTCATTCCAGTCCTGTATCACTGAACCAAATTAACATGTCGTTCCATCCATGTCTATCTCATGAGATATAAAACTTTAACCAAAGAATTGGAGCGGGTTATAGGTTCCACCCATCTCATAATGAAACCATTCTTATCTGTTCCACAAAATCATAAATCATACATCAAAGCATAACCCATGTAATAAAAATGTGATTCTTAAACATCATGCCATCATAACATAATTCATATAAGATAAAAAGACATCATAAAATTAATTCCATCATAACATAATCAAATAAATGTAAAAATAGGGATATAAAAATAACCCTATATTATCTTAGATGTAAAATAATTTTGATAAAATACTTGAACTTCATTCTTGAGGAAAATATCTTTTTTACTTCAAAAACATTTTTCCTTTCTTAACATGTCAGACAATTTTAAACTAAAATAAGTTAATTAAAAATAAACTTGAAAACTTATAAAGGAAGCTTCATGTAAATAATTTTCTATGAAATCACAAAAATCAATTCATGCCGTATAAGTTAAAAAAACATTCTTCTTGTACTTTGGCCGGAAAAGTCAAAAAGTACCTCGTACTAAAAACGACAAAATATTTCGTTCATATCGTTTACTAAAAACTCACCAAAGGGTAAAATTGGATTTAAAAAATTGTAAGAGGATAGAAATAATATTACATATTGAGGAAACATGGATGTGGATGATAAATATTCCCCAGTAAATTCTGAAGTATAAACAATCTCGGATAAAAATGAGATTGCGAGATTTTCCCTTACCTTAGGTCCGATATGCTTTGTACATGTCTGAACCTCCTGTATATTGATTTAAATAATGTCATTGACTTATTCCAGAATCATACTCATTTTTATGATATCATATATGGTCATATTCTTAGCTTCTTATTAGTAATATTTCATTGCTACTTGTTATTCGGGTGTTTATTGCTTTATGTTCTTATGCGTGTTTTGTCGAATAAATTATCATTATTCTTTTTAGATTATAGATACCTCATTTTCAGTATGTTATTAGTGTAATATATATCATATTTACTCATTAATTTCATTTATATAATCATTATTCAATGAATATCATGTAGAACGAGTCGCATCACATTGTGGAGACAGTAGGTCGTACATACGCACGAGCGATGATATCGTTCCCATGATCATGGAATTCTATTAAAGTGTATGTATACTCTTTTAAAATCAATATCAATTTACAATAATCATATATAGTTATTCTTTACACCATTATACCCAACCAAGTAAGGTGGTGTTGGAAAACAGATTACACCACGGCGTGGAGACGGTATTCCGTACGTACGCACGCGCGGTGATTTCATTTTATGTAGGATGGATAAAAGGTGAAATAGGGTTATTTAATATTTATAATAAAATATCTTTATATTATTGATACTTATGTAATTACTTTATAAATAAACAACTAAATAAGAAGAAGTAGAAGAAGAAATAAATTTGAAAGAATCGGTAACGGATATTACCACTTCTTCGACACGCCTCTTTGAAACCTCCTCTTAGAGGACTAAGATTGGTCTTTGAAGAATACCAGGACCTCTATTATTCTTATAGGGAAGTTTATAAGGGAAATGGGTAGTGTTTTGCCGAACATGAAGGATCAAAGTGGTGTGAGGAGGAGAGGGAGGAGGTGCCCTTTTATAAGGGAGGAGAGGAGCACCTTTGAAATTATAAGAAATATTAATTTATAATAAATTCCAACCCCACTGAAAAACCTCCAAAAATAACTCAAATCCTAATATTAGATGAGATAGGGTTGTAATATCATCAACCAATAGAATTTAGACAAGTTGGAAATTTATTTTAAACATTATCAACATGATTTATCCTTATATAATCTATTTAATTTTATTTGTGGTAATAATATTCTAAATTTTAAATAATTATAAATAATTACTTATATGTTTTGAATTGTACATAATTGTATACTTTATTAAATTTTAGACCATATAAATTTTAATTTATAATTTTTAAATATATTTTTGATTTTTAAACAATTTTATAATATGTAATTTTTATAAAATAACAATAGTGTCAATTTTAAAACTATTCATTTATTTGAATTTAAATAACATATAAACAGAATATATGGTCAAAATAAAAGATTTAATTGATTCATAACATTTCATATTTTTCTATAAAATTAGTGTATAACATTAAATAGTTTATATATTATTTATTTTATTACTTTTATAATCATTTATTTGATAATTCAATCAATAAAATAATTTCAACATCACTATTGTGTCATAATTAATGATAATTATTTAATCCTTAAAAATTATAAATAAATTAATATGATGTAGATAATTTTATTATATTTCTAGAGACTATTTATGTTCTAAGTTTTATGAAGTTTATCACTAAATTAAAATTATTATACTTATAAGATTTAAGAGAGTGACATGTTGTCACTTTCTTTGGTTTTAATAATAATTAAATTATTTTAATTGTCAAAAGTCCATAAAATGAATTTATTACGACCCTTATGTGATAAGGGCCGACTTTTAGTCATCCAATAGAATTTTGTAAGGTGTTAGGGTAATTTTATAATCTTATGTTTACCCTTAATTACCCGATTTACCTTTAACTGAAGTAAATAAAAGTTACCGTAGTTATGATTCATAATATCAAAAAAATAAAAGTAAACTATTAACATAATTATGACCCACTAAATCCAAATATGTAATCCATTTTTCAGAATTCAAAACACAGAAGTTGCAGTAGTTAATTTAAAATTAATCCTGTTGTTAAGCAAATGGGTTTTAAAAGTTAAAACATTGCCAAAGATTGAGATCTTTTTACCTATGAATTCAATGTAAAATTAATGCTAATGAAATAAATTATATTAAATGGTAAAAATATATTCTATTTATACTTTAAAACCATTCATAATTATAATTAAACCATATAAATTATTACGATGAAAAAAGTTGTTTTTAATTAAAATAGAGCATGTTTTTATTATTCCTTAAAATATGAAAGTTATCAGAATAACATGAAAAATTTATAAAAAGTTAATTTTTATATCTTTATTCCAAAGAAGAATTTTATTTTTTAAAATTTAAATTATAATCTTGTCAAAAACTAGATTTAAAGTGTGTGTGCCATCAAAAGGCAACAAAACTGCATTTTTTGAAAAACACTTATTTTACCCGAAAAAATTATTTTGTTCTCATACCGTGATCTAGAAAATATGTAAGGTGAATAATAATGTTATAAAATTAAAAATTCAGTTAATACCATTCATAACGGCTAATTTATAATATTATAATAATATAACTTTGTTTAGTGAAACTCGATATTGCGTACAACACACGCTATCGAGAAAGGTTGCTCTTGCGTATAACGCAAGACAAGATAGTGTTGTGTGTAGTGAAAGATTCTTTTGATGTTTTGTATAAAATAAGACATTAAAAATATATATTTCTCATAAAATATTAGGGTGTTACATTCTACCCCCCTTAAAAGGAATTTCTCCCTCGAAATTTGTCACTTCGTAGCAAACAGATGAGGATACTTATCCCTCATCATATCCTCAAGCTCCCATGTATCTTATTCTAATTGGTGGTTCCTATATAAAACTTTCACCAAGAGAGTGGTCTTGTTCCGTAGAACTTTTTCACTACGATCCAGAATCTCTATCAACTGTTCTTCATAAGAAATATCTTGCTCCAGCGGTACAACTTCTGAGCTTAGTATATATGAAGGATCGGGTATGTACTTTCTCAAGAGAGATACATGGAACACGTCATGAACCTAAGAGAGATTCGGTGGATGACCCAATAGGTAAGCTGCCTTTCCAACATGATCTAGTATTTTGAAAGGACTGATATACCTAGGTCTCAGCTTTCCCTTCTTTCCAAATCTCATCACTCTCTTCCAAGGAGATATTTCTAAGAACACTTTATCACCCACTTGAAAATCTTGGTATTTTCTTCGGTTGTCGGCATAACTTTTTTGTCGAATATGAGCTTCTCTTATGTGTTGTTGAATAGATATGACCTTTTTTTTCATCTCCTCAACATGATCAGGTCTTAATAGCTTTCCTTCCCCAACTTCATCCCAGCAAGTTGGAGTCCTGCATTTCTTTCCCTAGAGAGTTTTATAAGGAGCCATCTGAATACTGGAGTGAAAGCTATTATTATAAGAAATTCCACCAAAGGTAGGTGTTGATCCCAAACACCTTTGAAATCCATAGAGAAAGATCTTATCATATCTTCTAGAGTTTAAATTGTTCTCTCAGATTAACTGTCTGTCTGGGGATGATAAGCAGTGCTGAAACTCAACTCTTTATCTAGAGTATGCTGAAGACTTCGCCAGAACTTCGAGGTAAACCTCGGATCCCGATCAGATATAATGGAAAGGGGTACTCCATGCAATATTACCTATTACTTTACATATATCCTGGCAAGCTGATCCGGAGAGAAATATTCTCTAATAGCATTGAAGTGTGTCGACTTCGTAAGACGGTAAACTATGACCCAGATAGCATTATTGCCTTTGGATGTTTTAGGAAGTCCAGTGAAAAAGTCCACAGTGATGTTTTCCCATTTCCATTCAGGAATGTTTAATGGTTGTAACATCCCCTTAGACTTCTCTCTCTCATATTTAACTTGCTAACAAACCAAGCATTGAGAGACAGATTCAGCAACATATATTTTCATTCCATCCCACCAGAAATACTCTTTCATGTCTCTATACATATTCGTGATTCTAGGATGAATAGAAAATGAAGAACTATGAGCCTCATCTGGTAGCTCCTTCTTTAATTCTGGGATGGGAGGATCATGAACCCAATTCCTTAACCTTATTATCCCATCACAATCAAGGTTGAATTCAGGAACATTTCTCACCTTCTTTTGTAACTCTACATCTTCTTTTTGTGCTTCTTTAATACTCACATGAATATATGGTTGAACATTCATTTGAGAAAGACAAGATTTTTCCACTTCCATTATAATTCCAAGATCCATCCTTTCTAAATCCATAAATATTGGATCTTTTGTGATCCTCATCATGGATAAGCTGGCATGGCCTTATCGACTTAATGCATCTTCCACCTTGTTTGCTTTCCCAGGGTGATAATGAATTGAGCAGTCATAATCCTTAATCAACTCCAACCATATACTTTGGAGCATATTCATCTCTTTTTGTGTGAAAAGATACTTTAAACTTTTATTATTAGTATAAATATCAAATCTTTCACCATAAAGGTAATGCCTCCAAATCTTTAATGCAAAGATTACCGCAGCTAACTCCAAATCATGAGTTGGGTAATTTTTCTCATGTATTTTCAACTGTCGTGAGGCATAAGCTATCACCATATCATTTTGCATGAGAACACACCACAATCCCTTCTTGTATGCATCACTGTAGATCAGAAACATTTCTCCACTACAAGGTAGTGTGAGAACAGGTGCACTCTATAACCTTCGTTTTAACTCATTGAAATTTTCTTCACACTTCTCCATCCAAATGAACTCAACTCCTTTTCGAGTCAACCTGGTGAGTGGATTAGATAATCATGAAAAATATTTCACAAAACGTCGATAATATCCAGCCAAACCAAGAAAACTTTGGATCTCAGTTACTGTTGTTGGTCTCGACCATCTTTCGATAACCTCTGTCTTTGCTGGATCCATAGATATCCCCTCTTCTGAGATTATGTGACCCAAAAATGAAACTTTTTGAAGCCAAATTTCACACTTGGTAAATTTGGCATAAATATTCTCCTTTCTTAGGGTCATTAATACAATTCTGAAGTGATATTAATGTTCTTCCATTCTCTTTGAATATACAAGAATATCGTCTATAAAGACTACCACAAACTGATCAAGATAGTCTCTAAAGCCTCTATTCATTAGATCCATGAAGATAGCAGGGGCATTAGTAAGAACAAATGGCATCACTATAAATTCATAGTGTCTATACCTTGTACGGAAAGCCGTCTTTGGTATATCCTCTTTTTTGAACCATAATGGATGGTACCCTAAACGAAGATCAATCTTGGAAAAGTATTGAGCTCCTCGTAGTTGTTCAAATAATTCATCAATGTGTGGGAGAAGATATTTGTTCTTGATAGTGATCTTGTAAGTTCTCGATAATCAATGCAGAGTCTCATTGATCCATCTTTCTTCTTAACGAAAAGAACAGGTGCTCCCCACAGTGACGCACTAGGGCGTATAAATCCTTTATCAAGATTCTATTGGATTTTCTTCTTCAATTCCTGCAACTCAATTGGGGCCATTCTATATGGTGTCTTTGAAATAGGCATAACACCCGGTATGAGTTCTATAGAAAACTCAACTTCACGATTTGGTGAAAGAACTGGAAATTCCTCCATAAATACATCATCAAACTTCTGTACAATGAGAATATTGTTAATCGTGAGTTTCTCTCCAATGATTTGAGATAAATAACCTTCATTTATTGGAAGAAATACCCATAAGATGGAAGAAATTTCCACTGGAAGTTTATATTCATCCTTGCATCGATATATGATAGTAGATTGATCAGGAATATTAAATGTGATTTCCCTTCTTTGGAAATTGATATGAGCTCCGTATAAAGAAAGCCAATACATGCCAAGAAACACATCAAATCTCACTATAGGATGGATCACAAGATTTGTAGGAAGCACTTTCCCACAAACTTCAATCGGAGAAGAATTGTAAACTTTTTATGCGACTGTTGTGCCATTTGGAGTTATCACAACTAACTCAATACCTAATTGTTGAGGTAATATGGAGATACCCTTATAAAATTCTTCAGAAATTAAAGAGTGGGTGGATCCAGAATCAAATAAAACATTTTCTACTTTAGAGTGGATGGTAAGTGTACCTTTCACAACTTCGTTACCGTACTCCACATCGCCGATAGTAATTGCATGTGACTTTCCTTTGTCTTTGGTTTTAAGAGTTTGTTGACATCAATCATCATCAACAACCCTTGGATTATGGAACTTATTGGCATAATTACCCATATCCTTGAACTTGAAACATTGAAGTGTTGGAGGTGAATTCTGTGTATCAATTTATTTTTTCGCATAATTAGACAACTTCTTCCCATTATTTCGACATTCAATTGCCCGATGACCTTCTTTTCCACACTTAAAACATTTTATTGTCCCTTTAAAAAAAATTCTCCATGTTTCTTTCCACAATTTGAGCATAAAGGAAAACTCATCTTCTTTTCAGTGTGGTCTTTAGATTTTACTTTGAATTCCATTTTCCTCTTCTTATCAAATCCATATGATTGATGGGTTTCTCCAATATCCATCTCAACCTTGATATCACATCGAACAATTTCCTCATAGCTATTGAAGTCCCTTATGGCTAACGCCCTTCGAAGACATTATTTTAAGCCACTAAAGAATCGATCGATTTTACTCTCGGGTTGGATAATAATTCCGGAAGCGTACCTTGCAAGTCTTGTAAAATTATCTTCGTAGGTACCAACAGATTCATCAACCTTTTTCTTCAGTTCAAGAAACTCCTTCTCCATCTTTGTTCGAAGAATACGAGGGAAGTACTTATTGAAAAATAAGTTCTTGAACTCATCTGATTCCATGGACTTAATTTCATCTCCTTTCCTCATATTATTGATAATATTCCACAATTGATCAGAATCACCTTCCAAACGATACATTTCTAAGATGAATTTGTCAGGTTGAGAACATTGTAGAACTGAAAATATCTTTTCAGTGGTACTAATCCATTGTTCAGCCACTAATGGATCATAAGACCCGCTGAATGAAGGTGGATGCTGCCTCATGAAGGATTAAATAGAATGTTGCTCCTTCCTTTGCTTGTTTTGAAGTCCTGCATGGTTCATAGCTTGAGAAAGTTGTGTGAGCATGGCTATAATATTTTCTATTCTAACTCCCATAACATTTTTTTGCTCTAGTGAGAAATCATTGCATTTCCTATCGCATTCATCATTAACATGATTCCTTTGAGTTCCATCCATTGACTAAAACCAATAAGCATAGTTTGAGAAACACTAATCATAATAGGAAAACCACATAATCATGAATAAAATTTTACACCTAGGTCTTATCAAAGGTTATTCATGGCCATTTCTAAAACACTAATATTGTGTTCTATGCTTAGACATATCCTTAGGGCTCTTATTAAGGCTTTCACATCCTAGTTTCCAAAGGTTGACTATACCATTAATATGATACCAACTATAATGACCCATACATTACATACATTATTATTAATTCAAAATTGAAGTATATTTATTACAACATATAACAAAACCATGAAAGGACCGAATAGGTATAGTGTCTTTAGAAACTAGGAAACATAAACAACTGGTTCATAAATCATCTACACTGTCTCCCATTTATTTCATCATATCTAGAGTCCCTTTTTGAAATATTCTACTTAATACCCTTATTCCTAACCTAGGGAAAATAAAACATACAAAAGGGTGATCTCAAATGCTTAGTAAGGGTTAAAAAAGAAATTTCAATCATATCATATTCATAAGAACATAACATTTTGAATATCTTAACCTGCACAAGAGATCATAATATCATAACATGGGATAGATCATAGTGGTGAAATGTAACCCCAATAATCATAACATTAAACATGAAACGTTGTGGTATACAGACATAATAATAGAAAATCATTTCATTTTAGTCAAAACTCATTTCCAAGACTATCATAGCAGGAAAAGTCCATTACTGAACTGAGTTCACTCCTCGTTCCAGTCCAGTATCACTGAACCAGATTAACTTGTCGTTCCAGCCATGTCTGTCTCATGAGATATAAATCTTTACTCAATGCATTGGAGGGAGATATAGTTCTCACCCATATCATAGTGAAACCATTCTTATGTGTTACACAAAATCATAAATCATACATCATAGCATAACCCATGTAATAAAAATGTGATTCTTAAACATCATGCCATCATAACATAATCCATATAAGATAAAAGGACATCATAAAATTAATTCTATCACAACATAATAAAATAAATGTAAAAATAGGGATAGAAATATAACCCTATATTATCTTATATGGAAAAGAATTTTGGTAAAATACTTGAACTCCATTCTTGAGTAAAATATCCTTTCAACTTCGAAAACATTTTTCCTTTCTTAACATGTCATACAATTTTAAACTAAAAAAGTTAATTAAAAATAAACGTGAAAACTTATAAAGTAAACTTCATGGAAATAATGTTCTATTAAATCATAAAAATCCATTCATGTCATATAATTTAAAAAACATTCTTTCTGTACTTTGGCCGGAAAAGTCAAAAAGTACCTCGTACTAAAAACGACAAAATATTCATTTCATATCTTTTACTAAAAACTCACCAAAGGGTAAAATTGGATTTAAAAAATTGTAGGAGGATAGAAATAATATTACATAATGAGGAAACATGGATGTTTATGATAAATATTCCCCAGTAAAATCTGAAGTATAAACAATCTTGGATAAAAATGAGATTGTGAGATTTTCCCTTGCCTTAGGTCTGATATGCTTTATACGTGTCTGAACCTCCTATATAATGATTTAAATAATGTCATTGACTTATTCCAGAATCATACTCATTGTTATGATATCATATATGGTCATATTCTTAGCTTCTTATTAGTAATATTTCATTGCTACTTGTTATTCGGGTGTTTATTTCTTTATGTTCTTATGCGTGTTTTGTCGAATAAATTCTTATTCTTATTTTTAGGTTTTAGATACCTCATTTACAGAATGTTATTAGTGTAATATATATCATATTTACTCATTAAATTCATTTATATAATCATTATTCAATGAAGATCATGTAGAACGAGTCGCATCACATCGTGCAGACGGTTGGCTGTACGTACGCACGAGCGATGATCTCGTTCCCATGATTGTGGAATTGTATTAAAGTGTATGTATACTATTTCAGAATCAATATAAATTTACAATAATCATATATAGTTATTATTTACACCATTATACCCATCCAATTAAGGTGGTGGTGGAAAATAGATTACACCACGGCGTGGAGACGGTATTCTGTATGTACGCACGCGCGGTGATTTCATTTTCCGTAGGATGGATAGAAGGTGAAATAGGGTTGTTTCATATTTATAATAACATATCAGTATATTATTGATACTGATGTTGTTACTTAATAATTAAACAACTAAATAAGAAGAAGTAGAATAAGAAATAAATTTGAAAGAATCGGTAACAGATATTACCTCTTCTTCGACAAGCCTCTTTGAAACCTCCTCTTAAGGCACTAAGATTGGTCTTTGAAGAAGACCAAGACCTCTAGTATGTTTCTAGGGATGTTTAGAAGGGAAATGGTCAGGTTTTTTCTGAGCATGAAGGCTCGAATTGTTGTGAGGAGGAGAGAGAGGAGGTGCCATGTTATAAGGGAGGAGAGGGGCACCATTGGAATTATAAGAAATATTAATTTATAATAAATTCCAACCCCACTTAAAACCCTCCAAAAATAACTCAAATAAAACTATTAGATGATATAGGGTTGGAATCTCATCAAAAAATAAAATTTACACAAGTTGGGAATTTATTTTAAACATTATCAACATGATTTATCCTTATATAATCTATTTAATTTTATTTGGGGTAATAATATTCTAAATTTTAAATCATTATAAATAATTATTCATATGTTGTGAATTTTCCATAATTGTATACATTATTACATTTTAGACCATATAAATTTTAATTAATAATTTTTAAATATTTTTTTTGATTTTTAAACAATTTTATAATATGTAATTTTTATAAAATAACAATAGTGTCAATTTTGACATTATTCATTTATTTGAATTTAAATAAAATATAAATAGAATATATGTTCAAAATTAAAAATTTAATTGATTCATAACATGTCATATTTATCTATCAAATTAGTGTAGAACATTAAATAGTTAATATAATATTTATTTTAATACTTTTAAAATCATTTATTTGATAACTCAATCAATAAAATAATTTCAACATCACTATTGTGTCATAATTAATGATAATTATTTATTCCCTAAAAATTATATATATATATTCATATGATGTATATAAGTTTTCTAGATTTCAGGATACTATTCATGTTCGATGTTTCGTGAATTTTATCACTAAATTAAAATTATTATACTTATAAGATTTAAGAGAGTGACATGTTGTCACTTTCTTTGGTTTTAATAATAATTAAATTATTTTAATGGTCAAAAGACCATAAAATGAATTTATTTCGACTCTTAAGTGATAAGGGTCTACTTTTAGTCATCTAATTGAATTTTGGCAGGTTTTAGGGTAATTTTATAATCTTATTTTTACCCTTAATTACCCGATTTACCTTTAACTGCAGTAAATAAAAATTATCGTAGTTACTATTCATAATATCAAAAAAATAAAAGTATCCTATTAACATAATTTGGACCCACTTAATCCAAATATGGAATCCATTTTTCAAAATTGAAAACACAGAAGTTGCAGTAATTAATTTAAAATTAATCTCGTTGTTAAGCAAATGGGTTTTAAATGTTAATACATTGCCAAAGATTGAGATGTTTTTACCTATGAATTCAATGTAAAATTAATGCTAATGATATAAATTATATTAAATGGTAAAAATATATTCTATTTATACTTTAAAGGAATTAAATATTATAATTAAACCATATAAATTATTAAGATTAAAAAAGTTTTTTTAAATTAAAATATAGCATGTTTTTACTATTCATTAAAATATGAAAGTTATCAGAATAACATGAAAATTTTATCCAAAGTTAATTTTTATATCCTGATTCCAAATAATAATTTTATTTTGTCAAATTGAACTTATAATCTTGTCAAAAACTAGATTTAAAGTGTGTGTTCCATCCAAAGGCGGCAAAACTGCATTCTTTGAAAAATACTTATTTTACCTGAATTTTTTTTTGCTTTCATACCATGTTCTAGAAAATGTGTAAGATGAATAATAATGTTATAAAATTTAAAATTCAGTTAATACTATTCATAACGGCAAGTTTATAATATTATAATAATATATCATTGTTTAGTGAAACTCGATATTGCGTACAACACAAGCTATCGAGGAAGGTTTCCCTTGCGTATAACGCAAGCCAAGATAGTGTTGTGTGTATTGAAATATTCCTTTGATGTTGCGTATAACATAAGACATAAAAAAATATTTCTCATAAAATATCAGGGTGTTACATATCTAATGGGCCTTTCTTATAACCCGATAGTCTATCTACCTCATCTGATGTTTGAGTCACCCAACTGATGGTCAACACCACCAAAATGCCTCGATCCATGCCCGTCCTAATGGTCAAATCTCCTTAAGTGAGATAGCCATTGTTATCTCAATCCTCGGTCCAAGACCATCATGATCCCATGATTCTCAATTGTATGTCATAATCAAATTAAATTTACATAACAATTCACAATAACTGAATTGAACAACTCAAATTCAATGAAACAATTCAATTTAAACAAATAGTTCAATTTAAGTAAAGAAACATCCCCATCCTAGTTTCCCATGGTCTTAAGCTCCTCACATGAATTGAACCATTTATAAAACTATGTGATCATGCCAATTTTCATCTCACAAGGCTCAACATAATTAATCATAAGAAACCATTTATTTTAAATCGCCTCGCTTGGTCAACAAAATGGTGTAAAAAAAGTTTCTCCACTGAAACACTCATGAAATCTCAAAGTAGGGAATGCACCACATACCATGGATTCGTATACATAGGCACATTTGATTATCCACTAACTCTAACCTATTTGGGAGAAATTAGAGTTTCTAATGAACTCCCTAAAAATAGATTAAAACCAACCACATGGATTTATTGGTCTATGAGGTGAGGGAAAATATTAATAAAAGCATGAGGGAGGTTATCCCTACTATAATGGCCCGGGTTTTAGGGGTCAATTGCTTTGTGAAAATCTAATGTTGGTTTTTCTGGTCTGGGAATCTCGTTGAAGTTTGGTGTAACGGTAGGCCTACTGGTAGCCTTAGCCTACCGATAGAAGGCCTACCAGTAGCTCGGTCTACCAGTAGTCGCAGCCTATCGGTAGCTCTATCTACCAGTAGCTCGGTCTATAGGTAGCCGCAGCCTACCGGTAGCTCTGTCTACCTGTAGCTGCAGCTACTGGTAGCTTTTTCTACGAGTATCTCGATCTACCGGTCACTGCAGCTTACTAGTAGATCGGTCGACCCGTCGCTGCAGCCTACTGGTAGCTCAGATACCATTCGCTGACAGCCACTGGTAGCTCTCAGCTACCGATAGCTCTCGGCCACCGGTGGTTCTCGGCCACCAGTGGCTCTCGCCTACCCCCACTGGTTCTTTCCAGTAGCGCTCGTTTTTGCGGAAATTGGGTTTTAAACCCTATTTTTACCCCTTTAATCTTGTTTTAAAACCTGGTAATGCCCATAAACATTTTAATTAAATTAACCCGGTGTGTGCGTCGGTTTAAACCACCCGAACATTTAATGACGTGTGGGGCCACGTGGTCAACCCACGGCCCCGCGCCCTGCGTGGCTTCGTGTTCCAATCTGAACCGTCCTCGGCCTTATAAACAAAAGGGTTCATCGTAGGGTTCTTTTCTCGTTCACCCTGCGCTAGAGTACCCTTCGTTCAGACGAGCCACTTTTCGTTCAGGCGAGCCGCATCGCTATGCGTGAAGTTTCGTGCCTGACCTAAGCGTCGATTGTTGATCAATAGGTAGGGAATTTCTCCTTTCCCTCTCTCTTTTGTGTATCATGCGGTCTGGGAGTGCTTTTGATTCTATAGAATTGGATAAACCAAACATAAATAAAGATAATGAACGGATTCTATAAAGAAAGAAGGGGCGGGTTGTGATCATTGATGCTGTTTTATATTATGATCTTCATTCTGAATTGTGTGGGCTTACGCCTACTGAAAACCATGGCTGTTGGTGGCCTTTCTCTGTTCACTAATAAACCCATTGTGATGTTTTAAATGACTTTTTTTGTAATTTATGAACTCCTACTGTGAAAAGAAAATTGGTTAATCATGTATATCTGGCTAAATAAATTGAGGCACCAGGATAAATCCTTCTGTGATAACCCCCAGTTAAAGCACACAAAAATTGAAATCATGGAGTGTGTTAAATCTTATAAATCTGAAAATACTGGAATGGACCTGCTTTTTGTTGGTGGTAGTGTTTTGTTTGTTTTCTTTTATGGGCATATTGCTAGAGATGTGGGAGGGGAAGGGATCCCCTGTTTTTTTATACTCTCGGTGGTTATGAAATTGGGGATGGGATCCCTTGTTGTTATGGATTCAGTGGATGTGAATTTTATGACTGGGTGGTTACCTTTTTTATATCACGAATTGGGGTGGGATCCTCTGTTGATGAGAAACCCATTGGGGGGGACACGGGGTAGTGTCTCGGGGTTGTCTTTGGTTCCAGTACTTCGAGGGATCTCACTTATCCCTTTGTTGTTGTGACTTTACAAGAGAACCGGGTGTGAACACTTAAATTGACCTTTGGATGGATCTTTTCCTTGGTTTGTGCTTATGATATTAGTTGCCCAGTAGTGGATAAACTTATTTAGACACTATTACAGATCATGAAAATAAGAATGGGACAAATGGTTTTTGTGTGGAAGAGTCATGACTCAGACTTGAGTATTGTTTGTTCCCTTTAGCCTAGCTGAATAAAAACCTAACTTTGGGTGAGTGCTTATTACCTATATATATACTTGTAGTATTGTGTTTCTTATTCGCGCCCCACCCAAGTTGATCACTTAGTGCTGAACACCCCCATTTCATGGGGGAGGGTGTTTTCCCCAAACTATTATTAGTGGATGGTTATTATCTCTTTTTCATCTCCCTTTCCCAAATAGCCCAAGTATCTTCGGGTAGGCTATGATGGCCTGAGGTCCATTATTATCCCAAGAATATTTGATCATGGTAGTGTGGTGGTTGGTCAAGTGTGTGTGGCAGGTGGTTTCCCAAGTGTCTTCGGGATGTGGCCTAGGTGTCTTCGGGTGTGGCAGTGGGTCTATTAGCCCAGGTGTCTTCGGGCGTAGCGGTGGTTGTTCGGGCCTAGGTGTTTTCAGGCGTGGTTACATGTGACAGTTGTGTCCCAGGTGTTTGTGGGCGGGATTCGGCAGTGGGACTGCGTGTGGTTGTGGCCCAGGTGTGTGCAGGCGGGTGTGGCAGTGGGACTGCGGTGAGAATGACGGGATTGGTTCGATGCATAGGATGTCTCAATAACTAGTGGGAAAGTGGCACGGGGTACCCAAACATCAATGTGCTCTTATTATATATATTAATTGTCTTGCGTTATTTGGGGAGTGTGCCTTGGTGAGGCTTGGTTGAATAGTTTACCTTGTTAGTTGTTTGGTTTACTCTTTTCTCATAGGACGTTAGTACGTTCCCCCACTTGTGCATGAGAGTCTTGGGTTTTCCCTACGGAGTGTACTTGTATGCTCACCCTACGTATATAAAACTGCTTTCAGGATTCTAGGATGACTTCGGGGATCGCGTAGGACCTTACTAGCTCGGACCTTTGGGGTAGTTGTAGTTTTTGTTTTTCCTTCTTTGGTACTTACCCTTGTAGTCACTTTTGTACTTTACTTTTTGGCTTTTACTTTTGGAACATGCATGTGGGAATGGTGTACTTTTGTCTTTACTTTTCTTTTACTTTTTTTGTTGTTGGGTTTCCCATCTTATCTCCTGATCCCATAAAACAGAAAAAGGGTAATGCCTTCCATTTAGTGTGTGATTCTATACCCATGGTGCTAGTCACCACTCCGGGACCTATTGAAGGCGGGCTTCTGGGGTCATTATCTCTCCTTCAACTTAAATATGGAAGGGCCTCACAGTCTGCTGACCCTTCCCTCCTTTAGGTGAAGGCGGGTCGTGACAGAATGGTATCAGAGGTGATAGTTGAAAGATAGGATGGAGTCTGGAGTTAGGCATAATGAGGATTGCATGGGGTTGTAAGGAAAAAGTGTTGGTGACCTTGGTGCATGAATTAGGTCAGGTAAGAATGGCCAGGACACAGGATTTTGGGGGCCCCCATGATCCGATTAAAGAACTATTTACCTACCGAACGACCAAGTAAGGCCACGCTGATTGCAGGGTAGAGAGACCCTAAGAAAGGTACATGCATCATAATTACTTGTGTTCTCGTGTTTCTGGGGTGTTTTGGGAATTATGAATAAATGAAATTTTTAAGAAGTTTTAAAGAACAATATTCTGTACTACTTGGGGTTAGGCATTCCTTGTTTACTGTGCAGCTATGGCACCTTGAAAGAGACCACATGTGGTACAAGCGATCGAGGCCCCGGAGACTACCTTGGCCGATCGACAGAGAACTAATCGAGAGGAGGAGGATGACCAGTGGCAGAAGACACTTTAGGCCTTCCAGCGATAGACCCTTGAGAAGTATGAGGGTAACACCTCTAACATGAAGACGGAGAGCTAGCTAGAGGATCTGCTGATAGTCTTCAGCTTGATTCGGGCTCCGACCGAGTACTGGGTTCCTCTGGCCGTCATCCAGATGCGAGGAGCGGTGCATCAGTGGTGCACGCTTTACCTGGGGGAGAGGATAGTGGCTAAGGTGGCATGGGCTGATTTCGAGAGGGAGTTCCAGGAGGAATTCCTCTTTTTGACGATGAAGGCGAAAAAGAGACAGGTGCTACTCTCTCTCCAACAGGGGATTATATCAGTGAGGGAGCTAGGAATCAATTTCAAGGACCTCCTACGTTTTTCTCCGGACCTCTTTCTCGATGAGGAGTCTCAGGAAAGACGTTTAGAGGAGGCACTCAGACCCTCCCTCCAGTATGTTGTTACCCCCTTTACCCTGCCGACGTACTTAGAGGTCCAGAAGAAGGCCGAAGTGGTGGAGAGGATGAACGCTGTAGGAGGAGTGTCACGAGAGGGTATCCAGCTGGGAACATCGAAGGGGAAGGCCTTCAGCACCAGTCCTCCAGTGTCAAGACCCTCCAGGTTTCGACCAGAAGGGAGCAGGCCGCAGTAGTTTCAGTTCTGATCCCCGGGTCCTTGCACTTTTTCTTTGGGCCCAGGGCCATGGTGCTTCGTCTGTGGGAGCCATGGACATCTCCGGAGTCAGTTCCCGGACTAGGTACACTACGGTGGTGGAGGACAACCCCAGCACCCGCACTAGCAGCAGCTTCTAGCCAGGCCTTTCTAGCAGCAGCTTCCCGCCAGGCCTTTCCAGCAGCAGGAGCAGGGATAGAGAGCTCCCGCTCCTCTGAGGGCAGACGTAGGATGAGGAGACCGACCTCATGGTGCTCTTCAGGGACCTCGACCGGGGCATGGTCAGGGAGGTGGCCAACAGCCGAGGGGTAGAGGAGCTGGGCATGGACAACTACACGCCGCGGAGGTGGCAGTTCCAGCAGGTCCAGATGTTGTTCGAGGTACGATCAGTTTTTTCAGTACCCTTTCTTTTTCCTTGTTCGATACTGGAGCTTCTCACTCCTTTTTTTCACCTAGTCTAGCCCATTCCTTGGGACTAGATGTCGAGAGAATTCTAGTGCCCCTGGTGTTGAGCACACTAGTCGGAGGTCAGACCAACTTTTTGTTTGTTTGTCGGGGATGCAGACTGATGATAGGGCCACATCAGTCAGTTAGGGATCTTCTTCTGCTACAGATACAGCCATACGATGTCATCCTAGGCATCAACGGGCTATTATTTGTGTGTGCCATCATTGGCTGTTTTGGAGTAAGGGTTGTGTTCTCGGACTTGGGCGGTCGGCGTGTTACCTTGACCAGCAAGCGGAGCCGTCAGAAGGGCATCAGGCGAGAGGAACCCCTCCTCTCCTTGTTAGCTGAGTTGTCAATAGAGTCAGTAGATGCTGAAATGGTGGAGGTGCCAGAGATCGTCTGTGAGTTTTTGGACGTATTCCCTGAGGAGTTGATGACTCTACCCCCTCAACGTGATATCGAGTTCGGGATAGACCTGCAGCCTGGTGCAAATCCGATCTCGATGGCTCCTTACCGGATGGCACCTTCATAGATATGGGAGTTGCGGATCCAAATTGACGATCTCATGAAGAGGGGTTATGTTCGGCCGAGTGCGTCATCGTGGGGTGCTCCAGTATTGTTCGCAAAGAAGGCAGATGGTGGTGTCAGGTTGTGGATAGACTACAGGATGCTGAATCAGGTGACGATCAAGAATCACTACCCTCTTCCAAGGATAGACAATCTTTTTGACCAGCTGAAAGGGGAAGGATGGTTCTCGAAGATCGACTTGCGGTTTGGGTATCACCAGCTGAGAGTGAAGGAAAGTGACATCCCGAAGATAGAATTCAGGTGCAGATATGGACACTTCGAAAGTAGTATACTTTTGAGCCAACCCTTTTAAAAATAAGATCATATTAGAAGATGAATAAAAATCTTATGTAGACTTGGTTATCTACTTTAATGGATGGTCTAAAAGAAACACTTTCATATACATGGTGTGAAGACATAAAACTTGTGGGACTCAAGGTATGTAGGGAAATCATAGTAAAAATTTGTGACTATAGTGAGAAGTTGTTGAAATAATTCCTATGAGATTAAAGGAAGTCTATACATAATTATACCTAGTGTACTTTGGGTAATTACCAATCCTTTGTATTCAGTGATTTATTATAGTATAGAAAGCATTATTGGCATGAACAAACAATCATGGAAAGTAGTACACTTTTGAGCCAACCCTTTTCAAAATATCATGTGAATATTTTAGTTTCCTTCCTATAATTCATGTGGTTTTGATTACTTTTTTAAACTAAAATAAATACAACTTTCATAATTGAAAATAGTGATTTAAAATATAAGGGGTCAAAATTTTCATAGATAAATTGTAATTTGGGAAAAATAGGCAACAATTGATTCACACACCCCCTCTACCCAACTTAGGTGTCTAAAAATATCCTAAGGGTCATTACAATGGAAATTTACTTTCATAGTTTTATAAGTAAAAGTTATAAGAAACAGCTCTTTTTCTTGTTTTAATGCTAATTTAGCACTAAAAAGTGGCATTACTCTGCACTTCTAAAAACCCTGATAATGACCAATAATTTTATTTTTTATTCTATTTAAGTGATATAAAATGAGGTTTTACATGTTCCAACCCTCCTATTAAACATGAGCTCATACACAATTCATCCATCATAATGAAACATGATGTTTTACATATTAGGGATCTCATGTTAAAGTATGAGTTTTTACTTGATTTTACCCTCATGAAAAAATATATCGCTTTATATTTCATAATATTTTGGAAAAAATAAATCCTATGGAGGAGGTATAACCATATGTTTATAAAAAAATCACAAGCCATTTGTTCAAATTATTCGCAAGACCGCAAGTTTTATAAAAAAATATAGGGGAAAATATTTACAAAAATCTTCATTCAATTGAAATCCAAACACTTAACACATAATTCAAAATCATTTATGAAATTTATCATTATGAATCGATTTTATATATTTTATAAAAAAACCCACAATTTTTTATATATCAATATGTATATATAAAACATGTTTTCCTAAAAATTAATAATTTTCATAAACAATGATTCCACAATTGGAATATAAATTTTTAACACAAATAAAACATAAATAATAACTATTTAAAAATCAATCAATAACTTATATTAATACTAGCCTTATATACTAATTGAATGACACCAACTACCAAGACATGTTTTCTTCATTATTTTTTATGTCTTCGGATTGTTGGTCTTAAATAAGTGAAACTCCAAACCTTTTCATTAAGGTTCCTTAATAAAACGTATCTCATATGATAAATGAAATAATCACCATTTATAAGAAGTGTACCATGGAATGTTCACATTTGGTATTGTCTTTATACCTTATTGGAAATGGTCATACCATTTTACCCCCCCCCCATGTAACTCACTATATTACAGCACACAACCCAAATGAGTAGAATGATGCATATAAAAATTGAAATGACCCCTGTATAACTCAATATTCAAAATTTAGAAAATCAATGTTTGAAGGAATAAATTATAGGGTTTCACATAAACCCAATTATAATTTGACACTAGTAATGAAAAATTTCACTAAAATTTCGATAAATTTCCTCAATGTCAAAATCTATGGTTTCGTGACATTTACATTCTATAGGCCTCTTGGAATAATTTATATTAAATATATTGAAAACATTCATTCTGGATACCTTAATATTTCTAAATGATCCTCTAACCTATTATCACTATTCATATCAACTTTCACAACCATTGAAAATTATAGAGAGAGAGACTTGATGGGATGTTCGAAATATATGAGAAGTGCGTCAAAATAGATATAATCATATCTAATAAAATATCACATTATATCTCAATTATTAATCTTCAAAGTTCCTCCCCCCACACACACTAATAATAAATCCAATATTCAATACCTTATCATAACTCATTTCTCTCTTTTGGTTCTCTATTACAACTCTATTTTTCATTACTAATACATGTACTCTACCTATGCTAAACATGGGACTGTTCACATTTGTGTTTAATAAAATAAGAAATAAAAAAGTAAGTAATTTGGAGAATACAGTAGTCCTGTAAATGAAAATGAAAACTTATAAGAAATAAAATACATGATAAGTATACAAGAAAAAATTAAAATACTATTACAACTCTATTTTACATTACTAATACATGTACTCTACCCGTGATAATAAAGGGACTATTCACATTTGTGTTTAATAAAATAAGAAAGTAAAAAAAGAATGTAATTTGTAGAATACAATAGTCCTGTAAATGAAAATGAAAACTTATAAGAAACAAAATACATGATAAGTATATACAAAAAAAATAAAATTAAATGAAAATGTCTATCAATGGATAATTTGAAGAATTGCACTTGAAATTAAAATATTTCAGAAATTAAATAATTTTAAAAGGAATTATAAAAATGAAATATAAAATTAATCAAATAGAATTTTGATACGCTATAATAGTAAACTTGGTAAGTGAGAATGCAAAAAAATTGATGTGTAGTAAAAATTGTTTTATAAAACTAAAACTGAATTTTAATTCCATAACCTGTTAATAAAATAAAACATAAATATAAATTTCTATTAAATGTGAATATAAGGTTGAATATTAGTTAAATATTTACATCTAAAACAATAATGAATTAACTTTTAGAAGAATATAATAAGCATGCATGGGATATGTGAAATGATTTAAAGTAATAGTGTTACTAGTTGTAAAATAAAGAGATGAAAAGATAGAGTAATTATATGACAAATTAAGGGAAAAAATACAAATGAATATGAGAGGTAGAAATTTACACATGACTACATGTATTGAGAGAAAATTTCAATGCAAGAAACTATACTTTACAAAAGAAAATGAATCCCTTTTCTTGTAATATTTTTCAGTCCATATTATACAAAAGAAGAAAAATTGAATAAATAACGAAATTTCATGTATAATCACCATGAAACTATATAGTTATATGCATTATCATTGAAATTGCATAGTAAATATTCATGTAATAGTGTAAAAGGATACTAATTAATTAGTGAAATTACATAGTTATAAAAAGATATATTATAATTGGGTAAATGAAATTAAAATTAAAGAAACTAGTGGAATAAAGATTGAGTAGTTATATTAACCAAGTAAATATAAAAGGGATAAATATTAAATTGAAAATATTTTAATAAAAACATGTAAATATTAATTGATCATTATTATAGTTTGTTAATAGAAATCTATTGATTACAGACAATGATTTTTGACCACTAATTAAACATGTCACAATTAACTAAGTCATATTGGTGGTTTCTAATTAACCTTTTAAATGGTATGGATTTTAAAAATATGAATAAACTCATGGAATTGAATATGGGATTTAATATGTATAAATATAGAAATAGAAATGAATTAAAAAAGGATTATTCAATAAAATACACTATAAAATTCAATATGATAATTTTATCATTATAAGAAAAATATTATAATGGGAAAAATTAAAAAAATAAAAAATAAATTACAATTAAAAAAATAAAACTAACCAAATTAAAAATTTATAAATATTAGAAAATATTTATAAGTAGTTGTCTGAAATTGATATAAAATAAAAACATTCTCCATTCAAAATTCAAGATTCAAAAAGAAATCAACGATACACAAAACCCAAAACGATCAGATCATAACACTATTTTCCAACCAAGCACGCCGTGGAACATCATCAACATGACGTCAGTAGTAATCATATCGTCTGCAACCAACATCATCACTGGAACAGTCGCCATCACCATTAAGTCACCACCATCGACGTCAGCAACCAGCACCGGAGACCGTCGAGAACCATCGAACCATTGTAGAACATCCTCACCATGTGGTCGTCGTCCATCCATCATAGAAACCAGAAGAAAAAAAACAAATCCACAGAAACCAAAAACAAAATTTTCACCCTGAAAACCAACACCGCCACTATCATCATCGGCCGAACATCACCGGTCACTAGAGACCTACAGAGTCCTTCGTAGCCACCAGAAATAATAGCACCAGACACCATCAACGTCGTCGAGCGAGGATCAAGACTCCTGGAACTCTGAAATCCCCTCGAACAACACCTCCCAAAGATCTTGTGGAAACCATCTCGCTAGAGTGACCTGGGGAGGAGATACGGTACACGAAGCCAGGGCAGAGTAAGAGGGTAAAGCAGCCTATAGGGAGTCAAGAGCATCGTCGAAAACCGTGACCAAGCAACATGCCAACACCCGCACCACGACCAAGAAATCACCAAAACTATCACCAAAAACAGCATCAACGAGCCCTCACCCGCACATCGCCATCCAAAAATCCCAACAGAAACAGATCCACAACACAAAATCATCATAGAAGGATGAAGAAAAAAACAGGATTGAAACCCTAGATGAACTCAGAACTAAAACCCATGGAAGAAAAGGTGAAAGGTAAAACCGAACAAGGAGCCAGGGATAAACCCTAAACAAAAAATCCATCAAGAGCGAGGGAATGAAACCCTAGGAAAAGGAAAGCAAGAACAAGTAATCTGGGAATCCATTTAGAGAGAACACCGAGGGATGGGACCCTAGGAAGAAAGGAGGATATCGCTCCATGGAGCTCGCCGGAAGACAAGAGGTTCAAATAGAACTCCAACACCAGGGAGTAGGTTGAGGAAGGAGAAGAGGAGTGTGCTCGATAGAGCACTCTGGGAGAGAACGGGTCCATAATAGGTGACCTTTCACTGAAATTGATATATGATATTCCTAAGGAAGTCAAAATATGTTTGTCACTATGACATATGAGACAAAATGGGAAACTAGTTGGAAGTAGAGTAATGGCCATGAAGAAAACCCTGGGATGTTGATCAGGGAAATGAGAAGAGCATGGTGGGAGTGAGAAGAGGGTGAAAATATGAATCATAGGGATGGAAACCCTTAGACATAGGTGGATGTAGGAATATCCGAATCTGGGGAGCTGAGGTTGGGAGGAGTAGGTGGTGAGGCTGGGGCATGGGCGGAGATGAGGAGGAAGTAAATAAGAGATACATTGGGGATTAATGGAAGGATGGTAGGGGCGACAAAAATGTGACTAATATGGAGGGAGAAATACATGAAGCAACAACATGTATCCATTGGAAAACCGTTTTTAATATATATATATATATATATATTAGTAGATTTCAAGGGTGGAAAACTATATCTCGTATGATAAAATATCCTCTACAATATATAATTTTTTTAACCATATAATAACTCACCATATCACTAAACACTTCAAAATTTCTCACGCAATAAATTAGTAAAATAATTAATAGACAATCACATATCAACGATAATTATCACATTGTTAAATAATTACAATATATTACAAAGATAATTCTATGTATTCCATGGAAACAACAATTCATTTAGTAAACCCCAATTATTCTCTACATCTATTAAATAAAGCCAAAAATATGAATATTCCATAGTAGATATAAAAACATTGATCCTTTATAAATCCCTGCACTAAATGTAACGCCCCAACCCCAGTTACTCAGACTCGGTGCATTATTATATAACATCGGCATGATCACAAAAGACCAAGTCTCGAAAGGCCGATTAGTTTAGTAGCCTTAGAAACACTAGATACATTCATAAATGTTACATTACATCATAAAGTGAAAAATCACAATAACATAGTCTCCATAATCCATACTCATATCCCCTTGAGATTATCCCTGTAGGTCAGTCATAAAATATTTCTTCATATCCTGGGAAAATAAAACATATAAAGGGGTGAGCTCAGATGCTCTATAAGGATAACAATATAGAAGAAACTTTCATAAATAAACATAAAAGTTTAAGGCAATGTATAACTAAAACAAAAGCCTTTTAAACTTGAACGTCTGCATAATATGGAAAAAATAAAATGAAATAATGTCATTTACTTATTCAAATGGATATTCTACTAGTCGAATAATCACATGTAATATCAATAACCACTTTCATAATGATGGAATGCATAATGCCAGACTATCATAACCACGTAGCCAAGGCCTCGTGCCAAGACTACAAATAAGATTTCGTCAAGGCCTTGTGCCAAGACACTAGATTGTCTCATGAGACCTAAAGATGGATCGAGGAGCTATAGCGGGCTCCACCCATCACTTATTAAGTCCAATTCATTCCTCAAATTAACAGGTTTAAACATATCATAAACCATAACATAATTGTATCACATAAAACATGCATAAAGGAAATATAAAATTTCCACATTTCAATCACAAGATATCAATACAACAAATTGATATAATAAAAACATTATCAAAACCATTTTCAATACCAAAATAAAAGAAAATTAAAACTTGTTATTTATTTTTCATTTTAAAACAAGTTATGGATTGTAAAGGAAGTCAAAACTCAAATAATGGTCACGGTGGCGGAGAAGTCGTTGTCGCCGCATATGTAAGACAAAACATTCCTTTTGTCATTTAGTAAAAACACTTCTTATAAAAATATTCCTTTTGAATAATAGTGAAAGTCAAAGGGGTTTATACATCGTATAAAAGAAAGTTGTATATAAA
The DNA here is from genome assembly GCA_963277665.1 of Viscum album. NCBI lineage: Eukaryota > Viridiplantae > Streptophyta > Magnoliopsida > Santalales > Viscaceae > Viscum > Viscum album. Next base: position 1,101,399,701 of record OY728133.1, on the reverse strand, counting down.
ACAAAAATATGCCTCGATGAAAGGAGATTGAGGCGAAGTTCCTTACAAAGTTCATTTTTTAAATAAAATAGATCTATTATGTGTATTCACTATAAGTACACATAAAGAAAGTACAAATTCAAGATAGGAAAAAATAATATGAAGACATAATTTGAAAGTATGAGATTAACCCAAAGAACGAAAATTGGGTTGAGAAGTTCCCTTACCTCATGTCCGACTTGACTCGATCATTCTTTAACCTCCTGAATAATAAACTAGAGTTAATTTATACTTGATAAAAACCTTTTTCAAGTTCATTATTCCGTTTATATCACTTATAACCATGTTATGAACATTATGTAATTATTTAAGTTAATAACGGTCGTTTTGTCGATCTTTGGTACTTTAGTCAAAAAAAACTTCTTATAATTACAAGTTGTGCATGTGGTAAAATATCCATTATATCTAGAATTATATTCATGATGTAGATATCATATATATCATACATATCTAGTATATACGTTCATTTATAATATTACATAACATTTAGAGGTAAGAAATGAAATGCACCGTTCCTGGAGACGGTAAGTCGTACGTACGCATGAACGCTACTTTCATTTATATTTCATATTTAATGGAATGAAATCATTATGATATAAAGTTATATTATAATTACAGTATAATATCATATATAATATCACTTACTCTATCAATTATACGACCCACATATGGCATTGATGATTCAAATCACTTTGACGGGGCGGTAGTCCGCACTTCCTAAAATGAAATTATCGCGTTTACACATAATGGAAGTCATAAAGGTATGCCATAAATAAAAAATAAAGAATCATAAGAAATAAATAAACATAATATATATCATATATAAATATAGTGACATCTTAATGGCCACCATGAGAGGTTTTAAAAGAAGATTGAACAATCATCGTTTCATGAGGCAGTAATTCGCCACCCACAGAAATAGTATGTTCTTTAACCATTAGACGAAGGAGTGTGTAAGTGTAACTAAATTACTTCTCATAAAAACATCCTAGTATATTGAAGATACTGGTTTTGTTACAAAATAAAGGAATAAAAATAGTTTAATGGTTTGGAGAAGTAAAATAAATCAAATTAACATAAGAGAAGACATTACCATAAAATCAGGTAACTCTTTTTGATTTGAGCCAAAGGATTCCTTGGGAAAACTTCTACCCAAAATTGAGGCTTCTAGGAGTAAGAGAGGGAAGTTGAGAGAGTATTTTGGTAGAGTTTGGCCGAGCCAAATGGCTTCGATGGTGTGAATAAGGTGGTAGAGGTGGGGGCCTTTTATAAGAGGAGAGGAGGTGTACTCTTGGAAAGTCATGAAATGTCATATTATTACGAAGTGATTTTCGGATTTCAAAAGTCCCAAATTATATATTTCGCAGATAAGGTGATAAGGTTTCGAAATATGACCATACAATAGGTTTTTAACAAGTCTAATTCATAGATTTTACGTTATCTTTTCATTTTCTTTAAATCGTTAATTACTGAGGTAATCATTGCATCATCATAGTGTCATAAAAAATTTAATTTATTTAATGTCTAAAAATTATAAAAAAATATCATGATGTAGGAAATCTTTTTATATTTCCAATGAATATTTATAGTCTAAAATTTAACTTATATAACCCCATGTAATAATTTTTTTAGTAAAACAACACATGTTTGTGACAATTTAATTTTTTACTTTAGATAAAAAGAAATTAATGTCATTTTCCTACCCAAGTGGCTCCATGGGGTCCCCAAGTTGACCCATGTATTTTCTTGGTCATCCATGACTCATCCAATAAGGTTATGACAAGTGTAAAGGTAATTTCATATTTTTATAATATCATTTTTACCTTAAATTTCACTAATTACCATTAATCGCGATTAATAAAACTGAAAAGTTACTATTCACCAAAAATTATTTTCATCCTATTGAACCACATTTTACTTCCTAATTTCAACCATGTATGTCGGATTTTTGAAATTCAATTTGTAGAAGCATTAAAGTTTCATTTAAACAAGAAATCGGTTTTTTAACTACCACTTAGTGGATTCACTATTCATCAAAAATTAAAGTTTTTCAGCACAATACCAAAAATTCACCCTAAGACATAACTGATATTCTAAATTCAAAAATTATGTCTATTTTACCAAATTCCAAACATTTAAATTGGATTAATTAATTTCATAATTAATTCCCGCTGTCAAAACAAATAGCGTGTTTTTAAGAAACGATATCAATCAAAGGATTGACAATTGTTTTTGTCCAATTTCAAAGTTAAATTACTTCTAATGATCACCATTGGATAAAATGGTAAAATTATATTAAAATTATATATTAAAACCACTCAATAGTGTAATTTATCACTATAAATTATTTTGATTAAAAATGTTGTTTTTAAGTATTTTTCACTATTCATCAAAAATTGGAAGTTCTCGAAAAAGTACCAAAAATTCAACATAGGATAATTTTGATATTCTGAATCCTAAAATGAAGTCCATTCTGAAATATAAAATTTATATAATTTCCAAAAGAGGGTATTACTATTCATAACGGCTACATTGATTGGTCATGGTGTGTTAGAATCTCGAACTTGCGTACAATGCAAGATATTGCATTAGTGAAAGAAAAGTGTACCATGGAAGCTTGGGGTGTTACATTATCCCCTCATTCAATAAATTGCATCCTCACAATTTGAAATTGTTCTTCAAAAATAAAAGGTTGAAAGTAGAAAATACCGTTCTCAAAAACCCACATCAGAAATAAGGTTAATAAAATTTATTCTTAATAAGTAGGAAAGGGAAATGAAAAAGTCACCACCAAATTATGATCTCGATTAGAAGAACATTGGTGGAAATTGGAGACACATAATTAGAGGGAAAATGTAAATATTTACAGGTAGGGATTGAGGTCATCAATCACAAACAAGTGTAAAATTGAGGGCCTCAAAGCCTTCAATCTATGGTGATTTAAAATATCATCAGTTCAACAAAACATAAGGTATTAGGATAACACATTTTTTTAATATCCCTTTCCTAATGTTTAAGAATTAATTTATTCATAGAATAAGAGATAGGTGTATATATATATATATACTTGACAAGTAGAGTTTCAACCTTCAACTAATTTCTACCACAAACTCATCTTTCCCTCAAAAAGATAATAGAACTCAAAAATTATATATTTATCCTAATCGTAAAAGGTTCCAAATATTAACACATACCATTTAGATTAGGAAAACTATTTTATAATAACCAGGGACTTTTTTTAGGCTAGTGGTAGGTAATAAAGGCATATCGCACTATGGTTGTGGGTTCGATTCCTATAGCTTTTTCCGATGTGATGGGTTATCCCACAACCTGCAGGTTGTCCTTTTCCTAAAACTATATTATTATAATATTCGAAAAATAATCTTCAAAAATGTTTTAACCTAAAACAATATTATCCAAAGTCCAACTTAATCCATTCCAACCTTTATAGTTATCCAAAATACCTCTATCCAGACTTTCTCTAAAAGGTCTGTAAATTCCAAAATCAATCGTAACATCAGATTCCCAAAACAAAGTAAAGTTTATCTTATTGTCACATAATAAAAATATGATTACCTTCATCATATTAAAACCTTAATGAAAACAAAAAGTACTGAAGTACAATCCTTATATATATCACATTATTCTTATAACCAGAATATAATCCATGAGTCCAAAAGTACCAATACATTAATTATTCTACTTCAACTGTAGTAACAACATAAGATTGTCCTTGATCCCTTGGCCTTTTCTGAGGTACGTTTCCCTGACTCTTAGGAAATTCATTTGCATAGTGCCCCATTTCCCAAAAATTATAGCATTCAACATTAATAGCCTCTTTCTTTCCCTTGCAATCACGAGCCTGGTGACCTTTTTCTCCACATTTATAACGAACTCTCGTTCCTTTTAGGCAAGTACCGGGGTGATTCTTCTCACAATTATCACATAATAAAAAATCATTCTTTCCCTTTTTCCCTTTATCTGTCTCTTGTTCCCCCATTCTCATCTTCTCTTGCTTTACTTTATTGTCATAAGATTTAGATAATTCTTTTCTGTCTTGATAGCACACGAGACTATATCTTCATACATTGAAAAAGATTTTGATACCAAAGATCAACGGAGAAACAATTTTAACCCATCAAAGAAACTATCAATATTACTTCTTGGGTTACGTTTATAATCTATTGCAGGCATCGCTAACCTTGTAAAGTTAGCCTCATACTTTGCGACATTCTCATCCTCCTTTTGTCTCAGACTCAGAAATTGCCTTTCCATGTGTGCTCGATGGTCATGGGGAAATTATTTTACTAAGAAAATATCTTATAACTCTATCCATTCCATACTTGATACATCTTCATCTTCCTTTTTATTTTGAATCAATGACCACCATTGATCAGCATCTCCAGTGAGGCGTTAAAATGCCAAGATAACCTTTTCCCTTTCACTACTCCACAAGGCATGGAATATTTTCTCTAAGGAATTTATCCATTGCTCAGCTACAATGGGATTTGTACTCCAATTTAAAGTTGGTGGTTTTTGCCTCATGAAGCGATCTATGATTTATAAGAACCCAGATCTTCGTTTCAGGTATGTTTTTCCTTTTTCTAGAGTTTTTAAGAAAAGTGAATTTTCTGGAAATTTTCTAAGTACACGTAGGGTACTCTTCTCCGACTCTAAGACGTGTTCTGGTCATACCCGGTCCACACACGCGGAGTGTAGGGGTGACGCGGAGGCCTATTTTGGCGTAGTATGGAAAAACCTATTACACGTCGTGTACTCTAGAAGTACACACCGTGTACTCTAGAAGTACATGCCATGTACTTTTGTTTTTTCGTTAAATGCACTGGGGTCGTGCCTAACACAAAGAAACATCTTCTTCTCCAGTTTACGTCCGTCCAAAGCGACCCATACGACCGAATCTTCCCTGAGCTCCCACCTCACCGTCCGTTCTCCAATTTGGGCATGGTCTAATGCGCAGGAAGCACAACGGTGAGTTATTTATTCTTCTTGATCCTTGTTTCTTGATTCCTCCTTGTTTTCAAGATATCGTAGGTTGATCGTTTTGTGCATTTTATCAGATCTACGTCATTATAATAGGAATCTGTCATCATGGTTCATGTATATCGATCTCCTAGGATTGAGGTAGGTGTTTTGTTCCTTTCTGTAGAAATTCTTTGAGTATTTTGTGAAAATCCCACCAATACCCTTGAACGGGGTATTGTGTGTTTCTTGTTTTTCCCTTGTTATTGCTTGCTTTTATTGATTGCATGAGTAGAGGTAAATGCTTGTAAATTTGGATAATTTATACTGCGTTCATGTGATTTTCCTTAAATGTTTTTCTTATTAGGAATTTCTACAGTTGCCATGCCTAATTGTAGGATTTTGGATTGTTTCCTTGTATTGTTGTTGAGCCTTAGTTGATAGCCAAGTAGTTCTTGAGGTTTACGTGCACGATGCACGTGCGCTGAGCATGTTTAGTTTCACTCAGGACTATGAGAACCTAGAGTAGTAGACCAAAGGGAGAATTGATGGAAGGGATTCTCTAGAGTTTCTTTTAATTACGATGCTAGACCACAGGGGGAATTGACGTTGAGTGCTTCCTCAGAGAGTCTGTATTTCCTCGACGCGGGACACAGGGGGAATAGATGATGAGTGCTTCCCCAGAGATCCTTTAGCACGATACGAGACTATAGGGGGAATTGATGGTGAGTTATTTCTCAAAGAGACTATTGATTTTATAGATAAACCAGAGGGGTGAGACTGTGTGTTCCTCCTAAAGGGTTGCTAGTACTTATCGGTTGAACCATATGGGTTATTCTATGAGAGCTACCCAGAGGGTTACCTTCTTCCTTCTTGTTACTGGCTTTTACTTGTGTACTCTGTTTATTAGAACTGTGGATTGTAGCAGCTTGTGCTTTCTTATTTACTACTTCTTGTTTTATTACTAGCCTTGTATTCATTGACTATTAGCCACAAATCATTGGGTGATTTTCTACTGGGATTGTATCTCACACCCTATTTGGGCCATGCTTTAGGGCCCAAGCAGACTATGTTGCTGCAGGTATAGATAAGGTCAAGCGCCCTGCTACTTCAGGTTCTTGATTGCACTGGAGCTGGAGAGCATGGGGCCGAGCCGGGGCTCGCGATGCTAAGGAGTTTATCTTGTTTTCCTTTTCAATTTGTTTTTCAGTTGTACCTCAGCACGTTGTTGTGTTTGCTGTTTTCCTTAGATACTTGTACTTGCTACATCATTATTGTCATTTTCTATATAATTATTATTTCTGCCATTGGGTTCTAGTTGTTGCATGATGTTTACTACTTCCGTTGTTTATTGTTGTATTTCTTACCTTGTATACCTTACCGAATGAGGGCATAGTTTCCCCAATAACTTACCAAGGCCCTCACTGCTAGTCGGAAGCCTTTAGCATTTGGGGGAACGCTCTTGAGGTCATGTGGGGAACCGGGTATGGGGCACCAGTTTAGGGGCTCGGATTTGGTTCGTTACAAAGTGGTATCAGAGGAGTTCTTTTCTCTTTATTTACTGTTTGGAGACTTTAGCTAGGGATAGGATGGATTTGGTACTTGTTATTAAGCTATTCTCGGGAGTATATAACTTGTGTACAAGGAAAGGCTATACTACCTCGTTAATTGCAGTTTCCTAGTTTTGAGTTTTTATGGTTGATATGTTTTCACCTAGAGTGATTCACATGACTTGTGCGATTATTGTTTTGATATTTTGGTTCTATTTTTATCGCAACCCGATGAGATGAGGTCATGCCATCTCATGCATCATATAGGCACTTGTAGAATCACATTCCATTCATTCTTTCCTTGTCATATAGGGTGCATTAGCGATTTCATGCTGTTGTGATAGGATTTGTGTAGATTATGCATGTTGTTGTGATAGATGTTTGATAGATTCTCTGCTGTTATATTAGAAAACTTTTGTTTGTTCCTTACTTAAAATGAACGCCAAATTTTGGTTCTTGAGGTGTTATGGGCCCTCATTAATCGGAATTTGGTGGATCATGATCCTGTTTTCTCTTGTATATTACTATGGGAGATTCCAAACATTGATTCGTGGGGAGATGGGCCCTCACGGATCGGAATTTGTCACCTATTTGCCTTGTTTTTAGTGTTTCTGGGAGTCTGAGCAGTTTCTGAGCTACTACCCAAAAAACCCAGAATACACGGTGTGTACTAAAGTAACATCGGGAACATGCCGTGTATGGCAGGTACAGGTCGTGTAAGTTCAGAGTCGTGTAATCGGCCATGTCACTAACAAAACAGGTTATGGAAGCTCGGGAAGAACATGTCGTGTCCATGGGGAACACGCCGTGTAGTCCTGTCCAGGTACCCGACTGTGTCACGAACAACACGGGTCGACGTTACCTTCTTTTCCACATGTCGTGTTTGTTCAGAACATGCCATGTAGTCTTGATCAGGAACACAGCTGTGTCATGAATGACACAGGACGATGTCACCTTCACCTATACACGTTGTGTTTGTTCGGAACATGCTGTGTAAGGTTCATCCCTGTAGACGTCCGTGTGTCTAACAATATGGGACGTTGAAACCTTGTCGAGTACACGCCGTGTTTGTTTAGAACACGCCGTTTAGTCTCGGGTTAAGTCTGACGGTGTGGGTTAGCCATGTAAAGAGACCCGAGCTGGGGAATAGTTTTCAAGTACACGTCGTGTGTTGGGTCAACACGCCATCTAGTTTGAGGTGTTACACGACTTATAGGGTAGGAGTACATACCCATGTCAGTGGATTAAGAAGACATGTCGTCTAGTTTTTATATATGTCGTGTAGTCGAGTTTTGTAAACTTGTGTGTTTTCCTTCCCCTGTTCCCATTTTGTACTCTTGTGTTCTCTGTCCTTGCTTTTCTAATCTAAGATGTGCTTTTGATCTTTTAGAGCTATGCCTCTGAGATGTCCTCCGGTTGTTTGTCTGTCGTCAGGCAGTGATCAGACGCCAGATATGGATGATCATAGACTTTATGCCGATCCTCTAGTCGGGAAAGCCTTGGCATCGGTTGTTGTACAAGTTTCAGGAGCGGATATACATTTCAGGGAAGGTTTCATGAGGATGATGCAGACCTTCCAGGGAGCACCACCTTCTGCCACGACTATGGAAGACCTGAAGCAAGTTTTTCAGCAGCAGCATCCTCCCATGTTCTCGAGGGAAGCAGGACCTCAGGCTACAGAGTCCTGTATAGAAGCCATGCTGACCATCTTTGGCCATCTGGAGACGCCTCCAGAGAGGTGGGTCAAGATCGCCAACTACATGCTCTGAGAATCCGCCAAGAGGTGGTGGGACGTGATCTCATAGGCGGGTCAATAGTAGGTTATGGCTTGGGAGGAGTTCCAACATGTGTTTTATGACTACTTCTACCTAGAGACCCTGAGGGATGACCGAGCCCGGGAGTTCATGAGCTTAGAGTAGGGTACTCTTTCTGTGATGGAGTATTCAGCTCGCTTCATCGAGCTGCAGCGCTTCACACCCCTCTGGGATGGGAGTGGGGTGTTCTTAGTGAAGAATATTGAGGATGGTCTCAGGCGAGAGATTCGATCGCAAGTGAACATCTTCCAGCTGACTTCCATCACTTCCATCCTCAAGCAGGCACTGATTGTGGAGTGCAATCCGAGAGACTCCGTAGCTGTGAGCTAGGGCGGTTCTTCTTCCAGATCTAGTCTTCCTCCAGATGACAGTAAGAAGCGTCGTAGAGAGCCTACGCGTGGTGACCCAAGGAAGAGTGATGAATCTTCGGGAAGCCAGGTGACATGCTACCAGTGTGGTCGGTCAGGGCACACGAGGCCACAGTGCTAGAGGGACCCCATGGAGTGCCGATCTTTCAGCAAGATGGGTCACATTCAGCGTTTCTGCCAGGTTTTCTCACTAGCAGCTGGTGACTTGGGTTTTTCCATGACTCCTCGTTCAGGATTAGCCCCACCAGTCTCTCACCAGTCGGGGAACTGGAGTTCCACCGGCCGTTCGGGTCGAGGTGGAGGTCGAGGTCGTGGCGGTCAGCCACTAGTCCCTCAGCACCAGCATGGAGGTTCTGCTCAGAGTGGTATGCTAGGGGCCCAGGGCTGCAGTGTAGGCCAGTCTTTCGCCGTGGAGAAGACCTATCAGGATCAGGATCCCGACCCTTCTACAGTTTGAGGTACGATTTTAGTAGCCTCAGTTTCCTCTTCAACCCTTTTCGATACTTGTGCTACACATAGCTGTATCTCTTTTTCTGTCGTGGAGATCCCTGGACTCTGCATCTTTTCTTTTGCCGACTCGTTGACACTAGACACACCTTTGGGAACGAGAACATCTAGTTTATCCCAGTGTAGAGAGTGCCCTCTCGAGGTTTCAAGGTATCTATTCTCATGGGATATCTATGTCCTAGAGATGACAGGATATAATGTCTTCCTCAGCATGGACTGGTTGATTCCCTTCCCGGAAGTCATCGACTGTTATCGCTGTAGAGTGAGTTTCATTTCACCAGAGGGCGAGTCCTTTCTTCATAAAGGAGAATGGGACGTTCAGGCGAGTCGGGCAGGACTTGAGCATCTTGGGCTAGGGGGGGTGACCGCCCAGATTTCTAGTCTTTATCTGGATGATCAGGGGACTCAACAGTTGGACTTTCCTCAAGTGGTGGATTGTTTCAGGGACGTCTTTCCAGAGGACTTTTCAGGTTTGCCTCTCGAGCGTGAGGTAGACTTCTCTATTGAGCTTGTGCAGGGAGAGGCATTGGTGTCCATTACTCCCTATAGGATGGCTACACCTGAGTTGAAGGAGCTCAAGAAGTAGTTGGAAGAGCTATAGGTTAAGGGTTTCATCTGACCCAGTACTTCTCCCTGGGGTTCTCCTGCCTTGTTTGCGAAGAAGGTAGACGGCACCCTTCGGCTTTGTGTGGATTATCGGAAGCTGAACCAGTTGACGGTCAAGAACTGATATCCCTTGCTGGGGATCAATGACCTATTTTATCAGCTTTGAGGAGCCTGGGTGTTCTCAAAGATCTATTTGAGGTCTGGTTATCATCAGTTGCACGTTAGACCATCGGATATACCTCTGACAGCCTTCACGAGCAGGTGTGGTCTATATGAGTATACAGTTATGCCGTTCGGTCTCACGAACGCACTGGCAGTTTTCATGGCACTGATGAACCGATTGTTCCATCCTTACTTGGACTCCTTCGTCGTGGTCTTCGTGGACGACATCTTGGTGTACTCTCACACTCGACATGACCATGCCACACATCTTGAGATCGTTTTGAGTACACTGAGAGAGCATCATATTTATGCTAAACTCTCGAAGTTCCACTTCTGTATGGATCAAATTCACTTTTTGGGTCACATTGTATCAGAGGCAGAAGTATCTGGGGACCCAGAGAAAGTGAGAGCTGTAGTTTCCTGGGAGCAGCCGAAGAATGTCTTTGAGGTATGGATATTCCTAGGGTTGGTTGGATACTACAGACACTTCATTCAGGACTTTTCTCGTCTAGAAGCACCTTTGACAGGTCTGACCAAGAAGGGGGTGAAGTTCGAATGGTCAGATTCTTCTGAGTCCGCCTTTCAAGAGCTGAAAGGGAGGTTGACATCAGCACCTATACTAGTATTTCCAGAGCTAGGAAAGAGCTACACTATTTACTGTGATGCTTCCGGTATCGGGATGGGAGATGTGCTTATGCAAGGAGATGGAGTCGTTGCGTACGGGTCTCGATAGTTGAGGCCACATGAGAGGAACTACCCTAGGCACGATCTGTAGTTGGCAGCTGTTGTTCATGACCTATGATTTTAGAGCAACTACCTGCTGGGAGAGTACTTTGTGGTCTTCACCGACCACAAGAGTCTCAAGTATATCTTCACTCAGTGTGATATGAATCTGAGATAGCTCAGGTGGGTCGAGTATCTTCAGTATTTTGATTTCGAGCTTGCCTATACACCGGGGAAGGGCAACGCAGTGGAAGATGCGCTGAGTAGGAGAACTCATATTTAGGCAGTTCAGGAGGCCAGCAGTGAGTGGCGACTTATGGCTCTGTTCTCTGAGATGAATCTGGAGGTGCATGACAGACAGGGATAGACCCTCCTATCTTCTGTTGCGATTACCTCAATACTACTTGATCGGGTACGGATGAGTCAACCATCAGACTCAGAAGGCTTAGTCATGTGGGAGAGTGTGTTAGGAGAGGACCCTCTTTCTGGATGGACAGTGGGTGAGGATGAGATGTTTCATTTCTAGGTATGTGTATGGGTGTCAGCAGACATACGCGAGGAGCTGATGCAGGACTTCCATTCCTCAGTTTGGGCAGTTCATCTTGGTGTCACCAAGATGTATCTGGATATTCATCCCCAGTACTGGTGGCCAGGTATGAAGAAGGATGTTGCTGGTTTTGTCATGAGGTGTTCTACTTGTCAGTAGGTGAAAGCAGAGCATCAGCGACCAGCAGGCCTTTTACAGCAGCTACCCATTCCAGAGTGGAAGTGGAACAACATCGCGATGGACTTCGTGACTGGGTTTCCGAGGTCACCTTGAGGGAATGATGTTGTTTGGGTTGTCGTTTATAGGATCACGAAGGTTTCCCACTCCTTGCCAATTAAGGAAACATTCAGTGTTGATGATCTGGGATGAATTTATATCCAGGAGATCGTTCTTCTACATGGAGTTCCACACTACATTGTTTCAGATAGGGAAGCGCGCTTTACCTCTCGATTCTGGCAGGGACTTCAGAAGGATTTGGGTACACAGGGACTTTTGACTACAGAATACCATCCCTAGACTGATTGCCAGTTCGAGCGCATGATCCAGTTGCTAGAGGATATGCTCATAGCTTGCATTCTGGACTTTGGTGGTTCTTGGGAGAAGAATATCCCTCTGGCGGAGTTTACCTAAAACAATAGTTTCCAGTCGACCATTCAGATGGAACCATATGAGGCTTTGTACGGTAGGCTATGCCGATCACCCTTATGCTGGCTGGTGGCAGGATAGGCAGCTTTGATGGGACCTCGTCTCGTTCAGAAGACCTCAGAGCACATAGAGCCGAAATGGAAGAGGATGGCTACAACGCAGTCTTGAAAGAAGTCTTATGCTGATCTGCGGAGGCGACCTATGGAGTTCGAGGTCGGTGATCAGGTTTTCTTGTGTGTCACACCGAGGTTGGAACACAAGAGGATTCGGAGACAGGGTAAGATTTCACCATGGTACGTTGGGCCGTTTGAGGTCTTGGAGAGAGTTGGGATGGTCGCTTATCGGTTGCAGGTACCCTAGAGGTACCGGGCCATGCACGACGTCTTCCACGTCTCTCAGCTCCGACGTTTCTTCTCGGACCCGTATCATGTCCTTTAGCCTGAGGAGGTTGAACTTGAAGCGGATGCGTCATTCGAGGAGAATCCTATCCGGATTGTCGATCTCAGTACGAAGGTTCTCCGTAGGCGGTCTGTCCCTCTGGTATGGGTGCTATGGCAGCACGGGCGAGTACAGGACGAGACCTGGGAGAGGGAGGCCGATGTACGATCTCAGTGGCAAGAGCTGTTCGGGGATTCTTCTTCTACGCCAGGTTAGGTAAATTCGGGGATGAATTTATTTAAGGGGGGTGTTTTTAAGAACTCGTATCTTCATTTCTGGTATTTTTTTCTTTTTTCTAGAGTTTTTATGTAATGTTGATTTTCTGAAAATTTTCTTAGTACATGCTATGTAATTTCTATGTACACATCGTGTACTCTTCTCTGGCTCGAAGCTGTGTGTTGGCCATACCCGGGCCACACACAAGGTATGTAGGGGTGATGTGGAGGCCGATTTTGGTGGAGTACAGAAAAACCTAGTACACACCGTGTACTCTAGCAGTACATGCCGTGTAATTTCTTTTTTATGTTAAATCCATCAGGCTCGTGCTTGACACACAGAAACATCTTATTCTCCAGTTTTCGTCCATCCGATGTGACCCATATGGCCGAATATTCCCCCAGATCCTGCATCGTCGTCCGTTCTTCGATTCTAGCACGGTCGATTGCGTTGGAAGCACATCGGTGAGTTATTCCTTCTTCTTGAGCCTTGTTTCTTCATTCCTCCTTGTTTTAACGATATCATAGGTTGATCATTTTGTATGTTTTCTCAGATCTACGTCATTCTAAGGGGAATCTGTCATCGTGGTTCACGTATATAGATCTCCTAGGATCGAGGTAGGTGGTTTGTGCCTTTTTGTAGAAATTCTTTGAGTATTTTGGGCAAATTCCACCAATACCCTTGAATGGGGTATTGCTTGTTTCCTATTTTGCCCCTGTTATTGCCAGCTTTTCTTGATTTCTTGAGTAGAGGTAAATGATTGTAAATTTAGATAATTTATACTACTTTCATGTGCTTTTCCTTGCATGTTTTTCTTATTAGGCATTTTGCCCGTTTCCATGCCAAGTTGTAGGATTGTGGACTGTTGCCTTGTATTACTGCTGAGCCTTAGTGGATAGCCAAGTAGTTCTTGAGTTTTACTTGGACGATGCATGCGCGCTGAGCATGTTTAGTTTCACTCAGGACTGTGAGAACCTATAGTAGTAGACCAAATGGTGAATTGATGGAAGGGCTTCTCCAGAGTGTCTTTTAATTACGATTCGAGGCCACAGGGGGAATTGATGTTGAGTGCTTCCTCAGAGAGTTTGTAGTTCCTCGACGTGGGCCACAGGTGGAATAGATGATGAGTGCTTCCCCAGAGATCCTTTAGCACCATACGATACTATAGGGGGAATTGATAGTGAGTGCTTCCCTAGAGAGTCTATTAATTTCTTAGCCAAACCAGAGGGGTGAGACTGTGTGTGCCTCCTAGAGGGTTGCTAGTACTTATAGGTTGAACCATAGGGGTTAGGCTGTGAGAGATACCTAGAGGGTTACCTTTTTTCCTTCTTGTTGCCGGCTGTTAATTGTGTACTCTGTTTGTTAGAACTGTGGATTGTAGCTACACTTTCTTTCATGTTTACTAATTCTTGTTTTATTACTTTCCTTGTATTCATTGACTGTTAGGCACAAATATTTGGGTGATTGCCTACTGGGACTATATCTCACACCCTGTTTGGGCCATGCTTTTGGGCCCAAGCATACTATGTTGTTGTAAGTATATATAAGGGCAAGCGCCCTGCTACTTCAGGTTCTTGATTTCACTAGAGCTGGAGAGCATGCGACCGAGTCGGGGCTTGCGATGCTAAGTAGTTTATCTTTTTTTCCTTTGCACTTTGTTTTTCAATTGTACTTTAGCACGTTGTTGTGTTTGTTTTTTTCCTTAGATACTTGTACCTGCTGCATCATTATTGTCATTTGCTATATAGTTATTATTTCCATTATTGGGTTCCAGTTGTTGCAAGTTGTTTACTGCTTCCGCTGTTTATTGTTGTATTTCTTACCTTGTATACCTTACCGAATGAGGGCATAGTTTCCCCAATAACTAACCAAGGCCCCCACTGCTAGTCGGCAGCCACTGGCATTTGGGGAAACGCGCTTGAGGTCATGTGGTGAACCGGGTACGGGGCAACAGTGGTGGGGCTCCAGATTCGGGTCGTTACAAGATTGATCCTCCAAGTTGCGGATCAGGGTGCTCCATACGAGTAAGGTTGTTATTCAAAACCTGAGTGAGTTGTCCCAATAAAGTGATAAGGTTATCAGCACCAGTTGTATCACCAGATCCATTATAATTATCTTGAGCAGGAGGGAAATCCCTACATGGAGTGTGTGCATTGATATGGTTTCCATTCCTTCCAATAGGCGCCATTTCTAAACAATGTCATTAACTAGATTAGTTTATGAATCAAAATACATAATTCCATACTTGTAAAACACTTAACATAAATTGAACTATTTATGGATATAATCCATAATCATAAAAAGATATGTTTTCCTTGAGGAACTATATACTCATAAACCCTTCATAATGGTTTGTAAAGAAATCGTGAATTATCTTAAGCATATCCCCCGGGAGTGTCATAACCAAGAGTGCATCAAGGCCCATTGTCGTGCACCAGTTCCCGTTCGAGTCTAGCTCAAAGCGGTGTTTTTAAGTTTTACCCCTAGGTACATCTGTGCCAAATCCGCCTCTGCCTGCTCATATCAAGACAGTGATTTATTGCTTGGGAAACTCACAAAATCTCTATAATACCAAAATTCTAAGAAGTTATTCTATAATAATCCTCAAAGTCTATCTTAGTGATATGTGATCTAATCATAGTTTATCTAAATCTATCTTTAAAGGATAGTACTAAACTGCCTCTGATACCAACTATAATGCCCTGACCCCAGTTACCCAGAGTCGGTGCATTATTACGTAACATTGGCATGATCACAAAAGATCAAGTCTCGAAAGTCCGATTAGTTTAGTATCCTTGGAAACACTAGATACATTCATAAATGTTACATTACATCATAAAGTGAAAAATCACAATAACATAGTCTCCATAATCCATACTCATATCCCCTTCAGACTATCCTTGTAGGTCAGTCATAAAATATTTTTTCATATCCTGGGATAATAAAACATTGAAAGGGGTGAGCTCAGATGCTTCGTAAGGATAACAATACAGCAGAAACTTTCATAAATAACCATAAATGTTTAAGTCAATGTATAACTAAAACAAAATCCTTTTAAACTTGAACGTTATCATAATATGTTAAAAATAAAATGAAATAATGTCATTTACTTATTCACATGGATATTCTACTAGTCGAATAATCACATGAAATATCAATAACCACTTTCAGAATGATGGAATGCATAATGCCAGACTATCATAACCACGTAGCCAAGGCCTCGTACCAAGACTACAAATAAGATTTTTTCAAGGCCTCTTGCCAAGACACTATTTT
Source organism: Viscum album (assembly GCA_963277665.1). Taxonomy (NCBI): domain Eukaryota; kingdom Viridiplantae; phylum Streptophyta; class Magnoliopsida; order Santalales; family Viscaceae; genus Viscum; species Viscum album. Next base: position 1,101,383,830 of record OY728133.1, on the reverse strand, counting down.
GTCTCATGAGTCCTACTGATGCATCGAGGAGCTATAGCGGGTTCCACCCGTCACTTATTAAGTCCAATTCACTCCTCATATGAACAGGTTTAAACATATCATAAACCATAACATAATCATATCACATAAAACATGTATAAAGGAAACATAAAATTTCCACATTTCAATCACAAGATTTCAAGACAACACATTGATATAATAAAAACATTATCAGAACCATTTTCAATACCAAAATAAAATAATATTAAAACTTGGTATTTATTTTTCATTTAAAAAAAAGTTATAGCTTGTAGAGGAAGTCAAAACTCAAATAATGGTCACGGCGGCGGAGAAGTTGTTGCCGCCACATACGTAAGACAAAACATTCCTTTTTTCATTTAGTAAAAATGCTTCGTATAAAAATATTCCTTTTGAATAATAGTGAATGTCAAAGGGGTTTATACACTGTATAAAATAAAGTTGTGTATAAAACAAAAATATGCCTCAATGAAAGGAGATTGAGACGAAGTTCCTTGCGTAGATAATTTTTTAAATAAAATAGATATATTATGTGTATTCACTATAAGTACACATAAAGAAATTAAAAATAAAATATAGGACATAATAAGATCAAGACATAATCTGAAAGTAGGAGATTAACCCAAAGAACGGAAATTGGGTTAAGAAGTTCTCTTACCTTGTGTCCGACTTGACTCGATCATTCTTTAACCTCCTGAATAATATACTAGATTTAATTTATAATTGCTTAAGAACCTTTTTCAAGTTCATTATTCCTTTTATATCACTTATTACCATGTTATGAACATTATGTAATTATTTAAGTTAATAACCGTCGTTTTTTTATCTTTGGTACTTGAGTCAAAAATAAACTTCTTATAATTACAAGTTGTTCATGTGGTAAAATATCCATTATATCTAGAATTATATTCATGATGCATATATCATATATATCATACATATCCAGTATATTCATTCATTTATAATATTACATAACATTTAGAGGTAAGAAATGAAATGCACCGTTCATGGAGACGGCAAGTCGTACGTACGCATGAACGCTACTTTCATTTCTATATCATATTTAATGGAATGAAATCATAATGATATAAAGTTATATTATAATTCCAGTATAATATCATATATAATATTACTTACTCCATCCATTATACGACCCACATATGTCATTGACGATTCAAATCACTTTGAGGGGGCGGTAGTCCGCACTTCCTAAAATGAAATTATCATGTTTACCCATAATGGAAGTCATAATGGTATGCCATAAATAAAAAATAAAGAATAATAAGGAATACATAAAATTAATATATATCATATATAAATATAGGTACATCTTAATGGCCACCATGAGAGGTGTTAAAAGAATATTGAACAATCATTGTTTCGTGAGGCAGTAACTCGCCACCCACAGAAACAGCAAGTTATTAAACCATTTGAGGAAGGTGTGTGTATGTGTAACTAAAATAATTCCCATAAAAACATACTAGTATATTTAATATACTGGTTTTTTTACAAAATAAAGTAATAAAAATATTTTATGTGTTTGGAGAAGCAAAATAAAACAAAAGAACATAAGAGAAGACATTACCATAAAATCGGGTAACTATTTTTGATTTGAGCCAATGGATTCCTTGGGAAGACTTATGCCCAAAGTGAGGCTTCTAGGAGTAAGAGAGGGAAGTTGAGAGAGTATTGAGTTTGAGTTTGTCCGAGAAAAATGGCTTTGATGGTGTGAATAAGGCGGTAGATTTGGGAGCCTTTTATAAGAGGAGAGGAGGGGCACTCTTGGAAAGTCATGAAATGTCACATTATTATGGGGTGATTTTCGGATTTTAGTGGTCATAAAATTATATTTTTTGAGTCTGAGGTGATAAGGTTTCGAAATCTTCCCATACAATAGGTTTTTGACAAGTGTAAGTCATATATTGTACATTATCTTTTCATTTTATTTAAATCGTTAATTAATGAGGTAATCGCTGCATCATCATGGTGTCATAAACAATTTAATTTATTTAATGTCAAAAAATTATAAAAAAAATATCATGATGTAGGAAATAATTTTATATTTCCAATGAATATTTATAGTCGAAACTTTAACTTATATAACCCCATGTAATAATTGTTTTAGTAAAATAACACATGTTTGTGACAATTTTATTTTTACTTTAGATAAAAAGTTATTAATGTCATTTTCTTACCCAAGTGGCTACATGGGGTCCCCAAGTTGACTCATGGATTTTCTTGGTCGGCCATGACTCATACAATAAGTTTAGGACAAGTGTAAAGGTAATTTCATATTTTTATAATATCATTTTTACCTTAACATTCACTAATTACCTTTAAACGCGATTAATAAAACTTAAAAGTTACTTTTCACCAAAAATTATTTTCATCCTATTGAACCACATTTTACTTCATAATTACAATCATGTATGTCATGTTTTTTAAATTAAATTTTTATAAGCGGTAAAGATTCATTTCAAAAAGAAATCTGTTTTTTAACTACCACTTAGTGGTTTCATTATTCATCAAAATTTAATGTTTTTCAGAACAATACCAAAAATTCACCCTAAGCTATAATTGATATTCCAAATTCAAAAATGTTGGCTATTTTTCCAAATTCCAAACATATAAGTTGGATTAACTAATTTTATAATTAATTCCCGATGTCAAAACAAATAGCGTGTTTTTAAGAAACAATATCAATCAAAAGATTGACAATTGTTTTTGTCCAATTTCAAAGTGAAATTACTTCTAATGATCACCATTGGATAAAATGGTAAAATTATACTCTAAATATACTTTAAAACCACTCAATAGTATAATTTATCACTATAAATTATTTAGATTAAAAATGTTGTTTTAAGTATTTATCACTATTCATCGAAAATTGGAAGTTCTCGGAAAAATACCAAAAATTCAACAGAGGCTAATTTCGATATTCCGAATCCAAAAATGAAGTCCATTCTAAAGTATAAAATTTATATAATTTCAAAAGGTGTTTATTACTATTCATAACAGCTACTTTGATTGGTCGCGGTGTGTTAGAATCTCGAACTTGCGTACAATGCAAGGTATTGCATTATTGAAAGAAAAGCGTATCGTGGAAGATTGGGGTGTTACACTAAACCTATCACTTCAAAGGCGTACCTACAATTTTTTATATGAGGATGAAAATATTTTTTTACTTTACAATTCATATTCATACTAGTGTGAATCTTTAATAGTGGAATTAATTTTATCTCTTACATCAAGTGAACCCTTGATCTGATGGGGTTTCCTCATTCCATGGTCAGAATCCTTAAAGGTAATGGGTTCATTTTAAATTTCAAAGAAACTAGAGAAATATATTGATGTAGGAAAATATTATTTTAGGTTGTTTCTGGTCACTTTATGTAGGTTTATCGATGGTGTTCCACCTTTGAGGTGGCGAGTTTCGGGTGATGAGGAAATGGTCTAATGAGGATCATCACTCGTCCCTTTTTCTAGAGACGATTTCCTATCAAGTTTGTTATTTCTTTTATTTCGACCCATTTTTCATAATTATATTTTAAAGGGAGGTTATATTAACCCCACGGGGACTTGGTAGTGCATCCTTTCTATATTGGGAAAGAAATACCACTATCATATGGTCCCAATGGGCGATTTCAGGGGATCAAGTACTTGTGAAATGAGTCCTTCTTGGATATAACTTCCATGGATGGTCTCCAATGGGTTTATTCATGGATCCAGAAACACCTAACGTCCCTAGTATCGAGGATTCATGGACTTGCTTTCCAAAGACAGGTGCTCATTGATTTATGATTTATTCAACGACACTCGAGGACTCTATTGGTCGATAGGATGGGAAGTCAGGCTCACTACACCCTTCAGGGGGAGGATTATTTCATATTCCAAAATTATATAATAGATTTACATCATTTTCATATGTTTTTTAATCCTTCGTTCATTCCCGAAGAGTGTGTCCACGGGCTACCCCAGGTTTGCAAGATCGTCATAGGCATTCATATATTTGATGCTACGAGGTACTGCTAACTTGAGCCATAAAATAAATCATTCTTGATTTTATCATCATCTAGGGTGATGGAAGGTGATATGATGTTGGGATCAGACCCATAATATGGGTTTCCTACATATCCTCAAGAGAGTAATTAGTACCAACGTAGTTCAAAACGACTGGGACATACGCATGGATGCTGCTCATTCGAGGGGGTATGACTATGTGAACCCTTTTTTTGGGGAACACTTTTGAGAATGGGCCTTTGAGTAAGCATCCTACGTGTCTTGGCCTGGTATAGAATCAGATATATCATAGTTCATACTATTTGGGATTACGCATGGGAGCTACCCATTTTAAGAGACATGATTGGGTGAACCCTATATGGGATGGAACCCTTGTGTGATCGGGCCATCAAGTAGGCATCCTATGTATCCTGGTTTGATTAGGAATCAGAGTTATCATAGTATATATTTTTGGATGTTGTAATCTTCACAAACCTCTAAGACCACATGATTCATGATCAGTGTGAGGAACAAGAGGGTGTGAAAGATTCAAAAAAAGCACATGCTTCCTCTGTTGGTAGTGGGAGAGGGAAAGCCTATGGTGGATTAGGTCGGGGGCGACCGTGGGCATGGGCACAGAGTGATGAACCTTTTAATGTGAAATGAAATTAAATTTCATGTGTCTTGGCCTCATAATATTGCGGACTTACCTCTGTGGGAGGGCCTTGAATACATTCTAGGAAAGGGGAGGACTTTTGTCCTCGTCAAAGGAGAAGTGAACATAAATCCTTCGACTGATCACTATTCCACATTGAATAGAAAAGAAAGCAATCAATATTAATCCCTAGAATGGTAAGGTTCACGTTTTCATCCCAAGGTTGGACTCTGAGTTACCATGGGAATGTAGACCCATATGCATTCTCGATGCCTAAATCATTGTGGGGAGAGCCTTCGTGACTCCGCTTACCATGGGTATGTAGACTCAATGGGTCGTACTGATGCACCCGATGGTCTGATCATACAGGTTCAATTGCTTTGGAGGAGGCTTTGTCCTGATGCTGTAGGATTGGTTTTCAGAGGGATTATGGAGGACTGGACAATAATGGATGGGTGAGGTTGGAACTAGTGGAAATAATACCCAAAAATACCCCATTCTGCATATTTTTTTCTTAAGCAGGATGGGGGAGGATCTACAAACCATAGTGGTATGTGGGAAGAGGGTGTGTCCGCATATCGATGAGGTATGTGGGTATGTGTACAGACGACCATGTACTATAGTGGTATGTGTCCCAACACGCTGTTTTGGGTTCCTTTTGTGTACTGATGTAGTACGAGACGTTGGGTTCAGTCTACGTAGCAGGACACTACACGGAGCACCATATTAATTGAGGGTCCGGGGGATTATCATTCGTGAGGATTTCATCCATGAGAATTAGGTGGTTCACAATTCACTAATTAGGTTCGCAATTATCTTTTTGTTATTATGTTTCCTATTTTGTGGTTATCAGTCGGCAATACCCTCGAAGAGCATGATTCACAATTAGGGCATCATCGATGAATCTAGACTGAAGTGGTAATCTTCTCTGAGTTCTTACTTCCTACCTCTGAGTCCCCTTTAAGCTTTCATCATCCATCCCATCATCCTCCCCCTCAATTCATTAAGTGATCCTTTTATTGAGCATTGGGGGAATCATATCTATTGGGCATGTGCACCATTTGAGGAGGCCAATGCAGTGATATTCTGGCCTGCTAAGGACTCGGTAAATTCGGGGTTTGTAGAGTCTACAGTTCGCGAACCTGTTTCACAGAACCCTGTTGGATTGCTTCATTCAAAAAATTATAAGATCTCGTATTGGAACGTCGATGTCCTTCACATGCATGAGTCCTTCGGTGACACGGTTCGTAGTTAGCTGGGTTCACTGGCCATCGCTTTGTGGTCCAGCACCCTGTGGATCATTTCGTGTACATGTTGGTTTGCAATCCAAGAAGTCCATGAACATTTCTCGGTGATGGTATGTGGGCCACTTGAAATTAATTGAAAACTTTAATTCCTTCAAGTTTCATCGGAAATTTGAAATTCAATTTGAGTCCATTCACCTTTATGGACTTATAATAGTACTTACTTCTTTCTAAAAAGTGATTTTGGGGGTATTTTCTTCCCTTTCAGAATTTTCATGACCCTAGTAATTCCCCCCATTAGAATGGGGTCCGTTCGAAATGAAAATGAGACTATTCTGATGTAGAAGTGATCTTGAACTTAAATTGTTCACTATAAAACAGATGGGCCTGCTAGGAGGCGACCACACCTATATATAGGGTCCCATGTCATTTGTCTATTACCATTACTCCTGGAAAAAAGTTCTCTCGATTTTCTTCTCTTCCACTCCCTTTAGGTATTGCCCTTCTTGCAAAAATCTCATTTTTGAACCGCATTGTACATACCTCGAACCTATCTTCTCACAATTTCTCTATCCACGAACCATATTTTGGATTTTTTGAATAGTGCTATGGAATTTTAAAACACAAAATATGGATTCCGCATAGGATAACGCTACACTACTTGCGTGTACACATATCGAGTTTGAATCGGCGAACCGAACTCTAAGAATTAATAATTAGAATTTAAACTTTAATCCAAAACTTTTGAACATAAACCTAATGAGTCCTAGGTTTATGGTGTCCATTATATGTGGATCATGCCTACCGCATACCATTTCTAATAACAATATGCAAAGCGTTATGCAAACATATTATAAATCCTACAATGGATTATTTTTAGCCTTTATCCGAAAAATATTTATTATTCTAAATTTTTATTGGCATTTGGGTCTTCCTGTGCATATTTTATTGGATGCTTCACAGGTTGTGACAAAACCAACGAAGACAAGGGAGACCATGGTGGGGAATAGTGAGGATCATATTTAAGCCTACATCATTCCTCATGATAGCTTCTTAAAGGATTTATTGATGAAAAATCTCCTAGCCTATCCACTATCTATAAAGTTTCCACTTTAGAGCTTGGGTATCCCTAATGATGTTCCTCTGCTTTTGGATGACCCTGATACCCCTTCTATACTTTTAGAGGCACCGTAAGGATATGATCGCACCAACATTCCCCCAGCAGGGGAAGTCCTCGCCATTCTGATTTAGAAGAATGTCTTCATACTAGGAGGCTTGGAATGGACTCAAGGCAATCGTAGGTGTTGCGATGGTGTCCTAAGACTATGTGATTGAGAGTACCCATCCATTATCAAAATATCCCAAGAAAACCGTAATGGTGGGTGGAGCACCATGTGGAACCTATGGGCTGGAGGATGTTTCTCCAATCAATGGGCGTGGTCATTCTAGGTATATCAGACATGTTTGGATTCCCCCGACCTGTTGGAGGTGGTGGGCTTGTATCTGGTAGCCAAGGTTTCTCAGTTTTCAGTCTTCTCCCCAGGATAAATCCTTCCAAAATTGTTGAGCCTCTAGTGTTAATGCACCAAACCCTTCCACTTATTGTATGGGGAGGTGGGAATCACCTTATGGGATATCCAATATCTTGGAGGACTCTTTATCCTTGGAGAGATGTATGATGAGTTTCTACTAAAATCTGCTACTTGGAATGACACTGACCATGTGTCCCCCTTGACAAGGAGTTTATTGGTCATTATAGAGGGATTACTTGATCATCCCCTTTAGGCTCTCTCACTTATCCCATTTGAGGTGTGGATAGGGTTATTCTTGAAGGCGAATGGATCCAAGTTGAGGGATCAACGTAGTCAAACTCATCCATTCCTTCAATTCCACAAGACTCCAGGGTCATATTGTTCTACCCTCGAAACGAGAAGATATACCACATGGGGATATGATCTTTAGCCAGACATATCACTTTCTCTTAGATTATAAGGTTTATCTTCCATGTTTTTTAGTGGATGTATTTTCCCATCACACGATGTCTATATAGGGTTTTGGGCTGGTACTTTGATGATGGCGGCCACGATAGAAGAGGGTCGACCCATTAATTTGTCCCTTCCTAATCTTTCCTGGCTTTATGAGTTGTTAGGATAAATATAGAAAGGTAGGCCCCCACATTGTCTCTGCAGACAATTATAATTTCTGTACGGGTGGGTAGAAGAACACTTCCCCTGTTATGAATACCAACATACTGCAAAGGTTCTTCATTATGACTTTTAAACCTTCCTTCTTAAAATTTTTATAATTTTTCTTAAGACTCTAAGCGTTATTGATGCGGTTGGGTTACTGAACGATGCTTCTCGTTTCATATTTTCACTGCATCCTACCCCTCTTGGGTCGTTAAGAGGTGATAGGGACAGGTATTTAGAGGAATGTTTATATCTTATTACACTTCAATACAAGATTCTCACTGTTTGTACAGATCAAGTAGTCAATTTTTAGTCATACTTACCTAACCTATTTTCTCAGAAATTCAGATGCCTTCAACAAGACACACTTTTTCCTACTGGTCAATTAAGTGGAGAGTCTCATCCCATACTTCTTTGACAATTATGGCTCATGATGATGCATGAAGGTGCTTCTATGGAAGTTATCATCCCTAGACCAAAAAAATCCACACTTCTGTCATTGGAATATTCCCAACTATGGGCGGACTGTTACCCCAATGGGATGCTGAGAGAACCAGTTCTTCAGGTGCAGAAGCCTTTAACCATTCCCCACACTATCCTTACCCATACGACAATGCCACACATTCCTTCTACAGTGAAGACTGTGAAATCTACACCTTTTACTCATATCCCTCCATTATCCATGATGGATACACCATAAATTCCAACCCTCATGGTAAGAAGACGCTCAGTTCTCCATTAGAAGTGGCTGGGACAAGATTCAATGGTACAAACTATTTCAGTGGGGAGTTATTCTGACTTCTCTCCTCCTGTGGATATAGCCCATAACCTTAATGAGGTTGGCCCTTGTAGAGTATCACCGATCACCCCAGAAGTCATGGCTAGACCTCCACGTCTAGATCCAACGGTTGAGCCATCTAAGTTAAAAGAGAGTCCCCTATATTGGGTGACCTTTTTCAGGTCCCTTCCCACTCCTGTGATGACACTACCTACTTATAGACATGTTGCAACAAAGCAGGATCAAGGTACTAGGTTCGCAGGGAAGCACCAGATAATGTGAAAGTAGGCATGGTTCTGGTAATGTTTTCTTTCCACAGAAACACCTATGGCCAATTTTGCTGACGATACTCACAATTTTCTGCGATTATTCACCAAACTGGGCTTTGACAGCTTTGATTATCGAAACTTACACATCCTTATAAACCAAATTGTTATATCCCTAGAAGACATTTCCACCTGTGAGGACAATCTGGCCATGTTCAATTCCTCCCATTACCGGGTGGTGACCTTATGTTATGTTTTATAAGAATTAAATCATTTAATGGTTGAGGAGGCAAAGGCTTGCGATTCTGTGGAAACCCAAAATGAGAGTTTCGGGAGTGAGAGGCCCGAGTACAAAGGTTTAGGGATCAGCTGGCCTCTTCGCATGCCAACTATGAAGCCATCTAGAAGAAAGGGTGGGACCTTAAAGTCATTATCGAGCGGGTATGTCCGACTGTCAAGGCCCAAATTGAGGAGAGGGATTCTTTAGAGAAAACTATTGATGCCCTGCGGCAATCACCTTCCATCCTTTTGGAAAGGGAAAACTGATCCTTCTTGTAGTTCTATCCAAAATCATGATATGTACTCTTCCCCATTTTTTGATAGTTTAGAGAGACTCGAAACTGGGGATGCTCCTCCATTTTTGTTGAACTTAATGAAACTAATTTTTCTTTAAATAATTTTTTTCCTTTTCTTGTCATGTCAATTGATTATAATCAATCTTATAAACATCATTTTGGTCAGGTATTAATTTTAAACCATGACTAGTAAACTGAAATAATCGACTTGGGCTCTAATTTTGGGTTGATCTGCGGGGCTCAGCGGTCATAGTTCAACTATTTCTGAGGTTTTATGGAACAACTTCACAAAATTTATGTCTTTTTCATTATTACCCCAATTTTTCCTAAACCTTCTTGGCAGGGGATTAGCGGGCATAACATGAATTTTTCTTAGGCTTCCCTTTGCCGGTTTTCAATCTAACAAGCTACAAGACTCTTTTGATTTCTCAATGTTTTTAACAAATCGATACTTTACGTTTACCCAGAGGTACCTTCAGCTTATTTTCCCTCTATAAAGTATAGCTTCTTTTTCATTGGTAGTTCACAGTCCTGCAAAATCAAACTTATTACTAATTTTTTGGTTCGAACATCTTTGACCAAACTTAACTGAGTAGGGCCCCAATTTGGGATTGGTCCGCTTGGAATATTCTAATATCCTTCAGACATGGATTAGGGATTTTTCATGACCCTAGATTTTTGATTTTGGACATGCATGAGGCTCAAGAGCCGTTTAAGAAATACATAGGTAGTAAAGGACACTCCTGAGTATGAATTTTCTTTTTATTGAAGGCTATTTTTTATTGGAAAAATTTGTAGAGCCTCCAAGGGATGATGTGCATAGTCAATTACAGGTATCTGAAGGACATTTTCCTTCTATATCTGATAGCCTTGTGGGGTTATGAAACATTTTGAACTTATTTTTATGTTGGGAGCCATAGTGGGAGGTTGGCCTGAGTATTGGTGTCTGAAAATATTAGGGACATTCATATCAGCTTTGAGTGGGAAACCGTTCCCACATGGTTCTTACTTTCATGAGGAAAATCTGGTTAATGGTCAATTTAGTTAGAAAAAAAAATTTATTTCATGGGAATTTAGAAAGAGGAAGGTATGTAAGTTTTTATCCATAAGTTTTCCAAATTCGGGGGTGTAATAGGACATAAATGTTGTCTAAGTGTACGAAAACTAGAAAGGAATATCCTAAGAATGAATTTTACTTTTATTGATATCCATTTTTGTGGGAAACATATGTAGATCCTCCGGGGCATGATGTGAATAGTCAAACAAAGGTGTTTGCAGAACACTGGCATTCTGTATCCAATGGTTGTGGAAGATTGTAGAGATTTGTAACTTTCATAATATGGTTGGTGACCTTCGATAAATTTTGATTTTTAACATGAAAAGAAGCATTGTAACTGAACTTATTTGGTTGAAACCTAGAAATGAATGGGGGCACTCTTCTTTTGTATGCTGATCAACATCACGCATATGGATGGGGTATCCTTAGAAACCTCAAAGGGACCAGAGATGAATTGGGACCGTGTGTTTTGATATATCCAGGATGTGTGTAGGGAGAAAAATGTAAACCATGACATTGAGGGACCTTGGATCAGGAGGGATGGAGTGATGCTTGCAATCCATTGTGTGTACTAGGATAGGATAGGACTCTTCTGGGGAAAATTTTTCCTTTGGTTGACAACCATTTTGTGGGAAACATATGCAGAGCCTCCAGGGCATGATGTGCATAGTCAAACAATGTTTTCTATAAGGCACTATCCTTCTATATCATATAGAATTGGTGGCCTATGGGGATTCAAGATCACTTAGAGAATGGATTTTGGGGTTTGGAAGGAGTGTATCTGGACATATTGGGGACATTTGGCCTGTGATTTACTCATGAGATCATGTGTCCCTTACGTAGATCTGACTCATACATAGGGTGTGGTGTTCATCCCATCTTTGGGGTACCTGGTCATTTAACATCACATGACCAAGACGTGGAATTTTCTCAGGGATGGGAACTGTGACATACCTTTTAGGGTTATGCTGCTTGGACCAAATTACTGGTTGTTTCTTCATAATGTCACGGTTGATCTCTCGCTAAGATCCCTAAGCTCACTTGAGCTATTCTCAGGGTAATAAAAAATGTGAGGATTATGTGTCATTACCTAGGAATAACAAAATCAACATAGGAGTTCACTTTGGGCTTAAACCATTTTTATTTAGTTTAACATCGTATAGTAAGGATGGTTTTGGCCTCGCAGTTTAATGTCATGCGGTGAGGACATGATGTTGTGCAGTTTAGAGTCATGCAATGAGGACGATTACACTATCATAAAGATCTTTAATAGTTTTGAGTTAATCAAAATCTATAATTTCTATCATTCCTTAAATGTGAGTGTTGATTGAAGGTGTATACCATAGTCTCAGGGGAAACATGAATCAAGTGGAATGACATGGGTCTTGGAAGCCATTAGGCGTACTGAGATGGGAGAGGAATCTCCTTGGGATGAATTTTCCTTTGATTGACGACTATTTTTGTGGGAAACATGTGCAGAGCCACCGGGGCATGATGTGCATAGCCAAAACAATGGTGTTCGTAGGGAACTGACCTTCTATCTCATATTTCCTTGAATGATTATGGGGATCCATGTTTTTCCAGGGTATAGAGTTTGAAAAACAGAAAATATGTGGCTAGGAATGTAAAGAATACTCATACCATGATTAACTATGAACTACTATAGCTTCCACATAGTTTTTACTCATATGTGCAGGGGGAAGAAGGATATTATGAATTCTCATGAATGCGGGGCATGTGCGGGATCTTGTGATGTTGAGAGCCGGGACACACATAACTCTTGAAGAATTTTTCATTTTATCATCATGCGATTATGACATTTCATGGACTACTCATACAAGTCTGACTGATGCATGGAGAATGGGGAATTTCTTTATCGTGGTTTGGTCAGGATGCCAAATTCGGGCATTACTATATATCCTTCCAGGGCAGGAATCAAGCCACACATAGTTCTGAATGTTCCCTACAAATTTTTTCTCGATGTGTAAGGACATGTGAGGGCCTTGTTTTATGATGGTTGGTCTGGGATGACAAATTTGAGCATCAATACGTATCCTTCACAGGTAGGAATCAATCCATACATAGTTCTGAGATTTACCTTTACGGATCTGGATCGTTCCATTTGTAGGGAGATTTTTGTTTCATGTGCTTTGGGTTTCGGGTCTACCATATCTCCCTATAATTTGTTTGTATAAGATAATACTTAACACTGATCCTAAGATCACATTAGTTATACTCGATGTGAGAAAAAAGGAGTGGACATAGGTGTTCCTTCACATGTGTTGGGAGGTAGAGGATTTGAGGTATGCATTTTTTGGGTGGGAGATGGGCCAAGATAGAGGATCTAGGCATCTCTATGTATCCTACAAAGGAAGTAATAAATCCATATGTAGTTCAATGAGAGATCCTTCATTTTATTATCATGAAATTAGGACATTTTGTACCATGTAGTTTAGCGTCTTGCAATGAGGACATGAGTCACAGTTTAATGTCGTGTTTCAGGGATGAGTTCCTTAAAGTTTAATATCATGTGGAAAGGACAATGACTCGTAGTTCAAGGTCATAGAGTTTAGACCATGGCATGGTATTACTACTAATAGATTCAGGTCTTAGAGTTTGGAACATGAAATAGGGGTATTATAACTCATAGTTTAGGGTCATAGAGTTTGGACCATGGAGCTAATACCATTCATTTTATCGCCATGTTGGTAAGGAAAACAAATCATAGTTTAGGTTCTTAAAGTTTGGACTATGAAATCGGGGTATTGCTACTCATATTTTAAGGTCTTAGATCTATGACCATGACATCATAGTATTGCTATTACACAAAGTACTTCTTCATGAACTTGGCATTTGTGGGAGCTATGATGAGTTTTCTGTCCATCGATATCTGGTGTATGTTCCACTGGAATAGACACTATGTATAACATATGGTCCTTCCCACTTTAGGTCAAGCTTTGTGGGCTTCATCCTGAGTATCATCAGGGTTCTAAAGACTAACACCATTTCTTCTTCGAGGAAAGATAGAAGTCAAACCTTTTTGTTGAAGGATCATGCTATTCAATTTTGGTATATTTCCAAATGGTGTAAAGTGTGCATCCATTTTTTATATAGATGATCCAACTCATCAAACTACCTCTAGCATTGATTGTCCATGGAAATTTGATCACGAATGGCCATAATAAGTAATGGAACTTGGATTTCAATAGGCAAAACTGCCTCTTCCCCATATAGTAGTGAGTATGGGGTTTCTTGGGTGGTAGTGTGGGTTGTGGTCTGGTAAGCTCAAAAATAATGAAGGAGATTGTCTTGCCACGATTTCTTATCCTTATAAAACATATTTTAGAGTATTTTGGAAAAGTGTTATTGAAAGACTCTATCTTCACGTTGGCTACCATGTGATGGCGGGACGACTGGTTGGATTTGATTCCACACTCCTGGTATAGCTTGTCCAACATGGTTGAGCATAATTTGATGTTGTTGTCCATTAGTATTATATGAGGGACACCAAATCTGGTAATGATGTTGGCCTTCACAAAGCTAATTATATTTTTCACCCTGACTTCCTTAAGTGGTATGGATAAAGACTATTTTCAAAATATGTTGGTTGCTGTGAGTATGAACTTGAATATTTTGGTTGTAGCAGGGGGATATGAGTTGGAACCACATTGTGTATAAGGTTTTATTTGTTGTCAATAGTTGTCAATGAAGATCAAAATGAAGGAGATCAAGAAGTACTCCAATGAAATGGAGTAATGGAAGATCAAAATGAAGGAGATCATGAAGTACTCTGATGAAGTATAGGAATGGTAATTCAGACGATTGTTGTATTAATCATAAGTTCAAAGAACATGTGTCAAAGGTGATACATTGTTTACATCAATGAAGAATGTGAGGAGTAATCCATCAGAGGCTGATTAAAGAAGAATGGGGTTTTTGGATGAAGACCATGAAATTCTTCCTTATTGCATAAGAACCATGGGTTCTTGATGAAGACCATGTAATTACTCATGATTGCATGAGAACCATGCAAGAGACTTCTTGATGAATTGAATCATATGGTTTGAAATAAGTAGATCATGACAGTTTAAGAAGAAGACAATGTGCAATTGATTGGAATTCTAAGATGGTCGTGTGGGGATTGGAATTCTGAGATAGCCATTCACATCACATTGTCATAGATGATGATGATGATAAAGCTATGACTTCAAAGAATACATATCACAATAGTGGAGTTTGTGATAAAAGAAGAAGAGTTTATTAAGGATACAGATCACCAAGAAGAAGTGATTTTGAGGTGATCATGCTTGTTGACAAAGCAAACAAACGACATAGAAATTTGTTGAAAAAGAAGATTCCATGGTGGCATGTTGAGTTCGAGGACTGTGGATAATGATCCATGTTTTATTCAAGAAGCATTGACAATGTAACGGATGATCTGGAGGCAGATAAAAAGAGTAGATACAAGGTGACGTCGTTTCGCAGTGTTTGCCAAATTTTTGGTCCTGGAAATCGACAAATGAAGAAAAGTGGTTTTGGCAAAGGGACTTGCGCGTCGTGTCCTTGAAGGAGAGGAAACTTGTGCGCCATATGTTTTTCAATATCATAACATGTAAAAATGGCAAAGGAAAGAGGATCGCGCAAGTGTTGTGTTGGTCGCGCAAGTGACCTGCACGCCGTGAAGAGACTTGCATGCCCGTGCCTAGAAGGATTGGAAACTTGTGCGCCTATTTATTTTCAAGATCAAAACTTAAAAATATGGAAATGTAAGTATGGTCGCACAAGTATTGATGTGGTCGTGCTAGTGATTTGTGCGACAGAGGCTTGGGGAGATGAGTTGCGCGCCGAGACTTGCGCGCCGAGGGGTGACTTGCGCGCCGCCGCACAGGCTGACCAAATGCCTATAAATACTGGACCACCCCACCTCATTTTCCACGGCGTTCAAGACTTAGAGATTGTTTGAGCTCTCGTCGCGCATGTGATTGAACCGCGCTAGTGGTTCTTGGGTCGCACAAGTAGAGGTTGCGCGGTGGTTGTTGGTTGCGCACCCAAGGCAGTTTGGGAGAGAAAGGAAGTGGGCCTCGTAAGTTTGTAGTTTGGGAAGGAAGCATCACGCAGGTGATTTGGTGACACTTGCGTGCCAGTTTGGAGTTGCTCTCCATATTGAAACTTGTGCGCTGGGCTGGGAGAAAAGATCTAGGTGCTGTTGGAGTAGGTCTGTCTTTTTAGAGATGAACGAAAGCTGAATGATTGATCTATACCTTCAGTTCAACAGATGATGTATTCATTTCCAAAGACGGAAGAACAATGAACAATCTGGTTTTATGAATAGAAGTGGTACCGCACACGCATGACTGGTGTTTAACATCCTCATTGTGGTTTGCGAAGAGAAGAAGAATGATTCATACAACTAAACTCAGATCTGCATAGAAAGAGGGGAATATATCAATACACTCAGGTGTTAGTATTGAGAATCAAAGGAAGAGAAGAAGAAGATATAGTGCATTCCGTTATTGCACTAAAGTATAAGGTTGAATACAAAAGAGCATCAACTCGGGACTCTGATGCAAGCAAAGTCTCATGCTGAACAGTAGACAAAGACTTCAATGCAAATCTATTGAAGAGACCTTCACATCCATAAACTGAGCGGGAATTCACCAACGGAAGTGAGCCAGGGGGAGTCAACGGGAGTGACCCGTGGGACACAGTGAGCTATCCCTGAACCTTTTGTAAAGGCAGTGAGCCTGGGACAAAGTGACTGTTCCCGAACCATTGTAATCCACAACTAGTGAGGATTAGTGGAATTTGGTACGACAGACAACTTGTCGGTGTATGCTCCTTGGACGTATCCCTTAGTGGTTAACAAAGTAAAATTGTTGTGTTATCTCTTTGCATGTGAATGTTTCATTTCTGATCATATACATCATACAGGTTTAAGTAGTTCCTATCAACGTGGCAACAAGATCCAAAACTTTAAGAAGAAAAAGTTGACACCCTGATTCACCCCTCCCCTCTCAGGGTGTCCCGGGTTCCTACAAGTGGTATCAGAGCCAGGTTAACGTATGTTGGATATTCTCCTGTAATTATATTCATAAGAGGATTTGAGTTTCTTTCCTAAAGTCAACAATGAAGACCAGTCTTGATGAAGATTCAGTCACTTCTGAGCAGAAGTCTACATCTAGCAAGACCATGACAAACAAGAAAAGGAAAGAGAAGAAGCAACTACAGATGTACCACATATCCAAAGAAGATTTAGTGCCTTGTTCTCCATGCCGTTCCAATAAAGAAGAAATATCAGGCTTAGAAATTATCGAGAAGGTGGCTCAGAATTCTTCCAGAGGAAAGGATGAAATCCATAATTCACGCTTGGAGGAAAAACTCAAAACATATCTGCATGATATTCCTGAATAAAGGGTTTCTATTATTTGTAGCATATACCAATCTATGCAGGTTGAGATCACTCGATTAGAAAGGGAAGCTGACAATATGGAAAAGGGGTTGGAATGAAAAGTTATGGAAAATATGAAGCTCACCAAACAGTTGAAAGTCTTTGAAGAAAAAGAAGAAGTCAATAAGACTCTAAAAGAAAGGGTCGATGCACTTGAAACTGAGCAGAAGAATAGCAATGAAGTCAAGAGTTTTTGTTTGGAAGAAACTTCCATGAAATTCAGGGAACTTGCCTCTTTGTTACAAAACAAAGTTAAGATGCATGAAGATGAGGTTGAAAGATTGAATAAGACTTGTGAAGAGAAGATGATCGTGATTGAAGATCAGAATATCATCCTCAATATTGAGGGTCAAAAATTGGAAGCCTAGTTGACCAAGATTGAGAAAACACATATTGAGACATCACAAAATAATGAAATGAGTGATGATTGTACTCAATGTTCTTTGGAGGAATCTAAAGCTGAAATACCTCCAACATATGACAAGAAGATTATGAAAACTCTTGATTATCCACATCAAGAATCAGTTTCTGCTGGTACTCAATGCTCACTGGAAGATTATATTTTCTAAAGACCTCCAACATGTGATAAGAAGATCATGACTTCACTCATTGATCTATCAAAAGCAACTGAGAATGTGAAGGTACCATCCAAACCATCTTGTACTCATGTTTCTAAATACTCTCCTACAATCAGTGTAGTTTGGAAGAAAAGTTCTAAAAAATTATGGATGAGGAAATGTGAGAGAAGAAACCTTCCACCATGGATAGGGTGGATGAGAAGAAAAAGGAGGAAGCTGGTTCTTCAAATAGAGCACAAAATATTAAGAAGAAGCCCCAACAACCTCATACAGAAGATATGAAGAAGAAAATATTTGTGGGTCAATGTTGGTGCTACAACAGATTTGGGCATTGTACACTGGATTGTTGGTACAATCCCTTTAATGAAAAATAACAAAGAAAGACTACACCAAAGGGAAGAAATCCAGAGAAGAAGAAGCAACATTAGCAGGTCCAGAAGCATCTATTTACAGCAAACAGATTTTGAATGCTTGATAACATCTATGATGTATGAAACAGAAGTGGTCACAATGTAGGTACATGCACATCTCAACATGATTTCACTGTTGATAGGAAAATAAGACCTATGATGCCGTCTAAGTATGAAGCAAGTTCCTTCGGTAGAAACTAGAAGAATGGTGTGAGAACACATTTCTCCAAGAAGATATCAAGTAGGGAAGATGAGAAGACCAAGGATTTTAGATCCATGAAATTGAAGGGTCATTCATCCAAAAGAAACACTAAGTGGGATGAAACTCAGATGAACCCATGTGGAAGATCCAAACTAGCTGCAACAGTTCCAAATGACATATTGGTCATCTGGCCCGAAGATTTGAAAAGAATGAAGAAACTTGAAGATGAAAAGGCCAAGGCTGGTGACAAAGGAAATGAAAAACTTTCACATGATGAAGACACAGTGCATGAGAGATTTAAAACCAATAGAAACACACAAGTCAAAGAAGTTCTGTGTGATAGATGCAAGAAATCTGGTCACATTGAAAAAGGTTGCCTATCCTTAATACCAGATCCGGAAGCAGTCCTTAAGAGGAGTAACAATGTATCATTCATGAAGGCTGTTAAGAAGAACAATTCCTCACACAAAGTAGAAGAGACTGTGAAGAAATCCATGCCACATCAATAGATGTCAGAACATATGTTCAAATGTGCAGGCAGGAAGATTGGAGTGAACAGAGGAACTTGGTTGAGAAAAGAACCTCAACCATACATATCATGTTAATGAATCAAGGAGGAACCACCTTTTTCCCTTATTCATTTGTGTATTGTATTTGTGCAAATAATGCAGGGAATTGAAAGTGAATCATGATCTTAGGGGGAGAACCTGAGAATTAGTGAATGATATCAACACTTGAGAGCCAAGCTAAAGAAGTTTCCATCCTTAGTAGATTATTCAATTGATATTCAAATATTAAGATGATGAAGGATCACTCTTGATGAATATAATGAGGAGTGTTTCCCTTGAGGGGGAGAAAAATGAAGAAGCTTCCAAAATCAATGTTTCAATCAATATCAACACCACCTGGACTCAAATGTAGTTACTTTGTGAATTTCGTGAAGAATATGTCAATGGAGAAGGTATTCCATTTCTCAATCTATATACCTTGGTTACTCAGATCAAAGATCATTCTACAAAGGGGGAGCAACTTAATTGATCAGTGACATAAGAATAATGGATGTTCTCCAAGGTCACTTATCCTGCCGATTGCACTTGAATGTTTTTGATCTGTTTGTTGATGTGAGTGAAAAAGTTTCCAGTTTATTAATTGCTATCACATTTGATTTTCTTCTACCTGAAATAAAAGTTGTAAAACCATGAAGACGAAATACATGAGTTCTCATCTCATGTTGGTATCACGATCTGTGAATAATGGACAGCCTTGTTGACTTAATCAAATCCTCTTGTTTACTACATCGAGCATTGCTCAAGTAGACTTAGAGTGAAATGATAAATGATACACTACTTATGTATAAATTGATACCCTCTCTACCATGTGCTTTTTATTTCTTGTCAATAAGGGGGAGAGAAAGTGAAATGAATGTTTGAAAAGAAAAGTTGATTGAAGAGAAGATTCTCATTTTGACATTGACAAATTCATTTCAGAAGATGTATAAGGTATTGACAACAAAATAAAAAGGGGTAGATTGTTGGAACCACATTGTTTATAAGGTAGTATTTGTTGTCAATAGTTGTCAATGAAGATCAAAATTAAAGAGATCAAGAAGTACTCCAAATAAATGGTGGAATGGAAGATCAAAATGAAGAAGATCGTGAAGTACTCCGATGAAGTGGAGGAATGGTAATTCAGACGATTTTTGTACTAATCATAAGTTCAAATAATATGTGTCAAAGGTGATACATTGTTTACAATAATGAAGAATGTGAGGGGTAATCCATCTGAGGATGATAAAAGAATAATGGGGTTTTTGGATGAAGACCATGAAATTCATCCTTATTGCATAAGAACCATGGGTTCTTGAAGAAGACCATACAATTACTCATGATTGCATGAGAACCACGCAAGATAATACTTGACGAATTGAATCATATGGTTTGAATTAAGTAGATCATGACAGTTGAAGAAGAAGAAAATGTGTAATTGATTTGAATTCTAAGATGGTCGTGTGGGGATTGGAATTATGAGATAGCCATGCAGATCACATTTTCATAGAATATGATGATGCTAAATCTATGACTTCAAATAATACATATCACAATAGTGGAGTTTTTGATAAAAGCAGAAGATTTGCTGAAGGATACATATCACCAAGAAGAAGTGATTTTGAGGTGATCGTGCTTGTTGACAAAGAAAACAAACGACATACAAATTTGTTGAAAAAGGATATTCCATGGTGGCATGTCGAGTTCAAGGACTGTGGATAATGATCCACGTTTTATTCAAGAAACATCGACAAAGTAATGGATGGTCTGGAGGTGGACAAAAAGAGTAGATACAAGGTGGCACCGTTTCGCAGTGTTTGCCATGTTATTGGGCCTGGAAATCGACAAATAAAGAAAAGTGGTTTTGGAAAAGAGACTTGTGCGGCGTGTCCTTGAAGGAGAGGAAACTTGCACAACATATGTTTTTCAAGATCCTAACATGGAAAAATGGAAAAGGAAAGAGGGTCGCGCAAGTGTTGGGTTGGTCGCCCAAGTGACCTGTGCGCCGTGAAGAGACTTGTGCGCTAGTGCATATAAGGATTGGAAACTTGGGCGCCTATTTATTTTCAAGATCAAAACTTCAAAATATGTAAAAGGATGTATGGTCGTGCAAGTATTGGTGTGGTCGCTCAAGTGAGTTGCGCGACAGAGGCTTTGGGAGATGATTTGTGTGCCGAGGGGTGACTTGTGCGCTGCCGCACAGGCTGACCAAATGCCTATAAATACTAGACCACCCCTCCTCATTTTCCACAGAGTTCAGAACTTAGAGATTGTTCGAGCTCTCGTCGCGCAGGTGATTGAGCCACGCTAGTGGTTCTTGGGTCGTGCAAGTAGAGGTTGCGCGGTGGTTGTTGGTTGCGCCCCCAAAGCGGTTTGGGAGAGAAAGGAAGTGGGTCGTGCAAGTTTTTAGTTGGGGAAGGAAGCGTCGCACAGGTTCTTTGGCGACACTTGCGTGCCAGTTTGGACTTGCACGCCGAAGACTTGCGCGCCGTATTGACACTTGCGCACTAGGATTGGAGAAAATCTCTAGGTGCTGTTGGAGAGGCCCGTCTTTTTAGAGCTGAACGAAAGCTGAAAGATTCCTCTATACCTTCAGTACAACAGATGATGTATTCATTTGAAAATACAGAAGAACAATGAACAATCTGGTTTTATGAATAGAAGTGGTACCGCACACGCATGACTGGTGTTTAACATCCTCATTGTGGTTTGCGAAGAGATGAAGAACGATTCGAACAACTAAACTCAGATCTGCACAGAAAGAGGGGAATATATCAATACACTCAGGTGTTAGTATTGAGAATCAAAGGAAGAGAAGAAGAAGATATAGTGCATTACGTTATTGCACTAAAGTATAAGGTTGAATAAAAAAGATCATCCACTCAGGACTCTGATGCAAGCAAAGTCTCATGCTGAATAGGAGACAAAGACTTCAATGCAAATCTATTGAAGAGACCTTCACGTCTATAAACTAAGTGGGACTTCACCAACGACAGTGAGCTAGGGGGAGTCAACAGGAGTGACCCGAGGGACACAGGGAGCTATCCCTGAACCTTTTTCAAAGGCAGTGATCCTAGGAAAGAGTGACTGTTCCCGAACCATTATAATCCATAACTAGTGAGGATTAGTGGAATTTGGTACGACCGACAACTTTTCGGCGTATGCTCCTTGGACGTATCCCTTAGTGGTGAACCAAGTAAAATTGTTGTGCTATCTCTTTGCATGGGAATGTTTCATTGCTGATCATATCCATCATACAGGTTTATGTAGTTCCTAACAACGTGGAAACAAGATCCACAAGTTTAAGAAGAAAAATTTGACACCATGATTCACCCCTCCCCTCTCAGGGTGTCCCGGGGTCCTACAATATGGTCCCACAACATCCATACTGTAACAGCCCGAGATTTTATGAAAACTATTCTTTTTTTTAATTTTATTAATGTCTTGTGTTGTACGTTACACCAAAAGGAGCTTGGACAACACACATCCTTGACTTGCCTTGCATTACACGCAATTGCGACCTTCCTCGATAGCTTGTGTCGTACGCAATACCGAGTTTCACTAAACAACAATATGCTATTAAAACTAGCCGTTATGAATAGTAATAACCACATTTTGAAATTTTATAAATTTTATTTTTCAAAATGGACTTCATTTTTGGACTCAGAATATAGAAATTAGCCTAGGGTAAAATTTTGGTATTTTTCTGAAAACTTTCAATTTTTGATGAATAGTGAAACCACTAAGTGGTAGGTTAAAAACTGAATTTTGCATAAAACTTAATTTTACCGCATCTGTGAATGGAATTTCAAAAATCCGACAGACACAGTTGATATCAGTATGTAAAATGTGGTTCAATGAGATAAAAATAATTTTTTGGTGCATAGTAACTTTTTACTTTTTTTTACCGCGGTAAATAGTAAATAGGGTAACTAAGGGTAAATATGATATTAATATTACCCTAACACATGTCCTAATTCTATTGGAAAAGTTTAATTAGACCCAAAACAAACTTACGAATAAAATATGACCATTTAGGCCCACTTGGATGAGATTAGGACATTTATTATTAATTTATTTAAAGAAGGGTTAAAATAGTTAAAATCAAAGTTTAATAAGTAAATCATTTTTAATATGGGGTTATACATAAGATAAATTATACTATAAATATTACTTAGAAAGATAAAAAGATTTCCTACATAATGGTATTTTATTTATAATTTTTAGACATTAAATAATTTAATTTATTTATGACACAATGATGATGCAGTAATTATCTTATTAATGAAATATTGACATAATTGGTGTTATAAACACCAAAATAAATGTCATTTGAGGCTTTTTATGAATTCCACTAATTTTATAGGTTACTATGATATATTAATGTTGATTTAATCAACTTGGTTCGAACATATAATTTTTTTATGACTTTCACAAAAATCATATATCAAATAGTGTAAAAATTGACACAAAATAGTTTTTAAATCAAATATTATATTATTAATTGTTATTGTATTCCTAAAAATCTAAGGTTCGGCCAAATGACTTAGATAAGGATATATATATTAATAATAAACAATTTGGGGTTCTTTTGGCATGTTATAGTAAGTGTATTAACCATATAGTGAAAGAAAACAAAAAGACACGGTAAAAGTTAAATTATTTAACTTAGAGTTAAATCTAATTGATAAGGTTAAAATAATACCCTAAACTTGTCTAAATCCTATTGGTTGATAGAATTTCGACCCATACCCACCTTATCTTCGAAATAAGACCCTTTGGAACCATTATAAACCGATTTTGACTTTAATATAAAATAATATTTTGAGATATTTCTAAGGTGCCCCTCTCCTCCCTTATAAAAGGGCACCTCCTCCCTCTCCTCCTCACACCAATTTGAGCATTCAAGCTCGGCCAACCCCTGCCAAAATCTCTTCTCCACTTCCATAGTATCATCCCAGAGGTCCTGGTCTTCTTAAAAGACCAATTTTAGTTCCATAAAAGGAGGTCTCAAAGAAGCACTTCAAAGAAGAGGTAATATCCATTACCGATCTTTTCAATTTCTTTCTTCTTAAACTTCTTCTTCTTTAGTTGTTTCATGATAAAGTAATAACATCAGTATTACTTACATACTGATATGTTATTATAAATATGAAACAACCCTAATTCACCTTCTATCCATCCTACGGAAAAAGGAAATCCCCGCGCGTGCGTACGTACGGAATACTGTCTCCACGCCGTGGTGTAATCTATTTTTCCACCATCACTTTACAAGGATGGGTATAATGGTGTAATGAGTAACTATTTGTGATTATTATAAAGTAATATTGATACTGAAATAATATATATATACTCCAATACAGTTCCACGATCATAGGAACGATATCATCACTCGTGCGTACGTACGGAATACCGTCTCCACGATGTGATGCGACTCGTTCTACATGATCATCATTACATAGTAATTATATAAATGAATTGAATGAATAAATATGATATATGTTACACTAATACCATTCTGGATATAAGGTATCTATAACCTTAAAAGAAGAATAAGAATTTATTCGGCAAAACACGCATAAGAACAAAAGGCAATAAAGACCCGAGTAACAAGTAACAATGAAATATTACTAACAAGAAGCTAAGAATATGACCATATATGATATCATATCAATATGTATGATTCTGCAATAAGTCAATAACATTATTTAAACCATTATATAGTAGCTTCGGACACGTACAAAGCAAATCGGACCTAAGGTATGGGAAATATCACAATCTCATTTTTATCCGAGATTGTTTATTCGTAAGTATTTACTGGGGTGTATTTTATCATCCACATCCATGTTTCATCAATATGTAATATTATTTCCATCCACCTAAAATTGTTTAAATCCATTTTTACCCTTCGGAGAGTTTTTAGTAATATGTATGAAAGGAATCTTTTGTCGTTTTTCGTACGAGGTACTTTTTTTACTTTTCCGAAAAAAGTACGAAGAATGTTTTTTTTAACTTATACGGCATGAATGGATTTTTAAAACATTATTTCCAAGAAGATTCCTTTACAATTTTCATGTTTATTTTTAATCAACTTCTTTAAGTTTAAAATTTTATGACATGCTAAGAAAGGAAAAGTGTTTTTGAAGTATAAAGGATATTTTCCTCAAGAATGGAGTTCAAGTATTTTATCAAAATTATCTTCCATCTAAGATAATAAAAGGGTTCTCTTTTTATCCCTATTATTACATTGGTTTGATTATGTTGTGATGGAAATATTTTTATGAATTCCTTTATCTTATATGAATTGTTTTATGATATCATGGTGTTTATGAATCCCATTTTTATTACACGGGTTATGCTATGATGTATGGTTTATGATTATGTGGCACACATAAGAAAGGATTCATTATAAGATGGGTGGGACCTATATCTCCCTCCAATGCATTGGGTAAAGATTTTATATCTCATGAGATAGACATGGCTGGAATGGTAGGTTATACCGGTTCAGTGAAACAGGACTGAAACGAGGGTTACTCGATGTAGAAAGGGACTTTGTCCACTAAGATAGTCTTGGCAATGAGTCTTGACTAACAAGAAATGATTCTCTATGATTATGTGTGAATGCCACAAAGTTTCATGTTTTAAGTTATGATTATTGTGATTACATTTCACTGCCATGATTTATCCCATGTTATGAAATTTTCTCTCTTTTGGAGGTTATTATTTCCAAAATGTTATGTTCTTTTGAATATGATGTGATTGATATTTCTTTTGTTTACCCTTACTGAGCATTTGAGCTCACCCTTTTATGTTTTCTTTTCCCCAGGATATAAAGAAAAGGTTTTAGGTAAAAAAAAAGGAAGATCTTTATGGGAGGTGTTGAATATCTTTCACCATGATTAGGAGATTATGTTCCGAGTTTCCAAAGACACTAAACTATTACGATCCTTATGTGTGTTTTTTTTGTTATGTACTAAGTATTCCGCAAAAGTAATGTAATGTCCATGTACGTCAGGCTTCGGGTCTCTACAGTTGGTATCAGAGGAAAGGTTTAGTCAACCTTTGGAAACTAGGATGCGAAAACGTTAGTGAGATCCCTAGAGATATTTTTAAGGTATGTCTAGGGATGTCCCTAAGGTTAAGTATACGTATAGGTTATAGTACTAGAATTACGCTAACGATCAGAGAATTAAACCTAAGATGTTAGATATTGAAGGTACTTCCCCTTTATTATGTTGTTTTACCTAGCATGATTTTTGCCTCTCACACTATTATTTTTGGGTTTTAGATGATGGATGGAACCCGAAAGAACCGTGTTGATCAATGCAATGGACAATGCAATGATTGCCCTCCTGAACAAACAAATGTTATGGGAGATGGAGTGCAAAATCTTATTGCTATACTTACACAAGCTATGAATCATTCTGGACTTCCAAATGAGTAGAGAAGGGAACAATATTCTATTGAGTCCTTCATGAGGCAACGTCCACCTTCTTTCAGTGGGTCTTTTGATCCACTTGTTGCTGAACAATGGATCAGTACCACTAAAAAGATATTTTCAGTGCTTCAATGTTCTGAGCATGATAAAGTCATCTTAGCAGTATATCGTTTGGAAGGTGAAGCTGATCAATGGTGGAATCTTATCAAGAATACGAGGCCAAGAGATGAAATTGAGTCCATGGAATGGGATGAGTTCAAGAACATGTTTTTCAGTAAGTACTTCCCTTGTATTCTTCGAACAAAGATGGAAAAGGAGTTTCTTGAGCTGAAGCAGAAGTATGATGAATCTGTTGGTATATACGAAGAAAATTTTACAAGACTTGCAAGGTATGCATCTGGCATTATCATCCAACCTGAAAGTATAGTTGATCGATTTTTCAGTGGCTTAAAACCAAGTCTTCGAAGGTCATTAGCTATAAGAGACTTCAGTAGCTATGAAGAAATTGTGCGTTGTGCTATCAAGGTAGAAATGGAAGTTGGTGTTACATATCCATCTTATGGTTTTGAAAAGAAATGAAAGATGGAGTTCAAGGAGAAATCTCAAAACAATGGTGAAAAGAAGATGAGTGTTTCCTTACACACAAAGTGTGGAAAGAAGCATGGTGGAGATTGTCTTAAAGGCGCTAGAAAATGTTTTAAGTGTGGAAAAGAAGGTCATCGAGCAGCTGAGTGTCGAAGTAATGGAAAAAGGGTTTCTAATGATGTGAATAAAGTAAACACTGCAGAGAACGCACCACCAACACTTCAATGCTTCATGTGCAAGGAAATGGGGCATTATGCTAATAAATTCCCTAATACAAGGGTTAGTGATGATCAACATGAGCAACCACTTAAGGCAAAGGACAAAGGGAAGTCACATGCGATCACTATTGGCGATGTTGAATATGATAATGATGTGGTGGAATGATTAAGTGTTTATGTAATGTGATTCCAAAATAATGTTGTATCATAAAGTATTGGAATATTTATGTGTTGGTATAATGTGGTATTCAAAGTGATTGAGATATTTAACAGTATTCATGAGCTCATGATTGATATAATGACTAAGTGATATCATGGTTTGAGTATATAGAATTTTGAGTATTTTGGTATGTGGAAGGTGTTAACTTTTAACTGCATTCATGTTTTCACTAAGGTATTCAAGAGAATAAATGATTAAGGACTTTGAATGTTTGGAATGTGACCAACAAAACATACCTTATGATATATGGGGATCGACGATGGTGTTAAATCTCTGGTAATCGTTTTCACTATGTTATGAGAGTGGACTGCAGTATTATGGATAAGCCTAAAGATTAGAATGGATTATGTTGGACATAAGTTAGTATTGTTTAAGGATAAAAGTTTTTTCGATATTATTGATGGGATGTTATAGTAATATAGTTTTAGAAAAAGGAAAACCTGCAGGATGGGCGACAGCCCATCGCGTCGGACAAGGCTGTGGAAATCGAACCCACAACCGAAGTGCGACTGGCCTTTATCGCCTACCACTGGCCTACAGGAAGTCCCTGTTTAGTAGAAACTAGTTTTATTATATTAAGCAGTATGATATATGAAGTATAAGCCCATTTTAGGAACCATATATGATTAATCTCACTATAGATCGACTTATGTATATAAATTTTGCTAACCTTTTGAGACAGATGGAATGACCCGTCATTCTATCACATGATCTGCTAACACTTCACGAATAACAAATTCAACTTCATTTATTTAAGAGATGAAGTTGAAATTGTTAAAGGCACGAACAACAGTGAGATTGTACCAAAATAAAGTAAGTATTTATTCTAATTCAAAATTTTCAACATTAGGGAAATGATCTTGAAAACCAAAAATGTTGTCCTAGTGCTCTTATATCTGATTAATCAGATGTTACCTTAGATCGTCACAAATTTATGGATTTTTGATTGTTGTCTTTTCCATAGCCATGTTCTCTACCACTCTCCATCAGAACATGATGGTTAGATTTCTCTTCCATATCCATATTTTCACCTATGTGGAAACCCAATGATTAGTTTATTTGGGTAATCGTTACATTTCATACTTTAGTTTTTAAAGCCAAGTTTTGGTATTATTTTTTACGATGTGGGTTTCTATTAAAGAAACTTTTGAATAGTAAACTATTTTTAACCCCGACAAATTTCGAGGGCGAAATTCATTTTAAGGGGGGTAGAATGTAACAGCCCGAGATTTTATGAAAACTATTCTTTTTTTTAATTTTATTAATGTCTTGTGTTGTACATTACACCAAAAGGAGCTTGCACAACACACATCCTTGACTTGCCTTGCATTACACGCAATTGCGACCTTCCTCGATAGCTTGCGTCGTACGCAATACCGAGTTTCACTAAACAACAATATGCTATTAAAACTAGCCGTTATGAATATTAATAACCACTTTTTGAAATTTTATAAATTTTATTTTTCAAAATGGACTTCATTTTTGGACTCAGAATATCGAAATTAGCCTAGGGTAAAATTTTGGTATTTTTCTGAAAACTTTCAATTTTTGATGAATAGTGAAACCACTAAGTGGTAGGTTAAAAACTGAATTTTGCATAAAAATTAATTTTACCGCTTCTGTGAATGGAATTTCAAAAATCCGACAGACACGGTTGATATCAGTAAGTAAAATGTGGTTCAATGGGATAAAAATAATTTTTTGGTGAATAGTAACTTTTTACTTTTTTTAACGCGGTTAATAGTAAATAGGGTAACTAAGGGTAAATATGATATTAATATTACCCTAACACATGTCCTAATTCTATTGGACAAGTGTAATTCGACTATAAACAAACTTAGTAATAAAATATGACCATTTAGGCCCACTTGGATGAGATTAGGACATTTATTATTAATTTATTTAAAGAAGGGTTAAAATAGTTAAAATCAAAGTTTAATAAGTAAAGCATTTTTAATATGGGGTTCTACATAAGATAAATTCTACTATAAATATTCATTAGAAAGATAAAAAGATTTCCTACATAATGGTATTTTATTTATAATTTTTAGACATTAAATAATTTAATTTATTTATGACACAATGATGATGCAGTAATTATCTTATTAATGAAATATTGACATAATTGGTGTTATAAACACCAAAATAAATGTCATTTGAGACTTTTTATGAATTCCACTAATTTTATAGGTTACTATGATATATTAATGTTGATTTAATCAACTTGGTTCGAACATATAATTCTGTTATGACTTTCACAAAAATCATATATCAAATAGTGTCAAAATTGACACAAAATAGTTTTTAAATCAAATATTATATTATTAATTGTTATTGTATTCCTAAAAATCTAAGGTTCGGCAAAATGACTTAGATAAGGATATATATATTAATAATAAACAATTTGGGGTTCGTTTGTCATGTTATAGTAAGTGTATTAACCATATAGTGAAAGAAAACAAAAAGACGCGGTAAAAGTTAAATTACTTAACTTAGAGTTAAATCTAATTGATAAGGTTAAAATAATACCCTAAACTTGTCTAAATCCTATTGGTTGATAGGATTTCGACCCATACCCACCTTATCTTCGAAATAAGACCCTTTGGAACCATTATAAACCGATTTTGACTTTAATATGAAATAATATTTTGAGATATTCCTAAGGTGCCCCTCTCCTCCCTTATAAAAAGGCACCTCCTCCCTCTCCTCCTCACACCAATTTGAGCATTCAAGCTCGTCCAACCCCTGCCAAAATCTCTTCTAAACTTCCCTAGTATCATCCCAGAGGTCCTGGTCTTCTTAAAAGACCAATTTTAGTTCCCTAAAAGGAGGTCTCAAAGAAGCACTTCAAAGAAGAGGTAATATCCATTACCGATCTTTTCAATTTCTTTCTTCTTCAACTTCTTCTTCTTTAGTTGTTTAATGATAAAGTAATAACATCAGTATTACTTACATACTGATATGTTATTATAAATATGAAACAACCCTAATTCACCTTCTATCCATCCTACGGAAAAAGGAAATCACCGCGCGTGCGTACGTACGGAATACCGTCTCCACGCCGTGGTGTAATCTATTTTTCCACCATCACTTTACAAGGATGGGTATAATGGTGTAATGAGTAACTATTTATGATTATTATAAAGTAATATTGATACTGAAATAATATATATATACTCCAATACAGTTCCACGATCATAGGAACGATATCATCACTCGTGCGTACGTACGGAATACCGTCTCCACGATGTGATGCGACTCGTTATACATGATCATCATTACATAGTAATTATATAAATGAATTGAATGAATAATTATGATATATGTTACACTAATACCATTCTGGATATAAGGTATCTATAACCTTAAAAGAATAATAAGAATTTATTCGGCAAAACACGCATAAGAACAAAAGGCAATAAAGACCCGAGTAACAAGTAACAATGAAATATTACTAACAAGAAGCTAAGAATATGACCATATATGATATCATATCAATATGTATGATTCTGGAATAAGTCAATAACATTATTTAAACCATTATACAGAAGCTTCGGACACGTATAAATCAAATCGGACCTAAGGTAAGGGAAATATCACAATCTCATTTTTATCCGAGATTGTTTATTCGTAAGTATTTACTGGGGTGTATTTTATCATCCACATCCATGTTTCATCAATATTTAGTATTATTTATATCCACCTACAATTGTTTAAATCCATTTTTATCCTTCGGAGAGTTTTTAGTAATATGTATGAAAGGAATCTTTTGTCGTTTTTCGTACGAGGTACTTTTTTGACTTTTCCGACAAAAGTACGAAGAATGTTTTTTTTAACTTATACGGCATGAATGGATTTTTAAAACATTATTTCCAAGAAGCTTCCTTTAAAAGTTTTCATGTTTATTTTTAATCAACTTCTTTAAGTTTAAAATTGTATGACATGTTAAGAAAGGAAAAGTGTTTTTGAAGTATAAAGGATATTTTTCTCAAGAATGGAGTTCAAGTATTTTATCAAAATTATTTTCCATCTAAGATAATAAAAGGGTTCTATTTTTATCCCTATTATTACATTGGTTTGATTATGTTGTGATGGAAATATTTTTATCAATTCCTTTATCTTATATGAATTGTTTTATGATGTCATGTTGTTTAAGAATCCCATTTTTATTACACGGGTTATGCTATGATGTATGGTTTATGATTATGTGTCACACATAAGAAAGGATTCATTATAAGATGGGTGGGACCTATATCTCCCTCCAATGCATTGGGTAAAGATTTTATATCTCATGAGATATACATGGCTGGAATGGTAGGTTATACCAGTTCAGTGAAACAGGACTGAAACGAGGGTTACTCGATTCAGAAAGGGACTTTGTCCACTAAGATAGTCTTGGCAATGAGTCTTGACTAACAAGAAATGATTCTCTATGATTATGTGTGAATGCCAAAATGTTTCATGTTTTAAGTTATGATTATTGTGATTACATTTCACTGCCATGATTTATCCCATGTTATGAAATTTTCTCTCTTTTGCAGGTTATGATTTCCAAAATGTTATGTTCTTATGAATATGATGTGATTGATATTTCTTTTGTTTACCCTTACTGAGCATTTGAGCTCACCCTTTTATGTTTTCTTTTCCCCAGTATATAAAGAAAGGTTTTAGGTAAAAAAAGGAAGATCTTTATGGGAGGTGTTGAAGATCTTTCACCATGATTAGGAGATTACGTTCTGAGTTTCCAAAGACACTAAACTATTATGATCCTTATGTGTGTTTTTTTGTTATGTACTAAGTATTCCGCAAAAGTAATGTAATGTCCATGTACGTCAGGCTTCGGGTCTCTACACATACCCCATGAGTAAAATGGCTAGGAGTACTTAGCTGTATGAAGTAACTCTGGGGTCGATGTATGAAATTGACATTAAATTTATAGGAATGGCACTTCTTGGTGAATATAGAACAATCTTGTATCATAGTGGGATAGTAATACCAAATCCTTCAGATTTGGTGAGGGAGCCTGTTTGCTAATTGGTGCGCTCCATAATCTCTGGTGTGCACTTCTTTCATGACGGCAATAGTATCTCCTCCATCAATGCACGTTATAAGGACTTTGTGAAGGAATTTTTTTGTTGAGAACCATTACGTGGTTTACCCCATTGTACAAGGAAAAATTCATTACCCATATTTGGACCTTCTCCCTTCCAGCCCTATTTGGTGGGAGTTCCTCGTTCCAAAGATAACATCCAATTGGTTTCATCTAGCCAGTGGTGTGAACATAAGGCTTAGAAATCATAATAATTTAATTGGTTTCCTATGTATTTATCTAGATAAATGGAAAAACCATTCGGTAGTGAGAAATGCTAATGACCGTTTCATCCCAGTCTGGGTTTGACAAGGTTGTGGCTGCATTTTCAAAAGAAGTGGCTTGAGCATTTTGAAACAGGATAACATACGTCAATGTTGGTTCTGATGGGAATTCTGCCATCAGTTCTAAAACATGATTCATCAAGGGGACCAATACTTCTTTCTTAATGACATATTCCCCACTGACATGTTTGATTACTAGCTCTAAATCACCCTTTATTTTAGGTGTTTTTCTTGCACATAAAGCGCTAGTTCTAGGACAATAATGAGGGCTTGATATTCTTCTTCATTATTTGTAAACCTTTCCAAAATCAAGAAAGATTATGGAAGGACGACCTTTTCAAGGATACTAGTATAATTCTCAGCCCCACTTTTTTGAGCATGGGATCCTCTATTATGTTCCCTATTGGGCTTTGGGAAGCACCATCAAAGTAAATTTCCCATGTCTGGGAGTCCTCCTAGACAGAGAACACTTCTTCATCCAGAAGTTTGGCATCCAATGGTGTTGTTTCCTCTGAAGGGTATTTGTCTAGAAAATTTGATAATGTTTGTCCTTTAATGGACTTTTGGGGTATGTACCGTATGAAAAACTATTGTAGGATGACCACCCATCATGATAGGCACCCATATAACATGTAACGGTTGAGGATATATTTTATTGGGTTGTAGTAGGACACCAGTTAGACCTCATGGTGGTATGGGTAATGCTTGATTTTCTAAACCATGAATATTAGGGCTAGGAAATTATTCTCAATTTTTGAATACAGAGTTTCTGCATAGATCATTGTGTGGCTGAGGTAATAGAGTTTATTATCACTGTCGGAATCATTCTTCTACATGAAAAAGGATGCTAATGTCTATTCCAAGACGATTACGTATAAAATGAGTGGTCTACCCTCAACTAGTGGAATTAGCACTGGTGGGATTAGGAGATATCTTTTGAGATTTCCAAGCACTTCTTGGAAATCATTACCTCACTCATATGTAACTCCTTTCTTCATGAGGCTGGTGAAAGGTAAGCATTTACACACCAAGTTGGATATGAAGCACTTAATGTAGGTGAAGTTCCCATAGAGACCACTCAACTCTGTGAGGTTGTAAGGTGGGGACATGCCAAGTATGGATTTTGTCTTCTCGGGGTCGACTTTGATGTCGTGATGGTGTAGGATGAAGCCAAGGAATTTTCCAGAGGTAACGCCAAAGGTGCATTTTATGGGATTCATTTTTAACTATAGTGATACAATTTTTTGAATACATTTTCATGATCAGAAAGGTGGTTTGAGTGCTGTCGCAATTTCAACACCAGATATTCAATATAACACTTGAAGAATTTTCCAATGAAGGGCTTGAAGATGCAGTACATGGCGCACAGGTGTGTGGTGCCATAATTCTTTAGACCAAATTGAATCACATTATAGTAGTACACTACTTGAGGAGCCCTAAAGAAGGTACATTATTCATCTCTTTGGGCCATTCAGATCTTTATGTATCTATAATATCCATCCATGAAAGAGAGAGCCTTATATATAGCTGTTGCATAAATCAACAATTTTGTGATTGGGATCAGGAAAGATTCTTTTTGGAAATGTCGATTGAGGACCCTAAAGTCAATGAAGATTCTAATCTGTCTATTCTTTTTTCTGATAGGGACTATATTTTCCATCAATATCAGATACTGGACCTTCTGTATGAATTTGGATTTGATCAACATGTCAAATTCAACCTCTATTTTGGAAGCATGCATCGGATGGGTCCTTCTGGTTGTCGGCTTATTGCCCTGATAATCTTCTGGTAAACCTAGATGATGAGTGGAAACCATAGGATCAAGTCCTAGAATATCAGTGTAGTTCCAAGACAACACATCTCGATTCTTCTTTAAGAAGGAGGTATATGCCACTTGCTCCTCAACAGGCATAGCCACACTAATCAGGGTGGGATGCAGGTCGTATTTAGTTCCCAGATTTATCTTCTTATGTTCATCGATTATGGTGGAGACACCTCCTTAGAATTCTGGAGGGAAAACATTGATATATTCTTCTTATTCTTCTTCATCATCTTCATCTTCTGCCTCTTCTTCCTCTTTTTATGGAGAGATGATTTTTGAGACTAACTCTCCAATGTTGGGAGAGAAATTGTATTTTTCCTTAATGAGTGAACTGGGGGTAGTTTGAGGTCTTGTTATTGGGATGGGAGTATCTTTCATAGGGTTTTTCATGACATCAAGTGATTCAGCCTACTCTTTCATGTCTTTGGACTTGGTGGTCGCAGCGGAGATCATGCAGACAATTGAGTCTACATCCATACTTCCACTTGTGCATTCAACTTGTTTGATGGGTGACCGTGTTGTCATGACATGTAAAATTGATTATGATTTTATGGCTTAATTGAATTATTGGGAAGACCCTAGTTCATCTCTCAAGGATCATTAATAAGTATAGAGTATCTGTTTTTAATAAAAAGTTCTAAAATGGGTGATTTTGTAAACAATTTTAAGAAAGTAACTTAACGTAAAGAGTTAAAAAGTTGAAAGACGAATTGGATTTTGAAAATTATGAGATAAATAGTTAATAATTGCTAAGTTACTACAGCACTTTAATATTTCCTTGTTCTAAATTGGTTATTAGGTTTTGTTGTAATCCTTTTCTTGATGGATGACCATGATCTTGGTTCCCCTCTTTCCTCTTAAAATGATGCACAAAGAACCACCCCTTGACACAATAATAGTTTTTTCAAGGGTTGGAACTCAAGTATAGAGTGAGGTATACCAAAGAATACTGAAATCTCATTTATGTATGGGAGAAAGAGGATTCTAGTGTTGTCTAATCAGAACAACCTAAGATTCCCACTTGAATCACAACCCAATTGGTATTAAAATGAGAAATGTTTCACTTAATTAAACCAAATCAATCCATTCATAGAAGAATAATATAAAGATAAAACATAAGTGAAATAATTTACACACAAATTTCACAAAAAAAACAGAATATAATGTACTGGTACTCCCTCTTCAAGTGTGTAGCTCCCTCTTAATGATCACCCACCATTTAGCTCGACATTGGGAGGAGGAGGAAGCTCGGGTTGAACTCATTATTCATTATTGATCCCCCTATGAGGATAGGGTCCTCCATAACTTCACGGATGAAAAGGATACTCTTATAGGACTCCAAAATGGTAGAGATTAACTTCTGGTTGGAACTTACAAATTAGGATCCCATGGTGCTTTTTTATAGCCAAAATGGAACATGGTTTTGAGCTCCCAGATTTTGATAAACCAATTATAGGACGGTTTTTGGCTACTAGACAGTTCAATATCCCTTTTGAAATAACCAAAAACTTCTTTCCCCAGTTTCTAACAAACACCACCAAATTTTTGGAATCATTTGGACAATCACAGCTCACGATATGGACATATTTCATAATGCCACTTTTGACATTGTGCAGATTTGGTGGCTTGGATAGATTAGTTCGTATGAGCCCATGAGAAGACGAATCTGTATTGGGTTCTTCATGATTAAATGTATCATATTAAATTTTGGAACACCCCATCAAATTTAAGCCCATTTGGACGAATGGTCTACTAGTAGTCTGTAGATTAATCCACAGGTGTGCATGGATCCTGCGCAGTTTGTCCCATTTTCTTGGACTTCATCAGGGGTCCTCCAAATCACCTCCACCTTCAATGAAATTATCAAAACAATTAAAATTTCCCTTTTAAAAATTGATAATCACAAAATAATTCAATAAAATATGAAGTGAATTTTGTTATTATATTTGGAATTTACAATGCAAATTTAGTTTAATACAATGGTGTAAAGGTGAAAATGAAACAGTTAATCGTCGTACGATCACATCCCCACACCTAAACATTTGCACTCCTGGGAAAAGTAATATTTCCAAAAATTATGCATGTATATATTTCCAACTTCATAAAGATTTAACATTAAATGAAAATTTAATTCCTGATAGAAATGTGACCAAAGAAAAAATCACACCGAGGAGTTATTCTCAATGATCATTGAAAAAGGAGTATTAAAAATTGTATCCAAATGAAATTCCAAGAGATACACGATTACAATAAAATAAAATAATTCAAAAGTTAATCATGTTACTAATTCTCCATGTGTGTGTGTGAAAACCATTTCACGCTATTCTTTCCACTTTATATTGAGTAAATATAAGTTATTTTATTAATTGTCAACTTACAAGATCCTTTCCATCGAATTTTACCCACATCCTTTGCATTCAAATTTCAAGACCCACTCACTTAAGCATTACCAGAAGTCAAACCATATTCTCCCAACCTAGATATCCCCATATGTTGCACATTTCATTACTCCCCTCATTTGTTTATTTTTTTCACAAGTTGCACTTGGAACAAATCTCACACTTTCTCCAAACCCATATTTGATATCCATGCAACACTAACTGTAACAGTTATAACAATATCAAAGGTTGAGTAAGGGTTGTTTTTTACCATTCTAATATACAACCCTTGTTATTTTTATTTTTGAGGGTGTACAACATTCGGATAACAGGTACACACGCATAGGTCAATCTGGTATAGTAATGAAATAGATCGGATAAGGAACGAATATATGGAAAAATGATTTTGGATAGTAGAGAAAAATAAACCTATATTATATTAACCTTATATTAAGTAAGAAAATTTCACACATCATGGTTGGTTGCAAAAATGTGTAGATAGATTAAGTGACACAATTTTCCCTTAAATTATTCATAAAAAAGGGCACCATTCTTCACAAATGTTTCAAAATGATACAACCATTTATATCATCAACAGAGAACAAAATTTGAAAAGAAAGTCACACCGCATGATTGAATTTTTTCTAAAATGCACATTTGATCATATATTCTTTTGAATGTTAAAACAACATGAAATACAGATATTTCACATGCATTATCAATAACGTCCATGATTAAATAGGAATTATTTTCCATGATAAAGTGGGCATTAAAAAAGTAATATTCCAGCACAAAGGTGAGGGGGGAGAAAGGGGGAAGTAACAATACAATTCAGAAAGATAAAAAGATAAAAATAAAAAAGACTATAAAAATTCCTAATTGAATGATGAATATACCCACCCAGCCCACACCTAAAGTTTGAAATTTCCTCACTATAATAAAAGAGAATGTGGTAAGGAAGGATAGAAACTGGTGAGTATCATTCATAGATTTCTTCTTGAACATGGAGTTCCTCCATTGGGAACTTAGGAATTAATTTGTGGTAGTTATTCATCCCTTTCAGATCAACAGTGATGGTTTTCTCAATTTCTTCATTTTGAACATGAACAACACCAAATGAAGATACATTAGTAATAGTGTATGGGCCAAACTAGCATGAACAAAGTTTACCTAGATGAAACTTCTGCCTTTCATTGTAAAGGAGGACCTTCGTCCCAATATAGAACTAACGATGCAGGATAATACTATTGTGGGAAGCCTTGGTTCACTACTTATAAATAATATATTTTTCATATGGGTCTTTTCTCATTTCCTCTAGATTCAGAATCTGTAACTTCCTTTGAGCACCTGCACCATAAATATTATAATTGCATTGTTTGATGGCCCAGTAGGCCCAGTGCTCAATATCAATAGGGAGGTGAAAATTCTTTCCAAAAACTAGCAGATATAGTGACATGCCAATGGGAGTTTTGAAAGAAGTACGGTACGCCCATAATGAATCATCATGTCGAAGACTCCAATATTTTATATTGGGTTGAACCATTTTATCAAAAATCTATTTTACCTCTCTTTTTGACACCTCGGCTTCATCATTGGTATGTGGTTGATATGCAGTAGACACTCCATGACACACCCCATACCGAAGCCAAAGTGATTGCATTGTTCGGTTGTAGAAATCAGAACCCGGGTTACTGATGATGAAACAAGGTAAGCCAAACCAACAAAAGATTTGGTTTCTCAAAATATCTGCAACTGCCTTAGAATCATTAGTCCTTGTAGCTCATGCCTCTACCCATTTTGACACATAATCAACTTCCAGATGAATTTACAAGTTTCCAAAATAATTGGAAAACGGCCACATAAATTCAATACCCCAAAAATAAAAATTTCAGGAAAGAGAAATGGTTGTTGTGGAATTTCAATTATTTTAGATACAATACCCATTTTTTGAAAATGAGGACAAGATTTCCAAATTTCACGGGCATCCTAAAAAAGTGTTGTCTAAAAGAGACCATAATCAAGGACTTTGTGAGCGGTCCGTTGGGGACAAAAGTGGCCCCCAAAAGCAAGAGTGTGGCAGAATATAAGGATAGACAAAAACATTCTACCAGGAACACAACGCCTAAGGACGTGATCACTACAAGTGCACCAAAGGTAGGGGTCATCCCAAATGTTCTAATGAGACTCATGTTTTAAACAACTGGGTTGGTTTTTGTTGAAGTCAGTAGGAATTCAAGACACTGCCAAATAATTTACAATTTCATCATACCAATAAACATCAACTTTCACTCAGTACAATTGCTCATCTAGAAACATATCATTTATTGGAATGTAGGGGGATGATTCAATGTCCAAGGATGGGGGAATCCAATAGATATGGTCAAGAACCAAATTCTCAGATCCCTTTTTATCTCTAATTTCTAGATAGAGTTCTTCAAGTAGGAGAATCCAGTGAATGAGACGAGGTTTGGCTTCCGGTTTCTTAAGGAGATACCGGAGGTATGCATGGTCTGAGAACATAATTACTTAAGAACATAAAAGATATGACCTTATGTTATCAAAGAAAAACAAAATGGAAATTAATTATTTTTCTTTTGTGGTTTAGTTTTCTTGGGCATGGTTCAGTGTACAGGAAGAATAGGAAATGACAAGTAGAGATCAATCAACCCTTGGTGATAAGACTACCATAACTGCATTGTTAGAGGCGTCACACATGAGCTCAAATGGTAAACCCACCAAGGTTGTTGGATTACTGGGGGTGATGTGAGACTTCATTTTAACTTATTAAAAGAATCTTTACATTATTTATCAAAAACAAATTCTTTTTCTTTTTTGAGTAATCAGGAGAGGGGGAGTGAAATTTTACTAAAGTCACGAATAAAATGACGGTAAAATACATAATGACCTAGGAAACACCTCATATCACATACATTTTTTGGGGAATGGTAGGGAAGAAATGACATTCACTTTTGATTTATCTACTTAGATACCATCCCCATAAATGACATTCCCCAAAACTATACCTTGTCGCACCATGAAATGGAATTTCTCATAATTTAATATGGGATTATTTTCAATATAGTGATGTTGGACTAGACATAATCTACATATACATTCATCAAAATATTACCATCCACAGTGAAATAATCCATGAAAACTTCCAGAAATTATCTAGGTAATCTGAAAAAATATTAACCATGCATCGTTGGAAAGTACCTGGAGTATTTCACTAACCAAATCACATCCCCCTATATGAAAATGTTCTAAAGGGGAAATTGAAGGTTGTATTTTACTAATCCTCGGGGGAAATATTGATATAAAAGTATCCAGAATACCCATCAAGGAAACAGCAGTGGGACTTACCCGCTAGCCTCTCGAGCATTTGGCCAATGAATGGAAAAGGGAAATGGTCTTTCATAGTGTGTTGGTTTGGTTGGTGATAGTCTATGCAAAGACACCAACTATTCTGCACACGATTTGGAACCAATTCATTGTTTTTATTTTTTATTACTATAAGGCTAGTTTTTTTAGGAACTACTTGAACAAGACTAACCCATTGGCTGTCGGAGATGGGGTAAATGATTCTAGGAGGAAATAATTTTTTTACCTCCATTTTCATAACTTCTATTAGTTTTGGGTTCAGTTGACATTATGCCTGCCTCATTGATTTAGCCTCATCATTTAATAATATATGATGTGTGAAATTGATGGGCGAATTTCAGGAATTTCAGCAAGTGTCAATCCAAAATATTTTTTATACTCCCTCAGAAGTTCAATCAGTCGAAATTCATGATCAGGAGGGAGTGAAATAGCAATGATGATGGGAAACATGTTTCCATTCTAAAGATATGAATATTTTTAATCTTGAGGTAGTTGTTTAAGTTCCAATTCAAGTTGATTTTGGATTGATGGAAGTGTGTGTGAAAGTGAGAGGTTACTAATCTCTTCTAATTACTCAATGGTACCATCCTCAGATGAGGAATGAGATTTTACAAGATTAGAAGTATTGTAGATGGTCATGTGATCCTCAATGTTTAAGAAATCATCAATTAATAAACAAGCACAGAATTTTTCTAGATTGGTATAACATTCAATGCATGATTAATTACCTAACTTTGAAATCAAAGATAAAAACTCAGAAATGGGATCATGGGAATGAAAAGACGTTTTTTATGGGGATGGGTGTACATCAATTTAATTAATAGAGAGAGATGAATTTTCTTCTGAGGGGTGCTTCATGGAATCAAGGATATTGAAGTGGAAAATGTTACCACCAAACTCCATAGATAATGTTCTATTATGGACATTAATTACATTTTTGGATGTTTTCAGGAAAGGTAACCCTAATATAATTGGGTCATGT
The DNA here is from genome assembly GCA_963277665.1 of Viscum album. Taxonomy (NCBI): domain Eukaryota; kingdom Viridiplantae; phylum Streptophyta; class Magnoliopsida; order Santalales; family Viscaceae; genus Viscum; species Viscum album. The sequence continues at coordinate 1,101,342,469 of OY728133.1, read as the reverse complement.
CCATTAATCCTCTTATTTTCTATCTTAATCATATAAAAATTAGTATGAAAAATTAAATTTTGAACCCTCACAAGAACATCCTCTAACACATCAGAAGGGTGTGTTGTACTATGATTTTCTAGCTAAAAGACTATCCCAATTGGCATCAATTATCCAACTTGAAATGAAGATTAAATGGAGTGCAGAATCACATTTATAGAAGCACCTAAATCAATAATATCATTGGAAAATGAATACTCCCCTATGGTGCATGCAATCGAGAAGGTTCTACGATCATTGCATTTGGTGGGCAGTGATGGTTCTATCAATACTGAGACATTCCACCCCAAGCTTACCTTATCATCACCACGAAGTGTCCTTTGATGCATACACATCTCCTTTAAAAACTTTTCATATCTTGGAATTTGTTTCACATCATCAATCAAGGGGATGTTAACCTCCACTTTTATTATGGTCTCTAAAATTTCCTTATCAAGTTTATTTTACTTTTGTTTTCTAGATAGGGTGGCCCTTTGGGTAAATGTAAGAGGAATGGGTTGGCTAGGATACTCACCAACACACGCACTCTTTCCTTTGGAAGGGATTCTCTCAATACGTGGTTTTTCAATACATGGAACATTTTTAATGGTTGGGATGGAGGTTTCCTCCAGAGGGGATGACTCTAATGGAGGATTAATTTGGATTTTAAGTTTTGTTCCACTCCTAAGGGTTATGGAACTAACATTTCCCTTAACTACTGGTTGAGAAGGTAGTTTACCCATCTCATGAATTTGAAATTCTCCCCCTGAGTTTTCTAGATGGCCTAATTGGGGTTTTAGGTATTATATGGTTTCTTGAGTGGTTTTCTGTAATTTTATATTCATGGAATCCATTTCTTTCATCATATCTTCTAGGCTAGGCTTGGATTTTGGAGGGGGTTGTTGGAAAGACCTTTGTGGTGGTTGGGTATTTCTGGGTTGTGGTGGTGGGTGACTACTATGCCCTGGTTGGTTCCATTTTTATGGAGGTTGGTTTGAATACCCCTCTTTCCTATAAACTCGGTTTTCTTTCCACCCAGGGTTGGATGGATTGTAAGTTTCTTTCCTAAAGGGTTGGTTATAGCGATGGCCTGGAAAGATTTCCTCACAACTCTCAGAAGCTTCTCTCAATTGGGGGAACTGGTCAGAGTAGTGGGTGTTAGAAGAGCATATACCATAATAGATGGTAGGGGGAGATAGAAATTTCCCCTGGGAAAGAGAAAGTTGTATTAGAAGGGTACTTACCTCTTCAAGCATTGTGTCCAAATTCTTCTCAAATTCAATACTTTACACCTCATGAACACCTCAAATGGGTACATTAGACCTTTAACCGAATTTTTGAGTGTTATGTACCATGTTCTCAATTAAGTTCCTTTCAGTGATTGGGGTTTTATCCACAAGTACACCACCTGTAGTAGCATCAATCATGCTTCTATCAGTAGGGATTAAACCTTCATAAAAATATTGTATTAAATGTTGGTCATGTATTTGGTGGTGTGGAAAACATGAACATAAAATTTGAAATATTTTCCAACATTCTTGATGTGTTTCCCATTAATATTGTCGTATCCCATAAATTCCTTTCCTTATTTTTGCATTGTGCGAGGCTATGGAATATTTTTCAAGAAAAAGGCATCTCATGTCTGCCCAGCCTCTTATTGGTGAATTAACATAGAAAAGCCAATACTTGGCAGCGTCTTCTAGTGAAAAGGGAAATTCCCTATGATTTACTTGTTCCTCATCAACATTTTAAGGTTTTAATGTTGAAAACAAAGTATGAAATTCTTTTAAATGTTTATGTGGGTCTTCTCTTTTGAGTCCATGAAATCTAAATAACAAGTGAATTTTACCATATTTTAATTCAAAATTGGGTGCCTCGCCTTGCATTTGAATATATGTGGGTTGGATGTCAACATCTAGTTAGGTTAATTTTTTTAGTGTTATATTGTTTTAATCCATGTTATAAAAGTGTATTTCAGTTTTAATGTTGGTTCTAGAAGAAGAAGAAGGACGAAGAAGAGGTCTAGTTTGTGGTGTGTCCTCATTCAAAGTGTTGTATTGTGCATATCGGTGTCGTCGACATAGGATCCTATCCAATTCAGGATCGAAATTTGGTAAATCCCCTGTATTAGAATGATTCATGAACCAAACATACACAATAAATATATTAGAACAGAAAAGTATTGAAAATGTAGAAGATAAAACAAATAAATATTCACAAAATTTTCAATTATCTTATCAAAAACATGCACTAAATACCAAAGCGCTCCCTGAAAATGTTGCCAAAATTTTACCATGTTGACAGGACATGTCAAATTGATTATGATTTTAAGATTTATTTAAATTATAGGGAAGACCCAAGGTCATCTCTCAAGGAGCATTAATAGGTTTAGAGTATGTGTTTTTAATGAAAAGTACTAAAAATGGGGTGATTTTGTAAACAATTTTATGAATGTAACTTAAGGTAAAGAGTTGTAAAGTTGAAATAAAAAGTTAATTTTAAAAAATATGAGATAAATAAGTGATTATTTAAAATTTAATACATTACTTGAAGAGTTCCTTGTTCTCAATTGGGTGTTAGGTTTTGTTGTAATCCTTTGGTTGAGGGATGACCAAGATTTTAGTTCCCCTCTTTCCTCTTGAATTGATGCACAATGAACCACCCATTGACACAAAAATCATGTTGTCAAGGTTTTGACCTAATAATATAGTGAGGTCTACCAATGAATACTAAAATATCATGTATGAGTGAGAAAAGGAGGATTCTTTCGTTGTCTAATCAGAACAACCCAATATTCCCACTTGAATCTCAACCCAATCGGTATTGAAATGATAAATGTTTCACTTAATTAAACCAAATCAATGAATTCAGATAATAAAAATATTAAGAATAAACATAAGTGAAATAATTCACACACAAATTAAAAAACCCAATAGACTATAAGGTGTCTAAACTCCCTCTTCAAGTGTGTATCTCTCTCGAAATGATCACACCCCATTTAGATCGACATCAGGAGGAGGAGGAAGCTCGGGTGGAACTCCTTCTTCATTATTGATCCCCTATGAGAATAGGGGCCTCATGAAATTCAAGGATAAGGAAGAGAATCTTCTAGGATTCCAAAATGGTAGAGATTAAATTTTGGTACGAACTTACAAATGATGTTCCCATGATGATTTTTTATATCCAAAATAATACATGGTTTTGAGTACACATATTTTGATAAATCACTTAGAGGATGGTTTTCAGATAATATACAGTTGAATCTCTCTTTTTGAAAAACTATAAAGTTATTTCCCAAGTTCCTGAATGTCACCACTAAAATTTTGGCATCATTTATACAATAATATCTCTATATATGGACATATTACAGAATGCCACTTTTGTCTTTGTTTAGATTTGGTGGCTTGGAGAGATTATTTCAGACTATTTGGATGCACAGTATAGTAGCAGTGTGAGGATTATTCTACTGGTGTGCTTCGATCCAACATAGTTTGGCCCATTTTTCTTGGACTACATCATAGGTCCTCCAAATCACCTCCACCTTCAATGAAATTTTTAAAAAAAAGTAACATTTTATTTTTTAGCAGTGATAAACACAAAATAATTGAATTAAACATGAAGTTAATTTTGTTATTATATTTGAAATTTATAATGAAAATTTATTTTAATACAATGGTGTAAGGGTGAAAATGAAATAGTGAATTGTGGTATGATCAATGGGTAGTATGTACGCTTCCCCAAGCTGCTGGAGGGGGTCAATGGGAGCCATTTACAATCTATTCAGGGAAGTAATCCAATCAATTTCATTGTCCAAAAGTTGTTTTTCTTCGGATTCATAGAAAATGCGTCAATATAATACGACACACAAGACTCAAATGGGGATTTATCAACATGAAATGTCATGTTTTTCTATTAGTGAAATATATGACGCACTAATGGTAAGATGGCAGAATTATAGCATGCTGATGAAACCAAGGCCTCCCTAACTAGACGTTGAAGGTTGTACTTTTCTGTACAACCAGGAACTATAAATATGACATAACATCTCCGAGATGAGTTTTAAGTATGATTTGTCCTAACGATTTCTACTCGCTTTTTTCATATCCCAGCAGAGTTGTAGTGCAGGGTGTCAAACTGTGTTTATCATAGACCATCCAAGAAATCGTTTGTAATGGGAGGAGGTTAACTCCATATCCATTGTTGATGAAGACCCTCTGGACATCAATTCCATTTATCTTTTCAGAAACATAGAAGGGTTTGATATGCCCTTGTATGATGGTGTATTCATCCCTATCTCTGAAGGAGATCACAACATTACATTATTAGGGATTATTCCCTATCAGATAGACTTCAGCTACTACTAGTTCATCCTCAAACTCTTGAAGAATTAGTAATGCTTCAATGAGTGCCTCCCATAGATCTGCGGATAGACTTAACGCATTCAGGATTGACGGCTTTGCTAGTGCTGAAGCTAACTGCTTTAGAATATCACCCTTCTACTCTAAAGGTCAGCTCTTCCAGGCTTCGGGTTAATATTTCACAAACACTATAGGGTTTTGGGATTTGGATACAGATGGTTCGGCCTCTGTAACTGGGGCCAATGGTGCTATGGTCATTTCGGGGTTTGGCTGAAATGGTCCGCCTTCATTCCTTGGGTGATTTGATATTTGTTCTTCCCATGATGGATGTTCTAAGATAGTCGGGTTTGGATTTCTTCTGATGGGGCCGGAGGGGCACTCTATTTCTTTTTGTGTCTATTGGAGGGTCCTTCTTTGAGTTTTTGTGATGTTAACAGTTTGAATTATGGAATGGCCATGAATCTGACTCCTGCCATGATCATTCCATCTAGGAAACCTTCGGCCTCTGCAGTCTCTTCCTCCTGCTCTCCGATTGGGCGCGGGTAATTTCGGTTCATGTCCATAGTCTTCATCTGAGAAGGGGTCCATAAAGTTAATTACATTAATGGATTTGAAGATCAAATATTGATCTAAAATAGTTTCTGTCTAACTGTCTGCTTCTGATAGTGTCTTTTTGCGGGGTAGCGCCCGTTGTTCCGTTTGGTGGGGTGGTGCCCATTGTACTGTTTCACGGGGCAGTTCCCATTGTGTCATTTGGTGGGGAGGTGCCAGTTTTTTCAAGTTTGCTAATATGAAGTCTGAAAGTGTCAATACGTACTCCATATTTGTTTCAACCCATGTTCTTCCCTCTTCTTTTTACCCTTTTGGCCATTAGTGGGCTGCGGGGATGAAGATGGTTGTGTTGTATTAGGAGCTTTTGGGGGCACAGTTGGTATTTTCAACTATGCCTAGGGGATTCCATAGACCTGGTTTAAGGTATTATGGGTCATACAATTGTCAAACAAATTTCCTTCTTATTGGATATTATTTTCTATTACTCTTCCTCTCTTGAGTCTGATATGGAAACATACGCCACTTGTGATGGTGTAGGTCCCAACATGACTTACCTGGAGTCCACCATCTTCTGTAGGAGATCCTGGAAAATTAAAATTCCTGGATTGTATGTCCCAGTATTTTGTGGTAGGGACAATAATTTGGACAGTTTTCAAGACCCACTTCAGCGGCTCGCTTTGGCTCCAGTAGCCGGAGTAAATTTCAATTCATTTCGGCTATGAATTAGCCGCGGACCTGGTCATCTCGGAATGAGTAAACTTTATTTCTTCATTCTTTGAACTGATTTCTTTTAGCACCACATAGCTCATCTTACTGAAGTGGGGGTGGTTGTTGGCTTCCAGGGGGTCCTGCATGGTTCGGTGGGGGCCTCGCAACTGGAGTCGGTGCCAGCAGTGGTTTAAGCGTGACAGAAGCCACTTCATCTTTTCCCATTCTTTTTCTAGGGGATTATGAAGCCACTGAGGACTTAAGATTAGTCCTTTTCAAGGACTATTCTATTCTTTGGGAAATGACAGCAAAATTTCTAAGCCCACTTGTGTACTTCGTTGAGATGAGCTGTGTTGGAAATTCATCATGAAGGTTGTTGATGCACAAGTCAAGCATTTCATCCTAGGGGAGTGTTTGATTTAGGGAATAAGCCAGCCCTTTCCATCAACAAATTAATTCTAAGACTCTTTCATTCTATCACTATTTGAAGTTCATGAGGTCATTGATCATTATCATAGGCATCATCTAACTGAACTAGAAGAGAAACTATCACCGAAGGTCCTCCAGGCTTATTATTGAATTGGGTGGCAGGTTACTACGCCATATGAAAGCAGAGCCCTGTAGAGTTCATACGAAGCACCTGATTTTTATCGCTTCATGCTACTTCGGAGTTCCCATAATGGGGTCATAGTAACAGATGTAGGGAATTAAAAACTATTCAAGGTCCCTAGAGCCATTGAATAATCGGAATACTAGGTTTTCTATGTTTGGTGGTGGTAGAACATTTCTCACCAAACCAGGGTAGGGTTTGTGCTCTGGTTATATCAGAGCGCGTCTCCCCTCCATGGATTCTAGTCGAGTGGTTAATTGCTAGATAGTGTTCAAGATCCCTTGATTCATATCCTTCCAGGCATGATCTTGAGCTGGTATGGAAGTGGACAAATCTGGGCATGTCGGTGCTACTGGAATTTGGGGTGGATACCCAGCTGGGGGTATCTTTTGCACGTTTACCTAAATATATTTAGGCAACATTCCCATTGGTGGGAAGTCTTGATATCCTTCTGGGTCCGGTTTTAAGTAGGTTTTCAGTCCCGATGCTGGATTGGATGGGCCACTGAGCATGGATTCATTCACCGGGATGAGTTCATGTGGAAAGGGCACCTCTTCTAGGAGCACCTACTGACATTTCGTGGGGGGAACACATCTGGCGAGGTAGCTCCCTCGACGCAACTCGACATTAATTCACCTGAGCTCTTTAATTTCATCCTCCTACTCAGCAAACCTTTACTCGACAGTGAGGAACTCAATTCCAGGGGGAGGAGAAGGTGTTTCATATACGACCTTGTATTTATTCTTATCCTTGTTGGGTTTTCGTATAGGAGGCAATGTTGGATTGATTGAGGGGTCGTCCAGATTTAGGACTGCTCTCTAGTTATGGGTATGCACATCATCAAGCTCGGTTTGGGATGCCTCTGGGAGGGAACCATATTTATTATCATCCTCTACCTCTATGTAATATCCTATGAAATCTATGGAGTTTACGTTTACCACGTTCACTGGGGAATACCGCATTGTGTGTGGTGTATCCAGTGCCGAATGGTAAGAAGAATTTCTATGTCCTTTGTTGGACTTTCTCCTTCCATTCTGTGTTATTCTTTGGGTTTATTGGAAAATATTTACCCAAAGGGAGCCCTAATATGACCTCTTAACATGACTTTGTCTAAGAGGGTGTGAAATATGAGAATAGGTGGAACGGGTGACTCCTCTCTCCATCGTTCTTCCCAGACGGTAGAAGAAAGACATCCCATGTGTGGGGACTTGAGGTAAAAATTCCCCCAGCCCTACAGGGTGGTTTTGTTTCCATTATTTTGTTGATGTTTTGAGGCCTGGATTTGTTAGTCTTATGGGGGAACTTTGATTTTAAAATTACCCTAGCCCCATGGGTTGGGTTTGTTCCCTCAGTTCGGCGAAAGACGCTACTATTTTCACCTTTTCAATTTCACATACTCATGTGCAAGTGTCAGCCGAGTATGGAATTGGGCCTGCATAGAGTATTTTCTCATTAGAAGATGTGATAAATACTTACTAGTTGGCTTCCCTTGTGAAGGAATCCTGCAAGATGATCTTGGTTTCCTACCTCAGAAGCTTTTCATTGGATTTATCTCCTTGGTCCGGACTCTTTTGAGACTAACTCCGTGATAGTTTTATTTGAGTATCCCATTTTTTCCTGAGCAGGGGTTTCACTTGATTTTTGTCTCTAGGTGATGACATTTCACAATGTTATTTCCAATGGGGCCTCCAAGACGGGATGAGGGGTGAAGTGTAGAGCCCCATGTTCTCCCCATCCTCGAATGTGAACTCTAGTCCGGGCGTCGCCAATGAGGAGACACAACTTATGCAGTGCATGGAGGAAATCCAGTTCGAGGTTTTTCTTTTTTCCATTCTGATTGTGGTTTTCATACAGAAGGGAGGGATTCTAGGTCAATTAGATGGTGAAGATCCCATAACATGTTGACATAGTTCACATACCCTTCATAGGGAAAGAATTTTTATTCTAGATGGTGAAGGGTCATCCATATATTGACGTGAATTTCATGCATGCATTCCCCAGACAACTCTACTGGTATGTCTAAATGAGAAGTGGTCATAGGCCAATACACCACTAGTATGTTATCCTTAGCTAGATGTCTTATCATAAGCAACATATCCTGTTGTTATTCTTCAAGAGGCCACTCTACTTGATTTTCCCATCTCGACTACTTCTTAATAATTTATTTCCATGCAACCAGGCTAGTGGGAGCCTCATCGATATGTGAATGGTGTAGGGGTGGCTTAGAAGATGATCCTAGCCCCAGTCCATCCTCCAGTTGAGAAAGAATATCACTCATTATATACAGAGTGCCCAATATGTTTGACTCCTTCTTTCTGAGCACCTCATCATTTGAAGGCTTTCTCATGTTTGTTTTGTAAAGGGTAGGACCTTCTTTCAAGCATGAATTCTGATTGTAGGGAGGACCTTCGTAATTGGAGCTGCAATGGTGAGGGATAATATTGCAACTTGATGACCAACAATAGAAAATTTCCTTACAGTGTATACCCTAGGGAGGGCATTAGGTGTAGGTACAGAGAGGGTAGGACCTTCTTCCTACTTGATGTTTTTGAGGGGAGGACCTTCATAGTAACCACCATTGCGGGGAGGGTCATCGCAATGATCGCCATCATGGTTAGAACAACCATCATGACTTGATACCTGAATGTAGGGAGAATTTCTACAGTGCACATCCTGGGGAGGGCCTTCAGGATGTACTGTAATGAGGGGAGGACCTTCTCATTGCTTGATGTTTCTATGAGGAGGGACTTCACATCAACTTCCATTGCGGAGAGTTCCTTTGCACTGACTATCATTATGGAGAGAACTACCATCACGACATGATGTATGACTACAAGGAGAAGCATATATATAGTGTATACTCTGGGGAGGACCATCAGGGTGGACGAAAGTAAGGGGAGGACCTTATTGTTGTCCAATATTCAGGTTGAGGGGTCGGATACCCTAACGTGCATCAGGATATATGTTCTCATGATCGATCATTCTTGGCCCTTGGAGTGAGCCACCTTGGGTGCTCTGTGGATTACCTTTGGAGCTATTGGTAGCGACATTTCGGGGAGGACCTTCAAAAATAATAAAACCACTTCCATAATTTGGTAATGGATCGATAGGGTGTTGATCCTTTATTGATATATGTTTAAGGGCATTAAGAACCCTAGCTTACAGCAGAGCATGATCATGTATGTGCTCTTCATTTTCTAGTTGCCTTTGGTGCATTTCATTTTTGAGTGCTCCCTTGTGGTAACCAGGGCCATATGCTATTGGTAATGGACTTGATATATAATTCCCTATCATTTTGGGTCCTGTGATGTTGTCGGGATACACTGACAGGCATCTTGAGTTTTGGCAGGAATATATGTCTGCCCTAGAGTGGCCACCACATTCAACTGATGTCCCCAGTTAGAATGGGTATTTGTAACTGGTCTGGTTGTCCGTGTATCATGATATTTTTATAATGACCCTCTTAGACAGAAGTAGGGATGCATAACTGCTCCAGATTGACCAACTCATTTTGTGAGTGAGTCATTTCATTCGAGGAAACTGGTTTGCGGGCCCAATTTCTCACCTTTGTTGTTGAGGCAATAATGTCTTGGCATGTTTGCATGATATGGTCCGAGATCGACGTCTGATGTTCTATCACTTCTAGGATGTGATGAGATACATCTTTGGATTTAATGGGTATGAAGGCTCTTCCGATGTCAGATTAGGGTATTTTTCCTGCTCTGGTCCTCCATGAGTTGCCATTAGATACTATCAGTTCTCCTGTTCCGAGATAGAGGAACGAGTCTGCCACCCGTTTTCTTCTCTAATTTCCACTGTATTTGACTGATGGTCTTTATATTCATGATAGGGGATTTTTCATCTACTCTCTTAACACTGTATTTATCTCACGGGATTTTTATACATCCATAGGAATTTGTCTCTAATAATATTTTTTTTGCCTCTCTATTTAGATGGCGGACTTGATAGGCATCAGTATGTATTTATGCCTACGTGTTGCCAGTTGCTTCCCTATTTAGATGGTAGGATTGATATAAATCAGCAGGTATTTGTACATGCGTGTAGCCAGTTTTTTCCCTGTTTATATGGCGGGCTTGATATGCCTCAACATGTATTTGTGCTTTTTTGTAGCTAGTTGCTTCCCTATTTGGATGGCAGGCTTGTTTTTCCTTAGCATATATCTACATCTCCTTGTATTCTGTCACTCTATATGCATGGAGGGACTAGTGAGCACTAGAAAGAATGTGCATGGGCTCATATTGTGCCACCCTATTTCTGTGGTAGGCATGAGTAGAGTGTGTAGAGTATATCTTCCCATTTAATGCTTCTGTGTCAGTTCGGTGGAGTTTCTCATCAGGAACAAGGGTGATGGATTGTTCTTGATTATATATTCGCTACACCTGGAAGTAATCCCAAGGGCCACGGGTCTTCTAGACTTCATCAGGTGCCATCAGTATAAGGTCCTCTTAGGAATGAGGAGGTTTGGTTGTCCAGTGTCGGTGGCGACGCTCTCTGGTGGGGGCCCAGGACTAGGACCCCTATGTAGTTGAGATGAAGTTGTCAGCATTGAATTTATTTACCTCCCTAAGAAAAGGGAGGTACTTTTGTCACTTCCAGGGATAGGCTTCTGAAATGGGTTGAGATGACCACTGGGGAATCCTTGTTTTGGGGTTCTGGTTGCGCTTGAGGAGGCGGCTATGGACCTTTATAGACCGGAAGGCTTGTCTCGCAACCTCCAGCATGGGGAGACTACCATTTCAGTGGTACTCCCTGATCAGCGTGTTGGATACCCAGCGTTGAAGATTTTGGGTAGGATAGATGGTCCTTCTCTTCATTAAGGCCCTGACCACCGGTGGGATAGCTGATGTGTGTGTCTACTTCAGTCGTCGGGATGTCATTTGGATCGAATCTTGCTCTGCGGGAACCTGAGACATACATATATGACATACAGAACATAAAAGCTCATCAAAGTATAATTATTTTAAACATGTGCATACTTGATGATTTTTATTGGTCCCCTTCCCTCTTTATTCTGTTGTGGGGAAAAGGGGCATGAGTGGGGTAAGACCGCCACCTTGGTTAAAGATTCACGTTGGGTTCACCATTTTTGTTTCACCTCTGAGGTGGTGCATTCTGCACGTACCAGGATGAAAAAATGGGACGACATGAAAAGTATTTTTTTTCTTTTATCATTGGGGTAGAACCACCACCTTGGTTAAAAATTCACATTTGGTTCACCATTTTTGTTCCATATCTGAGGTGGTGCATTTTGAGAGATGGGGAAATGGTCCGACGAGGATCATCACCCATTCATTTTTTCGGAGATGGTTTCCTGTCCAGTTCACCATTTATTTTTTTCACCCAATCTACGTCATTATCCTTTAAATGGAGGTTGGATTAACCCCTTGGGGACTGGGAAGCTTATCCTTTCTGTATTGTGAAAGAAATTCCACTGTTAGATGGTCCCAGCAGGTGATTGTATAGGGTTAAGTACTTGTGCAATAGATCCTTCTCAGATATAAATTCCTCAGATGGTCTTCAATGGGTTTATTCGTTGATCCATAAACACACAATGACCCTAGTATCCATGATTCATGGACCTTCTTTCCAAATTCAAGCACTCTTTGATTGATGATTCGTCCAACTACACTTGGGTACTCTATTGGTTGATAGGATAGGAATTTAGGCTCACTACACCCTTTTGTGGGAGGATTATTTTCTATTCCAAGACTCTCTTATAGATTTATGTTGTTTTAATATTTTCTTGAATCCTTGGTGCATTCCCAAAGAGTGTTTCCACATGATACCCTTGGTTTTCAAGATCTTCGTAGGCATGTATATGTTCGATGCTACAGATGTAATGCTGACCGGAGCCATACAATAAGGCACACTAGAGTTTATCATCATCCCTAGGGATAGAATGTGATTTGAAGTTGGGATCATAACCATAATATGGTTTTCCCACAAATCCTCGACAGAGGAATCAGAACCCACTTAGTTCGAAATGATCGGGACTTACGCATGGACGCTTCCCATTTGAGGGGCATGATTGGGTGAACCCTTTTGGATGGGCACCATTTTGAGCCCGGTCCTTTGAGTAGGCATCCTACGTATCTTGGATTGATTAGGAATCCGAGTTCTTGTAGTTCATATTATTATGGAATATACCTGGGAGCTTCCCATTTTAGGAGACAAGATTGGGTGAACCCTTTATGGGAGGGAACCCTTTTGAGCTCGGGCCTTTGAGTTGGCATCATACGTATCCTAGTTTGATCAGGAGTCAGAGTTCTCATATTTCATATTTGTGGATGTTGTAATCATCACAAACCTCTAATCCCACGTGATTCATACTCAGTGTGAGAAACAAGAGGATGTGAAAGATTCAACAAAGCACATGATTCCTCTCCTACTATTGGGAGAGGGAAAGCCTAGGGCGGACAAGGCTGGGGGCGACCATAGTCGAGGGTGCAGAGAGATGAACCTTTCAATGTAAAATGACATTAAATATCATGCATCTTGGACTCATATGATTGAGGACTTACCTCAGTGGGAGGGCCTCAGAATACATTCTGATAAAGGGGATGAGTTTCGTCCTCGTCAAAGGAGGAGCGAACATAACATCTTCGACTGATCACTATTCCTCATTCAATGAAAAAGAAAGAAATCACCCTTAAAACCTAGAACATGGAGGTTCATGTTGGCATACCAAGGTTGTACTTTCATTTACCATAGTAATGTAGACCCACAGGCATTCCTGAATCCTGAACTGTTGTGGAGAGGACCTTCGTGACTCTGCTTAACATGGGTATGTAGACTCCATAGGGCGTGCTGACACACCAGATGGTATGATCATACAGGTCTAGTGGATTTGCAGGAGGCATTAGCCTAATCTAGGATTATTGGTTCATGGAGGGATTATGGAGGACTGGACAGTAATGGCGGGATGAGATTGAAACTAGAGGAAATAATACCCAAAAATACCCCATTCCACGTACTGGTTTCTTATGTGGAATGGGAGAGGCTTCGCATACCATAGTGGTATGTGGGAAGAGGGTCCATCCATGTACTGATGCAGTATGCGGGCATGGATATTGACGACCACTTACCATAGTGGTATGCAGTCCATCACACCGCTTTTGGTTCCGTCCACGTACTGATGCAATACGCAGTGCCGGTTTCAGTCCGCGTAGCGGTGCACTATGCAGAGCACAATATTAAAGGAGGGTCCGGGGGATTATCATTTTTAGGGAGTTCATCCATGAGAATTATGTGGTTCTTGGTTCACCAATTAGGTTTTAAACTCTCTTTTTATTATTATGTTTTCCCATTTTGTGTTCTGTGGCTTGTTGTACCTACGGAAAGCATGGTTCGCAATTAAGGCTTCATCAATGAATCGAGACTGAAGCTAGAATCTTCTCTGAGTTATTACATCCAACCTATGATTCCCCTTCGAGATTTGGTCGTATTTCTCATTTTCCTCCCCCTCAATTCATTCTATTATCCTTTTATAGAGCATCGGGGCAATTCTATCTATTGGGAATGCAACACCATTTGTGGAGGCCCGTGAAAACATATTCTCACTCGCGTAAGACTTATTCAATCCAGGGTTTGTGGAGGCTACGGTTTGTGATCATGGTTCGTGGAACCTTTTTGGTTTTCTTTATCCATGAACTAATAAGTTTTCAAGACGTTATGCAGATGGCCTTTGCACACATGAGTCCTTTGGAAATGTGGTTCACAGTTAGTTGGGTTCACTTTCAATCACTCCACGGGCCAGCCCCTCACGAATTATTCTGCGTACTTGCTGGTTGGCAATCCAGGCAGTCCGCGAACCTTTCTCGGTGACGGTATGTGGGCCACTTCAAATTATTAAAAAACATAAATTCCTTCATGTTTATTCTGAAAATTTAATCTCAATTTGATTCTGTTAACCTGGATATACTTGTAGGAGTACATTATTCCTTCTGCAATGTGATTATGGGGGTAATTTCTTCCCTTATAGAATTTTTAGGAACCTACAGATGGTTTTCATAGGAACTAAATATATTTGTTTCTAGATGTTTCTTATTTTGGTGGAATTTTTTGGTCCACTAGTACATCACTTCAATTCATAGGTGTTATTAGAAATCAAAATCTTGTTGGTTATTCTAATCGAAGTGAAATCTTTTACCTTGACTCTTTCAAGTCCTTCAGTAGAAAGAGTTTTTTTCAAGACTGACATCATAGGGGAGATATAATGAACTATAAATTTATAAATTAAATTACCTTTCTGAATGAATATATATATAATTTTGTATTTTAGTATAATATATAACATACACATAATGTAATAAAAATCAATAACACTTTGTTTTTATCATAAAAGATATCAAAAATATGATTATTGGGCATAATGATCACTAATCCTTATGACAATTGTTAATGTACTTAATATTAAGGGATTATTAATATTAGTATATATAGGATAATAAAAAATATAATTAATGTAGAAGGATGAAGCGATGGGATCATCCAGTAGGGTCATAGATTATCAAGATCATATATCAGAGCTTTCAAGGGATATGGAATCGCTAGATTTCACCCTTGACCAAACCCATGTTGAGATTCAGCAACTGAAACTCAAGAAGAAGAATTTATTGGAAAATTTTAAGCTAATATAGGTCATTTCTTAATCAACAATTGTTAAACCATCCTATATAAGTACTATCGTCACACACATTTCCCTTGGAGAATATTTGGGCATAATATCGAGTTATGTATCTAGAATTTAGTATAGTAATGGTGTAAATTTTCTATTTATAAATTAAATCATGATTAATTTGATCCAATTTTAATTGTTACTTTACTTTGTATAAAATACCCAGGAACATATGAATAATATGATAAATAAATTTTTGATACAAAGAAAATATTATTGTATTTTAAAAAAAAATTCAATTAAAATTTTCTTTCATGAAAAAATTGAGATTTAAAAAAATAGACTTATAAAACACAATTTATATAAATATAAATAATATTAAAATTTTATAACGTCATGGGTAGTTTTTATATGGGTCATTAATTATATTATGTCATAAAATATATAATTTCTCAATAAAGAGGAATTTTATTAAAGTTAATGTTCTTATATTTAGAAAATTATTTTGATAAAATAAATGTATTTTTTTAAATGATAATTTCAAAATTATCCAATGGTGATTTTTCCATATTTTTCTAATACAATCATCTTTTGGTTAAAAATTAAAACAGATATGAATATACAGTATGTATTATAACATTATAAAAACAAAAACTATTATAGTAAATTACAAAAGAAATCATTTATCACCAAACATATTTTATTTCATTAAAATAAGTTATTTTAATGTGACAATATTGTTTTCTGAAACCTATAACTAATATTCTAAATACTATTGAATATTTTAAGTACTCTAAAAATAATTATTTATGTAAATAAATTCTTTCCGCCTCTAAAAAAATATTATTTAAATTGGTTCAGTTCTAATACTAATAAAACAATAAAAACAAATCCTCCTTAGAAAATACTATTTCCAAAATAAGGTGATTTCCAATGGTTTTGAATTATTTTTAACATTGAGTCCAAAACATAGGTATATAAATTGATAAATAATTTCCCCTATTTTTCTATAACAACCCTCATGCTCCTCCATTACTCTTCAATATAATTCCTTTGAAAATTAATTTAGTATCAGTTTATTTTAAAAGATCCCTTCCAAGAATTTTAAATGGTTTTGAGAAGATCCTCCGAGATTTGAGAAGCTACAAATAAATGTAAGGGATCCAATATCTCCTTTAATTAAAGTACCACCTCTCTAATAAGAACTTTTATTTTAATTTTATTAGGTTTAAATGTGTTGATAATCATTCCTTTATTTTCAAAATTATTCCCTAATAAGGGGATAATACTTTCCTCTCTCATCAATCCCTTCTATAAACTATTATGTGCACCCATTATGCTGTTGAAATTAACCCCTTTATTTTCCATTCTGTTCACCTCTATTGTGAATGCAAAATCATATTTTCATTCAAGGGTGTTCACCTAGATATAAATATCATTCATTAATAAGGGACCAAAATTTATGAAACCAACATTCCTTAATTTTTGGATTGAAATGATTATATATGTCTTTATATTATATAATTGATGTTGGATAAGTAAGTTTATACATATAAGGGTGAACCCTAATTACATTCCAATGCATTGGGAAAACGTTTTCGTCTCATTAATTACCATGTATGGTGAATGTGTGGATAATATAAGAATAATATGTTATGATTTGTTGGTCATTATCCTTGAATTATACTTAAGATTGAACATTTTTATGTTTTTTCCAAATTCCTATGTTGTCTTGATCTTATGATATCATCTTCTCATGTTATGATTCATTTTTTTCCAATGATTCTATATTTCTATGTTATAATGATTTTCCTCTTAACTCACATGTATTCTCTTCTATCATGTTACGCTTTATTATTCCATTACTGAGCTTCATTTCTCACCCCCTTTCTTATGTATTTATCTAGGTTATCATGTGAAGTACTAAAAGTTCAAAAGTAAACTAGGATCACATTATAAAGATTTGAAATAATGTTTAATTTTTTATTTCCATTTAATGTATTATGTATCTAATTTCCCAAAAAAAAACTAAACTAATATATATCTAGTATTGTAATACCTAGATATTTATACAAAAATAATGAAATAAAATATATTGGAGATATGAGTAGTTATAGTTAGTATCGAAGAAATTTTTATTTATTTTCGATATTAGGATTACAAATCATTAGTGAAAACACCAATGACATGTATAAGTATTTGAAACATACCAAATTTTGTTAAATTGAGGAGTGTGTGGAATCTAAGAAATGACATCTCAATCAAGATACTACAAGTGGATGTAGTTCGGGTGTAGATGTAGCTAGGTTTAATAACCTCAAAAAAGGAATGTTGGGTATTAATCCAATCTTCACCCTTAACATGAGTAGTGGACCTACTGCACAAATTTTTTTACACTCCCTGAGGATATGGTTTGGCAGATTCACAAGATCTTTACAAACCACTGCTAAGTATTTCAATGTTAGGATGGAGAACTAAATAGGGAATAGACCTTGGATAACCTATATAAAAACATAGTGATTTACAAGTTAGGGTATATATTTAATTTCTTTAATGTTTAGTAGTTTTTATTTATATATGACTATTATATCATGTATCCTCATCCCAATACTACCTTTATATTATAAAATATCAATAAATAGGAGGAATCAATTCAAAAACCTATATGATGGAAAATATAATGACTTTTATAAGGAAATTACTAATATGATGGGACTAGGGGTTGAGAAATTCATGGTATTATGATCAAAATTGGATCAAGTTATGAGTAATAACATGAATCATTATGAAAACCCTCATTCTTTTAAAATATAAAAATTTGAAGTTGAATTCAATATGTAACAAACACCTATTTTATTTAATGGATCTTATAATACCCTAATCCTGGAATAATGGATTAACTATATTGAGAAGATATTATTTTTCCTCAAACACTATGATAAAGATAAATTCATATTATATTTTTGTCCCACAGAGGGATAAGATAATCATTGGTGGACACTGATCAAGAATACAAATCCTAAGGAAGAAAATGAATCCATATAATGAGATTAATTAAAAAATGTATTTTTCAATAAATATTTTACCTCACTCTCCATATTACAATAGAGTGAGAGTTACTTAGACTAAAAAAAGAATTAATATAAGGAAAATATGGCACCATAAACATACAACTCCTTTCTAATCAATATTTGTGGAGAAAATATCCCATTAACCCCTCCATAATTCCTTTAGTGAAATTTTATGTTATACATGGCATGGATTTATTACTCTTATATAGAGTCTAAATGAACTTTCAATAGAAGTAAATCACCTTTCATGTCGCAAATTACCCTTTGATTCTATACAAGTTCAAGGAGGAGGATGGGTATCCTTTTAAAACTTCTTCTCAAGCATTGATATTATTACCTTATGAACAAAAATATATAGCCTAAATTATTGAGACAAAGAAAAATATAACTCTTTAATACATTCCAATTACTATGGAATATACTGATGTATTCCCCCCTAGAAAAATATTTTCTTGGTCTTCATCTTAATCAAGATGTGGAGTTCTAAATTAAACATTGACCTGGTGATCCTTCAATATCCAAGATTCCAAATAGAATATCCACTATTAAAATTTTATAACTAAATAAGAAACTATAATAGAATCTAGATAATGGAATTATACACCCCAAGTGTTTCACAATGGGGTGCACTGGCCCTCTTCATAGAAATTAAGGATGGTTCAATGTGTCACTACATTGATTATCATAAACTCCAAAAGATCATGATAAAGAATAAATATCCCTTACTGTGGATTGATAATTTATTTCATCAACTATGTAGGGACTTTTATTTCTCTAAATTGAACCCTTTTTTCGGGTATCGTCAATTAAAAGTATGGAAATAGAATATTCCCATGACCACCTTTTCTACATGGTATGGACACTATGAGTTCGTAATAATTCCCCTCATATTATCCAATGCCCCAAAAATCTTCATATATGGATAGATTATTTATATATTACCTTAAAAAATGTACTATTTATAGGTGATATTCATATTTTATAAAAATTAAAGGAGGAAGATGATGAGAAATTTACCATTTTATTGCACACATTGAGAAATTAGAATTTATACATGAAGTGTAGTAAATGTGTGTTCTAGATGAGTAAAGTATAATTCATGGGGAATAATATCATAAGTAGAGGTATATATGTGGATCCTTCAAAGATAGAGTTTATTTAGGAATGGCCATGACCAAAATCTATAATGTAGATTCATAATTTCATTAAATTATATATTACTATCAAAACTTTGTAAGAAAATTATCATGATTGTTGAAACTGCTAACTAAATTAAATTGAAAGGGAGTAATTTTTTTCTAGACTGAGGAATGTAAAGATAGATTCAAAATTTTTAATAAATGTATAATAATATCACTTGTACTAATCATACTGAAAATAATGGAATAATTAATGATCTACAGTGATGTTTCCCAGAAAGTATTAGGTTGTGTACTTATAAAAAATTATAAGGTGATATTAGTATATTCCTCTCAATAATTGATATTTCATGAGAATAACTATCAAATTCATGATCTATAGTTGGTTTCAATGATATTCACATTAAATATTTGGTGACATTACCTATATGAGGGGAAGTGTGATAGAAATATAGATAATAATATCCTCAAGTATATATTAACATAAAAATAACTCATCTTTCACCAATAAAGGTGGTAAGAGATAATCAAGAATTATGACTACTCAATCCATTACCACCCTAAGATCGGGAATAATGTGGTTGATGTTATCAGTAAAAAGGATCACACAACTTTATATATGATTAGAATGGAGAGGGATCCATTCTTCTTAGACATGAAAAGTATGGACATGTGAATCATAAAGGAAGGAACTTCATACAAACTAAATAAAATATAGGATAAACTATCCATATATATAAAGATTAAAGAGGCTCATAAAGATGATGAGGAGCTACAGGGAAATATAGTGAGTATTCTAGAGTTTTACTTTTATCAAGATGGAGTTACAGGGTTTTGAATTAAGATATGTGTCCCATAAAAACCAAAAATGAATAGGGATATTTTGGATGATTTACATAACTCATCATTCTCTATTTATCAAAAGATCACAAACATATATAGATATTGAATTAAAAAGGTTCTGGTGGGATAACTTGAAGAGAGATATTGTGAAATTTTTATCTCACAACGTGATATGCCAACCAATAAAGAATGAGTGATAGAGTTCTAACGATAGGATGTAACCATTACCCATACCTGTATGAAAATGGGAAAACATCACCATGTATTTTATTATAGGAATCCTAGGAAATCAAAAGGCTATTACTTCATTTGGGTTACAGTCAATCTCTTAACTAAGTCAGCGCATTTCATTTACATCAAAGAAGATTTCTATATTCAAAATACTATACATAACTGAAGTGCTTTGGATTCATAGAGTACCACCAACCATTGTATATTATTGAGATAAAAGGATTACCTAAATATTCTAGAGAATTATTCATAAATAGTTGGACACAGATATGAGTTTCATTACTATTTATCACTTTTAGCTGGATGGTCAGTTTGAGAGACCATTAAAAATGTAGAGGATATTCTCATATCTTGCTCAATGGATTTCCAAGGATGATGGGATCAGAACCTTCCTTAGTAAGAGTTATCATAAAACAAAATTTTATATTCTAGCATTCAAATGGCACATTATATGCATCTATAAGGGAAGATATTTCAAATTCCAACATGATGGGATGATGTTTGAGAAAGGAAACTCATAGGACATCATATAGTCTTGGAGATGAGAAAATTTTCAAACAATTCAGCATCATATCAAATCAACACAAAATCTATAGAAAATAAATGTCGAAAATCATAGATGAGACATAGAGTTTGAGGTCAGAGAAAATTTGTTCACTTATATACCACCATGGAAGAAATTCATGAGGTGTGAGAAGAAGGGAAATCTAATTTCAAGATACATCATCCCCGTTTAGATTATTGATCTCATCAAAGCTATGGAATATTAAAAACCACTCCCACCAAACCAATCTCAAGTACATTATGTGTTTCAAAAATAAATCTTGAGGAGGTGCATAATAAATCTCTATCATGTACTAAATCCATAGGTGGTACCTTTGGAGAATAATATTTCCTATGAGGAGTAGTCAGTGAAGATATTATATTCTAGAGAAAACGTTATATGAATCAAGATAATTTACCTATTAAAAATACAATGTTAGAACAATAAGATTGAAGAGGAAACATGTGAACCTAATGAAATAATGAAACTAAAGTACCTGCATCTATTTTCGTATATGAAAAGAAATTTCAACAGTGAAATTTATTAAGGAAGAGTGTAATGTCCATTTATAAATGGAATTTCAAATGGGAATTCATATGTGTCCCACTTATTAATTTATTATAATATATAACACACACATTATATAATAAAAATCAATAACACCATAATATTATCATAAAATATATCCATAATATGACCATCATGAATAATGATCATTAAACCTTATGAAAATTGATAATTTAGCCATTATAAAGTGACTATTAATATTAAAATAAATAGGTTTATAATAAAATAAAATTGATGAAAAATGAATAATTGATGGTCTCATACAGTAGGATGATACCTTGTGAGGCTCATTTAGTAGAGCTTTCTAGGGATATAGCATCACTAAGGTTCACCCTTAACCAAGCTCAAATCGATATTAAATAACTAACAATTGAGTGGAATATTTTATGGGAGAATTTCAAGATTAAAGAGATCCCTTACCAATTTATGTTCATCAAACCACCCTATGAAAGTTCTACCATCGCACACCTTACCCTTTGGGAATATGCTAGTGAAATATAGTGTTATGTATTTAGACCTTAGTAGTGTAAAGGTGTAAATTTTATTATTAGAAATGAAATCATGATTAATTTAATGTTATTTTAATTATTATTTTTCTTAATCTAAAGTGAATATGAATATCATATAAATATGATAAATAAATTTTGCTACAAAAAAATCTTGATTTTTTTTGGGAAATTTACAACATTAATTGAAATATAATTATATGATAAATTATAAAAATTTAAATAAAATTTATTTTCAAAATAGCCTTATAAAATAATATTTATTTAAATATATTTTTTAATATATTTTTATAAAGTCCTAGGTGATTTTTATAAGGGTTGAAAAGATAATTATTTCATAAAAGCTATAATTTTTTAATAAATAATGGTTTTTATTTAAAAGTTATGTTTATAATTTTTATAAAACTATTTTGATAAAACAAATATAATTTTTTAAATCATAACATCAAAATTAATTAATGGTAAATTTTTCATAATTTATGGATACAATCAATATTGTCGGTCAAAATTAAATACAATATGAATATACAGTAAGTATTATGATATAATTATAACCTAAAAGGGATAAAATATATTCTATAAAGTTATTGATCAACCAAAAATAGGGTTTTTAATTAAAATAGGTTATTAAAATTTGATAATATCATTTTTAAAAACCTATAATGAATCTTCCAAAACTTAATGAATATTTTACGGAATTTAAAAACAATTCTTTATGTAAAGAGATCCCTTCCACCACCAAAATAGTATTATTTAAATATATTCAGTTCTTAAAATAATAAAATATTAAAAACCACTCCTACTATGAAAATAACATGGGAAACCCCATGGTAATTCCAATGATTTTTTTTTGTATAACAAAGATTCCAAAAACTATGTTTAGAATTTAATAACGAATTTCCACTATTTACCTATAAATACCCACCCATTTGCTCATTCATCTTCATTAAAAGTAAATTGATCATGATTTTTTTCTTATTGTCTCTAGATATTTAATTATAAGGTGTTCTTAATGTTTTAAGAAGCTCCTAAAAAATTTAAGTAGAAACCAAGAAAGGTAAGGGATCATCTTCCTTTCTCCCTTTATTCAAGTACTTCATTTGTAATAAAAAATATTATTTTCATTTGACTATAATTCTGCGTTTTTATAATCATTACTTTACTATCAAACTAATTCTTTGATAATAAGATACTACCTTACACTCCCATTAATCCTTTCCAAAAACTTTTATGTGTACTTGTTATGTTGCTGAAATTATCCCTCAATTATCCATTCCAAACACGTGTTTTGTGAATATGTAGACCGATTTTCATTAAAGTGTATTAAAATTGATATAAATATCCTTAATTTATTAGGTAATTGTATTTATAAAATCTATATTTCTTAATTTTTGAATTTCAATGAAGATATGTGTTTTTATTTCATATGATCGATGTGGAACACATAAAGATTGACATATTAAAGGTGCCCGTGTATAGTTCTCAAATGAATTTGGTAATGTTTTCATCTAATGAGACACCATGTATGGTGCATGGATTATTAGCCTAAGAAAAATATTTTATCATTTCTTGGGGGTTATCCTCAACTTGTACTTATGATTTCGTGTTTTATGTTGTTTCCAAATTCATATGATGACTTGATCTTAGTATTTCAACTTCCCATTTCATACTTTTATATTTATGTATTTGATTCTTACTTATATATGTTATCATTGTAATATTATTGACTCACTTATATTATCTTTCATTAAATTAAACTTTAATATTCCTATATTGGGATTTATAGAGCACTAACTTTCCTATGTATCTCTCTATGTTATCCTACATAGTAATAAGAGTTTAAAAGAAACTAGCAGAACAATATAATGATTTTAAATAATGTGGTATTTTTTATTTTAAGTTAAGGGATTATGTATCTAATTTCACAAATACACACTACAGAAAAATGTCATTAGCAGTGGTTTTTTTATAGAATAACAGCAATTTGAACTGACGCCTAATAGTATAAATGTGGTTAATAAAACCACCATGTTTTTCATGGTCTCTAGTCATTTAGTGGTGTTTTTTTATTTGGAAACAGTTTTTTTGTGATGTATTTGGAACATTTAGCAATGGTTTCATTTTTATTTTGCGGTAGTTATTTTATTTAAGAAATATCCAAGGAAAATATCAATAAACTAAAACTAATCGTCACTGAACATAGTAGTTGTGGTCTGTTTTCGGAGTGGTTAATTATAACCACTACTAAAAAATATTATTTTTAATGTATTTAGAAGTAGTTACTGAAAACTAATGTTAAATGTGAATTTTTTTAATTATTTAATAAAAATTGATCGTATATAATGTATCATCCATAGTCATATATACAAGCATCCACAATTACCATAACCTCAGTCTCAGTCAACACATGCATTTGTCAACCAAGACCTAGTTCATTAATATATACATATAAAATATTTCCAACAATAACTGATTCAAAATATAAATCCACATCATGACCTCCACCCCATATATCTACAACCACATCATCTCATAAACTGAAATCAACCACGTCATCATGTAAACTGTTACAAAAAAAAGAAAAAAAATTAAAACTAAACATAATAAATCAGAATTATAGTAGAAAACTAGAAGAATTTCATTAATCATAATGGTTAACCTCTTTCCTACTATTATCAAATTCCACCTACAATAAAAACTACAACAATTATGAAAAGAAATGTGGAAGAAGAAAAAAAGACATAGACTATATTCAAAATGATGCACATAAAATTTGAGTGTTTTTTTTAATGAAACATAATAAATTTTAAAATAAAATAGATAAAATATAATAATAAACACTTTGAAAACATAATAATATATATTTAAGATAAGATTCACCACTTGAAACTGAAAGGTGATAAGAAAATATTCCAATTTTATTTTAAAGCAATGTGTGGTGTGCTTAAAATTAACATAATAAATAAATTTTAAATACTTTGATACAACAGCATGTCCTATATTTAAAAAAGTATTCATTTGTGTTTGTCTAATTATTTAACATAAATATGAGGTTATTTTCTATGGTTTTGATTATTCCATGCATGTTTTAGTGTTTTGAAACACTAAAAATGAGTTTACGGACATCACGAGAAAAACGTAATTTTAAATGTCATTTCATAAGTTCCTACATTCCATAATTAAATCTATGGTCATTACCCAATGAATCTAGTAAAATATGACATCATTTTCCTTGTTTATACCCCCTGACACTTGCTTTTAAGGGTATTTGTACCTTTAAGAAGTGTTTATCAAATAATTATGACCACGTTGCTTGTCATATGGACATATTTTCTATGTTTCCATGTTAAAAAAACTCATAGTTGGGTTCTCCATGTTTTCACATCAATATGATGTTGTTTTATACGGTTTTTACTATTCCACACACGTTTTAGTGTTTTAAAACACTAAAACCTATTTATGAACATCCCAAAAAACCATAATTTTGAATTAAATTTCATCAGTTCCTTCCATTCACAATTAAATATACAGTCGATTTATTTATATTTTAACGAAATCTGATGTCGTTTTCTAGGTTTTGACCCCCCCCAATACTTTTTTTAAATACTTTTATACCTTTAAGAAGTGTGTACTGAGTAATTCTGACGACATCGCACATCAGATGATCTTGTTTTCTATCAATACACATCAAACACAATTCATAGGTGATTTTCCTAGGATTTCACATCAATATGAGGTTCTGTTTTAGGGTTTTAATATTACACACTCCTTTTAGTGGTTTAAAACACTAGAAACACATTTACAACCATCCAACGAAAACCGTAATTCATAATGATGTACGGTTGATTCTTACATGTCATAAATGGATTACGGATCATTTTCTTAAAGTATCAAAAAAATATGAATGTGTGTGCTAATTTTTAAGTAGTTCAGTAGTTATTTTTACTAAAATTTATGTCAATATTACTTAAAAATATGTACTTGGAGTCATAATGGGCGCGTCATGTATCGGATTGAGGTGTGATTGATTTTTACACATCACGAATGGAATATATTTCATTTCACTAATGTATCAAAGGAATATGAATGTGTTTTTCTGATTTTTAGTAGGTCATTTTTTTACTAAATTTGATGTCAATTTAAAATAAAAAAATAACTTTGAGTCATACCGGTCACACCATGTATCAGATTGAGGTTCATATGATTCTTACATGTCTCAAATGACTTATGGATCGTTTTCCTAAAGTATCAAGACAATCTAAAGGGGTGTTCATGGTTTTGATTACATCACTTGACTTTTTTATTAAATTATAATTTTAAACTTGAAACACACACTTGGACTCTTACAGATTACATCATTTATTGATTTTACATGATACTAATTCCTACACATCAAAATCAATTATGAATCTATTTCCTAAACTACTAATAAAATTGGAGCACGTTTACTTGTTTTTTAGTGAGTGAAACATTTTGAGCTAAAATGAAGATTTTAAACAAATAATTGACACTTTGAGTCATACCGGGCACATCATGTATTAGATTTAGGTTCATATGATTCCTACATGTTAAAATTTACTCATGGATCAGTTTCCTAAAGTATCAAAACAATCCAAATGCATTTTCAAAGTTTTGTGTAGATCAGTTTTACTTTTTATTAAAATGGAAGTCAATTTTGAATAAAAACACTAACTTGGAGCCATACCAGGTGTTACATCAGATGGTGTACTAGAAGAAGGTCTAGAGGGGGTGAATAGACCAGATTAAAAAATTTAAACAAAATAATTCATTAAATAGATTAATTATCAAAGTTAATTATTAATGATAATTAGCAGAAAAAAACAACACAAAGATGATTTTTATAGTAGTTAGGTCCCAAGTGGGAACACTATACTCTTATACCTCTCTACTTGTAGAGAGATACATGTTCACTAAATTTTTTTGTGGGGAAATCATAAAAAAATTATAAAATCCTTTTCTAGTGGAGGGATGACCACAACGCTGACTTTTCTATGGGGAGTCACAACCCTTACAACAAGACTTTAGACATTAGGAGTCACAATATGAATAGTTATGACTTTAGATATAGGGATTCACAACCCTTAGATCCTTAATTTGGAATCCATGAATCACAAACTAAGGAAAAATAATAACAAATATTTTTTTGTGGGTAAACTAATAAATAGAAAAATAGAAAGTGCATGTGAGAGATGAGAAATAGTGTTACAGACTCAGAAACCACATAAGAAAATTGAAACAATTAAAGTATAGGTACTAGTTCTTGATATTTGGATTAGAATGTCTCATAAAGGAAATTATAGTCTAAGTAGAATTAATTTTGGCACTTGAGAGAATGTACAAGTAATAAAAAATGTATTTCATAGACATTGACAGGTACGAAAGGTTGAAACTTTTCCCAGCATGTCGAAGATGTTTTCCCATGGTGTTGTTCTGTATTGTTTTTTTTAATCTAAAATAGAGAAATATATATATATATATATATATTAGATATTTAGAAATTATAGTAGCTCTGATTCCATTATATATTTAAAATAAATTGAGTCAAGAGCTTTCATAAATATCTCCACAAAAAATGCAGCATTGTTGCCTCTTTATTCCAATAGAATAAATATTAAATAAAATAATTTAAAATAATTTGAATAAATATTCCAATAGTATCTCCATAATAATATTATCATTTAATACTTTTAAAAATCTATTTTAAATTCATTCAAACCTCTTTAAAATTAGTCTACATATTTTCGGAAAACTAGCAGCACTATCCAAAACTAAACTCAGATATTTTAATTTAAAAAATCTTGAATCCTTCAACGTTATTAGAAAACTTTGTTAAAATAATTTATTAATTTTTCTATTATAATATTTCACCAAAATAATAAAAAACTCTTCGATCATAATTTTTATATTTAATGTGAATTTAAACAGTATAAAAACCTATGAATATAATCCATATAAATCTACAGCATATCAATATTTAGTATAAAAGCATAATTGGCAGTAGAAAAGTAGGGTACATGATAGTATGATACAGGAAATTAGGTTACATGAAATTTGGGTACATGAAAGTATGGTACACAATATTATGGTACATGAAAGCAGGGTACACCAAAGTAGGGTTCACGAAAAATAAGTTCACCGAAAGTAGGATTCATCGAAAGTGGGGTTCACTAAATATAGGGTTCACAGAAATTATAGTTTATAAACCATATATTGAAATATTCTAAAATTAGGGTTTTCAAACTATACTCTTTACTATTCTTATAGTAAGTTTCTTGAACCACAATTTGAAAAAAAATAGTACAACTTACTTTAACAAAATTTAAAGAATTTTTAAATGCTCTTCACAAAAGATTCAGACTTTGTCCAAGAAGCCTTATTTTTATAAAATATTATCAGCTTTCCAATGAATCAATAAATGAAAGAAAACAACTTTTATTACTCCTAAAATTATCAAAAAAAATAGAAGCAATAAAATTCTGAAAAAAAACACCAGTAGTGAAACTGCATACCAGAGCTTTATATAATTTATGTACCATACAAAAGAAATTTTTTGAATTAAATGTAAACTAATGAAATAAAGATAAAAATGTTGGATTTATATAAAATCAAGTAATGTGTGAATTGAATATCTATGTAACTTTTATTAAATTAAACACATTAACTTTTCAAAACTATAAACTATAGATTTTCTAAAAATGTACCAGCAAATTCATTGAGTCTTTAAAGTAACAGAAAAGAATTAGCAGACATCCTTATAAACTAATGAAGTTTAGATAAATTTATTATATATCCAATTTGACAATAATTGTAATGTCTCATAAATTCTGTGTAATTTTTTTTAATTATATGGAATTATTATGGGAAGACACACTTTGACAACACGTGATTCAAAGTCCCGGAGAGACCGAAATGGAATTTTGAACTTTTTTTAAGGAACGTTTAATAAACGTGAGACTGGGTTTTTCTAAATTTTGAATCGATGCTCAGATAAAAATTATGAGGGCATCGTTGAACTCGTAATTCCGGAATTTTACTAGAATATAATTAACTTCAACCGGTAAAGGTCGAATGGAAAATGTTATTTTCTGAATTTTCAGAAAATAATAAAATAACTTTAAAAAAATTATTTAATTTCTTTTATCAAACAAAGAGTGGTGACTCGGAGACGCTGTGATGCAGTGATGAGGAACATTAATGAGGCTCATTAATGGGCCATATCACGTAGCATAACTATGAAATAAAGGAAGCATAATAGGTATGTTTTTTCATAAATGAATTAGCATAATGACGCAACATCACATCGTAACTGAAACGTTGTGACGTGATTCTTTTTTATTGTTTGACATGTCGGTGGAACGAGGATTAAACATTGATAATCCTCTGACAAACCTCCAATAATCTTCCTATCCAATGAAGAACAATACACATGAAGATCATCACTGACTTCGAAACTCCTCGAAGAATGGATCAAGAAGCAATGAGCGACATCGGCATCTTGAAACCTTGAGGAAGAAACGCCCCAAAGAGGTAGTGGTTGTTTAATGTTGATGTTCTTCCCTATTCTTTTATTGAAACAATAATGTAGATCAACCCAAGAATAGGTTGATCTGAGATTCATGAATTTATGCGAGAGGGTAACCTTATTTCGGTATTTCTCTATCTAGAATTCAGACATTACTTGATATTATTGAAAAACAATACCTAAGCCTCTCCCCTATTTTAAACCTCTAACGTGGAGGGCGCAGTCTGACACAAACAAGCCTCGAGCAACACTCCCATGATATTTCTTTGTGTTTGTACACTCAAAATGGTGGCAATATGATTTCGGGACCTTCTTGGTGATGAGGATGCTCCTTAGAGTATGTAGGCATAGGCATCACGATGAACGGACCACCGGAGCACTCCTGGTGGTCCATCAAAGGTTCTGTCGGCGCGCTGGTAATAGCGATGGCACAGGGAGGTTCCGGATACATGTCGAATGGTGGGATAGGAGGCCTCCAGTCATTCTAGTGGCCGAAAGGAGCGCTTTCTCGTCGGCATGCCGACGCGGCAGAAGGCGCGACGCTAGAGAGGTGATGCGTGGACGGATGGACCGCGTACAGGCCTTTTGGGTGGTAGGTGATCCGCAGTCTATCGACCGTAGTAGGAGGTGAGACCATGCGTCTGCGGGGCCAGCTGGGACCAGACACAGCAGCATTCCACATCCCGGCTAGATAGAGCACCACCACCCGCACCGAGCGATCGGGCTATAGGCAGTCGAGTCGCACCCCCAGCCTATGGGCCGGACCCACGACCCATTGGGCCAGACCCATGGCCTAGTAGGCTAGTCTTACCCCCAATGGGTGGCACCCACATAGGAAGTCTGGACCCGTTCCTTTTTGGGCTGGTTAGGACTAGACTGGGTGACCCGGCAGGCTGGACCCATAGCCAAACCAGACCGGGTCTCGCAAGGCCCATTGGGCCTGGCCCACTGACCAGGCCAAACCGGACCGACCCAGACCCGAACTGGGGTAGGTCGAGTTAGTCCGAACTAAACCAGGGTATATGGAACCCAAGGCTAAGTTGGTCGGTATGGTCCCACTAGGACGGACCGGACCCATACCCAACCGACCTCTGTTTACTAAAACGCTAATAACATGAAAACGGGGCATCTAATTGACGAGAAATTTTTGGTGATGGGACTCTCTTGACGTACCAGATCTTTCAAATGCCCTAATGAGTATTTCATGGAAGGTGAGACGTGAAAAATGGATTGAGTAGTGATTGTACCAAGCGTGCTACGTTTGGAACCCTGCATTTGGATAATACATGAGGACTAAGGATATTCAACTATGTGAGACTTGATTATGGCCTAGTGGGTAGAAATTTTGTGTGGATTTTCAGGCCCATAATGGGAAGCACTATTGTGTGTCCTTGCAGGCCCACAGTACGCGATGAGGAGGAGTACCTCTGTTGGCCTTAATTAGTGGGAAGCACATCTATGTGGATTTGGAGGCCTAAGGTACGTATTGAGGATGTGTACCTAAGAAGTCCAAGGATAGAGGTAAACATTTTTGTATGACTCGTAAGGCCCACTATACTCGATAGAGGAGTAGTTATCCAGCAGCTGATATTTTCGATGTTGTGACTGATGATTCTTCTATCACTACCCTAAATGTATACCTGGTGTCAGTTGTCTTGTGCTTCATGCTTTACTTTGAGGATTGTTGTGTGTTCCTTACTTTTTGTTTTGGTGTCCCTATTGAGTACTTGGTTACTCACCCCTACATGGGCTTCACCCACACGTGTTGTGTCTGGTGAAGAAGATCGAGGTTTCGACAGATACATTTTTGGACCAGGACCTAGAGGTGCTCTGGGAGACGGGACTGACAGATGCTATGACAGTGGACTTACTGGCCTAGGAACAGGAAGGACCAAGTAGGATCGATTAGTGAAGATGTTCTACTTTAGCTTCTAGTAACTACACTACTCTCACGAACATGTGGTGTTCTCGGAAGATGACCATTAAAGTTTACTTTTTGTACTTTGCTGTTTTCAGTTCTTTTGTTGGGTTTGTATTCTATCCCACTTATATTAGTTTAACTTGTACCAATATGTTTTTTAGAGATAATTTTTTCCTTTTCAATTTTTGGGACTTGTTTGGGAATATGTGCATGTATAGGTACTAATGAAAATGCCTCCCACTTGCAGGTTGAAACCTTTGGTGCTAGTCGTCAGCCCCTAGCCTTTGGGAGGTGGGATTGGGGTAGTCACAGCATAGGCCCCATGGGACGGGTCATGAAAAAGTTCTATCAAAGGGCAGTCGGTCCTACCACAAAGATTAGGAGTCTATTGTTTTATTTTTGGGGAACGATGTTAAGTGTTTCGAGTTCGACTTTTAGATTCGGGGGGTCCTATGTTGGTTCAGCGGCTGATGTATCCACACACCAGGACCTTGAATTCTAATTTTTGGATCAATACAAGAAAAAAATGGTTTTATAAGTGTCTCTTTATGTTATTTTGAATAAAATTTAACTCACCAGGTATAACCTTCTAACCGTGGTACATCGTGGTCTATCTCAGGATTCCTCCTCATGGATGACCAGTTAGGATCCTGATTTGGGATTGTGAGGATAGCCTACCTAGTGATGAGGCATCTGTTCAAGGACATGTTCTATTGATGGACCTACCTAGTGGTGCACTGGTGCTAGAACCACCCACTGGTCAGTATATACTTCTGGTGGTTCCAGCAGAGCATGTGCACAGACTCAGTGCCCTGCACAAGTTTTAGAGATAGAGACCTCCCAGGTTCATGGGAGGGATAGATGCTCCGGTCGCTGAGGACTGGATAGAGGTAATGACATGGGTCTTCCACTTAGTGAGGACACATCCTGACCAGATAGTGATCTTATCATTGAGCCTTTTTTTGGTCTCGGCATGGAGATGGTGGATCTTGACCACCCAGATGCATGATGAGGTGACCCTTACATGGTTAGACTTCGAGAGTCTTTTTTGAGGAGTTTTTCATCATTACCTTGAACTATATGTGCATTCAAAAGCTACTTCATCTTCAGTAGGGTATCATGATGGTGGTTGAGTACTCAAATAAGTTCATGGAGCTTTTACACTAATCCACAGATATGGTTCGAGATCCTTTGTTCGGGGATAGAGCCTTTGAGAAGGGACACGAGTGGGAGATCTGGGCATCAGTGTTGTCTCTCAGCATCCCTTCATAGGCCAGGTTGCTATAGTGAGCCCTTATTGGGGAGAGATTTTTGGCCGAGCAGGTGCTGACGGCTACCACATCTCGAAAACCCCAAGAGGCAGAGTCTTCAGCAAGCAGCCGATAGCAGACACGAGGGCCCAAGTGGGATAGGTCTTTTAAAGGACATCTCCCGGACTCAGAGACAGTAGTACGGGGCTCCCAGTCTAGAGGGAGTTAGCTGAGAACCAGGCAGTGCTTCGCATGTGGAAGATAGTGATACATGGCTCGTGACTACACGACCCATCGTAAATATGACCAGCAGATAGTCGAGGGGCCACCAAGACAGCGGTAGCAGTTCAAGTGAGGCAGTCTAAAAGGTGGTGGATGTGGAAAGGAAAAGGATGAGAAGCCTTTGGTGGGCGGTGGTTTGAGGAGTTATCGCCACCACCCCTAGGTGGTCCACCCTAACCTCATGGAGTAGGAAGACAGGGGAGAGCTCATCTCCACGCAGCAGAGGCTTACAACCACAGTTCTCCAAATATGATATGAGGTAAAATCTGTGTCATCTTCACCCTAGTTGTAATACTTATAGACAAAGGTGCTAGTAACTCCTTCCTTTCCACATCTCTCATTTGGTGATCGGGGATTCCGAAGGAGTTTGTGGATCGATCCTTAAGGTTAAAGACTCCTACGGGAGGGGATTCACTGATTACACATTGGTTATGGTAGTTTGAGATTACTTTAGGAGGCAAGATCTTTTCCTGACATCTCCTAGTGGTAGTGTCGAGGCCTTATGATGTCATCATGGGTATGGACTGATTATCCATTTTCCATGCTCAGAGTGACTATTTTAGGCGTACAGTATGGTCTATCAATTGATATGGGACCACATTTTCCTTTACCGGTGAGAAGTAAACTATTGCAGCACATGAAGGACTTTCTCAAAGGAGGGTGCAACCGATCACTCATCAGTTGGCTTGCCTCACCCTCGGTGCAGTGGATGAGAGGAGATCAAGATTTCATGTAGTGGTGGATGAGTACAAGGATGTTTTTCCTGAGGATGTTCTTGGACTAACTCCTCATAGGGTGGTAGACTTTTGCATCAACCTGTACCCCGGGATGGCATAGATATCCACACCGGCATATCAGATGGCTCCCATGGAGCTTCGCGAGCTGAGGGTATAGCTAGAGTACTTCCATGAAAAGGGGTTCATAAGGCCCAATTTTTTACCATGGGAAACTCCAGATCTTTTTACCAAAAAGGAATATGGATGTTTGAGGTTTTGTGTGGACTTACAGTACCTTAACCAGGAGACTGTGAAGAACAAGTATCCACTACCAAGGATCGATGACCTCTTCTACCAGCTAAATGGATCGAGGTGGTTCTCGAAGATAGACCTCAGAATAGGCTATCACCATATTCGAGTACGAGTTGAGGACGTACCAAAGATAGAATTAAGTTGCCAATACTGCCACTATGAGTTCCTGGTGATTCCTTTCGGTGTGAAAAATTCCCCGGTAGTGTTCATGGGACTCATGAACAAGATCATCCAGCCATACTTTGACCAGTTTGTTGTGGTCTTCATTGATGACATCTTGGTGTACTCCACCTCAAAGGAGGATCATTCTACACACCTACAGATAGTCCTAGATACACTCTGAGAGCACTATATTTATGGTAAAATCTTGAAGTTATAGTTCTAGATTCGGGTGGTCCACTTTATGGAACAGAGAATCTCAGAGGCTGGAGTTGCATTAGATGTGGAAAAGATAGAGGCAGTGCTTTCTTGGGATCCACCCAGCAGCATGAATAATGGGAGGAGTTTATTAGTGTTTTTTGGATACTACCATAGGTTCATGTCTAACTTTCTAAGAGTAGTAGCACCCTTTTCATCATTGACAAAGAAGGGACAGTATGGATAGAGGGATGTTAGGGTAGTTTCCAGGAGTTGAGGTGGAGACTGACTAGTACTCTCATCATGAGGCTACCAGAGGAGGGTTTTGGGTATGTAGTTTACTGTGATGCATTAGGGACCGAACTGGGTATTGTCCTGATGCAGGAGTGAGAAGTGATCACATTGGTCTCATGAAAGTTGAGACAGGACGGGAAAAACAATGCAACCCATGACCTGGAGTTTGAATCAGTGGTCTTTTACATGAAGATTTTGCATCACTACTTGATGGGTGAATGATTTATGGTTTACACTAACCACAAGAGTATCATGAATATATTCTCCCATAAGGACTAGAACCCGAGTCAGCGGTGATGGATAGAGTTCCTCCAGGACTATGACTTTGAGATATTCTATACTCGTAGAAAGGGGAACATGGTGGCAGACACGCTCAGCAGGAGGACGGATTTGCTACTGCTAAGTGAGGCGACAGATCAGTTGGACACGATGAAAATATCCTTTGTGGATGATGGGGAATATTCTTACATTCAGTAAATAACTATTACTCCCCAACTCTTGTAGCGATTCAAAGAGGCACAGCTAGTGGATGTTGACTACAAGGCCCAACGTGCTCGGTTATCCTAAGGACGGGCTCCCAATGGATTTTCAATAGGTTGGGAGGACGTCACCATTTTTAGAGGGAACACCGTAGATCGAGAGACATTGCTGGAGGATGTGTTCTGGGATTTTCATACATCACCTTTGGAAGTATATCCTAGAGTGGTGAAGATGTACTTGGACCATAGATGTCTGTACTGGTGTCCAGGGAAGAAGAAAACGGTGGCCGAGTTCATTTTATGATTCCTCACTTGTCAGCAAGTGAAGGTCGGGCATCGGGTTCTAGCTGGCTGGGGCCAGCCACTCGAGGTACCAAATAGGAAAAGGGACGGTATCTCAATGGACTTTGTTTTGGTGTTTCAATGCGAATCTATAGGTCACGACTCTATCTAGTTGATTGTTGACTGACTCACCAAGTCAGCTCACTTCGTACCCATCTGGGAGTAGGGAATGGTAGAGGGATTGGGATGCCTCTATGTCCAAGAGATAGTGTGGATCTATAGGGGTTCCTTTGACAATCGTCTCAGATCAGGACACTCGCTTTACATCCCAGCTATGGGGGTGTTACAAGAGTCATTTGGGACGCAGATTCTCTTGAGCATAGCTTTTCATCTCCAGACAAATGGTCAGACGGAGCAGACCATACAGACCTTTGAGGACATTCTTCATGCTTTAATCCTTGACTTTGGTCATAGTTCAGAGGATGACCTGCCTTTCATGGAGTTTTCATACAAAAACATCTATCACTCCACCATCATCAAGGAATCGTTTGAGGATTTGTATGTCCGGCCTTTCAGATCACCCCTATGCTAGACAGACCTAAGGGAGTTGGCACTCATGGGTCCAGAGTTGGTATGGGCTACCACCAAGAAGGTTCAGATCATTCGGGAGTGGATGAGTACTTCACAGATAAAGAATAAGTATTATTTCGACAGGTGATGGAGACCCTTGGAGTTTGAGGAGGGTGATGATGTGTTCCTTCAGGTCTCACCTCAATGAGAATAGTGGGGATCTAGTTGGGGTGGCAAGCTATCTCTGAGGATCACCGGATGATTTCTGATCGGGAGAAGAGTTGGCAAGGTGGCTTACCACCTATCTCTTCCACCACAGATGCACTAGGTTCATGATGTTTTATATGTGTCACAGTTGAGGAGGTACATACACGATCAATAGCACGTTATCGACTGGGGAAAGTTGGACATTGACGATGGGGAAATGGTTGCAGAGTTCTCGGTGAAGATAGAGGATTCAAAGAAGTGGGTCTTATGTGGGAAGTCGATTCCACTGGGTTGATTCCGGTGGCAGTATGGGAATCTCTAATAAAGCACATGGGAGTGATAGGATCAGATTTGTTCTTAGTACCCCCATCTGTTTGATTAGTTTTTATTTTGGATTTTGCGGATGTAAAGACCTAAGGTGGGAGGAATGTAATGTCTTGGAAATTCCATGCATTTTTTAATTATAAGGAATAATTCTGAGACCACACACTCTAATGGAATATGATTCTGAGGCCCGGAGATCCAAGAATATAATTTTGAACTCCCTTTATGTTTAGTTTAGAAAATGTGTGAGTGAGTTTTTCTAACTTTCAAACTGGTTCTTGGATCAAAAATTTGAGGGTGCCATTGAACTCATAACGACATGATTTCCCTAGAATGGAATTTTCTTCAGTCGACAAGGGCCGAATGGAAAAGTTTATTTTTGGACTTTTTGAAAATTAATAAAATAACTTAAAAAATAATTTTATTTCTTTTGTCAACCGATGATCGACGACATGGTAAAACTGTGATCCAGTGACGAGGATGTGACAAGGTTCATTAAGGAGGCTCATTAATGGAATGGATCACACAACCTAATGATTAAATAAAGGAAGCATAACAACAAGGTTGTTTCATAAATGAAACATCATCATGATGTGATGTCGCAGTGAAACTGAAATGTTGGAACATGTTTCCTTTTTATTGTTTGACGTGTTGGTGGAATGAGGATTAAACCTTGGTGATTCTATAAAGAATCTACAATGGTCTTCCTCTCCAATGAAGAATGACACACCGGCGGATCATCACCGACTTCGATAAACCTCGAAGAATGGACATGGAAGCGACTAGCGACGTAATCATCTTGAAACCCTGAGAACGAAACCCTGTGGCTTCGAACGTCAAAGAAGTATGGTTTGTTTTATATTGATTTTCTTCCTCATTCTTCCCTAGAAATGAAGAATGCAGATCAACCCACAAACAGGTTCATCCATGATTTATGTGTTTATGTGGGAGGGTAACCTTATTTGGGTATTTCTATATCTGATATTCAAACATTACTTTATATGATTGAACAAAAATCCCTGAGCCTCCGCTATGTTTTAAACCTCTAACATGGAGGGCATGGGCCGACACGAACAAGTCCCGAGCACCTTATCCATGTGTTTTTTTGTTTTCATAGCCTCAAAATAAAGGAAATATTATTTCAGGACCATCAAGATGAGGAGGATTCTCCCTGGAGACCGTAGGCACTGGTGACGTGAAGAACGGACCACCGGAGCGTGTCCGATGGTCCAACGAAGGTTATGCCGGCACACCAGTGGTAGTGGTAGTGCTGGTCACATGTCCGATGGTGGGACAGGATCCCGCTGGCCATTCTAGTGGCTGGGAAGAAAGGCATGCCCATTGGCGCGCTGTAGTGGTAGGAGGCCATGACCAACTAGCAACAACGGCGAAAAGCACAGTGCACGGCGGGTGCCACGTGGACGGACGGCGCGCGTCTGGGTCATCCGAGAGGCTCGCGCGCCGTGGTTTTTCAATCGCGGTAGAAGGTGAGACCCATTGTATGTGGGGACAAGTGGGTCCGTATGAGGCATCATGCCACATCCTGTTTACATGGTGCACCACCGGTCACACCGAGCGGTCGAGCTTCGGGCTGGCGGGCCGCGCCACCAACTAGTGGGATGCACCCGCACCGGCGGGCTGACCCCGCTGCCCAGCGGGCCGGTCCCTCCCCCAGTGGTCTAGACCCATGCCAGAAGGAAATACCTATTCTATTTGGCATGGGAAGGACTAGACCAGGTCGTCGGGCGACTCGACGGGCTGGACCCTCGGCCAAACCGGGCCGGGTCCAGCAAGGCCCATTGAGCATATCCCACTGGCTAGGTGAAACTGGACTGACCAAGACCAAAACCGAATCAGTTCGAGTTATTCGAAACTAAACCAAGGTATTTGGGACACCTAGGCTGAGTTCTTCGGGTCGGTCTGACCAGGTCAGACCAGACCCAGACGCAACCAGGCCCTGTTAACTAAAATGCTAATAACTTGCAAACCGAATATCTGATTGATGAGTCATTTTCAAAGATGGTACCCTCTCAATGAGGCGGGTCTTTTGTAATTCCTTGAGGAGTATTTCAAAAATATTGAGATTCAAAAAAATGGCTTGAGAGGCAGTTCTCCCAGGAACGCTACATACAAAACATAGTGGTTGGTTGAGACCTGAGGGATGTTGACTTTCGACTCTGTGAGATATGACTATGAACCATTGGGAAGAACTTATATGTGACATTGAAGGCCAAAGGTGGGAATCACTTCTGTATGACTTTTCATTCCCATAGTATGCGACGAGGATGAGTACCTCAGTTGGCCAACATTATTGGGAAGTACTTCTATGTGACTTTGCAGGCCCACGGTATGCAGTGAGGATGTGTAACTATACAGTCCAAGGTTAGTGGGAAGCACTTTTGTGTGACTTGGAAGGCCCATTTTACTCGATATAAGAGGATTTCTCCAGCATCTTAGGTGTTTGATGTTGTTACTGATGATTCTTCTATCACTAACCTAAATGTATACATGGTGTGAGGTATCTTGTGCTTTGTGATTTACCTTGAGGATTGTTGTGTGGTATTTCCTTTTTGTTTTGGGGTCCCTACTGAGTACTTTGTTACTCTCCCCTACACGGTCTTCACCCGCACATGTTCTGTCTAGTGCAGAAATTTGACCTTTCGACAAATACTTTGGTGGACCAGGACCTTGAGGTGCTCAGGGAGACAGGACTCACAGATGATATGAAATTGGACTTGGTGGACTAAGACTAGGTGGGGCCCAACAGTATTGGGTGTACACTATGGTCTACATAAGATTATATTAGCTACACTACTCACACGGTCAGTTGGGGTTTTCCATAGATGGCTATTTGGGTTTACTTTTTGTACTTTTTTGTTTTAAGTTCTTTTGTTGGGTTAGTATTCTGGACCACTTATATTAGTTGTACTTGTACCGAGTATTTTATAGTGATAATTGTTTCCTTTTCATTTTTTGGAATTTGGTTGGGTGTGTGTGTGTGTATAGGTACTTAGGCAAATGCCTCCAACTTGTAGGTTGAAACCTTTGGCGCTAGCTGCCTGCCCCTGGTCTTTGGCAGGCGAGCTTGGGGTAGTCATGGAATGGGCCCTGGGGATGGTTCGTGACAAGAATCATACAAATCCAAACACTGTGGATTGATTTATCATCAAAATACAAATGAGAGTAATCAAATAAAAGAAAAACATGCACATGCAAAAACAATCTCCCCCTTTTTATTTGATTACAAAACCAAAACATTTAAACAATGTAATACCAATTAATTTATCCTCTTTTTGTAAATAAACAAAATGTTAAAAAACTCTCCCTAAACAATTGCAGTAATTAAAAGTTAAAATTCTAACATACCAATATCAAATTTAATTTTTTTTCAAACTGAGCTAAGTCTAAAGGCTTTGTAAAAATATCTGGAATCTGGTTTTTAGAAGGTCTAAATTCTAAAACAATATCATTGTTGTTCACATGATCTTAGATAAAATGAAATATAAGACCAATATGTTTTTTCTAGAATGTTGTAAAGGGTTTTTAGAAATACAAATTATTGATGTATTATCATAATAAATTAGTAGTTTATCTAGATAAACACCAAAATCACATCAATTTTTCTTAATACATAAACATCGAGCACAACAACTAGAATAGGAGATATAGTTAGCTTCTAAAGTTGATAAATCAATAGATAGTTGTTTCTTAGATGACCATGAAATTAAATTTTTCCCAGAAAATGAAACATAACAATCTAATCCAGAATAAGATGTTAAATTAAAACAATTATATTTTTTCATAAAATAAACCAGAATCAATAATTCTAAATGATCCAAAATCAGATACATAATAAGATGCTAAATCAAAATAGTTATGTTTTGGATAAAATTAACCAGAATCCATAATTCCTTTAGCATGTCTAATTATTATTTTTTAATATTTAATATCAATTTTTTTAGGATCTTCTTTAAATATATCACATAAAGAAAAATAGAACATGATATTGGGTCTAGATGTAGTTAAATATAACAAGATACCTATCATACCTCTTTAAAATTTAATATCAACAAATTTACCAAACGCATAAATATCTAATGTATAATTAGTACCCATATGAGTTTTTGTAGATTTATAGGAATCAATACTAAATCTCTTAACTAAATCATTAGAATACTTATATTGGTTAAGAAAAATTACATCATTTATTTGAAAAAATTAAAGTCCAAGAAAGAAATTTAATTCTCTCATTAAACTCATGTGAAACTCTAAAGACATCAAAGTAGAAAAATAATTACTGAATATTTCACTAGTTGATCCAACAAATATATCATCAATATGAATTTGTTCAGTTAAATTATCATTATAGGTTATTTTAATTAAAAATGTAAGGTTAAAATTTACTTTCTTGAAACCATTTTTTAATAAAAACAAAGAAATCCTTTCATACTAAGCAGGAGGTTCTTGTTTGATACCATACAAAGATTTATATAATTTAAAAACATGATTACGAAATATTTCATTTTCAAAACCATAGGGTTGAGAAACATAAATTTCTTTAGTTATAAAACCATTTACGAAATAAATTTTTCATCTGTTTGATATAATTTATGTTGCGACTCATTTTTTCTATGCAAGACATTGGAATATTGCTATATATATTTCCAGAGCTATGTTTTGAAACTACATGTGATTCGGAGACCCAGTGTTCTTGAAATAAATTGTATAAAAATAATTAGTATATTTTATACTATACAAGTGAATTAAGTGATATATCTGTCAAATGGTAGCTCGGATCAGAAATCCAAGTCCATGGTTAAGTCTGAAGCGTGGTATTCACCCTAAGTGGGACAAAACTTTTTTCAATGCGAGCCTTCTGTAGAAAACACCACGGAGGATGTAACCATAAATAAAATTACTAAATTATATTATTTTATCCTAGATTATAATTCAAATAAATCTTGAACAATGACTCATATTGGAAATCTGAGACCGCCGTTGAGTTCATAATAGGGTGTTTACACTAGGGGAAACCTAAGGTGAGAGGGCACGTGAGGTTCAGATTTCATAACCGCTGGAATTTTCCTATAAATATTCATTTAAAGAAATGATAAATGCTTTTGGATCATTTCCTCTAAGAATCGATAAAGCTCTATCCTTCCCTTCTGTTGGTGATTCAATGCAAAATTATTGGTGGATCGCGATGAAACTTCATATTCGAGTAGATCGGAGCGCAGCTAATGCAACAACAGATCCAAAATCCCAGTAGGATTCTTATTTTGGATTATGCATACCATAATTGAAGTTTTGGTAGTCCTATTTGATTTCTAGTCATCTTTTCTACTTTGAAATACCTTGTTCATGGTCGAACTAACAACAGCCATCGACTGTTTCAATTCTGGATTGCTCGTTATTCGTGTTCTTCATCTGTTCTCCACAGTCTTCATCGATAAAATTTTCAACACATAAAAACAACATCATATCATCGAGATGATAATGGATATAGGTAGTTCATTATCCATGGATTTTGGATCAATGATGGTTTTTTGTTTTGGGCGCCAGTGGAGGCGCAGAGGCGAGCAGAAGTGGCCGCCTACTTTCTTCACGTCAAAATGTGGAAAAAACTTCGAGCGGACCACACA
The DNA here is from genome assembly GCA_963277665.1 of Viscum album. Taxonomy (NCBI): domain Eukaryota; kingdom Viridiplantae; phylum Streptophyta; class Magnoliopsida; order Santalales; family Viscaceae; genus Viscum; species Viscum album. The sequence continues at coordinate 1,101,300,505 of OY728133.1, read as the reverse complement.
ACAGTGTAGATCAGGATCTGATGATCCCAGATTTGATATATGGATCATTTTTCAAGAATCAGGGTGTTCCTGGTTGTCTTCATAGGACCACCGGCACGCAAAGGCTATTGACGTTGGCGGTAGCCAGCTACGGTCTGTGAGGTGGTGGTAGAGCCTCATAGCAGTGGCGGGCTGTGAGGCTGGTTGTGGCATGAAGAGGAACTCATGGTAGATGGAGGTCTAGATGAGGTGGTGTGGATGTGCGTAGGAGGTGATAGGGTGGACCAGACTATGACAGAGTGGGTCAGGCCGAGGTGGCTGGATCAGTCCAGAGTGGGTTGGGTCTTAGGATTTCAGATTCAAATCACCATAACACCTAAACAAAGCATCAGATTTGCATGCCGTCTATGGCCATGAATTATTATCATCAAGATAGAGATTTTGAGAATAGTTTAAGAGTTTATAATTCATATTTGTGACTCGTTCCCCTGAAATGTGGAATTAATAATAGTAATAATAATAATATATTATTATTATTAAATCTTTGACCTGCTATAACTCATGCATATGATGTCTGATTGATGCACCATTAGAGGTGACGTGAATCTATTTTTAAGATGCGTGATTCAATTCCAATGTTGGATTTTGATTTTTGGTTGGTGGTTTGGGTCCGTAAAACACCCATTATTATTGTTATTGTTATTATTACTATTATTATTATTACTATTATTATTATGGAATATTGTAATTGTCGTAACTCTTCCATATGACATCAGATCGATGCACCATCAGTGGCATCGTGGTCATGAATTTGAAGTGAAAATTTTAAGACTAATTTCAGGCACTTAAACCAAAATCGCAGTTTAGAACCCATGATCCCTGGTTTGGGCGTTTGCGGTGAAATGTGACATTTTCACCGGGTGTCCATTTTGGACAAATGAAAAGTTGTTACTATGTTTTTTTCAATAAGGATCTCTAGGATGAAATATATATGACGTATTTCAGGATTGAGGCATGCGACTCACAAATCACAGTTCGTGCACAATGCTATGAAATGCAGTTTCTCCATCAGGTGCTTGTTTTGGATGAATGAATAGTTGATCTTGTGTGTTTTTCTGCAAGGATAACAATGGGGTGATCCATTTAGTTATCTAAATCCATTTGAGGGGGAATTATAGATAAATTATATTTTCACCATTTCAAAATAGTGACGAGCATCGTGTTCTCATCAACCTTTTGGCTAGAGGTGTCATGTGCTCTGAGAACACTAGGACACCTAGGGGCACTTTATCATAGCTTAGTACCAGGGTATGGATAGTTACACTAATAGGTGATGAGGCAAGGTCACACATCACGTGGGCCCCATCACATGTTGTGTTCCACTTTATGAAACTTCTATCTCTCGTATCTCTTTCTTTTAGACTCATATTTTTGGCCCACGAGTAGCCTATCTTGAGTGTTGTTTTGCGTAAATAACAATGTTGCCCTCTATAGTGGATTTTGAGATATGATGTGAGATGTTACAGAAGTGACCATTTCCGGCGACGTCTGATGATGGTAGTGATCAAGATCTATCATATCAATTCTTTCCGAGAGATACCACCAGGCAGGGATGGCCAGTATAGTTTCTCGATACCTTCCGAGTGGAGTCCCACAAACACAATAGGGTGTGCGTCCTCTATGACTACTATGGGACTGGAATCACCCTGACGCACTTGGGTGTGGTTTCTATATGACTACTATGAGAGTTTAATCCCCCAACGTGTTAGTTCATGGGTCCTCTATGACTACTATGAGGGTGGAATACCCCTGACACACTAGGGTTTGGGTCCTCTATGACTACTATCAGATTGGAATCCCCCTGATGTACTACGGTGTGGGTCCTCTACTTTGATTTTCATCATATAACTATAGATCAGTTATGAGACATGTTTTTTCATAACTATAGTCTCATGATTATGAGGGACACCATTCCCACCAAGATGCTTCCTTACGAAGTGACCTAAAACTGATCGGGTGAGATAGATCCACAAGAAGTGGATAGAGGACCCATTACATTCTCACTGTTTCTATATCCTTGTGTTTTGGATGAGTACACTTCACTCTCTAGTTGGGTTGAGTCATACTCTATTTTACTATACCATTTTTGTGTTCTATGAGCAGAAAGATTCTGAAAATGACCATTCTTTTCACAAAAAGTTTCAAAATATAAATTTTAAAATTCACCTCCTTTATCACTATGAATAGATACAATCATAAAACCTATTTTATTTTTAACTTAATTAAAAAAATCAGTAAATCAAGGAAATGGAACTTTTTTATGAGAAATAAATTATTCCCATGAAAATATATTATAATCATCAACAATCACTAAAGTATATTTCTCTCCACCAAGACTAGAAATTTTAGTGGGACTAAATAAATCAATATGTACTAACTGTAAAGGCCTATTAGTACCTATATGATAGATAGGTCTAAATGAAATTTTATTTTGCTTCCCTTTCATGAAAGGGTCACATATATAAAGGTGTTCATTCTTTATGCAATGCAAATGTAACACATTCTATTGTTTTGAAAGCTTATGTAACATTATGAAATTAACATGACTTAAAGGTCGATGCCAAAGGATGTTGTCATTTTGTATAGCAATTAAAAACATAACATGTTGAATAGTTAGTCCAGCAAAAAAATACTATAAATATTAACTTTTCAATTAGCATAAAATAATAAGGAATCATCTTTAAAAACTAATAATTTATCATTTTAAAATTTAATTTTCATTCCATCATCATTTAATTGTGATATACTAATTAAATTTTGTTTTAAACCTTCAAAATAAAAAACATTAGAAATAAAAGTATAATTTGAATCACCAAATTTACCAAATATTTGACTTTGAATTTTGAATTGTCTCTAAATGTAACAGTGCATCCATCATATGTGTTTTAAGTGATAACATTTTACGGGTCTCTGGTCATATGCCTATGGCATCCACTTTCCATGTACCATTTTTTATTCTTAATACATCTAAGGAATGTTTCCTACAAAAATCAATTAATTGACAATTTTGGTACCCAAGATACTTTGGGACCAATGGGATTAGTTATAAAATTTTTAGGTACCCATACAAAATTTGAACATCTATTGTAAGGTACTCTAGATAATAAGTATTTAGAAATATTTTTTAAAAATCTCAAAGATTGTTTAAATTTAAATGAATAGTTATTTGCATAGTGAAATTTCATGCCAAATTTAAAATAAGTAATAGTTGAAGTAAAACCATTTTTAATTTTAACAAAAATTAGTTTTATACATTTGGGATAATATCCTATCATAGCCAAACCATCTTTATGTTTATCATTTTTAGTCAAATACATCATCTCATGATATTTTTCACGTCCTTGAATAAAAGAATATGATATTTGTTTAATACAATGAACTTCCTTTTTCAAAATTTCATTCAAATCTTGAGTAGTAATTAAATTTTAATAAACTATGGAATGAGAAGATGAAGCAGCGTTCTATAATTTTTCATTATATTATAAAATTAAATTATTTTTAGAAATAAGTTTTTCATTATTATCCTTGAGATTATTATATAAATCAGCATCTTTGAAAATATATTTCTTTAATCATTCAATTTCTTTATTTAATTATAAAAATGGGGTTTTCATAATCATATTCAAAATAATAAAATTCAGAATAAAAACAGGAATTACTAACCTTATCCAGTGAAGCCAAAAAACACATGTTCGCAGTTTCTTTTTCATTTTTAGATTGTTTTCAAGAATCTGATTCTTATGTACTACTCCAATTGGTGGTTAATTCCTTTTCTACTTATTTATGTATTTATCTTTGTTCTTAAGTTTATGAAAATTGGGATTAATATTACGTTTCATCCAGTACTCATAACAGGTTACATCTGAAGTATTGAAATTTGTACAACCTTTCTTATCTCCCTTATATTTTTCATTTTGAGGGTATCTTATGAACTAATTATTGAATCATTTAAATTTCATTATTTTGTAAACTAAAGTCACAATTTGATCCATATATTCTTTCACTATCCTACATATTAGAATCATAAGAGTCAGTAGAAACAACATTCATAGATTTAAAATCTAAGCACACTACAACATTATTAGCCTTTAGCAGTGGTTTAATAAACTGCCACTAATTTTTTTTAAATAAATTATTGGCGGTTTTTAATAAACCGCTGAGAAACGTGGTTTTTTTATAGCGAAGTCACTTCTCCCACCGATTCCCCCATCTCCCCAGACACCCCTGACATCCTTGACCCCCATAGCCCCCGAAACCCTAGGACCCCGGCGACCCGTGCAACCCCAGCTACACCTTGAATCCCTAACCACGCCTCGCCACCCCTCAACTTGCCTCGCTGCCCATCGCAAACCCTAAGACCCCCTAAATACCTATGAGCATGTGACCCCGGAAACCCCCATGACCCCAACGACCCCCCGAAGCTCTCACTGCACCTCACCGCCCCTCACTTCACCTCTTCAACCATCGTGACCCCTACGAACTCCTGAATCCCTAGGATCCCATGACCCCAGTAACCCCGACGACCCCAACAACCCCCCGGAGACCTCAACACAGAAAAACTATATCATTAGTTTCGGTTATCTATATCATTAGTTTCATCAGTCTTGTTAGTGTAATTTATGTCATCAACATCGTCAGTTTCATTAATGTTATAAGAATCATATGTGTTTTTTGTGTCACCCATGTCGTTTATGCATTATGTTTCATTAGGTAAAACTATATTTTTATCTTTTTTATTATCCAATATATCATCAATGAACCAAGTTTCCTGAATGTCACTCATGTCATCATTGTTTTTGGGTTCATAAGTGATGGAGATGTAATTGGACTCTTCTATCTCATAATTATCATCAGTGTCTCCAGTATCATTGGGTTCATTAGTTTTTCTAGAATTTATGGTTTCATTATATTCATAAATACCATTTATGTCGTCAATGTTGTCACATTCATCATCATATTTGGTTGTATTGATCTGCTCAGTGAAATAAGTGTCATCATTGTTATATGTGTCCTCAATTTCTTTAGAGTCATCGGTTTCATATGTTTTATTTTTTTCAATAGTTTATTTGATATGGTTCATCTCATAGGTTTCAATGATATTGTTTGACTCATAGATGTATTCAATTTTATTTGAGTAATTGAAATTATTAATGTCATAATTATCATTGGTATGGTCCATGTCATCAATATCATTGGTATTATCTAGGTATTTAGTGTCATTTTGATTATTAGTTTTTTCAACAACATCATTTTTCATTGGTTCTTCAGTTAATTGGGGTCTTCACCATCAAAGGTTTTTACTACATCACCACAAGAATTGTAATTGTTGTTCTTATTGGAATCATCAACATTGTTATTGGTGTTTTTCATAACGGTGTCATCCATGTCATCCATTTAATTATTCTTATATGTTTCTTTGATGTCATCCAATGATTCAATGTTTTTAGTGTCATTTTCATTGTATATACTCTTGTTTTCAGTAATGTCATTGATTTCATCAATATATTTTTGATCATTAGTGTGATCGATAATTCATGCAATATTATTATCACGAGTGAAATGTATTTAATCCATATATTCATTAAATTTTCTTTCGTAGGGGATATTTTTTTCACTAGATTCTTAGGTGTCATTGAAGAGCCTGAGAATTAGTATCTATTTAATATCTTTTCATTAAATTATTAATTTTTTATTTGTACCACTTCTACAAGTACATTATTATAGTCTGGTTGTATTTCGGGATATCATTGGTGGTGGCCTATTTAATTATAGTAAAACCTTTCATAGGATACAATGGAACTTGGTACCCAAGTTGATTCTACATGATTGTAGTCTTGGGTTTGGGAAATACTCAATGCTTGATGATTGGATTACTAGGAAAAATCATGGGAGTTTGAGACTAGGATTGGACTTGGGACCATCTTCAAGGTTTTTCCTAGTTTTGTCTTTTCGAATTTCAGTTTTGGATGTAAATGATCTGCTACTAATGTATTATTTTCCTGACATGTAGTATATAGTACATTTTTCATAGCATGGTTTGTTTTTTATTATCTATCTATTATTTTATGGATCATTTTAATTTCAATGCTTTAATTTTCTATTGGGTGGGTTCATTATTTACCATATGTATTTATATAGGATAACTTTATTTAATATATTTATATATCTTTTCAACTAGTATATATGAATATCTTTCCCTATTTAGTAATAGTTATGTGTTCTAATTTTTTTTAATATTGTGTAGGCACATTGTCATATAAATTGACAAAAGATGGATCACATTACTGAGGAACACACCTCAGTATGGTAAGGGTTTGGAGTAGTTTTTAGATTTTTCAATTTAAAATTGATCCATTGAATGGAGAATAAGATTTCCATGTCCTAAATGTAAATTTAGAAGATGGTTGAAGAGATATGAAGTTTATGAACATTTTATATTGAATAAATTCCTTGGTCAATATTTGCGTTGTATTTGGCATGGATAATTGAACGTTACAGAAAGTTTGAGCACTGATGTCAATCCAAAAAATGAGATATCAACTTTGTCTACATTGGAAAATGAAATTAAAACCTTATAAATGATGAATTGGGAATTGAATGACTCCAATATCAACATCAAAACATATCAGAACAACCATATGAGGTTGCTATAAATAACAATGTGAAAAGTGATGTTTTTTGGACTATAGGACAACTAGATCAAGATTGTAACAAATCATTGGATCCTCCTCTTGATTCAGTGGAGACTAATGTAATAGAAAACTTCACTAAAGAAAATACATTTCACGGTTTAGTTGATGATGGAAATCAAGAGTTTGATAGTGTATGTTTGTAATATTAAAAAATTTCTTTTCTGTTGAAGTTGTACCATATCAAATGTATATGTGGAATTACAAATAATACAATTTCCATGATATTGGAATTTTTCTGTGATGCATTTCCTAAAGAAAACATCCCTGATTCTTTTTCTGATATGAAAAAAGTTATTAATAGGCTTGGTCTGAATTATACAAAAATACATGTGAGTCCCAATGATTGAATGCTTTATTGAATAGAGTATTCAAGTAGACTGGATTTCAAAAAGAAAGTTCTTCTTCTATATGGCAGAAAATGGGTGATTTTAGATGTCTTAATCAACTTACTACCATGATGTAGAAGAAAATGAACACCTGCAAAGATTTTTTGTCATGTTCCTTATTTTACTCAGTTGAAAAGATTATTCATTTCATGAAAAACCTCTGAACACATGAAGTGGAATTCTCTAGATAATAACAATGATGGGTTAATGAGAAATCCACAAGATTCAAAATCATGGAATACATTTGATTCATTACATCCAAATTTCTTAGATGATCCTAAGAATATTTTATTGGTATTGGTTGCCAATGGGCTCAACCCATTTGGGACTTTGACTACCAGTTATAGTATTGGCCAGTTTTTTTTATCCCTTAAAATCTACCTCCATGGATTTATATGTAACAAATCTATTTTATAATTTATATGGTTATTCCTTAAAAAATTCATGGAAATGATATTGGTGTATACTTGTATCCTTTAGTAAAATAATTACAGGAGTTATGTAGCAATAGTGTTGAGACATATGATGCTTCTTCTAAAACAATGTTCAAAATGCTTGTTGCTTTAATGTCGACCATTAGTGACTTCCCTGGACTTGAGATTTTATCGAGTTGGAACACTTACACTAGTTTGGCATGTCTTATTTGTAACATTGATTTTGAGCCAAAATGGATACCTCACAGTAGAAAATGGTTTTTCTTGTTCCAACAAATATTTCTCAATACATCTCAAATATTTCAATTGAACATATCAAAATTTTACTATTTCATTGATTGTAGACCACCTCCAAAGTTGTTAACTGGTTCAAAAATATTGGTAAAGTATGGAAATGTTGAAACCAAAATTGGAAAGGTTCGTCATTTGAATGATAGTGGGAAATGAGATTGAAGTGAATCTTCAAGTGAAATCAGAAAGAAAAAATTAAAGAAATAACGTCTATTATTCAAACTTCTGTATTGGGAATTTAATATTTTTGTGGAATATTCTTGATTTGATGCATATTGAGAATAATGTATGTGACAATTTTATATTCACATTTCTTATTGAGAATGTAAAGTTGAAGGATCATCTCAATGCACGGAGAGACTTACAAGTAATGAACATAAAACATGATCTATGGATGAATTAGAATGAAAAGTATGTTCTTACAATTTTTGCAATGAAAAATAGGGATAAAGATACATACCTTCAAAATTTAAAGCATGTGAAGGTATTTGATTGGTATTTGACTGAAATAATCATAGGTTATATGGATTGAAAATTCGTGATTCACATATTTTGTTACAACAGTTACTACCAATGGCATTGCTTACATTATTACTTGAAAATTTTATTATTGTTGTACTACAAAGTTGTACGTTTTTCAAACAAGTATGTAAGAAATATCTACATCCATTTGATCTTGACAACCTTCGGGAGAGGTTTGTATTGACACTTTCTGCAATGGAGATGATCTTTCCTCCGTCTTTTTTTTACATTCATGATGCATTTAACTGTAAATTTGGTTGAGGAAGCTAAATTTGGAGACCCCATACATTATCTATGGATTATCCAACTGAGAGGTACATTATTTATATGTTTTTCAGTTAAGTAAACAATTCGTGGAACTTAATTAAATGCATTATTATGCTTTTTTATTTTATTTCATAGATATCTTGGGAACATGAAATCATACATGAGAAATAAAGCTCAACAAGAAGGCTCTATTACTGAAGGCTATTTGGAAGAGGAGTGTCTGGCCTTTTGTTCTAGATACTTTGATGATATTGAGACAATATTTAATCAATTTGGACGTGTTGACAACACATCAAATCAATCTCAAATACATGGGAAATCAACAATATTTCCTGCTATTGGCCGATCAATTGGGAGGAACTCAAATGTTACACTGACAGAAATGGAAATATTATAGGAAAATAGATATGTGCTACTGAATAGTGAAATTAAAGATCAATTTATAGAAGAGTTGAGGATATAAACAAATATACGAATGAGAGAAGGAACACAAAATGAGAAAGATATAACAAAATCTGTTAATAATGATCTTGTAGAATGGTTTGCACAACATGTAAATTCATAAATATTGCAATAAATACAGATATTAAGTTGACACATATATTTTGTAAATATAATAATTTATATTTTTTAGATCATTAATACTAATACTTGAGTAGTTTTTTCATAAGATTTTCAGTTCTTGCTCAATGTCTTCTAAAAAAAGTTAGAAAGTTTGTTGCTTACAATGTGAATGGATTTAGATTTGGTATAGTTGATCGAGAGAAGGGTATGAAAACATACAATAGCGGTATATTTACAATTGATGAAGTGGGATACTCTGGAAAGCTGATTGATATTATTGAATTAAACTACCACGATAATTTTTCAGTTGTTTTATTCAAATATAATTGGGTCGATATTATCATAGGTGTTAAAATATATTCCTTGCAATTAACTTTTGTGAACTTCTCTCACTTGAATGATGTTGGTGATCATTAACTGCATGATCCGTATATCTTATCATCGCAAGTGAAAATTTTTTATTATGTGAATGATGTTGTGGATGAAGGGTGTAGTGTAGTTGCTCATAAAAAACAAAGATATTTGTATGATATGGGTGATGAATTGGAAGATTTGACCTCTGACATTTAATCTCATAAACATAAAGAAGCAGACATAATTGTTCATCATGATATTGAAAATATTGGACTAGTAAGATGGATGAAGTGGATGAAGTAATGGAGTAGGAAATCAGCATGATTAAAGGGGAAATGATTGAATGTACAGTTATGCATTCATTTAGAAACCAATTATATTATTTTTGTAGTCATTCATTATCATTGTTATGTATATTGTTTTGTTAGTATTGAGTATCTATTATCATTTTTAATTTTTTTCTGCATATTTTTTTGAAATATATGTTTTGAACATAATTTTATTTGATTAAATGGTTGTAATTCCAAGGAGGAAGAATTATACTGTATGTAATATGATCAAAGAGAATATAGTTTCCCCATTTGATTCATCTGGGGTCCCTACGGATGACGCTGTAGAATTACTTATCCAGATTATAGGACAGCTGGATATGGAGTTGGTTTCCCTTCCTATTTTATATGATTATTGGAGGCTGATGTACTCTTTTTAGAATGCGTTGATTGATTTATATCAGAAAAATACTAAATCTAACTCTGGTGGTATTTCATCGACAAGTGTTGAGTAGTTAAATCACAAAAATTCAAAAACATTTTTTTTGAAAATATTTATTGGTTTTAAGTCTAAATATTAATATACAGTAGTATTTACTTTTCAATATAATGTTCTTATTGATGGTATGAGGAAGTAGATATGGAGGTGGAGAGGGTGAAAAGTTTTTTTTATCATTCAACAGTGATTAGTTGTATTGTTGATATGTTTGACAAATATGGTAACAATCGGTTTGTATATGTATAATGTGTGGCACAGAGTTTCCACAAAACATTTTCATGAACTAACATTTTCTTGATTTCCCATATTTACTTTTATGTATTATGAACCTAGTCTTCCAAATACACTAGGAATTTATGATATTTATGTCATATTAATTTATATTTATATTTATGAATCATATAATAATGTGTAAAATTTTCACTAAGATTATATGGCCAACTAGTGTTATGCTATGAATACAATAGGGAAAAGTTTATACATGTACCCATATATGGTTCATACCACACTCGACATCATCACACTAGATCATTATAATATCATCCTAATAGTTTCATAATTGTAGAGAAAACAAACAAATATCCCTTCACCAGTACAACATGATGAAGGTATTGAAAATAGGTAGAATGAACAGTTTCCGCATGGTTTCCCAATTTTTTCTCATGAACTGTGTGAACACCCTCTATAATTAGTGGTATGATAATGGTTTCCACACAGTATGGATAACTCTATAGAACAATTATGTGACTCATCAAACAGGCTAGAAATTACAAAAAATAACCTCGGCCTTTATTTCTTTTCACCCTGCCTTTATTTCTCCTTCGTGTGTTCAAGGGGGGTCCCTCCCATACTCCTCCTATCCTCTCCTATCAAAGGGTTGGATTGATCCCCATTATTTATTATTGAATTAATCCTCTTTCAGGTGAGTTGTATATCACTCCGTGAGTCTAGGAATCTTCCTTCCTTCTTTCTACATTTATCTTCTCTCTAGATTCATTATTTAGGTGCAACTAAATTCACCAAATTATTAGGGCATTCATCTGTTTCTAGAATTTCTCTTTATATGGATAGAAAAATTCCTTGATATTAGTCATGTCGGTCATCCATGGTATTTGGTATTTGGTCTATAGAATTTCCCTTAGAGTCTTGATGTTTTATAAATTTTGTCACTATGATTTCTGGTAGGACTTCCATGCAGTGACTTGTGAATTTTTTGTTAAATTTGTTGAGCATAGTTCATTAGGATTAGTATCCCTTGTCTATTAAATTATCCATGTTAAGTACCATGAACCAAAAATTTGAACCGCACAAAATGGTGTAATTCTTGAATGACCTAATATAATTAGTTTTTCTATAATAAAACCACCTTTTAAGTGTATTTTTTTTCTAAACTATCCAAGTGAAGGAGAAATGAATTGTGGGAGGATGTGACAACCCCCTATGTATTCCTTAGTGACCAAACCCTATTTTAGGTTGTTAGCACCTATGTATTATTGAGGGAACTATGTGTTCTCATGTGGAATGCATACTAGCATGGCCTACCAGATACCTTTACATGTATGGTGTTAACTGTCCTAGGTAGTCCATATGGACCTATTACTTTTATTCAATTCTCAAAAACCGTTAATTATGGAATGGACTACCTAAGTAATTAACAGAAATGGTATGAGTTATGGATTTATTACTACATGTCACTTATAAATTTATAATTGAAACGGATTATGGGTGTAAACCTCATTAAATCCACTTGATTAATAAAATTTCATGGCTCTACACATGGCATCATTAGTATTTAAAAACTTAAAAAATAAATTTATTATTTACAACTTGAAATACACATGTTTTCTTCTTTACGGAATACTAAGGATGGGCTCATAGGTTGTTGATATTTTGTATGTCAGTGGTGATACATGTTATATCATGGAGGATCACACTTTTCGGGTTACATAGCTACATATGTGTAACACTAGTTCCCAAGGGGGAACACATGGATGGGCTCTGTGGAAATATTATTACACCATGCAATGAGTGATACTCATACAAGTGTGTATGGATTTGAAGGTTCTTTTTCTTATGAAAATTTTGGTTTTCTTCTATTCTTCTTGATATAGGATGTATGTGCATGTGAAATTGGAATGGTTTTTTTTTCAGGGCACTAGTTTTGGAGCTATAGAATCAGCTGTGTTTTTTGTAAATCAATCTGTTGCGTTAGTTTAAACCATCTCTAAGTAAATGTATCATATTTAGCAGTGGTTAAAACCTCTGTTATAATTTGGTATTTTAATATTAGTTGTAGTTAAAAATACTACTACATACAATAATTTGGCTGTAGTTAAAACCACTGCTACATAGTTTTCATCATCTGTTATCATTTCACGGTAGTAATATTCATTTTACCAATGGTTGTCATGGACAAAATGAAATTATTTTTAGTGGTGGTGTAAAATGCAACGAAAAAAAACATTTTCCACTAGGAAAACCACTGCTAAAACCATAAAAAACCGCCACAAAATGCGTTCACTATGACGGTTACCATAAACTGCCACAAAATTGAAGAAACTGCCATGTATTGTATGTTGCAACACATTTTAGAAATGGTTTTTAGAAACCTACATAGTAGCATAATGAGGTGTCTTAAACCACTTCCATATCAAAAAACAATGCTTCTATGTGGTGATTTTCCTATTATGACATTTTCTTTTTTTGTATCCATGGAGGCTATGTTCTTTAGTTTTAGTTTTTACTAATGCAGTGATCCAATCAATTCATCTAGGGTTCACTCTTTGCAATTCTTTCTTCCTTAAAAGGATACCTTCATAACATTCCCTTTCTTTATCAAGGCTTATAGGACTCATTCAACTAGTACTCGTTTTTCCAATTCTTATCCAAGTGAATGCATTCCATTCACAATGCTTTTGAATCTATGGAACATTTGATTTACTATTTCATATTCACCCATCTTGATGTCTTGGTACTCAGTATGAGGCATTATAATCTTGTTTCAGATTAACTTTTCAGATCCAAGGAGAGTGAATTGTAAAATCATCCAAATCTCATGAGTTATATTACAAGTAGACACATGAATGAAAAAGATTCTGTTAATAGCACAATATAAAATACTAACAACTTTGTAATTTAAATCATATCTAGTAGCATCAATTCTGGTAACAGTATCTCGGTTAACTTCATTCTGCGTGTACTATTTTGAACCGATAGACCGGTTCTCAATGCTCAATAGTTTGAGGTATGCCTCCATTCTGAATCTCCCGTATCTGTAATCATTTCCATCAAAGTGGGGAGGATTTTGAGGAATCCAGGAATCATTTGGTCTCAATCCTGCCATCTTATAAGATATTTTCCTTAAACTGTGAGGTCTAGAAATATGTTTTTATAATTGAATATAAATTCATACTCTATAAAAGGTTTGTCTAAATTCCATAAGGAAAAACTTATGATACCAATGTTTGGTAGCAAAAAAAAGAATAATAGAGCAACACTATTATTAATATGGTTATCCTCTTATACCAATTTTTAGGTTGGATAGGTTAATGGTAGAAGTACTTGAGGGGTGAATAGAATAGATTAAAAATTTTGAACAAAATAATTGATTAAATAAATTAAGTTTCAGATTTAATCATTAAAGTTAATTATCATTGGAAAAAATAAATAACGCACGAATGTTTTTTATATTAGTTCGGTCCATAGTGGGCCAACACTACTCTATGCCTCTCTACTCGATGATAGATTCATGGGCACTAAAGTTATTTTTATCATGGAATCATAACTATAGTGACCCAACCTTTTCTTACATTACTATTAATCATTTTAAAGATAAAAACAAAATAGTATTACAAATATAGGTTACAAAGGTTTTGTGTCTTGGGAAAACTAGGGTCATATATAACAATTACAATATCAAGCATAAACATTTATTTAGTTTCTTCTTCTCAAGCTTCTTATTTGCACTTGACCTCTCCTTAGTACATGTAGCCACCTATGGATATACATCAAAAGGGGTGATCTAAATGCCCAGTAAGAGGATAGAGAAGAACAATATAGCTTGGGGAGAGCATAATAATAACATAGGAAAAAGATCATGAACAAGATAGGAAACATTAATAAGAGACTTGAAATGTGGCAACACATAAAAAATGAAACATCATGTCTTAGTGGTTAACTACAACACATACTTGTGAACGAATATAGAATCTCGATCACACATTATTTCACTTAACTCATGAGATTCATCACATTACCCAATGCATTAGAGCACTATATAATTCTGGCCGCACCCATCGCATTGAAACATTCATATTGCCCTATATAATTCTAGGCGCACCCGTCACATCAGAACATTATCATTTATCATGCATTCCACAATGAACATATATCAAAAATGAACATAAAAACCCATGCAAAGTAATGTGTTTCATCTTATAAGAACACATTCATAAAATTTGGGTTCACAAAAGAAATATTGAATAACATACATGTTACAAGAACCGTCGACCTTGAATGAGAAGTAAAAGGTGTGTTTTTTGAAAGTAGAGTTCTTTTGGAAAATATTTGTTTCACATAAACATCAGTAGAAAAAAAAATTATATCCCAGAAAAGGTAATATAATGATGAAAAAATGATTATTATGGAGTGACAATTCCAAAAATGCACTGAAAGAGGGAGAACCCTAAGAAATAAAGTTGGGTTCGAGATTTTCCCATTACCTTGTATCTGAACTCTTTCTTCACTTTAATGTCCAGTATAACCACATTAGATTAATTAATTGACATATATAGAACCTTATGTACATGAATATGGTTTATTATGGATCCATTAGGTTATTTTATTGTCATTTAGATGAGTTATATAGTTTAAAAACAGTGTTCAGGAATGTTCATTTTTATGGTTTTCTTGAGCAGTTCACATTTATTCATAAATGAAAGTCAGTATAGAACATGGATAAAAATACAGAACTGATATTTCATTTTATTAATGATATTCCAGAAGATTAAATAATCTTATAATGAATTATATTATATACCATGTGGATGAATCATTAGATAAGAATTAAATGATGATTGTTTGGGTTAATTTAGGCGGTTTTTCGACCACAACAAACTTGTTTTGTTTAATCATTCAGTAATATGTAAATAAGTTAGTTAAAGAAAATAAAATAGAAAATAATACATATATAATATTATGGTTCAACCATAAAAATGGCTTCGTGACCAGAACTAAAGGTAGAAATGGAAAAAATAAAACATGTCATTCTTGAAGGTGGTAGATTAACACCTCACGAACAACGTTTACTTTTATAAAATAAAAGGAAGAGGAGAAGGGGTTTGGATGGTATAATATCCCATTAGTATCATAAAAGTTCAGTATATGTATGATACTAGAGTTACCATACCATTTGGATGAACATAGGTGGGGAGATAATAAGAAAATAACTTGAAATTGAAAGAAAATTAAAGGAAAAGAGGGAGAGAAAATACCTCTTGAATCCTCCTCTTGTGATCCTCCTTAAGGAAGCTATTCTTGGTAATTTGATGATACTAGAAGCTCTTGGATGTGGGGGAGGGGCTGGGTAAGATGTTTGGTCAGAGTTTTGAAAAGGTTTGAAGCTTGAGAGGTGAGAGAAAATGAGGGCGTGAAGGGCGGTACTTATAGTGGAGGGGAGAGGGGTTTCCTTAAAATTTAATTAATTAGTTTATTAATATTTCCTAAGAAAAGGAATAGTGAGTCTTCCATGAATAGGAATAGTAAAGAGGGTATGTGAGTACGGTATCTGGGTACTTACATCACTTTTGATGTCCGGAATAGTGGGTTTAAATTATAATGTATTTATACGGAAAATTAATGTATTTTACTATTCATCACAAATTCAAGTATTTCAGAAAAATCCCAAAAATTCACCCTAACCATTTTTCAACGTGTAGAATCTAAAAATGAAGTCCATTTTCAAAAATAATTTTCTAAATATTAATATTTTAATAGTTAAATAAAATCATATTTTTTTATCAGAAACCAGTTTTAAAACATTCATTTATTTATTCTAAAATACAGCTATACCTTACTTTGATCTGGAATATTATTTATATATTATCTTACGTAAGGTTAATATTCATTATATTATATCAATATCCATAAGGGTATGTTATAGGGTAGGTTACTATTTTCCAAAAATTAAGATTTTCTTATTGGACTCCAAATAACATACTGACTGCAACTGTGTATGTCAGATTTTTAAAATACCAAACACAGAAGTGACAAACTAATGTTTAAAGGTCAGTTAGCACTTATTAGTTAATTATGTTGTGTTTCCATGTGATTTTATGACATATTTATAAGAAGGTAATTTCCATTGAAAAACATTGGGTTGTTACATTCTTCCCCCTAATGAAATTTCACCCTGGAAATTTCAGTTTACACAAACATGTGAGGGTACTTCTCCTTCATCACCTCTTCCAGTTCCCAAGCATATTCTTCAAATTTATGGTTCCTCTACATAAATTTGACAAGGTGGGTTTTCTTATCGCTTAGAACCTTATCTCTCTAGTCCAGAATCTCTAATGGTTGCTCCTCATAGGAGAGATCATCTTCCAGTTGTACCGCCTCTGAGTTCAGTACATGTGTGGGATTTGGTATGTACTTTCTCAGGAGTGATACATGAAACACATTAAGAACTTGAGCCATATTCGGAGGAAGTGAAAGCCGATGGTCCATGTCCCCTATGCGGTCAAGGATCTCATGGGGGCCAATGTACCTTGGGATTATCTTCCCTTTCTTTCCAAACCAAATGACCCTCTTCCATGGTGATATTTGAAGGAAGACTTTATCTCCAATGTCGAAGTCCAAGTCCCTTCAATGGTTGTCAGTAAAGCTCTTCTTCCGACTGTGAGAATCTTGGATGTGTTTCTGTAAGAATTGAACCTTCTCTATCATCTCTTTCACAAGATCGGGTCCAAGTATCTTTCTTTCTCCAACTTCATCCCAACAGGTTGGAGTTCTACATCTATTTCCATACAGAGCTTCATATGGAGCTATCTGAATACTCGAGTGGAAGATATTGTTGTTTGAGAACTCAACCAATGGGATATGTTGATCCCATCCACCTTTTAATTATAGAAATAAGGATCCTAGCATATCTTCAAGCATCTGAATAGTCCTTTCAGATTGGCCATCAGTTTGGGAGTGATAGGTTGTGCTGAAATTTAATTCAGTACTCAAAGCATATTGTAGACTCCTCCAGAATTTAGATGTGTACCTTGGATCACGATACGAGACAATCAAGAGTTGAACTCCATGTAGTCTCACCACTTCCTCCATATATATCTTTTCAAGTTATTCAAGTGAGATGTCTTCCTGAATTGTGATAAAATGGACAGTCTTGGTTAGTCGGTCAACCACAACACATATCACATTATATATATATGACGTTTTCAAGAGACCCGTGACCAAGTCCATAGTGACATCCTCCCATTTCCACATGGGTATATAAAATGGTTGTATAATCCCTTTGGACTTTGGTCACTCTTCTTAACTTGCTGACATACCAATCACCTTGATATATATTCTGCAATATCCTTCTTCATGTTATCCCACCATAAGTGTTCTCAGAGATCACGGTACATCTTGGTACACCCAGGATGGATAGGTAATGCTGAGCTATGTGCACTATCCAATAGCTCCATCTTTATCCGGAGTGATGAAGGCACACAATGACGCATTCCAAACCGAATCACGCCATCATTTTTGATATGGAACTCTTGCAACTTACCTTCCTTTACTGCATCCTCCCTCTTTTGTATCTCCACATCATTCCTTTGTGCTTCCTTAATCATATCTTGGATGGATGGTTGTGCAATCATTAGGGAAAGGTTGGATGTATCCCCTACCCTTATGATTTCTAAATCCATCCTTTGCATATCCAAGAAGACAGGGTCTTTCTCAGTTCATAACATGGATAGAGTAGCAGGTTCTTTTCTTCTAAGAGCATCTACTACCTTTTTCGCCTTTCCAGGATGATAGTGAATAGAGAAATCATAATCCTTGACTAGCTCTAACCATATCCTTTTATGCATATTGAGGTCCTTTTGTGTGAATATATACTTTAGGCTCTTTTGGTCGGTATATATGTCACACTTCTCACCATAAAGGTAGTTCCACCAGATTTTCAAGGAAAAAATCACTGCTACCAACTCTAGATCATTCGTCGGGTAGTTCTTCTCATGGATCATCAACTGTCGAGAGGCGTAGGCTATCATATTTTTATTTTTCATGAGTACGCAACCCAATCCTATTTTTGAAGCATCACTGTATATCACAAAACTTTTTCCACTTTTCGGTAGTGTCTGTACAGGTGCATTGATCAACCTTCTTTTTGGCTCCTTAAAGATTCCCTCACATTCTTCTGTCCAGACATTCTTTACCCCATCCCTTGTTAACTTAGTTTACAGCTAGGACAATCATGAGAAATTTCTCACAAAACGTCGGTAGTACCCAGCTAATACAAGAAAACTATGGATTTCTTTGACACTAGAAGGCTTGGTCAATTCCTCAATTTCCATTGTTTTTGAAGGGTCCACATTAATTCCCTCACTTGTGATTACATGTCCCAAGAACATGACTTTCATCATCCAAAAGTCACACTTTATGAACTTGGCATACAACCTCTCCTTTCTCAATGACACCAACACAAGTCTTATATGTTCTTCATTTCCTTATTTCTTTTAGAGTGGATGAGAATATCATCAATAAACACTACCACAAATTTTTATAGGTAATGTCTAAAGACACTATTAATCAAATCCATGAAGATTATAGGGGTATTAGTAAGTTTGAAGGGCATCACCAGAAACTCGTTGTGCCCATATCTTGTACGAAAAGCTGTCTTCTGAATATCTTCCCTCTTCACCTTTAGCTGATGATATCCAGAACGAAGATCCACCTTTGAGAAATATTGAGATCCCCTTAACTGATCGAAAAAATCGTCAATCCTTGGAAGAGGATACTTGTTCTTCATGGTTATCTTGTTGAGTCTCTGATAATCAATACACACCTGCATTGTCCCATCCTTCTACTTTACTAAGAGAATTTTCGCACCCCATGGTGATTCACTAGGGCGTATGAACCCTTTGTCCAAATTCTCTTGCAGCAGCTTCTTTAACTCCTCCAGTTCGATAGGATCCATCCTATAAGGACACTTTGAGATAGGAGTTGCTCCGAGTATGAGTTCTATTGAGAACACTACATCATGATCTGGGGGAATTTTGGGTAACTCTTCAGGAAATACATCACTATATTCCCTAACGATGGGCATTCCCACAAGGTTGGTACCATCTTTTGACTTAACCATTTTGGAGAGGTATGTTTTTTCATAGGTAATCAACACCCACACCATTGGAGGATTTTTCAAAAGAGATTCTTGATCTTCCTTTCATTTGAAGAGGATCATGGCATGGTTCGAAATATGAAAAGATATTTCCTTTTCCCAACAGTTGATATGTGCTATATATAACGAGAGTCAATCCATTCCCAGTATAGCGCTGGATTCCACCAAGGAAAGTATTACGAGATTCACTGGAAGAATATTCCCACATACGCCAATAGGAGAAGAGTCAAACACTGGGGTTGCAAGGATTGCACCACTTGGTGTTTTTACAGATATCTCTACTTCAAGGATCCGGGGCTTTGATCCTATAAATCAAGAAAAACTTGAAAGATATAAAGGAATGTGTAGAACCAAAATAAAATAAGACTTTTTCCATTCTTGAGTGAATAGTAAGTGTACCTTGTATAACTTCATTTTTTTGCTCCACTTTTGCAGTAGAGAAGGAATAATCATTCCATTGTTCCTTTGTCTTTGGTGGATGCTGCCACTGATTACCCTTGAGAACAGAAGTTTTAGTGCACTAGCTTGCATAGTTCCCTAGCTCCCTATAGTTGTAGCATTGAACCATGGGTGGTTCTCTCTTGTCTTCCACCACATTCTCTTTTATTTTCATGTCTTTTCCAAACTCTTTAGAAAGGTTTCCTTCTTTCTCAAACTTTAAGCACTTCTCCATCCCTTTGAGGAAATTCCCATGGTGCAACTTCCCACATTTTTGGCATGTGGTTTGTTGAGTTTTCTTCCCTTCTTTGTCATTAGATCCACTGTATTAAAACTCTATCTTTCGTTTCTTATCACCATATCCATGGTACTATTCTCCAAACTCTATCTCCACTTTTAGAAAATATCTAAAAACTTCTTCATAACTCCCGATGTCTCAAATTTCAAGAGCCTTTTGAAGGTGTGGTTTTAATCCACTAAAGAATCAATCAATTTTTGTTATCATTATTGATAACAAAACACGAAGCGTACCTTGCAAGCCTTGTGAAATTCACTTCATAGGTTGTGATAGATTCTCCTTCTTTTTTCCTGAGCTCTATGAATTATCTCTCCATTTTCATATGAAGAGTCCTTGGGAAATACATATTAAGAAATGTTATCTTAAAGTCTTCCCATTCCATATCTTCAATTTCATCCTTTGGCTTGGTGTTCTTAATCAAAGCTCACCATTGATCGGTCTCTCCGTCTATATGATAAACGGCTAGATTCACCTTCTCTGTCTCAGAACAATGAAGCATAGAAAATATTGTTGCCATGGATTTGACCCACTTTTCTGCAACTAGTGGATCAAAAAATCAACTAAACTTCGGTGGTCGTTGCAGCATAAAACATTCAATATCTAGTTTCTCCCTCTTTAGTGAATGAGGAGGTTCCCCATTATTTTGGTTATTGTTCATAAACTAAGATAGTTGGGTAAGACTTTCCATGATGTTTTGAACTCTACCTCCCAAATAATTAGGGATGTTGTTAGGGAAATTGTTTTATTGTCCCTCTCCCAAGTTTTTGGCCTAGTTTCTTCTGGTTCCCACCATTTTCAAAAATAGAAAATGTTAGAACAATACATAAGTCAACAAGTAATGAAAAAATAACTTATTCATTTTCACAATTTTCACTAAAGTCAAAACATTTGGGATCCCAATATAAATATTCTTTTGTGCATATTTGTACTTAGTCCCATGCTAGAGGTTTTCTCTAGGGTTCAATAATCCTAATTCACAAATTAACTAAACCTTTCACTACTGGAAATAAAGTCTTTCCCAATAGTTCTGAACCGTTAGGAAAGGATGAAGAACCATTGGTATATGTAATACCAACGGTTATGCAAACCATAGGCAAGTAAGCCATTGGGAAAGCTTTTCCCAACAGTTTACAGTGAACCATTGGGATAGGGTGGGGAAAAATTAACCAATACCAATGGTTATGCCAAACCGTTGGGATAGTTTTTCCCAACAGTTTGGCTTGAACCGTTGGGATAGTTTTTCCCAACGGTTTGGATTGAACCGTTGGGAAAGCCCAAGCACTCTCCTCTTCCCCAACGGTTTAGAAACCGTTGGGAAAGGTTTTTACCAACAGTTTATAGAACCGTTGGTAAAAAAACTCAGAGATGTTATGCCAACGGTTTGAAACCGTTGGCATAGCCTATGATGTGCAAATTGCATAGCAGCTCTGCAATTTTCACAGTAAGTCTCATTTTGTGCATTCCCTCTGATTTTCAATCCAATTATTTTACCTACAATAAACTAACACATACATATACAATTATTGTACCTGCAATAACCAACTAACACATACATATATAGAAACAATTCATACACATTTAACATATAATGAATCATGGAACTGTACACATCCATAATTAAATTAGAATTCATAACGTAATTATAAACATACATAATTAATTTAGAATTAAATTTAAAATTTAGATGACAATTATATGTGGAATCCGGAATTCAATTCATAATTTCATCGGTTTTTCATATACCATATATTTTTACCTGAAATGATGTCCATTTTAAACAAAATACATACACCTGGAGTGATATCAGCCACATCGTGCCTCGGATTGAGGCGAGGTTAACTCATACCCGTCATAAATGACCCATCGATCATTTTCCTAAAGTATCAACATATTCCGAAAGCGTTTGATCAGTTTTACGTATTCCAGATGATGTTTTTCACTTAAAATGATGTCCTTTTTAAAAAAAGATAGACACTTTGAGTGGTGCTGGCCACACCGTGTCTCAGATTGAGGCAGGTTTGATTTGTACACGTCACATATGACCCATGGATCATTGTGTGAAAGTATCAACACAATCAGAATCCTTTTGGTCAGTTTTCTGTATGTACTTCAAATGTTGTCCATTTTAAACAAAAGAGAGCCACTTAGAGTGATCTCGACCACACTGTACCTTTTATTAAGGCGGGGTTGACTCATAAATGTCACATAAGACCCATGGATCATTTTCCTAAAGCATCAATACATTTCGAATGCATTTGGTTAGTTTTTCGAATGTCAGTTGTTGTTTTCACTTAAAATGATGTCCATTTTAAAAAGAGAGACACTATGAATGTTTTCGGCCACACCATGTCTCGGATTGAGGTGGGGTTTCTTGTACACATCAAATATGACCCATGGATCGTTGTGATAGATTGTCGACACAATCAGAATCTGTTTGGTCGGTTTTCCGTATGCTAATTGTTGTTTTCACTTAAAATGAAGTCAATTTTAAACAAAAAAGAGACACTTTGAGTGGTTTCGGCCACACCACACCTCAGATTGAGGCGAGGTTGACTCATACACGTCACATATGAACCATGGTTCGTTATCCTAAAGTGTCAATGGAAACCAAAAGCGTTTGTTCGGTTGTCCGTATGTACGTAAAATGATGTCCATTTTAAACAAAAGAGAGACACTTAGAATGATCCCAGCCACACCGTGACTCATATTGATCCTGGGTTGGCTCATACATGTCACATATTACCCATGGATAATTGTGATAAATTATCAATAGATTCCAAATGCGTTTGGTCGGTTTTCTGTGTGGCAGTTGATGTTTTTCACTTAAAATGATGTCCTTTTGAAATAAAAGACAGACACATTGAGTGGTGCCAGCCAAACCGCATCTCAGATTGAGGTGGGGTTCATTCGTACCTGTCACATATGACCCATTGATCGTTCTCCTAAATTTTCAACAGAAATTGAATGCGTTTGGTCAGTTTTCTGTATGTACTTAAAATGTTGTCCATTTTAAACAAAAGAGAGCCACTTAGAGTGATCCCCACCACACCATGCCTCAGATTAAGGCGGGGTTGGCTCGTACACATCACATATGACCCATGGATCGTTTTCCTAAAGCATAAACACATTTTGAATGCGTTTGGTCGGTTTTTCGTATGTCAGTTGTTCTTTTCACTTATAATCCTATCCATTTTAAAACAAATGAGAGACACTTTGAATGGTGTCGGCCACACCATGCCTCGGATTGAGGAGGGGTTGACTTTTACACATCACATATGACCCATAGATCATTTTTCTAAAGTATCGACACAATATGAATGTGTTTGGTTGGTTTTCCGTATGCCAGTTGATGTTTTTCACTTAAAATGATGCCCTTTTGAAACAAAAGACAGAAATTTTGAGTGGTGTCGGCCACACCGTGTCTCAGATTGAGGCGGGGTTGATTTGTACACATCACATATGACCCATGTATCATTCTACAAAAGTTTCAATGGAAACCAAATGCGTTTGTTCAGTTTTCCGTATATACTTAAAATGTTGTCCATTTTAAACAAAAGAGAGCCACTTAGAGTGATCCCGACCACACCGTGCCTCGGATTAAGGTGGAGTTGGCTCATACATGTGACCTATGACCCATGGATCGTTTTTCTAAATCATCAACACATTTCGAACGAATTTGGTCAATTTTTCGTATGTCAGTTGTTCCTTTCACTTATAATCTTGTCCATTTTAAACAAAAGATAGACACTATGAATGGTGTCGTCCACACCACACCTTGGATTGAGGCGAGGTTGACTTGTACACATCACATATGACCCATGGATCGTTTTTCTAAATTATCGACACAATCTGAATGCGTTTGGTCGGTTTTTCGTATGCCAGTTGATGTTTTTCACTTAAAATGATGTCCTTTTGAAACAAAAGACAGACATTTTGAGTGGTGTCGGCCACACCACATCTCAGATTGAGGTGAGGTTGATTCTTACACGTCACATATGACCCATGGATCGTTATCCTAAAGTTTGAATGGAAACCGAATGCATTTGGTCGGTCTTCCATATGTACTTAAAATGTAGTCCATTTTAAACAAAAGAGAGCCACTTAGAGTGATCCTGGCCACACCGTGCCTCAGATTAAGGCAGGGTTAGCTCATACATGTCACATATGACCCATGGATCATTTTCCTAAATCACCAACACATTTCGAATGTGTTTGGTCAGTTTTTTGTATGTCAGTTGTTCTTTTCACTTATAATCCTGTCTATTTTAAACAAAAGAGAGACACTTTGAATGGTGTTGGCCACACCGCCCCTCGGATTGAGGCGGGGTTGACTGGTACACATCACATATGACCCATGGATTATTTTGATAAAGTATCGACACAATACGAATGCGTTTGGTCAGTTTTTTGTATGCCAGTTGATGTTTTTCACTTAAAATGATGTCCTTTCGAAACAAAAGATAGCCATTTTGAGTGGATCCGGCCACACCGCGTCTCATATTGAGGTGGGGTTAATTCATCCATGTCACATATGACCCATGGATCGTTATCCTATAGTTTCAATGGAAACCGAATGTGTTTGGTCAGTTTTCCATATGTACTTAAATGTTGTCCATTTTAAACAAAAGAGAGTCACTTAGAGTGATACTGGCCACACCGTGCCTCGGAATAGAGAGGGTTTGACTCGTACACATCACATATGACCCATGGATCGTTTTCATAAAGCATCAACACAGTTTGAATGCATTTGGTCAGTTTTTTGTATGTCAGTTGTTCTTTTCACTTATAATCATGTCCATTTTAAACAAAAGAGAGACACTTTGAATGGATTCGGCCACACCGTGCCTCGGATTGAGGTGGGGTTGACTCTTACATGTCACATATTACCCATGTATCATTGTGCTAAAGTATCGACACAATCTGAATGCGTTTGGTCGGTTTTCCGTATGCCAGTTGATGTTTTCACTTAAAATGATGTGTTTTGAAACAAAAGACAGACACTTTGAGTGGTACCGGGCACACCGCATCTCAGATTGAGTCAGGGTTTATTCTTACACGTCACATATGTCCCATGGATCGATCTCTTAAAGTTTCAACGGAAACTGAATGCGTTTGGTCAGTTTTCTGTATGTACTTAAAATGTTGTCCATTTTAAACAAAAGATAGACACTTAGAGTGATCCCAGCCACACCGTTCCTCGGATTAAGGCGGGGTTGGCTCATACATGTCACATATGACCCATGGATTGTTTTCCTAAAGCATCAACACATTTTGAATGCATTTGGTCAGTTTTTTCGTATGTCAGTTGTTTTTTACACTTATAATCATGTCCATTTAAAAAAAAAGAGAGACACTTTGAATGGTGTCAGCCACACCGTACCTCGGATTGAGGCGGGGTTGACTGGTAAACGTCACATATGGCCCATGGATCGTTTTGCTAAATATCGACACAATTCGAATGTGTTTGGTCAGTTTTCTATATGCCAGTTGATGTTTTTCACTTAAAATGATGTCCTTTTGAAACCAAAGATAGACACTTTGAATAGTACCATCCACACCGCATCTCAGATTGAGGCGGGGTTGATTCGTAAACGTCACATATAACCCATGGATCGTTCTCCTAATGTTTCAATGGAAACCAAATTCGTTTGGTTGGTATTTCGTATGTACTTAAAATGTTGTCCATTTAAAACAAAAGAGAGACACTTAGAGTGATCCCAGCCACAATGTTCCTCGGATTAAGGCGGGGTTGACTCGTACACATCACATATGACCCATGGATCGTTGTGATAAATTATCAACAGAATCTGAATGCGTTTGTTTGGTTTTTCGTATGTCAGTTGTTCTTTTCACTTATAATCATGTCCATTTTAAACAAAAGAGAGACACTATGAATGGTTTTGGCCACACCGCACCTCAGATTGAGGCGGGGTAGACTCGTACACGTCACATATGACCCATGTATCGTTGTTATAATGTATCGACACAATCTGAATGCGTTTGGTCGGTTTTTCATATTCTAGTTGAGGTTTTTCACTTAAAATGATGTCCTTTTGAAACAAAAGACAGACACTTTGAGTGGTGTCGGCCACACCGTGTCTCCGATTGAGGCAGGGTTGATTCATAGACATCACATATAACCCATGGATAATTGTTCTAAAGTATACACACAATCAGAATCCGTTTGGTCAGTTTTTTGTATGTACTTAAAATGTTGTCCATTTTAAACAAAAGAGAGCCACTTAGAGTGATCCCGGCCACACCGTGCCTCAGATTAAGGCGGGGTTGACTCATACACGTCACATATGACCCATGGATCATTGTGATAAATTATCATTAGAATCTGAATGCATTTGGTCAGTTTTTCGTATGTCAGTTGTTCTTTTCACTTATAATCCTGTCCATTTTAAACAAAAGAGAGACACTTTGAATGGTGCCGGCCACATTGCGCCTTGGATTGAGGGGGGGTTGACTCGTACACGTCACATATGACCCGTGAATTGTTGTGTTAAAGCATAGACACAATCCGAATGTGTTTGGTTAGTTTTTTGTATGCTAGTTTATGTTTTTCTCTTAAAATGGCGTCCTTTTGAAACAAAAGACAGACACTTTGAGTGGTGCCGGCCACACCGCATCTCAGATTGATGTGGGGTTGATTCGTACATGTCACATATGACTCATGGTTCGTTCTTCTAAAGTTTCAATGTAAACCTAATGCGTTTGGTCGATTTTCCGTATGTAATTAAAATGTTGTCCATTTTAAACAAAAGGGAGCCACTTAGACTGATCCCGACCACACCATGCCTCAAATTGAGCCCGGGTTGGATCATACACATCCCATATGACCCATGGATCATTGTGAAAAATTATCAATAGAATCTGAATGCATTTGTTCTATTTTTCGTATTCCAGTTGTTCTTTTCACTTATAATCCTGTCCATTTTAAACAAAAGAGACACAGTTAGAGTGGTATGTTAGTTGTTTATTCACATTATTCAAATACTCCATTTGACTATGGGTCTTTAAATTAATTAATTTATGAAAAATTTACATTTAAAATGAAAATATCAGAAAATTAATAGAAGATAAAACTTTTACTAAAAATCCTTATGGAAATATTAAGGTAAACATGATTTATGAGAATCCTCATGTGTCTATTAGTGGAATGGTATTTACTTAAAATATTGTGGAAATTCATATAGAATATTTTTATATCATTCTTAGTATGGATTATATTTTAGTTTATCATGCTATGAAACATTTTAGAGCTAACAATGTTAGGCCCAATGAATACATCCATTTTATAACATACCAAGAATCTATGATATTGATTAGATGTGTAAATGTGATTTACATTGATTATCATGATAAAAATAAATAAAATATATATTATAGATTTTATAGTAGTAAATGAAATCAAGGAGGGTGGGGGATATCCCGGGGGGCTGTCTGGGGGGCTATCTGGTGGGTGTCCGGGGACCAAGGAGGGGGTGGGGGGGCTGTGCGGGGGGGGGGGGGGGGGGGGGCTGTGCGGGGGGCTGTACGGGGGTGTTCGGGGGGGTTTTTCGGGGTCCAAGGAGAAGGGTGGGGGTGCTGTCCGGGGGGCTATCTGGGGGGGCTGTTCGGGGTCCAGGGATGGAAGGTGGGGGGGGCTGTCCGGGGGACTGTCTGGGGGCTGTTCGGGGGGCTGTCCGGGGGCTGTTCGGGGGGCTATCTACCAAGGAGGATGGTGGAGGGGTCTGTCCGGGGACCAAGGAGGATAGTGGGGGGGGGGATATCCGGGGACCAATGAGGATGGTGTGGGGGCTATCTGAGGGTCTGTCCGGGGGGGCTGTCTGGGGGGTTGTCCTGGGTCTAGGGAGGATAGTGGGGGGTTGTCCAGGGTCTAGAAAGGAGGGGGGTTCCCAAACACCCAACCACTAAAAGACAACAACATCCACAAAAACAGATAATATATCAAAATACTCAAATCCAATACTATACTACGAGTCTAGAAAAAACCAACAACTAGAATAGATTAAATATCAAATCTCAGTAATATTAGTCAAAAATGCAATGGATCAATTTGTCCCACATCACCATCACCATCATCACCCTCATCCTCATCCCCATCATCGTCCTCACCCTCCTCAGCACCCTCCTCCTCGCCCTCGCCCTCCTCCTCTCCCTCCTCTTCTGCATCAGACTCCTCTCCATCATCATCATCAAGCTAGACATCATCCTGAAAACCACTAGAACTGCCACCTGGTGCACCATATATAAAACGTATCGACAACAGATATTCATCAAAAGCTGGGCTGGCCTTTTCTGGAAGTGTTGGACGTAGAACTTCAATAAATTTCATAAACGTACTGTTTTCCCTAGAAGATTGTTCTTCTGTCTCTATGGCCCTTTTCTCAGCTTGTTCTACCTATGCCCTAACTTTCTACAGCTCGGTGGCACTACATATCTTACCTGAGGAGGGCCAATACCTCATCGAGGCTATCCTAGGTCGGCAGCATACTCTGCCAGGATGCTCCTCTCCCAACACCTGATGTAAGTGGTCTGTTGGCCCAAAATTGTCTGGTTCTTGGGCATCGAGGGCCTCTAAAGCAGCCTGTTACAAATATAATTATATCATTATGTTAAAAAATAGATATTAAAATATAAAATCAACAAATTAAAACTTAAAATCTGCTGTTGAGTCACTTCGTTGATGACACTTCCATCCTTTTTCAATCTACTCGAGAAAAATAGTTTTGCTCAAGGCACACGTCCTTAAATATTTTGTATTTTCCTCTAAAATGACATTGAAAACTAAAGATATATGAAATATTTAGCAAACAATTAAATAATTGAGGAAAAAATAGAATGTGTAAGTCGTAAAGAAAACTTATAAACAATTGTCAAACCTGCTTCCTCTCATGATCAGGAATCGTAGTGCGTCCCAGTGTGTGGAGGTATTTCTTTGCATCAATTTTCTTTTTATTTTTTCTAGATGATTCCTAAATAAAATTAAAAAATTCAATATATAGTATTAATTCAAAACATGAAAGTTATTATTTAAATACCTCAAATGTAATTAATACCTTAAACTGGGTACTCGTTCAATGAGTAATCATCTGAAGATGCTGCTCTATAGGACAATCATCTGCCACTGGTACCGCCTCTAACTCAGTGTTAACTCTAGCAACCCATACAATATACAACTCATGCTTGTAGGATATCCAAAGCTCTCCTAAATCATTTAGACATTCCGGTCGTGCACCCTCTCTATGGGGAAAATTAAATCAAATCTGACATCAAAATATTAATTCATTTAAATACAAAAATAATTCATGGCATTAAATAGAATAGATTTTTTTACCCATATCTCTGCCAAAGCTCTATCCTTGACCTCATGTGGAAAATTTATCCACGATAGCGGGCTGATGGGAATGATGTCGTAGTATTTGGAAAGAGTCGCCAAAAAACATCAACATTGCTGCCCTGTTTTCGCAACCATTTGGTTGTCTTCATTATAATCCACCATAACCTGTGTACAGCGGTTCCACACCAAACGCATGCGTGTACGCCCCCACCCACGCCTCCTGTCAGTAGATGTATCTGTCATGAAAGAAAAACAAATATTTTATCAAAACATGTTTTAATGAAAATAAATATTTCTATAAAAAATTGTTAGGGTTCTATAAATATACCTGCGTCGGTCTGATCGCTGAGCACCGCTAGATCCACAGAAACTGATGGAACACCCAGTGGTGGAACAGGAGTTGAAGATGATGGAATATAGAAGCTCGGAGAGACAGAAGTAGAAGGAAAAGAATATGGGACAGCTGTCTGATCGGATTCTGACTGGGGAGTGGAAATCATCATAGGATGTGAAAATGATGGGCCAGAAGATGCAGAAGGTAGCGAAAACAAGAGAGGCCTAAATATCCCATGTGTCCCTAACGACACACCGGGATCAGAATGTGGGAAGGATGACATGTCAGTGGGAGGGTCAGGGTCTAGTCGGGTACGCGCAGCTACTCGTCCACCTATGGTACGAACCCTCCTCGTACCACCAGCCTGAGTACTAGGACCAGTACTAGTCTCCTCGTCGAATAATTGTCAACGTATAGGTGGATCCTACAAAAATGTTTACAAAAAAATTAATCACGTGACATTATATATTATTTAAATATATCTATTTGAAATAAAGTACTCACTGCAGGCACTAATGATGGAATTCCCAACTCCGCCATTGGATGATTGTTCTCCATCATTTTTTTCCTTCATATCTCTTCAATTGGCTGTATTTACTGCTTTTGAAAACAAATATGTAATTAATTAGAAAAAGGAAACTAATGTGTAACCCAAAAAACTAAATATATGAGGGAATAGGAAGATTCATTAGTAATTTAGCTATCAATTGTTTTAGAAGAGAATAAATGGATTTTATAAATCATACAAGTTGTAATGTTCAACAAGTTAGAAATATTATTTGACTAGGTTTCAATATAGTTCAATTCCAAATTAGAAAATGAAATTCAAATAAAACTTCAACCAATAAATATTAAAAATTCACATAATGGTGAAGTCAGCTAAAACATATTTGTTATCAATACTAAATCAATTTGAATATTACAAAACTTAAAAAAACAACTCAAGGTGAACCAAAATAATTGAGAACATGGATGAATGATTCTATATATTTTTAACCACAACTTCAGGTTCACAATCAACTCTCACAATTGAGCTATTGGATTCATCAAAATAAATAAATAGATTGGTTCCAATGGCACTAGGGACAGTGTCAATTCCATCATCACCATCATCAAAAATATGTCTTGGAATTACTTCAACTATGACGCCATATTCAGGTCGAAGTTGGTCTTTGACATAAAAAACGTGTTTAGCCATTGATACTAACACATATGGTTCTTCGGTAGCTAGATTGCGAGTCATATTAATTACTCGAAATCCACAATCATCAATAAATGTGCCATGTATCGTCATCAAATCAAACCAATGGCATTTAATCATTGTGACTCATCCATGAGAGTAATAATCCAATATTCTTATTTTCTTAACAACTCCATAATAACCCACATTTTCAAATCGTGGTCTACTATCTGATGCACTGGCATAACAATTTGTTGTGGCAGTAACCATAACACCATCATGTTGAGTTCTCATGTTCTTTTCTCATTCAGTGACAATAAATTTGTACCCATTGATAACAATTGATTTACAGTCACCAACCATGGTATTAGGACCAAAAGCCAAATATCGTATTTCCTCAGAGACAGAGTCTGCAGACAAACTCAATACCTACAATATAAATGACTATTAAACTTAATTAAATATTCATATAATTATTTTAAATAGTAATATTTTTACCTTCAATTTTAACCAAGAAGAAAACTCTTTTCTATGCAAAGTCTCTATCCTTCTCAAAGATAAAGAATGATGCTTCCTATTTATCAATGTTTTATGTTCCCTATAGAAAAAAATATGAATAGTTTAACAAATATATATGTAAGATATACATAATAAATTTAGTTACCTGATATAGTCATTGAACAAATCACAGTTGAAAAAAACTGTGCGATATGCCATCTCATGCTCTTCATGGCTTAATTTCTTCAATTTATATGATCTAGGAATTCCTCCTATTTGAGGAAGTAATGGAAAACTGGGTTCAATTTGATCATACTGTTCTTCTTCATTTCTCATTGGTCTATTTAATCTTGTAGTAATATCAGACAAATAAATCAAGCAGAAATCCATGTTTCTTGAGCCAAGTAACTGTTCACGATAGAACCTTCGGGATGATTTCTGTTTCGTACATAAGACTTTAATGTGAACATATTTCTTTCAGTTGGATACATCCAATGAAAATGAACAGGTCCTCCGAGAAGTATTTCAGTGAGAATATGGACAGTCAGATGCAACATGCATGTGAAAAATGATGGAGGAAATATTTTCTCCAACTCACACAAAATTAATGGGGCATCTGTCAACATTTTTTGAAATAAAGACTTGGACAACTTCTTAGAACAAAGATCTCTAAAAAAATGGCACAACCGAATAACATCTATCCTTACATTATTGGACAAAAGATGACGGATTTCTATTGGAAGCAACTCATGCTGTAGAACATGGTAATCATGAGTCTTCAAATATTTTAGCTTCAACTCTCTTCTGTTGACTCGTTTAGATATGTTGCTTGAATAGCCATCAGGAACTCTAATAGTCTCTAATACCTCCAGAATTTTTTTTTTCACTGAGGTGGATCATTGGTCTCTATGGTATTATCAAATCTTCACCAATTCATTCTATATGGATGATCCTTTGACAAGAATCGTCGATGTCCCATAAAACTGAAACTACAACAATGTTTCAATCTTCTGGATCGTGTATTCTTTATACAAACTGGACATGACAGTTTTTCCTTCGTGCTCTATCCAGACATCATTGCATAATCCATAAAATCATTGATCGATGTAACGACCCGAAATTTTGAATAAATATTGTTTCCTAATTTTGTGTGTTATTTTATTTTATTTTTATACTCAACAAAAATGTTTCATTTGATAACATAAGTATAATTAAAATGAGACTGTTGGGCTTTGATTGTTATATGACCATTGGTCAATAAGACCACTGGAAACTAAATGTTTTGATTATTGTCTCTAAATACAAGTAATCGTGGTTAATTATTATAGAAAGAAGATTTGATAGCCTCACCCAATAGTCTTGAACTGATCGAAGCTCATATAACAGAACTTGGGAAGGAGGTAGCACCACTGGGCTTTACTCTGGACCAAACCCAATCCGAACATCATCGTGTAAAGCTAGAACGGAATCGCCTTTGTGAGAAGTTCAAACTGATAGAAATTACTACTGGTGCGATGTTAGTCGAGCCACCCTCAGATTCTCTCACCTTAGCACACCTTACACTTAGGTCCTATGCTGGTGTGATAAGGGGCTATGTAAGGAGACCATAACTGCCTTGTGTAATCCTTTGTTTTAAATAAAAATTGGGATTTATTCTTATGATGAAGTTTATGAATTTTCAAATGACCAGATAAATATAGTATGCATATTTTTGATGAATTTTAGAAAAAGGATATTTTAAAAATGTTTATGTAAACCTTAAATAATTAAAAATGTGTAATGATTTTCAAAAAATAGTCTTCTAAAATTATGCTCAGTACGAAATTTAGAGTATAATATGATCAACTTAATTTTTGATAAATAGTAAATTATGAATTGTGATTTTATTATTAGGATTAGTAATGTGTTTAAATGGATTAGTAATCTCACTTAAAGAAAGTATTAATATAATCTAGGCACCTTGATTAAGTAATGTGATTCAATAAAATGGTTAAATAATGATTTCATAAATTATTATTCAAGTACTAGTTTTTCAAGTGAATAGTGTTTTTTAATTAAAAATTAAATTAAAAATATTTAATTTTTTTTTTATAAAATGGATTTCATTTTTGAACTCAGAGCACCGATATTATGTTATGGTAATTTTTGGGGTTTTTTCTGAAAAAAATGAATTTTCTGTGAATACTGTATTTATTTAAAAAAATAAATTAATAATATTTAGCAAATTATTTTTATAAAACGGAGTTCATTTTTGAAATCAGAGCATTGATATTTGGTTAAGGTGAAATTTTGGGATTATTCTGAGAAAGTTGAATTTTCGATGAATAGTGAAAATACAGTTTTTAAGTTACGGGTGTTTAATGACATCATTAAATGATGTATTAAGTATGTAATCAATATGGTAGACTTATGAATAATAAGATAAGGTATGATGTGTCCCAAGTGGAAAATACCATGGGAAAACACCATGGGCAAGCCCATGGTTTTGCCAAAACCACTAATGAGGTGTCCCTTGGCCATTAATGCCTTGTCCCCTCACTTTCCCTATAAATACCAAGACATACTCTCATCCATTCGACTCCCCACTCTTCCCCAACGAAGTTCTGGTCTCATTACCTCCCAAGGAGTCCTCCCAAGGTGCCCTCAAGCCCTCAAGGTCCCAACCTTTGAGTTTTAAGAGTTACGTTTTATGGTAAGGGATCTGATCTCTCTCTTTCTTTTCAAGAAATCTCTTTTATGTAATTTCTTTTATTATCCATGTTCATATGTTAAAGGGTGTTCTTTTATACTCCTCTTACTTCCCTTTTCATGTTCACATAATGAGAGATCCCCTCTTACTCTCATTATTTCGTTTTATGATGTTTTAAGTGGCGCCGTTAGGCTGCCGAATTTTTTGTAACGGATTCTTTCTCCCTTCTCATTTTTCAAGATCTATTTTCATGTAAAGTATTTCAAGTTCCTTTTTATTATGTTGGGGTATGATCTCTAAATTTATCATACTTATCTTTTATGATCATATGATGAGATACCTCATTTGATCTCTTCAATTCAGTATTTTGAAGTTTAAGTGGCGTCATTAGGATGCTAAATTTTAAGTGGTCCTTGCACCTTTCTCCCTTTTCAAAGTTATAATTCCATGTCAAGTCTTGCAAGTTTCTATTTATTATGTTGGGGTATGATCTCTATATCTATCATACTGATATTTTATTTTCATATGATGAGAGACCCTATTTGATCTCATCAATTCATTTTTTGTTGAAGTTTATGTAACGCTGTTAGGCTGCCGAATTTTCATAAGAGAAATCTTATTTTTGTCTTCCTTTCATGTTCTTCA
The DNA here is from genome assembly GCA_963277665.1 of Viscum album. NCBI lineage: Eukaryota > Viridiplantae > Streptophyta > Magnoliopsida > Santalales > Viscaceae > Viscum > Viscum album. The sequence continues at coordinate 1,101,265,366 of OY728133.1, read as the reverse complement.
TTTCATATGGTATATTTTCAAATTTCATTACCATGTTCTTAAATCCCTTATATTATGTCCCTCTACTATTTTATGGTTCATTTATGAATGTTTTACCCATGTCCCCTCTCTTTTCAATATTTTCTAAAAACCTTGTAACATAGCTGTTATACTGCAGAATTTCCGTCTCAAAATGTCTCTCTCTTTCTTCTAAAGATATTTTATTTTATTAAGTGAATACTCGAAGATCTACATTCTATATGGGTATTCACATATATACCAAGATGTTCTATTTTAAATTCTTGGATTTACATACATGAAACCCTCTTTCCCTTTCTGTGGGTTTAAAGTGACGTAAAGATCATGTCTTTAAAGTAGTTATTTAAACGTTATGATTATGAAATGAAACCCATTTATTTTATGCTATATGGGTCATTTATGAAATTTTTGATGATGATATATGTGGATCACATGATAATAAAGGAAAATTTAATGGTGCTCCCTGATAGCGCTCCAATACATTGGGTAATGATGTAACCACTACAGATTACAATTTTCACGATATCTTGGTGAATAACCTTGTTAATTTTCAAATGACACCTTGGGGATGGACCTTGGTGATATGTTCATGATTGTCTATATTAAATGTTGTAGCCACATATTCAAGTTATGAAAAATGTTATTTTTATTATGATATGCCTCGTGATTTCTTTCTCATTCCTTAATGTTCTTTTCATGACCTTATTGAAGTATCTCAAGTTCACATGTAAAATGTTTCTCTTGTTTCCCTTACTGGGCTTTATGCTCACCCTTTCTTTTGATGTATGTCCCCAGGTTATGAGATGCAGTAATGAACCTTGGATGAACATGAGGAGAAGCCTTTCAAGTGTTTAAGAGGAATCTTTTATGTTTTCATGTTTAAAGTTCCTGGTTTCCAAGACACCAAACCTTAATGATCCTCGTTTTTGTAAAATTTAATGAAAGTTTATGTGATAAAAAGGCGGGATGCTATAGTTGGTATCAAAAGAAGGTTTAGTTATTTGGGTAAATTAGGATATGAAAACTCTAGGAATAACCCTATATAAAAGTTTAAATATAGGAAATCTTCCTGGTATTTTGGTGAGTATTGAGTAAGGGGTTGCCAAGGAAATACATCCCTGTCTGGATACAAGCAGGTAGAGGTGGATCTGGCACAAATGTACATAGGGGTAAAATCCGAAAACACCGATTTGAGCTAGACTCGAACGGGAACTGGTACATGACAACGGGCATTGCTGCATTCTTGGTTACGACACTCCCGGGGGATATGCTTTGGTAAACTCATAAGCTTAGTATGAACCATTGTTAAAGGAACAAAGATAAAATAAAATAAAGATTCACATAAGAATATATGATCATGGATAACCTATATGGGAACCTAGGGGATCACAAGTTAGGGTATACTTTTCTTCTACAAGTTATCCTTATATGCTTTAAGTTCCTTTTCATGATTATTAGCTAAGTATTCAAGCCCCTAATTGTACTTTGTTTTCATAGTTAATGGAGGGAAATGGAAGAACATGTCCCCACAACCAATGTGATAGGAAATGCGATGATTGTCGTATTAATATGACAGGGATGATTAGGGGATTAAAATATGATTATTATTTTGGAATACATTCACTATTTTGGGGACCCTATATGATCAAGGTAAATAGATTACTACGGAATTTTCATTGATGAGTAAGGTTGACTTATATTTTGAAGAATCGATGAATTTAAGGTGGACTTATAGTAATTTAGGTTACTTATGGGAATGATTAACCTATCTTGGGTAAAATATGTTTAGGTTAGATACTTTTGTTATAAGATGTTAGGAGTGGTTGATGTTGTTTGGAGATGAACAATGAAGTTTATTTTGGAAGACTATGTTATCAAATCCTTCTTGTATTTCGGTTTCAATCTTAGTTTGGTTTATTTTGAGGAATTTTAAGGATCGTTATTTATGGAATGGACTATGATTAACTTTGGGTAGTACCATGGAACTTTGATGATTTAAAAGTAGTTTCCATTCCTATGGGATTATTTCTTTTTGAAGAGTTGTTTTACCCTACCCTTTCTATTTTTGGGATAATGTTTAAAGATAGAAGAAATAGATAGTTAATCTTTTATGGATTATGTGATTCTCTAGAAGATTATTCTTTTGTTTTGATGAGACCAAGTAATTTTGAGTACTCATAGTTTGGATAAAAGATTAGTTTTGGTAGAAAATTATTAAAGGATGAAACTATTCATGAAGGTAGGTATATTTTATTATGTTTTTGTTCTATGTAGTAAATGAATTCCTCAAAATTATTAAAAGGAACGTAAAACAAAAATTTGGTTGGTTTACGTTTCCTACTAGGTAATCAAAGACCGTTTACACACATTGTAAGTTTGTGATTTTCTTATGGTTAACTTTCTCTTAATCATGTTTTCTATCAATCTCCCCCAGAACTTGACCCTTTGTGTTTTCTTCCATATCCATGTTTTCCTCCATGGAATCCTAGTATGGGTTAACTCGGGTGACCTTTGTACTTCCCTTAATTTCTTTTAAAGTAAAAGTTTTTCTGACTCCTTTTCCGATGTGGAACATTCAATGAAATTTCAAAACCCAATTTTAAAAAAATTGTGAGGATGCAATTTCTTAAGGGGGGAAGATTGTAACGACCCGAAATTTTGAATAAATATTGTTTCCTAATTTTGTGTGTTATTTTATTTTATTTTTATACTCAACAAAAATGTTTCAATTGATAACATGAGTATAATTAAAATGAGACCGTTGGGATTTGATTGTTATATGACCATTGGTCAATATGACCACTGGAAACTAAATGTTTTGATTATTGTCTCTATATACAAGTAATCGTTGTTAATTACTATAGAAAGAAGATTCGATGGCCTCACCCAGTAGTCTTGGACCGATCTAAGCCCATCTAACAGAACTTGGGAAGGAGGTAGCACCACTGATCTTTGCTTTGGACCAAACCCAATCTGAACTTCATCGTGTGAAGCTAGAACAGAATCGCCTTTGTGAGAAGTTCAAACTGATAGAAATTACTACTCGTGCGATGTTAGCCGAGCCTCCCTCAGATTCTCTCACCTTAGCACACCTTACACTTAGTTCCTATGCTGGTGTGATAAGGGGCTATATAAGGAGACCGTAACTGCTTTGTGTAATCCTTTGTTTTAAATAAAAATTGGGATTTCTTCTTATGATGAAGTTTATGAATTTTCAAATGACCAGATAAATATAGTATGCATATTTTTGATGAATTTTAGAAAAAGGATATTTTAAAAATGTTTATGTAAACCTTAAATAATTAAAAATGTGTAATGATATTCAAAAATGGTCTTCTACAATTATGCTCAGTATGAAATTTAGAGTCTAATAAGATCAACTTAATTTTTGATTAATAGAAAATTATGAATAGTGCTTTTATGATTAGGATTAGTAATGTGTCCAAATGGATTAGTAATCTCACTTAAAGAAAGTATTAAAATAATCTAGGCACCTTGATTAAGTAATGTGATTCAATAAAATGGTTAAATAATGATTTCATAAATTATTATTCAAGTATTAGTTTTTTCGAGTGAATAGTGTTTTTTTAATTAAAAATTAAATTAAAAATATTTAAAAAATTATTTTTATAAAATGGATTTCATTTTTGAACTCAGAGCACCGATATTATGTTATGGTAATTTTTGGGGTTTTTTCTGAAAAAAATGAATTTTCGGTGAATACTGTATTTATTTAAAAAAATAAATTAAAAATATTTAGAAAATTATTTTTATAAAATGTAGTTAATTTTTGAAATCAGAGCATTGATATTTGGTTACGGTGAAATTTTGGAATTATTCTGAGAAAGTTGAATTTTCGATGAATAGTGAAAATACAGTTTTTAAGTTACGGGTGTTTAATGACATCATTAAATGATGTATTAAGTATGTAATCAATATGGTCGACTTATGAATAGTAAGATAAGGTATTAGGTGTCCCATGTGGCCAATACCATGGGAAATACCATGGGAAAGCCCATGGTTTTTCCAAAACCACTAATGAGGTGTCCCTTGGCCATTAATGCCTTGTCCCCTCACTTTCCCTATAAATACCAAACCATCCTCTAATCCATTAGACTCTCCACTCTTCCCCAACAAAGTTCTGGTCTCATTACCTCCCAAGGATTCCTCCCAAGGTGCCTCCAAGCCCTCAAGGTCCCAACCTTTGAGTTTTAAGAGTTACGTTTTAGGGTAAGGGATCTGATCTCTCTCTTTCTTTTCAAGAAATCTCTTTTATGTAATTTCTTTTATGATCCATGTTATTATGTTAAATGGTGTTCCTTTATACTCCTCTTACTGACATTTTTATGTTCACATAATGAGATATCCCATATTACTCTCATTATTTCGTTTTATGAAGTTTTAAGTGGCGCCGTTAGGCTGCTGAAAGTTTTGTAACAGATTCTTTCTCCCTTCTCATTTTTCAAGATCTATTTTCATGTAAAGTATTTAAAGTTCCTTTTTATTATGTTGGGGTATGATCTCTAAATTTATCATACTGATCTTTTATGATCATATTATGAGAGACCTCATTTGATCTCTTCAATTCAGTATTTTGATGTTTAAGTGGCGTCATTAGGCTGCTAAATTTTAAGTGGTCCTTGCACCTTTCTCCCTTTTCAAAGTTCTAATTCCATGTCAAGTCTTGCAAGTTTCTCTTTATTATGTTGGGTTATTATCTCTATATCTATCATACTAATATTTTATTTTCATATGATGAGAGACCCTATTTGATCTCATCAATTCATTTTTGGTTGAAGTTTATGTAACGGTGTTACGCTGCCGAATTTTCATAAGAGAAATCTTATTTTTGTCTTCCTTTCATGTTCTTCATTTCATATGGTATATTTTCAAATTTAATTACCATGTTCTTAAATCCCTTATATTTTGTCCCTCTAATGTTTTATGGGTCATTTATGAATGTTTTACCCATGTCCCCTCTCTTTTCAATATTTTCTAAAAACCTTGTAACATAGCCGTTATGCTGTAGAATTTTTGTCTCAAAATGTCTATCTCTTTCTTCTAAAGATATTTTATTTTATTAAGTGAATACTCAAAGCTCTTCCTTCTATATGGGTATTCACATATATACCAAGATGTTCTATTTTATATTCTGGGATTTACATACATGAAATCCTCTTTCCCTTTCCGTGGGTTTAAAGTGACATAAAGATCATGTCTTTAAAGTAGTTTTTAAAACATTATGATTATGAAATGAAACCCATTTATTTTATGCTATATGGGTCATTTATGAAATGTTTGATGATGATATATGTGGATCACTTGATAATAAATTCAAATTTAATGGTGCGCCATGATAGCGCTCCAATGCATTGGGTAATGATGTTACCACTAGAGATTACAATTTTCACGATATCTTGGTGAATAACCTTGGTAATTTTCAAATGACACCTTGGGGATGGACCTTGGTGATATGTTCATGATTGTCTATATTAAATGTTGTAGCCACATCTTCAAGTTATGAAAAATGTTATTTTTATTATGATATTCCTCATGATTTCTTTCTCATGCCTTACTATTCTTTTCATGACCTTATTGAAGTATCTCAAGTTCACATGTAAAATGTTTCTCTTGTTTCCCTTACTGGGCCTTCTGCTCACCCTTTCATTTGATGTATGTCCCCAGGTTATGAGATACAGTAATGAACCTAGGATGAACATTAGGAGAAGCCTTTCAATTGTTTAAGAAGAATCTTTTATGTTTTCATGTTTAAAGTTCCTGGTTTCCAAGACACTAAACCTTAAAGATCTTCGGTTTTGTAAAATGTAATGAAAGTTTATGTGATAAAAAGGCGGGATGCGATAATCGCCCACATAAGTGCAGAACGCATCTGAAATATGTCCTTCAAACATGCATTGTATGTGCGCACACCCACATCCCAAAGAAGTTTCAACTCTTTTATTAAAGGTTTCATGTATACATCAATATCAATGTCGGGATCAGAAGGACTAGATATGAGTATACTCATGAAAGTGAAAGGTTTTTTCATACACAACCATGTGGGAAGATTATGAATGTGTATAAAAACTAGATATGTGCTAAGCGAAGTAAGCATCTGCCCAAATGGATTAAAACCATTGCATGGAAGACCCAGCCTCACATTATGCACGTCAGCTGCAAAATTAGGATGTCGAGCATCAAATCTCTACCATGAAAATCCATCTGCAAGATGAACCAACTCATCATTAGTCTTCTTTCTCTCGGTATCATGCCATCTCATTTTTATTGATATTTCAGCAGACATAAAAAGATTCTAGAGTCTGGGGATTAATTAAAAGTGACACATTACTTTCTGTGGAATGTGGGAGGATGTTCCATCCGATTTTGACTTCCAGCGGGTTGTGCCACATTTTATGCAATCATTTCGTTCAACGGTTTCCTCCTAGAATAAACTGCAATCTTTCAAGAAATCATGAATTTTGTTTCTTAAAAATCCAAGTTCATCAACTAACATCCATTCCATATAGTGTTTTGAGGGAATATATGCATCATTTGGAAGTAAATCCTTCAAGAGGGTAAGAATGTAATCGATTGCGATATTAGAAATCCCATACATAGTTTTCCCATGAAACAATCAGATTAAAAATACCAGCTTTTTCATTTTATCGCATTATTGATATACTAGAGTCGTGGAAGTATCATTCAATTTTTTCACACTATCAATATCGTCATTTTCACTAGATGCATCAGTTGTCCTCATATCGAAGTCTTATTAAGTCGAAATCCTTTCTTTTTCATGATGATGAATAAAGAGAAACCGATCATCTAACAAATTCTCCATTCCAGTCCTTTCATTTCGATCATCACGAATTTGAGATTTCATTTTCTCCCCATTGTGATACCACACAAAGTATTTTGCTTGAAACCCATTTTGGGTTATGTGGTAGCTGACTTCTTCACGGCTCAACCAAGGTCTACCAACACAATTGGAACATGGGCAGTGTATGTGACCACTATCTGAAGCAAGGTGAAATGAAAAATCTATAAAGTTCTCCAAATTGTTTTGAAAATCGCTTGAGATTCGATCGGTTTCATACATCAAACTTCTATCCATTCTGTAAAAAGAATTTATATAAGTCATTTTGTCATAAACAATTCAATAGTATCGAACTTTAATATAAAATACATTTATCTAAACGATTAAGGTTGAAGTTTCTAGTCGATGTACTGAACAATTAAAATAATTTAAAGAACAAGTACTCATAAATTAAATTAAAATTTATTTATATTAATTTTCATTAGGTCTATAATAGTCACATGCCTCAGGTCCCATAATGTGTTTTAGGCATCCCAAATCATTCACTAATGTTCAATAACTCATTATTGGCACCTCTATGGCCATACCGTTCATTACCCAATTACTTCCCCAAGTCAAGCACACCCCATGGGTGAATAAATTTTACGATTCTACACTAATAAGTTGTTCATGTCTTATAAAAATATTTAATTTCATTAAGTATAGACAAACACATTTATTTTTAAATTTTAGATTAATAATAAAGTATTTCAATGATAACAACATTACTGAATTAAACTTGTGACTTATCTAACATTTTTATGGATGTCTACACATGCCAGAATGGGTAGTGAAAAGCACCCCACCCTCATAAAAGTGAGTATTGGCCAAGAAGGACACATAATATACATCATACAATGAGAACCATATTTAATTGACCCTAAAGTTATATTAGTATAGTCATCTTGGGGGAAATGGAATATATGATCATGGTTAATTGATGAATTCAAAAGATCGTATTTCATATGTTGGATAGTATCTAAGGTAAGAAATCATGTAAGGATGGGTTTACATCACTCAATTTCTTACATGCTAGTGAGAATGAAGGCTTGAATTAATGACTTGATTTCACTGATTAAATGAGGGTATAGGTTGCATAGCCTGTGTAAACAGAAAGATTAAATAGGTAAATATCACAAAATATCTTTAAAACAACTCATTAATAGGCTCAAAAGGTAAATATAATCTTGAACCAACCATGGAATCTTTTTCCCAACACATTCTCGCACACCAGTTTTCTCAAGTGTTACTTAATACCAAACATAGTCACATAACAAGTGTACTATAACAAAATACATTACACAAGCCTTATTAAAAAAATTCTCATTTTAATAAAACAATTTCTTCAAGATTAAATCATTTCTGAAATATCTTTCGATATCCATTATAAATAATAAAATCCCTTTGATCATTTTTAACAAATATTTGGAGTATTCTCAAGGCACCCCCATTTGGAAAAGTCACATTAAATGCCCAATTTCCACGCCAAACCATTGAAAACAATTAACTTGAGACAATCATCGACCCCAAATAACTTAACTGGAAATTAAAAAAACAGAAACCAAATGTGATATAGAATTTAATGTTAAGTTAGGGGAAATGAGATTAAATAGAGACAACAACATCATAAATGGTTCCAACATCATAACTTTTGATTAAAACTACCCATAATAGTAATGGGAATGCCTCATACACCTAATCCCTAATAAAACAAACCAAATCTCCAATTAAAACATTGAATTTAGGGTTTCCACCCCACTTGGACAGCCCTACCCCCACCCCACCCACCCCACTTGGTCAACACTACCCCCTCCCCACTTGTAAAACCCAACACCCCCCCACCTGGACATCCCTAACCCCACCCCACTTCAAAAACCCAGCCCCCCCCCCCCAGCATACCTCGACACCCCTACCCCCCACAACCCACTCGGAAAACCTAGCCACCCCCCACCCCACCTGGACAGCCCTACCGTCACCCCACTTGGACAACCCATCCCCCCACCCTACCTAGACAGCCCCTCCCCCACCCCACCTGCACACCCTCCCCCACCCCAAACAGCCATACCCCCATCCCATTTGGACAAACCATCCCCCTCCCCCACCCTACCTAGACAGCCCCCTCCCCCACCCTACCTAGACAACCCCTCCCCCACCCCAAACAGCCCTACCCCCACCCCATTTGGACAACCCAGCCCCCTCCCCACCCTACCTCGACAGCCCCTCCCTCACCCACTTGGATAGCCCTCGACATCCTCCCCCACCCCATCTGCACACCCTCCTCCACCTCAAATTGAAACAGAAATTCATCCAAATCAAAATCCAAATTTCAACTAAAATAAATTCCACCAAAAGTACCATATCACCCCACTAAACAAACCCTTTACCATGTTTGAAGTGTAGAACAAAAAATAGAAAACAAATCCAAGGGTTCCGTAGAGACCAACCCTAATTTAACCTAAATCAAAACATCAACCACCAAACAAATAGAGGAATAATGCTAAAACTAAGGTAACACTTACTAATTTGAAGTGTGAAATAAGAATTTGTTTGATTGAAGATGGATCTTGGCTGGAAGGAGTGTCGCGGCTGAGAAGAATTCAAGAGCTTGATTAGGTTATGTCTGCAATCGGGATGAGTGGGGGTTCGGGTGGTCTGTATTTGGGGGAAATCTTTCCCAACTGTTTTTAAAAACCGTTGGTTAAGATAGATTTTTCCCAATAGTTTCACTAAACCGTTGGAAAAACTGATTTATTTCCCATCTTTCCCAACGGTTTGATGAAATTGTTGGGAAAACTAATTTTCTTCCAATATTTCCCAACGGTTTCATCAAACCATTGAGAAAATCAATTTTTATAGATCATTACCAACGGTTAATGCAAACTGTTGGTAAAGATCACCTATACCAACGATTCTTTTGAACTATTGGTATACAACTGTTGTGAAAACCATGATTTCAAGTAGTGTTGCCTTTGATACCAATAATAGTGACCCAGAAATTTCTTACATTACTATTAAATAATTTTAAAGATAACAAACATAATAGTATTACACAAAAAGGATCCAAAGGTTTAGTGTCTTGGGAAAACTAGGACCATAGATAACAATTACAACATAAAGCATAAACATTTTTTTAATTTCTTCTTCTCTAGATTCTTATTTTCACTTGAACTCTCCTAAGTACATGTAGCCACCCGAGGATATACATCAAAAAGGGTGAGATAAAAGCCGAATAAGAGGATATAAACGAAAAATATATCATGGGGTGAGAATAATCATAACATAGGCAAAATATCATGAACATTAGAGGAAACATTAATAAGAGACTTAAAATGTGGCAGTGCATAAAAAAATGAAACATCATGTCTTAGTAGTTAACTATCACACATACTTGTGAACAAATATATTATCTTGTTCACACATCATTTCACTTAATTTGTGAGATTAATCACTTTAACCAATGCATTGCAGTGCTGTATAATTTCGGGTGCACCCTTCAAATTGAAAAATTCATATTGTGCTATATAATTCTGGGTGCACCCGTCCCATCATAACATTATCATTTATCATGAATACCAAAATGAACATATATAAAAAATTAACATAAAAAAACCCATGTAAAGGAATTATTTTCATCTAAAAAGAACACATTAATAAACTTTGGGTTCCTAAAAGAAAGGGAATAACATTCACGTTATAAGAACCGCCAACCTTGAATGAGAAGTAAAATGTGTGTTTTTTGAAAGAATAATTCTTTTAGAAAACATTTTTTTGACATAAAATTAATTAGAAAAAATTTATATCCTAGAAAAGTTAAGATAATGATGAAAAAATAATTTTTAAGGACTTACAATGCCAAAATTGGAGTGAAAGATGGACAACCCACAGAAAAAAAAATGTTGGGTTTGAGATTTTCCCCTTACCATGTATCTGAATGCTTTATTCACTTTAATGTCCTGTATAACCACATTAGATTCACTAATTGACAAATACATAACATTTTGTAAATTAATATGGTTCATTATGGTTTCATTAGGTTACATTATCGGCCTTTTTATGAGTTATAGAGTTTATAAACAGTTTTCAAGAATGTTCATTTTTATGGTTTTCTTGAGTGGTTCACATGTATTCATAAATGAAAGTTCGTGTAGAACATGGATAACATCCAGAACTAATATTTCATGTTATTAATGATATTATATAATAGTAAATGATACTATAATTAATTATAATATATAACATGTGGATGATTCATTAGATAAGAATTAAATAATGATCAATTGGGTTAATTTAGGCAGTTTTTAACCACAACGAATTTGTTTTGTTTAATCATTTAGAAATATGTACATAAGTGTAACACCCTGAGATTTTATGAAAAATATTATTTTTAATTTCATTAATGTTCTGTGTTGTACGCTACACCAAAAGGAGCTTGCACAACATGCATCCTTGACTTGTCTTTCATTACACACAATCGCGACCTTCCACGATAGCGTGTGTTGTACGCAATACCGAGTTTCGCTAAACAACGATAGGTTATATAAACAAGTTGTTATGAATAGTAATACCCACTTTTTGAGATTTTATAAATTTTATATTTCAAAATGGACTTCATTTTTGGATTCAGAATATCAAAATTATCCTAGGGTGAATTTTTCGTATTTTTCTGAAAACTTTCAATTTTTGATGAATTGTGAAAACACTTGGTTACTATTCAAAAACCGACTTTTTATTTAAATAATTATTTATTTTATTTAAATTTGTTTTAGGTCAAAATTGATACATAATACCTATATAAGTTCAATTTAAGTCATTGTAGTCATTTTATAATAATTTTTGATATATAAAAATTTTATTGAACTTTTCACCGTCTTTTACCCACCACATAGGAGAATTTGCAAATTCACATAAAACTTAATTTTACCACTTCTGTGAGTGGAATTTAGAAAATCTGAGAGAAACCGTTAATATCAAGGACTAAAATTTGGTTCAATAAGATGAAAATAATTTTTGGTGAATAGTAACTTTTTACTTTTTTTACCACGGTTAAAAGTAAATAGGGTAATTATGGGTAAAATTAATATTATTATTACCCAAACACATGTCCTAATTCTATTGGATAAGTATAATTCGACCAAAAACAACCTTAGTAATAAAATATGACCATTTAGGCCCACTTGGATTATATTAGGACATTTAATATTAATTTATTTAAAGAAGGGTTAAAATAGGTAAAATCAATGTTTAATAAGTAAATCATTTTTAATATAGGGTTATACATAAGATAAATTAGACTATATATATTAATTATAAATATAAAAATATTTCATACATAATGGTATTTTATTTATAATTTTTAGACATTAAATAATTTAATTTATTTATGACACAAAGATGATGGAGTAATGATCTTATTAATGAAATGTTGACATAATTGATGTTATAAATACCCAAATAAATATAATTTGAGACTTTTTATTAATTTCACTAATTTTATAGGTTAATATGACATGTTAGTTTTTATTTAATTAACTTTTTTCGAACTAATAATTCTGTTATGATTTTCAAAAAAATTAATTACCAAATAGTGTCAAAATTGACATAAAATAGTTTTTAAAACAAATAATATATTATTAATTGCTATTTTATTCTTAAAAATCTAAGGTTAGGCCAAATGACTTAGATAAGGTTATATATATTAATAATAAGCAACTTGGGGTTATTTTGGCTTGTTATAGTAAGTTTATTAACCTTATAGTGTTAGAAAACAAGAGGACATGGTAAAAGTAAAATTATTTATCTTAAGGTTAAATATAAATGATAAGGTTAAAATAGAAACCTAAACTTGTCTAAATTCTATTGGATGAGAGGATTTCGACCCATACCCACATTATCTTAGAAATAAATCAATTTGGAGCTATTAAAAACCGAATATGACTTTATAATAAAATAATATTTTTAGTTTTTCCAAAGGTGCCCCTCTCCTCCCTTATAAAAGGGCACCTCCTCCCTCTCTTCCTCACACCAATTTGATCCTTCAAGATCAGCAAACCCCTGCCAAATTCTCTTCTCCACTTCCATATAAACATCCTAGAGGTTCTGGTATTCTTCAAAGACAAATTTTAGTTCCCTAAGAAGAGGTCTCAAAGAGGTGCTTCAAAGAAGAGGTATTGTCCGTTACCGATTCTTTCAACTTTATTTCTTCTCCCACTTATTCTTCTTTAGTTGTTTCATTATGAAGTAATAACATCAGTATAAATAATATAATGATATGTTATTATAATTATGAAACAACCCTATTTCGTCATCTATCCATCCTATAGAAAATGAAATCACCACACGTGCGTACATACGGAATACTGTCTCCACGCCGTGGTGAAATCTGTTTTTCCACCAACACCTTACATAGATGGGTATAATTGTGTAAAGAATAACTATATATGGTTATTATAACATCATACTGATTCTGATATATTATACCATCCACTCCAATTCTATTCAATAATTATGGGAATGATATCATCGTCTGTGCGTACGTACGGACTACCGTCTCCACGACGCGATGAGATCCATTCTCCATGTTAACCATACATGAATGATCATAAAGTTTATACAATGAATAATAATGAAATCTATGAAATAATAAAGCTAATGTATTTATGTATGTATATATATATATATATTTATGTCATCTATTTAGTTTCATTCAATTCAATAAGGAAACGAAAACAACGTCCATGCGTACGTACGACCTACCGTCTCCATGAACGGTGTATTTCATTCCTTTTATCGATCTATAATATATATATATATATGTATATTATGAATATATATTATATATAAATCATGTTTTACATTCTGAAATTATGTAAATCAGGATATAAGTAATAATATCAAGAATGACAAGTCGAAACTCATACGATAAATGAAATGATTTTACAAAAAACACTGCTTTAACATGAAATTTACAAAAGAACAGGTAATATAAAGTCATAAGTGAAACATATATGATATAATAACAATGAATATGATTCTATAATAATTAAATGACATTATTTAAATCATTATACAGGAGGTTCGGATATGTACGAATCATATCAGACCTAAGGTAAGGAATAATTGTGCAAATCTCATTTTTATCTGAGATTGCTTATTCGTAAGTATTTATTGGGGTTATTTCTATCATCCATGTCCATGTTTTATAAAAGTGTATTCATTTATGTTTAAATTACTTTTGACCCATTTGACTTTTACACCATGGTATGGAAGGAATCTTTCTTTTATTTACCCTACAAGGTACTTTTTGACTTTTCCGACAAAAGTACGAGAAGAATGTTTTTTTTAACGTATACGGCATGAAAGGATTTTTACAGTTTTATAAAGCCTTATTTTCATGAAGCTTCCACCAAAATATTTCATGAATATTTTTAACAAAATCCTTTTGTTTTAAAATTTCATGAAATTTTGTGAAAATAAAATGATTTTGAAGAAAAAAGGATATTTTCCTCAAGAATTCATTTCAAGTGTTTTATCAAAACCATTTTCATCTAAGATGACATTATTTCACATGTGTATGTTTCAAGTATCATGTCTCTATGATTTACATGGTTTCACTTTTCTAATGATGAAATGATATCCAATTTTTTTGTATGGATTACGTTATGATGGAATGATGTTTATGAAACCCATTTTATTCTTGGGTTATGATGAATGATTTATGTTTATATTGTGGCACACAAAAGAATGATTTCAATATGAGATGGGTGGGACCTATATCTCCCTCCAATTCATTGGGTAAATATTTATATGTCATGAGATGGACATTGATGGAACGTCATGTTAAACTGGTTCAGTAATACAGGACTGGAATGAGGAGTGAACTCGATTCAGAAAGGGACTTTGTCCACTAAAATGGTCTTGGCAGCAATGCCTTGGCTACTATGGAAATCATATCATGTGCTTAATGGTTTCCACAATTACATGTTTTATTCCCATGCTAATTTATCATGATTAATGTTTCTTCATGATCTATTCCATACGTACTGCCATGTTTTATGTCATTGTTCAAGATTCTGATGTTTAGATTTTATGCTCACGTTTTTTTACATTCAAATGTCTAAGGACTATTTTATGTTCTCTATGCTTACCCTTACTGAGAATTTTAGCTCTACCCTTTTCTGTTTTCTTTTCCCCGCGATATAAAGAAAGGTTTTAGGTAATAAAAAATAGGGGGAAGATATTTTTGGGAGATGTTGAAGATCTTTCACCACGATTAGAAGATTATATTCCGAGTTTCCAAAAACACTAAACTATTATGGTCCTTGTGTGTCTGTTTTTGTTATGTATTAATTATTCTGAAAAAGTAATGTAATGTCCATGTACGTCAATATTTGGTTCTCTACAGTTGGTATCAGAGGAAAGGTTTAGTCAACCTTTGGAAACTAGGATGCGAAAACTTTAGTGAGATCCCTAGAGATATTTCTAAGGTATGTCTAGGGATGTCCCTAAGGTTAAGTATAAGTATAGTTTATAGTCCTAGAATTATGGTAATGATATTAGATTAAATCTAAGATGTTAGATATTGAAGTTACTCCCCCTTTATTATGATTTTTTCCTCTCACACTATTCTTTTTAAGTTTTAGAAAATGGCTGGAAACAAGATGATTCACGATAATGGAGGATATGATGGAAAATGGAATGATATTATTCATGAGAAACCAAATGAAATGGGATTTGGAAGTCCAAACATCATTATTATGTCGAATATGCAATCTCATAATATGATCAATAAACTCAAATTTGGTAAGTGTCCTAACTCGGATAATAAGAGAAAGATGGAGTTTCATGACGATCATAGAGGAAAGAAAGTTCAATTTCCCCTATGTAAATAATGTGGGAAGAGGAATCAAGGAGAATGTTTCAAAGGAACTGAAAGATGCTTTGGGTGTGGAAAATAAGGACACAAAGCCAGTAAGTGAAAAGGAAAAGGTTCAGTTAACACCACCGATGAGGATAATGGTATTTCTATGAAATCAACAATGGTTAAATGTTTTCAATGTGGAATGTACGGGCATTATGCAAACCAATTCCCTAAGGGAAAGTCTCATTAAGAGAATCAGTATGGTCGTATGGGTATTATTTATGTTGATGATGATGAAGAGACTACAAATGACATGAGAGATGAAATAATTGTTGAAGCTCGGTCAATGGTTTAAGAAGGTAGTTGAATGATTACATGTTTATCAAGTGTAATGTTGTATAAGTAATCTCATGGTACTATGGAATAAAGAGACATCTAAGGATTGTTACACTATTTTCTTTCCTTATGTTTTGAAAGTGTATGATGAATGGTACCAGTAACCATGAAAGGTTATTCAGATATTTTTGGTAAGTATATGACATGCGCACAATGAAGGGATAAGGAGAAAATTAAATGTTTGATAGTATTCATGAGCTCATGACCGATATACGGAGAAGGTTATATCATGGTTTGAGTATATAGAATTTTTGGATGTTGGTATGTGGAAAGAGATAACTTTTGACAGTATTCATGTTTTCACTAAGGTTTATTGGGTATTCATTTTTCAAGAGAATACATGATTAAGGTATTCACATGATTGGAATGTGACCAACAAGATATATGGGGATAAACGATGGTATTCACATGCTTGGTTGATGACATCTCAAGTAATCATTTTCTTTATACTATGAGTTTGGAGCGAAGTATTTTAGATAAGCCTAAATATTGGAATGGATTATGTTGGACATAAGTTAGTATTGTTTAAGGATAGAAATTTTTTTGATATTATTGATGGGATGTTATAGTAATGTAATTTTAGAAAAAGGACAACCTGCAGGATGGGTGACAACCTGTCACATCGAACAAGGCTGTGGGAATCGAACCCACAACCAAAGTGCAACTGGCCTTTATCGCATACCACTGGCCTACAGGAGGTCCCTGGTTAGTATAAACATGTTTTATTTTATTAAGCGGTATGATATATGAATTATAAGTTCATTTTTGGAATCGTATACGATTAACCTCACCATAGATGGACTTATGTATATTTGATAACTTTGTCTAACCTTTGGTTTGAAACAGATGGAATGACCCATCATTTTATCACATGATCTGTTAACACTTCACAAATAACAAATTCAACTTCATTTCTTTATGAGATGAAGTGGAAATTGTTCAAAGCACAAACAAAAGTGAGATTGTACCAAAATCAAGCAAGTATTTCTTTTAATTCAAAATTTTCAACTTTAGGGAAATGATATTGAAAACCAAAAAAATTTTCCTAGTGCTCTTATATCGGATGAATTAGATGGTACCTTAGATCTTCACGAATCTATGGCTTTGTGATTGTTGTCTTTTTCATAGCCATGTTCTCTACCACTCTCCATCAGAACATGACGGTTAGATTTCTCTTCCATATCCATATTTTCACCAATGTTCTCTTATGTGGAAACCCAGTGATTAGTTAATTTGGGTAACTATTACATTTTAGATTTTAGTTTTTAAATTCAATTTTTGGTATTCCTTTTTACGATGTGGGTTTCTATTAAAAAAACTTTCGAGTAGTAAACCATTTATAACCCTGACGAATTTCGAGGGCGAAATTCATTTTAAGAGGGGGTAGAATGTAACACCCCGAGATTTTATGAAAAATATTCTTTTTAATTTCATTAATGTCTTGTGTTGTACGCTGCACCAAAAGGATCTTGCACAACACGCATCCCTGACTTGGCTTGCATTACATGCAATCACGACCTTCCATGATAGCGTGTGTTGTACGTAATACCGAGTTTCGCTAAACAACAATATGTTATATAAACTAGCCGTTATGAATAGTAATACCCACTTTTTGAAATTTTATAAATTTTATCTTTCAAAATGGACTTCATTTTTGGATTTAGAATATCTAAATTAGACTAGGGTTAATATTTGGTATTTTTCTGAAATATTTCAATTTTTGATGAATAGTGAAAACACTAGGTTACTATTCAAAAACCGACTTTTTTATTTAAATAATTATTTATTTTATTTACATTTATTTTAGGTCGAAATTGATACATAATACCTATATAAGTTCAGTTTAAGTCATTGGATTCATTTTATAATAATTTTAGATATATAAAAATTTTATTTAACTTTTCACCGTCTTTTACCCACCTCCTAGGAGAATTTGCAAATTCACATAAAAATTAATTTTACCGCTTCTGTGAGTGGAATTTCAAAAATCCGAGAGACATGTTTAATATCAAGGACTAAAATATGGTTCAATGAAATGAAAATAATTTTTGTTGAATAGTAACTTTTTACTTTTTTTTACCACGGTTAAAAGAAAATAGGGTAATTATGGGTAAAATTGATATTATTATTACCCAAAAACATGTCCTAATTCTATTGGATAAGTATAATTTGACCAAAAACAACCTTAGGAATAAAATATGACCATTTAGGCCCACTTGGATTAGATTAGGACATTTAATATTAATTTATTTAAAGAAGGGTTAAAATAGTTAAAATCAAAGTTTAATAAGTAAATCATTTTTAATATAGAGTTATACATAAGATAAATTCGACTATAAATATTCATTAGAAATATAAAAATATTTCCTACATAATGGTTGTCTATTTATAATTTTTAGACATTAAATAATTAAATTTATTTAAGACACAAAGATGATGCAGTAATTATCTTATTAATGAAATATTGACATAATTGATGTTATAAATACACAAATAAATGTAATTTGAGACTTTTTATGAATTTCACTAATTTTCTAGGTTAATATGACATTATATTTTTGATGTAATTAACTTTTTTCTACCTAATCATTCTGTTATGATTTTCAGAAAAATCAATTACCAAATAGTGTCAAAATTGACATAAAATAGTTTTTAAAACAAATATTATATTATTAATTGTTATTTTATTCCTAAAAATATAAGGTTCGTCCAAATGACTTAGATAAGGTTATATATATTAATAATAAACAAATTGGTGTTATTTTGGCTTTTTATAGTAAGTTTATTAACCTTATAGTGTAAGAAAACAAGAAGACACGGTAAAAGTAAAATTATTTAACTTAAGGTTAAATCTAAATGATAAGGTTAAAATAGAAACCTAAACATGTCTAAATTCTATTATATGAGAGAATTGTGACCCATACCCACATTAGCTTCGAAATAAATCAATTTGGAGATATTAAAAACCGAATATGACTTTATAATAAAATAATATTTTTTGTTTTTCCAAAGGTGCCCCTCTCCTCCCTTATAAAAGGGAACCTCCTCCCTCTCTTCCTCACACCACTTTGAGCCTTCAAGCTCGGCCAAACCCTGACAAATTCTCTTCTACACTTCCATAGAAACATCCTATAGGTTCTAGTCTTCTTCAAAGACCAATTTTAGTGTCCTAAGAGGAGGTCTCAAAGAGGCGCTTCAAAGAAGAGGTAATGTCCATTACCGATTCTTTCAACTTTATTTCTTCTTCCACTTCTTCTTATTTAGTTGTTTCATTATGAAGTAATAACAACAGTATAACTCATATACTGATATGTTATTATAATTATGAAACAACCCTATTTCACCATCTATCCATCCTACGGAAAACGAAATCACTACGCGTGCGTACGTACGGAATACCGTCTCCACGCTGTGGTGAAATCTATTTTTCCACCAACACCTTACATGTATGGGTATAATGGTGTAAAGAATAACTATATATGATTATTATAACATCATACTGATTCTGATATATTATACCATCCACTCAAATTCTATTCAATAATTATGGGAACGATATCATCGCTCGTGCGTATGTATAGACTACCATCTCCACGACGCGGTGAGATTCATGTTCCATGTTAACCATACATGAATTATCATAAAGTTTATATAATTAATAATAATGAAATATATGAAATAAAAATGCTACTGGATTTATGTATATATATATGTATGTCATCTATTTAGTTTCATACAATTCAATAAGGAAATGAAAACAGCGTTCATGCGTACGTACTGTAACACCCCGAGATTTTATGAAAAATATTCTTTTTAATTTCATTAATATCTTATGTTGTACGATACACCAAAAGGAGCTTGCACAACATGCATCCCGGACTTGGCTTGCATTACACGAAATCGCGACCTTCCACGATAGCGTGTGTTGTACGCAATACCAGGTTTGACTAAACAACGATATATGGTTATAATATTATCACGAACTAGTCTTTATGAATAGTATTAACTAAATTTTGAATTTTATAACATTATTGTTCATCTTACTCATTTTTTAGAACATGGTATGAGAATAAAATAAATTTTTCGGATAAAATAAGTATTTTTCAAAAAATGCAGTTTTGCCGCCTTTTGATTGCGTACCCACCTTAAATCTTGTTTTTGAAATGTCTATAAGTTCAATTTTACAAAATAAAATTCTTCTTTGGAATCAAGATATAAAAATTTACTTTGGATAAATTTTTCATATTATTCTGATAACTTTCGAATTTTAATGAATACTAAAAACACGCTATATTTTAATTAAAAACAACTTTTTTCATCGCAATAATTTATTTGGTTAGATTATATTTTTAATTGGTTTTAAAGTTTAATTAGAATATATTTTTACCATTTAATACAATTTTGTTCATTGGAATTAATTTCACTTTGAAATTGGATATAAACAAGTATCAATCTTTTGATTGTTTTTGTTTCTTAAAAACACGCTATTTGTTTTGATAACAGGAATTAAATTTAAAATTAATTAATGCCACTTATATTTTATGAAATTTGAAAAATAGACATCAATTTTGAATTCGGAATATCAAATAATTCTTAGGCTGAATTTTTGGTATTTTTCTGAAAAACTTCAATTTTCGATGAATAGTGAAACCACTTAGTGGTAGTTAAAAAACTGAATTTTTCATAAAACTTAATTTTACTTCTTCTATGAGTGGAATTTCAAAAATCCGAGAGACACAGTTAATATCAAGGACTAAAATGTGGTTCAATGAGATGAATTTTTTTTGGTGAATAGTAACTTTTTATTTTTTTTTACCACGGTTAAAAGTAAATAGGTTAATTAAGGGTAAAATTGATATTATTATTACCCTAACACATGTCCTAATTCTATTGGATAAGTATAATTCGACCAAAAACAACCTTAGGAATAATATATGACCATTTAGGCCCACATGGATTAGATTAGGACATTTATTATTAATTTATTTAAAGAAGGGTTAAAATAGTGAAAATCAATGTTTAATAAGTAAATAATTTTTAATATAGGGTAATACATAAGATAAATTCGACTATAAATATTTATTAGAAATATAAAAAGATTTCCTACATAATGGTATTTTTTTAATTTTTAGACTTTATATAATTTAATTTATTTATGACACAATGTTGATGCAGTAATTATCTTATTAATGAAATATTGACATAATTGATGTTATAAATACCCAAATAAATGTAATTTTAGACTTTTTATGAATTACAATATTTTTATATGTTAATATGACATGTTATTATTTATTTAATTAACTTATTTCGAACTAATCATTCTGTTATGATTTTCACAAAAACCAATTACTAAATAGTGTCAAAAATTGACATAAAATAGTTTTTAAAACAAGTATTATATTATTAATTGTTATTTTATTCCTAAAAATCTAACGTTCGGAAAAATGACTTAGATAATGTTATATATATTAATTATAAACAACTTTGGGTTCTTTTGGCTTGTTATAGTAAGTTTATTAACCTTATAGTGTAAGAAAACAAGAAGACACGGTAAAAGTAAAATTATTTAACTTAAGGTTAAATCTACATGATAAGGTTAAAATAGAAACCTAAACTTGTCTAAATTTTATTGGATTAAAGGATTTAAGCCCATACCCACCTTATCTTCGAAATAACTCAATTTGGAGCTATTAAAAACCGAATATGACTTTATAATAAAATAATATTTTTAGTTTTTCCAAAGGTGCTCCTCTCCTCCCTTATAAAAGGGCACCTCCTCCCTCTCTTCCTCACACCACTTTGAGCCTTCAAGCTCGGCCAACCCCTGCCAAATTCTCTTCTCCACTTCCATAGAAACATCCTAGAGGTTTTGGTGTTCTTCAAAGACCAATTTTAGTACCATAAGATGAGATCTCAAAGAGGTGTTTCAAAGAAGAGGTAATGTCTGTTACCGATTCTTTCAACTTTATTTCTTCTTCCACTTCTTCTTCTTTAGTTGTTTAATTATGAAGTAATAACATCAGTATAACTCATATACTGATATGTTATTATATTTATGAAACAACCCTATTTCACCATCTATCCATCCTACGGAAAATGAAATCACCACGCGTGCGTACGTACGGAATACCGTCTCCACGCCGTGGTGAAATCTGTTTTTCCACCAACACCTTACATGGATGCGTATAATGGTGTAAAGAATAACTATATATGGTTATTATAACATCATACTAATTCTGATATAATATACCATCCACTCCAATTCTATTCAATAATTATGGGAACGATATCATCGCTCGTGCGTACGTACGGACTACTGTCTCCACGACGCGATGAGATTCATTTTCTATGTTAACCATACATGAATGATCATAAAGTTTATATAATGGATAATAATGAAATATATGAAATAATAATGCTACTTTATTTATGTATATATATATATATGTATGTCATCTATTTAGTTTCATTCTATTCAATAAGGAAACGAAAACAGCGTTCCTGCGTACGTACGGCCTACCGTCTCCATGAATGGTGTATTTCTTTCCTTTTATCGATCTATAATATATATATGTATATGATGAATATATATTATATATAAATAATTTTTTAAATTCTGAAATTATTTAAATCAGGATATAATTATTAATATCAAGAACGACAAGTCGAAACACATACGATAAATGAAATCATTTTACCCAAAACGCTGCTTTAACATGGAATTTACAAAAGAACGGGTAATATAAAGTCATAAGTGAAACATATATGATATAATAACAATGAATATGATTCTTTAATAAGTCAATGACATTATTTAAATAATTATACAGGAGTTTCGGATACATACGAAGCATATCGGACTTAAGGTAAGGGATAATTTTGCAAATCTCATTTTTATCCGAGATTGCTTATTCGTAAGTATTTACTGGGGTTATTGCTATCATCCATGTCCATGTTTTATAAAAGTGTATTAATGTATGTTTAAATTCCTTTTTACCCTTTTCTACTCTACCACATCATATGGAAGGAATCTTTCTTTTGTTTTCCATACGAGGTACTTTTTGACTTTTCCGAGAAAAGTACAAGAAAATTGTTATTTTTAACTTATACGGCGTGAACAGATTTTTATGGTTTTATAAAGTCTTATTTTCATGAAGCTTCCTTGAAAATATTTCATTACTATTTTCAAAAAAATACTTTTCATTTTAAATTGCATGGAATTTTGTGAAATGAAAATGATTTTGTTGAATAAAGGATATTTTCCTCAAGAATTCATTTCAAAGTGTTTTATGAAAACCATTTTCCATATAAGATGAAATTATTTCATATGTGTATGTTTCATGTATAATGTCTCTATTATTTACATAGTTTCACTTTTCTTATGATGAAATATCCATTTGTTTTATATGGATTACGTGATGATGGGATGATGTTTATGAAATCCATTTTATTCTTAGGGTTATGATGAATGTTATAAGTTTATTTTGTGGCACAAGTAATAATGATTTCATTATGAGATGGGTGGGACCTATATCTCCCTCCAATTAGTTGGGTAAAGATTTATATCTCATGATATAGACATGGTTGGAACGGTAAGTTAATCCGGTTCAGTGTTACAGGACTGAAACGAGGAGTAAACTCGATTCAGAAAGGGACTTTGTCCACTAAGATGGTGTTGGCAGCAATGCCTTGGCTACTATGGAAAT
This sequence comes from Viscum album, assembly GCA_963277665.1. Classification (NCBI taxonomy): domain Eukaryota; kingdom Viridiplantae; phylum Streptophyta; class Magnoliopsida; order Santalales; family Viscaceae; genus Viscum; species Viscum album. The sequence continues at coordinate 1,101,241,530 of OY728133.1, read as the reverse complement.
CATGACATGTGATGAATGGTTTACACAATTACATGTTTTATTCCCATTCCATTTTATCATGATTGATGTCCCTTATGATATATGCCTTACGTATTTCCAAGGTTTATGTTTTTGCTCAATATTTTGATGTTTAGATTTTATGTTCATGTTTTTGCATTCAAATGTTTATGGATTGTTTTATGTTCTCTATGTTTACCCTTACTGGGCATTTGAGCTCACCCCTTTTATGTTTTCTTTTCCCTAGGATATAAAGAAAGGTTTTAGGTAAGAAAAAAAAGGGAAGATCTTTATTGGGAGATGTTGAATATCTTTCACCACGATTACAAGATTTTATTCCGAGTTTCCAAAGACACTAAACTATTACGGTCCTTGTGTGTCTATTTTTGTTATGTACTAAGTATTCAACAAAAGTAATGTAATGTCATTGTACGTCAATCTTTGGGTCTCTACACGTGCGGCCTACCGTCTCCATGAACAGTGTATTTCATTCCTTTTATCGATCTATAATATATATATGTATATTATGAATATATATTATATATAAATCATGTTTTACATTCTGGAATTATGTAAATCAGGATATAAGTAATAATACCAAGAACGAAAATTCGAAACACATACGATAAATGAAATGATTTTACCCAAAATGTTGCTTTAACATGGAATTTACAAAAGAACGGGTAATATAAAGTCATAAGTGAAACATATATGATATCATAACAGTGAATATGATTCTGTAATAAGTCAATGACATTATTTAAATCATTATACAAGAGGTTCGGATACATACGAAGCATATCAGACCTAATGTAAGGGATAATTGTGAAAATATCATTTTTATCTGAGATTGCTTATTCGTAAGTATTTACTAGGGTTATTGCTATGATCCATGTCCATGTTTTATAAAAGTGTATTCATGTATGTTTGAATTACTTTTTACCCATTTGAATTTTACCCCATGGAATGGAAGGAATCTTTCTTTTATTTACCCTACAAGGTACTTTTTGACTTTTTCGAAAAAAGTACGAGAAGAATGTTTTTTAACGTATATGGCATGAAAGGATTTTTACGGTTTTATAAAGCCTTATTTTAATGAAGCTTCCTCCAAAAGATTTCATGACTATTTTCAACAAAATCCTTTTCTTTTAAAATTTCATGAAATTTTGTGAAAAGAAAATGATTTTGAAGAAAAAAGGATATTTAACTCAAAAATTCATTTCAAGTGTTTTATCAAAACCATTTTCATCTAAGATGACATTATTTCACATGTGTATGTTTCAAGTATCATGTCACTATGATTTACATGGTTTCACTTTTCTAATGTTGAAATGATATCCAATTTTGTTTTATGGATTGCGTTTTGATGGAATGATGTTTATGAAACCCATTTTAGTCTTGGGTTATGATGAATGATTTATGTTTATATTGTGGCACACGAAAGAATGATTTCTATATGAGATGGGTGGGACCTATATCTCCCTCCAATGCATTGGGTAAAGATTTATATCTCATGAGATAGACATGGCTGGAACAACAAGTTAAACCGGTTCAGTAATACCGAACTGGAATGAGGAGTGAACTCGATTCAGAAAGGGACTTTGTCCACTAAGATGGTCTTGGCAGCAATTCCTTGGCTACTATGGAAATCATATCATGTGCTTAATGGTTTCCACAATTACATGTTTTATTCCCATGCTAATTTATCATGATTAATGTTTCTTCATGATATATGCCTTACGTACTGCCATGTTTTATGTCATTGCTCAAGATTTTGATGTTTAGATTTTATGATCATGTTTTTTTTACATTCAAATGTCTAAGGATTGTTTTATGTTCTCTATGCTTACCCTTACTGAGCATTTGAGCTCACCCCTTTTATGTTTTCTTTTCCCAAGTATATAAAGAAAGGTTTTAGTTAAGAAAAAAATGGGGAAGATCTTTATGGGATATGTTGAAGATCTGTCACCACGATTAGAAGATTGTATTCTGAGTTTCCAAAGACACTAAACTATTGCGGTCCTTGTGTGTCTGTTTTTATTATGTATTAATTATTCCGAAAAAGTAATGTAATGTCAATGTACGTCAAGATTTGGGTCTCTACAATAAGTTAGTTCAATAACTTCAAATAGGAAATAATAAATATATAATATTCTGGTTCAAACATAAAAATGGAATCATGACCAGATCTGAAGGTATAAATGGAAAAAATAAAACATGTCATTCTTGAAGGTGATATATTAACACCTCACGAAAAATGATTTCTTTTATAAAATAAAAGGAAGAGGAGAAAGGGGTTGGATGGTATAATATAACATTAGAATCATAAAATTGATTTATTATATGTATGATACTGGATTTACCATAACATATGTACTAATATTGGTGGGGAGAGAATAAGAAAATAACTTGAAATTGAAAGAAAATTAAAGGAAAAGAGGGAGAGAAAATACCTCTTGAATCCTCCTATTGAAATCCTCCTTAAGGAAGCTAGAAATGGTCATTTAATGAGACCAGAAGCTCTTAGACTTGGGGGAGGAGCTGGGTATGATTTTGGGGAAGATTTTAGATAATTCATGAAGCTTGAGAGGTGTGAGGAAATGAGAGTGTTAAGGGTGGTATTTATAGTGGAGGGAAGAGGGTTTTCTTAAATATTTAATTCATTAGTTTATTAATTTCCACTAAGACAAGGAATAATGAGTCTTCCATGAACATGAATAGTAAATAGGTCATGTGAGTGTGATATTTGGGTGCTTACAAAACTTGGGATGTCAGGAATAGTGGGTTTCAATTATAATGTATTTATACGGTAAAATAATATCTTTTACTATTCCCCAAAAATTCAAGTACTTCTGAAAAATCCAAAAAATTCACACTAACCATTTTTCAACGTGTAAAATCCAAAAATGATATCCATTTTTCAAAAAAAATTATAATTTTTTTTATTTTAATATTTAATTAAAATCATGATTTATTATCAAAACCCAGTTTTAAAACATTCATTTACTTATTCTAAAATATAGGTATAACATACTAACATCTTGAATATTATTTATATATTATCAAAGGTAAGGTTACTATTCATTAGGGTATATCACTATTCATAGGGGTATGTTACTATTTATAAGGGTTGGTTACTATTCACCAAAAAATAAGTTATTCTTATTGGACTCCAAATAAATTACTAATTGCAACCGTGTGTGTCAGATTTTCGAAATTCCTAACACAGAAGTGACAAACTTTGGTTTAAAGGTTACTTAGTACTTAGTAGTTCATTATATTGTGTTTTCATGTGACTTTATGATATATTTATAAGAATTAAATTTCAATTGAAAAACATTGGGTCGTTACAATAACTCAATTAAAAAATCCTTTTGTAGTGGAGGGATAGCCACAATATTGACTTTTTTATTAGGAGACACAACACTTACAACCAGACTTTAGACACAAGGAGTCAAAACCTGAACAGTCCTGAATTTAGATATAGGGAGTAACAACCATTACATCGTAACTTTATAATCTTGGGGTCACAACCTAAGGAAAATGAATAACAAATAATTCTTTTGTGTGTAAAACCATAGATAGAAAAATTGAAAGTGCATGTGAGAGTTGAGAAATAGTGTTACAGATTCAAAAACTTGATAAGAGAAGATAAACAATGAAATCACTAGTATTGGTTCTTGAGATTTGGATTTTCATGTCTCATCAAGATAAGTGTAGTCGAATAAAAAGTAATTAGGCACTTGAGATAACATCTAGGTAATAATAAAAGTATCATACAAACTTTGTCTTGAAAATAAGGTTGAAAAAGTGCACCGCATATCAAAGATATTAGCCCATGGTTTTGTTGTGTATTATTGTTTTTTACCTGCAAGAGAGAAATATGTATATATATATATAATAGATAATTTTAAATTTCATTATCTCTGTTTCCTTTATATATTCGAAATAAATTGAGTCAAGATATTTCATAAATATCTCCACGAATATCATATATCTGTTGCCGCTTTATTCGAGTACAAAAAATATGAAATAAAATAATTTAAAATAATTTGAATAAATCTTCCAATAATATCTCTAGAAAAATAGTAGCATTGAATTTTTTTAAAACTTTGGATTAAAACCACTCAAACATATTTAAACTTAGTCAAAATAGTTCTTGAATACTGGCTACACAAACTAAATTAAATTCAAATATTTTAATTTCCAAAATCATGAATCCTCGGAATTTATTGGAAAAAATGTTAAAACAATTTATTAATTTTCAATTAAAATTTTGAAAAAAATAATAAAAAACTCTTTGACCATGATCTTTTGATTTAATATGGATTTATCTAGAAAAAAACCTCAAAAAATAATCCATATAATTATGTATAAGATCAATGCTCAGGATAAAATCAAAAAGTGGTAGTAGAAAAGTAGGGTACATGAATGTAGGATACATGAAAGTAGGGTACACAAAAGTAGGGAACACAAAATTAGTGTACATGAAAGTATGGTATATGAATGTAGGGTGCACTGAAATTAGGGTTCACCCAATGTTGGATTCACTGAAAGTATGATTCACTCAATCAAAGTATGGTTCGCCAAAACTAGGGTTCACGAAAAGTAGGGTTCACGAAAAGTAGGGTTCACCGAAATTAGGGTTCACCGAAAGTACAATTTCTGAAACCTACTTTGCATTGTTATGAAAGTAGGGTTGCTAAACCATAATTTTTATCATTCTAAAAGTAAGTTTTCATAATCATACTTTGCACAATTCTGAAAGTAGAGTTGCCCAATCATACTTTGAGAAAAAACAAGACAACATACATTAAAAAACATCAAATAATTTTTAAAGACTATTAAAGAAATTCAGAACTTTTATCAAGAATAATTATTTGAATAAAATATTATTATATTTCTAAAAAATCAAGAAATGAAAAAAAACAACTTCTACTACTCCTGAAATTATCAAAAAAATGAAGCAATAACATTATGGAAAAAACTAAAGATGTAAAATAGTATAGTAGAACTTCACATAATTTATTGACCATCCACACAACATTTTTAGACTTCTATGTAAACTAATTAAATCAATATAAACATGTTTTATTTCTATAAAATCATGTTTTGTGTGAATTTGATATCTATAGAATATATAGTAAATTAAATATAGTAACTTATCAAAACTACATACTATAGAGTTTCTAAACCTATATCATCCAATTAGTTGAATTTTTAGGGTACTAGAGTAGAATTTTTAGACTTTCTCATAATATAATTAAGTTTAGATAAATTTCTTATATATCCAATGTTATAAGAATCACACAAATCCAAACACCACGGATTGTGATTCATTTAAATACAGAGGAAAATTAATAAAACAAAATAAAAACAAATATATGCACATACACAAGGCACATCGTGTATTGGATTGCGGTTAGGTTGATTCATACATATCAAAAATGAATTGTAGATTGTTTTTATAAAGTATAAAAACATTCTAAATGTGTTTTCCTAGTTCTGAGTAGGTCATTTTTCCTTTTTACTAAAATTGATATCAATTTTAAATAAAAAGATACACTATGAGTCATACTATTCAAATGATTGTAGGATTGAGGTGTAGCTGACTCCTACACATGTTAAATGAATTATGGATCATTTAAATAAAGTATTAAAACAATTTGAATGCATTTTCTTAGTTTTGAGTGTGTCACTTATTTTTTTACTAAATTTTCATTTTAAACTAAAATCTTGGACTTTGACTCATAATGATTACATAGTGCATCATTTTTATATGAGACTATTTCTGACATATCAAAAATGACTTATTAAATGGTGTCTTAAATAATCAGGAAAATCCAAGTGTGTATTTTTAGTTTTTAGTGATTAAAACTTTTTGAACTAAAATAACAATTTTAAACTGATAATAAACACTTTGAGTCATATCAAGAACATCATATATTGGATTGAGGTTAGAATGATTCGTATACATAAAAAATGAATTATGTATCATTTTCCTAAAGTATCAAAATAATATGAATTTGTTTCCTCGTTTTGCAGTAGCCCAGTTTTCCTTTTTACGAAAATGGATGTCAATTTCAAATAAAAAGAGGCACTTAGAAGCATACCGGGAACACCATGTATCGATTTGAGGATAGGTTGATTACAACATTTCAAAAAATGACTTATAGATAATTTTACTAAAGTATCAAAACAATATGAAAATCTTTTCTCAATTTGAGTAGGTCATTTTTTCTTTTTACTAAAATCGATGTAAATTTTAAATAAAAAGAAGCACTTGGTGTCATACCGGTCACACCATGCATCAGATTGAGGATCGACTAATTATTACATGTCTAAAATGACTTATGGATTGTTTTCATAAATTATCAAAACAATATAAATGTTTCTTCTTAGTTTTGAGTATGTCACTAGTCTTTTGTCTATAAATTTTCATTTTAAAATGGAAACACACATTTTGACTCATACCGATCACATCATGTATTAGTTTCTCTTGATACCAATTCCTACATGTCACAAATGACATATGAATTTATTTCCTAAATTATTAATAAAATCTAAGTTTGTTTTCTTGCTTTTTAGTAAGTGAACATTTTGAACCAAAATGTGGATTTTAAACTCATAATGAACACATTGAGTCATACCTGGAATATCGTGTATCAGGTTGAGGTGTGGAGGATTCTTATAAAAATGACTCGTAGATAATTTTCTTAAAGTATCAAAATAATTATAATATTTTTTCTCGGTTTTGAGTATTTTAGTTGTAATTTTTACTAAAATTAATGTCAATTTTAAATAAAAAGAAGCACTTTGATTCATACCGGTCACACCATGTATCGGATTGTGGTGCAGCAGATTCTTACATATTCCAACGTCTAAAATATCTATCTACCAATTTTACCATGATTTCCAGGTCTTTTTTTTGAACTACCAACACAAAATATTGACTCTATGTTATTATCCGAAAATCATTTCTCATTGTTAAAATCCATAAGAATATAGGAAGCTCATGCTCCCATTATATCATGAGAAGTTGTCGAAATGAAAACATGAGGATCCTCTTATCTTCTGGATTTCAACAAAAAGAAATGTTTTTCAGTTAATATCATCTAATCTATATGAAGGGTTAGAAGTTTGAAATATAAAGTGAATAAAAATGGAAATTATGGTAACGTTGGAAAAAAGACGCATTTATGTCTTTTATGACGTTTACAGATTGTTGAAAGAAAAATGTCACTTCCCAAAATATTTTTGAAAAAAAATAAATATGTATTATATAAAAATTATAAGAAATTAACTAACAAATAGTAGATAAAATGATGCCAAAATATATTAAATAAGTAGGAGGAATTTACCTTTTCATGATGGTTGTATTCATTCTTGATGCATTTCCTTATTTTCATTATCTCAGTTGTAGGCTCAAAGGATAATCTCTTTTCAGTATGAGCATCTTCAAACAAACCACCCCAACGTGAATAAAATAATCCACCTGTATAAGAAAATAATTATTATATGACTAATACTAAAAATAAATAAATAAAACATAAATGTCAAACAATACATATTAGCAAAAAGGAAACTCATGAACATCCTAAAAGATATCAAATATGTATTCCTAAAATTAAAGTTATAAGATGAAGTTTCATTCTTAGTAAAGGTAAACTTATTTCTTCCTATATATTTACTTTTTACTTTTTTTTTAAATTTTTACTAGGGTAAAAAATTTTGCCTATAAAAATTTTGTTTTACTAAACATATAAATTAACCCCACTAACTAGTTTTTTGTGTTTTCATCATTATTTTTTACGAATTTAATGTAATTCAATTTATAATCAATAAAAAATATACATTTAAAAAAATATTTTATATATTGGAAAACTATATTCTGTAGAAAAATTATATTTTTACTATTATTTTTTCTTGAAATTACAAGGAATTTATTACCATTAAAATGTATGTTAATATAATCAAATATGTTTTTAAACATAATTATCGTGTAGATATTTTAAATCGATCAAACTAATTTATAATTTAAATGTTATAAAACATTAAGAAAATAATACGTCAAAAATGATATTTTATTATTATCATGGTCATCAACCTTAATAATTATAATTATACATTTATTCCAAAAAAAGATTGTATAATTATTACATGATATGATAATATCAATCTAAAATAAAATTTTCATTTTATGGATATAATTTTAATATGTGAATAAAACTAATTTTTTAATTTAATCGACCAAATAATTATTTTGATTAAAATATTACATATGTTTGAAAAATAATATATAGGTGTTTTAAAAACAAAAAAAAATGGATTTATTATAAATATTTTTTTATAATATAAAATGACTATAAAAAAATGTAATCCATTCTTCTATTATAATAATGTAATGAGAAAAAAAGTTATAGAAAAAAAATTATTTTTTTTCATTTATCTACAATACAATTATTTATGAAAATTATGAAAAAATATTCATAAGATAATATTTACATGGTACAATCAAAAAATGATGTTTATATTATAAGATTAACATTAATAATCTTTATAATAAAAAATTACATACATAATGAAATCTTTTTCCGAAGGAAAATTATTATTAAAAACTATTCAACCCTCTATGAGCTCATGATATGTCATGCATACCCAAAATATTCAACTATATATGTCTACCATGACTGAAAAAGATAACACACACCCTTTTACCATGATAGAGGATTCACCCTAGAGAACTTGATATGTTGAGGATATATATAGTGTTTTTATTTCCAATTATAAAGCTTCCATGGATTTTACCAAAGTAAATTTTTATTTCCATTTTTAGGAAATACCACATTAAGGAAAAGTGTAAAACCTTAAAAAAATAACACTAATACGAGAGGAAACTAGAAAACCAAACGAAAACCATACCTTAATGGATAGACTGCCCAGCCGGATCAGCCTAGTACTTCCATGTTAACTGTTTGATATCAGTATATAGGTGTGAGATAACAAAATCCACTAACTAGATTTCAAAAAAATCATTCATCTTTAAAATAATTCTAACGAAATGATGATGATTTATAATTAATGATAAAGGGGCAAATTATATTGGCCCTCAAATTTTCCCAATTTATTAATAATATAGTTTTATAATCAAACTTTTTCTCAGTTATATTGAATCATATATCGAATATTATCTATCCAATTAATCTAGGAAATGAATAACATATAAGTGTGATAACCAAATCCATACCCATAACACATTTAAACCCTATCCTATTCTGTATATTAATAAACTCTCTATGAGGAAGTTTTCTAGGAGAAAATAAAAAAGACACAACTACAATTGCCTATTCACTAACCAATAAAGTGTAATCTAATACCATATATACATAAAATCAAAATTGTAGATAGAAATTAATAGAAAGTAACCGCCTTGAGGAATAATTTACACTACCAAAAAACTGGGTTTCCGCAGCGCCACCCTTTATCAGTGCTAAAAAAAGCGCTACTAAAAGTTACCCTTTAACAGTGCTTTTTTAGTGCTGATAAAGGGGCCCCCTTTATCAACACTTTTTTTAGTAGCACTAATAAGGGGGGATTTATCAGCACTTTTTCCTAGCACTAATAAAAGTTTATATTTCAAAAAAATAAAATAAAAAATAATAACACAAATAGAGTTAGGGTAGTACAATCAGGGTACCATAAACTCAAAATCGATTAGGCCAATTATTTTAAATTAATCCATATTTTTTTTAAAATTTCATTAATTTTATTAAAAAACTTATTAATTTATTTTTAATTTGATGCATATTGTATTAATAAATAATTTCAAAATTTTAATTTTCTTAAATTAATTATTATTAGACCATTAAATACATATTTTTAAATGATTACAATATAATAATAAATATATTTTTTTTTCTTTACATGGGTATTCTATATTCATAAATAAAATTTAAATATTTTAATTTCTAATTGGGGAATTAAAAGAGTTATGTTATATAAATAATTAGTTAAAAATAATAGGGTAGATTTAAGGTTATGAATTTAAAAAATAAATGGATAGATGTTAGAGTTAGAGTTTTGTAACAAATAAACTGGTTAAGGTCTGTACATCACAAATTTTGTGGGTATCCAACTCATTGTCATCATTATTTTCAATTAAATCATTTATAATGGAGTTTGTCCCAATGATAGTGGTCCGGTGGGGTGTCTGTGAGGTCTCAAATTCGAGGGTCTCAAGCTTCATGCCTATGTGCATTGTATGTTTATTTGAAGGTTCGTAATTTGAGATCTATATTCCATATCCTCACACCAATGATCTGAGAGAATCTCATTATCTGATTAGAAGACAATACTGACAATGACATTACCTTCTCATGTTGGTCAAGCATTTCCCTATTATAGTATAAGGTTTCTATCATGATTGGATTTCAATTTTAAATCATTTATAAAGTAAAAATCAGGAATCGGTTTTTTTTCTTTTGTTTTTTACATTTTATTTCTTAAAATTTACTTTCATCTTGATTTAAATTTTCAAACGTCTATTTATCGTTAAAAAATGCATTTGAAGGTAATTTACTAGTTAATTATATAAGGGTTGGTGTCCTAAGAACCAACTGTTTTGTACTTTGATTATATGAATGTACTCTTATTATATATTGTTCATTGTTCTACATGACTATAATATAATAATGTCCTAGAATATTTGTTTTATTAATAAGGTCATGGAAGATCCCTGCTATAATGAGAACCTTGAAATTCTATAACAATATTCTTAAAAAAGTTCTACAGTTGGATGACATACTATGATAGGAAACATAGTATACAGACTGTCATGTGCGAGTACTCGTAAGAAAACGAGACTCTCTCTCATGGAGTTCTCACTTAGTAATCTCCAAGATGGGAGATTATGAGAATAGTCCCTCCAGTAGAAATTCTGCAAGACTTGGTGTCATCAGACATTTCTATCTACGAGCGTGTATAATGGTCCTTAGACTAGATGATTATCATTAACTCATGTCATGACTAGCGCACTTAGATTTACTGATGAAAACTGTCATGCAGACAGTTGGCGGGAAGTAGGGTAAGTTGGGTGCTTCACGAGTGACATGTTGTTAATGGATAAGTCAAGGAAGTATTTTTCCCTTACATTTATAGAAGATGATATCTTATCCCTTTAATTGAAATAGAATTGTCGCATTAAATTCTGTGGCCATGGTGTAAACGACGTGTTTATTTCAGGTAGTCATAGAACGACCTATCAAGAATATAGGTTTATGACACTACCATGAAACCTTCTTGATGAGATATTGAGACAAAGGGATTAAATTACACATTAATCATTCGTATTAGGTGTTATGTCAATGCAGCGTCAACTTCTTTCTCTTGGGTACCTTGACCCATTGCTAGACAGTAATCTTGGACTTTAGGAAAGATCGCCTAATGTCAAAGAGAAAGAGGCCTAGAGGGTCACACACTAAGTGTATTCAAGTATTTCAAGTATAATAAAGATTATTCTCGTACGTGGTTTAATAATTATTCAATGAAGCCAAAATCATTTTAATGTTGGAGGAAGAATAAAATAAAACAAGTACACGTCATGTATCAATGATTACACGCCCTGTAGTTTTATTTTGAAAACAAGTGCACGTCGTGTATTATTAAATATACATGTCGTGCAGTTTTCATTTTGGAAAGTAAATGAATAAATTAAAATAATATACACACGTCGTGTACATTAAATGTACACGCCGTGTACTTTTTAATGAAAAACAAGTACATGCTCTTTATTTATTAATACACTCCATGTAGTTTTTCCAGTCAAGATTTTGGGGAAATATCGTTTTATTAAATGATATTTATTATAATCAGTGTGGGAACATGTCAAGGAATTATTTACTTGACATGGGGTTTTCAAAAAAGTTAATGAAATAAATAAAACGCGTAACAAATTTATTCATTGTCGTAACTCTACAAACTCAAACCCGATTACAAATATCCTCACAACCCAAACTCTTTTCCTAATACAAGAGAATCGTTGTGCACAACAATTCTGGAGAATTATTTCAAGGCTGAAAGAACCTCTTCCTCCAAGAACGCTCTCTAGACTGAGAGAGATCCTCTTCCATCGGATAAAGATGATCTAAGGGGGGAAATGCAAGAAAAGGTTTCTCCATGCTAGCACCCGGATACTCCATTGGAGACATCCAGAGATATGTGGTGCACGTGTGGATCATCGCAAGAGGAAGTCTACATTTGGCTTCTGCGACACAACAACAAAACACATTAGAACATGATCAAGAATATCAACGAATAAAGAACACCAAAAGGTACTTCTTTTAAATTGATTAAATTAATTATAATCAACCTGTAATGATCCTACATTGTGGTTCCAGGATATTCCTTTTCTTTGTCTATTTCTGTGATTTGATCCATGGTGACTGGAGTTTATCATCGTATTGATCCCGGATTGATCATTGTTAATGAAAAAATACAAGTGGGCACATCCACCCACGCGCTTCCGTTGTGCCCAGAGCCGTCAATTGGTATCTGAGGGTGGTTACAATGTTGATTATAGTTATTTAATTTTCTTTGATAATTTACACATTAATATTTTATTCAATTAGAAATAAATCATTCTATAAATCTGAATAAATGATATATGTTCTTCCTCCTTCGTTTCTCGATTCATATCACAGAAATGGCCTTTTAATTTTAATTTTGATTAATATAAAAATGAGGAACTCATCCGGAGGACCCTTTCTTTTTGTCTGTACAACACGGGAATACACATTGTGTAATGAAAAATACATGTCGTGTACTTAGGTTCAACAAACCGGTACTGGTCCTCCAAACAACGCTGTGTGAATTGATTACACCTAAGCATTTAACACCCCATGTTGACTAGAAAATAATGGCTCATGGGAATAGGAATACACGTCGTGTATGTTGGAGAAACACGTCGTGTAGTTAGATCTGGCCCAAGTGAAACCGTATACAAAGGAGAAGTCGTGTACCACGTACACGGGATTTCCATGCCGGTTACCGCGTAATAAGAAAGTAAACGCCGTGTTTGATTTATCTACATGCCATGTACTCCAAAATTTAAAAATTACAGAAAACATGCCAAATCCCATGACGTGTACTTTGGATAAAGGGTGAAAATAATTACACGCTGTGAAAATATAAACTACACACCGTGTACTTTCCAAAAATTTCACCAGGTTTCCTCCAAAAGTACAAAGACCTGTACAAGGAATATGGATGAGAAGAATCTCAAGGAAATTCAGAAAGGAATTTAAGATAAAGAATTGATTAATTATAAGATCATAATTAATTGAATTCGATCATGAATTATCTTAAATGAAATAATGATTAAAAGAATTTGAATTCTAAATATGCATAATTTTTTTTGCATGCTATGGATGATCATGAGCTAGACCAAAGACCATTTGTATATGTGTATGGTTTCATTTAAATTTGTTTAATTTAAATTTGTTGGCCTGTGAGCCTTCTTCCAATAAAATATAGGTCATGAGTGCCCATGGTTTATTCAATGTAAACCCCATGTAATAGAGGATATCCCAATCCAGAGGAGATGCTTCAAAATCCAAAGCTAAGGCGAAACCAACCCAAGAAGATACAAAGGTTGATAGGTGGGAGCTATAGAACATGAACCATCAGGTTCAAGGTGTTTTTTTCTTGGTCAGGGTTAGCTTATCAAACTTCTAGATAAGTTAACCAATAGAAGCTCATGGTCATGCCATCATATTTTATTTCTGTATGATTTCATGGTTTATTTATCATGTATGTGTTTTCACTGTCACATAATTAATGAAATAAACAAGCATGAAAAGATAGAATAAAATAAAAACCAGACTATGCGTAAACATTATCAGAACATGGTTAAACACTTAAACTAGCATCACTTAACATTAACAAGCATGGGATAATGAAAAACTACGCATAAAAGATTAAAATCCCTCAATTCTATATTAAGTCAGACTAAGGCTTCCGTTACTTGATTAAGGGAAAGAGTCAATAAAACTATGTGTTTGACCAACCCTTGCTAGGAAACTTACTTTTATAAAGCTAGCCCTTATGAAAGGTTTTGGATTTACTTAACCATATTACATCAAGAGGAGTAGCCCTTGCTAGACTTTATGTAATATTGGAGGCAAGAGTTGAAGAAATCCAAGTCAGGATTTCAAGATTGGGGAGTCCACTCAACAGATCAAGGAACCGTAAGCTCACAGTTGGCAAAGACCGGCCTACCTAAATACCTTCAAATACCTTGACCAACCCTTTTGGGGTTATGTGAAGGGGAATATGGATCCTTGCCACTAGAATGTCAAAGAAGATGGACATTTCGAGTTCAATGGTAAGGGACATTGAGACTTGATAAAATAGTGGGAGAATTAATAAATTCATAATTTTTCATAAAATGTAATCAAAAGGTACTGATAAATCTGATCTTTTAATTTGTATAATTGAAATGAAAAACTCGTCAACCACATTTTCTCTGTGATCAATTCTGGATAAGGACATTATTATAACCGGTAGTAACTTTCACGAATGGTTTAGGCACCTTCGGGTTATCCTACGCCATGAGCGAAAGTTTTACGTGCTAGAGTCCTCACTTCCTCATCCACCTGCCCAAGGGGTGAGTGATGATGATTTCCTAGTCTATGATCAACATTTGATCAATGTTCTCGATGTTCAATGTTTGATTTTGTCATCAATGTCTAGTGAGCTCTTGAAGTCTCATGAAGACATGGATACCTACATCATGCTCAAGCACCTCTGTGGTCTATAACAGGAGAAAGCAAGACAGAAAAGGTTTGAGATCTCCAAGTCTCTATTTCAGAGCAATTTTGGAGAGGGTTTCCCAGTTAGGCCTCATGTAGTCAAGCTCATTGGCCACATTTAGCACTTGGAGGTTCTAGGTTTTAAATTCCCTGAAGAACTGGGTACCGATCTCATTCTTGCATTACTACCCCAGAGCATCCCTAACTTTGTTGTGAACTTAAATATGAACAACATTGAGAAGTCACTGTTTGATCTTCTTATCCTCATTCGCCAAGTGGGGAATGACATGCAGTGTGAAAATCCTTCTGTCATCATGGTGAATAAAAGGAAAGGGAAGGCGAAGAGCTTTAAGCTCAAATATTCTTCAAGGCCTTCCAAGAAAAGGAAGATCAAAGGGGAGGCAATAGAACATGAGGTTGTTTGTTTCGCATGTGGAAATAAGGGCCACTAGAATAAAAACTGAACCCAGCCAAGGAAGCAAGGGGAAGCATCAGTTGAATTTGTTATCGAATGAAATATAACTATTTCTAGAAATTGGGTATTAGATACCGCTTGTGGTGATCCCATTTGTATCCTAATACAAGAACCAAGTAGATTCAGAAATATTGATCGAGGTGAGGTGGATCTACGAGCAGCCAATGGATCCAGACTCGCTTCTGTAGCTGTCGGAGACTACCACCTCACATTGCCTACTGGGATGGTCTTGGTTGTGAAAGGATGTTATTATGTACCCTCTGTAACCAAAAACATTATTTAAGTATCCAGATTATATACTGATGGATTCATCTTCATGTTTGGAAGTGTATGTTTCTACTTTTATAAAGATAGCATTAGTTTTGGTAGGGCACATTTATATAATGGACTTTATGTGTTAGACTACACAAACCAAGTAATGGAAATCGATGACAAATTTAATTCACAAGACTCATACCACACCCAAATTTGGCATCATCGGCTAGGCCATGTCATTGTGAAACGTTTGACAAAATTACATCAATATGGATATTTAGATTCTTTTGAAATAAAACCACTTGGTGTATGTCATGCGTGTCTACAAGGCAAAATGACCAAAGCCACATTTAGTGGAAAATGTGAAAGGGCTGAAGAGCTTCTAGAATTATTTCACACATATGTGTGTCAGCCATTTCTAGTTGAAGCGAGGGGTGGGTTCTCATACTTTATAACTTTTACTGATTATTTTAGTAGATATGGATATATTTAGTTAATGAGGTATAAGTCAGATTCATTTGATCAGTTCAAAGAATACAAGAATGAAGTTGAGAACCAGCTTGGTAAGAAGATTAAGAAACTCCACTCAGATAGAGGAGTAGAATATCTTAATCAGGACTTCATTGTTTTCTTATTGGAGTTTGGGATTCTATCTCAACTCACTCCACCTTACACACCTTATTGGAATGGTGTAAGTGAAATCAGGAACCACACCCTGTTGGACATGGTGAGATCAATGATGAGTCATGAGAGTCTTCCATTATCCTTTTGGGGATATTCATTAAAACAGCAGCACACATACTAAACCAAGTACCAACTAAATTGATAAATGGTATTCCATATGAGTTATGGAGTGGACGTAAATCCATGTTATCGAATTTACATGTGTAGGGTAGTGGAGAATTTTTTAAGGCCTCTTCATGTAACAAACTTTCACCCTCCGGCACAGAGTGTATCTTTATAGGATATCCCAAGAAAACAAGGGGATATTACCTATACAACCCCTTAGACAAAAAGGTTATAGTGGAAAGACACGCCATATTCCTTGAGAGTGAGCACATATCCAAAAGAAATAGTGGGAGATAGATAGACTTCGATGAAGTTGACGCTCAAGATACACAAGAGTTGGTACAAGAATAGATTCCACAAAGCCCCGTGGAAGAACAATCTGTTCCAAAGACACAGGAACTGTGTAGGAGCACAAGAGAGGTAAGAGAACCAGAACGAAATGGTTTACTTGTCACTGAGGATGGTGACTCATTATTGGTTGACAATGATGATCCTCTTACCCAAAAGGAAGAAGTTGAAGGCACAGAAGTTTCCAAGTGGCAAGAAGCCATGAATTCTGAAATGGATTCCATATACCAAAACCAAGTCTGGATTTTGGTAGATCCTCCAGTTGATGTAAAGCCTATTGGTAATAAATGGGAATTAAAGAAGAAACTGGACATGGAGGGTAAAGTCGGTAGTTATAAGGCACGACTGGTTGCAAAAGGTTTTAGACAGCGTCAAGGAATTTACTATGATGAACCCTTTTCACCAATTGCGATGCTGAAATCCATCAGAATCCTATTGGACATTGCTGCTTACCATGACTATGAAATTTGTAAAATGGATTTCAAAATAGAATTCCTTAATGGGAACCTCCAGAAAGATGTCTACATGACACAACCTGAATGGTTTGTGACTCCAAAGGATGCCAACAATGTATGCAAGTTGCATAAATCCATTTATGGATTAAAGCAAGCATCAAGGTCATGGAACATTTGTTTTGATGAATCTGTAATGGAATTTGGATTTGTTAAGAATGAATGTGAGTCTTGTGTCTATAAGAGGTTTAGTGGAAGTGAAGTCGTTTTCCTAATAGTATATGTTGATGACATATTACTTATTGGAAACGAAGTAACTGTCTTAAATTCAGTTAAGGCATGGTTAGATAAATGCTTATCCATGAAAGACTTGGGTGAGGCAGCATATATTCTTGGGATCAAGATAAAACGTGATAGATCAAAGAGAATGTTGGTCCTGAGTCAAAGTACATACATTGATAAGATACTGAAGAGATTCAGTATGGAATATTCCAAGAGGGGATTGTTTCCAGTGTCACATGGCATTAATCATTCCAAGAAAATGTGTCTTCAGACACATGAGGAAAGAAAGAGAATGGAAGGGATCCCTTACGCATCCGCGATTGGGTCAGTCATGTATGGTATGCTATGTACGAGGCTAGATGTTTCTTACGCATTAAGTGCAGTAGGAAGATATCAAGCTGATCCAGGAGACCTCCATTGGATGGGAGTCAAGACTATCCTTAAGTATCTGAGGTGTACTAAGGATATGTTCCTAGTTTATGGAGGAGATGAGGAACTAGTAATCAGAGGACATGTAGATGCTAGTTTCTAGACTGATCAAGATGACATGAAGTCGCAAACTGGATACATCTTTAGTTTGAATGGAAGTCCAGTGAGCTGGAAGAGCTCAAAGCAAAGTGTGGTGGCATATTCTATAGCGGAGTCTGAGTATATCACAGCTTCTAAAGCAGCTAAAGAAACAGTATGGATGTGAAGCTTCATCCAAGAGTTGGATGTAGTACCTAGCACTAAAGATCCTATCACACTCTATTGTGATAATAATGCTATGGTGGCACTTGCAAAAGAGCCAAGGTCACATAAGCGAACAAATCACATACTTCTGAAGTATCATCTCTTCGAGTATTTTTCTCAGAGAGGAGAAGTTTCAATGAGCAGTATTTCCATGGAACACAACGTGGTGGGGCCCTTGACTAATGCCTTGAATTAGCAGAAAAATGATCATCATGTGAGGTCTTGCAGACTAAAAGTTGAAGGCAGTTGGCTCTAGTCAAAGTGGGAGTTTTTAAGGGTTGGTTTCCTAATAACCAATGGTTTTGTACTTTGATTACATGAATGTACTGTTGTAATATATTGTTCATTGTTCTGCATGACTATAATATAATAATGTCCTGGAATATTTGTTGCATTAATAAGGTCATGGCAGATCCCGGCTATGATGAGAACCTTGATATGATATAACAATATTCTTAAATAAAGTTCTACTGTTGGATGAAATACTATGATAGGACACATAGTATACAGACCATCCTGTGAGAGTACTCGTAAGAAGATGAGACTCTCTCTCATGGAGTTCTCACTTGGTAATCTCCAAGATGGGAGATTATGAGAATAGACCCGCCAGTAGAAATTCTGCCTGTCTTGGTGTCATCAAATATTTCTATCTCCGAGTGTGTGTAATGTTCCTTAGAATGGAATATTATCAATAACTCATGTCATGACTGGCGCATTTAGATTTACTGACGAAACCAGTCATGAAGACAGTTGGTGGGAAGTAGAGTATGTTGGGTGCATCACGAGTGACATGTTGTTAATGGATAAGTCGAGAAAGGATTTGTCCCTTCCATTTATAGAAGTTGATATCTCGGCCCTTTGATTGAAATAGAATTGTCGCATTAAATTCCATGTCCATGGTGTAAACGACGAGTTTATTTCAGGTAGTCAAAGAACGAGGGATCAAGCATATAGGTTTATGACACTGCCATGATACCTCTTGATGAGATATTGAGACAAAGTGATTAAATTACCCAGTAAGCATTCGTATGAGGTGATACTTCAATGTGGCGTCAACTTCTTTATCTTGGGTGCCTTGACCCATTGCTAGACAATAATCTTGGACTTTAGGAAAGCTCGCTTAATGCCAAAGAGAAATAGGTCTAAATGGTGACACACTAAGTGTATTCAAGTATCTCAAGTAGAATAAATATTATTCCTGTACGTGGTTTAATAATTATTCAAGGAAGCCTAAATCGATTTAATGTTGGAGGAAGAATAAAATAAAACAAGTACACATTGTGTATCAATGATTACACGTTGTGTAGTTTTATTTTTAAAATAAGTACACGCCATGTAGTTTTCATTTTGGAAAGGAAATGAATAAATGAAAACAAGATATACACGCCATATACATTAAATGTACAAACCGTGTAGTTTTCAATGAAAAACAAGTACACACTGTGTATTTATTAATACACATCGTGTAGTTTTTCAAATCGGGATTTTGGGGACATATCGTTTTATTAAATGATATTTATTATAATCAGTGTGGGAACATGTCAAGAAATTAATGACTCGACATGGGGTTTTCAAAAGAGTTAATGAAATAAATAAAATTCGTAACACATTTATTTGTTATCATAACTCTACAACCTCAAACCCGATTATAAATATCCTCACAACCCCAACTCTTTTCCTAATACAAGAGAATCATTGTGCATAACAATTCTGGAGAATTATTTCAAGGCTGAAAGAACCTATTCCTCCATGAACGCTCTCAAGACTGAGAAAGATCCTCTTCCATCGGATCAAGATGATCTAAGGCGGACAACGCAAGAAAAGGTTTCTCCACACTAGCACCCAGAGACTCCTTTGGTGATGTCCACAGATACGAGGTGCACGTGTGGATCACTGCTAGAGTAAGTCTACACTTGGATTCTGTGACACAAATACAAATCACATCGTAACGTGATTAGGAATATCAATGAAGAAATAACACCAAAAGGTACTTATTTTCATTTGATTAAATTAATTATAATCAACCTGTAATGATCCTACTTTGTGGTTCTGGGACATTCCTTTTCTTTGTTTGTTTCTGTGATTAGATCTGTGGACACTGGCATTTATTGTCGTATTGATCCTAGATTGGTCATTATTAATGACAAAAAGCTAACTGGGAACATCCACCCATGCGCTTCCACTACGCCCGGAACCTTAAAATTAAACTCATATTTCTTCTATCATTTATGAAATTTCTTGTGATTAAAACACATGATTATAAATTCACCGATGTGGTGTGAGATTTTTTAAAAGATATTGGAAATCATATTTCTTTAAATTTTAATGTGTCTATTGATTTAAAATAAGAATTTCAGGTGGTATCTGAAAATTTTAAATACATATATCTTTTTGGAGGGGGATTTGTATTTAAAATTTCATTTGCTTAAATTTTTTGAGGCTTCAACCATGAAACGTGTTAATTGAAATTGTGTGCATGAATTTTAAATTAATTGAATGATTTAATGTGTTAAAATTATTTAATTGTCAATTTCATGTTTTAAATGCTAGATTTTGTTTTGTGTGTTCGGCATTGTTGGTTTTTGTAGCCTGTGATGATCATTTCATGTGCCCATATGTCCGTGTGTGTGTGTGTGTGTGTGTCGTATATATGTATTTATTTATTTATAAACACACATAAAAAAAGAATATTTTATAAATTTATTCAAAACTGGTCTTATAAATATATATTAATATATGAATAAATATATAAATATATAAATATAACTATATATATTAATATATGGATATATATATATATATTAATATAAGGATATATATATATAACTAAATATGTATATATCAATATAACTATATATATATATTAATATAACTAAACGTAACTAAATATATGTTAATATATATATTAATATATGAGTAAATATAATGACATATATATATATATATATATATATATATGATATATTAATAAATGAAGAGAAAAACAACATGGTGGAGTGGTAAAGGCTTAGGTGCGCAGAAAACAGGTCCTGAGTTCGAATCCTAGGAGAGGCTGGTTGCATGCGCAGGTAGTGAATAATACCTAGCGCTATTAAAGGGGTTGGGGCCCTGTTAAAGGCTAGGGTGGTGGCTGGGGCATGCAGGATATGGTGGGGGGTGGGGCACTGTTGAAGGGCGGATTCAAGCGCTGTTGAAGCCCCTCCAAAATATTTTTTTTAATTTTTTCTATTTTTTAACTTTTATCAGTGATTTTAAAAAATCACTGATAAATGCCCCCCTTATCTTAGCCTTGATTAACAGAACGTTCTTTAGTGCTGTTAATGGCCTTTTCTAGCGCTGATAAAGGTCATATTTGCAGAAGTGATATTTATGGTGATTGTGGGGAGGAGGATTCAACCTTTAAGGGGGGGGGTCTGCATTTCCATTGATGAGGGGACTTAAGATGGGGAGAGGGAGGTTAGAGTGGTCCATGTCGCCTCCTAGGAGGGGAACCTATATGGGGAGAGGGATTTCGGAGGGGTGAGGGGGTCCTACATCACTGGTAAAAAGGGGAACAATGATTCGAGGAGAGGGAGGTCAGAGGGGGTCGTGTGGGTCGAGGTTAGAGGGGGTGTCACGAGGGTTGGGGTCTCCATTGAGAATAAACTAGGTAAGTCGGAGAGGTGGGGGAAATGGGGGTCACGGGGTCGGGGTCACTGTTGGGGAATAGATAGGAGGAGGTCAGAGGGGTGGGGGAACGAGGGTCATGGGGTTGGGGTTGCTGTCGGGGAATAGAGAGGAGGATGTCATAGGGGTGGGGGGAATGGGGGTCATGGGTTCGGGGTCGCCTCCGGGGAATAGAGAGAAGGATGTCATAGGGGTGGGTGGAACGGGGGCATAGAGTTGGGGTCATCGTCGAGGAGCGAAGAGGAGAAGCTGAGGGAAGGGAGGGGAGGAAAGGGGTTGGGGTCATGCAGAGGGAGTGAGGGAGGGGATGAATTAGAGTTTTTAAAAAAAATTAGTAGTGATTTAATTAAAAACGTAGCTAATTATTAAAATAAAAAAAATAAAGGTTGTTTTATAAAACCACCACTATATTATATTTTTAAAAATATATTTAATTTTCTGCAGTTACTAGAGACACCACTAATAAACCACCGCTACGAATCCCTTTTTTATTATGACACTGGACATCTAGATTTATGGTATATAATTATATGTAACTTTTTGTTAAAAATAATGAAATAAAATTTATTAAAAATATGGATTTATATAGGTGATGAGTCTTTCATCAAGGATAAAATTTAAATTAAATTTACTTTTAATTTTTTATTTATGAAGATATATCGCCATTTTGTTTTAAGCATGTGTGTTGTGGGCATTAGGCTACAAACTATGGCCGCCTAATATTTTCATATAGGTAAAACATGATCCAAAGAAATCTGGGAGGGATGATCCATCTGGTCCTTCCACTAAGGTGATCATTCAAAGTCTAGAGATAAAACATTATAATGAGATTAATATATTAGTTCCGCCCTTGGATTTTAAGAAGGAAGTAGCAGTGGTATCTCTATTAATAGGCCTTGTTTTTTGGGGTCTTTTTGGTGTCACTATTCATGGTTAACCAATTGAAATGTTTTTTATCTTCTCATACTATAGATAACCAATCCAATTGTTCATGTCAATGCCATAAGTTCTTTTTTTCTCTTATTATTAAAGTTTTTAACTACAAAATAAAGAGTAGGAACTTACTTCATTCAATGTGATTAATGAATCCCTAGAGGGATAGATAGAGGACTCACTCCCATAGGTGAATGTTATCCTTCAAAGGTTGATAGGGAAATTCTTGTCAAGGAGACCCCTCTCACTAGGCTAAAAAAATTCCAAAAATTATGACATTAAGAGTCACTATGCCAAAAAAATCCTTTTAGTGATGGTTTAAACAACCTCTAAATTATCAGTAGTGGATTTTAGAAAACCAACATGAATACTTATGATGCGGATTATTTCACAATACTTTTGAAAAATAATTATGAATCTCTTTACAATGGATTTTAATATTCAATGGTGATTTTATATTTTTAAGTTTTTTTTTAAATAAAATATCAGATAATAATTATTTACCATAGGATTTAATTTTTTTTAAAAAAATATATTAAATATAGTTTGTATAAAAGATAAACGGGACTAGACCCCTAGCCTAACCAAATATTATAAATAATTAAATCATTTATTTAAGTGTTTTGGGAAGCCCCGACCTCTTCCTTACATTCTAGCACCCTTGCCACTTACCCAATATTATCATTTATTACTAATATTTGCAGTTAATATACAAATATACATACAAAAACATGTCAATAAAAATATATAAGAACATATAAATATTCAAATTTATAAATTCATAAAAATAAGTATATATATATATACATAAATATATAAAAATATACATATATATATATACATATAAATATCTATAAATGTGTGTGTGTGTGTGTGTTTAATTAAATTTGTGTGTGTGTTTATTTACTTAAATGTGTGTTTGTGTCTGCATGTGTTTATGTATTTATGTTTGTATGTATGTCTTTCTGTATGTATGTATGTATGTATGTATGTATGTATGTATGTATGTATGTATGTATGTATGTATGTATGTATGTATGTATGTATGTATGTATGTATGTATGTATGTATGTATGTATGTATGTATGTATGTATGTATGTATGTATGTATGTATGTATGTATTTATGTATGTATGTATGTATGTATGTATGTATGTATGTATGTATGTATGTATGTATGTATGTATGTATGTATGTATGTATGTATGTATGTATGTATGTATGTATGTATGTATGTATGTATGTATGTATGTATGTATGTATGTATGTATGTATGTATGTATGTATGTATGTATGTATGTATGTATGTATGTATGTATGTATGTATGTATGTATGTATGAATGTATGTATGTATGTATGTATGTATGTATGTATGTATGTATGTATGTATGTATGTATGTATTTATGTATAAATATCTACAGTTGTACATTGTTATCTATAAACACATATAATTATCCATAAATATATATATACACACCAAAATACACATAAATGTATATAAATACATATAATCACACACAAATATAATTATATGTATTTATAATATGTGTGTGTGTGTGTGTCTTTGTGTGTATACACTCTCTGGAGGTTTCCGAGTACTATAGTCACCATGCTATTTTGCATATCACTAGGGTTAAAATCATAACATCCGTCATTAAGGTGGATTTATGGGCCATTTGTGGTCGATAATGTAGGAAATGACACAAGCAGGGTTGCAGACCCAGGTACATACTGACGCAGTGTTGGAAGTAAGTAAGGGTCCTTTGGGAAAAAGAGAGAGGGGCCTTTGGGCCATTAAATGGCAGGACTTTAGGCTGTTAAAATTTTAATGGGCTAGTTGTTGAGTAGGTTAATCCCTAGAGGGGTGTTATAGTGGTGTGTGTGTTGTTTTGTTTTTTGTTACCTCCAAAACCTTTAATATATATAGATACATAAAAACATATATATATATATATATATATACATAAATTTAAATAAATACATATAATTAGATAAAAAATATATATCTAAATATATATAAATGTATATAAATACATGTAAATGAATGAAAGATAGTAAGTATGGGATTGGGGAACACTTCATTATTAGAAAGTAGATATTATGGTTTGGTAAGACACAATATGGATTTTCAAATGGATTTAGAGATTGATCTTTTAATTGATTGATCTCTCATGGATCTGGTTAATTTCCATGATGCAATGTCATAATTAAGGGTTTTGACCCATAGTGGTAATATAGGAATCTCAGGAAAGAAGTCATTTTTCATACCAATTTATATTCTTTGAAGGAGGGTACGCCAGATTATATCACAAAATGAGGTAATATGACCCTTATCACTACTAAAGTGGAGGTTATTCTATAAAGATTCGATATTTGAAAATATTCTATTATGGAACAACCATTTTTATCTATGGTATTGAATCCATGGTGGGTGGAGGACCTCACGAAGAGGATTTCAGTCATCTAAGGCATTTAAAACTGGTATTGCATCCCGATGAGTGGAATATTTTTCCCTTGGATTTTCCCTATGATGAACTCAAATGTAGGGCTTGGGGCATTCAGTCTCTATCTCTCAAGTTGTGAATTTTGTGTATCAAGGAGTTGGATCCATCTTTCAATCCACTCAATATCATTAACACTAATTTTCAAGTTTTTGTGTGCGACTTTGGATTGAATTGGATGTTATGGAGCCCAATGATTCTCACTAAAATTTATTCATCAATTAGTTCTCCTATCAAACCTAAAAAGGATATCAGGGAAGGAAGTTTTGGATACTTTTCTTGGTTCTTAGTGTTCTTTGATTTAAGCTCAATTTTTATTGAGAAGGTTGTTATATCTATTGATAATTATGATTTAAATATGAAAATTATTTATGAGTAGAAACATTACTTATTCTCTTACTATCTAATTACAGTTAATGACAAAGAGAAATTCTTGAGGGACAATTTTTGATTTTTTTCTACTAAAGGGGCATCTGGTTAAGAATTGAAGAAGGAATAGTCTCAATGAACTATCTTCTAATCCTAATTCAACTTTTTGGTGTTCCTTGGAAAAATTTGATAAGATTCAATATGTGGTGAGGGGTGAGGATGGGGAACATGAGGATCTATCCATGGTGAAAATGAGCAAGTTGTTTATGGGGATTTAGTTTCTAATGCAGTTGTTGAGGAAGGAAAAAAAATTCAGGAGAGTACTATGAAAAATACTGACCAGGTGCGTGTGGCATCTACATTTACACAACATTGCGCTTTGACTTTATTGGGGATTATCAGTTCCCAACTAGTTTCACCTGTTGGTATCACCAGGGATTCATGTTTAGGTGTGTAGAGTTCCATCCCTGATTATATGATTTAAGCCTCTAGAAGCTCTATGTCTTCGGAGAAACCCTCCATTGGTTTTCATACAGCACTCAACCATTTCTTTAATTTGGAACTAGAAAAGGGAAATAGAATTTTTTGCATGATGAATACTTTCAAATGGTTATCCCTTGGAAAGTCAGTCCACCCATACTTGACCAAGATACCTCATCACATATTGAAATTTCCCTTCATGTGGAGTTTCTAGCTGGTTATGGTTCTTATGTCCAAGTTGAAATACAATCTGTTTTAATGGATACACATTTCAAGGTAGATGGATTCCTAGACAGGACATATAAATTTGGATGTAGGTTGTAGATGAGGACTCTAATAAGAAGTCATTTTACATCACTTCTCTAACTTAATCAAATATGTTTTTGTAATTTTTGGAAAATTCATAGAGAAGGAATGCAATGAAGTAAGGATTAAAAATACCAAACTCAAACTGCCAGAGTAGCATGAACAAAAGAGGTTGTATTGGGTCCTCAGAAATGATTTAGCATACTAGTTTCACCCATAGGTTGAATTTAACTATGAAAAAATTCAACATGAATCCATTGGATATAAAAACTACCTCGATGTCTCATAATTTATATCGTCTAACATTGATGATAAAATTTTATCCAACCAAAAGATCTATAACTAAAATTTATATTGGAAACATAATGTCTGATCCTTCCCGATAGAAATATATGATATGCCATCTAAATACGATCATGATCCTTTGAAAAGTCCAAGCTGTGGAGAATAGGTCGACACTTGTACAGTGGAGGCAAGCCAAAGAACACCGATTTTGGAGGACAAAATAAGAAATGATATATTGACTTCTTGTGTTGTTTTTATTAATAAAGGTGACTTGTTCATGTTTGGACTCATCTTCTTATCTTGTATTTTCTTTTCTTCCAAAATAAAGGGCTATGGCCCTTGGACTCTAACCTTAGAATGTTTCGATATAAATACCTTTAAATATCGATGAATATTTATAAACTCATAAACTTTATATATGTGTGTGTGATTAAATTTAATTATGTGAAAAGCATATAAATACATATAAATAACTATTAATATATATTTACATACTAAAATATGTGTTAATATAATTATGCACAAAAAATAAATTTAAATAAATAGAAATACGTATAATTATATATATAATATATAAATATATATAAATATGCACAAATACATATAATTACATATAAATATATATAAATATAAAAAATACAAATAAATATGTATAAATACACACACGTAAAATATATACTAATAGATATAAATACATATAATTCTATATATATGATTATATATAAATATATATATATATATATATGAACATATAAATATCTTGAAAAATAATATATTTATATACATACACATATAAATTCATATAATTATATATATATATATATATATAAACATACATTAATATTTAAAATTAATATATGTAACTATATATATATACCAAAAATGTATATAATTTTATGTATATATGTATATAAATATATATAAATACCAATAAATATAAATATACATGTGCATACTTATGCATATTTATAAATATATATAAATACATATAAAAATCTATATATATATATATATAAACACATAAAATATATGAATATACACAAATATATGGATATATATAAAAATATTATTATATATATATATATATATATATAAGAATATATACATTTGCAATTAAAAAGTATTCTGTATTAATTATTAATTTATATTTATTGGTAATAAATCAACTAATATTTACTATTAATTATAAATTAATTATATATTTATATATTCACATATTTATATATATACAATTATTTATATTTTTTTATAAATATATCTAATCATATATATTTTCATTACATTTATTTATTCATATACAACTAATTTTATATTTATTTAAATTTTATTTTATTTTTTCATTATTTTTAATTATTTATATTTATTTATATATATTTACATTTATTTATATTTATACATATTTTTAATATTTTAATTAATAATTAACAATTATTAATTAATAAATATATATATATAAATAATTAATGTGATATATTATTTGTGGATTACTTATTATTATTAAGTAAAATCAATTATTAAAATAATAATTACAAGTTAATAATAATTAATTTTTATATAATAGTCATTTAAATATATATTATTAAATATGAATTAATCGTTATTTTTTTAATAAATTTAGTGGTGGTTTATAGAAACCACCACAAAATAAAACAATTAGCAACAATTTTTAACAAAACCAGTATTAAAACAAGTAAACAAAATAACATTTATAGATGGATTTAACCATTGCTAAAAACTCACAGTTAATTGATGACAATTTTTTTCATAATCACCAAAAATTGGCGATGGTTTGCAAAAATTATAATTAAAAAAACTAGCATTTTTCATTGAACGGTGGTTTTGAAAACCACTGCTAAATTAATTTGTTACTATTTTAAGTTTGAATATTTTTTTTAATTAATATTTCCAGGAGACCACTAAGGATTTGAGAACCTTGGATACACAGTGATGAGGAACAAGAATTTATTCTTGGTGGATTGGACCCAATTATGGGGAAATAGAAAATAATATCAACTTCTTCTTTTAAAGAAAAAGTCCAACTGAGGTAATGGATTTAATGGTGAAGATTGATAAAACCATCACTACTACAAAAAGGGTCTTCAAAGAATGCCAAAAGCAGTCAT
This sequence comes from Viscum album, assembly GCA_963277665.1. Lineage (NCBI taxonomy): Eukaryota > Viridiplantae > Streptophyta > Magnoliopsida > Santalales > Viscaceae > Viscum > Viscum album. Next base: position 1,101,212,728 of record OY728133.1, on the reverse strand, counting down.
CAAAGGCCTATAGTGGCCACCTAGGGACTGTGATTCGATGCTTGATTTTGGTCGGTTGTTATTAGCCAAGTAGAAGAGGCCTATAGCGATAGCCCTTTGGTGGTTGCAAAGGGTTATTTATTCTTAAAAAATATTATAATCAATACACTTCACGACTAGTATTTAGAAAAATAAAATAAAAATATATAATAATTAAAAAATTATATATATGTCTACATGATATATAATTTAATAAACTCACGGCTAAACCTTTCAAAATCGTTTTCCATGCTCCACGACTATCATCTCTTATAACTAAAAATTAAATTAATTAAAAAGTTTATATAGTTAAATATAAAAAAAATATAATAATTAAAAAGGCATTTAATTATTTAAATTAAAATTTAGTTTAATAAATAATATTTAGTTTTTTGTTCATCATATTACATGTTTCTCATCATTTTCTTAATATAAAACTGCTTATTTAGTTGGTCAAATCACACTGCATGATAGATTGACATTTTTTATGCTAATACATGTCATAAATAATTCAAAGATGGGGTTTTTAGTATTTCACAACAATATGAGGCCATTTTCAATCGTTTTAACCATCACAAATAGGTTTTAGTGTTTTAAAATGCTAAAAAAATATTTTTTAATCATCCTGAGTGAAGGAAAACTCAAATTGATGTGAAATCAGTTCCTAAATTTTACAAATAAATTTACACTTGTCATCATATGATTTAATGGAAACCAAAGGTCTTCTGATTGGTTGTAACACAATATCACATGTTTTTAAATAATGTCAATACTTTAATAACTTCTTATTAAGTCAGTCTGAGAACATTACATGTTGGTTTAATGTGACTTATCATCATACACGAAAAAAAATAAAATTTATATTCCATATGAATTAATGTAAATCATATTTTTTTTCTATGTTTTTATTTTTACATGCACATTTTTGTGTTTTAAAATAGAAAACATGTTATTTAAATCATCCTAGGAGAATGAAAAATTGGATTAATGTAAGTTCATTTCCAATATTTTAAAGATCAATATATAGGTGTTTTTTATCATTTCCTGGAAATTTATTATCATTTTATTTTTTTAACCCTCTGGTGGATGTTTCTAAAGCTATAAAATTCTATAAGAATTCCTTATTCAGTCATTCTAATCACACCACATATCAAATTGATGTACCATCCACTAAAACACATAAAAAATAACTCAAAGATAGTTTTCTTAAGATTTAATGTCAATATAAAGTCATTTTATATGGTTTTTACTATTATTTGCTTGTTTTAGTGTTTTAAAACGCTAAAAGAAATATACATACATCTTGGAAAAATTACAACTCATATTAATACACCATCAATCCCTATAATCCACAAATATATATTTCGTTATTTTCTTATGATTTCGTTGAAATTGGAGGTTGTTTTTAGTTTTTACCTCTGGTGCAAGTTTTTAAAAATAATTAATTCCTTAAAAACAACTTACTCCATTAGTATAAGAACATTGCATGTCATATTGATGTTCCATATACTCCTAAATATCAAAAATAATTCAAAGTAAATTTTATTATGACTTTATGTCAATCTGATGTTGTTTTATATGGTTTTAAAAATTACATACATGTTTTATTATTTAAAAACACTAAAAATGCATATCAAATCATCTTAGGAAAATAAAAAATAATATTGGTGTGAATATGATTTCTAATTTTCAAAAATAAATTTATATTTTATTTCTAATGATTTCATGATAACTGTGGGTTGTTTTATTAGTTTTAACCCCCCCCCCCCAAGAGTGTTTTAAATGCCCATAAATTCATTAATAAATGTTTATTCAAAAATATCAAGAATAATTCTCATTTTATTGGTGTATTTTATACTCTTACACATCCCAAAAAAATAAAATATTGTTTTCATATGATTTAATATCAATATGAGGTCACTTACTATGACTATAGTGGTTATATAGATGTTTTTGTGTTTTAAAACACTAAAAGGGTGTATTATGTCATCTTAAGAAAAATAAAACATAGATATATGTGATTTAAATTGCAATATTATAAAAATTGATGCATGGTTGTTTTCATGTGATTTCAGGGTAATTGGATTTTTTTCTTGATTTTGACCACTGAGTGGATATTTTTAATGACTAATAATTATCTATGAATTACATATTCAATCATTACAAGAACACCATATGTTGGATGGACATGTTTTCTTCTCATACAAATAAAAAACAATTCAAATATCATTCTCATATTATTTCACATTAATTGGATTTCATTTTCTGTGGTTTTGACCACTACATGCACATTAAAGAGTATTGAAGAACTAAAAAGTTTTACTTGGCCATCCTAAGAGAAAAATAACTATAACTGATATTTCATTGGTTCTTAAATTTCAAAAAATAAATATATTTTTATTTTATAATTATTTCATAAAAATTTGAGATAATTTTTTGGTTTTCACCCTTTAGAGAACCTTTAGAGACTATTAATTCTTTAAGAACTATTTATTTAATCAGTCCGGCCACACTACATATTGGATTGAAATGTCAGACTCTCATACAAATAAAAAATAATTCAAAATATGTTTTTCTATGATTCCACATAAATTAAAGGTCAATTTTTATGATTTTAATTATCTAGTGAATGTTTTAGTATTTTGAAACATTAAAAGGCATATTTGGTCATCCTATGATAAAGAAAACATAGATTGAATAATCATTAGCTCCTATATTTCAAAAATAAATCCATGGTTGATGTGAAATGATTCCTAAGTAATAATATTTAATTTAATTGGTCTTGTACCACTAGATTTTTTTTAAAGACTTTTAATCCATTAATAACTTCTTATTTAGTCAAACCGAACACACTGCATGTCAAATTGATGTGAAGTCTAATTTTAAGCATCAAAATTAATTAAAAAACATCTTCTTATGATTTCACATCAATATGATCTTTTTTATATGTTCATAACCATTACGTGCATGTTTTATTATTTTAAAACACCAAAAGGTGTATTTGGTCATCCCAAGAAAATGATAATTGGATTTGATTTTCTATCAGTTGGTATTTTTCAAAAATAAATCTATATTTTTCCCTTATGATTTCATGGGAATCAGAGGTTCTTGGATTTGAACCCAGACACATGTCATTTGATTAACAACTATTAATTAAATCAATATAATAAAACTATACATCCTATTGAAATTACTTATATTCATAAATATCATAAATAATTCAAAGATAGATTTCCTATGATTTCATTTCTATGTGATGTTGTTTATTATGGTTTTAACTATTACATGCATGTTTTAGTGTTTTAAAACAAAAAAAAGAAATATTTGGTCATCCCAGGGAAATAATTCATTTAATTCACAAACATTAAGTTCAAATATTTAATTAATAAATATATAGTTTTTCTCATGTTATTTGATGATAATTGAACGTCATTAACTAGGTTTTAACCCTCTCATGCACATTTTTAAAGACTGTTAATTCTTTTAAAACTTCTTATTCAGTCATTTTGAGCACATCGCGTGTCATATTGATGTTTTTTCTTCTAGTACACAAAAATAATAATTAAATTGTATTTTTTATGATTTCACATCAACCATGGTCATTTTCAATGGTTTTGAACCTTACAAACATTTTTTATCATTCTTAAACAATAAAAGGCATATTTTATCATCTATGGAAGAATTACAACTTTAATTGGATTACCAAAAATTACCACAATTTGAAAATCCATATACAGTTTTTTATATGATTTAAAAGTAATAAATTTCGTTTTCTTGGTCTTGACCTCCTGACACATGTTTTTAGAGACTATTGATTCTTTAAAAACAACTTATTCTGTTATCCTGAGCACATAACATATTGAATTAATGTTTTGTGCACTCATACCCTTCAAGAATAATTAATATATGGTTTCCCTATGATTTTATATTAATATTAATTCATTTATTATATATTAGTCCATTACATGCATGTTTTACTGTTTTAAAACACAAAAATGATTTTTTAGTCATCTCAAGCGAACAACAACTCAAATTGGCACACCATCAGTACCAATATTTCAAAAATCAATCAATGGTTTTTTTTTGTGATTTAATATTAATAGGAGGTTATTTTATTGGTTTTTACCCCTGATGCATGTTTTTAAAGATAGAAAAATCCTTAAAAACTAGTTATTCATTCTATTTAAGAACATATCACATTAAATTGATATGTTGTATACTCATACACATCAAAAAATATTCAAAGAAATTTTACATATTATTTCAGATTAATTCAAGGTCATTTTCTATGGTGTTGACCATTAGTGTTTTAAAACACTAAAATTCATTTTCAGTCATCCTAGGAAAAAATAAATCATATTGACATTCGATCATTCCCTACATTTTAAAAATAAATATATGGTTATTGTATTATGATTTCTTAGTAATCGTAGGTCATTTTCTTGGTTTTAAGACCTCTAGCATTCATTTTTAATGACATTTATTATTTTAAGAACTCCATATTCAATCTATATGATCACGATGCTCGTTTAAATGATATGACACATTCTCATACATGAAAAAAAATCAAAGATAATTTTCCTGTGATTTCAAGTCAATTAGAGGTCATTTTCTAAATTCTTTTCCATTACATGCACTAATTATTGTTATAAAACACTAAAAAGGTATTTTTCATCATCTTGGGTGGATAAAAACATTAATTCAATTCATGTGAGATATAAAATTTCAAAAATAAATCTATGATTGTTTTCATATGATTTTAGGGAAATCATGTCTTTTTTTCTTGGTTTTAACCCCCAAACATGTATTTTTAAAGAATTTTAAATCATTAAAAACTACTTATAGTGTCATTCCGGACACACTACATGTTGAATTCATGTTCCATAAACTCATAAACATTAGTAATAATTGAAATATATTTTTAAAAATATTTATCATAAATTTGAGATCATGTTATTTGGTTTTGACCATTACACGGACGTTTTAGTATTTTCAAACACTAAAAAGGTGTTATTAGTCATCTTGAGCTAACAAAAACTCGGATTGTTGATCCATAAGTTACAAAATTTCAAAAAATATATCCTATGGTTGTTATCATACTATTTGAAAATAATTCAAGTTTGTTTAATTGTTTTCACCCCCCATCACACATTTTTCATGACTGTAAAATTAATAAAAATTGTTTAACCAATTAGTCTGAAAACACCACATGTTAAATTGACATTTTTTGTACTTGTACTCAAAAAAAATAATTAAAAAACATTTTTATTAGTATTTTGTTACAATATAAAGTATTTTGATACTTTTTTGACTACTTTATGCATGTTTTAGTGTTTTAAAACACTAAAATGGAGTTTCCAGTCATCCCTAGAAAACTACAACTCAAATTTATTCTTTGTTAGATCCTAAATTTTTAATATTAAAATATATTTATTTTATTATAAATCTAATGTCTTTTTTCTATTTTTAACCCCTGGTGCATATTTTTAAATATAGTCTAATCTTAAAAAACTTATCATTTAGTATGAATGACCACAAAACATGTCAGATTGGCATGTTTTTTCTTGTACGCATCAAAAATAATTCAAATAATATTTTATTATGATTTTATATTGATCAAAAGTGATCCTTTATTTATAAAATCACATGAAATTTTAACTATTTTACAACACTAAATAGCTGTTTTCATTCATCTCGGTAAAAAAACATGGATTGACATGCCATATTTTCCTATATTTCAAAAATCAATCTATGCCTATTTTTCTAAGATTTTAAAGCAATTGGAGTTTGTTTTGGTAATTCATTAGGCTCAGCAGGCATGAAAATTCTAGAATGAATTTTAATTTTTGAGTTTGGTGGATGGTGTTTTTGATAATCGAGATTCAAAACCAAATTCTAAGAGTTATAAAATATACAAGGGATGTTTTTAGACCTAGTATAAGTCACAATAGAGTTATAGGGCCTCAGAGTATCCATGGGAGAGGTTAAGTGTTTTTTGCATCCAAAACTACAATTGAACCATCAGCTAGATAGAAGGAACCATTATCCATCTAGTGGTCTTTAAATGGGTTAGAATTATATTTATACCCTCCCCCCACCCCCACACCTTTAGTTTTAAAAGTGGGAAGCCCCACATTCCCCTTTTAGAGCATACGAATAGGGAATCGACCCTCTTGGGTTTTTGGAATTTTTTTTGGTTCACCAAAATAAAAATATTTGACCGAGATGATCGGACCAAGATTATAGGAAAAACTGGATGAATGGTTTTCTAGTGAGTCATTTTCAAATAAAAAAGGCATGGAGATCATCAGATTTACTTTAATTTGATAGAATAATTAGATAGAGATGACCAGATAGAGGTTCCCTTTCATAGGAATTAATTTCATCAGATAGTGATGGTAAGATGATGATCGCTAGATAGAGCTATTAAAAATGGTGTTCACTAGGAGAGAGGGTTAAGGAATTTATTTATTTCACTTTTATTGGTTGTTGGTGATATCAAGGGATATTCAATAGTGTATCATTGGTTTCCTAGGTCAATGTATATTTGACCACAAATCTCAGAGGCGGGTGTAACAAGTTGGCCATACATAGACCTCTATAAAGAGTTGATGTCCCAACATTGAAAATTTTAATATACTGAGTGTATGAATAGTGGGTGTTTCTGAATAAACTTTATGATAATAAAGAGTTAATAGGATGTGAGTGAGTGTTTTGGGTTCTATTTGATCTCTCAAAATGAATGTTGTTTGCAATGTTATTCCATGTATGTAGGACATTTCTCTGAACCACTTAAATTTTATTGGTTTCTGTGCTTTGATTTCTTGTGTGAAGTGCGGTCGTGGATATTATTTTTGTAATTAGGAGGGATCTCAACCTATTTCAAGTAAAAAATATCAAAGTAGGTGGTTATTAGGAAAAAAATATATCTTTAAAATTTTTGGATCTCTATTTTTGTGCTGGCTAACTTGATCAGATGGGCATCTATCTAGTGTACATGACACTTTCTAGGTATATATGTTGCATCAAATAAATATATTTATTCTAATTTTATTCTTCTGATCAAGTGATTTTAAATAGATATGGATTATTATACTTCACTCACAACATTTGGTTATCTTCTCCCCTTGGATTTCAGGTTATTTTATTTTAGTTGGTTTAGTATTATTAGAATAATGACGTTAGAGGAAAGAAAGTTTCATATTGATAAGTTTAATGGAATGGACATTGCCTTTTGGAGAAATTTGTTGTAAGATATTTTGATACAAAAATATCTTGACGCTTCCTTCTAGTAAATGTACTAAAACAATGAAAGAAAGAATATAAGTGATTGGATAAAAAGGATTTTTCCTTGATCATAATTTCCCTTTCTTGGAATGTTGTGTTTAACATTAGAGTGAAGAAAACCACTTCCTAGGTTATGAAATCACCAAATAAAATGTATCTGAAGATAAAACTTATTAAAAAATCATGATGAGAAGATTTTTTATCTCGGGGTTATCTGATGGAAGTACTATATTAAATCATATAAATAACTTCAATATGAATAGAGGGTAGCTCGAAATCTGTGAAGGTAACCTTCAAAGATAATGTTTGGAATTTGTTTCTTCTTTACTCAATTCTAGTGATAAGGTATTCCATGGTTACAATAGTGATAAACTCTAGTTGGAAGGTAAGTAATGTGTTTAATGACATGTAAAAATTGATCTTGAATGATGATTTTAGGAGGAAGTAATTTCAGACTCTATTTGGAAGTGCACTCAATGCTTTCAAATGGGGAGGGTCACTTGAATGGATGGACTGATAGAAGAATAAATCTTCAAAGGATAATTCCTATAGAAGAATATGAGGGATATTAGCTAGTATATTCCCTACATGTTTTATTTGTGTGAATAAGAGACACATCAAGAAATATTTTAGGAATTGGAAAAAATATTCAACTTTTAGATAGAAAAACTTTTTCAATGTAATGGGTGTGGGTTAGAATTTTATACTGAGTATGATAATTCCATAGGATTCATGGGTTATGGATTTAGAGTCATCATTTCATTCAACTGATGATCACGGGTTCATGGTTGATTATGAAATGATAATTTTGGGTAGAGTACATCTCATGGATGACGAATTAATGTATATAGTTGGGAATTGTGATGTTAACATTCGAATAAAGAATGGAAGTGTCCTTAGACTAAAATTTGTTAGATATATTCAACATCTCTGGAAGAACCTCATATTTGTGGGACAGGTTGAGGATGAAGTTATTAGAATTATTTTTTTAATAAATTTAGAATATCAGTGGAGGATCCATGGTGATTTTTCATAGAGTGAAGAATGGTACCATGTACCTTACTAGATGGAGTGATGAAGTTTCAGTTATCAGAATAACTTCATCGGACATTTTAGAAAATTATAACTATATATTTAGTCACCTCAGTTAAAATAATTTGATATTTCTATAGAAGAAAGGCATACTCAAATTCGATCCCATGGACCTTGGAAAATATGTGAGTTGTATGTTTGGAAAATAGAAGAGATTTTTCTTAAACATGTATGTTAGGAATCCAAGAAATCAAAAGTTATAACTTGTACATTCATATGTTTGGGGACCAACCCCTATTCAATAATATAGAGGTTTAGTGTGATTTGTGACCTTTATTAATGATACTACTCATAAGTTTTGGGTTTAATTCCTAAATAAAAAAAAATTATGTGTTTTAAGAATTTGTTCAATGGAACATTTTGGCTAAGAAACAGTGTGAAGCAAAGTTGAAATTCCTCCAGACAGACAATGGGTGTGAATGCACTAGACCCAAATTTCATAACTTTTATAAGATTAATGGAATCAGGAATGATAATACTATTCCAGAAACTCCCTAAAAAAAGAGTAGCTAAAAGGATGAACAAGAATCTGATAGACAAATCATAGATTATGAGGCTTAACTTGGGAATTCCTAAAAGAATTTGGGCATTGGATTTAAATAATTAAATCTTACCTTCTAAAAACTAGTCCATCTTCAGCTGGGGAATAGTAATTGTCTAAGTAACTTTATTTTGACAAGAGTCTAAATCTTAACCATCTAAGATTATTTGGAATCATTTTATATTTTCATATTAATGTCTAATATAGAGATAAGTTGGAGTTGAAATCCAAAAAAAATTCTTATCAGATATGGTGATGGGAAATTTTATTAATCCCTATGGGATGATAAAAAAAGAAATATTCCTTAAGAATCAGAAAATTCATTTTCAATGATGAAATTCTATATAAATATAAGAACATGGATTATTAGAAAGCTAAGGATGGTAAAACTATTAAAGTTCAAGGTGATTATAAAGAGGTTAACTAGAAAAAAAAATCAATCCAAAAACATCATAGGTAGCCACTCTGATAGTTAGGGTATAAGATAGAGGATAATCAGACATACCATTGTTATATGGTGAAAGTATTTATAGTGAGGTAATAGATAGAGAACAATCACACATATATTTTCCAGATGGATGAATACTATAGAGATAGGTTTAATGGATGAACCAAAGGTTTTTATGAGGAGGTCTAATAATATCAGAAAACTAGTTTAGAGGTTTGGAGATGATTTGAATTTCTTTCTTAAAAGGGGTAGAGGGGAGACATACAGTCTAGAGGAGGCTACCACTAAAAGAAAATCACCTCATAGTGCTATTTTTTTCAATGGTGGTGGTTTAACCCGCCGCCTTATACTTCTACGGCAGTTTTATAAAACTACCGCAAAATTGGTTGTCGGCATACAATACACAAAGGATTCATCAATTTAGCTGTGGTTTTTGGTAACCATCATAATAGACACATTTTGCAGTAGTTATTGTAGTTTTCCCAGCGGTTTTCCCGAAAAAAATGAAATCTTTTTTGGTAGTGGTTAAACCGCCCCTAAAAATCATTTCCTTTTTTCCCGGGAAAAAGGCTGTGAAAACCATACGAACCACTCTGAAATGGTAATGAAAAATGAGAAAAGTATAGCAATGGTTTAAACTGCCTCTAAAAAAATCACAATAACTGCCTCTAAATCAAAAAAACCGCCGCTAAAATTATACCATTCGTGTATGTAGTGGCGTTTTTAACCATCATTGATAGTAAGATAAAAAATTATAATAGCGGTCTAAACCACCAGGAAATATAGTCCATTTATATAGCAATATTTTAAACCACCTTTAAAGGTAGATTTAAAATTAAAAATTACTACAGATTCTGCAGCCCCAAAACCAGTACCATGAAAACATTTAAACTTGTAATCCATGAAAAATTTAACCTCCAAACATGCATTCCTTCAAACTATAAATCATTCATCCAACAAACATTAAATCTAATGATTTCTTAAAAAATAAAACTGAAACCTATAAGACTGAAAATATGGAATCCTGATACCTATATACAAGAATCCTACAACCTTAGAGATCATTAAAAATGATATATCTATGCTTAAAAGCATGTAATATTAAAAACTTCCTTATTGAAATAAAAAAATGTGCAAACATCCAACCATTAGCCTAAAAATAAAAACATATGAAATCGTCAAATTTCAAAGCCTACATCTCAAAACATGAAACATAATAAATATGAAATTTATAAATTTTAGAATATGAAAATTGGATAAGTTATTTCTAGAAATTTGATAAACTATAATTCATGTGAACATATGACTTTAAAATATGTAAAAAACATCTTACAAAAATGAAAACATGAAACGTGAAAAATTGAACACTGGAAATGAACCAAAATTAAAACATATTACATGAAATCCAATAAAACATTAATTTAAAAAACAAAAAATGTATAAACTGTAAAATAAAAACAAAAAAGACAAAAAAATATGTAAAAAGAAACCTATAAACCTAAAAACATTAAAACTAAAACATACAAAATTGGAAACCTATAAACTAGAATCTTCAAATGAGAAACATTGAATCCATTAAACCCATAGCTCATGCATACTATCAATCCCATCACTTATATACCTATAAACCTATAAATTTTTAATCCAACAAACTTTAAAACTTGAATGTAGTAAATCTATATTCTTATGAAATTAAAAAACATTTAACATCCAATTTCTCAACTAAAAACCCCCTAAACTACATAAGTATAAACATAAATTATTATATAATATCACTACTATAAATATTACCTATACCAATGCTTCTATACCAACAATTTATAAAAGTCTTTGATTTAAGTCCCCTTTCCCAATGGTTTTGCGAAAACCATTGGGAAAGGGTACTTTGACATCACTTTTCCCAACGGTTTGCCAAAATCGTTGACAAAGGGTCTACTTTTCCCAACAGTTTTTTCAAAATCCTTGGGAAAGGGTAATTTTAGGTAACCTTTCCCAACGGTTTTCTTAGACCATTGGGAAAGGGTCCACTTTTCCCAATAGTTTTGCAAAAACCATTGGAAAAGGGTACTTCGACACCAATGTTCCCAACGGTTTACCCAAACTTTTGGGAAAGGGTCCACTTTTCCCTATGGTTTGGAAAAACTGTTGGGAAATGGTACTTTGAGAACAATTTTCATAATGGTTTGGGCAAACCATTGGGCAAGGGTGGGTACCTGTCCCAAAAGTTCTCAAAACTGTTAGGATAGGTACCCTTATTTTATATGAATACATTTATCAAATATCATCCAATAAATAAATTTATAAATTGCATATAGTTATATATATATATATATATCCAAATATATTTATAAAGTTAACTGTAGGATAGTGGTAAAGTCTTTGATATATAATGTGTAGGTTGTCGACTCAAACCTTCACTAGAACTTTTTTTTAGATTTACCTATTCCAATGGTTTGGGAAAACCGTTGGCAAAGTCCTATCCCAATAATTTGTAAAACCATTGGCATAGGTCTTTCACAATGTCCAATCACCCAACGTCTTCCCAAATCATTGTTAAAGGCTATTCCAATGGTTTTCGGACCAATACCAACAATTCCAAACCGTTGGTATAGGAAATGTTTCCATTAGTGTGTCAAGAAAAGGCTATGCCACATCCCTACTCCATGGTGAAACTATTCCTAAAAAACGTATAACCACAAAGAACCCCCCATTAGCCACCATGTTGAAGCCATTATTTCTTTGATAAACCAATGATGATTTTAGAAATAGCACAAAAAACCTCCTCCTGATCCTCTACACCATAGATATAACAACCTATAAATTTTTACACATATTATTATATGATTAATAAATATTAATATCCATTAATACAATATTAGGATTGTAAATTCCTAGCGTATTTAGAATACATGGTTCATAATATATAAAAGGAAACATGAGAAATCAAGAAAATGTTAGGTCATGAAAATTTTTGGTGACTACTCTATTCCACAAATGATACATATACAAATATTGTTACAAGAACCTTCTCCACTAGTCATTATCCTATGATGAACATAGATCGTCACCCTCTCCACCTCCACCTCAACTTCTGGTTACTGGAACCTGTAAGAACATTATACTGAAAATAAAATATTGTTGTATATTTATATTTAAACATAAAACCATTAAATGTTTGAAAACAAAATAATTTTGAGTTTTCTTGATTTACCAGCTCACCATCACTCGAGGAAATACCACTAAAGGTAGATTTGGTCATCTTCTAATATAAATCAATCAATGATTTTTGCAAAGAAGATACTTGAGTCCCTTGTTCTTAAACTGTGTTTTGTATAGAAAAAATATCTATATGATAATCTCTAGGTATGAATAGATTACAACCCAGGGTAGATGCAGCTACAATCCCCGGTGACCTTCCAAAGACCTCAGATGGTATGGGTCCCAAACACATCCCGCGCACTCAACCAGGATGCTCCTTCGCAAGCATTTTACCAACTAGGTCATCCTAGGAGACTGAGTAGGACTGCATGGGATTGGCATCCCATAGTTCTTTAATTTTTACCTATAAATCAAATATCATACATATTATAAATAATATATATTAACATAGTGATAATTGATGATAAGTTATTATAATGAATTAGCAGGCTCGTTAACAAAACATCCCTCAGGTTTTTTGTGAACATTTAACCAAACTTTTGTTTGGGATGCATGGTCTCCTAAATTTTGTGACTACATTAAACAAAGAAAAATAAAAAAATTAATATATTAAATTGATAATATTTTCTTATAAATATTTAAGCTAATGAAAAGATCACCAGAGTTGATTGTCTTCTAGAAAAAATCTTTGACCCCGTAGTGTGGGGGATGACTTTCTTATACCGATTTGATGCATTATTCCTTAAAAGATAATAAAATAAATAAAACATAATTTAATAGTAATGTATTCAATTTCATCTCCATTTCATATACATGTATTAATGTAAAATGCGATTAATATAATAATATATATTTAAAGAAAATATGCTTCTCATCACGATTTCGGTCAACAAAAACTTCCCATTGCTTTTTGGGTATCCCATTAGGTATCTTATTGTACATTTTTTGGGAGGTCAACAAAGTATCATTGACATCGCTCTGCAATCTCTATTTAAAGTCTTTCCATTTCTTACCTAGATTTTTCAAATCCCAATTTCGTGCCAGCACATCAACAACAGTAAAGTGGAATAAAATTTTTACATAGAAATTCATTTTAAAAATATGATAATATAATAACATAATGACATTAAATTACACTATAATGTATTAAAATTACCTTTATTTGGGAACCAAAAACTTCCTTTTTCCATGTTGAATGCATATGCCTCCATTAATCATACGTAATAGGAAGAGAAATCGGCTCTACAGCCTGCTGGCCAAGAATATGGCCAAGTAATCTTGTGGCGTCATATGTATGTACCCCATAAGAATCGAATTGGACAACTATCTTCTCTCGAGTTAGATTCCATATATCTGAACTTTTCATATTTTTCTCCATACTTACATTGTTTCTATATTTTATGAACAAAAAGTTATTATAAAAAAGTGCAATAAATTTATTCATATTAAAAAATTTACCTACAGTAGTCACCCTCTAGTATCCCCATGATGAACTAGAAGTGGTGACCCACACCCTCACTCCTGAGGCTCCTGAAAGGGAAGGCAACGACTGAGCTGCTGAAGGGACACTCATGAAGGGTGTGAGAGATGGTATAGAGGGATATGGTGCAGGGGGAAAGAAGATGGTGTATTAGATGTCGTAAGGATGGAGGCAGATGTATTTTCATCTATTTTTGTGTTCGATGAAACTGTGTAATGCTTCCTCCTTCGAATTCCTATCATTTAATCAAATAAAATTAAGTTTAGAATATATATTTCAAAAAAATTATGCCGAAAAAAAAATTAAAAATGATAACATATACCTAGTAGTAAATATATATATATATATATAATCCTGCTAAAATTGAAGTTATATTGAAGTTATGGGTGGAATTTATATTTTGGGTATAATAATTAATTTGTTTAATATTGAATTTGTAGGTAGAATTTTATTATTTGTAAGAAATCCAATCAAAATTGTTTAAGCTACAAAGATGATAAGAGGACCTTCAGTTGCAAGGCAATTCATTTAACTAGATGTATTCTTGGATATAACATTTTGATTTATAAACCATATATCTCTAAATAATGTTGAAAGTAAGTTGTACATTATTTTGTAATAATTTTTTATAAGGTTCAATGAAAAGGAAAATTTAATGTGATGTAATCTGGGGTGAGTATGACACAAAAATGGATGATGATGATTTTATAGATCCAATTATGTTTAAAGGAATATAATTTTTTCGAACAACCAATGCATATGAAACAAGATTATGAAGTTATGAGAAATTTAAAAAATTATGTACCTAAAGAAAAGAATCTCCAGATATTGATAATGTTCCTGAAATTGAAAATCTACAGAAAACATGTTGTTTTCATATATTATGTATATTTTCTATAATCTCTTATTCTCATATAAATAAAAATGTGTAAATTTAAATGAAATTATTAATTTGTGATGGAAAATTAATAAATATTTTAAAGAGGAAAAAACTCATATATTATGTTTGAATATTTTTGATCAGTTTTTTGAGATAGATGAATTAATGTATATTGAATGAATATATGATAAATTAACACATAAAATAACATTTAATAATAGTTGAAATAACTTTTTAAATTTTAATGATTTCCATTATTTTTGAGTTAATAACACTTTTTTTATATTCCAGGTATGGAACACGTAGACATTTATTTAACCAATTCATGTCCTACTACTTTAATAAATCCAATGTCATCCTCCTATCAATAAATTAAATCCTTAAATTCAATTTAGTGTACAAAATTTTGAGAAGGGGAAAATGGTTGAAGAATGTTCCTCCCTAACCTTAATATGTCGATTAGGGGGGTTTTAATTGAGGTTGTTAATGGGGAGAGAAAATTGATCCATAATATTATTGACTTTGAATTACGTATTTTTCTCCAAATAAAATCTAATAATAATTTAGATTAATCCAATGTGTTTGAGAAGGAACTTATTTAATAGGATGAGATTCAAATACAATTAGAGATATATTCTAGAAAATAGAAATTTCCTCACATAAAAGGATTCACACATAATTCACCTCATAATGAGATTCATGTCAGGGTCATATATATTAGCAGATTCCTCTTATAAAACTCCATATTCATGCATGACTGGATCAACATAGGGGTACTCATGTATGGGAATTCACATCAATTTTTTTCACATATGAGTATCATTAAATGAGTCAAAAATGTGGTTTTACTTTTCAGTTTATCTCTACTATGAATCGATTAGTACATATTTTTATTAAACCCCTTACATGTGATCATTTTGATTTTATTAAAATATAATTGGGTTTACATAAATTTAAATGATTTTATTTTATTTTATTTTAATAAAAAGTTTTAAATTAAATGAATTAATTTTGTTTTAATTTGTTTTCAAAATTTATTCAGTTTTATTTAATTTAATCCAATTATGTCTTTAGAAAATAATTATGTTATTTTTTGTTCCTATTTCTATTTTATTTTATTTTATTTATTTTATTTTGTTTTAGTCACTTTTATTCCGAATCTACTAATATGCCATGGTAAAATCTAATCATATGGATGATGGAATCACTTGTTCATCCAAGAAAGAAAAATAAATTAGTGTGCCATGTAGAGCTCTCAAAGGGAAGAGAGTCACTATGAGCTGGTTAAAGAACACCAAGATGCTACTGAAGAAGTTCATTAAGTTTCAAGGTTGGGAGTTTTTTTATGAGAATAAATATTTGTTTTTGTTCTAGGAAGAGGTAAATGTGTTCATGAGGAATTTTGATTTTCAATCCTATGGAAAAGAGGATATTGCGTCATCAAATGAAAATGGGAAAGATGTGATGACTTCATTAGGGGATTTTGTTGAGATTCTTCATTTTCCCCATGAAGGGAAGTAAAATTTTAGTAATACATTGGTTGATACATGTATAGTATGACCAAATTAGGTTTTTAATTTCAAGTGTAGAACCTCTTCTTTTGAGGAGAAGCTAGTGCAGAATTTATAACCTGAGTGGAAGGTTCTGTGTAAGTTTCTTCAAACTATGATTTCCTAGAGAGATTGATAAATAGATAAAGTATTTTTTTTGGATATGTATGTCTGATATATCTTGAACAATAATCTAAAGCTGAACCTTCCAAGATACATGATTCTTTTTATGCATCATTGTTGTAAAGGAAAATAAAAAATTAATGATTACCCATATTGTATGTTGATTGACCTGGTTTTAAAGAAAAAATAAGTGGATATAAATTTTGGAGATATGGTAAAATTCTATAAGACTAATACAATATTTTTCATGCTATTGAAGACAATTGGATAACACTAGGACACCAATTCAAACTCTTTGAATCATGTAGGTCAGAAAGGTGTGGCTGAGGGGGTAGCAATCTCAAACCTCACCACCAAGGGATGTAGCACCTCATGAGACAGTGACTACTAGGGAGATGAAAGAATCAGAAGTGGTTATAAAAAAGACTTAGTTACCATAGGTCAATCATACAGTGAAAGTGGTTGGTCATATTCAAGGATCTAGAATAATTGAATCCACTGAAGGAGTTCATTATGTTGATCTAGTTTTTGAGAGAACTATTTTAGTTCCTGAAAAATGGCCAATTGAGATGGTTCCTGGTGTTTCTATAACATCCCTAGCTTTCATGATACGCTTCTCTTTCAATAATTTAATATCTTGCATTGTACGCAAGTTCGAGATTCTAACACACCGCGACCAATTAAAGTAGCAGTTATGAATAGTAATACCCACTTTTTTAAATTATATAAATTTTATATTTCAAAATGGACTTCATTTTTGTATTTATAATATCGAAATTATCTTAAGTTGAATTTTTTGTAATTTTCTGAGAACTTCCCATTTTTTATGAATAGTGAAAAATACTTAAAACAACTTTTTTAATAAAAATAATTTATAGTGATAAATTATACTATTGAGTGTTTTAAAAGTATAATAAGAATATATTTTTACCATTTTATCCAATGGTGTTCGTTATAATTAATTTCACTTTGAAATTGGACATAAACAATTGTCAATCTTTTGATTGATATTCTTTCTTAAAACACGCTATTTGTTGTGACAGTGGGAATTAATTAGGAAATTAATTAATGAAACTTATATGTTTGGAATTTTTCAAAATATATATCATTTTTGAATTCAGAATATCAATTATAGCTTAGGGTAAAATTTTGGCACTATTCTGAAAAACTTCAATTTTTGATGAATAGTGAAACCACTAAGTGGTACTTAAATGACTAATTTTTTCATTTAAATGAAATATTACCACTTCTGTGATTTGATTTTCAAAAATCCGACATAAATGGTTGTCATTAGGTAGTAAAATTTGGTTCAATGGGATTAAAATAATTTTTTGGTGAATAGTGACTTTTAAGTTTAATTAATCACGATTAAAGGTAATTAGTGAAATTTAAGGTAAAAATGGTATTATAAAAATATGAGATGACATTTACACTTGTCCTACCTCTATTGGATGAGTCATGGCCGACCAAGACAATCCATGGGTCAACTTGGGGACCCCATGGAGCAACTTTGTTAGGGAAATGACATAAATAACTTTTATTTAAAGTTAAAATAAAAATGTCACAAACATAAGTTGTTTTACTAAAAAAAAATTTAAATGGGGTTATACAAGTCATATGTTTGACTATAAATATTAATTAGAAATCTAAAAAGAATTCCTACATCATGATATTTTTTTTATAATTTTTGGACATTAAATAAATAAAATTATTTATGACACCATGATGATGCAGCGATTACCTCATTAATTAACAATTTAAATAAAATGAAAAGATAATGTAAAATCCAAGGCTTACACTTGTCAAAAATCTATTGGATGATTAGATTTCGAACACTTATCACCTTATCCTCGAATTATTTAATTGTGGGACCTTTAAAATCCGAAAGTCATTATATAATAAAGTAACATTTCATTACTTTCCAAAAGTGCCCCTCCTCTCCACTTATAAAAGGCCCCCAACACTACCACCTTACTCACACATTAAAAGCCTTTTGGCTTGGCCAACCTCTACCCAAATACTCTCCCAACATCCCTCCCTTACTCCTAGAAGCCTCACTTTGGGCATAATTCTTCCCAAGTAAGCCTTTGGCTCAAATTAAAAGAGTTACCCGATTTTAAGGTAATGTATTCTCTAATGTTGTTTTGTTTTATTTTGCTTCTCCAACCCCTTAAACTCTTTTTATTCCTTTCTTTTGTAACAACACCAGTATATAAAATATACTAGGATGTTTTTATTATAAGTATTTGGTTTACACTTACACACACCTTCGTCTAATGGTTAAAGAACATACTGTTTCTGTGGGTGGAAAAATACTGCCTCACGAAACAATGATTGTTCAATATTATTTTAACACCTCTAATGGTGGCCATTTTGATGACACTATTTTCATATATGATATATATATTATGTTTATGTTTTCCTTATGATTCTGTATTTCTCATTTGTGGCATACTTTGTGATTTCCATTATGGGTAAACGCGATAATTTCATTTTAGGAAGTGCGGACTACCGCCCCCTCAAAGTGATTTGAATCGTTAATGCCATATGTGGGATGTATAAAGGATGGATTAAATGGTATTATACATTATATTATACTGGAATTATATTATAACTTTATATAATTATAACTTCATTCCATTAAATACAAAATAGAAATGAGAGTAGCGTTCATGCGTACGTACAGCTTACCGTCTCCATTAACGGTGCATTTAATTTCTTATCTCTAAATGTTATGTAATATTATAAATGAATGTATATACTTGATATATATGATATATATGATATCTACATCATTAATATAATTCTGGAGATAATGGATATTTTACCACATGAACAAATTGTAATTATAAGAAGTTTATTTTTGACTCAAGTACCTAAGATCGACAAAACGACCGTTATTAACTTAAATAATTACGTAATGTTCATAACATGGTAATAAGTGATATAAAAGGAATAATGAACTTGAAAAAGGTTCTTAAACAGGTAGATATTAACTCTAGTTTATTATTCATGAGGTTAAAGATCGGTCGAGTGAATCCAGACACGAGGTAAGGGAACTTCTTAAACCAATTTCTATTCTTTGGGTTAATCTCCTACTTTCAAATTATGTCATGATATTATTATTTCCTATCTTGTATTTGTACTTTATTTATGTGTAATTATAGTGAATACACATAATAGATCTATTTTATTTAAAAAAATGATCTTTGTATGGGACTTCGTCTCAATCTCCTTTCATTGAGGCATATTTTGTTTTATACACAACCTTCTTTTATACGGTGTATAAACCCCTTTGACTTTTACGTTTATTCAAAAGGAATATTTTTATACAAAGGTTTTACTAAATGAAAAAAAGGAAAGCTTTTGTCGTACGTATGCGGCGACAACGACTTCTCCGCCTCCATGACCATTATTTGAGTTCCGGCTTCCTCTACAAGCCATACCTTTTTTTTAAAGAAAAATAAATACCATGTTTTACTTTTCTTATATTTTGGTATTGAAAATGGTTTTGAAAGTGTTTTTATTATATCAATGTGTTGTATTGATATCTTGTGATTGAAATATGTAAATGTTATGTTTCCTTTATGCATGTTTTATGTGATACGATTATGTTATGGTTTATGATATGTTTAAACCTGTTCATATGAGGAATGCATTGGAATTAATAAGTGACGGGTGGAGCCCGCTATAGCTCCTTGATGCATCGGCAGGTCTCATTAGACAAACTAGTGTCATGGCACGAGGCCTTGAAAAAATCTTATTTGTGGTCTTGGCACTAGGCCTTGGCTACGTGGTTATGATAGTCTGGCATTATGCATTCCATCATTATGAAAGTTGTTATTGATATTGCATGTGATTATTCAACCAGAAGAATATCCATGTGAAGAAGTAAATGGCATTATCTCATTTTACTTTTTCCATATTATCTTGAAGTTCAAGTTTAAAAGGCTTTTGTTTTAGTTATACATTGCCTTAAATGTTTATTTTTATTGATGAAAGCTTCCGCTATATTGTTATCCTTACTGAGCATCTGAGCTCACCCCTTCCAATGTTTTAATATTTTCCAGGATGTGAAGAAGTATTTTATGAATGAACTACAGGGATAGTAAGAAGATGATATGAGTGTGGACTATGGAGACTTTGTTATTGTAGTTTTTTACTTTATTATGTAATGTAAGACTTATGAATGTATCTAGTGTTTTCAAGGCTAATAAACTAATCCGTCTTTCGAGACTTGATCTTTTGTGATCATGACAATGTTACGAAGTAGTTCACCGACTCCGGGTAACTAGGGTCGGGGCATTGTAGTTGGTATTAGAGGAAGTTTAGTACTAACCTTGTAAGCTATATTTAGATAAACTCTGATTAGATCACATAGCCCGAAGATAGAATTTAAGGATTAGTATAGAATAAGTTCCTATAATTTTGGTATTATAGAGATTTTGTGAGTTTTCCGAGAAATACATCCCTGTCTGGATATGAGTAGGTAGAGGCGGCTCTGGAACAGATGTACCTAGGGGTAAAACCCGAAAATACTGCTTTGAGCTAGACTCGAACGGGAACTGGTTCACAACAACGGGTCTTGCTGCACTCTTGGTTACGACACTCCCGGGGGATATGCTTAGGATAATTTTCATTTTCTTTACAAACCATTATGAAGGGCTTATGAATATATACTTCCTCAAAGAAAACATTTTTGTGATTATGGATTACATCTATAAATAGTTCAATTTATGTTAAGTGTTTTTCAAGTTTTTTATTATGTATTTCGATTCATAAACTAACCTAGTTTATGTCATTTTATAGAAATGTCACCCAGTAGAAGGAATGTGAACTCCATCAATACATATGATCCAAAGAGTAAGAAGGATCATATCTTTCATGGTATTAAGCCAACATTTAGAAGGGAAATAGTCTCCCATTTCTTCTCAACATATGAAGAAATAGTATCATGTGTTAATAAGATAAGTATAGAATTCACTGAGTCTTATGGATTTGAAGGGATGAAAGAGAAGAAAAGGATGGAAGAGAGAATGATGGATAAAGGGGCGAGGGAAAAGAAGAATTTTACAATATGTGATAACTGTGGGAAGAAACACCTTGGAACTTGCCTGAAGGGAATGGTAGTTTGTTATAAGTGTGGAGAAAAAGGACACCAAGTGCGTGAATGCAAGGGTAAGAAAAAGGTTTCAAATGTACAATGCTTCATCTCTAAGGAGTGGGGACACTACACAAACCAATGTCCAAATCATCAGAGTATGCCCAAAATGATGTTATTGGATAACAATCAAGTTATGATACTACCACAGATGAGGAGGAATGATTAGAGTTATTATGTTGTTATTAAATAATTTTATCATTTGAGTGTTGTATCAATGATGTACTGGTTATAATAATTATGGAGTATATAAGGATTGTACTGCAGTACTATTTCATCAAGGACATGAGATTGTGTGGAACGAAGAAAAGTGACTCCACAGCAGGTTAAATTTTTGGAAAATATATGGTTGAGATAAATATAAACCATAATATGGTTCTGATACTAAGATAGTAATTTTGGAATAATACATGATTGATTTGGATAAATTATATTGGATATTCCTAACTTCCTTGAAACTGATTAATGATTTGTATACATTTTTTTGATATAAGGAGTATATCTAGTATTCTATAAGGAATAAGGGATCATGAATGTAATCAATAAGGATTTATGGTAATGCAGTGTGTTTCAGTGTTTTAAAAGAATACATGATGAAGGTGTTCACATGTTGTTACGTGGAAAAAAGGATCTTCATTATGTTTACCTTCCTTATAAAATTTGGATTGTGAGTTAGACAGAAGTATTTTGGATAACTATAAAGGTTGGAATGGATTAAGTTGATCTTTGGATAGTATTGTTTAAGGTTAAAACATTTCTGAAGATTATTTTTGGAATATTATAATACTATAGTTTTAGGAAAAGGACAACCTGCAGGGTGGGGCATAACCCGTCGCGTCGGACAAAGCGGCAGGAATCGAACCCACAACCATAATGCGACAGGCCCTTATTACATACCACTAGCTTAAAGGAAGTCCCTGGTTATTAAAAAATAGTTTTCCTAATATAAATGGTATGTGTTAATATTTTGAACCTTATACAATTAGGATAAATAGAATATTTTTGAGTTCTATTACCTTTTAGAGTGAAAGATGGGTTTGTGGTATAAAAAAATTTAAAGAATGAAATTGTACATGACAAGTATGTATATTCCCTTACGTTCTTAGTAAATATCCTAAATAAATTCATCAACTTTATAAAAGGTAACTTAAAACTAAAACATTGCCGGTTAACTTTTCCAACTGGGGATTCAATGACCGTTTAACCAATCACAAGTTTGTGATTTTCTTATGGTTAACTTTCTCCTAATCCAGTTTTCTACAACTCTCCATCAAAACTTGATGGTTTGTTTTTCTTCCATATCCATATTTTCATATAATCCTAGTATGGGCTATCTCAGGTGACCTTTGTACTTATCTTTCTTTCTTTTAAAGTTATATTTTTATTAACCTTATTTTCGATGTGGGATTTCTGCAAAGGTATTTTCTATTTTCAACCTTTTATTTTCAATGAAAAATATCAAATTGAGAGGATGCAATTTATTGAAGGAGGGTAGAATGTAACACCCTGAGCTTTCATGATACGCTTCTCTTTCGATAATTTAATAGCTTGCATTGTACGCAAGTTCGAGATTCTAACACACCGCGACCAATCAAAGTAGCAGTTATGAATAGTAAAACCCACTTTTTGAAATTATATAAATTTTATATTTCAAAATGGACTTCATTTTTGTATTTATAATATCGAAATTATCCTAAGTTTAATTTTTTGTAATTTTTTGAGAACTTCCTATTTTTTATGAATAGTGAAAAATACTTAAAAGAACTTTTTTAATAAAAATAATTTATAGTGAAAAATTATACTATTGAGTGTTTTAAAAGTATAATTAGAATATATTTTTACCATTTTATCCAATGGTGTTCATTAGAATTAATTTCACTTTGAAATTGGACATAAACAATTGTCAATCTTTTGATTGATATTCTTTCTTAAAACACATTATTTGTTGTGACAGCAGGAATTAATTAGAAAATTAATTAATGAAAATTATATGTTTGGAATTTTGAAAAATAAACATCATTTTTGAATTCAGAATATCAATTATAGCTTAGGGTAAAATTTTGGCACTATTCTGAAAAACTTCAATTTTTGATGAATAGTGAAACCACTAAGTGGTAGTTAAATAACTGATTTTTTCATTTAAATGAAATATTACCACTTCTGTGATTTGATTTTAAAAAATCCGACATACGTGGTTTTCATTAGGAAGTAAAATGTGGTTTAATGGGATTAAAATAATTTTTTGGTGAATAGTAACTTTTAAGTTTAATTAATCGCGATTAAAGTTAATTAGATAAATTTAAGGTAAAAGTGGTATTATAAAAATATGAAATGACCTTTAAACTTGTCCTTCCTATATTTAATGAGTCATGGTCTACCAATACAATCCATGGGTCAACTTTTTGACCCCATGGAGCCACTTTGGTAGGGAAATGACATAAATAACTTTTATTTAAAGTTAAAATAAAAATGTCACAATCAAAAGTTGTTTTACAAAAACAATTTTTAAATGGGGTTATACAAGTCATATTTTTTACTATAAATATTAATTAGAAAGATAAAAAGCTTTCATACATCATGATATTTTTTTATAATTTTTAGACATTAAATAAATTAAATTATTTATGACACCATGATGATGCAGCGATTACCCCATTAATTAACGATTTAAATAAAATGAAAAGATAATTGAAAATACAAGGCTTAAACTTGTAAAAAACCTATTGGATGAGTATATTTCTAACCCTTATCAACTTAGCCTCTAATTATTTAAGTGTGGGACCTTTAAAATCCGAAACTCATTATATAATAAAGTACCATTTCATTACTTTCCAAAAGTGCCCCTCCTCTCCAATTATAAAAGGCCCCCACCACTACCACCTTACTCACACTTTAAAAGCCTTTTGGATCGGCCAAACTCTACCCAAATACTCTCCAAACATCCCTCCCTTACTCCTAGAAGCCTCACTTTGGGCAGAATTCTTCCCAAGGAAGCCTTTGGCTCAAATCAAAAGAGTTGCCCGATTTTAAGGTAATGTCTTCTCTAATGTTGTTTTGTTTTATTTTGCTTCTCCAACCCCTTAAACTCTTTTTATTCATTTATTTTTTTAAAACACCATTATCTAAAATATACTAGGATGTTTTTATGATAAGTATTTGGTTTACACTTACACACACCTTCGTCTAATGGTTAAAGAACATACTATTTCTGTGGGTGGCGAAATACTGCCTCACGAAACGATGATTGTTCAATATTCTTTTAACACCTCTAATGATGGCCATTTTGATGAAAATATTTTCTTATATGATATATATATTATGTTTATGTTTTACTTATGCTTATTTATTTCTCATTTTTGGAATACTTCATGATTTCCATTATGGTTAAACGCGATAATTTCATTTTTGGTAGTGCGGACTACCGCCCCCTCAAAGTGATTTGAATCGTTAATGCAATTTGTGGGATGTATAGAGGATGGAGTAAATGGTATTATACATTATATTATACTGTAATTATATTATACCTTTATATAATTATAACTTCATTCCATTAAATACAAAATAGAAATGAAAGTAGTGTTCATGCGTACGTACGGCTTACCGTCTCCATGAACGGTGCATTTCATTTCTTACCTCTAAATGTTATGTAATATTATAAATGAATGTATATACTGCATATATATGATATCTGTGATATCTACATCATTAATATAATTCTGGAGATAATGGATATTTTACCACATGAACAAAGTGTAATTATAATAAGTTTATTTTTGACTCAAGTACCTAAGATCGACAAAACGACCGTTATTAACTTAAATAATTACATAATGTTCATAACATGGTAATAAGTGATATAAAATAAATAATGAACTTGAAAAAGGTTCTTAAACAGGTATATATTAACTCTAGTTTATTATTCAAGAGGTTAAAGAGAGGTCGAGTGAATTCGGACACGAGGTAAGGGAACTTCTTAACCCAATTTCTATTCTTTGGGTTAATCTCCTACTTTCAAATTATGTCATGATATTATTATGTCCTATCTTGTATTTTTACTTTACTTATGTGTAATTATAGTGAATACACATAATAGATCTATTTTATTTAAAAAAAATATCTTTGTATGGGACTTCGTCTCAATCTCATATTTTGTTTTATACACAACCGTCTTTTATACGGTGTATAAACCCCTTTGACTTTTACATTTATTAAAATGGAATCTTTTTATACGAAGCGTTTACTAAATGAAAAAAGGGATTGTTTTTGTCATACGTATGTGGCGACAATGACTTCTCCGCCGCCGTGACCATTATTTGAGTTTCGGCTTCCTCTGCAAGCCATACCTTTTTTAAAAAAGAAAAATAAATACCATGTTTTACTTTTCTTTTATTTTGGTATTGAAAATGGTTTTGAAAGTGTTTTTATTATATCAATGTGTTTTATTGATATCTTGTGATTGAAATGTGGAAATGTTATGTTTCCTTTATGCATGTTTTATATGATACGATTATGTTATGGTTTATGATATGTTTAAACCTGTTCATATAGATCCTCAATGCATCGGTAGGTCTCATGAGACAAACTAGTGTGTCTTGTCACGAGGCCTTGACAAAATCTTATTTGTGGTCTTGGCAGGAGGCCTTGTCTATGTGGTTATGATAGTCTGGCATTATGCATTCCATCACTATGAAAGTGTTTATTGATATTGCATGTGATTATTCGACCAGTAGAATATTCATGTGAAGAAGTAAATGGCATTATCTCGTTTTACTTTTGCCATATTATGTTGAAGTTCAAGTTTAAAAGGCTTTTGTTTTAGTTATACATTACCTTAAATGTTTATATTTTTTTATGAAAGCTTCTGCTATATTGTTATCCCTACTGAGCATTTGAGCTCACCCCTTTCAATGTTTTAATATTTTCCAGGATGTGAAGAAGTATTTTATGAATGACCTGCAGGGATAGTAAGAAGAGGATATGAGTGTGGACTATGGAGACTTTGTTATTGTAGTTTTTTACTTTATGATGTAATGTAAGACTTATTAATGTATCTAGTGTTTTAAAGGCTACTAAACTAATCGGTCTTTCGAGACTTGATCTTTTGTGATCATACCAATGTTACGAAGTAATGCACCGACTCCGGGTAACTAGGGTCGGGGCGTTACAGTTTCCATTATTGTAGGAAGACCTAGAGCTAAATTTGACCATCAGTCATTGTATCCAATTCTTCTTGGACCACATGCTAGTGGAGATAGAGTTTTTGATGTGGGTATCGAGACTAATTACCATTCTCATACACCTCATATGTCATCACCACCTCAAGTGCATAAGGATTCACCATCGGTGAGTAAAAGATTAGATAGTTCTAAAATGAAATCCTTTTCCTCTACCTTGTTAACTTAATTTGATAATATCATAAGAGATTATAATAAATTGAAATAGTAGATGAGTTCCTCAAAGGAAGAGATCAAGGAACTCAAGTTGAATTATATTTCAAAGGATGATTTTGAAAAATGGGTTGGTATAACGGAAACCCAAACATATTTCAATAAGAATATTTAGATAGCTCATCCTTTATATTATGATATTTATGAGGTATGTGAAAAAGATATTAAGTTGATGAAATATCTAGTAAAAGATATGAAAGACGTTTATACTACCAAATCAAAGTTCAATGATCTTTTGGTGTTAATTGTATCTCAAATATACATGTTCTGAAATCTTCTGATGGTGCAATCTAATAAGTCTCAAAATGTTCTGTAGGGGATTAAGACCTTTAGAATATAAATTAAGTAAATATTTCCCACTTTACAGTAAATCTCTTATGTTCCAATAATTATATTACTATAGAGAATACTGACTCTAGTGTAGGATCTAAAGGGCGTCGAGGTGGTGGCGAGGCATACCAAGGGGCGGTGTGGCAAGGCAAGGCACGGTGAGGGCGCTAAGGCACGACGAGGGCAGCGAGGCACAACTAGGATAGTGAGGGGTAGTGATGGGGCCGGTAGGGCTTCGGGGACTAGGGTTCGGCGGGTGTCAGGGGTGTTGGGGGAGAAGAAGAGTGTCATGGTTATGAAAATATTTAATGGTTTGATGGAGGTTTTTTATAAACTGTCACTAAATAATTTTTGTAAAAAATCATTGGTTTAATTAACCACTACTAAACTATAATTTTAGGGTAGTGTAATATTATTAGAGACTCTAAACAGTATGATTCATCCATGAAAGAGGAAATGAGTTACTTAAATCTCAAAAATACATTGGATTTAGATGAGCTGCTAGATTGAAAGACTGCTTTGGGAAAAAAATGGATTTTCCATTTGAAATAGTTTCTGATGGAAGTAAGTGAAACAAAGAAATATTAGTTGTGAAAAGGACTTCAAAAAAAGGGAGTAATTTACTTTTCCAAAATTTTATCACCATTGGTGAATCATAAAACAATTTAGATAAATCTTATAATTATTTCATCCCATGATATACACTTGTATTAGATAGATGTAAGGACATCTATTTTCATGGGAATTTACAGGAATAAATTTACATAGTTCATCCCAAGGGTTTTTAAGTTCATTGAAAGGAGGAATTGGTTTTTAAGTTGAAATGAAGTCTTTATAGTTTTAATAAAGATAAAATATATTGGAATAGGGAGTTTTACACTTTTATTATTGAATCATGTTTTAGTCAATGTGATTTTGATCACTGTTGTTACAAAAAGTAATGAGACAATGAACCATATATCATATTTTTGTTCAATGTGGATGATATGTTGATTATTTTTTCATTGTTACATTGGATTGAAGAACTAAATAGGTAGCTATAAATAATTTTTGATATGAATAACCTTATAAAATCAAGGAAAATACTAGGGATGATAATCAAGAGGGATAAGAAAGTAGAATATGTGGTTTTATCCTAGAAGAAACACATTAGGATAGTCATATAAAGATTTGGAATGAATGGTTTCAAACATTTATCATCCCCTCTCTTTAAACATAAAAATTTATAAAGAACATGTACCATAAATAGATGGATAAGCTCATAACATTGGAAAGGTTCCATATTCTTTGGATATAGGAATTTTGATGTATGCAATGGTTTTTACTCAAACAAATATTTATTTTTCCGTGGGAGTTTTTAGTCTTTTCATGCTAAATCATGGAAGGAATAATTGGAAAAACCTAAAATAGATATTATAATAATTGAAAGGGTCATCAGATGTAGCTATATGTTTTAGTGGTGATGATCATCTAAAAGGTTTTATAGATTTAGTGAAGACATGGACTCATGAAAAGTTCCATGGGTTTTGTTTTTACATTTGGTGGTACAGTGGTAATTTGGATGTATTGGTTTTAGCCATTTGATACTTTATCTGAAATAGAAGAAGAATATGTTTATACTAATGAAGCATGGAAAGAGTTTATATGGTTGATGCACTCACTTAAAGATCTTGAAAATACATCAAATAGAGAAATGTTATTCTATGATAGTAATAGTACCATCCATCTTTCCTACAAATAAGTGCTTCATGAGAAAACAAAAAACATTGACCGGGAGTATCTCATTATGAATGATATACTGGAAGATAAAGTGTTGGATCTTTTGAAGGATTTATAGAAGAATAATCCTATGGATATTTTTACAAATCAGATAGTCCAAGAAACTCTAAAGAAACATTGTACTTTAGTTTGACTCAGATGATCAGATAGAGTGGAGGACACATGATGCATTTGAAAGAGGTTGATATCAAGTGGATGAAGGAATAATAAATGAATCCTTAATCAATTTCATTGAGGGATATTGTTAGTATTGTGGAAGTTCTTTAGTCTAACCACCCCAAACATATCAAAAAAATATTATTAGATTGGGATCATCGAACATTCTAGAGAGATGTTTTTTTTTGTTGCCCAGTTACAGAGTTGTATGGTAATAAGATCATCGGATATACTTTCATTTGATTGTACAATTGGATAGAGATGACCGTAAATAGGTTCCTTGGTGATTATTCTATTTCATCTGACACTAATGTTTGGATGAATATCATCAAATAGAGATCTCACATATGGCGTTCATCAGGATATGAAACTCAAATAATATTTACTTTAATGGTAATCAATTGTTGGTGGTCACAACTTATGATTAAATAGTATATTTGTTCTTACCTAAGTCAACAAGAAGATGACCATGAGTCATATAGGTTAGTGCAACTAGTTGACCACCAAAATACCTCAATAAAGAGGTGATATCCCATCTCAGATGATTATAATGTTCTGATTGTATTAATAGTTTGAGTTTCTAAATTAATTTTCTGATACCCACGATTTGATAGGAAGTTAGTTAGTGTTTTTTATTATCATATATCTCCTGAAATAAAATATATTTGTAGTGTTCTCTTGAGGATGCAGTCCATTTTTTTAACCAAAAAATCTTTTTTGTCCATTTTTTCTTCTTTTTTTGGTAAGATAGTGGATTTTTTTATGGTGATTAGGTGGGAACTCATCCAAGTTACATTGTATAAGATCGAAGTAGGGGTTGATCAGAAAAACTTCTATCTGTTAACATAGTGAGGCTCTATTTATACACAGTTTGAGGTGATCAGGCGGGAATCTATTTGGTGCACAAGGTTCTTTTTAGGTTTATCCATCGTATCGAATGGATATAGTGATTATAATCTTATTCCTCCGATGAGATCCCCCTCCTTCTTTCTAGTTCCCCATTGATTTTAGGGTTTTTTTGAAGTATTTTTGTTTGGATTCAAGGTACTATGTCACCTCTATTGGTTCCCTCTCTTATTTTTATCTGTTCTTCCCTAATTTTGGTTTTTTTGTTTAGGGATTTAAAACCAATTACAGTGGAACATGGTGTAGTTGGTCAATTACCATGGTGATTTTTTTATCCTAGTTAGAGGATGTCCCAAGATAGCATCCAGGTGTTGTTTTTAAATTTTTCTTAAAAGGTGTGATATCGTGTGAATTTTTTTAATGTTTTTTTTAATTAAATTAAATTACCTATTTCTTTGGTTTTGATTTTTTGGGCTTTCACTGAGCATAGGTCTGGGGATGTGATATGGGACCTTGAGGTAATATTTTATGTGGTTATGGTGTGGCGACGGTGTTTGGTGAGAAATTAGGCACTATTATTATTTGGCTTAAAAGGTTTAACTAATTATAAATGGTTATAATTAATTTCATATGATTCCTTAGTGTGACGTAGGTGCCCAAGAATAAAGGTGGTGATCGGTTGACCAAAAGAGACCTTTGTTGAGGTTAAGAAGTTAGTTGTTAGGTGGTATAAAAATGGAAAGTGGTTTTGATTGAGGTAGGTGGTCTTACATTCTAGCCCTAGGGTTTATATGATTTTCTTATGTAGCATGAGTTGTATGGTAATTCCCCTGGAGTTAAAGAGTCTTTAGTTAATTAAATAAATAAATTTGAATTAAATTGTTAATTTGAATTAAAATGTAAAATCGATTGGACATCATGAATTAATTGAACTAAGTGAAAGGGCCCACATGGGGTCTTCTGCACAGGCTTGATGCCTCAGACACAAAAGGCTGAGGCCTTGTGCCTTGAGATACTATGTGACTTCCATACCTCATGAGGGGGTGACTAGACCTTATGAGACATTGTATCACTTATAGACTCTGTAATATCTTGTCCTTGATGTAAATTTAGTATTCCTTTAAGACAATGACCTCGTAGTATTGGTTGGGGGTAATCTCAACTTTCCCTTAATTGTGATGTAGTCTAGTTGGATAGCCTTATGATGAACTACGCTCAAGTTGGGTGAGTGGACCAACTTAGTTGTACCTTGTAATTGAGTTGGTCCATGATTCATCTCCCTAGAATGATGATTTTGTGACTGACCCCATTTTTCCAAGAGGTGATATTATATGTGATACTATTAGAAACATAACTTTCCTGGGTAAAGGGTTTGGGTCAAAGATACTAGTTGTGACCGATGATCCCAAGAGGGATTCCTCGACTTAAATATTGACCCATAGGATCTAAAGATAAATTCACCCACCTACATACTAACCTATAGAATCATAAGATGTATTTATCTACTTATATGTTGACCAAGAGGACTCCAGTGGTTGCCTCATTCATAGACTAACCTTGAGTGGGTGTGTGTGTTGGGTAGTGATGGTTGTGGGTGTCACCTTAGAATATGAATTAAAGTGTGATCTCAATGGGGATGATATGATGATGATAGACATGTAAATAAGCTAACCGTTGGTTTATTTTAATTTATGCCTTTTCCTTGATGACATGTGATTTCTCAGGATTCTTGGGAATAAATTATTGGTAGGAATAACCTATTGAGATAGATGATACCCTGGGATTCATGATATTTTCAGGATCCAGTCGCATGGTATTCTGGTGTAGGATTCCTAGCCTAACTAGGATCCATTTTATATGGTTGATAAAAGATTAGATTCCTAAAAGTGGTAAATAGGACCTAGAATTTGAGCAATGTAATCATTTGTATATTTAAATAACTAAGATCCCTAGGATTCCTTTGATTTTTTGGGACCACTTAAAATTTTCATGATGCCTGGGAATCAAATGGAGATACCATTTAAACCATTATAAATTCCAAAAAACATTGGGATTAAAATGGTGATATGAGGTACTAGGTGGATTCATATCCCTGACGATGGATGTCGGACATCTCAAGGGTGACTATTGGATCCCCTTGATCAACACATAGGATACACACTAATAATGGGTGGATACAGTAGATTTGGTTTGGATGAGAAGACTGTATATATTGGATACTCAAAATAATGATCATAGGGTCTAAAAGGGTATTCCATTCAAATTCTGCAGTCACCTAGGAATCAGTCATGCTTGGACATATAGGATTTATGTGTTCCTTCCCCCTATTAGGAATTAGATTTCGACCTAACAGTGATGAACACCCATGTTCTACCATAAGGTTCAGACTAAGTGCTCAAGGATGAGGGATTAATGGTGACACAAAAGGGTCTGATACTCATCATAATGGAGACATGTTCGTTGCATCCCTAGAGTATGGATAAAGGTACCCCTGAGGTGATCCTCATGCTAAGAGACATTTCAATATTGGCTGATGTAGTTGTGGTTGATCGAGGTCACAGACCTGAGGATCGATGATGGTTCTTGGGCTTGGAATAGTTTGAATTTATACTCCCTTGGGGTGGTTTGGATACTAGTCTACACAGTCATAATGATGTGCTCAGATAACTTCTAGTATTAGACCGAAGTAGGTATTGTTGGTGGTTTTGTTTATTTTTTATCAGCTGTTTATTTATTTATTCTAATCATATGACCTGAAAATATCATTGTATTGTTGGTATAGTAAGGGACCTTGTTGGTGGTTCCCTACTAATTTAGATAATCATACCCTAATTGGGTCCCCATCTCACTTGAATATCCAAACATCACTCACCGGTTACATGTTAAGTTTGGATTGAGGCATGGGATTAATCTATTGATCTGGTCCATCCCGAATGGGATTTAAGGATCGGGGTGATTTGAGGATTGAGTTTTTTAGTGTATCCTCTCGTATTTTCATCTTAGTCTTTATTTATTTTTGTTAGCCTAATTTTTAAATATGATAAGCCCAGTTTACATTTGATCTTTTATGATTTTATGTATGCTTTTAATTTATTATAGCAGGTTCAATTTATTTAATATTTCAATATATTAAGATAAGAATGGTGTTTCGGTATTTTTTTTATTGTTTTGAACTCCGATTTATGGGGTATAGAATACCAATGTTTCCTCTTTGGAATCCATCTTTAAGTTGGAAACCTCTAGTATTCAGGGAGGTACGTCTTAGGTCATGTAGCGGTCTAGTGCAGTTATTGTTAGGAGTGAATGGGGTTAGGGTATTACAAAGTGGTATCATAGGATTAATTTTTTTTATATTAATATTTGGGACATGGTAGACATGATACATGGGAATGTTTCAGGTTCTATGATGTATATAGCGTCAATGCATCGATAACACTTGTTCCTATAATAATTTTAGTTTAGTATGGGCTTTTATTGTAGTTCATTCTATTTGATGTTATTATTATATACGATTTTCACCCAAAGTGAATCACAAGGATATTTGAGGTTCTTTATTTATTATGAATTTTGGCACTTAACCTATGTGGAAAGAGGTGTATCATGCATCATATTTGGCATTTAGGGTTTACAGGACATACAGAAATGATAGTGTGATTATTATCCCTGAAAACTAAAGCTCAACTATTTAAAGTATCAGCAACTACTTGTACTGAGTTTTCCAATACAAGTACATGGTGGAATTATATAAAGATATACTGACTTGTATATATGGTTTATTCATATGGAAGGTCATATGAGTATGTGGTGGTATATTTTATGATTACAATGGTGGAGTTCCATGTGAATGAGGTACAATGATCCCAGTGGGTCAGTAATGTAAGTTCCTTGATAAGGAACCCCTTGTGGATGGTTGTTATTTATATTTTCATATTTAAAGTGATAGTAACAACCAATATAGTATTTTCTATATAGCTTGGAATGGAATTATACTTAATCAAATCACCAAACTGTGACTCATTATGTACAAATCATCTAGGAAAATGTTGTTGGATAAGGTAATAATGACTAATGAGGTTGTGATTCCTTAGGGAGTTGTCCCATATGTGTATTTTTGGTGAGAATCGATGCCCTTATAAGAATATGAGTTAGAATATAATGAATTTTGTATAAGTGATGCCCTCTAGTTGGCTTTAGAATGTATGCTTCTTTGGGTTTTTAGATGGGAATGGGGTGTTTCCCATGTGATATGGCATCATTAGATATGGTATTTGGGTTAGGTGGGAATACATAGTGACCATAGATACATGACTCGATGCATTAGTGAGTTGGTTCCTAAGGACATGTGGGATTTTGTCCTGTGATAAGGGTTAATCGTGCTTTTTAGCGACTTAGATGAAGAGGCATGGGAAGATTCCTCAGGTTTGGATTAACTCATGGAAGGTGTTATCGAGGTTATGGTTTATAATGGTTATGAATTGGTTTTTATTAAGATTAAGTGCCTTTAGTGTCAATGATTTTGGTATCCAGACTAGATTTTAAGAGTAGGAGCATATGGGTGCCTAACCCTCTTGACTCTATGTGTTATAGCATGTGTGGAGAGTGTGGGTAGACACTCGTGATTTAGAGCGACATTAGAAGACAGCTAAGCATGTGGTTTAACACAGTATAGGTGACGTTCCATATCTTAAATAGGATTGTCTAGGGTGATATGGTTATATGTAATTGGCATGTAAGGGATCATGTTCATAATAGTTAGATGATATACAACTCGTGGAATCATGAGTTGGGTTTTAGTGATCAGGCATAATAGGATTACAAACCCAATAATTTTTTTATTATATTGGGGTAGTGTGTATGTGTGTGTAATGGTTATATATAATTATATTTAGTTTCTAAAATGGTGAATGGATTTGTGGGGGAATAGGATGTTTTGTTCATAGTGTCACGGGAGTTGGTGGCAATAGGAAAAGTACCTCCTTAGTAGAGGATACATTGAAAATTAATTGATTATAGTGGAACAACCAATCTAATTAAATTTTGTTCAAGTGTTTAAAGGATGGAGAGTATGTATTAGGAGGAGGATCACGCATGTGATATAGAATCCCTTATAAATTACACTTGAACTCTATGGGGAAGCCTCGGGGGAATTTTTTCATGTTCTATGTAACTGGATACACCATTCAAATATCACTAGTGGTGTAGTTTTTCATGGTGCCTGGGAGAGCTGGGGATATTCAGACAGATCAACTCTCTCCACGGGATGTGGTCGGAACTCAAAAGAGAGGGAATATTCCTAATTGGCATGGTTTATTCTAGGGTAAGTTTTCATGTTCCTCGGGATGAGGCGTTTCAATAAATAAGAGAGATGGAGTATTTGGACCACTCTCGGCGAACTGCACATTCACTGACCCCCCGAGTGAAGGTGCGGTAGGGGATGACTACTCCTTGGATCTTTTGGAAGCGAGTTAGCATCTAATGGACCTATATAAGAAGAGTAAGATGATTCCTAGTAGAGTGATTCCAATTGGTACTCTCCTACATGGGGGGGGCTAGTGTTGACCAGGTAAATTATCTAATAATTCATGCTCTAGAAACTACAAAACCCCTAATATTTTTGTTTAACTTTTATTGCACATGTGATGGGATTAATGAGCATGGAAAAGGGGGGTTCATGGTGAAACTTGGGAAGAGGAAGTAAAGCCTCAACCCTTGAAGGTGAGAGCATGGGTCCCCCCAGGATTTTGTGTCCACATGCAGCCAATCGTCAGCCGAAATAGCACATGCACCAATGATGGTGACCGTCATGGGAATTCCCTCACCAAGGGGGTTGTCGATGAACATGTCTAACATCCTAAACAGGATATAATACTTTGGTAAATATGTTACCCTTTTTTACCTTTTACTCTCAGGATTTTACATTATTCCACTGACTGGATCATGATTAAATGGTAGTTCAAACTATTCTCAGGCCTTGGCTTATAGTGTCGATGTTCGATTTGACGATGCTAGAGGTCGAGGTGGTGAAGGTGGGTGATTCTCTCCCAAAAAATGGATGGGGAGGCCATGGAAGTTCGACCAACCAAGGAGGTTACACAAGAAGGGTCTATCGAGATCATTCGCCAAATAGAGGGGGTCGATTCGGTTCCCACAATGGGGCTGGCTGAGGGGGCTATAGTGGAGGAGGCTGTTATACAGGTTCAACCATAGGTGACTATTGAAGCTAAACCCTTAATTTATAAGGAAATACTCATTCTAGAAACTAGGGTGATCGAGGATACTACAATAGCCACTTCTATACTAGAGTTTCTATCATCTATGACTGCTAGGTTCGAGGATTTAACAAAGTTGGTTGATATCATGCCTCCTATAGAGGAGGTCAAGCAGTCTGGGAGGATTTATTCTACCTTAGAGGTGCCACAAGATGAGGTGGGGGATCTTGTTGTATATGAGAGGTATGGAAAGGATATGTTCCCACTATTGATGGATTTCATCCCACCTGAGCTCATCCCATCAGATAATCTGGTCATTGAGGTCTTGGTGGTCTTTCCTAGAAGAGCCTATGCCCAAGGACTTCAAGGATTTTGGATCAAATACCATAGAGGAGAACCAAGTTGTTTCTCTCTAGGTATAGAGTTATTTGTGTAATTTCATCACCTATACCCCAATGATTGACCTACCAAACCAGTTTGGATCTCTCTACTATGGTTTAGTCAGCTCGGGGACCGATGGGGTGGACTCTAGAAACCTCCACACACTAGATCAGGACTTCATCGTTGAATGATCATGTGAAAAGTGGCATGATTTTGACCTCACCTATAAAAAACACAAGACTTAGGGAATCAAGGTGCTCCATGTAGTTGATGAGAATATTTTCCATCTGGAAGGATTGGCATAGTATTATGTGGTCGTGGACACTTATTAACCTGAGATCATCTGTCACCAGAGGGCCTAGTTGGCTTCATCTGAGGCTAAGTCAGCGGAGGTGGAATATTTAGTTTTTAATTATTGGGCTAGGGAGGATTGGTCATGGATAAGGGATAAATATGTATGTGTAAAAGCCAAGAAATAGGCATTCGTCCTGGTATAGCAGTAGTAGGCTCTAGAGACTACTCAATAGAGGCTGGATGATCTTGATCACTCGATCATTGGGGTTGAGCCTTGTAGGAACCCTATAAAGGATAGGATATAATATGTGGATAACCCCCCAAAACTATGGTTAATTTTTTTAAATTCCCACATTCTCAAACATGTTTCCTTTATCTCATTTTATCATCACATTTCAACAATACTCCTTAGAAAACCAATGACCAATCCCTAATCACACATGAGTCATGCTCAATGTGAGAAACAAGTGACAACCTTGTGAATTATCAATTATATGATAGTATCAAAAAACCATCAAATTCCCAGGGTTTACATTTTTTGACTTAATGCCATGAGTTTTCAAGACGAGAGGGGTTATGGCTGAAAAGAAGGTTTCTCTGAACATCTAAATTTATTTTACAATGTGCATAAGTTCATGAATTGGGTAACTCCAAGGGAATTGAATTTGACATAAACAAAGGGGAATGGAGAGTATTCATTTTGACGCAAAATATTTGGAACATAATGGGTGTGGAATGATAATAGAGGTAAATTATTGACCCTATATAAAACAAATCATTCATTATCATTATTCCAATAATGGGGACAAACAAATGAGGGATGGATAATGACCATTTATAGAACATGGTACCTATCTCAAAATTTCATCTAAAGTCCTTTGGGGCATGTAACCAGGATTGTAGGTGAGTTGTGGCACAGAACCACGCCATCAGGGGGGACCCATTCGAACACGGAAGAAGAAGAGGATCAAAATATAGGGACATGAAAATCATGGAGATTAAGTGATGGAATGTTTGAATGGATTTCAATACCCTTTGAATTACACCACCATGGATTCGAGAATATTAGGTAATTGTATCAGACTGAACAAAGGTCAAACTCATCTTCGAGGTGGAGCATCATCTCAGATTCCATGTGACAGTAAAAAACATGAACTATGTGGTATATGACTGTCAGGAAAGAAAAGGGATTCTCCAGAAACGGCCTAATATGGTCCACAATTTTACTTTATGCAATGTGGATGATAGACACACAATTTAACATCATGTGGTGTAAAATATTGTCACATGGTTTAATGTCATACAGTAAGGATGATATATCACATTTTTTAACATTGTTTTATTGGGATGTCGTGTCATACTATTTAACATCTTGTGACTATGACATGATCTCGCAGTTTAATGTCCTATGATTGGGAAATATAAACCAGCGTGAATGGTAACCACCCATCCAAAGTGGTGGGAGGAGTATGAGGTTAGCACACCAGAGGTACTCCCTAGAGGGTACCATAAGGAAAATGGGAGATTAGAAGACCATTCACCAAGAAAAATAATATGGCGTGTGTCTTGTATAGTTTAAGGTCATAATTCTTATACCAAAGGAGTGAATCTATCAAGGGGGTATGTATGGAATAGGGGATAGGTAACCCATCATGAAAGGAAGGGATTAGAATGCTTCATGATACATAGAATAACCTATAAACATTTTCCACACATTTTATTGTCATGATGCTTGGACCATGACTCTTAGTTTAAGGTCATAGAGCTTGTACCATAGGGTGAAAATCCCAAAAGGATATGTATAGCATGGAGGGTCATAAAAA
Source organism: Viscum album (assembly GCA_963277665.1). Classification (NCBI taxonomy): domain Eukaryota; kingdom Viridiplantae; phylum Streptophyta; class Magnoliopsida; order Santalales; family Viscaceae; genus Viscum; species Viscum album. The sequence goes on along the minus strand of OY728133.1, from coordinate 1,101,173,724 downwards.
CGATGTGAATTGGGGGCCAAAAAGGCATGACACCACATAACACATTCCTGGGGAGACTATAAAAATGTTTAAAGTCATGATGCTTATACATGGACTCTTAGTTTAAGGTCAAAGAGTTCAGACCAGGGGCTCATAGTTCAAAGACATAGAGTTTAGACCTTGTGATCTTAGTTTCATCTCATAATGCTTGGACCGAAGCACTTATTTTTTTTGTCATAGATTTTAGACCATGGGGGTCATCCTAAAAGGATATGCATAGCTTGGGAAAAACAAACCGATGTGAAAGGAGGACATAAGGGACCCAACACCATGAAAAAGATTCCAAAGAGGATTGGTATACAATTTGAATTCATGGTTCATGGACTTAGGCTCCTATTTTAAGTTCTCATAGGTTTTATTAGGGATTTCCCTAATGTTTTTGGTATGGTCTGAAAGATTAGTGGCCAAACATGAAAATAGGGGCAAGGGCGGCCTTGTTCCTTGTGAAACATAATGAGAAGGATGAAAATAGTTTAAGGTCGTGATTTTGGGTTCTGGTCTCTAATTTTATGGTCATAGATCTTCGACTAATGGAAAAAAATTTAAGGTAATAATTCCTTCAATGGAGTGATTTTTTCTCAAATGAATGCCCACGGCATTGAAAAGACTACCTGACATGAAATGAGGGGTCTAGGAGGAAACCTAATTCCGCACAAAACATCCTTGAGGCAACTTATACATAGTTTAAGGTCATAATTATTAAAACATGTGGGAGGCTCAAACATATCAACGTTGATTAAAGATAACTTCCTCCCAACTTCTTATCCAATGTGATCCATGCTCGGTGTGAGAAACAAGGAGTGATATGGAGTTCTCATTGTTTTCAAGGGGAACACAGCAAGGCGAAAAAGTGGTAGGAAAATTTAGTGAGGGAAATCACAAAATTTGAGACATGGATAGTGAAATGATAATGAAAAATGGATGGTGAACAAATTTTTAACATGTTTGAAACATAGTTCTTATACCTGCAATGGTTTATGAAGGAGCATACAAACACAGGATCGGCTATTCACTGAGTTTGAAATACATGATCCACTATTTGTTGTTGAAGATCCTTTGAGTCATGATCCCAGGGATGTGATTTATCCAGTCTGTTGTGATATCATTACATTAGGGATAATTTTCAGATTATAAGGATGATGATTATCAAAATTTGATAAATCAAGAAGCATATAAGTGGAAGTGGGGAATTTCCTGGAGGAAAAATTAGGTGCTCTCGAAATTATTCCTCCACACACCCAAACACACTGGATGAACATGTGGGTAGGATAAAGTCAATCTTGGACTAAATGGAGAATACCACAAAGTGATTTAATGGAAACTATGGGGTTAATAAGAAATATATGGGAGTCACTACATATCCCATGAGGATGGTAATCAAGCCACATGTAGATTTGGGTACAACATGGCAGGAGATCAACACCGGTGGAGGGATTCACTCTCGAGTGAGGACACTAAATCATCCCATATTAGGATATGAGGAATCCTCATTTTATGTGGATTATTTCTTAATATCCAAAAATTATCATGAAAGGCATACCAATTTCACAAAGGTTAATTTCCTTATCACCATCCCATACTTATCGTATGAGGCATCTGAATTTCATATGTGGTAAAATAGTAGTTTAACCTCAAGTGCTAAAAAAGATTGTTTTTGGTTCATCTTGTATTCATCCAATTAGGAATCTTGGTTTCATACGGGGTAATGTTAATTTCTTTTTTATCATCATCCCTTACATATCGTATGATGAATACCTCATTCATTGCACAGGGTAATGATGTAATTTAACATCGTGCACTAAGGAAGTTGGACTTGGCAGTTTAAAGCCATATAACTTGGACTAGGGAAACTACTAGTTTAAAGTCATAAAGATCATACTATAGGGGTAGTTGTTGGTTTAAGGTCAGATAGATTTGACCAAATTGGGGGAATTATTGTCCTATGGGAGATTTCAGGGAATGAAATAGTGGTGACCCAATGTGTATGGAGGGACAAAGGGACCCTTTTCCACACAAAAAAGTGACTAAAGGTACCCTAGGTCGACCCCATGTTTCTAGGGAAGATAAGAACCTACAATGATTCGATGAGAGGGATAGTACTAGGATGAAATATTTGGGTGTCACAACATATCCCATAAGGATGATAATCAATCTACATGTTGTTCTAGGAAGCAGTGTGGTAGGAGAATGTTGTTATAAGGGGATACCCTCTTGAATAAGCATATTGAATTTTCTCATATTAGGATTTGAGGTATCCTAATTTAACATGGGGTAAGGCTACAATTTAACATCACATGATGCGGATGCTGGTGTGATGGTCATCCCATAAATTTTATATAAGTTGTCCTGGTTTTATATGAGGTAAGTCATCTCACATTAAGAAGAATTAGAGTTTCATATAGGGTAAGGAAATAGTTTAGCATCATGTTATATGTATATTGGTCGTCCTTCTCCCTCAAGCATACCATTATTGTCTTCCTCATGTTGGGACATGAGGTAATCTCAACACACAAATGGACCAAAGAAAATGAATGGGGATTATACCCAAAAAAGAGGACTATGGGAGCATTTCTGAGTGATAGCACCACATATAACAATTAGTTTTTCAGTGAATCTATAGAAATGATTAGAGATATGAATTATATCCGTCACTACGTATAACATGAGGATGGGAATCAAGCCACATTTAGTTCTTGAAATAGGTGTAGTCAAAGTCTTTCAAAAACACAAAGGATGAAAAAAACCAAGTGAATGAGGGGAAAATTCACATAGTTTAGGGTCACAATTCTTGGAACATAGAACCATGTTTTTTATCAATGAACTCTGACCAATTTCAAATAGTTTAAGGAAATAAGTCTTGGACCATGCTGAGGTTCTTTGAGGATGTTCATGTAATTAAAATGAGATAAAACCCTATGTGAATGGATCCAAGGAGTCCCTACACTATATGAAGTGATCCTAAAGACAATTACACACAGTTTAAGGTCATATGGCATGGACCATGGAAAACGTTTAAAATCATGATGCTTGGACTATTGGAAAATAGTTTAAGTCATGATACTTGGACTATTGGAAAACTGTTTAAAGTAAAGATGCTTATATTATGAGAATATTTGTTTTGAGGGTTTTTTATTAGCTAAAAAGAGGAATAAACTGATATAAAATATGGGAATAAAGGCCCATGTACCACACAAATAACTCAGGGAAATCCACACATATTTTATGGTCATATTTTTTCGACCATAAATTGGGACAAGGGGTCGAAGGGTTGATAAATTTTTGGTTGGGCCAAGAGAGATTATGTTTAGGAAACACTATATATCCCATAAGAAATGGAATCAAATCAAAAAAATTTCTAAAGCAAGGCGGGGTGGGGGACCAATTCTAGAAGTGGGGGAAATCCTCTTTAATGTGGGAATCCCATGTTCATGGCATGTGGAAAGGCTATAGTTTAGCATCGTGCGGTGACGATGTTGGTTTTGTTACATCTCATATCATATGAGGCATCCTGATTTTAGGAAGGGTAAGGTTTTTGAAAATATAAAACATAAAACATTTGGCATCCTGGTTGTAAATGGGTTATGACTTTTTTTATCATCCCTTAATTATCGTATGAGGCATCCTTGTTTTATACAGAGTAAGAACACAGTTTAATGTCTTGTTCTGAGGATTTTAGGTTTTGTAGTTTAAAGTCATACAAATCTGACTATAGATCCTACAAACAGTTTAAGTCCATAATGCTTGGACTTAATTAAAATAGTTTAAGGTAATACTATTTGTACCAATTGAAAAAAAATAAGGAGGTATTTCATGGAACATGGTTCTCCTCACATGATGTACTGCTTGAAAAACTTGTCATTGGTGGGAGGTGTCATACTCTCTCTATCCTTGGTGATCAAATAGTATACTCCATTGGAATAAACCTTATGAAAGATGTAAGGTACTTAACATTTGGTATCCAACTTTGTAGGCTTTTTACTGGGTATCATTGTCATTCTGAGAGCCAATACCATGTCACCTGAGAGGAAGGAGCAGTGGTGAAACTTATTATCGAATTCTCAAGCTACCCTATTCAGGTAACTCTCCATGTTATGATATACCTGAGTCTTATTCCACTCTAAGGCTTCCAACTCATTTCCATGGACTTATGCCACTATTTATGGAATATATTGGTCATAGGTAGTTGTTCAAAGCAATAAAAACTAAACCTCTATGGGTATGACTTCCTCTGTTCCATATACTAAGGAGTTCGGGGTCTCCTAGGTGCAATTAAGAGTCATCATATGATAGGACCAAAGGGAATTATGGAGTTTTTTAGTCCAAATCTTCTTGTTCTATCCCTCTATCTTTTCAAAAAATTTAAATAGGGCCTTTTTCAATGCCTCAATCTGTCCATTTTCCTATGCATGATAGTGATAAGTATGGTTGTATTGGATATAGTAATTGGTTTATAATTTATTCAACTTAGATGCCAAAAAGTTGGTACCATTTTTGGTGATAATATCTTGAGTAACTCTACATCGATGGATGATATTGGAGCTCATTAATTTAATCATGGACTAGGCTTTTTCTCCCTTGAGAGGAATCACTTCTTCTCACTTTGATAATAAGTCCATTGTGGTTATAATGAACCTCCATTGGTGCGATGATTCTACCAGCTATGGTCTCACAACATCGACTCCCTATATTGTAATGTTCCAAGTTTACTTAGTGGTATGGAGAATCTCTGAAATTCAATGCAAAATGTTGGAATGTAAATGATATGCATGGAACCTCTAGGTGAACTCAATGTAGTCATGGACCGTGGTAAGCCCTAAGTATCCCAATATCTAAATATAGTGGGAGAGATTAAATATTTCTATATGGGTGTAAAAGGACATAGAATGGACCTCCTACATAACCTAAGGTATCTCATCTCCATGTATGCAATAGAAGATAATTTCATCAAACCCCTGACTATGGAGAGTTTTCTCAAGGTTAGGCCTACTTTGGTGGGTAAACTGCACTACACGCCAACAAAATTGCTCACGCTCGACTCAGTCTAGAAAGAGAATGTTGATTTGGAGATACTCAATGAAGGGAGTTGTATAAATTGGATTTTTATCTATTGTGGTGGGACCTTCAAGTCCTAGAACATAAGTACCAGTGGAAAGTTAGTTAACCAGTTGGCTTCCATCATCCAAATTCATGAGGGTGTTGACCATCTAGTGTGACACATGAATAATTAGATCATCCTGGTCGGGCTCCACAAGAGACACAATTAAACATTCCAAGGTATTGTCTTGGATATATTAAGACCAAGGAATAGGGGTCAACTCCAGTGGAGAAGGGAACTGGACCATCAGCTAACAGGTACACTTCAGAAGGGAGACAAGCTCTTGCTTTCTGATGATATAGTCAACCTTTAACTATTTTATGACAAGAACAAAGTCTCCCTTTATATGAAAATGAGGTACATTAATGTCGAGGTACATATAAAGACCAGTGATGAGTTCCTGACACTCTGACTTGATTTTGGTGTATACTTCAAGTAGCAAGAATGAGTATGAAACTGTGGCCTATATTGGGGTGATAAAGATGATCCCTAGGCCAACCTTGTTGAGCATAGAGTTATTGAGCCTTCTACATTTCAGGATCTAAGAGTAACCATCATAATTAATCTTCCAACATGGTACAACCTGATCCAATGAGATGATATACTCATCTATGAAATCGATATCCAAGGGTAGCTCTTCAATTTTCGGGTGGTAGACTAGGAAATCTTCCAATTTCTGGCCTTTGAAAGCCTTCTTCAGCACAAACTGGGTATCAAAAAGTAAGAGGATTAGCTCCCAACATGTCAAACATCCTATGATCATTGGGTGGTTGAGAATATACTTCAGCGGGTCTACTCATGACACTAACTATATCTCATGATGTTTTAGATAATGTCACAAATTTTTTACTATGAAACCTAGTGCAATAAAACTCTTCTTGATGGGGGGTATCTGGTCTCCATGTTGAGGAGCATGCAATTCAGATAGTATAAAATATTTTCTCTACTCTCATTGTTCTTCTATACTATAAGGATGTCGAGGGATTGTTCTAGGGAGGTAACATAGAGGATGATGGGATTTCTTTAAATAGGCGGCATAGGAACTGGAGGTTATAGAAGATACTGATTGATATACACAAATTTCTTATGGAATTACTCATACCACTGCTAAATGGTTCCCTTCTTCATTATACTTGATAAGGGCTTACACTTTTCGTATATATTTTTAATAAATTAGATTAAGTAGGACAAGTTTCCTTGGAGACCCCGCGGCTCCTAGAGGTTGCTCGAGTGTGGAATCTAATTAATGCTATTGATATTCTCAAGTAGATATTGATGCCTCTGTATCTTATGACAAAATAAAGAAAATACTTAGATGTAACCTGAATAGACACTTCAAGGGGTTCATCTTCAATCATAGTTAATGGAGGAATCTGAACACTTTACCAAGGTCCTTGATATAGTCCTGAACCTGGTGAGATTTGACTACCAAGATGTGCATGTAGAAGTCCACCAACATCTTGAGAATGGGGTTTAAGATGTGGTTCATATCCCACTAATAAGTGGATCCTACATTTTTCAAGTCTAAGGGTGTCAGCTGATGGTAGAAAGTCTCTTGGAGTTCCCCAAAGGTGGTGGTCTCCTCATCCTTAGGATATATCCAAATATTATTGTACCCAGAATATCCATCCATTAAGGAAAAGTCTTGGAACCCTATCCATTCATCAATCAGTACCCTTATCAATTGAAGGGAAAATAATCTTTTGGAAAATAGTGGTTGAGGTCTCAGAAGTCAATATAGACTCTGATATTCCTATTCTTGTTCATAACTAGGATTATGTTGGCTATCCATCTGGGGTACTGGACTTCCATGATGAAGTTTTCTTTGATATCCTTGTCAACTTCAACCTCATCCATAGCACCATGAGAGTTGTGAATCTTTATGGGAGGCATCATGAACCCACGATGACCTTTTAGGAGATCAAGATGATGAACGGGGACCTAAAGGTCTAGACATGGCATCTCATAATAGATCCAGATGATGATTTTGTGGTTCTATTTCAGAAAGTCCACATACTACTATTTCTCCTCTATAATCATGGTTTTACTGATTATATTTGACCTTGGATCATCATCGGTACCAAGGTTCACCTAATTCAACTCATCAATAGTAGTGGATACGCCCTCTTCAAATGTACAAGGGCTTTTTTTTCAAATCCTCTTATTCATCTAAAATAGGATAATGAGTTGAAGGATCTACATATTCTAGGATAGTCGATCTAGGGGAAGCAATGTTACCTTTTCTTTCCAAGATGAAATACTTGTTGAGGGGATCCTATTCTATTGAGATCGTGGTGATGGAAGCTAATGAGAAGATTCTATACAAACTCCAACTGTGAGTTGCATCCTTAATTTCAAAGTAGTGATGATGAGTCGACTTCCATTGAGTCATCCCTACACTATGGAACATGCGTGAGTGCTGAAAATTGGTTTCCATGGGGTGAACCTCTTAGTACTTCAATTGAGTATGGGATTATGGTATCATACATTCCTATTTAGTGAATGAGTATTTGGTAATCTATGGACACTCCCTTTTAGTTATTCCAAAACCATTTTTCTTGGAGATAATTTAACATCCCCCCAGGTTCGGCCTTTTATCTTCTAACAGATGAATCCGGAGAATAAAGATGTCATTCAAGTATTCTTATGGATTGAATTTGGTGGTTTTTAGATCATTAAGTGCATTGATGTTATCAACCCTATTAGTATGAAACATCTTCCAATATTTCGTATAATAATCGACATCTAGAGAGTGTGATTCACATGACTCAAAGGGGATGCATAACCCTATAGTAACCATGTTTGACAATAGAGGGAGTATTTTAGGCACTGGAGATATGAATAATAAAATTTTAATGAAAATAAAGTCAGGTTCTACCCAGAAATGCATTGTATGTGGTATCCTGGGAGACTACCATGAATTCAGTGCTTGATATCAATCCCCCAAATTGGGTCTTCAGCCTAAAATTTCCTCACTGATTATTATGACTCTTATCATAACCCAAAATTGTCTGGTTGGAGGGATTCAGATCATCTTATATTGCTATGAGATTGTTTACAGTCTATTTTGGGGTGCGGTAGATCCTAGAGACAGTATCCACTAAGCAGTGGAACATTCCCATTCCATTGAATTTATTGGTGATATACAATAGACATATGTTTTCCTGCATGATGATTCCCTTATATTTTATAAAAAATTATATTATGGACTAACACTCCTCTTGACCGGAATCCTCAATTTAGTAGGCCTCAGTGGAAGCTACCTCAGCTTCAAACTGGAGGGGGTTATTCAAATCTTCAATAAGAAAATCATGAATTCCATTGGACAAGAAGAGATCTTCAAGGATTTAAATACTCATGGGTAAACCAGTGTAGCAATTCAATGCATCATACTTCCATGAAAGGGTTATATTATTTCCCATGGAGATATCCTCCTTGGTATGGGTGAAATTAATTCTGATAGATGAACTATTGGGGTTCGACTATTGTTGGAAATGTTCATATGCTGACAAGATGGATTTATCTAATCAAATTCCAACTAAAAAATCAACTATTGAGGCATATATTATAAAGTAGGTTGGGAGGAACGTTCCTTCAGAGTCCTATAAAAAAACTTCTACCTAGTCTCAATAGCATGAATAGCCTGGTTTGAGGCACCGAAATGATCATTATGGAGACTCGCTTGTCCTCTTCCCTTCGATGATGTCGGCCAGGGGAACCTAAGGGGTCTGAATCAGATTACCCACCGCTAGGAATGGTGAAGTGTTCTACTAGGTCAATGTAATTCTGAGAGGCATAATCATGCTCATCATCAATGGAGTATTATAGGGTTGGATGTACTTTGGGTGCATCTTCTAACATGGGAGGCATAAATTCACTAAGAGTGCGAGATGGATTTGGAACAATTGGGGGGATCTAATTTTCCTTCCATCATAAAAACATATTCTTCCAATACATGGATGGATAAACTCAGATATGGAGGTACCAATTGAAGGATGCACAAAAATTATAGGAGTTTCATGCTTTCCCAAGCCGACATGGATGAAACCGTGAGTGTGAGTGACTGCCTTATAGGCCAACAAATCGTCATACTTTTACATCAATTGGTTGAGAACCCATTTCCATTCACCATATCCTTCATAGTCACTATTGGGGTTGTAAAATACAGTGGTCACATATTCCAAAATTTCACCCAACTTAACTAATCCATGGCCCACTTGGTCCAGGAGTTAACTTTGAACACAAATAATTCTTTGATGGTGCATCTAAGGATCACGTGGTGTGAGAAATGGTCAGCATGTCCAATGAGTGCAAAATCCTGGGGCCTCTTTCAATCTGGAAGTTACATAATTAACATATCTATGTTATAAATTAAATACCCCAAGATAGTGGAATTATTTGAAGTAATAGGTCTTGTTTCTTCTATTAGGGAAAGTCACCCTCGGATCCCGGCCTTGATGGGGGGTTGGAGCCACATTCTCTCATCAAGGCGGTTGTGCTTGGTGAGGTGGTGCATGAAGGGGCTGTGTAGGGTGAGGTTGTGCCTGATAGGCCTACACTTGGTGAGGATCTTATAGTAAAGGGTTTAATAGATCAAATTTATTAGGTACCTTAGCATACACCGAGGTGGTTGTCTCCACTTTTTCATATCTTCTCATAGGAACTAGAAGAGACAATGGGCGTGACTATGGTCTGGTCTACTACAAGGATTATTCCAGATAGTAATACTTTTTAAAGAACTCAAGAAATACACCTAGGTAATTTAGGGTGATTATTTTAGGGAAATCACTCTTAAAAATCTCCATGCACATTGTAAGAAACTTTTCTTGGGACAACGACATGTCGAGTGAAAATGTGAGGCCTTTCCACCAGGTGAAAAAATTTGTGACTCTATAATTATGAATTTTCCTACACTTTAATAGGTAGTAAGTACTTTTCATGTGTGTGGTGGACTTAAACTAGTAATGGAAATATTATTGAAGATATTCTTATCCATTAATGGACCCTATGGGAAGCAGGTTATACTAAACAAATCTGGGTCCTTCCAGATTAGGATGAAACATCAGAGCTTGGTGGCCTCCAGCAGTTCTGGGGTCCCCAACATAGGTTGAAAACTTAGTGAAAAGTTATCTAGGGGCTACAAGGGGTAAGACATTCCATTAAAAAGGGTGAATCTAATATTTCCAAACTTCAGGTCTATTCAAAAACTTTTCACCCACGTCAGGTAAAACTTCCCCTTTGGTGGGATTTCCACCACTTAGGTTTCAACGGCCTTGAGTTAAGCGGTGAGAAAATATATCACATCATATCAGAATGGGTATCTGGACACTAATTCATTTATAGTATCATCAACTTGAGTCCTGGAATGACAGTAATTTAGAGGTATATAATCACACTACACACATAGATTAGGAGGAGTGGGAAATTCGTACCTCGGTCACTTGCCATATCCCTCGGCTTCTTCCCTGGATAGTTTCTCAAGTCCACTGAGTTCAAACTATGATTTTTTTATAATGATAATAGGACACCCCACTATATGAGATATAGGTTTACTTTGGTAATTTTTTTAATTTGGGCACCACTCGGTAATGAGATCAATGGTTATCCTTTTGTAATCTTCAATATTTTGGATCATGGAGGCTACTATGTGTTCCATTTCTACATTAGGTGAATGTTGAATGATTCATAAGGTTTTACATTCCCATTTATGTTGTCAAGGTATCAAAGGGTAGGTAGTAATGACTCGTTAGGGGATCTCTAATGCCAATTTCTTGTCTCTGCTGATGAGAGGGGACACATGTTGGGAGGTCTTCCTGATACTGCACTTCCCCTTGATGTAGATCTTCCTTTTCATACCCTGTATTGGTGGCTCATTTCTCTGATCCAATAGTGGGTTAGGGATGACCATATTCACTATGGATGTTATAGGGAAGTTTCTTTTGTTAACAGATAGGCCATAATGACGCAAGATAATACTGAAATGGAGAGCATCATATTGTTCCCAGCCACTGATCTGTATATGCGGAGAAGCCTATTCCATGACCTGGTGGAGCACTGTGAGGATATTTACACAATTCTATTAGAGATATTGGTGGTACCATATGAATCAAGGTGAAGAGATACTAGGAGCATAATGATATCAACCTTTTTTCAATACTGGTTGACATCATTGAGGTGTTGGTGGATTCCTGGATAAGTAAGTTGTCAACCACATAGGTGGTGATACATCACAGAGATGATATGGAAAAACACACTACCTAGTACTCAATAAGGAAATTTTGGGTAGAAATTCCTATAGATGAAGGAATCCAGAACACCACTAGCAGCTTATTGGTGACCAAATCCTCCCACAGATCCTCTTTCTTAGAGGAAGGGTCCTACTTCTGATCACCCCAATCTCTGATTAGTGCAGGATGAGACATGGGTTGCAGCACTGATGTGGACATACTCTGAATTATCTCTATTGTTGGAGGTAGTTTCACATGGTTCAGATGGTCATTGCATGCTGGAATGTCCCAGGGATATGGGACCATCTTCAAGACCATGTCCATGTAGGATAGGGTGCTCACCACTACACTATAGGAGAGGGACGTAGTTTCCATCTGCATCACAATAGAATGATCACCATCTGAAGGCATCAACCCATACTCTGAAATCTAGCTAACTTCATGTGTGCAGGTAGAGAGAAGGGAAACTAGAGGTGGTGGATATGGCTCCATTGTGATCCCCTAGAAGGGACCCAGAATGTACTCCACCAACAAGTACCAACAGAGGGATCTCGGCATCCTCTGGACCTCAAATTATAGAATAGTTAGCCTCAAATTTCTAGATTCTACCCAAGACTATGGAAAATAGGGTGAAGGTTTCATCATTGAGTTATTTGTCACCTCGAAATTTGGGAGTTCAATGATTTCATGACTCTTCCCAGGGTTCCGCCTTATGTAATGAGTGTTCTTCCACCTTCCCTAGGATGATTCTTCAAGATATAGTATCTATTTTTCATGGGGAGTGACTCTAAACTTGTTGGTGTTGGATCATGTAGGAAATACACTTTTATTACTATTAGAGTGGGGATTACCTCAACTTTGGTAGGTGTTGGAGTATGGAGGGCCTCCTCTTTGGTTCATGTTGGAGTGGGTAGGACCTCCTATTTGGTTTATAGCGACATGGGGAGGACCTTCATGTTGGTTTTTGGGGGTATCATAGGTAGGACCTCCACACTGTTTATTTATAGGGTAGTCAGGACCTCTACTATGATCGGTGAGAGCATAAGGAGTACCTCTATACTGACTATCGAAGGAGGGAGAGGACCTTCATTGTGGTTGGTAGGGGCATGGGGAGGACCTTTTTGTCCATTGTTGAAGGTTCAAGGAGGACCTATACATTGATTGTTGATGGAACGAAGAGGACCTCCATGTTGAATAATGGTATTATGGGGAGGAACTCCGTACAGAATGGTGGGAATATGGGTAAGACATCTGTACTAAATGAGGGTTGTGTGGGGAGTACCTCTGCATTGATTCTCCTCATCACAGGATGAACTGTAACGACTATTGGTGGTGGCAACAGCTGACAGAATAAATACGAACTTCTTGTGAGGTGGTTGGGGTTTTGAACGAAATCAGAAAAAGGTGGATCCCTATTCATTGGTTGTAGGGTTCTAGAGATACAGACCGAAGGTGGTACGGGACACATGAGCTATGGGATATTCCCCTTATAGAGCAGTGTCCATGCCCTAAAACTGAAGTCAGTGTTCAGTGCTCTGAACTGGGGAAAGTGGAGTGGGTGTGAATCCCACCTACTGAACATCCTATGGTTTGGTCGGTGTTGGAATTGATGAGGCTTGGTGGGAGACCACTTAAGAGGATATTAGGCACTATTCACTGAATGCATGACTTTAATATCCCCTAACTCCTAGGCATATGGGAGTGAGTCATCAGAAAACTCTGTAGAGAGACTCCTGAAGTGGTTATTCATCGGAATGGGGTGAGGTGTCCCCATGTGTGGCCCTAGGGGGTAGCGGGGTAGATGGGAAACCAATGAATCTAGGTCCTAACAGACCATATCTCTTTTTGTAATGACCCCCTCTTACTCATACTGACACATTAGTGTGTCAATCACCCTCCTCTAGAGGATCTTAGAGGGTGATGTGGGGCGTGGTCACCCAATATCTAAAGATAAGGTAGAAGTTGTTTTGGGGGTGTAGTCATGTGGGATTGTTGCATCAAGGTTTCTTTTGTCCTAGCTCCAGTGGGTTCTAGGTTTCTAGATTCAAATGGATTTTTTTATATAAGGAATATTGATTCAGTAATTAGTATCAGTATAGGTATATTGATTCCCAATTCCCCAATGTCATCTTATCATCCTAAAGTGTAGAATGATCCATGTGGACTGAGTCACATTCTGTAGATGCTCAGTGTTAAATTCCCCAATACATAGGTGATCTTTATGTTAGGCCCCCTATTTTCTTGGTGGGACTTGGCATCAAATTTTTTAATTCTATGATATTAAAACCCATTGATGTCCCAAATTCTACTGATACCCATGGTTGATCACAATAGTTTCACATCAGGTTCACCATTTCTATTGGTGAACCCCAATGCCAGTAACGTCTAGACCCAATCCCAAATCTAATCACTTCCAACATTACTAGTCCACATGGTTGAAGGATTATAGATTCATGTTTGTTTCACCATTTTTTTCTGATGCTTTCACAGGGGTCGTTGGTCCATCATTTCTGCTTGGTGGATGATGTGCTATATTTATGTTTCATTATATTCGCACATTCCAAAGGCGGTCATCTTTAATCAATTTCATTAGCAATGTATTCTCCTAGATCTAAATGAGGTGATTGAATGTTTGTTTCTCCTTCTATGGATTCCTCCTTGGAACTCATCACCTAGTCTGAGTCTCCCTCAAAGATTAAGTTATTTTTAGGGAACTCATTCTTGACACCATATTAAAGTGGATGCCAATTAATTACATGGCTTCTATCTCGATGGGGAAGTAACCTTAGGTTATAAGAGTAGTCACATTGGGAACATTTGGGCATGTTTTGATATTGGTAATATTGGTCACATGTAAATTATTTCTCTTGGTAGGTCATGTCAAGTGTGAGAAACCTTAGGCATGGAACCCAAGGCATCTTGTATCAATCACAAAGTAATTAACTCCAAGGTTGTAATTCTTGAAAGGATTTAAACCTCATACATACTTTTTTTATTCGATAGGGTAGGGATTATAGATGGGTCATGAGTTTAATGTCTTGTGGATATGGATTAGGATGTCATTTTGAGATGGATTAAGGCATGATTTTAACATCTTGTGGTGACAGGATGGGCATAGGTTTAACATCTTGTAGGGAATGGATTAGACTAACCTATTGAGATGGATCAGGTGGGGTGTGTCCCATGGAAGGAATATTTTAGACAAAGATTATAGATTAAGACATCTTGTTGAGATGGATCAAGGAATAAGTTTAACGTCTTGTGGATATGGGATGGTCATTGTTTGAATTTCTTGCACGGACAGGATCAAAAATGTCATATTGAGACATATCAGGTGGGGTGTATCCCTAAAAGGGAATATTTCACATCATGATTAAAAATTTAGATGTCTTTTTTAGATGGATTCAGTAGGTTGTATACCTATGAGGGAAGATTTATCACCAAGATATGATGGTTGTCAGGATTGATCCTCAGGGAGGCATCCTATATACCATATTTTAGAGACTGGGATAAAAACCCATGTAGTTTAATGTCATAGTTTAAGCTCATATGATAGGACTGATATATGAATATTAACATCATGTGGTAAGGATACTCATTTCAAAAAAGGATAATAGATTAGGGATGGTGTGGGGATTATGCATGTAAGTTGCACAAGGTGTTTCTAGGAATAAGGATGTTGTGGGTTGGGATTACGCATGGAAGATTCCTATTGCAATAGGATCACTATATAGAAGATCATGTGGGTCTTATGCATGGAATATTCCCTAGTGTGTATATTGGAGAGATATGGTGGCATACCATGTTGATCTTACATGGGTAATAAAATGTTTATCACATAGGGTAAGAGGTGTGGGATCATCCGATTTGAGTCATACACGGGGGATCTTGTGTTCATCACAAAGGGTAAGGCTATAGTTTTACATCATGTGTTGAGGATGTTTTCAAGTAGTTTAACATCATATGACTATGATGTAGAGATAACCAGTTTTACTTCATGCAGTTTGAACATTGGTGTGGCCACTCCCCAAAGGTGACGATGTCAAAGAGGGAGTAAGATTCTTCATAAGGAATCTCCTCCGAGATAAGTGCATAGTTTCCCTTGAAGATTCCACCCCTAGGGATTATGTTACCACCACTCATGGGCCTATGTGTGGGATATTGTTTTTTCCATGCCATATAGAAGTGACCATCAGGCGGCCTGATGTTAGGGTACCTATAAATAGAAGCGACAGTCATTTGGGTACATAATCTTAGAAGTAATTGGTATGATGAAATAAAAATCTTCACTTGGAGTGAAGTGGGTGGACACTTGAGTGCATTTCAATCGTTACCTAGACATTCAGGGTGTTTTTTAACCTGTACTGATTTGGTATGGGATTCTGGGCACTCAGTTTTCATGAAAGGGTTCAGTAGAAAAGAAGCACTATGGAGAGGCCTCAGATAGGTGTGTCACAAAGATTTGGGTTTTATAAAGGTGTTTATCCTAAATACTAGGGGTCTTGTTGAGTTTAGGGGTCTCACAAAGGATCATGTTTCATGAAATATAGTAACCCTACCTCAAGGTAAATTCCCGGTCCCTATGAGTTGGTTTCTGTGAAGGGTAGGTGCCTCACAAAACCCCAAGTACCTCAGGGGGATCTCTTCTTCCACAAAGAGAATATGCCCTCATCGAAGTCATCTCTAATTTTGGTTTAGGTTCTCAAAAACACATGGGAGGATTTTTTGTAAAGGATTGATGCCTCGGGTTATCAATTTATTCTTTTGTTCATGGATTGCTCGAGTGTCACGAACTCATAGCATTTCTCGAAAGTCGAAAGGTCATATACCCTAATATTTTAGACATAATGGGAAATTTATAGGCCTGGTGAATGTGGGGGAGTGGTTTTCATTAATTCTATAGTCTATTGCAAAGCTTTATGATTTTTCTAGTGGTTTGGGCTCAATGAACCTAAATTATATTGTGTAGAGGTTTCCATCAACCCTATGTATGGTCATAAAAGGGAGATCTGTGACTTCGGATGGATAGTGTGTTGAGGTTACTGTCAACCCTCCATGTGGAAAGGACCTTCATGAGCCACACCCATTTAAAATGGTGATTAGAATGATGAATCCAATCCCTTAAGTTTATTTTTTAGCCATTTTTTCCCAGATTTTCTTTGAATCGACAGTTCCTTCCTTAACATATACTTGGACACACGTATTTTAGTGTAAACACTGGTGTTTGGGAATAAGTGGGTTTGGCCGCATCCAACCAAGATGTTTTGTGATCGATGGGATGTGGGAAGTAATGATTGAGAGTCTGGTTCAATGTTTGATGATGAGGACAGCCCCATGGTGGGTAGCATGGTATTAACCACAACTGTGGCTACCCTCATGTGAGAAGGGTCGTGGATGTATAGGATTATTCATTGGATGATTGTTATTTCATTTTGATGATAGAGGTAAAATGAATCCAAATACAATTTAATTATAAGAGAAATTCTACATATAAGTTTAGGTATGTTGTTAGGTGGAGTGGAATGTCGTATTCAGGCTTGGGCTAAACTGAGCTGACCTGAGCATGATCAGGTTAGAGGTACATTGGTGCTCATGGCATTGAAAAGAATGACAGAAGGCATGGATGAATTTGGTTCCATAGTGAAAATCACAATGTGGGTCGGGTTGAGGCTTTAGTGGATATATCGGAATGATCTCGGATTACCTTTGGGAGTAGATGCATCGATATTGGGTAATTGGGGAGCATGTCGGTGGTGTAGCCAATAATTTCTATGACATATCATACATATGAGCTATAAAAGTTCATATTACATGTAATTCGATGCGATGGGATGGGAACAACATCAGGTGAATCATTTTGGATATAACCAACATGTTTTCGGAATTGGATCATGATATTCAAGGTATGGTCAGTGTATTTGGGCATATTTATTTGATATTTAAAACTCATTGGTTTTTTTGGAATGGGGAATCGGGTTTGTTACTAGTGAATGAATAGTTTTATTTTGTATTTTTAGGTGTTTTAACTTGGGAACCATGATGGGAACATAGTTTGAAGGTGATTTTTGTGTTACAATAGGAAATAATAGTGGAGAAGAGAATCAAAGTATAAAAATTTTCCTTTGTGAGATAAATACTATGGTGGGAGAACCGTAGGTCTTATGTTCTATTGTATGATGACATAATCATGTACTGGGATGGGAAAGATCAGGTAAGCATCATCTTGGTGTTTTATAAATTAATTCGGGTGATATCTTAGGGTGATAAGTCTTAAGAACCTTATGTTCGGAGTTACGCTCAAGAAACATTATGAACATTCAAGGATGGAACGTAGCCTTCAAATAGTTAATTTTTGACTAAGCTAAGTTAGGTGATGTATTTGGATTGATATTGAATCTTATCATGTAAAAGAAGTGTTATTTTATGGATTTTATAATTTCTTATGTTCTCATTGACATGAAAATTTCAGAAGGAATTTAATTTTTTTTAGTTTGGTGGATGGGTTGTTTTGGGAACTATGATTTAGAGTTGAATTTTGAGAGTTTTAACATCTTAAAAATATGTTTTTAGACCCTTTATGAGGCTTAGATGGGTCACGTGGGGTTTAGAGGATCCTTGGGATAGGTTAAGTAGCTGTTATAGCTAAAACTACATCAAAACCACGGAATGGCCGATGGGCACCATCGGCTCACTCGAGTGATTTAAATGGGGAATAATTTCATCCCCCACCCTGAGTTTTTTAAGAGGAATCCCCTCCTTCCTCTTTTGTTTATGTTCATGAGAAGGGATATGATCCCCCCTTCTCCTTTCTTCCCATTTTATGCTGGGGTGTTCTAGAGAGAGTTTTATAATGGTTCAAGGCACATGTTCACCTCCATTGGCTTCTGCTATACTTCTTCTATATTCTTCCCAAACTTTGGTTTATGGGTTTAGGTATTTGATACAAATTCCACTAAATCATGGTGGAATTAGTCCATTCTCGTGGGGATTTTTTTTAATCTAGATAGGGAATTCCAAATATGATATCAGAGTGTTTTCATTCATTGATTGGTCAAAGTTTCCATGCCGTGTAAATTTTTCAGATCTTTTATTTTAAATTAAATTTAATTTCCAATAAATTTGGAAT
Source organism: Viscum album (assembly GCA_963277665.1). Taxonomy (NCBI): domain Eukaryota; kingdom Viridiplantae; phylum Streptophyta; class Magnoliopsida; order Santalales; family Viscaceae; genus Viscum; species Viscum album. Next base: position 1,101,155,237 of record OY728133.1, on the reverse strand, counting down.
TTATAATTGGGTATTTCACTTATCATAAGACTATGTATGTGAGATATTCTATAGAGGTGTTGTTGGATTTGGTTATAGCATAGTGATGGCATTCAGTGAGAAATTAGGAATTGTACCTGTTTGGTTAAAATAGTTTATCTAATAATAAATGGTTGTAATTAATTGTTCCTAATGCCTAGGTTTGATGTAGGTTCCTAGGAACATGGTAGGTGACTATAATAACTAAGGCGAGCATGGGTGAGGTCGATTAGTAATATTTCAAGCGGTGTAAAAATGGAAAGGGCATTCGAATGAGGTAGGTGGTCTCATGATCTAGAACTATGGTTTATATGATTTTTTATGTGGTGTGAGTTGAGAGGGATCACCATTAGAGGTGATTATAATTCGAATAATTCATGGAACTAATTATAATTAAATGGTAAATTTGAAGTAAAAAGTGGAATTTATTAAATGCACTGAATGAAATGAACTAGGTGATAGGGCCCATGTGGGGTCTTCTGTACTAGCTTGATTCCTCCACCTATGTACTGGCCCATAGAATCCCAATAGGGATGCCCCCACTTACATGTAATCCCATAGGACCCAAGTGGGGTCCCCGTTGATAGATTGACCCTAATAAAATGTGTGTGATGGGTAGTGATGGTTACAGTTGTCACTTTAGAACCTGAACAAATGTGTAAGGCCAAAAGTGATTATATAGAGATGATAAGTGTGGGAATTTGGCCAGCTATTGTTATATTTTTATTTATGTTTCTTCTTGATAACATGTAATTTCATAGGATACCTCAGATCATCCACTGGTCTTGGCACTTGTATGATTTCCCAGGAAGCCCGGGAATCACTTATTGAGAAGGATGGGACTCTTGGATATCTAGTATGTTTGGGATCTTGACTCATGGTATTTAGGGTAAGGATTCCTAGTTTGACTAGTATCCAGTGTATATGGTTGATACATGAGTGGAGGCCTAGATATGGTGCATATCATCCAGCAACTGAGCTATTTGATTATGTGTATAGAGGAATTAAGGGCATGCCTATAATTCCATTGATATTGATGGGCCATTTTGAATGCTCTATATTCCTAGTATTTTAATAGTGATACCTTTTAGACCATTGTGAATGCTTGACACCTCTAGGATTCTAATGAAGTTATGAGGTTTTGGGTGGGTGTACATTCTAAATAATAAATGTTGGAAATCCTAAGGGTGGTTTTTGGATCCCATCGATTGATGCTAAGGACACCCTTGGCGATTGAGTGGACACACCAGATATGGTTTAGTTGAGGAACCGTGTGATATTGGATACCTATGAGATTTACCAAGGCATCTAGGAGGGTATTCCATTAAATTTTTTGGTTCTCCCATGACTCATTCATTCCAAGAATTATATGGTTGGTTAGATCCTCCCCCTCTTAGGAATCAAACATTGGCTGAATAATGACGAACACCCACGTACTACTGTGGAGTTCAACTTGAGGGATTTATGATAATAGATGTCTAGTGATTCCATAGGGTCTACTACTCCTCATGGAAGAGTCTTGGTCATTGGATACCCAAATTGTGGATAGTGTACCCCATGTGTTGATGCTCATGCTAAGATACATTTTGGAACTTGAAAATGGGGTTATGGTGGTTCGGGGTCTTAGACCTGAAGATCGATGATAGTTATTGGGTTTAGCTCGATTTATATGTATGCACCCTTATAGTGGTTGGGTACTGGTTTGGATAATCATTGTGATGTGGTCAAATAAATTTCTTTATTTGGACAAAGTAGGTATTTTTTGTAGTTTTTCTTATTTTTTCAGTGTTTTATTGATTTATTCTCATCATGTAACAAGCACATATCATTGTATTGTTGGTATAGTCTGGGGTCGTGTTGGTGGTTCCTTACTATGTTAGGTACTCGCACTATACTTAGACTGCCATAATACATGGTTACCCAATTATATCAAACTTGTTTTAGTCTCAAGTTAGGATAAATATTGGGATTACATGGTCATTCTAGAGCATCTTATATGAGATTTAGAGATTGGGATGAGGTTTGACTCACAGTTTGTAGAGGATTCACCTATATTTTTATCTTGGTCCTTATTTATTTTCTTTATTCAATTTTGTATATGTGGTTGTCCTAGAGTTTATTTAATCATGCATGATTTTATGGATACTTTTATTTTATTGTAGCATTTTCATTTCATTTATTCTATATATATATTATTATATGCGTGATGTTTTATTATTTTATTATTATTGTGTACTCTAATTTAGGGATGTATAAATACTACACGGTATGTCCATAGACCATCGATTCAAGTCGATAGCCTATTGAATTCGGGGAGGCACACCTAAGGTCATGTGGCCCAGTTATTTTTTTGAGTGATCTAGGGTGAGGCATTTAATTTTTCTTGTTTTTGACTCCCATGCGTATGTTTTTAAAGAATGAAAAATATTTAAAAATTGCGTACTCTATTTTTTAGAGAACACATCACATAAATTTGACATGTCTTCTATTTGCACACAACAAAATAAATATTAAAAAAATTTCTAGGATTTTACATCAGTATGAGGACATTTTCTATATTTTTTTTATTATTACATGCATGTTTTTGTATTTTAAAACACTGAAAAGGTGTTTTTGATCACTCTAAAAAATTAAATCTTAGATTGATTCATTTTTAGTGATTATATTTTAAAAATATATCAATGGTTATTTTACTATGATTTCATGGAAAACATAGGTCATTTTTTAGTTTTGACCCCCTGACACATGTTCTTAAAAACTTCCAAACCACTAAACACTATTTGTTCAGTCATTTCGAAAACAGCACACAATAGATAAATTTTGTGTCTATTTTTACCCATAAAAAATAATTTAAAGGTATTTTCCCTATTACTTAACATTAATTTGAAGTCATTTTCAATGGTTTTGACTATTATATGTAGGTTTTAGTTTTTTAAAACAATAAAAAGGCATTTTTGGTCATCCTAAGATAATGAAAATTTAAATTAACATTTCATCAATTACTATATTTTAAAAATCAATCAATTATTGTCATCCTGTGATTTCGTGTAAATCTAAGGATCATTTTCAAGATTTATTCTCAATGTAAAACAAAATCATGTATAAAAAATCTACCAATTGTAGATTTTTAATTGAAGAATCCCATTATCTTTATAAGATGATGTCCATCTAAACGAAATATTTATTCATTAAAATATGATTTTGAATTGTAATATAACTTTATGATAAATTATTTTTATTGATATTCAAAAAGAAAAAAAATATAATTTATATTAAAATAACTAAATAATAAATGATATTGTAATTAATATTATGATAATAAGGAAAAAAATTAAAATAATTAAATAGATTAAGTATTGTGAAGAGACAATAGACACATAATATATAGTAAAATTTTATAGATGGGCATTAAAAATATATAAATTCATAAATTAACTAAACTTTTTCATGATCATAGATGAAATAAATAATTTTTACACGCGTTATAACTAAACTAGAAAAACTTAAAAATACGAAGGAACATAGAAAAAAACAGTACCACTTAATTGTGAAATTTATTCACATGGTGAGAAGAAGAAAATATGTTCAAAAACTAATTTTATATAGTTAAACGATATTTGGATCAGATAAGTGAGTTAATAGATGTCTTGTCACAACACCGAATACTCATTTATTATTTTCAAAACCCCTAATACAATGAAACCTCAAATTTTGGAAAAATAGATGAAAATATTCACACCTTTTTCTGTAAAAAATATAGGAGGAAAGAACTTTATGAAATGTTTAATTTGTTTATTGAGTTGAATGATACATTAAAACTTCATAGTAAATATATTTTATAAATGATATCCATAAAAATAAACCATGTACTCATAATTGTTGTAACAAAAACCATCATGAACTGTGTATGTTCATCTCAATACAAGACACTATATTTATGTCATAAAGAAATAAGTGAAAATAATATAGTAATATTTAAAACCATAATAGGATTTCATTTTTAAATAGTAATTCTAATAAAGAAATTTAACTTGAGTCATGAGTTTGTTCCTTAATTTTATCAATTATACTTGAATCTCCTATATTGTGTCACTTATAATCCTTAAAATAATATAAGTTCAACTTGAAATTTATTCACTTGTATTTTTATTATTTTTATATAAGAATCCATTATATCAATATTTTTCCAAAATTATTGAATTGAAAAACATAAAAACAGGAAAAAGTAGTTAGTGTATATAATAACATTGGATAAATGAAGAATAACCTCATTCAAGACAACTTTAGAGCTCTAACTATGAATATGCATCACTCTGAAAACAATATAGGTAGCCTAAAAATAATTAACAATGGGGTTTGGAATATTAAATCTTATATTCACAACTTAATTATCTCAGAAAACTAAAATTTATTATCTCAATAATATATAATAAGAAAGAAATGACAAAATCATGGAGAACCAGTTTTATAAAATCAACAATAGAGGATACATATAACCATCCTAGAAAAAAAGAATTTGATTTTACAAACAAAATAAGAAGTGATGTTACAATATTAAATGGTAAAAAAAGAATATAATACTCACTATATGCATCATATCAATAAAATAAATATATTTTGTTATGTTAGTTTACCTAAAATGAAACTCAGGTGTACTAACCTTCAAAATTTAACTCTATGATGAAAAAATAACCTAACATTTAACTTAATATAACAATCACTAATATAACCTATGTAAAATTACTCATAATTTAGTATTTGACCTAAATCATGCACAGGTATGGATGAGTAGAAAGTAAAATAAAATATGTTATAATAAATTTTTAAAAATAAAGATATAAATGTGTAGAATAAAATATATTAAATTTAAATTTCAATGAATATTTTAAACAAAATTAAACTGAAAAATATTATTGGGAATCAATTAATAAAATAATATAAACAATAATTTCAGCCAGTTTTTTATGTATGCAACATGACACTATAATTGAATCCTAATTTTTTTATAATCTAAATTAATAAGAGAACTTTTATTGATCGTAAATTACATAAAATCTATTGATGGTTATCTCGGTGAATATAAATATTAAAATTCATTGCATAAATTGAGATAGAATAAAAGGAAAAAAATACTATTATATTCTAATAATATAAAAGAAATTTGTATTAAAACATTATATTGAATTCATATAAAATAGTAAAAAAATATTCTAAAAGAATTTCAATGACAAAAAAATTCAATATTTTTTTATGAATCCTCAAGGGTTTGACATGGACATCTTGTTTTCAAATTAAAAAAATTTCTAAAACAATACTTTCATATTAAGTCATGAAAATAACCATTTTAATAAAAGGAATATACAAAATAAAACTATAATTGAAACTCTTATCATGTGGTCAAATGGCATGTTCAATTTCCATTAAACATCATTCAATAAAGAAAAAACAATTTTGAACATCAACATACTATAAAAATGTTTTGTTTACTAATAAATTTTAATTTTTACATAAGTAAACTGCACTTTATATCAAGGAACAACTTCAACCACTACTTGAAGATTTATCTTAGATGTCTCACCTGAAGTATTAATCAATCTATTTAATAATTCCATCCCTCGATGTCACTATCCTAAGTGGTATAGGTGGATGCCTTAGAGGATATGGGAAATAGTTTAACTCTGTCCTATTTTTAAATTAGTTGGAGGGAAATGAGATAGATAATAGGCAACTGGAATATTTAAAAATTAAATCATGAAATATTGTACAATATGAAAAATAGTGAATGGTTTTCAGTAATTGTAATAATGTAACACTATTAAAGTAACAAGTACAACCAAAAATGTTGCATAAAGTGAAATCCATTTCTAAATTAGAAAGAAAAAATAAGCCTCACTATTTCATAATTTTAAGAGCCTATGGAATCAAATAAAATTAGAAGTAATGTATAAGATCTACACAGGGGTTGTCGAAACCTCCTTCACAATATTGTCTATTTTTGGTCACTCCCTCACGGTTTTGGTCATTTGTAGGAATCACTTCCCACCAGGATGGATCACTACCCACCCCCTGTGAACATGTCGTATTATGGGGAGAGGATCATTGGGGATTATATACATTCCCAACACAACTCTAAGACATGATGTGTGACAAGAGACAAGGTGTCACAGAATGACATCCATATATCAGGATATAACACACTGCAGCCAGTAATCCTTGACTTGTATGACTGCACTGCATTCATTTGGGACTCCAAAAATCTCCCCCTAATTTCATTAAATATGAATTAGAGTTTTTCTAACTCTTCTTAAACAAATTGTAGGATCAACTTTGGGGATACAACACCCTTTATCATAATATTGCCTGCTTTGGGTCACTACATCATAGTTTTGTTCTTCCGTAAAGCTCACTACCCACTGGGGTGGCTCACTACCCATCCCACTCCAAAAAATCCTTTTATGGGGAGAGTATCACTGGGGCCTATATACAATTCCCAAAACCACAAAAAAACTGATGTGGGGTAAGGGACAAGGTGTCACGATGTGACACCCATATGCACTACTACAAAATAAGCCTTTAACAGCGCTGGTATTTATCATCGCTATAAAAAATCATAGATAAATGGAATATTTATCAGTGATAAAGAATGAACCGATAAATTTATCTTTTATCATTACCTTTTTTAGCGCAGATAAAATGTACCCTTTATCAGGGATTTTTTTAGCACTGATGAAAAGACCATTTGTTATCACTTTATTTTTAGTATTGATAAATGGTACCCTTTATTAGTGTTATTTTTTTAGTCCTCATAATGGAATCTGTTATTAGCACTTTTTTAGTGTTGATAAAGTTATGAATAAATTAAATTAAGCAATTAAATAAAAAAATAAAAAATGTGCTTGCTAAAAAAATATTACAAAATTTATTAACTAAATAACTATTGATTAAAATGAATAAATTTATTATATTGTATATAAACTATAAATACTAATAAATAGTAATTATTAAATATATATTTATATGAGAAATAAAAATTAAACAAATAAAATTTAAAAATAACTAAACTGAGAAAAATAATAAAAATTTTGTTAATTAGATAATTATTGATAATGTTAATAAATAGTATATGTTAAATATATAGGTATATATGAAAATATATAAATATGATTTATATATTACAAAATATTTATGTCCTTTACATTAAATACTTATATATTTAGAGAATAATCATTTATAATTAAGAATTAATATGAATTAAAAATACAGACTAATTACACAGAGTAATGGACATATAATTGAATGTCATTTGGTTTTTCAATTTACTGTAGATAAAATGTGTGTTATATTGATTTTACATGTATGTAACTAATGAATTTTTATATACAATACAAACAATAAAAACTTGTCCATTTTTTCAATATTGTTAAAGTGTACTTAGTTTTAATTTATTCAATATCACTCATTTTTAACATGCATGTAGTTTAAATTAGATATTTATTAATAATTTTCAAAATATATTTGTAAAAAATATTTAAAAATAAATATACTTATAAATTTAAATTTACTAAATTTATACAGTTAAATATTTATAATTATAAATAAATAAATATTTTTTAAAAGTATTTATATAATTATAAATAAATAATTATATATATTTAAATAATTTTTAAATTTATAATAAGTTTACATAAATAATGAATATATTTACTATATTTATATTTTTATGTATTTATTAAATATATATATAGTAATATAAATATATATAATGATATAAATATTATTTTTAAAAAATACTTATATAAGTATAAATAAATAATTATATATTTAAACAATTATATAATTATAATAAATATATTTAAATAAATAATATATTTATTATATTTATATTTATATATATTTATTAAATATATATTTACAATATATTTTATTTATAATTATAATTATAAATCCTTTTTGAGCTCTTAAGTAATAAGCGCGGATAAAAGGAATCTTCATCATTTCTTTTTTTGAACCATTGATAAAAGTGCTTCGATCTATTTAAAAAACACTAACCAGTTATGAACCCATCATGATATCAGAAGATTTCTGTAGAATCCACCCACTATTGGCGCTCCTCCTTGGTGAATCGAAGATCAAATCAAGGGTCGAATCAAGGCTCAAGCAAATCCAAGGATCAAATCAAGGGTCGAATCAAGGCTCAAGCAAATCCAAGGATCAAATTCAATGCTTGAACGATTTAAGGGTTCAAGGAGTCCACAACTCAAATGTAAGTCTTTCTCTACTTTATCTCGAATGGAAGCCTTTATCTGCTTTCTCTTAGAGAACTCAAGGTGTAAAACATAAATGGTTCTAGCTGTGGTGGAGGCTATTTTGCAACTGTGAGTGTGGTGAGTTATCAATTTTGTATATTTGGCCATGAAGATCATCCATTTTAATTCTTTGAATTTTTAGAGTGTGAAACACCTTTAATGTGATCCTTCCTAGATTTTCTCCTAGACCATATGAACGTCTCCTTCCTTCTTAATTATAGCTATGAATTAATTTAGGGTATTTTTGAACAACTCTTTTATTTATGTGAAAGTGTGGATGAATCATGCATTATTTTTGTTGGATAAATAGTGGAATTAACCATGTGGTAGAAGTCCCATAGTATTTTTTATTATCTATATAATTTTGTTTGTATCAATTTCCATGATGGTGGTTGGGTAGCCTATGATACTTCTTTCAAGAATACTAAACTAACTAGTTATTTTTTGTATTTTTGTTGTATAAACATTAGATGTAGAGTAATGTTTTATAGATCTGTTAATTTTCTGATTCCACTTAGATTTCTGAGTAAAGTAAGGGTATTTTACGTTGAAAATGTGATCTCATGATAATTGTTCCATCTCCGTAGAGGGTAGTGTCTATGGGATATAGGTTTCAATGGTTGGTGTTTTTTCTACCTTGTTTGGGATATATCTTATTGACGTGTACTATTTATTTATGCCAACTTCTTTATAGACCTCCCAAGAATCTCAGGGATGGGTCAATGTGTATTATATGGACTCCCTAGAATCCTTCATATGGGTAGATCTAATGTGAAGACCTCCCTAAAATACTTGGGATGGGTTGGTGTGGTGATATTACATCCCAAGATACTTGAGATGTTTTCAAATATTTTATATACCATTAATTTTAAATCCATTAATTATTTAGGTTACTATATTAATTGTTCCAAAAAAATAAAATGTATGTTATCAAATTCTATATATTAGAAATTATTTTTAGGCATTCATCATTTTAGGTCTACATGAATTGGTTCCACACCTAAGAATCTATGATTACTATCCATGTATATGAAATAACTCTTAATTTATTAAATTTTTTATCAATGTATTTTTATATCTTCTAGTTGATTAAATGAGAGTTTATTTTTCCTTTCTATCATATTTTGGTTTTTTTATTACTCCTTAACTTCTTATATTATATTTTAATTTGTTTAGGAGATTTAATAAATACATGATGTGTGTTGAACAATAGTTATTATTTCAATTCGTTTCTTGAGATTCATCCCCCATCTCTTTTATAGATAACTATCATCCTCATCAATTGTATCTCTCAAACAATTATTATTGAAATTTGTTTATTGAAACTAATCCTTCATCTATGTCATGTTTCCTGTAGTATGATAAGAATTAATGATCCCATTCATGACTACTACTTATATTATTTCAAGCAACATAGGTTCATTTCCACTAGAGATGGAGGATGTGTGTCAAAAAACAAAATGCAATGATAAATGTCTAGAAGATGAGTAGATGAGGATAACAGTTGTCCATAACTTTCACCTTTGAATGAATTCAAAGGATAAAACCTGAAATAGTGGAGTAATTATTTTCTTAAATTCAATTACCCATTTTCTTCAATATACTGAAATTATTTCAAATAATCAAATGTTGTGTCTCCCTTATTAGAATTATCTATAACTTTACCCTTTGATAACGAATATCTTATGATTATTTATTTATTTATTTTAAAAAAATTAATCTTTTATAAACCCAGTTGGATGTATATGAATTGAAAATGGATGATTCTAATCATTTAACAAATGAGTACAAATATGTAATTAAGGATTTCATCAAATTTTCAAGAGAGCAAGTATGCAACCCTTCTCAAAACCTATGTTCGTGTTTATGTTATTTTTATTCCAGAAAAATTAGCCTGAAAGAGTTGGAAGAACAATTTATTTGTTGCAGAAAAGATCATAGCTATAAATTTTGGACTAAACATGGGAAAAAACTAAATGTGGACACTTATTTGGATGATACATAAGTTTATGAATCATTTGATACGAATACCAGTGTAAATGGTGATGGATATCACATGGAATAAATGACAATGGAAATTGAATATGACCTTCATGATTTTCAAAAGTTGTTTGAGGTGTTAAATAGATTTTCTAAAAACCATTGTATACCGGTTGTACTAAATACACAACATTGTTATTTGTATTGAAGTTATATAATTTGAAATATAGAAGTGGATGGAATGACACCAGATTTACAGAACTACTTAGTCTCCTGAATGATATGCTAGAAGAAGAAAATGAACTACCATGATGAACATAATGATGAATGAATGTTATGTTTAATGATAAAGATCTCTAAAAAATATATGATTTTCCAAATTATTTCATATTGTTTTTTAAGGATTTTCAATCACCCATAAATTTCCCTAAGTATGGCAGATATCGATACAAGAAAAATGAATCAAGTCTTTCAAAATTTATATGGTACTTTACTATAATTTAATGTTTTAGAAGACTATATATATGTCAGGAAACCGTGGGAAAATTGACATGGAATGCAGATATATAAATTAAATATGGTAACCTATGTCATCGAGAAGATTCTTCTTAGTAGAAGAAAATTGATTACGAGTATACTAAATTTAGAAATAATAAGAGAAATGTTAATATTTATTTATCTATAGATAGAATAAATCCTTTTGTTGTATAGAGTAGTACTCACATTACATGTCTCATAATGTTGGTAAATTATAACATTCTACCATGGTCATGTATGAACCGTAAATACATTATGTTTTCTCTATTCATATCTAGAAAAATGTAACTCGGTAATGATATTGATGTCTATTTGGATCCATTGATCGAAGATCTAAAATTGACATGGGATTCTCATAGAAGTGAAGAATTCACATTGAGGTCCATGTTGTACTGGAAGATAAATGACTTCCCCGCTTATGTAAATTTATCAAGCTATAGCGTTAAATGAATTTTGGGGAGTCCTATTTTTGAAAAACACACATAATCAGCTCGGTTGAAACATTCCTCAAAGGATGTGATTTTAGAACATTATAAATTTTTACCTTGATGACATAAATAATGATCTTGGAAGACAACATTCGATGGGAATATCAAACAATGTACAGTACCATCTCCAGTAATGGGTGATCAACTGTACAGTAAAGTAAAAGATATTAACACTATTTTTTTCAAAAAAAATCAAAAAACCTTAAAAAATAAGATTAGAAGAATATATTAATTTTATTTAAATTACCATATTAAAATTGTTTTTATGTAATACATTTTATTGATGTCATATATCTAGAAAAAAAAAGTATGTCAAATTGTTATTGTCATGTCAATAAAAGTTTGTGGAAAAATGAAAAATGGAATCACGGCTAGGTTGGACTTTATTAAAATGGGGATAAGGAAAGAGTTGGTACTAGTAAAGGGTAAAAGGTTGAATTTTCTTCCTCCAGTAGATTACACTCTATCTTAACATAAAAAATTCCAATTTTTCCCTTTACTTAATAGTGTAAAAGTTCTATACGGGTATTTATCAAATATCAAGAATTTCATTTCAATGAATAATTTGATGTTACAAGTAATGAAATCACATGACTATCTTGTTTTGATGTAAGATTTAATGATTGTTGGTTTCCATTACAATCTGACTCAAAATGTAAAACATATATTAAACAGACTCTACTTCTTTTTGAAAGCCATATATAGTAAATTTATAGACTCAGTGAAGTTTCCCATCGTAAATAAGGAGGTTGCAGTCATACTGTGGGAATTAGAGATGTTCTTCACACCATAATTCTTTTATATAATGGTCCACCTGATGGTTCACTTGGTTAGAGAGCTTCAACTATGGGGTCCCTTCCATTGTAGATGGTTTTACCTTATTGAATGATACATAAAGATTTTTAAAGGGTATTCCAATAATAAAAGTTGTTCAAAACATTGTATTATTGAATGATATATTGTTGAAGAAACTATTGAATTTTTTACTGAATTCCTATCATATGTTGATAGCATCAGACTCCCAAAGTATAGTCAAGGTGAACACCTTATGGGTGAAGGTATTTTCTGAAGAGATTTTGTAAAATAACCTTGGTAGAGTATGAGAAACCACACCTTTACATTTTACATAATAGTGAATATGTTGATCTATACATTGAATCCCACAAATAAATTCTTAGATATTTGAATCTATCAAGGGTTGAAGGATCGATATAAAATAAACATAATCAACAGTTTTTTTGATGGTTCTTAGATCAAATTTATAAGGATTTATTTAAAAATCTGTATTCAAATTCCAAATGACTTCAAGGGATAACCAGGGGACTGAATGAAAATGTTATATATTACACTAGTTTTGTAATCAATGGTTATAAATTTCATACAAAAGAAAAACATAACTACATTATGATGAAAAATAGTGAGGTTAATCTTCTGGTTGAAGGGATATACATATCTAGTTCCAAGGATAGAAATCAAATTTATGGAAAATATGTCATATTTTGGCATTATCAGTCAAATATATGATTTGGATTATACAACATTTCAAGTGTTGATTTTTTTGTCGCAAATGGGTTGACAATATTAGTGAAATGAAATTTGATGAAATGGGATTCAAGAAGGTAAATTCTACTTTTTAAGGGGGAAAAGACGATTTGTTCATAATGGCATCACAAGTAGTGCAATTATTTTTTGTATCTGATCCAACAAATAAGAATTGCTCGATTGTCCTAATGGCAACTAAAAATGTGTGGTCAAATGAAAATTCAATCAAGGATGACCCTTTCATTGGGAGATAATAATAATTTCAAATCAGTACCAATGTATAAAATGTATTATATATTAGAGAGGATCACAAAGAGGGTATTTGGATTCTCGGGATAGGAACCAAATCGCTAAACCCATTAAAAAATTAAAGAGAGTTCAATGAGAATGTAACAGTGTTTTTTAATATACTATGTTTTTTCTCATAAAATTATATACTATCTATTATATTAACATAATATAAATTAAATGTTTGACTACTCATGTAGACAATGTCTTCTGCACATGATGATGTTACCAATCCCTCAAAATAATAAGCTATAATAAAGTAAACCCTTTGGAAAGATGTAAAGGTAATGTTACTATATAATTTCTCTATTTTACCAAATAATTATATAGTGGAACATTGATTTAATTTTAATTACTACTTGAAAATTTTATATATTTTAGAACATTTATATTCATCTATCATTCCTTTATAAAAACAGTAACAATGTTGTCTCTACTCAATCATAGAGGTAATCTTGATGTTTGTACAGTAAAATCATTGTCCATAAAATTAATGTATTGTTTCATATTTATATTTAATTTATTTCTATTTAGTATTACTTACATAATAATTATTTTCTTATATAGGTGGATTCTTTTGTTTGATTTGGGGTGATATATCCATATTTTATGCCTTTCTGCACCAAAACAACCAAATGCTTCTTCTCCCTCAAAATATTTTCACCCCTACAGTATAACATTTATCACATTAATTCAAGATCTCTCCACTACCTCAGTAGGAAGAGAAAAAATGTTGCCTATACTCAATCATAGAAGTATTCTTGATATTTCATTCACCTCATTCTGATACATGGTGTGACCATTATGACTCCAAGTACTTCTTTCTATTTAAATTTGACATTAATTATAGTAAAAAAAGACAACTTCCACAATCAAAAAAGAGAAAACATATTCATATTTCTTTGATACTATAATATAACAATCAATAAGTCATTTTTGATGTGCAGGAATCAATCATACCTCAATCTAATACATGATGTTCCCAGTATGACTCAATGTGTTCATTATCAGTTTAAAATTGACATTTTTCTTTAAAAAGTATCACTCACTAAAAACTAAGAAAACAAGCTTAGATATTATTTAAAATGTATTCCATTGATTCATAAAAAATTTATGACATGTAGTAATTAGTATCACATCAAATTGAAACCCAATGGGATTTGTATGAGTCAAAGTGCGTGTTTCAAGATTGAAATGGAATTTTAGTAAAAAAGAAAATTGGTGTTCTCAAAACCAAGAAAACAAATTCATGTTGTTTTGATACATTATAAGAATAATCCATAAGTCATATGTGATGTGTAATAATTATTCACACCTTACTATGATTCACGGTGGGACCGGTTTGACTCTCAGTACGTCTTTATTTAAAATTGGAATAAATTTCACTAAAAAGGACAAATAACCGACTCAAATTTGAAGAAAACCATTCATGTTATTTTAATACCTTAGTAAAATTATCCATAAGTTATTTTAGATGTGTAGTAATTAGCCTCACCTCAATCCAATGCATGGTATGACTGATATGACTCCTAGTGTGTCATTTTATATAAAATTGACATCAATTTTAGTAAAAAGGACAACTAATCTACTCAAAACCTAGAAAATGCATTCACATTTTTTAAATGATTTATTAAAACAATCCATCATTAATTTTTTATGTGTATGAATTAGTTGCACTATAATATGATACATGATTTTCCCGGTATGACTCAATGAGTTCGTTATCAATTTAAAATCAACATTTTAGTTCAAAAAGTGTCACTCACTAAAAACTATGAAAAAGTGATTGGATTTTCTTGATAATTAAGGAAATTTATTTATAAGTCATTTTTGACTTGTATTAAATGGTCTCACATAAAATTAACACATGATTTAATTGTTGTGAGTCAAAGTATGTCTTTCAATTTTTAAATGACATTTTTGTAAAAAAGATAAGAGACATACTCAAAACTATGAAAACACAATAATATTGTTTTGATACTTTAGTAAAATGATACATAAGTCATTTTTGATGTTTAGAAATAATATTTAAATCAATATAATGCACGATGTGACTTGTATGTGTAATTCTGTGACCCCATTTGCCCGGAGCCGGTGCATTGTTTAAATACATTAGCATGATACAAATAATCATGTCCCGAAGGATCGATCAGTTTATCAGTATTGGAAAATAATTGCATTCATCAATTTTACATTACAATTCAAAAAATAAACTAAAACATAGATAATATTTTGAAAAAACTTTTATTACCCTAGCTTAACCCTACATATCAATCATAAAACACTTCTTATCATCCTAGGAAAATAAAACATAAGAAAGGAGTGATATCAGATGCTTAGTAAAGATAAACAATATAGTGGAAGCTATTACAATTAATCACAAAATTTTAAGGAAAGGTAAAAAACTAAAACACAATATATTTAAAACAATATCTTCAAAAAAATATGGTAATAAAAAATCATATAATTCCATTTAAATTTTCATATGGATATTATACTAGTCGAATATTCACAAGTAAAATCAATAACTAATCTCATAATGAGGGAATGCATAACTTTAAACATAATATCCAATATTTCAAGGCCTTGTTCCAAGAATATACACAAATATTATATCAATTCCTTGTACCAAGACACTGGTTTGTCTAATTAAACCTACTGATGCATCGAGGGGCTATAGCAGGCTCCGCCCATCTCTTACTAAGTCCAATGCATTCCTCTTATGAAAAGCGTGAAACATAACATAAACATTCGTATTAAAAATAGCATATGAAATGTTAATACTTAAACCATAAACCATTAATGGTATAAACATAGCACGGATGATATCATATATGAATGTTTTATGACTTTATATTACTCATTTATTAACAATTACAAGTTAATGCAACATTTCGGGTAATAATTTCTTTCTTTATCGCATGTGTTTTGACTTGTTATTCTTGATCATATTACTTAGATCATGATAACATGATTTACATATCATATATATTAATAATATAAATATATATAATAGATCGATATATGAAATGAAATACATAGTTCATGGAGATGGTAGGTCGTACGTACGCATGAACGTTGTTTCTATTTTCTTATCATATTGAGTGGAAGTAAGTGAATGAAATATATGTACATAAATATATATATATATATATATATTATTAATTTAGAATTATTATTTCATATATTTCAAACTTATTCTTAATATATATTTTTATAATCACTCTTGGATGGTGAACGTGGAAAATGAATCTCATTGCGTCGTGGAGACGGAAAGTCGTACGTAAGCATGAGTGAAACTATCATTTACTTAATGGTTAAATGGTATGAAATTGGATGGAATATGATTTTTAAAAAAATAATTTCATGTTATATTTATTATTTAAGTCATTTATATTCATCATTATATTCGTTGAAAGAAAGTATAGATGAAAAATAGTTTACACCATATCATGGAGACGGAAAGTCGTACGTACGCACGCATGGTGATATTATTTTTAATAGGATGGGTAAAAGAAGAAATATGGTTTTCCCATAATAATAAAAACATCTCAGAGTATATTATATTCTAGATGTATTATTTTATTTTGGTAACAACTCTGGAAGAGGAAGTAAAAGAAGAAAAGAACTTTGAAACAAGGGATAAAAGATTATCTTTGCTTTAGGTGTCTTATTTTGATTTTCACAAAAGGACTCCTTAAGTGGGTTTTATGACCAAATGGAGGACTCTGGTTTTAATTGAGGGAAGTTGGGAGTGGATTTGGGTAGGGGTTTTTTGAGACAAATGGGTTTATTGGTGTTAATAAAAGAAAAGGAAATGTGCCCTTTTATAAGAGAGGTGAGTGGCAATTTAGGAAAGTCTTGAAATATTAATTTATTATAAATTTATATTAGATTTATAATGGATAAAAAGTGATTTATTTCTAGGATAATATGATTATGGGTCTAAATACTCTCAACCAATAGGTTTTATACAAGTTTACATCATGAATTTAACCTTATCTTTTGGCTTTAACCCTTAGTTAAATAAGTTAACTCTTACCATGTCTACTTGTGTTTTTTACTATACAGTTAATATAGTTACTATAAAATTACAAAAGAACCTCAAGTGGATCATTAATGAAATTTTTAAAAATATCTAGCTTCTTTTTTTAAATCTTTTATTTTTATGACTATTCTATCATTTAATAAAATATTGTTTGTTTTGAAAATTCATTAATGAAAATTTTGACACTATTTAGTAATTGATTTTTTAAAGTCATAAAAATGGTATTCCTTTGAAAAAAAATAATTAACTTATCCCTAAAATATCAATTCTATCCAAAACATTCATTTATGGAATCAAAAATATCATATAAAATTAATTTCAATAATTATAATATCATTTATTTCAATAATTCGTTAATAAGGTAATCACTACATCATCATTGTTTCATAAATAAGTTTATTTATATGATGTTAAAAAATTAAAAATAAAATACCATTATGTAGAAAATATTTTTATATTTATAATTAATATTTATATTCTAAGACAAAATTTAATTATACCAAAATAAAATTCTTTTATTTAGGAGATACATGTTTATGTTATATTTCCCTTTTCTTTAAATTATACATTATAAAAGGTCATTATCACACCCAAGTGGCTCCATGGGGTCCAAAAATCATCTTAAGGATGATTATGGTCATCCTAATATCATCTAACAGGATTATGACACGTGTTAGGGTAGTTGTATATTATTATAATATTATTGTTTTACCCTTATTTACCTGATTTACCCTTTAACCATGGTAAATAAAAATAATTTCTGAAATTACTATTCATATTGTCTAAAAATAAATGGTACCTATTTACACAATTTCAAAATTATGATTCCAAATATGGAGTCCATTTTTATAAATTAAAAACATAAAATTGGTATAAATTAATTTAAAATTAATTCTCATTGTCAAAACCATAAAGCGGTTTTTTAATAAGTAAAACTATCAAAAGATTGACATGCGTTTATGTCAAATTTTGAAGTGAAATTACTTAAAATGTTCAACATTGTATTAAATGATAAAATAATAATACAATTACTCTTTAAACCCAATTAAAATGAAAATATAACTATATAAATAAGTAAGATGAAAATGAAGTTTTGAGTTAAAATGAAATATTTTTCACGATTCATTAAAATATGAATGTTATCAGAAAAACACTAAAAAATTATCCAAACTAAATTTTAATTTCCAAATTCTAAAGAATAATTTCATTTTGTAAAATTTAATATATAAAAGTGTCAAATATTTGATTTCAAAAGGGTTCTCCATTAAAAGGCTGAAAACTGCATTTTTTTAGAAATACTTCTATTATTTGAAAAATTGAATTTTTCCTTATATTATGTCAAAGAAACACATAAGATGAATTTTAAAATTATATAGAATATATAAAATTCAAAATTTGGTTAATAATATTCATAAATTCTCCTTAAACGGATAGTTTGATAGTTCATGGTGTGCTCGAACTTGGGGTTGCATGTAGCGCAATCTATTGAATTATTAAGAAGAAGCACGTCGTGGAAGCTTAGGGTGTTACAGTATGACTAGAAGTGAATCTTCTTATTTAAAATTGACATCATTTTTATTAAAATGAACAATTTACCTACTCAAAACTGAGAAAATGAATTTTAATTGTTTTTATACTTTAAAACAACAATCCATAGATGTGTACGGATCATCTTCACCTCAATCAGATACACAATATGCCCGTTATAACTCAAATATTTTGTTATCATTTTAAAATCGATATTTTAGTTCAAAAAGTGTCACTCAATAAAAACTGATCAAACACACCCATGTTTCCTTGATAATTTAGGAAAATTATTAATAAGTCATTTTTTCTATTTAGGAATTGGTATTATATAAAATAAATACACCAAGTGTTCAGAATGAGTCAAAGTGCGTGTTTCTAGATTAAAATGGAATTTTAGTAAAAAAGACAACTAACATACTCCAAACTAATAAAACGAATTCATATTGTTTTGATACTTTTGGAAAATAATACATAAGTCATCTGAGATGTGTAAAAATCAGTTTCACCTCAATCCAACCCACGGTGTGACCAGTATAACTCAAAATGCATATTTTTATTCAAATTTGACATCAATTTTAGTAAAATAGACAACTGGTCTACTCAAAACCAATAAAATGAATTTATTTATTTTTTTACTTTATAAAAATGATATATAATCCATTTACAATGTGTAGAAATCAGTCTCACCTAAATCGGATACATGATGTTCCGGGTATGACTCAAAGGGTCTGTTATTAGTTTAAAATCGACATTTTAGTTCAAAATGTTTCAACCATTAAAAAATGGTCCAACACAATGCAAATACCCATAATTTTTGTGGATATTTTTTTTCTTAAATACAAGGGAATTTTACGAGTCCGTAAAACTGATGGCGCATGATTCTGAGGCCCAGTGTGCCTAGAATCAATTTCTAAAGTTTTTTTCGGGTACGTTTAGTAAACTTATGAGCGGGTTTTTATAACTTTGGAACCAATGCTCGGAGTTGAAATATAAGGGCACCATTGAACTCACAGTGCCAGTATTCTCTTAAGAAAACATTCACCTCAATGGCAGATGGTTGGAAATAAAAGTTAGTTTTTCTATTTTTGGTGAATGAATTAAATAAAAATTAAGTGTGTGGGTTAATTTTTATTTGTTGGTTAAAACCTCCTCAGGGAAGTTGGACGTGGGACAACCACACCTTAACCTCCTATGAGAGGTTATGGTGGGTGGGGCTCACCCAAATTCAACCTCCTATGTGAGGATTAAATTGGTTGGGACCACCCGAGGTTAAAACCTAGTGAACTCCCCATTAAGTGGGGATAAACCTTTTGAGCTCCCTACTTAATGGTGTAACCCCTCTTTTTAATTTATTATGCCAAAACCTCTTGAATTAATGGTTCAACTCAAATTAAATTATTAAAACATAACTTAATTTATATTGCTCATTCTTTTGTTGGGAGAGGGGTCGGAAGGGCACTTGGAGAATCTTATTCTATCCAACGAAGAACGCTTCACCCAAAGAAGAGAGACCATCGAAAAATGAAGAACACTTCATCTGCCAATGAAAGACATCTTCTTCGTTGATATTAAAACAGAATAAGGGAGGAAGCGCCATCCTTAAATAACATTGACGACGTCATCATTGACTTCTTCATCTTCTTTCTCGACGTCAACGAATCGATGTCGGCATTATCGCACCAACATCGACGATCAACAAACAAAGGTAGGTGTTCAAGCTTGTTAAATTGTTTCATGTTATTCGTTTTTCTTTAAGGATTATGAATTAAAGGTGCATGCTATCACACTAACGCAAAGGGTGGGGGCCGAACAAACACGACATGACCCCTCCACCTTCATTGTAGAATTTGACGCTAAACGCGGCATGAGACTGGAATGAGAGATACTCATCAACAATGATTACGGATCGAAAGACACATCACGGGGAGAGCACGAATTCTTCCATAACGATAATCAGGCCACCGGAACTCGTTCGGTGACCCACAGAAAGATCGTCGGTGGATGGAACCGACGAGCATCACCGTGTGGCGGCGGCGGCGCAACCGCGCCGCCAGAGGTGTAGACCGAGGCCAATGGGATACGGCGGTACAGCGGAGACTGGATTAAGCCCGGTCGTGAAGGAGACCCGCAACTTGAGCCACTGGGTTGCAGAGGAAGGCGCGGAACAACTGCACCGTGCGGTGGAACGAAGGGGCAGGCGGAACCTAGACACGAGGAACACAGGCGGTCTGAGCTGTCAGGTCATCAGAGGAGGCGCGGCACCACCGCACCACGCGGGAGGCTGCTGGCCGCGCTGCCAACCGGGAAAAGCGGGACCCCACCGCTTGGGTCCCGCGTGACGTGGACCGGCGCCACGTGGCGCTAGTTTGACTCCCACCTGAATGGATAAGATGTTCGAGATCCAAGGGAAGCAGCCTCCCACATAGACGCGGCTAGGACGGACCCCACGTGCCACCGGGCTGGATCCAACGGGGCCCGGACCCAACGCGGGCTGGACCCAGCCCAAGTCGGGCCGCCAGCGTGGGTCGGGCCGCCCCCATGGGCCTGGCCACCCTCGCGGGCCAGGCTGCCCCCATAGACCAGGATAGACCCATGGACTGGGTCAAACCCGCAGACTGGGTCGGACCCCAGTCAAGACCCGAGTCGGGTCGGGTCGGTCCGACTGGGCCGACCAGACCCGAACCCGTTTTGTCTTGTTTCCACTCTTTTGCCCATAACATGATCTTTGGGCATCCGATTGAAAAACTATCTACGGCTACATAAACCTTGGATGAAGACGGTTCTTTTATTATACCCCACTCGAGGTTTGGACATAATTGGGGTATGGCTAGGTTGGATCGAACGTAAATCCAACTGGGCCCTTGGAATGGAAATGCCAATAACTCTCAGACCGGGCGACTGATTGACGCACCATCTATCGCATTGAGTTTCTTATGGAAAGAAAGATCTTTTGGATACATCAACTTGGGACTTTGTGGCAGTTGATGTGTCGGCACTTGGCTTGAGTAGCGGAACCTCCTGGAATCGAGCATGCTTTGTGCGGAACCTTGTGGCTGGCAGTGAACTGATGACTGTTCATGGATCCTGTGTCGGTTCGACGGCACTGACGACTATTCCTGGATCTTGTGTGGGTTCGACAGCTTCGATGACTGTTCTTGGATCCTGTGTGGGTTTGAAAGCTCCGTTTACTGTTCCTGGATCCTGTGTGGGTTCGACAGTTCTGATTTTTGTCCCTCAATCTTATGTGGGTTCGACAGAATATATGATTTAGTGGCTACATATAATCATCTCTAACACTCTGCGTGAGTTGTATAGCTATGTGATCTGAGTCAGTGACTTCTATGTTTTCCTCATGATTGAGATGGGTTAATTGATAACTTGGGTATATGTATGGTCATATTACTATGTAATGAAAAACCGTTGATTTCATACTTTGTGGTTTATCCTTGGTGGATTTTGAGAGACCTTGGTGGTATCAGGGTCCCTACTGAGTATTGTTATATTCACCCCTACATTGGCTATGCCCACACCTCATTGTGTTCGATGCAGACAACGGAAAGCGCTGACCGAGGCTGAGTGTACGAGGACTGGATGGTACCCGGACGTGGACCTCACGATGACTCGGTACCTGAAGGAGACAGATAGGTGCAGAGTGCTGACGAGACTATCTATAACTAACCTTCAAGTAGGATCTGTGGTGGATGATCCAGGAGCTTCTCTTCACCTTTCAGCTATTTTTGTCCTTTTCATCTGTACTTGTACTTTACAGTTGGGATTTTATTTTTGGCCCCTTTACTTTTCGTCACTTACTTATTATGTAGTTTTTACTTAGTGTTTTGTTTCTTGCTCGTACTCTGTTGTGTGTGTTTTCATGTTTTAAAGACAATGCCTTCCTAGTTTTGGAATTTACGCCTTTCGTGCTAGTCGCTAGCCCCTGGCCTATGGAAGGCGGGCTTGGGGTAGTCACAACACGGGCCCCGGGGGATGGGTCGTGACAAATTGGTATCAAAGGAGTCAGTTCTACTGTAGAACATAGGATTCTGATCTTTTATGTGATGCAATAGTGTCAAGGGTACTGAGTGTGGATTTCAGTTCAAGGACTCCAGTGTTGGTGTGGTGGCCGACGTATCCATAAACTAGGACCCTATCTTATGATTTCCGACAAAGTTCACGAAAACACTGATTGTGTGTGTGTTTTAAAGAGTTTTCTTTGTGATCTCTTTGAGTCAGCTCACCAAGTATAACTTATTGACCGTGGAACACCTGTTTCTCTTTAGGATGCCTCCCCAAACACAACCATCTAGGGTTCCAGGCTTTGTATAAGATGGCAGTCCATCGAGCGACGAGGCCTCGGTGTAGGTCCCTATTACAGCGGAGGCACCAGTGGTACCACTACCCGTTGGGCCACCGATGCCACCAGCCCCAGCTGCAGACGATGCACGCTGCTTGAGCGCATTGCATGAGTTCCAGGGCTAGAGGTCGCCCTAGTTCTGGGGTGAGACGGACCCACAGGCATCTGAGGATTGGCTGGAGGTTGTGGTGAGAGTCTTCAGACTGGTAGGGACACTAGTCGACCTTATGATGATCCTTTTCGCGAGTATCTATCAGGAAGTAGTAGTCAGATAGTGGATCCTGATACTCCAGGTGCATGACGAGGCAACACTACTTTAGGCAGACTTCGAGAGCCTATTTCGGGTGGAGTTTGTCCCAGCCACCCAACGTGCGGTGTAGATACTGGAGCTACTGCATCTACAGCAGGGTAGCATGTCGGTGGCATAGTACTCAGTGAGGTTCATCGACCTCTCGCACTACTCCATTGATATGGTATGGGACCCATTATTTAGGGCTCAGACCTTCAAGTAGGGGCTCTGGGGAGAGATCAGGGATTCGATGATCTCCCTCAGCATCCCGACGCAGGTAGGGGTGTTGCAGCGAGCCCTCTTAGTGGATATTTTTCTTGCTGAGCAGTCACCATCAGCGAGACCCACCACTGGGAACCATGTAGCAGAGTCTTCTACAGCATCCAGAAGACAGATGTCATATAGGTCCAAGCAGACCAGACCATCCAGTGCACGACCTCAGGACATGGGTTCGATTGTTCAAGGCACACAAGACAGATCCATTCATTCAAGGAATAGGCAGTGTTTCACATGCGGCGGGCTGAGTCACATGGCTCGTGACTATCTGACCATCAATTCGGATGATCAGTAAATAGTTAAGGGACCTCCCAGGCAGAGGAATAGGTTCGATCATAGTGGTCTAAAGGGAATAGGTGGACATGGCAGAGGAGTTGGTCATACAGCTGGCGGTGGACGATGTTATGAGGTGTTATTACCACCACCACCAGGAGGTCCACCCCGACCACAGAGAGAAAGTGGACAGGGGAGAGCCTAGATACAGGCAGCTGAGGCTTACGATCATGGCGCTCTGGAAATGATTCGAGATATGGTTTATGTCTACTCCACCTTATATGCGGTTCTTATAGACACAGGTGCGAGTCACTCTTTCATTGTCACTGCCCTCGTTTAGATCTCATAGATTCTGACGGAGCCGTTGGCTCGATTATTATAGCTAGAGTCTTCTACGGGAGAAAACTGGACGATCACGCACTGGTGACGGTAGTGTGAGCTTACTCTAGGAGGAGAGAGATTTAGATGGGATCTCTTTATAGTGGTGTCGAGGCCTTACGACGTCATATTGGGTATGGACTTGTTATCTACCGTCTATGCTCAGATAGACTCTATTAGGCGCAAAGTGTGGTTTTTCTACAAGTAGTGGACCAGGTTTACCTTCAACTACGAGAAGGGATCCTTTGAATCACATGACAGACTTACTCGGAGGAGGGTGCATTAGATCACTCATCAGTTGGCCTAGCTTACCCTCGAAGCAGTTGATGTGGAGAGTCTGAGCTATCCTGTAGTGGTGGACCAGTACACAGATGTTTTCCCTCATGATGTTCCAAGGAAACCTCCTTGCAGATAGGTGGATTTCTATATTGACTTGTACCCCGAGATGGCACTGATATCTACACCAACATATTGGATGGCTCCCGCAAAGCTTTACGAGCTACGGGTATAGCTAGAGGACTTACAGGGGAAGGGATTCATCTCACCCAGTGTTTCTCCCTGGGTAGGCCCAATTCTATTTGCCAAGAATACGGATGGAAACTTGAGGATTTGTGTCAACTACCATCGCCTAAACCAGGTGATCGTGAAGAAAAAGTACCCACTCCTGAGGATTGATGACCTATTCGATCAGCTGAAGGGAGCATGGTGGTTCTCGAAGATAGACCTCAAATCAGGTTATCACTAGCTCAGAGTTTGAGATGAGGACATGCAGAATATGGCCTTTAGATGTCGATAAGGACACTACGAGTTCTTGGTTATGAATTTCGGCATAACCAATGCCCCAGCACTGTTCATGGGACTCACGAAGAGGATTTTCCAGCTTTACCTTGATCGCTTTGTCGTCGTCTTCATCAATGAAATTCTGATCTACTCAGCTACTAAAGAGGAGCATGCCTACGATTTGCAGGTAGTACTGGACACACTCCGAGAGCACCAGATTTATGGTAAGCTCTCAAAGTGCTAGTTTTGGATCTGAGAGGTTCACTTCTTGGGACACGTCATCTCGGAGGTTGTAGTTGCATTGGATCCAGCTAAGATTGAGGCGGTACTTTCTTGGGAGCCACACAAGAGTGTGACGGAGGTACGAAGTTTCTTGGGTTTGGATGGATATTACCAGAGGTTCGTACCAGACTTCTACAGAGTTGCAGCACCACTATCAACCTTGAAAAAGAAGGGGAAACCCTTTGTGTGGTCGGAGAGATGTCAGCAGAGCTTTCAGGAGCTGAGGCAGAGGCTGACTAGTGCCCCCATCCTAAGGCTTCTAGAGGAGGGAATAGGGTACGTAGTCTACTATGACGCATCAGGGACCGGAATCAGGTGTGTCCTGGTGCAGGAGAGAGAAGTGATCGCTTATGGTTCTCATCATCTGAGACAGCATGAGCAGAACTATGCCACTCATGACTTGGAGTTATCAGTAGTGGTCTTCGCCTTGAAGATGTGGGGGCACAATCTGATGGGCGAGAATTTTACCGTGTACTCTGATCATAAGAGTCTCAGGTATATCTTCTCTTAGAAGGACCTAAACCTGAGACAGCGACGTTGGCTTGAGTTCCTCCAAGAATATGGCTTCTTGATAGTCTATACTCCTGGGAAGGGGAACATTATTGCAGATGCACTCAGCAGGAGGTATAGTATACAACTTCTAGGCAAGGCGACAGAGAAGCTGGCTGCTTTATAGATATCCTTTGTGGATAGAGATGGAGCTGCATTCATTCAGTCTCTTATAGTCCCTCCTCCACTTCTTCAGTGAGTCCAGGAGGCGCAGTGTGGAGACCCTAACTGTGAGACACGACGTGCTCAGATATCCATAGGGCAATCACCTGATGGATTTTCTGAAGGTGGGGAGCATGTCATTCTCTTTAGAGGATGCACTATGGTTCTAGTGTCACTTCAGGAGGAAGAATTGAGGGAGTTCCACACATCCCCTTTAGCGGTACATCCAGAAGCGGTGAATATGTACCAGGACCTTCGATGACAGTACTGGTGGCCGGGTATGAAGAAGGCAGTTGTAGATTTTGTCTCTTGGTTCCTCCCTTATCAGAAAGTGACGGCAGAGCATCAGGTACTAGCAGGCATAGTTAAGCCATTAGAGGTCCCAGAGTGGAAGTGGGATGGGATATCCATGGACATCGTGATAGGACTTCCACGTACATTCAGAGGTCATGACTCGATTTGGGTGATCGTTGACCGACTCACCAAGTCATCCCACTTCCTACCGATCAGAGATTAGGGATCAGTAGAGATCTTGGGCTGCCTCTATGTGCAGGAGATTATTCGGATATATGGAGTACCTTCTTCTATTATATCCGATAGTGTCACACAGTTTACTTCCTAGTTATGGAAGGTGTTTTAGGAGGATTTTGGGACACAGCTTCTTCTGAGCACCACCTTCCATCCTTAGACGGATGTCCATACTGAGCAGATCATTCAGACCCTTGAGGACAAGCTGCATGCTTGTGTCCCCAACTTTGGTCACAGTTGGGATGATCACTTACCTTTGGTGTAGTTTTCATACAACAACAGCTACCACTCCACCATAGGGATGACACCTTTTGAGGCGTTATACGGGCAACCTTGTAGATCACCTTTGTGCTGGACTGACCCTGGGGAGTCAACACTAGTGGTACCAGAGATGGGACGAGCTACCATGGAGAAGGTACAGATCATCCAAGAGCGGATGAAGACTACACAGAGTAGACAGAATTCATATGAAGACATGAGACAAAGACCTCTAGAGTTCGAGGATGATGACCATGTCTTTTTACAGGTCTCACCTCGACGAGGTTTACAGAGATTTCGGTGAGGCGGCAAGTTATCTCCGAGGTTCATCGGACCTTTCCAGGTCCTCAGCAGAGTCAGCTAGCTGTAATACCACTTAGCTCTTCCACCTCAGTTGCAAAGGGTTCATGACATCTTCTATGTATCCCAACTGAGGATATACATGGACGACCATTCTCACATCATTGACCATAGAGATTTGAATGTCGACAATGAGGAGACTTTTACGAATGTTCTAGTGGAGACTGAGAATCGACAAGAATGGGTCCTTCGTGGATGGTTGATACCACTGGTGTGCTTTCGTTGGTAGCACGAGAACCTCTAGGATATCACATGGGAGCGGTAGATTCAGATGCGTGCTCAGTACCCCCATTTGTTCCTTTAGATCGAGTTGTATCTTACGGGGATGTAAAGAACTGAGGTGGGAGAATTTAAAGACCCATAATTTACATGGGAAATTTTTTTTCTTCTTAAATACATGGGAATTTTACGAGTCCACAAAAACTGACGGCGCATGATTCTAAGGCCCGGGGTTCCCGGAATCAATTTCTGAAGTTTTTTGTGGTATGTTCAGTAAACGTACGAGCGGGTGTTTATAACTTTTGAACTATTGCTCGGAATTGAAATCTGAGGGCACCATTAAACTTGCAGCGTTGGTATTTTCTTAAGAATACTTTCACCTCAACAGAAGATGGTCAAAAATAAAATTTAGTTTTTGGGTTTTTGGTGAATGAATTAAATAAAAATTAAGTGTGTGGCTTAATTTTTATTTGTTGGTTAAAACCTCCTCATGGAAGTTGGAGGTGGTACCACCACACCTTAACCACCCATGGAAGGTTATGGTGGTTAGTCCCACTCGAACTCAACCTTCCGTTTGAGGATTAATGTGGTGGGTACCACATAAGGTTAAAACCTCTTGAACTCCCCATTAAGTGGGGAGAAACCTCTTGAGCTTCCCACTTAATGGTGTCAAACCTTTTTTTACTTTATTATTCCAACACCTATTGAATTAATGGTGCAATTAAAATTAAATTGTTAAAACATAATTTAATTTATATTGTCCATTCCTTTGTTGGGAGAAGGGTTGGAAGAGAACTTAAAGAAACTTATTCTCTCCAACGAAGAATGCTCCTCTCAATGAAGAGCGACCGTCGAAGAACAAATAACACTTCATCCGCCAATGACAAACATCTTCTTATTTGATCTTCAACTGGAATAGGGGAGGAAGTTCCATCCTTGAAGAATACTGATGATGTCGTCCCCGACTTCTTCATCTTATTTCCTGATGTCAACGTACCAATATCCTCTTTCTCATAACAACGTAGACGATCAACGAACAAATGTAGGGGTTCAAGCTTGTTAAATTGTTTCATGTTCTTCATTTTTCTTCAAGGATTAAGAATCGAAGCTGCATGCTGTCACCCAAATGCGGAGGGTGTGGGCCAAACAAATACTGCCTGAACCCTCCACCTTCTTTGTGGAATTTGACGTTAAACGCAGAATGATACTGGAATGAGTGAAACTCATCAACAATGATTGCGGATCTAAGGCGACGTCCCGAGGTGAGCGCAACTTCTTCCGGAACGAGAATCAGGCCACCGAAACTCGTCTAGTGAACCACGGAAAGATCTCCGGTGGATGGAACTAACGAGCATCACCGCATGGCGGCGACAGTGAAACCGCGCTTCCAAAGGTGTAGCTCGCGGCCGACAGGATGCGACGGTGCAGCGGTGCCTGGCGCAAGCTTGGCCGCGAAAGAGATCGGTGGCTCGAGCCACTGGTCTTCCGAGAAAGGCGCGGGGAAATTTCACTGTGTGGTGGAACGAAGGGGGGCCATAGCCCTTGGCTGTGGTAGTGCAGTATCAGCTGGCGCAAGGCCGGCCATGAGGAAGACCGACAGTCTGAGCCCTCAGGTCACTAGATGAGGCACGACGCAACCGCGCCGTGCAGGAGGTGGTTGGCCGCTCGGCCAGCCGGGAACAACGGGACCCCACCGCTTGGGTCATGTGTGACGCGGACCGGTTCCACGTGGCACCGATGTGACTCCCACCCAAACGGCTAAGCCGTTCAGGATCCCGGGGGCGAGGCATCCCCCTTGGATGCGGCTAGGGCAGACCCCACGGGCTGTCGTGCCAGACCCAGCGTGGGCTGGACCCAGTGTGGGCCGGACCTAGTGCGGGTCGGGCTTCCCCCGCAGGCTAGGCTGCCCCCAAGAACCGGGTCTCACCCTAGTCTGGACCTGGGTCGGGCCGGGTCGGTCCGACTAGGTCGGACCGGACCCAGACCCATTTTGGCATGTTTCCACTCTTTTGCCCGTAACTTGAGATACGGGCATCCGATTAACGTACCGTCTATGGATATAGAAACCTTGGAGGAAGATAGTTATTTTGGTATACCCCAATAAAGGTTTGGACACAATTAGAGTTAAGATGGGTTGGATCAAACATAAATCCAATCGGGCCCTTGGAACGAAAATGCCAATAACTCTCAGATCGGGCATCTGATTGATTCACCTTTTGTCGCATTGAGTAACTTATCGAAAGATTGATCTTTTGGATACATCAACTTGGGACTTTGTGTTAGTTGATTCATCGACACTTATCTTGAGAAGCGTACCCTCCCAGAATCAAGCATGCTTTGTGCAGAACCCTGTGGCTGGTTCTACACTAACAAATGTTCCTGGATCCTGTGTGGGTTCGACGACACTGAAGACTGTTCCTAGATCTTATGTTAGTTTGACAGCATTGACGACTCTTCCTAGATCATGTCTTGGTTCGACAGCTTCGACGACTGTTCCTGGATCCTGTGTGGGTTCGACAGCTCCGTTTACTGTTCCTGGATCCCGTGTGGGTTTGATAGTTTTGATTTATGTAACTGGATCCTGTGTGGGTTCAACCGAATAGATTATTTAGTGTCTACATATAATCATCTCTAACACTCTACGTGAGGTCTATACCTGTGTGAGCTGAGTTAGTGACTTCTGTGTTTTCGTTATGATTGAGATGGGTTACCTGATAATTTAGGTATATGTATGGGAATACTCCTAAGTAATGGTTATCCATTGATTTCATACTCAGTGGCTTATCCTTGGTGGATTTTGAGAGACCTTGGTGGTCTCAGGGTCCCTAATTAGTATTTTTTATACTCACCCCTTCACAGGTTATGCCCACACCTCATTGTGTTGGATACAGACGACAGACAACACTGATCGAGGCTGAGTGTACGAGGAATGAACGGTACCCAGAGGTGGACCTCACAAAGAGTCGGTACCCGGAGGAGACAAATAGGCACAAAGTACTAAGGAGGCTATCTGTACCTACCCTTCAAGTAGGATCCGTGGTGGACGATCCAGGAGCTGCCCTTCACATTTCAGTTGTTTTTGTCTTTTTTAGTTGTACTTGTACTTTACAGTTGGTCTTGTATTTCCAGCCCCTTAAATTTTCAACACTCACTTGTTATACAATTTTTACTTAGTGTTTTTTCCCAGTTCATACACTATTGTGTGCATTTTCATGTTTTAAATGAAATTCCTCCTCAGTTTAGGGATTTAGGCCTTTGGTGCTAGTCGCCAGCCCCTGGCCTATGGAAGGACGGCTTGGGGTAGTCACGGCACGGGCCTTGGGGGATGGGTCATGAAACACACACATATTTTATTGCAAATTTATGAAAATGATTAATAATTCATTTTATATGTTTAGGAATCCATTTCACATCAAACAGATACACCATGTGATCAGAATGAGTCAAAGTGTGTGTTTCCAGTTTAAAATGACATTTTAGTAAAAAAGACAACTAACATACATAAAACCAAGAAACCTCATTCAGATTGTTTTGATAGTTTATTAAAATAATCCAAAAGTCATTTGAGATGTTTTAGAGTAATCCAAACCTCAATCCAACTCACAGTATGATCGGTATGACTCCAGGTGCATCTTTTTATTTAAATTTGACATCAATTTTAGTAAAAATAACACTTTTTGTTAATTTATTTATTTATATTACTACTAACATAAGAATTATTTTATTATATAGGTGCATTATTTTTCTCAATCAGGGGTGGTTTGTTTTGGAAATAGCATGAGTCGGGGTCAGGATTAAAATACAAAGGAACGTTGATGTTTTTTAATGTATGTAATAATTTGTATTTATATAATTGTATAAACAAATGTTTGTATTGTATATAATATAGTTTTTTTCTTGTATTCATGTTGTAAATTTAATTTCATTTAAATTCTATGTTGTTACTTGTTTTTCTTGATATCTGGCATGTTTCTGGTGTTGTGGTATGATGTTACAGCACAGTGCCCAAGTGCTGCAGTGTTCTATTGCAGCACACTGCAGTATGACCCTTTATCTGTGCTTTTAAATGAAGATTGTAGCATGAAAAAATAAAGGCACTGATAAATGTGTTCCATTATCAGTGACTCTAAATGTGTTGATAGAGGAATCGTTTATCAGTACATTTTTAGCATTGATAAAGGTCCCCTTCGTCAACGCTTTTTTAGTACTAATAAAATACTGGGATTTTAATCTTTCTCAGGTAGTCGTCCATTCTCTCTCCCTAATAAAAATCATTTCAAGATATTCTAAAGGATTATTTTTTAGTAGTGATGTCACATCAGAACACATAGAAGTCGGTATTCCCTGACCAATAATGCTTCACAACATTCATTAGGGACACCAAAACAATGCATCATTTTGGATTGAATGGATAAAAATAAATTCTCTAAAAAAGGTATACAATGAAATAAAATAAAAAACATTAAGATAATTTAAATATCTACCACAAAGTGGAAGTCACCCGCTTCCTCCATAAAAAAATTCAATTTTCTTGTAGTTCATATATCAATGTAGGGATTTCCAATCCAATTTCATAAAAAATTAACTTCAAAAACTAAATTAATATAAAAAATTTAAAAATTTCATAGAATAAAATGAGATTAATCATAATAAAGTTATTTTAATATTTTAAACACCTTAAATCCCTAATTACCCACAAAACCAAAAGTTTCAAAAATTAATCGATTACTCAACAAAAATAAAGATTAAAGAGGGGATTTATTTTTATGCCTTAAATTCATTAAAAACTCCTCCAAAAAACTGCATTAGTACTGGTGGAAATAGAGAATAGTAGTGATGAAAAAATAAATAAAATATTATAGGGGAGTAGATTTGTGCTATGGTGGGGAATAAATCATTTGAGTGTCAGCAAGGCTTCTTCATGAAGAGGGGTGTACTGGGAGATGAGTTGTAAACTAGGGGAAACACTGGGATATAGGATATGTGGGAATAAGGATCTTATTTTTAGTAAATTAAATGTGGTATGGGGGTAAGGAGCGAGAACATAGGATTAAACATGGGGTAGAGGGAAATTTTGGGGTTTCATTTAATTTCTAACCAACCACCTTTTGGTGGTTTCTATTTATTGTAATATCAACCTCCAAATAAAGGTCCCCCTATTCCTCCTATCTCTAAGACTAAAATATATAGTAGTGTATGGATTCCTTGATGATTCCAAATCCTAGTGTTTAAGTATTTTCAAGAGTTATTATGCATAATTGAGTCATTTTTAAAATTATTACAGAAATACATGAGATTTATTAATAAAGGTAAGGGCACAACCAACACTACTATAGATTAACATTTTATTAGTGCTAGAAATAATTATAATCAAAACTCAAAAAAGTGATAATATTTTAAGTTTCCTTAAAATATAGGCAATTTTTTAAGCTATATAAATAGATAACATAAAATCTCCCTTCATAAACATAAAAAAACACAAATAAAAGGTGTCCTTTTTTAGCTGGTATTTTAGTATTGATGAAGGGTTATTTTATCAGAACTACAATTAGCATTGATAAAATCAACAGTTGCATCAATGATCTAAACAATTTATTAGAAATTGCCACAACATTATAATTACAAACATTTCAAACAATTCAATACAGTTATAGTATAATTCACAATTTAATTTCAAATAAGTTTACATTATAAACACTTCAATAGATTAAAATTATAGTTCTATTTATAATTTATTACAAACATTACATTTTCCAAAAAAAATTAAAAAATAGCATGGTGGATATATGAAAACCCTGTATTTCATACAAATTTATTCATGATTTTTTACATAAATATTCACTTAATAAAACTCATAATATTGATAGGGTTAGTGTATTTTGGATATCTGGTGTAGAACATAACATTATAAAATAGGTATACAACAACTTTATTGAAAACTTCCTTAGCAAGATCTTAAATATTTACCGCTCTTCTAAAACTGAATGGGATTACCTAGGGACATACATAATAATATGGTGAGTTATAAATCCCAGTAATAGAATTAAAAATTTATGGAACATGGTAAAGAAATACATGTGTTTCTAGAGGCATGACAATATAACATAAGAGGTGATAATCATAATCATTTACAATGAGGCATGGTATAATATGACACCATAAAGGCTATATGGGAATGTGACAACAACATTAAACATGAAATTAAGGTCAAACACCAAGACATAATATCATAGTTTTCTTAGGATAATCTCTCATTCACATTATATGGAATATAATGAGATTAAAACATTACCTAATTCAACATTTTTCTATTTGGGTGCACTGATCATAATCATATCATATAAAATCATAAGTGTATCATGTAGATCATATAAATTAGAACATATTTTATAAAATTTAATACAATGATTAAGGAATGTGGGTAACATAAATGGAAGTACCTAATCAATGAAATATAGGAACAACAATGTGAATACTCCTAACTGTAAACGGGTATGGGTATATATTTCAAAAAAAATTGGCATAGAAAATCATAGTAAAATTTTGGCCGTATAATGGCGTTAACTAATGAATCTTGAGGGATTAATGAGAGTGAAATGAGTCTATCATAAATTTTTAATCATAAGGAAAGTAATAGGTTTGTGTAATATTGTAATAAAAAACTAAAAATTGGGAATTAAAATGCATAATACAAAAAGGGTTCTTGAATAAAAGTTTGGTTTGGAAAAATCATAGGATGATTTTGGCAGCATAACAGGGGTACATAATGAATCACAAAATAGGTAAAGTAAGAGTAAGTATGTGATCCAAGTTTTTTAAGAGAAGACAAAGGGTACATTGGGTGGATTTATATACGAAAGGAGAGGGGAGTTCTTCATTATTTCCAAAACATAGGATTCAGACTCTATACAATAAAGATATAATAACTACAAACCATAACATTTTTTCCCATGGTTTACAAAATATAGGAGTGGTTATAATTATTTTATAATCTCATTAATCTATCACAAAAAATATTACCATTGTAGATGTGTAAGTGAGTCATGTTTACAAAGAATTGATATTAAAACCATAAAATATAATATAGGTTTTGGAGGATTCCTAAAGGATTTATAATCAAATAACCAAAAAACACATTATTTTAAATTCTAAATATATATTTTATCATGTTTACCTTTTATGGAATATATTTTCTCACTTTTGAGTCATTATGAAGTCATAATGCATACCATATATTTAAACAATATTTATTTTTTACTCAAAAATTCCACCATCTCTGAAAATTATGAAAAATTCACCATTGGATAATTTAGACCTGATTTATCCAAAAATAAAATTTATTTTATCTAATTAACTATATAAATAATTTAATTTATATTTTTAATTTAAATTCCCCATTTATTGAAAAACACAAGTTTTTTTAACAATAACAGTTTTCGGTCTCTTATAAAAATTATTTTTGACTTCATAAAATTATATTATCAACTATACTTAATATATATTTTTTAATAGTTATGTTTTATTAAAATTTAATTTATTTTGATAATTCATAAATTCTTCAAAATTAATTTCTTAATTGAAATTTTTTATTACCCAAAAATACAATTCGATATTTTTTGTATTGAAATATAATGTTTGTCAAACTCATTATTTAATCATTTATAAAGTAAATTAAATAAATAATAAATATAAAATTTATTTAATATAAAATAAAATATAAATATTCATGATAATAGTTTTGAGATTCATATGCCTTTATTACATTAGTTGAATACCTAAGGTTGAGGTGTGCAACCGTGGTATTTTCTTAGGGTGGTATGACAGACATGTTTTGGGTCATGATATCGATGATCTTGAACTTCTCTCATAAATGGTTTCACTCATGAATTATTTTTTAAAATCTAGGATTGATTTTGGACAAGGTAAAATCTCCTAGATGTTATCTCCCTTGGAATATCGAATAAATGGGCTTCATAAGGAACGATCCTACTGGTTTATACCATCACTTCCTTTGTATGTTTCAATTTAAATTGTCATAACCCTTAAAATATACTAATCATATGATCATTTTTCAATGACTATATCATCAATTTTTATGATTATTAATTGTATTTTAAATATTATAGGATATAATATCTCCAAAAAAATAAATAATTGTATGTCTTTTATATAGCTTAATTACTTAATAAGGCATTTAATTTAACTACAACAATAATTTTATTTTAGAATTTTGGGTCATTAAATTATTCAAACCTATAAAAATTTCACCCTAAAAAGTTTTGTCTCCTAAACTAGAATATGTTAGGATACTTTTATTTCATTTCCTCATTTTTTTCCCAAGGTACTTCCTCAAACTTGTGGTTCTGCCACAATAATTTTCCCTAGTGTGTTGTCTTGTTTCATAG
Organism: Viscum album; assembly: GCA_963277665.1. Classification (NCBI taxonomy): domain Eukaryota; kingdom Viridiplantae; phylum Streptophyta; class Magnoliopsida; order Santalales; family Viscaceae; genus Viscum; species Viscum album. Next base: position 1,101,119,393 of record OY728133.1, on the reverse strand, counting down.
AAATTTGTATCTCTAATTTATGATCATCATTGGTTACTCATTGTATGAATTATAATTATCTAATGGTACCACCATTTTATTTTATACATATGAGTGGTCTAGTATTTACTTTTTTATCATATCTTGGATAAGATTAGGTTCCATCAGCTTCCACTCTCTAACTTCATCTCAGCATGTCATATTCTGACACCTCTTCCAACATAGATCCTCCAAAGGTTTCATTTTAATGCTTTAATGTAAATTGTTGTTATATGAGAAATCTATTAGTGGAATGTGTTGATACCAACATCTATAGAAATCCATTGAACATGATCTCAACATAAATTATAGAGTTTGAAAGGATTTTTCATATAGACCATCCATTTGAGGGTTATAATAAGTATTGAATCTCATTTCTATAATCAATTATTCTTAAAGTCTCATATAAAATATCAGGGTAAACATTTGATCATGATCTGATACAATAGAGAGTTAAAATCCATGCAATATTACCAATTCTATAATGTATATCTTATAGAGTTTGTCAAGAGATAAATAATCCATGATAGTAATAAAAGGTGTTGACTTTTTATAGTGACTGACTACCACCCAAATTAGGTTATTACATTAAGGTTTTCTAGGGTGTCCAATGATGAAATCCATGGTTATGTTTTCCCATTTCAATACGGGTATGGGAAATTGTTTCATTATACCCTTAGACTTCTATCATTTGGACTTGATTTTCTAGCATACCAAGCATCGAGATACAAACTCCGAAATCTCCCTCTTCATGTTATCCCACCAAAAAAATTATTCAAATATCTATACATCTTATTACTTCCTAGATGAATAGAGAATGATGAGAAATGTGAATCATCCACAATTCACCCCTTTAGTTATAGATTTTATAAGACTCATATCCAAGTTCCAAACCTCATAACTCCGTATTTAACAAAGTTGAACTCTAGCCCAAATTTCCCAAATGACGTCTAATTTTATTCATTTTTTATTATCTCCCTTTTAAGGGTTGAAGGGGAACCCTAACATGTCCCATAGGCTTCATGAAATTACATGACCTGAAGGTCTTAGAGGAAATCATCCATACTATTACTTCTTGAAAATACCCCTCCCCAATTTCTACATTGTGATGTTAGCTCTCCACCTTCGCATTACTATTAAACAAGGATTCCCTTGCATGCAGAGGCTAGTCCCGATCAAAATTTCCATGCCCTCTCATTCTTTCAAATCCATTAGCTCTGCTCTGGTGAATGATCCTGCTCCAAATACTCATATAAAGCCTACTCCTTGAAGATTTTTTCTGGGCCATTTATGCACAATAAATGTGGACCGAAGGCCTTATGGTGACCCTAAGGCCTTGAGGTGACCTGAAGGCCTTGAAGTGGTCAAAAGGCATTACTGGCCTGATGGCCTTGGGTGGCCCGAAGGCCTTGAAGGACCGAAGAACCAAATTGGTAGCCCGAAAGCCCAAACGAATGAATAATTTCAGTTACTACAATATAAAATAGTACCTAATACGATTTATACTACAATACTTCTACAGTATTGCAATAATAACCCATAAATATGTCTCCACCCGAATTCGATCTTGGGTATCTTAGATGTACTTGTTAATTCCTCACCAATCGGGCTGAGGCTCTAGTGAAAAACATGGGTGGATAATAACAAATCCCATTAGGGGGCCCCAACCAAGCCTAGGTGTGCTCTACATTCCATATCTAAGCAATGGATTTGAATCGCCCTGTGCATAATGCGCACATCTTTCAAGTCTGGTGGAACATGAGCCAACGCCAGTTCCCATGGAGAGTGAGGGGTAAAAAAAGTATTGAACTCAAGAATATCCACTACTATATTTTGTAGAAACATATTAACTTTTTTATCCCCCTTGATCCTATTGAGAATGGATGGTTGGGAAGTTACTTGTGAAATGTTGGATGAATAACCTTTTATTATTCTCTTACCATTCATTTGAATATATATATAGATTTTATCCCTTGAAATCCTCATCACGGATAGAGTTGTGCGATCCTTTCTAATTATATAATCTTCCAATTTTTTTCATTTCTAATATGTTAATGGATTTAACATTCCTATTCCTTTATCAACTCTAACCATCTCTGTTGGAAAAAATTAATCTCAAATTTTTTAATATATACTTAATCATTTTATGGTTCATTTGTTTATATCACACTTCTCCTGATAGATATAACGCCCCCAAATTTTTAACACAAGGGTCACTGCATCCAATTATAGATCATGAGTTGGGTAGTTCTACTCATGGATCTTTAGTTGGTGGGAGGAATAAGCTATCAATTTTTCAGTTTTCATGAGTACAAAACCCAAAAACTTTTTATATGCATCTTTGTAGATCACAAACCCTACCCAGTTGATGGGAAATGTGAAAATTAGTGCAGTGATTGGCCTATTTTTCATATCTTTAAAACTTTACTCACATTCATCATTATAGACAAACTTGACTCCTTTATAAGTTATCATGGTAAAGGGGATCAAAAATAATGAGAAGTTTGTCACAAATCGATGATAGTACCTAGGTAATCTAAGGAAACTATAGGTTTTTATCATATAGAATGGTATTTTCCACCCTTCAATTGTCTCCATTTTTTAAGCATCCACATATATCCCTTTACTGGTGAAAAGCTTCCCTTGGAATGTTACTTCCTCTAACCATAACTCACATTTACAATACTTTTCATGAATATTTTCATTCTTCAAGGTACTTAGTACAGTGTTAAAATGATCCTCATTTTCCTCTTTGCAATTTTAGTAGATAATAATATCTTCAATAATGACTAAAAAAATTTGTTGAAGTAATACCTAAAGACTCTATCCATCAATTCCAGGAATATTTTAGGAGTATTTGTGAGTGCAAATGGTATGAATATGAAATTGTAGTGCCCATAGCTTGTATTAAAAGTAGTCTTGGGGATATACTCCTTCTTTATCATTAATTGATAATATACCAACTGAATATCTATCTTATATAAATATTGGGCTCTATATAGATGATCAAAAAATCATCAATATGTGGAATAGGGTACTCATTCTTTTTCATTATCCTATTGAGCTCAGTATAGTCAATGTAGAGACACATTGACCCATATTGTTTCTTCATGGAGAGGACAGGTAAACCCCCATGGTGAAGCACGTAGATGTATAAACCCATTATCCATATTTTCATATAGTTATTTCTTTAAATACATGAGTTCAACAATAGACATTCTATATAGATTCTTGAATATTAGAAAAGCTGTAGATTTAATATTGATTGAAAATTCAACCTCTCAATAAGGATGAAGACTAGAAAATTGCTTAGTAAACACATTAGTATATTCCCCCCAATGGAAATGTCCTCAAGGATAGTGTATTCTTTTTTATCAATAATTTGAGAAAGATACACTTTCTCATAGGGTAATAATATCCATGCTTGATATATTGGTAAAACATTATATTAATCCTCCTCATTTCGATTGTATAGAATCATATGGAAATTCATGATGTAGAGGGTGATTTATTTCTCTAATAAATTTATGTTAGATATATATAAGGAAAGTAAATCCATTCCCAAAATTGCATTGAATTTAGCTAAAGGGAGTAGTGAAAGGTTTAGTGGAAATTTTATCCTGTGTATATAGATAGGCTAGGATTTATATACTTTGGATTAAATAATTCTCCCAATTTTCATTTTCACCAAAAACTCTACTTCCATGATTTTCAATGGTGTTTCTATAGTTCTAATAAACATTAGATATATGAAATAAAATATGTAGATCTATAATCAAAAATTAAATGTTCTATTATTGAATGAATAATTATCATACTAATCACTACATTGTTTTTAGGATATTCTACTATGGTTGTGATGGAATATGCTCACTCTTACTACCTTAGAGGTTGTCTCTTTTAATTTTCTTTGAAACCCCGTATCTTAGTGTATTAGTTCACAAATTTTAATTATTCCTTGGAGTTGAAACATTATAGAATAGAATTATTATTGATTGGAGCATTTCTTTCTTCAATCACATTGGTGGGTTTCTTTGGTCTGCAATCACTAGTTATATTCCCATCTTTTCTATGCTTAAAGCTTTTCTTTGTCCCATTAAGGAAATTTATAGGGTGCTTCTTCCCACACTTTTGACAAGTGGGGTATTGGAATTTATTTACACCATTAGATTCATACATTACACTACAATAATTAAAATCCACTTTCCAATTCTTATCCCGATGAGAACAATGAGATAATTTGACCTCAATTTTGACTTTTATGACACATTGGACAATTTCTTCATAAATTTAAAAGTCCTGAATTTCTAATTCATTTCGTAAACTCTACTTTAGTCCACCAAAGAATAAGTCAACTTTAAATTTAGGAACAATGAAAAATCCGGATGTGTATCCTAAAAGTCTTGTGAAGTTTTCTTTATACAACTGGATACAAACATCATCATTTTTCTTAAAGCTAAGGAAGTCCCTATCCATTTTTAGTCAGAGGGTGTGAGAAAAATATTTATCGAAAAACATTTTCTGGAATTACTTCCACTCTATTTCTCTAATATCATCCTAGGGATTTTTATTCTTGATCAACATCCACCATTAATCAGCATCTCTTCCCATGTGATAAACTGCCAGTATGACCTTCTATTGCTCAGAGAATTGAAGGGAAGAGAAGATTTTTTCAATGGAGCAGATCTATTCGCCTGCAATTAATGGATCAGAAGATCCACTAATATTCGGAGACCTTTCTCACATGAAGGTATCAATTGAAAATTTCACATCCTTATGGGGATTTGGATATTCTTTTTGATTCAGGTTTTGGTTAAAAACTTGAGTTAATTGAGAAATTATAGTCACAAAGTTAATGATTCCTTCTCCCATTAGGTTGGGAATCTCATACAAGAAGTCATCACATTTCCCCCCACATTGGTTGTTTAAATTATTACTCCTAATTTAGTCTGTTGAATAGAATAAAGGGAAAATTAGTGATGGTTATTATTAAATTATTAAATTATTAAACACATAAAAAAGAAACTATGAATGTTAAAGGGATAAATCATAAAATATGTATGTTCCTTAAACTATTAATTTCAAGTCTTCAATCTAAGTAATCAATGATCTATTTCTTAAAATAAAATCTTATAAGGATATGGTTTTATATTAATAATGGTTCGTAAGAAGCTTGTGAATTTACAAAAGTGAGTCCCCTAATATTTTCATACCATTTTTGTAGTAATACTTATCTTAATGCACTAGTTCTTGATCGAGTCTAGCTCAATATAGTATTTTTAGGGTTATTACCACTAGGTACATCTCTTCCAAATCCACATCCACTTTTAGTTTCCAAAAACGGATGTATTTACTTGGAAAACACTTACTCTAAATTTTACCAAAATTTTAGGTATTTTTTCTATGTCCAATATTTTTCATAAAGATTTTACTAGATTTTTTTAATCTTAATCCCAAAAATAATGAGACTTTCCTTTTATATCAATTATTACAACCCTTGTCTCTAACACACATTAATTCATGATTTATTATATAAATTTTCACTTGATACATCACAAAACATCAAGAGTTGTTTTTTATTTTGTAGATTACAAACATAACATAACATTATAAAACATGGATACAATGACTTTATATAAAACATCCTAACATACTCTTAAATTTTCACTTCTCTTCTAAAACTGCAGGAGATAACATGGAGAGATACATAAGGATGTAGTGAGCTATAAATCCCATTAAGAGAATAAAGAAACTATGGAAAAGGGTAAAGTAATAAATTTGTGTCAAGAGGAAAAAATGTAAAATAATAGGTGAGAATCATGATCATGAACAATGAGGCATGGTATAACATGACAGAAGAAAGGCAACATGGGAATGTGGAAACAACATTAAACATGACATCATAAGAAAAGTCATGGTTAACCACCAAGTTATCATAAAATAGTGTGATTATAATAAACTTTTATTCCCCAAACATGGCATCTCATAAGATTAAAACATTAATCAATACATTGTAGAACTATCTAGGTTCACTGATCATAATCATATCATGTACATGAATAAGTGTGACACATAGATCATATAACATAAGAACATATTTCATCACATTTAATAACATGATTAATAAGTGTGAGATAAATAAATGTTAGTCCCTAATAAATTAATTATAGTAAAAATAGTTGAATTTCCTTGAGTGTAAATGGGTATGGATATACACTTCACAAATGTTTGGCATACAATATCGTAGGAAAATTTCAGCAGCATAATGGTGGTACCGAATGAATCATTGGAGGGATTAATTATTGTGAAATGGTATCTCATCACTTGTTATTGATAAAAGAATTTAATAGGGATATCTAATAAAATAATTTAAAATAAAAAAATTTAATTAAAATTAATAATAAAAAAAGGATGTTAGAATGAAAGTTTGGCATGGAGAATCATAGGATAATTTCGACAGCATAATAGTGGGAAAAATGAATCATAAATTTTTTTAATGAGAGAAAAAGGGGTATATAATATTTTTGAAATCAAAATGATGGTATGAGGGGTGTATAGAAACATATCCCAATATTAGGAATTGGAAATCAAAAGGTATAAAATAAATAAGCTTCTTGAATAAAGAAGAGAATGGGACGATCCCTTACATTGAGAGGATGTTTCCAAAAGCCTGGATGGTGATTATTGAGTGTTTGGGGAACATTAGGGGAATATATATAGGTACGGGATGAGTAAGGACGTTATTTATGGTTTTTAGTGAATAAAGATGGGATCTTTGGTGGGATTATATAGGAAAAGAGAGGGGAGTTCTTTATTATTTCTAAAACTTTGATTTTGGACTCAATGCCATAAAGATATCAAAACTGAAAAATATCCCATGATTCATGCCCATGGTTTCTACAAAATAAGAGTGGTTTTAATTATTTTATAAGTTCATTAACTGGTCACATTTAAATATTACCCTTGGTGATGTGGAATCGAGTCATGTTTACAAAGAACTGAATTTAAAACCTTAAAATTTAATATTGATTTCGGACAATTCATAAAGGCTTTATAAAATTAATAAAATAACCTAAAAACACATTATTTTAAAGGGTAAATATAGATTTTGTCTTGGATACATTTTATATAATATATTACATCACTTTTAGGTTATTACTATGTCATAATACATATCGTATATCTATACCGTATTTAATGATTTCCGAAAAATTCATCTCTTTGTAAATTATGAAAAAATTATTATTGGATAATTTTAATGTGATGAATCCAAAAATAATATTTATTTTATCTAGAAAAATCAATAAATATGGATTTTTTTTAATTCCAAAACCCTATTTATTTATAAATACTATTTTTTGACAACAATAGTTTTTTGACCCTTATAACAACACTTCGTGAAATTATATTATCAAATATAATTAATAAATATTTTTTAATTGTTATATTTTATTAAAAAATAATTTATTTTTAATATTAATTAGTTCTTCAAAAGTAATTTCTTAATTAAAATTACTTATTACTCAAAAATAGAATTCATGTTTTGTCATATTGGAATCTAATTTTTATTAAACTCATCATTTAATAATTTATAAAGTAAAATAAATAAGAAATAAATATAATCATTATTTCACAAGAAATAAAATATAAATATTCATGATGTTATGTTCTATGTAAATATCACTTTATTATACTAGAAAATTCCATAAGGGAAAGGTGTGGGATGGTAATATTATCTTAGCGTGGTTCGGCAAACATGGTTTGGGTCATAATCTCGATGAGCTTGAAATTCTCCCATAAATAGTTTCTCTTATCCTTTAGTTGTTTAATATAAGATTGGTATTGGTCAAGGGAAAATTCCATAGATATTATCTCCCTTAGAATATATGATATAAGGAATTCATAGTGTATGATCATACGTATTGAGTCCATCACTTTCCTTGTCTATGTCAATTCAATTTTTCATAACCCTTAATATATACTAATCATAATATCATTTTTCAAAAACTATATTATCAATGGTGATGATGCTTAATGGTATTTTAAATAAAATAGGATACAATATTCTAAAAAAACAAAAAAATTCATGTGTTTTCCATAACTTCATTAATTAATAAGGCATTTGATTTAACCACAAAGAGAATTTTATTTATAGAAGATTGGGTTATTATATACAATATATTCTGATCTCTTTGGGACCACTTTTAAAAAGAGTCCAACTATGATACTAGTTAGCAAAGACACCCTCCAAGATATAAGAAAAGGATAGTATACCTATAATAAAAAATCTTATGTTAGTAATACTACAAAAAAATAATATAGATATATGATATAGTAATTCATTAATAAAATTTCACTTTTAAAATGAAAACACACACTTACATCTGATTGAAGTGTGGTTTACTCCAACACATCACAAATTGATTTTTGATTGTATTTCTAAAATATCAATACAATATGTGGTTTTTTTCTTTGTTTTTGGTGTGGGATTTATGTTTTAAACTATAATTTCACTTTTAAAATGAAAACACACACTTTGAATCATATCGAGTGCACCATGTGTCAGATTAACATTTGGTTGATTAATACACCTCACAAATGACTTGTGGATAATTTTCCTAAATTATAAATAAAATAAAATTTTTTTTATTGGTTTTTTGATGAGTGAAACAAGTTTTAACAAATAATGTTACTCTCAAACTAAAAAGAAAATCTGAGCTATACTGGTCACACCGTGTATCAGATTGATGTATGGTTGATTCCTACACATTAAAAATGATTTATGAATTTTTTCCCTAAATTATCAAGATAATAAAATCATGTTTACTCTATTTTGATCTTGTGACGTGTGTTTTGAACTAAAATGTCCATTTAAATCAGAAGATGAACTTTAAATTATACCAGTAACATCGTGTGTTAGATTAGAGTGTGGTTAATTCCTATACATTAAAAATGTATTATGGTTTTTTAGACTATATTATCAAGAAAATATTATTGTGGTATCATGATTTTTAGTGATTGATGCATGTTTTTAACTAAAATTCCACTTTTAAACAAAAAACACATACTTTGAGTCATACCGAGTACACAGTGTTTTAGATTGATAGGATATTTATTCCTACACATCACAAAAGACCTATGTGTAATTTACCTAAAGCTTAAAGATACTCTGAGTTTGTATACTTATTTTTGATATTTGAAATGTATTTTAAACTAAAATGTATATTTTAAATCGAAACATGCACATTTAGTCATATTAAGCATGGTGTGTGTTTGATGGAAGTGTGGTTAATAACTAAACATTAAAAATGACTTATGAATCATTTTACTAAATTATAAATAAAATTTGAACAGTTTTTCTTAGTTTTCAGAGAGTGATGCATGTTTTGAACTAAAATTTTACTTTTAAACATAAAACACATACATTGAGTCATGCGGGCCACATTATGTGATAGATTAATGTTTGGATGATTATTACAAGTTAAAAATGATTTAGGGATTGTTTTAGTAAAGTATTAACATAATCCAATATTTTTTCTGGGTTTTAACTATGTGATTTGTGTTTTAAACTAAAATTTCCATTTTATATCAAAATATTCACTATTAATCATACTTGGAATATGATTTTATAGATTGAAATTATTGTAATTTATATAGGTTAAAAATTAATTTTGAATAATTTTCTAAAGTATCAAGATAATTTTAGCATGTTTTATTTTCTTTTAGTGAGTGACGCATGTTTTCAACTATAATGTGACTTTTAAACTGAAATCATGCACTTTCAATCATATCAGACACACCATGTATCATATTAACATGAATTTTATTATTATAAATCTCAAATTATTTATGGATCATTTTACTAAAGTATCAATACAATCTTATCATGTTTTCTCAGCTTTGAGTATGCAACATCAGTTTTCAACTAAAATTTTCTTTTTAAAAAAAACATATACCATAAATTGTTACGGAAAAATCATGTGTCATATTGATGTGTGGTATATTTTTACAGATCCAAAAATGACTTATGGATTGTTTTCATAAAGTATCAAAAAAATTGAGTATGTTTGTTTGTTTTTTAGGGAGCAAAAAATGTTTTAAACTAAATAGAGACTTTTAAACAGAAAACATGAACTTTGAGTCATATAGGGAATGTTGTGAGTCAGAATAACCTGTAGTTGATTCCTATATGTCAATAAATTATAGACCATTTATTAAAATTATCAATACAATTTGTGCATGTTTTCTTATTTTTGAGAAGGTGATGTGTCCTGAACTAAAATGTCTATTTTAAATAAAAACACGCACTTTTAGTCATACCAAGCCCATCATGTGTTAGATTGAAATGGAATTGATTCCTACACATCAAAAATGAATTACCAATTTTTTTCTAAAATTATAAAAATAATCCCAATGTGTTATATCAGTTTTTTAGTGAGTGAATAAAATTTTGAACTAAAATACAACTTTTAAATTGAAAACACATGCTTTGAGTCATACCAGCCACACCATTTGTTAAAATAAATTATGTAACATTTTTAGAAATTATCAAGACAATGTCAGTTCATTTTCTTTTTTTTAGTGAGTGATTTAGTTTTTGAACTAAAATGTATCTTTTAAACTGAAAACATGCACTTTGATTCATACCGGGAACATCATTTGTTGGATTATTGTTCTGTTGGTTCCTACACATGAAAAATTAATTATATATCATTTTACTATAGTATCAATACAATAATGTATATATTATCAATTTCAAATGATTAATTTATATTTTAGACCAAAATTTCATGTTGAAATTGAAAACATGCACTTTGATTCATATCAGAAATAATATGTGTTAGATTAACATGAAATTAATTACCTTATATTACAAATGAATTAAGAATTATTTTTCTAAATAATCAAGAAAATCTGAGTGATTTTTCTCAGTTTTTAGAGATTGTTTCGCATTTTAAACTAAAATTTCATTTGAAAACTAAAAACATACATGTTGATTCATATCGGGAACATTGTGTCCCAAATAAATGTGTGGGTAATTCAAATAACTCATAAATTAATTTTTTATTTTTTGTATCACTAGAATGTAATTAAAAGGTCTTGTACCCAAAAGGCAATGAATTTCATCACTAGTGAACATAAATAATTCAAATAAAGAACGAATAACTATATGAAGATAACAAATAGTACCTAAGTGTGTCATCCTTGGCAAATAATTCATCAAAAATTAAATTTTCTCTAAGAATTATTGTAGATACCCAAAGCCTGATGTACATGGAAATTTCATTACTTTTGCGGAATAATTAATATATAACAAAAACAGACACACAAGGACCATAATAGTTTAGTGTCTTTGGAAACATGGAACGTAATCTTCTAATCGTTGTGAAAGATCTTCAACATCTCCCATAAAGGTCTTCCCCTTTTTGTTTCCTTACCTAAAACCTTTATTTTAATCCTGGGGGAAAATAAAACATAAAAAGAGTGAGCTCAAATGCTCAGTAAGGGTAATCGTGGATAAAATAAAACATACCATATACATTTGAACTTAAAAAACATGAACATAATGTTTAAACATCAAAATCTTGAGCAACGACATAAAACATGGAAGTACATAAGGCATATATCATAATGGAACATAAATCATAATAAAATAGCAAGGGAATAAAACATGTAATTGTGGCATCCATTAAGAACATGTAATGATTTCCATAGTACCCAAGGCATTGCTGCCAAGACCATCTTAGTGGACAAAGTCCCTTTCGGAATTGAGTTCACTCCTAGTTTCAGTCCTTTAATACAGAACCAGATCAACTTACCGTTCCAGCCATGTCTATCTCATGAGATATAAATTTTTACTCAATGCATTGGAGGGAGATATAGGTCTCACCTATCTCATAATGAAATCATTCTTACTTGTGCCAAAAAATAAACATACATCATTCATAATAACCCAATGAATAAAATGGGTTTCATAAACATCATCCCATCATCACATAATCCATATAAAAGAAATGGATATCATTTCATAATAAGAAAAGTGAAACAATATAAATCATAGAGACATTATACATGAAACATATACATATGAAATAATCTTATCTTAGATGGAAAATGGTTTTGATAAAGCACTTGAAATTAATTCTTAAGGAAAATATCCTTTCATCTTGAAAATCATTTTCTTTTCACAAAATGACATTCAATTTTAAAAAAAACGATTTTGTTGAAAATAGTCATGAAATATTTTGGAGGAAGCTTCATGAAAATAAGTCTTTATAAAACCGTAAAAATCCTTTCATGTCGTATAAGTTAAAAAAAACATTCTTCATGTACTTTTGTTAGAAAAGTCAAAAAGTACCTCGTATGGTAAACAAAAGAAAGATTACTTCCAAACCTTGTGGTAAAAGTCATAAAAGGGTAAAAATGACTTTAAAAATACATGTAATAATACTAATAATTTTATGAAAACAATTTTATAAAACATGTACATGGATGATAAACATAACCCCGGTAAATACTTGCGTATAAGAAATCTCGGATAAAATGAGATTTGCAAAATTATCCCTTACTTTAGGTCCGATATGTTTCGTATGTATCCAAACCTCCTATATAATTATTTAAATAATGTCATTGACTTATTACAGAATCATATTCATTTTTATTATTTCATATATGGTTCACTTATGACTTTATAATACCCGTTCTTTTGTAAATTCATGTTAAAGTAGTGTTTTGGGTAAAATCGTTTCATTTGTCATTTGTGTTTTAACTTGTAATTATTAATATGATTAATTAGATCAAGATTACTTAAATCCATAATGTAATACATGATTTATATATAATATATATTCAGAATATACATATATATAATAGATCGATAAATGGAAATAAATACACCGTTCATGGAGACGGTAGGCCGTACGTACGCATGAACGCTATTTTCGTTTCCTTATTGAATTTAATGGAATTAAGTAGATGAAATAAATATATATATATATATATACATAAATCCAGTAGTATTATTATGTCATATATTTCATGATTACATATTATATATACTTTATAATCATTCTTGAATGGTTAACATGGAGAGTAAATCTCATCGCGTCGTGGAAACGGTAGTCTGTACGTACGCATGAGCAATGATATCATTCCCAAGATCGTGGAATTGTATTAAAGTGTATGTATAATATTAAATAATCAATATAACTTTACAATAATAATATATATTCATTACTTTCACTATTATACCAATCCAAGTAAGGTGGTGGTGGAAAATAGATTACACCACGGCGTGGAGACGGTATTCTGTACGTACGCATGCACGGTGATTTCATTTTCCTTAGGATGGATAGATGGTGAAATATGGTTGTTTCATACTTATAATAACATATCTGTGTATGATTGATACTGATGTTATTACCTCATAATGAAACAACTAAAAAAGAATAAGTGGAATAAGAAATAAAGTTGAAAGAATCGGTAACGGACATTACCTCTTCTTTGAAGCGCCTCTTTGAGACCTCATCTTAGGGCAATAAAATCGGTCTTTGAAGAATACCAAGACCTATATGATGTTTTTAAGGAAGTTTAGAATAGAATTTGACAGGTTTTGGACGAGCTTGAAGGCTCAAAGTGGTGTGAGGAAGAGAGGGAGGAGGTGCCTTTTTATAAGGGAGGAGAGGGACACCTTTGGAAATATAAGAAATATTAGTTTATATTAAATCCCAACCCCACTTAAAATCTTCCAAAATGACTCATATCAAAATATTAGATGATATAGGTTTGTAATCTCATCAACCAATAAAATTTATACATGTTAGGAATTTATTTTAAACATTATCAACTTGATTTATCCTTATTTATCAATTTAATTTTATTTGTGGTAATAATATTCTAAATTTAAAATTATTATAAATAATTACATATGTGTTGTGAATTTTCCATAATTTGATACTTTATGACATTTTAGACCATATAAATTTTAATTTAAAATTTTTAAATATTTTTATTATTTTTAAACAATTTTATAATATGTTATTTTTATAAAATAACAATAGTGCAATTTGGAGACTATTCATTTATTTGAATTTAAATAAAATATATACAGAATATATGTTCAAACTAAAAGCTTTAAAAGATTAATAAAATGTCATATGTATCTAGAAAATTATTGGATCACATTAAATAGTTCATATAATATTTATTTTAATATTTTTAAAATCATTTATTTGATATTTTAATTAATAAAATAATTTCAACATCACTATTGTGTCATACTTAATGATAATTATTTAATCCCTAAAATTTATAAATAAATTCCTATGATGTATATAATTGTATTAGACTTCTGGAAACTATTCATGTTTGAAGTTTCATTAAGTTTATCACTAAATTAAAATTATTATACTTATAATATTTAAGAAAGTGACATGTTGTCACTTTCTTTGGTTTTAATAATAATTAAATTATTTTCATGGAAAAAAGTCCATTAAATGAATATAATATAACTATTAGGTGATATGTGTCGACGTTTAGTCATCCAATAGGATTTTTTTAGGTGTTAGGGTAATTTTATAATCTTATATTTACCCTTAATTACCTGATTTACCTTTAACTATCGTAAATAAAATTTATCGTAGTTACTATTCATGATGCCAAAAAATAAAAAGTAGCTTATTAACAAAATTTGGACACACTGATTCTAAATATGGAATCCATTTTTCCAAATTCAAAACACAAAAGTTGCAGAAATTAAATTAAAATTAATCTCATTGTCGAAAGAAAACGGGTTTTGGTTAAAACATTGCAAAAGATTGAATTGATTTAACCTACGAATTCAAGGTAAAATCAATTCTAATGACATAAATTATATTAAATGGTAAAAATATATTCCATTTATACTTTAAAACCATTAAATATTATAATTTAACCATATAAATTATTACGATGAAAAAATTTGTTTTTAATTAAAATATAGTGTGTTTTTACTATTAATTAAAATATGAAAGTTATCAGAAAAAATATAAAAACTTTATCCAATGTAAATTTTTATTTCCTGATTAAAAATAAGAAGTTTATTTTGTAAAATTGAACTTATAAATATGTCAACAACTAGATTTAATGTGGGTGTGCCATTAAAAGGCGGCAAAACTGCATTTTTTGAAAAATACTTATTTTACCTGAAAATTTTATTTTGTTCACATACCATGTTCTAGAAAATGAGTAAGATGAAATAATAATGTTATAACATTCAAAATTTAGTTAATACTATTCATAATGGCTATTTCATAATAATATTATAACCATATATCGTTGTTTAGTAAAACCCGGTATTGCGTACAACACACGCTATCGAGGAAGGTCGTGATTGCGTGTAATGCAAGACAAGTCAGGGTTGCATTTAGTGCACGACTCCTTTTTTGTTGCGTATAAAAAAATCAAAAAATATTTCATTAATACATTGAATATATATATATATATACTCAATGTTTCATACAATAACTACTATCAGACAAACTTGAAATTGTGTGTAACACGATCCAAGATTAGTGTTGCATATACTGCAAGCTAATATGGTGTCGCGTATAGCACAAGATAATCTTGGTTTAGCGTACAGTAGAAAATATGAAAGAGATTAAAAATAATATACCTTATAAAATCTTGGGGTGTTACATTCTACCCCCCTTAAAATAAATTTCACCCTCAAAATTCGTCGGGGTTATAAATGGTTTAATACTTGAAAGTTTCTTTAGTAGAAACCCACATCGTAAAAAGGGAATACCAAAAACTTAATTTTTAAAACTAAAGTATGAAATGTAAGGATTACCCAAAGAAACTCATCACTGGGTTTCCATATAGGATAACATCGGTGAAAATATGGATATAGAAGAAAAATCTAACCATCAAGTTCTGATGGAGAGTGGTAGAGAACATGGCTATAAAAAATCCATAAATCACAAAGCCATAGATTTGTGATGATCTAAGGTACCATCTGATTAATCGGATATAAGGGCACTAGGACAACATTTTTTGTTTTCAAGATCATTTCCCTAAAGTTGATGAAATTGGAATTAGAAGAAATACTTTCGTGATTTTGGTATAGTCTCACCGTTGGTCATTCTTTGGAAAATTTCCACTTCATATCTTGAAGAAATGAAGTTGAATTTGTCATTCATTAAGTGTTAGTAGATCATGTGATAGAATGATGGTTCATTCCATCTGTCTCAAACAAAATGTTATAAAAGTTATCAAAAATACCTAAGTCCATCTATAGTGAGATTAATCATATATGGTTCCTAAAATGGACTTATACTTAATATATCATACTTCTTAATATAATAAAACTAGTTTCTACTAAACAGGGACTTCCTATAGTCCAGTGGTAGGTGATAAAGGTTAGTTGCACTTCGGTTGTGGGTTCGATTCCCATAGCCTTGTCTGATGCGATGGGTTGTCGCCCTTCCTGCAGGTTGTCCTTTTTCTAAAACTACATTACTATAACATCCCATCAATACTATCGAAAAAAATTCTATCCTTAAACAATACTAACTTATCTCCAACATAATCCATTCCAATATTTAGGCTTATCCATAATACTGCAGTCCACTCTCATATTATAGTGAAAATGATTACTAGATATTTCATATAACAAGCATGTTAATACCATCGTTGATCCCCATATATCATAAGATTTGTCTTGTTGGTAACATTCCAAACATTTTAAGTCCTTAATCATGTATTCTCTTGAAAAAATGAATACCCATTGAATCTTAGTGAAAACATGAGTGCTATCAAAAGTTAACTCTTTCCACATACCAAAACCCCAAAATTCTATATACTCAAACCATGATATAAATATTTCCTTATTTCAGTCACGAGCTCATTAATATTGTCAAACATTTCATTTTCTCCTTATCCCTTCATTATGCGCATATCTTCTTTTTTTCCAAAAATATATCAATCACTTTGCATGGTTACCGGTACCATAAAATTATTGAAAACCACAATAGACCAATACATAAATATTCCATTATTCCACGATACTATATACAACATTATTTTGGAATCACATTACATAAACACTTAATCATTCCACCACATCGTTGTCATATTCAACATCGCCAATAGTGATCGCATGTGACTTCCCTTTGTCCTCTGCCTTAAGTGGTTGCTCATGTCGATCATCACTAACCCTTGGATTAGGGCATTTATGAGCATAATGCTCCATTTCCTTTCACTTGAAGCATTGAAGTGTTGGTGGTGCGTTCTCTGCAGTCTTTTCTTTATTCACATCATTATAAATGCTTTTTCCATTACTTCGACACTCAGCTACTCGATGACCTTCTTTTCCACACTTAAAACATTTTCTAGTCCCTTTAAGACAATCTCCACCATGCTTCTTTCCACACTTTGAGCATAAGGAAACATTCATCTTCTTTTCACCATTATTCTGAGATTTCTCCATGAACTCCATAATTCATTTCTTGTCAAAACTATGAGATGGATAAGTAACAACAACTTCCATTTCTACCTTGATATCACAACGCACAATTTCTTCATAGCTACTGAAGTCTCTTATTGTTAATGCCCGTCTAAGATTTGGTTTTAAGCCACTAAAGAATCGATCAACTTTAATTTCAGGTTGGATGATAAAGACAGATGCATACCTTGCAAGCCTTGTAAAATTTGCTTCGTATACACCAACAGATTCATCATCCTTTTGCTTTAGTTCAAGAAACTCCTTCTCTATCTTTGTTTGAAGAATATGAGGGAAGTACTTATTGAAAAATAAGTTCTTGAACTCGTCCCATTCCATGGACTCAATTTCATCACTTGGCCTCGTATTCTTGATAAGATTCCGCCATTTATCAGCTTCACCTTCCAAACGATATACTGTTAAGATGAATTTATCATGTTCAGAACATTGAAGAACTTAAAATATCATTTCATTGGTACTGATCCATTGTTCATCAACTATTGGATCAGAAGACCCACTGAAAGAAGGTGGATGTTGCCTCATGAAGGACTCAATAGAATATTGTTCCCTTCACTGCTCATTTGGAAGTCCAGAATGATTCATATCTTGTGTAAGTATAGCAATAAGATTTTTCACTCCAGTTCCCATAACATTTGTTTGATCAGGAGGACAATCATTTCATTTTCCATTTCATTGATCAACACGGTTCCTTCGGGTTCCATCCATCGTCTAAAACCCAAAAAGAATAGTGTGTGAGGCAAAAATCATGCTAGGGAAAACAACATAATAAAGGGGGAGTAACTTCAATATCTAACATCTTAGGTTTAATTCTAAGATCATTACAGTAATTCTTGGACTATAACCTATACTTATACTTTACCTTAGGGACATCCCTAGACATACCTTAGAAATATCACTAGGGATCTCACTACAGTTCTCGCATCCTAGTTTCCAAAGTTTGAGTAAACCTTTCCTCTGATACCAACTGTAGAGACCCAAAGCCTGATGTACATGGACATTACATTGCTTTTGCGGAATACTTAATACATAACAAAAACAAACACACAAGGACTGTAATAGTTTAGTGTCTTTGGAATCATGGAATGTAATCTTCTAATCGTGGTGAAATATCTTAAACATCTCCCATAAAGATCTTCCCCTTTTTTTTCTTACCTAAAACCTTTCTTTTAATCCTGGGGGAAAATAAAACATAAAAAGGGTGAGCTAAAATTCTCAGTAAGGGTAAGCATGGATAAAATAAAACATACCATATACATTTGAACTTAAAAAACATGAACATAATGTTTAAACATCAAAATCTTGAGAAACGACATAAAACATGGAAGTACATAAGGCATAGATCATAATGGAACATAAATCATGATAAAATAGCATGGGAATAAAACATGTAATTGTGTCATCCATTAAGAACATGTAATGATTTCCATAGTAGCCAAGGCATTGCTTCCAAAACCATCTTAGTGGACAAAGTCCCTTTCTGAATCGAGTTCACTCCTCGTTCCAGTCCTGTAATACTGAACTGAATTAACTTACCATTACATCCATGTCTATCTAATGAGATATAAATCTTTAGCCAATGCATTGGAGGGATATCTAGGTCCCACCCATCTCATAATGAAATCATTCTTACTTTTTCCACAAAATAAACATACATCATTCATAATAACCCAACGAATAAAATGGGTTTCATAAACATCATCCCATCATCATATAATCCATATAAAAGAAATGGATATCATTTCATAATAATAAAAGTGAAACCATAAAAATCATAGAGACATTATACTTGAAACATACACATATGAAATAATGTCATCTTAGATGGAAAATGGTTTTGATAAATCACTTGAAATTAATTCTTGAGGAAAATATCCTTTCATCTTGAAAATAATTTTCTTTTCACAAAATTCCATTCAATTTTAAAAGAAAAGGATTTTGTTAAAAATATTCATGAAATATTTTGGAGGAAGCTTCATTAAAATAAGGCTTTATAAAACTGTAAAAATCCTTTCATGCCATATAAGTTAAAAAAACATTCTTCTCGTACTTTTGTCGGAAAAGTCAAAAAGTACCTCGTATGGTAAACAAAAGAAAGATTCCTTCCAAACCTTGTGGTAAAAGTCATAAAAGGGTTAAAATGACTTTAAACATACATGTAAGAATACTAAAAATTTTATGAAAACAATTTTAGAAAACATGGACATGGATGATAAACATAACCCCAGTAAATACTTACGTATAAGCAATCTTGGATAAAATGAGATTTGCAAAATTATCCCTTAACTTAGGTCTGATATGCTTCATACGTATCCAAAACTCCTTTATAATTATTTAAATAATGTCATTGAATTATTAAATAATCATATTCATTGTTATTATATCATATATGGTTCACTTATGACTTTATATTACACGTTATTTTGTAAATTCATGTTAAAGTAGTGTTTTGGGTAAAATCGTTTCATTTGTCGTTCGTGTTTTAACTTGTAATTGTTCATATGATTACTTAGATCATCATTACTTACATCCAGAATGTAAAACATGATTTATATATAATATATATTCATAATATACATATATATAAAAGATCGATAAATGGAAAGAAATACACCGTTCATGGAGACGGTAGTCCGTACGTACGCATGAATGTTGTTTTCGTTTCCTTATTGAATTGAATGGAATTAACTAGATGACATAAATATATATATATACATAAATCCAGTAGTATTATTATGTCATATATTTCATGATTACTTATTATATATACTTTATAATCATTCTTGAATGGTTAACATGGAGAGTGAATCTCATCGCGTCGTGGAGACGGTAGTCCGTACGTACGCACGAGTGATGATCTCATTCCCAAGATCGTGGAATTGTATTAAAGTGTATGTATAATATTACAGAATCAATATCACTTTACAATAATCATATATATTTATTACTTTCACCATTATACCCATCCAAGTAAGGTGGTGGTGGAAAATAGATTACACCACGGCGTGGAGACGGTATTCCTTACGTACGCACGCGCGGTGATTTTGTTTTCCGTAGGATGGATAGATGGTGAAATATGGTTGATTAATACTTATAACAACATGTCAGTATATTAGTGATACTGATTTTATTACCTCATAATGAAACAACTAAAAAATAATAAGTGGAAGAATAAATAAATTTGAAAGAATCGGTAACGGACATTACCTCTTCTTTGAAGAGCCTCTTTGAGACCTCTTCTTAGGGCACTAAAATTGGTCTTTGAAGAAGACTAAGACCTATAGGATGTTTCTAGGGAAGTGTATAAGAGAATTTGGCAGGTTTTTGACGAGCTTGAAGGCTCAACGTGGTGTGAAGAAGAGAGGGAGGATGTGCCCTTTTATAAGGGAGGAGATGGGCACCTTTGGAAATATAAGAAATATTAGTTTATATTAAATCCCAACCCCACTTAAAAACTTCCAAAATGACTCATATCCTAATATTATATGATATAGTGTTTTAATCTCATTAACCAATAAAATTTAGACATGTTAGAAATTTATTTTAAACATTATCAACTTGATTTATCCTAATTTATCAATTTAATTTTATTTGTGGTAATAATATTCTAAATTTTAAATTATTATAAATAATTACATATGTGTTGTGAATTTTCCATAATTTGAAAAGTTATGATATTTTAGACCATATAAATTTTAATTTATAATTTTTAAATATTTTTGTTATTCTTAACAATTTTATAATATGTTATTTTTATAAAATAACAATAGTGTCAATTTTGACACTATTCATTTATTTGAATTTAAATAAAATATATACAGAAGATATATTTGAACTAAAAGATTTAATAGATTCATAAAATGTCATATGTATCTAGAAAAATAGTGGAGCACATTAAATAGTTCATATAATATTTATTTTAATATTTTTAAAATCATTTATTTGATATTTTAATTAATAAAATAATTTCAACATCACTATTGTGTCATAATTAATGATAATTATATAATCCTTAAAACTTTAAAATAAATTCCTATAATGTATATAATTGTATTAGCTTTCTTGAGACTATGCATGTTCTAAGTTTCATTAAGTTTATCACTAAATTACAATTAATATACTTATAAGATTTTAGAAAGTGACATGTTGCCACTTTCTTTGGTTTTAATAATAATTAAATTATTTTCATGGAGAAAAGTCCATTAAATGAATCTAATCCGACCCTTAGGTGATATGGGTCTACTTTTAGTCATCCAATAGGATTTTTTCAGGTGTTAGGGTAATTTTATAATCTTATATTTACCCTTAATTACCCGATTTACCTTTAACTATGGTAAATAAAATTTACCGTAGTTACTATTTATAATGCCCAAAAATAAAAAGTATATTATTAACATAATTTAGACCCACTGATTCCAAATATGGAATCCATTTTTCCAAATTTAAAACAAAAAAGTTTCAGAAATTAAATTAAAATAAATCCCGTTGTCGAAAGAAAACGGGTTTTTGGTTAAAACATTGCAAAATATTGAATTGATTTAACCTACGAATTCAAGGTAAAATCAATTCTAATTACATACATTATATTAAATGGTAAAAATATATTCTATTTATTCTTTAAAACCATTAAATATTATAATTTAACCATATAAATTATTACGATGAAAAAAGTTTTTTTTAATTAAAATATAGCGTGTTTTTACTATTCATTAAAATATGAAAGTTATCTGAAAAAATATCAAAACATTATCCAATATAAATTTTTATATCCTGATTCAAAAGAAGAAGTTTATTTTGTAAAATTGAACTTATAAACATGTCAAAAACTAGATTTAATGTGGGTGCACCATTAAAAGGCGGCAAAACTGCATTTTTTGAAAAATACTTATTTTACCCGAAAAATTTATTTTGTTCACATACCATGTTCTAGAAAATGAGTAAGATGAAATAATAATGTTATAACATTAAAAATTATATTAATACTATTAATAACAGCTAGTTCATAATAATATTATAACCATATATCGTTGTTTAGTAAAACCCGGTATTACGTACAACACACGTTATCGAGGAAGATCGTGATTACGTGTAATGCAAGCCAAGTCAGGGTTTCCTTTAGTGCATGACTCCTTCTTTGTTTTGTATAAAAAAATCAAACAATATTTCATTAATACATTGAATATATATATATATATATACTCAATTTTGCGTAGAATAAATACTATCAAACAAACATGAAATTGTGTGTAACACGATCCAAGATTAGTGTTGCATATACTGCAAGCTAATATGGTGTCGCGTATAGCGCAAGATAATCTTGGTGTAGCATACAGTAGAATATATGAAAGAGATTAAAAATAATATATCTTATAAAATCTCAGGGTGTTACAATTATATATCTTTGAAGATTAAAAAATTCCTAGATACAGAGTTTAAGGTTCTTGAATACTAAAATCATTTCTCCTTTAGAATCTCACTTTATGTAAACTCCATTAGTTTGGAATTCATCAATTTTTTTTCTTCACTCATGGTGATTTCAAAACAAATGGAGTTGAAATGAATTGTGATTCTAAAATAGAGATGATTTTATCCTTCAAAAATGATCCTCAACTCTGTATAAACAACTTTTTTACTCTTCATAGGCACAAAATTCATGGATATGGACCTTAATCTTCGTTTGGTGTCTCTTCCTATATTTAAAAAATCAATAAATGGTAATAATCCTAAATAAGTAGTATATAACACAATTTTTAACGTTATCTATAAAATAAAAAAATAAAAATCTGATAGGAAACCACATATTCATGATTTATGCAAACATTCTGACTCTATGTATTTTTCTCACTCATTTCTTAAAAAATATTATTCATCTTTTGAATACAAGGACTGACGACAGTCCTGGATCTTCTTGGATGCAATATTATAAATGGAATAAAATATATTTTATAAATTTACAAATTTAATACCCAAAATATTCATCATTAATTTATTTCAAACACTACATAAAAATTGTAAAAAATAATTAATTTGTTTTGATATATCTTTTCAAAATGAAATATTATTATATACACTCTAATACATATCCATTTTTAAAAATACATAGGATTATTGTGCTCATTTTCTATCCTTATACAATAATTTTTATGGTATTAAAACTTCACCCTATTATGAAAAAAATTACATTAATACATAATATAAAACATATAATTTAAAGTTTATTTATAAAATGTTGAATTTATTTTATTAAAAATTGAAAAAGGACACCATGTGTGGTTCCTTTGTTGGATATCCATGAATTGGATTCAAAATAAATAAATATTTGGAGTACCTAAATTGATTTTAATGAGTATTCAGTGCTTCATAAAAAATAAAAAAGGAATATGTAATCGAATAAATGAAAATATACTTTATATAATTTTACTGTAGAGTTTTACCCCTATATTGTAGCTATTAAGAATATTTTTCCATCTGTAAGTTTCTTTTCAAAGGTTGTTTCTAGAAACTCTACTATTATTTAAATCCCATCTTTATATAAAGACTATATATCTGTATAAGTGAGGTGAGGACTAATGAGTCCAAATTTGTATTCGTGGGGTTTTCTCTTCCCATGATAAGGATATATATGCCCATAAAAATGAATTGTATTTAAAATTAATTAGCATAGTAGAACAACCATTCGACAAACAGATTAATGAAATTGTACCTAATTTATATATTCACAACGGAGGCCCATAGTTATTCATGTTTAATAATTTCATTTACACTTTAAAGACCAATTGTGCACTACTGGAAATATGAATTATTCCAACGGTTTTGAACAAATCATTGGTATAGTTCATTAATTTGGAATTATACCAACGGTTTTGTAACACCCCGAGATTTTATGAAAAATATTCTTTTTAAGTTCACTAATGTCTTGTGTTGTACGCTGCACCAAAAGGAGCTTGCACAACACGCATCCTTGACTTTCCTTGCATTACACGCAATCGCGACCTTCCTCGATAGCGTGTGTAGTATGTAATACTGAGTTTCACTAAACAACGATATGCTATTAAAATATTATTAAAACTAGCCGTTATGAATAGTAATAACCACCTTTTAAAATTTTAGAAATTTTAGCTCTCAAAATGGACTTTATTTTTGGATTCGGAGTATCGAATTTAGCCTAAGGTGAAATTTTGGTGATTTTCGGATAACTTTCATATTTTGATGAATAGTGAAAATTACTAAATTTTAGTTAAAAACAACTTTTTCAATCGAAATAATTAATAGTGATAAATTATTAATTTGAGTGGTTTTAAAGTATATTTATAATATATTTTTACAATTTAAAACAATGTTGGTCATTGGATGTAATTTCACATTTAAACTAGACATAAACAAGTGTCAATCTTTTGATAGATATTCTTTCTTAAAAACACGCTCTTTGTTTTAACAGCGGGATTTAATTATAAAATTAATTAATGCAGCTTCTATGATATGAATTTGGTAAAATAGACTTCATTTCTGAATTCGGAATATGAAATATAGCTTAGGATGAAATTTTGGCATTGTTCTGAAAAACATCAATTTTTGATGAATAGTGAAACTACTAAGTGGTAGTTAAAAAAATTAATTTCTTCATAAATCTTAATTTTACCGCTTCTGTGAATGGAATTTCAAAAATTCGAGAGACACGGTTTATTTCAGTAAGTAAAATGTGGTTTAATGAGATGAAAATAATTTTTGGTGAATAGTAACTTTTTACTTTTATTTACCACGGTTAAAAGTAAATAGGGTAATTAAGGGTAAAAATGATATTATTATTACCCTAACACATGTCCTAATTCTATTGGACAAGTGTAATTCGACCAAAAACAAGCTTAGGAATAAAATATGACCATTTAGGTCCACTTGGATTAGATTAGGACATTTATTATTATTTAATTCAAAGAAGAGTTAAAAGAGTCAAAATCAAAGTTTATTTACTAAAACATTTTTAATATAGGGTTTTACATAAGATAAATTCGATTGTAAATATTAATTAGAAAGCTAAAACGATTTCCTACATGATGGTATTTTATTTGTAATTTTTAGACATCAAAAAATTTAATTTATTTATGACATAAAGATGATGCAGTAATTATCTTATTAATGAAATATTGACATAATTGATATTATAAATACCAAAATAAATGTAATTTGAGACTTTTTATGAATTCCACTAATTTTCTAGGTTACTATGATATATTATTGGTGATTTAATCAACTTGGTTCGAACATATAATTCTGTTATGACTTTCACAAAAAATCATGTATCAAATAGTGTCAAAATAGACACAAAATAGTTTTTAAATCAATTATTATATTATTAATTGTTATTTTATTCCTAAAAATCTAAGGTTCGGCCAAATGACTTATATAAGTATATATGTATTAATAATATACAATTTGGGGTTCGTTTGGAATGTTATAGTAAGTGTATTAACCACATAGTGAAAGAAAACAAAAAGACACGGTAAAAGTTAAATTATTTAACTTAGAGTTAAATCTAATTGATAAGGTTAAAATAATACCCTAAACTTGTCTAAATCCTATTGGATAATAGGATTTAGACCCATCCCCACTTTAGCTTCGAAATAAGACCCTTTTAAACCATTATAAACCAATTTTTACTTTAATATGAAATAATATTTTGAGATATTCCTAAGGTGCCCCTCTCCTCCCTTATAAAAGGACACCTCCTCCCCCTCCTCCTCACACCAATTTGAGCACTCAAGCTCAGCCAAACCCTGCCAAAATCTCTTCTCCACTTCCCTAGCAACATCCTAGAGGTGCTGTTATTCTTCAAAGACCAATTTTAGTGCCCTAAGAGGAGGTCTCAAAGAGGCGCTTCAAAGAAGAGGTAATTACCGTTACCAATTCTTTCATCTTTATTTCTTCTTCCACTTCTTCTTCTTAGGTTGTTTCATTATGAAGTAATAACATCAGTATAACTCATATACTGATATGTTATTATAATTATGAAACAACCCTATTTCACCATCTATCCATCCTACGGGAAAAGAAATCATCGCGCGTGCGTACGTACGGAATACTGTCTCCACGCCGTGGTGTAATCTATTTTCCACCACCACCTTACATGGATGGGTATAGTGGTGTAAAGAATAACTATACATAGTTATTACAACATCATATTGATTCTGATATATTTTATAATCCACTCCAATTCAATTCAATATTTATGGAAATGATATCATCGCTCGTGCGTACGTACGGACTACCGTCTCCACGACGCGATGAGATTCATTCTCCATGTTAACCATTTATGAATGATTATAAAGTATATATAAGAAATAATAATGAAATATATGACATTATAAAGCTACTAGATTTATGTATATATATATATATATGTATGTCATCTACTTACTTCCATTCAAGACAATAAGGAAAGGAAAACAGCGTTCATGCGTACGTACGGACTACCGTCTCCAAGAACGGTGTTTTTCATTTCATTTATCTATCTATTATATATATATATATATATACTGAATATATATGATATATAAATCATATTTTATATTCTGGAAGTAAGTAAATCATGATATAAGTAATAATAATGTCAAGAACAACAAGTCAAAACACCTACGATAAATGAAACGATTTTACCCAAAACGCTTCTTTAACATGGAATTTACAAAAGAACGGGTAATATAATGTCATAAGTGAACCATATATGATATCATAACAATTAATATGATTCTTTAATAATTCAATGACATTATTTAAATCATTATACAGGAGGTTCGGACACATACGAAGCAAATCGGACCTAAGGTAAGGGAAAATATCACAATCTCATTTTTATCCGAGATTGTTTATTCGTAAGTATTTACTGGGGTGTATTTTATCATCCACATCCATGTTTCATCAATATGTAATATTATTTCCATCCACCTACAATTGTTTAAATCCATTTTTACCCTTCGGTGAGTTTTTAGTAATATGTATAAAAGGAATCTTTTGTCGTTTTTCGTACAAGGTACTTTTTGACTTTTCCAACAAAAGTACGAAGAATGTTTTTTTTAACTTATACGGAATGAATGGATTTTTAAAACATTATTTCCAAGAAACTTCCTTTACAAGTTTTCAAGTTTATTTTTAATCAACTTATTTTATTTTAAAGTTGTATGACATATTATGAAAGGAAAAATGTTTTTGAAGTAGAAAGGATATTTTCCTCAAGAATGGAGTTCAAGTATTTTATCAAAATTATTTTCCATCTAAGATAATAAAAGGGTTCTGTTTTTATCCCTATTATTACATGGATTTGATTATGTTGTGATGGAAATATTTTTATTAATTCTTTTATCTTATATTAATTGTTTTATGATGTCATGTTGTTTAAGAATTCCATTTTTATTACATGGGTTACGCTATGATGTATGGTTTATGATTATGTGGCACACATAAGAAAGGATTAATTATAAGATGGGTGGGACCTATATCTCCCTACAATGCATTGGGTAAAGATTTTATATCTCATGAGATAGACAGGGCTAGAACGGTAGGTCATACCGGTTCAGTGAAACAGGAGTGAAACGAGGGTTACTCGATTCAGAAAGGGACTTTGTCCACTAAGATAGTCTTGGCAATGAGTCTTGACTAACAAGAAATGATTCTCTATGATTATGTGTGAATGACACAAAGTTTCATATTTTAGGTTATGATTATTGTGATTACATTTCACTGCCATGATTTACCCCATGTTATGAAATTATGATCTCTTTTGCAGGTTAAGATTTCCAAAAGTTATGTGCTTATGTATATGATGTGATTGATATTTCTTTTGTTTACCCTTACTGAGCATTTGAGCTCACCCTTTTATGTTTTCTTTTCCCCAGGATATAAAGAAAGGTTTTAGGTAAAAAAAAGGAAGATCTTTATGGGAGATTTTGAAGATCTTTCACCATGATTATAAGATTACGTTCCGAGTTTCCAAAGACACTAAACTATTACGATCCTTGTGTGTGTGTTTTTGTTATGTACTAAGTATTCCGCAAATGTAATGTAATGTCCTTATACGTTAAGCTTCGGGTCTCTACAGTTGGTATCAGAGGAAAGGTTTAGTCAACATTTTGAAACTAGGATGCGAAAACATTAGTGAGATCCCTAGAGATATTTCTACGATATGTCTAGGGATGTCCCTAAGGTTAAGTATACGTATAAGTTATAGTACTAGAACTACGCTAACGATCATAGAATTAAACCTAAGATGTTAGATATTGAAGGTACTCCCCCTTTATTATGTTGTTTTCCCTAGCATGATTTTTGCCTCTCACACTATTCTTTTTGGGTTTTAGACGATGGCTGGAACCCGAAGGAACCGTGTTGATCAATGCAATGGACAATGCAATGATTGTCCTCCTGAACAAACAAATGTTATGGGAGATGGAGTGCAAAATCTTATTGCTATACTTACACAAGCTATGAATCATTCTGGACTTCCAAATGAGCAGAGAAGGGAACAATATTCTATTGAGTCCTTCATGAGGCAACATCCACCTTCTTTCAGTGGGTCTTCTGATCCACTTGTTGCTGAACAATGGATGAGTACCACTGAAAAGATATTTTCAGTTCTTCAATGTTCTGAACATGATAAAGTCATCTTATCAGTATATCGTTTGGAAGGTGAAGCTGATCAATGGTGGAATCTTATCAAGAATACAAGGAAAAAAGGTGAAATTGAGTCCATGGAATGGGACGAGTTCAAGAACTTATTTTTCAATAAGTACTTCCCTCGTATTCTTCGAACGAAGATGGAAAAGGAGTTTCTTGAGCTGAAACATAAGGATGATGAATCTGTTGGTATATACGAAGCGAATTTTACAAGACTTGCAAGGTATGCATCTGGCATTATCATCCAACCTGAAAGTAAAGTTGATCGATTTTTCAGTGTCTTAAAACCAAGTCTTCGAAGGGAATTAGCTATACGAGACTTCAGTAGCTATGAAGAAATTGTGCGTTGTGCTATGAAGGTAGAAATGGAAGTTGGTGTTACATATCCATCTCATGGTTTTGAAAAGAAACGAAAGATGGAGTTCAAAGAGAAATCTCAGAATAATGGTGAAAAGGAGATGAATGTTTCCTTATGCTCAAAGTGTGGAAAGAAACATGGTGGAGATTGTCTTAAAGGGACTAGAAAATGTTTTAAGTGTGGAAAATAAGGTCATCGAGTAGCTGAGTGTCGAAGTAATGGAAAAAGGGTTTCTAATGGTGTGAACAAAGCAAACACTGCAGAGAACGCACCACCAACACTTCAATGCTTCAAGTGCAAGGAGATGGGACATTATGCTAATAAATGCCCTATTCCAAGGGTTAGTGATGATCAACATGAGAAACCACTTAAGGCAAAGGACAAAGCGAAGTCACATGCGATCACTATTGGCGATGTTGAATATGACAACGATGTGGTGGAATGATTAAGTGTTTATGTAATGGGATTCCAAAATAGTGTTGTATATAGTATCGTGGAATATTGGAATATTTATGTATTGGTCTATTGTGGTTTTCAATAATTTTATGGTACCAGTAACCATGGAAAGTGATTGAGATATTTTTGGAAAAAGAATGATATGCGCATAATGAAGGGAAAATGAGAAAATTAAATATTTGAAAGTATTCATGAGATCATGATTGATATAAGGACTAAGTGATATCATGGTTTGATTATAAAGAATTTTGAGGATTTTGGTATGTGGAAAGTGTTAACGTTTAACTGCATTCATGTTTTCACTAAGGTTCAATGGGTATTCAAGAGAATACATTATTAAGGACTTTGAATGTTTAGAATGTGACCAACAAGACATATCTTATGATATATGGGGATCAACGATGGTATTAAATCTCTGGTAATTGTTTTCACTATATTATGAGAGTGGACTGCAGTATTATGGGTAAGCCTAAAGATTGGAATGGATTATGTTGGACATAAGTTAGTATTGTTTAAGGATAGAAGTTTTTTTTTAGAAAAAGGACAACCTGCAGGACGGGCGACAGCCCATCGCGTCGGACAAGGCTGTGGGAATCGAACCCACAACCGAAATGCGACTGGATTTTATCGCCTACCACTGGCCTACAGGAATTCCCTGTTTAGTAGAAACTAGTTTTATTAAGCGGTATGATATATGAAGTATAAGTTCATTTTTGGAACCATATACGATTAATCTAACCATAAGATGAACTTATAACTTTTCAAGCCTTTTGTTTGAGACAGATGGAATGACCCATCATTCTATTACATGATCTGCTAACACATCACGAATAAAAAATCCAACTTCATTTATTTAAGATATGAAGTGGAAATTGTTCAAGGCACGAACAACAGTGAGATTGTACCAAAATAAAGTAAGTATTTATTCTAATTCAAATTTTCAACTTTAGGGAAATGATCTTGAAAACCAAAAATGTTGTCCTGGTGATCTTATACCTGATGAATCAGATGGTACCTTATATCATCACAAATCTATGGATTTGTGATTACTGGATTTTCCATAGCCATGTTCTCTACCACTCTCCATCAGAACATGATGGTTAGATTTCTCTTCCATATCCATATTTATACCTATGTGGAAACCCAGCAATTAGTTTATTTGGGTAACCATTACGTTTCATACTTTTGTTTTTGAAGATTGGTTTTGGTATTCCTTTTTACGATGTGGGTTTCTATTAAAGAAACTTTCGAATAGTAAACCATTTATAACCCCGACGAATTTCGAGGGCGAAATTCATTTCAAGGGGGGTAGAATGTAACACCCCGAGATTTTATGAAAAATATTCTTTTTAATTTCACTAATGTCTTGTGTTGTACGCTGCACCAAAAGGAGCTTGCACAACACGCATCCTTGCCTTGCCTTGCATTACACGCAATCGCGACCTTCCTCGATAGCGTGTGTAGTATGTAATACTGAGTTTCACTAAACAACGATATGCTATTAAAATATTATTAAAACTAGCCGTTATGAATAGTAATAACCACCTTTTAAAATTTTAGAAATTTTAGCTCTCAAAATGGACTTTATTTTTGGATTCGGAGTATCGAATTTAGCCTAAGGTGAAATTTTGGTGATTTTCGGATAACTTTCATATTTTGATGAATAGTGAAAATTACTAAATTTTAGTTAAAAACAACTTTTTCAATCGAAATAATTAATAGTGATAAATTATTAATTTGAGTGGTTTTAAAGTATATTTAGAATATATTTTTACAATTTAATACAATGTCGGTCATTGGATGTAATTTCACATTTAAACTATACATAAACAAGTGTCAATCTTTTGATAGATATTGTTTCTTAAAAACACGCTCTTTGTTTTAACAGCGGGATTTAATTATAAAATTAATTAATGAAACTTCTATGATATGCATTTGGTAAAGTAGACTTCATTTTTGAATTCGGAATATGAAATATAGCTTAGGATGAAATTTTGGCATTGTTCTGAAAAACATCAATTTTTGATGAATAGTGAAACTACTAAGTGGTAGTTAAAAAAAATTAATTTCTTCATAAATCTTAATTTTACCGCTTCTGTGAATGGAATTTCAAAAATCCAAGAGACACGGCTGATGTCAGTAAGTAAAATTTGGTTCAATGAGATGAAAATAATTTTTGGTGAATAGTAACTTTTTACTTTTATTTACCACGGTTAAAAGTAAATAGGGTAATTAAGGGTAAAAATGATATTATTATTACCCTAACACATGTCCTAATTCTATTGGACAAGTGTAATTCGACCAAAAACAAGCTTAGGAATAAAATATGACCATTTAGGCCCACTTGGATTAGATTAGGACATTTATTATTATTTAATTCAAAGAAGAGTTAAAAGAGTCAAAATCAAAGTTTATTTACTAAAACATTTTTAATATAAGGTTTTACATAGGATAAATTCGATTGTAAATATTAATTAGAAAGATAAAACGATTTCCTACATGATGGTATTTTATTTGTAATTTTTAGACATCAAATAATTTAATTTATTTATGACACAAATATGATGGAGTAATTATCTTATTAATGAAATATTGACATAATTGATATTATAAATACCAAAATAAATGTAATTTGAGACTTTTTATGAATTACACTAATTTTATAGGTTACTATGATATATTAGTGTTGATGTAATCAACTTTGTTCGAACATATAATTCTGTTATGACTTTCACAAAAATCATGTATCAAATAGTGTCAAAATTGACACAAAATAGTTTTTAAATCAAATATTATATTATTAATTGTTATTTTATTCCTAAAAATCTAAGGTTCGGCCAAATGGCTTAGATAAGGATATATGTATTAATAATATACAATTTGGGTTTCTTTTGGCATGTTATAGTAAGTGTATTAACCATATAGTGAAAGAAAACAAAAAGACACGGTAAAAGTTAAATTATTTAACTTAGAGTTAAATCTAATTGATAAGGTTAAAATAATACCTTAAACTTGTATAAATCCTATTGGATGATAGTATTTCGACCCATACCCACTTTAGCTTCTAAATAATACCCTTTGGAACCATTATAAACCGATTTTGACTTTAATATAAAATAATATTTTGAGATATTCCTAAGGTGCCCCTCTCCTCCCTTATAAAAGGACACCTCCTCCCCCTCCTCCTCACACCAATTTGAGCACTCAATCTCGGCCAAGCCCTGCCAAAATCTCTTCTACACTTCCCTAGAAACATCCTAGAGGTCCTGGTATTCTTTAAAGACCAATTTTAGTGCCCTAGGAGGAGGTCTCAAAGAGGCGCTTCAAAGAAGAGGTAATTACCGTTACCAATTCTTTCATCTTTATTTCTTCTTCCACTTCTTCTTCTTAGGTTGTTTCATTATGAAGTAATAACATCAGTATCACTAATATACTGATATGTTATTATAAGTATGAAACAACCCTATTTCACCATCTATCCATCCTACGGGAAAATAAATCACCGCGCGTGCGTACGTACGGAATACCGTCTCCACGCCGTGGTGTAATCTATTTTCCACCACCACCTTACATGGATGGGTATAGTGGTGTAAAGAATAACTATAAATAGTTATTACAACATCATATTGATTCTGATAAATTTTATAATTCACTCCAATTCAATTCAATATTTATGGAAATGATATCATCGCTCGTGCGTACGTACGGACTACCGTCTCCACGACGCGATGAGATTCATTCTCCATGTTAACCATTTAAGAATGATTATAAAGTATATATAAGAAATAATAATGAAATATATGAAATTATAAAGCTACTGGATTTATGTATATATATATATATGTATGTCATCTACTTACTTCCATTCAAGACAATAAGGAAAGGAAAACAGCGTTCATGCGTACGTACGGACTACCGTCTCCATGAACGGTGTTTTTCATTTCATTTATCTATCTATTATATATATATATATACTGAATATATATGATATATAAATCATATTTTATATTCTGGAAGTAATTAAATCATGATATAAGTAATAATAATGTCAAGAACAACAAGTCAAAACACCTACGATAAATGAAACGATTTTACCCAAAACGCTTCTTTAACATGGAATTTACAAAAGAACGGGTAATATAATGTCATAAGTGAACCATATATGATATCATAACAATGAATATGATTCTTTAATAAGTCAATGACATTATTTAAATCATTATACAGGAGGTTCGGACACATACGAAGCAAATCGGACCTAAGGTAAGGGAAATATCACAATCTCATTTTTATCCGAGATTGTTTATTCGTAAGTATTTACTGGGGTGTATTTTATCATCCACATCCATGTTTCATCAATATGTAATATTATTTCCATCCACCTACAATTGTTTAAATCCATTTTTACCCTTCGGTGAGTTTTTAGTAATATGTATGAAAGGAATCTTTTGTCGTTTTTCGTACGAGGTACTTTTTGACTTTTCCGACAAAAGTATGAAGAATGTTTTTTTTTAACTTATACGGAATGAATGAATTTTTAAAACATTATTTCCAAGAAACTTCCTTTACAAGTTTTCAAGTTTATTTTTAATCAAATTATTTTATTTTAAAGTTGTATGACATATTATGAAAGGAAAAATGTTTTTGAAGTAGAAAGGATATTTTCCTCAAGAATGGAGTTCAAGTATTTTATCAAAATTATTTTCCATCTAAGATAATAAAAGGGTTCTGTTTTTATCCCTATTATTACATGGATTTGATTATGTTGTGATGGAAATATTTTTATGAATTCTTTTATCTTATATGAATTGTTTTATGATGTCATGTTGTTTAAGAATTCCATTTTTATTACATGGGTTACGCTATGATGTATGGTTTATGATTATGTGGCACACATAAGAAAGGATTCATTATAAGATGGGTGGGACCTATATCTCCCTCCAATGCATTGGGTAAAGATTTTATATCTCATGTGATAGACAGGGCTGGAACGGTAGGTTATACCGATTCAGTGAAACAGGACTGAAACGAGGGTTACTCGATTCAGAAAGGGACTTTGTCCACTAAGATAGTCTTGGCAATGAGTCTTGACTAACAAGAAATGATTCTCCATGATTATTTGTGAATGCCACAAAGTTTCATGTTTTAGGTTATGATTATTGTGATTACATTTCACTGCCATGATTTACCCCATGTTATGAAATTATGATCTCTTTTGCAGGTTAAGATTTCCAAAAGTTATGTGCTTATGTATATGATGTGATTGACATTTCTTTTGTTTACCCTTGCTGAGCATTTGAGCTCACCCTTTTATGTTTTCTTTTCCCATTGATATAAATAAAGGTTTTAGGTAAAAAAATGAAGATCTTTATGGGAGATTTTGAAGATCTTTCACCACGATTAGAAGATTACGTTCCGAGTTTCCAAAGACACTAAACTATTACGATCCTTGTGTGTGTGTTTTTGTTATGTACTAAGTATTCCGCAAATGTAATGTAATTTCCATGTACGTTAAGCTTCGGGTCTCTACAGGTTTGGTCAAAACCGTTGGTATAGGTCACTTTTATGAACCTATACCAAAGTTTTTGGAAAAACTGTTGGTATAGGGGGGACCTATACCAATGTTCTGGCCAAACTGTTGGTATAGGTCCATTATAGAGACCTTATACAAACGGTTTCGAAAAACCATTGGTATAGGTCCCCCCTATAACAACGGTTTGGTGAAAATCGTAGGTAAAGGTCCCAAAATCAATTGACCTATACTAACGGTTCTCAAAACCGTTGGTATAGGTTCTTTGATTTTTTATCGAATCTTCTTACCGAGAACATTACATAAATCAAAGTTTAAAATAATTATGATAATACATATATATATTTATAAAATTATGTTCACAAAAGACATGTTAGGTTAGTGGTTAGGTCATTCAATTATAAACTAGAGGTCCTGGGATCAAATCCCACCGAATGTTTTTTTTTTGAAATACATATACCAACGATTTTATGGAACCGTTGGTATAGATTTTCATATTACTTATACCAACAGTTTTCAAAACTGTTGGTATAGGTCTATACCAATGGTTTTCCCAAAACTGTTGGTATAGACCTATCCTCATGGATTACTTTGCCAAGGTCCTCCAATCCTTTGGTATAGGCTATACCAACGGTTTGGAGGCCTATACCAACAGTTCCAAACAGTTGGTATAGGGTATTTTTCCAGTATTGGTGTCATTAATTTCATCTCTATACATATGTTCTTTAAATTTAGTGTTGGTTGTATTATTATATTTGAACATTGTATCCATATAAATTGGTAATGTTAACAAAAATAAAAATTGAATTGGTGGAGGTAAAGGTACTCCCAAAAGGTCTTTCTTATTTAGTAGTTGGACTAATAGATTTTTTTTATTTGACCTTCCACTAACCCTTCCTTTTCTCCATATGTAATATCATTCCTTGATTTTGAACTTTTTCATTAATAGTTAAAAACTTGTGTAAAAATTTATTAAGAAGGACATACCGCATTATCTTCATGTATTTTTACAAGATAAAATAGCCATGCTATGAAATTTCAAATAGATAGTTCGATCGTGTAGACATCCAG
The DNA here is from genome assembly GCA_963277665.1 of Viscum album. Lineage (NCBI taxonomy): Eukaryota > Viridiplantae > Streptophyta > Magnoliopsida > Santalales > Viscaceae > Viscum > Viscum album. The sequence continues at coordinate 1,101,082,802 of OY728133.1, read as the reverse complement.
ATCATCAAGGGGAACAGTTAGCTCAATGCACGGCTTATGAGTTACATGAATCCCAAATCTCATGTAATATTTTGTAAGTTATTTGTTATGTATAATACCTCCTAAAATATTTTACATTGAACCCCACACAACAAGTCAATGGGAGTGTATTGATATATATAAATGATAATAAATTTCACTCTACATAATGTTAGTACATCAAAGGTATAAATATGCATTTTATTCACCTATCATTGAAATAGTTATGAAAAATAGACTACCTCTAGTATGGTCGACCTTTGAGGGGGGTGACTAGCCTAAAAGTTGGGGGTGTATCATCATGTAGTGGTTACTATTGTGTAGTTTATTCACCTTAATACCTTCCAAAAACCTTGTCTAACAAATCATACTACTAATTAATTTTATCTTTTAGAGAATCTATTTTTTTAGCTTGTTATATATGTTCTTATCTATATCCACTTATTTCATTAATTTCTAAAATTATACACTAGGAAACACTCCAAAACCATCACCCATGTCTAGGAGTAGTCATGAATTGGTCAAGTTAATTTTTGAATAAAAACTAAACCAAAACATGATTTATAGTTTAGTTTTTATGTATAATAACAACACAATTTGATAGTAGTATGGATTGTAGTGGAAAGTTTTTAAACCATTAAATTTTGGTTTTTTGGTTAGGATGGTAGATTAAGATATTAATTACTGTTAAAACCCAAATATTTATTCATGATATTTTATAATGATTGAGAAAAATTGTTGAGCCAATAAGGTTTCATTATGACTTTTCTATTTCTCTATGTTTTGAAAATCAAAAACACTTTATCTTAAGGCAAATTATACATTCCCTGATGATTATTTTCATAAAAAAAATTCCCTCATCTAAGGAAATTTTTATCCTTACCTATGTTTTCATTGTTCATTTTGTAGTGTCTATAAGTCCAACTCATTTTATCTCTAAAGGAAAAAAATTTGGTTTCACATCTAAAACCACGGAATTCTATAAATCCTTGGATATAAAGTATTATGTTTTCAGACTCCGAATTCAATGAAATTCAAACCCCGAATTCTCTAAAATTCAGACTTTGGATTCTTTGAAATTCATGTTCTGAATTCTCTAAAAATTATGTTCCAAATTCCTTAGAATTTAGACTCTGAATTACCCATAATCTTGACTCCGAATTCCTCAGAAATCAGACTCCAAATTCCTTGGAATTCAGACTTTGAATTCCTTAGAATTCGGATTCCAAATTCTTTGGAATTTAGACTCCAAAATCTATTGAATTCAGATTCTGAATTCTTTGTAAAACAAGAATATGAATATCCTTGTCTTATAGACTCTGAATTTTTATTTGGTTAGACTATGAATTCTATATTTTCTTAGACTCCAAAAAATATATTTGGTTAAGTAATTTCATATTCATTATACTTGTTATGAAATGATGCCGTACAATCTTTTTCTAACTAACCATTGTTTGAGTGAAACATATATATTTACCACCGACATTCAAGGAAAAATATGACCGTTGGAGGAGGGAGTCGACTGTTGAAGAATTTCCTATAAATAGGAGCTCATTTGAACAAGCTCAACATTGTTCCATCACTCTAGAGATTGTGTGCAACTGAATTGGTTTCTAGACAGAGAGAATCTCATGCTTCGTGTGGTTCTAAACATCTTGTTCAAATTGCTTTGTGTGACTCTGATTGTTGCTGATTACAATCGAGGGCTTAGAGGAATAGGAAGACATAGGTGTTGACTACCTTATAGTTTGAGGAATTCTGGGGATAAGAAGATAGAGGTGTCAACTAACTTAAATATCAAGGGCTTGCGGTGATAGCAAGACAAATTCTGATATTCCTATTGAGGTATTACCCTTGTGTTGGTAAGATAAAATTTCTTGAAAGTATAAATCAAGGGACCTTTATCCAAGGTTTTTGGATACCCTACTCTATAGTTTAACAGATTTTCTACTTGTTACTTGTTCTATTTCAAGTTTATTTCCTTTGTATTTTGATAAAGTAAGAAATTATAACCTTCTTATTCTTTCATATTCTTTTATATACTCTGATAAGTAATATTCTATACACTTTTAGGTAGAATATTTTCCTTGTAAATATTCCTTAAGTTTCATTTCTGAAACCATATTCCCCGAACCTAGTATGTTTTTTTAGTTGAACTAAAAGAGGCTTTGTGAATTTACATTGTTTAACTTTGTTAAACATAGTTTTCCTTAAGGTTAAAAAATGAAAGTTTTTAAACTTATTATTCACGGTCCCCCTATTGTAGTTGAGAATCTACATAATTATTTCGATCATAAAATTGGTATCAGGGGAGGTCTATAAATTACTTATATTCACATATAAGTTTTCTTGCACAAGTTTTACTTGTTCTAAATTTTCTTTCTTATATTTTCTTGCTTATGTTTTACTTAAATATTTTTATCTTTGTTTACAAACCTTTTTTATTAACATGTTTTTGTGGAAAGATATTTTTATTATAGAATAGAATGAATGAATGTCAGTTCGATTGACAATCTAAATCCTACGAGACCACCTATATTTGATGGTAATGATTTTGAGTATTAGAGAGATCAAATGAAGACATTTGTTATTAACACTAGAGTAGACAATTTTTTCATGCTTACTAGAGATTAAAAAAATCCTCACAAGGAAGTCAAAACCTTTACCAACCAAGAAAAATTAGAATATCAACAAAATTACATGGTATGTAATACTTTGTTGTGTTCTATGACCAGTAATATATATAGTAAAAAAATTTCTTGTTAAGCTACTAACTACATCTGGAAGAAGTTTTAAGTTACACATTTTGGTACATCCAAGGTTATAGAGACTAGGAGAGTTATGCTGAGAGAATAATATCATGGATTTCTATTTCCCTTTGGAGAACTAGTTTGAAAAGTGTAAAAAAGATTTATGACCATTGTCAATAGTTTAAAATCTATGATATAAAAATGTCTTGATAATGGAGCTCTTGTAGAAAAGTTTATTTATATTATTCCTAATTAGTGGGAATCTAAGAGAAAAACTATTGATGAGAATAGTAGAGTATCTCAAATCACTCTTGATGATATTTTTGTAAATCTTCTTCAATATGAGACAAGAATGAAGAGATATGATGATATGAATAAGAAGAATAATGGAAATTTAAATGAAGCCTTTACTACTACAAAATCCAAAACTCCGGAAATGGTTACAAGATCTAAGTCTAAAGAGGTCACTGTTTTATCTGAATCTAGTGATAGTGAACATTCTAAGAATGATCTAGATAATTTTTCATAAAATATGAACAAGATAGTTAGAAAGAAATACATTCATTATATATATAAGAATAAAGAAAGAAAAGACAAGAAAGACTTAGAATTTACTTATTATGAATGAAAAAGAGCAGGGCATATAATGCTAGATTGTCATATACTTAAGAAAAAGTATAGAAAGGAAAATCATTCTGAGAGGAATAGAAAGAAGTAATACAAGTCTAAAGCTAAAAAAATTTAAAGGCTAATGACACTTGGAGTGCCAGTGGTGGTGACTCTTCAGATGAATCCTCAGAGTAGAATCTTCTGAACAGAAGAATCATGGTCTACTAGCCAAACTACACATTGAAAATCAATACCTAATGGTCAAGGTACCCAATACTGAATCTATCACCAATGTATCTTTGAGTGAAAATTATACTAATGATAAATATTATGAATCTTCAGATGATGGATCTTCATCATGAGAAGATAATAAATTACCTTACTATGAAGATGTATCTAGGTTTGCTAAAATTCTTGAGGATGAAAATTCTAAACTCAAGAAAAAGATTGATCAGGAAAATTCTAGATTATCTATTTTAACCAAAGTATCAAATCTTTTTAAATATCTTGATAAGAAAACTTTTTATTTTAAAATTATCTCCAAAAACCTTAAAAAAGTTAATTCTAAGAAGGATAAACTTTCTAAGAATTTTGAAAATGTAATTTATAAGAAAAATAATTTTGAGTCTATCTCTAGTGCTAAAACTAATAACCATGAGGATAAAAACGTGGTTATTAAACTAAATTCAAAAATATTTTCCTCAAGGAAATGTTTGTATAATTTTACCCTAGGTAGGGAAACTTTTGACAATATGTATTCCAAAATTAAACCTTACAGAAATAGTTATGGATTTGGTTATACCTATTCAAAACCATTTTTTAGTAATAACAACTGTGTTCCCAAAAGTGATCCATTTTTTACTAAATGTTATTGTATAGGACATTGGGTGAAAAAAAATTCTTTAAACAAAACTCAATCTTTATGTTTTTATAAAGCTTCTTTTTCTAAGAAAATGTGGATACCTAAAAATTTTCTTTCTAAAATTTCCAGATCCAAGAAATTTCGGATTGCAAAAGTCTAACTCTATTATTTACCAGAAAACAAAGAAATTACCAACAAAAATACATGGTACATGGACAGTGAATGTTCCCTGTATGTGACTAGTAAAAAAAATTCTTTGAAAAGGTTATCAAGATTAAAGGAGGAAAAGTAACTTTTGAAGATAATTCTCATGGAGAAATTATTAATATAGGTAACATTGTTCTTCTTGGAAAAACTACAATTTCAAATATTTTATTTTTTAAGGGTCTTAATCACAACCTCATTTGCTTGAGTCACTTATGTGATGAAGGTTACCTTGTGAATTTTAGGAATGATAAATACTTAGTATACAATTCTAAGGAACAATGTATTCTTTCTTCCCATAGGTAAGAGAATGTATACACACTAAACATATAAGACCTTAGAATCCAAGATCTTCCTTGCCTTAGTGCAATGGAAGTTCAATCTTGGTTTTGGTATAGAAGTTTAGGACACTGTAATCTTAAGAAACTATAAAAACTCCTGAAGAAAAGGCTAGTTAAGGATCTATTGGAGCTTAGATTTGATTATTCAAAATTTTTTGATCATTTTTAATTTATAAAGAAATATAAATCGAGTTTTAAATCAATTGGTAAATTCTCAACTTCTAAAGAATTACAGCTAGTGCATATGGATCTTTTCTGTCTAGCACAAACTGGAAGTATTTGCGGCATATATTATGTATTTTTTTTAGTTGATGATTACACAAGATTTACAAGGGTCTATTTTCTAACAAGGAAGTATGAAGCTTTTTCTTATTTCAAAATCTTTAGATCCCAATTTAAAAATGATAAAAACCTTCCATTAATAACTATTCATAGTGATCACGGAGGAGAATTTCAAAATTCAAATTTTGAACATTTTTGTAGTAAAAATGTATTACTTGTAACTTCTTAACTCCAAGAACTACACAACAGAATGGTGTTGTTGAAATAATAAATTGAATTCTTCAAGAGAAAACTAGAACCATGTTGAGTGAATATTTTATATCTAAAAACTTTTGGGTCGAAGTTATAAGCACTACTTGTTATACTGCAAATCACGTTTTGAATAGACCTTTTCTTAACAAAACTCCTTACAAATTGTGGAATGGTAGAAAACCCATTATTTCATACATAAAGGTATTTTGGTTCAAAGTATTCATATTTAATACTAAAGATAATTTACATAAAATATCACCCAAATGTGATGAATGAATTTTCGTAGGCTACTCCACAACTTCTAAGGATTATAAGGTTTTTAATAAAAATATTTGTACTATTGAAGAAACAGTGCATATTAAATTTGATGAAACTGATCCTTTTATTTTTAAACAACCCCAACTTATATCCTCAAATGTGTTTTAAAAAACTAATTATTAACCATTTATAAAAGACCCTTCTGATAAGGAAAATGTTCAAGAAAATATTTCTGAATCATTTAACCTAGAAGATTTCCTACCATATGTTGATGAACATATTTTGCACAACTCAAATCAGTTGTTTCTTAAGAATCATCCCAGTGATAGTATCATTAGTGATGTAAACCAACCTGTAAGGACTAGAAGTTCCTTAAGAAATGAATTTGAACATCTAGCATTCCTTTCTCAATTAGAACCAAAAATCACTGATGAAGCTCTAGGTGATGATGATTGGATAAAGGTTGTACAAGTTAAGTTAAATTAATTAGAAAGTAACAAATTCTGGACCTAGGTTGAAATACCTATGGAAACATCTGTTATTGGAGTAAAATGGTTCTTCAAAAATAAGTGTGATGGAAATGGAATCATTATGATAAATAAAGCAAGATTAGTTGATAAAGTCTATAATAAATAAGAAGGAATAGACTATGAAGAAACCTATGATTCAGTAGCTATAATTGAATCTATTTGTATTTTACTTTCCCTAGCGGCATTCTCCAATTTCAAAAAATTTCAAATGGATGTAAAGTGTGATTTACTTAAAGAATATGTTCAATAGGAAGTTTTTGTTGAACAACCTCCATGTTTTTAAGACACAAAATATCCTAAACATGTTTTTGAACTTACCAAAGATTTATATGGACTTAAACAAGCCCCATGAGCCTGGTATGATAGAATTATAGAACTTTTGTTACAAAATAATTATATTAAAAGAACTGTTGATACAACCCTTTTATAAATATAGATAAAGAAATGTTTTGATTGTTTAAATTTATGTTGGTGAAATTATATTTGTTTCAATTTAGAAATCTTTAACTGATTCGTTTGTGAATCTAATGAAATATAAGTTTGAAATGAGTATAATGGGTGAGTTAACATTTTTCCTCTGTTTTTAAATTTCTCAAAAACCAGAAGGAACTTATATATCTCAACATAAGTATATTAAATATATTCTTAAAAAGTATGGATATAACAACATTAAAAGTATAAGTACTCCAATCGGTACCTCAAATTCTCTTGATCTTGATGAAGATGTTAAACCAGTAAATCAAACATCATTTAGAGGAATGATAGGAAGTTTACTATACTTGAAAACTATTCATCCATACTTAAGGGTTTCAGTATGATTATGTGCAAGAGATCAATCCAATCCTAAGTAATCTCATTTAAAAGCATTGTAAATAATTTTTTGATATTTAAAGGGAACCATAGATTTAGGACTCTTTTTTACATCTGGAAATGATTTTATTTTTAAGTTTTTCAGATGCTGAATTTGGTGGGTGAAAAAATTGATAAGAAAAATTATATCCAAAACTTTTCATTTCTTAGGAGATTAATTAGTTTCTTGGTCATGAAAAAAGAAACACTCAGAAGCACTTTCCACTACTGAAGCAGAATATGTAGTAGCTGGATGTTGTTGTGCGCAAGTTTTGTGGATGCAACATACACTCACAGACTATGACACGAGTTTTACTAAAACATAGGTATTGTGTGATAACACTAGTTCCATTTCCATAAGAAAAAACCCTACACATCACTCCCATTAAAAATAGATAGATTTTAGCCATCACTTTCTTAAGAATCACACACTAAAAGGATATATCATTCTTCAATTTATCGTAACACAAGATCAACTTGGTGATGTTTTCAAAAAATATTTACCATTCAATAGATTTGAATACATTAAACAAATGTTAGGAATGATAATCGTAAGGTAACCTTCCAGATTAATTTTTGTTGAAGTATATCTCCTTACATTAAGTAACACCTTTTCATAGGGGGGTACAATTACCTATTAACCAAACCTTTTGTAACCAAATTTTTCATAACCAAATTTTCTGTAACCAAATTTTTCCTAACCTAAATTTTTCGCAACCAATTTTTTTTTCATAACCAATTTTTTTCCATAATAATTTTTTTAATTTTGGTATCCAAAATTTTCTTTCATTACATTTTTTTTCGAACTTAAAATTTTCTAAATCAAAATTTTCATGGTCTAAAATTTCTCAATTATAAAAAATTTCATTTCTTTAATAAAATTTTATGTAATCTAAAGTTCTTCAAGAAAAATTTTCCTCATTACTGATAAATTTTCTAGCAATCCGAAAGGTATGTTTCCTTACATAAATTTTCATAATCAAATTTTACTTGTTCATATTTTCCTCTTGTTTTAAGAAAATTTATCATATTCACTTTTCTTTAAATCCGAATGTTTTACCTTAAAAACCTCAAAATATTTAAATCGACCAAGATCATTCTTCAGCTTTCATATCAACATTCAGATCAAATCGTTCTTCTTTCAACTATTGAATCAATCTGGGAAGTTGAATCGTCCCTTCAAACGCCTATACAAAGGCCCCCCAAATGGTTATCCCAAATCGGCTTTCAAGATCCTGTGTATCGAAGCACTTCTTATCTACATAAGGGTTGTTCCACATTTCATGTTTGCTTAAATCCAAATGTCATTGGAAGCATCTCTGCAGAAGAAAATTTCATCATTTAATGAAATTTCTAAATCGTAGATCTATTGATAAAAGTTAGTAAATATGAATTTTTTCTCTAAGTATGATTCTCTTATTACGAAGAACATCAAATTGAATGGTTAAGAAAGTCTGTGTGTATCCAAACCAAAGGCACAGGGTCCAGTGTATCCAGAATTTCTAGTATAATTTTATGAGATTGTAAGTTTTCTTGTTCAATATGGGAAAGACAAGTTTCCTTTTAAGAGTTATGGGAAAACCTACTCCCTTTTCTTTAGCTTGGATAATAGGAATTCTGTATAAAGGGGTAGCAGAATTATGCTCTCACAAGTTACTAGATATATCAAGACATTTTGATAATCAGAAGGTTATAGAGTGCCTTGGTATATCAAAATTGAAGACACTGAAAATCAATTATCTTTATACGAACCTTAGGATCTTAGAATTATGGGTTCAATGATTTCTCAATTCGATAAAAGGTGATCAAGATACCCTGAAGAAGAGTGATATCTACATTCTATATTTTCTAGTGATTCTCAGGAAGATTAATCTGGTGAAGTATATTTTTCTTAGATTTTTTAATATCAAGAATGGGACTATAAAATCTCATATTATTATGTATCTAGTTATTATTTCCAAGATCATTGTCCTTTGTCTACATTACTTTAAAGTCCCATGAAATTATTTGCCAAGAAATTTCAAGGTTATGTTGTTGAGTGATGATACGCTTAGAAGGATGAAGGTTGGATTTAACAAAATGTCCAGAGAGTTTTATAACTTATCTGAAAGTGAAATTGAATATTTATCCAAGAAACCGTAAGTTGTTGAGATTTCCAAGAAAGATCAAAGAAAGAGAAAGAAAAAAGAACCAGAAGCCAAGAAAAAAACTCCAGCAGTTCAGGAAACCCAATCAGCACCCCCAAAATTTAAGAAGCAAAAGACCTATCTGGATTAATTTGTTTCTAAATGAAGAGAATATATGAAGAAAAATAAGGAAGGAGAGCCAAGATTTTTCTTGGATCCTGATGAGGCAAAATGTAACGACCCAAAGTTTCATTAATGTAAATCCCTCTTGATCTAATTAAATGTCTCTGTATGTTTATATAAAATTTCAACTTCTTTGGTTTTATGTTAAGAATTTTGATTGTTGCTAATATAGTCGTTGAACAGTGATCACATGATTAGTATAAATATAGGGCTTTAACAAATCCAATTTACTCAGACAAAAGAAGTGTTGGCCTCATCTAGTAGAATTGCTCCATACGAAGCCCATTTGTCAGAGCTCGGAAAAGAGGTGGCATCCTTGGGCTTCTCTCTTGACCTAGCCCGAGCTGAGCATCATCATGTCAAGCTCGAATGGGACCTTCTATGAGAAAAGTGGAATTTGATAGAGATTACCACTCGAGCGATGTTATTAGAGCCACCCCAAGAGTCTGTCACCATCGCTCACCTTACCCTTAGGTCTTATGTGGCTGTTTTAAGGGATTATGTAAGAAATATCTAGTACTATGTTCATGTACATCATTTTTTTTATATAATAATGAATATACTTTCTTGTCATTATTGATACATTGTAAATAGTTTTTAAAGTACAAATAGTGTTTTTAGTTATTATTTAATTAAGATTTCTATTTTATTAAATTAAGGGCTTTTTGAATTAAATATTATTTTAATAAAATATTGTTTTTATTTTTATTAATTTTTATTATATATAAATGATCATATAATTTTATGAATGCAATTGTAATTTTTATTAAGGTTTGAAAGCCATTTTTGTCAAAGCCCGGGAATTTTCGATAAATGTTGGTTTTTATTTTAAAAGTGAAAATTAACATATATAAAAAATTATTTAGATAAAATAAATTTTATTTATGGAATCAGGACATCGAAATTATCCAATGGTGAATTTTTCATAATTTTCTGAGATAGTCAAATTTTTGGGTAAAAATTAAATACCATTTAAATATATAATGTGTTTTATAACATCATAATGACTCAATAGTGATGTAATAAAATACTATAAGCTTTATGTTCGGCCAATATATGTTTTACCATTAAAATATTATGATTTTGGGTTTGTTTGACTTACTTTTAAAAGCATTAATGGACCCCTCAAGACTTATTAAACACCTTGTCTTTTTAAATTGTTTTCCATGTGAGTGTGACTCACCTCCACATAAGAAACCCTATTATTTTAAGAAGTTCTGAATTTGGACTTATAAAATATTTTTTCCCCTTAACTTTTCAAAAAACCATGGGCAAAAACCATGGGAGGTTTTGTGGTTTAGATTAATTTAATATAAGGTGTCCCAAACCTAAATAATAAAGAATTCTCTCACCTTTCCTATATAAACCCACCCAAGATCTCACTTCCTCATCACTCAAAGAATTTGGAGTTCATACAACCTCTGAACTAATCCCTCTATAATCCTCCCAAGGTTCCCCAAGCTCCCAATAAGCCTCTCACAAGCCTCTCTCTAGCCTTTGGAAGCACACTTCCAAGTATGGGTTTTTTCTTCCTTTCTAATTTTTGTCCAATTTTCTTTAAGTTGTTTTGCCCTTTTAATTTCAATTATGAATGTTGGTGTATGTTTTCACAACTCCATCATACTGGCCTATTTATTTTTGAATGATGGGATACCCCTTTCTCTCTCATTAAATTCCTCCCATGTACACCCGTTACTATGCCAAAATTCTGAAAGGAACTTCTCTCTCCTCATTTACATTCAAGCAATACTTTTGTATCATGAATCTAAATTCCATTAAAATTGTTGGGAAATGTATATTTATTACCTAATTACTTTCCATTACATTTAAATATGATTAGGAACCCCTTTCTCTCTTATCAACCATTTTTATGAATTCTTATGTCACGTCGTTACGCTGCCGAAATCGCACCGATTTTCTAAGCCAATGCCATCGTGTAGTGAATACCATTCCCATTTCTCCATCAAGGGTATTCACATTTATGCACATTTACTTATTGATTATAAATTTTCATGTATGAATTCCACATTACTTTATCGTGGAATAAATTATTGTGTTTTATGAATCTATGTTTTATGATCCATGTGGCACACTTATGCATGAAATGAAATGTTAAAGAAGGGTGTGCCCTTATATCGCTCCAATGCATTGGGTAAAGTATAGTATCATTATATGACATGTGCAATGAGTGTTTACTCATGATAATTCAAGTGCAACGAGGGTTTACTCGTGCTTCATGTGCAATTAGAGTTTACTCATGCTCCATGTGCAATGAGCCTTGGCTCATGCTAATTCCATGTTAAGTGTTGTTGCCACATTTACATGTTATGATTATCATGGTTTATCATGCCTTTATGTTAATGTTTCTCTTGTGCTCTATTGATATTCCTAATGTCTAACATGTATTGTACTCCTCATGTTATTCCATGTGTATTCCCTTACTGGGCTTTATAGCTCACCCTTTTCTTATGCATGTCCTCAGGTTATCCCATGCAATGCTAAGTACGAGGGAATGTAGTGGTCATGTAAAGGAAGTTTTCAATAAAGTTGTTGTATTTCATGTTTCAAGTTTTTATGTAATGATCCTAAGCCACAAATACACTAAAACTTTCGATCTTCTTTGTTGTGTCAAGTGAAGTTTTATGTAATAAATCATGTTTAATTTTGTATTAAAAGTTGGGTTGTCATAGTTGGTATCAGAGGATAGGTTTAGTTATTTTTGGGATTAGGATAAGAAAACCCTCGTAAAGCCTTAAAGACAAGACTAAGTATAATAAAATCATCCCTAAGTTTTGGTAAGTACTGAGAATGTGTTTTATCAAGCAAATACATCCTTGTCTGGATACAAGGAGGTAGAGGCGGCTCCGGTACAGATGTATCCTAGGGGTAAAACACGAAAACACCGCTTTGAGCTAGACTCAAATGGGAGTTGGTGCATGACAATAGGACTTGCTGCACTCTTGGTTACGACACTCCCGGGGGATATGCTTTGCTAAATTTACAAGCTTAGTATGAACCCTTATTAAAGGAATTAAAAAAATGCCCCTAAGAATATATGTTAGAAAGTAGATCATGAAAAGCCTAGATTTAAGCCTATAGACTCGTGATTTAAGGAAATAAAATTTTATTTATAAGTCATCAACTTTTGTATTTTTATTACCCTTTATTTGTTACCCCTAAATTTCCTTTTATTTCATCCAATGGCCGGTAATAGGAGGACTCGGGCTAACAACTGATGTGAAGATCTATGTGATGATTGTACTAATGAGATGCCCAATCCAATGGAAGTGAGAATCGCGAACTTTTTCATGCTTCTCTCTCCGATAACTCAAGTTTTGAATAGAAACACGGGTCAAGAGGAACTTTCAACCCCCCCTAATAAAGAACAAGTCGTTATCGAGAGCTTTATGAGACAAAGGCCTCCAACTTTTAGTGGATCATCTGATCCCATGATCGCTGAACAATAGATCAACCTCATTGAAAAGATCTTCTCCATCTTTCAATGTTATGAACAAGAGAAGGTTCTCCTGGAGGCTTATCATATGGAGGGTGAAGCTGATCAATGTTGGACATGGATCAAAAATACGAAGCCTGAGGAGGAGATCGAGGCGTTGGAATATAAGGATTTCCGAAAGATGTTTTTCGATAAATATTTTCTGTGCACCCTCCGTATTAAGATGGAAAGGAACTTTCTTTCCCTCAAGAAAAAAGACAAAGAATCTGTTGGAGTGTACGAGGAAAACTTCACAAGGCTTGCACGATACGCTTTCGGCTTTGTCGTTACCCCCGAATGGAAAGTTGACTGCTTCTTTGGTGGGATGAAGCATAGCCTACGGAAAGAATTGGTGATCCGTGACTTTGATAGCTATGAGGAAACTGTCTGATGTGCCCTCAAGGTCAAAATGGAGATCAGAGAATCACAGGGGTATCATGGGGATAAGAAGCGTAAGGTGGAATTCAATGCCGGTGGTCTGATGGATAAATCCAACGGTGCTAAGAATATCCAGCACCCCACTTTCCAAAAGTGCGGAAAGAAGCACCCTATAAATTGCCTTAAGGGGATGAGGAAATGCTTTAGGTGTGGAAGAGAAGGGAACCTAGCTGATAACTGTCAGCAAGAAAGACCTACGGCTACGACAGAGGAGAGGAACACTATGTTCTAACCTCAACGCGTTGTTCAATGCTACAAATGCAAATAACCGGGGCATTTTGCAAATCAATTCCCTTATCCAAAGGCTTTTGGAGGCAACCAACAACCTCTAAGGCATCAAGGAAGATCTTTTTCCATCACTTCTGCTGAAGTGAACCCTGACAACGAAGTGGTGATAGGTACGCTAGTTATTCCTTCAATAATAGAGAACGTACTTTTTGATTCAGGTTCTACGCATTCTTTTATATCTTGAAAGTTTAGTAGAACAATCGCAGCACCACCACAAATCATGGAAGTGAAGATGTCGGTGAGTACGGAAAATTGGGAAATCATTGCATCCCATGAATATAAGTCCTCCCCTATAATAATCTGTGTATTGAATTTCCCGGTGAACCTCTCCATACTCCCTCTGGTAGAATTTGATGCAATTATTTGCATGGATTGGCTTTCCTTATATAGATCCAACATAAATTGTTGGGAGAGGGAAATCACACTCCATATGAAGAATCGACCCCAGATTCTTTACAAGTGTAAGGAGGAAGATAAATCTCCTTTAGTTCCATCATCTCAAGAATGGATATTACTACCCTATGAGAATGCGTATCTGGCTCAGATGGTTGAGTCCAAAGAAGAAACCATCCTTGAATAAATGCTTATTGTGAGGGAATTCGCTGAAGTGTTTCCCGAGGAACTGCCCGGTCTTCCTCCTAGAAGAGATGTTGAATTCTCAATTGAAGAGCTGAAGAAACAACTACAGGAGAATCTGGATAAAGGGTTTATATGACCAAGTGCTTCACCATGGGGTGCACCAGTCCTCTTCGTTAATAAGAAGGATGGATCAATGTAGCTTTTCATCGATTATCGTGAACTTAACAACATCACGATAAAGAAAAAGTATCCTCTGCCACTGATCGATGACTTGTTAGATCAGCTGTGTAGACCACAATACTTATCCAAGGTAGATTTGCAGTCGGGATATTATCAAGTAAGGGTGAGAAAGAAAGTTTTCCCCAATACTGATTTTCATACAAAATATGGGCACTATGAATTCATAGTAATGCCTTTAGGACTCACCAATGCTCCAGAAATCTTCATGGACTTGATGAATAGAGTCTTTAGAGATTACCTAGACAAATTTTTGGTAGTCTTTATAGATGATATTATAATATACTCCAAAACCAAGGAGGATCATGAGGAGCATTTAAGAACTGCACTAGAGACTTTGCGCAAGGAGAAGCTCTATGAAAAGTACAACGAGTGTGAGTTCTGGTTGAATGAGGTCTCATTCTTGGGACATATCATCACAAGCAATGGGATATCTTTGGATCCCTCCAAAACAGATGCAATTAAAAGATGGACAAGGCCAACATCGGAAACAGATATCCGTAGCTTCTTGGGGTTAGCTGGATATTATCGACGATCTGCGAGGAATTTCTCACGATTGTCCAACCCTCTTACCAATATAAATTGAAAGGGAGTAAAGTTTTCTTGGAGCGATGGCCGCGAAGAAAGCTTCAAGGAATTGAAAAGGAGGCTTATCACTTTGCCCGTGCTCACTTTACCCATAAGTGGGGAACTTTTTGTGGTATTCGGTGATTCTTCAAAGAAGGTCTTAGACTGTGTTCTGATGCAAAATGATAAAGTGATATCATATGCCTCAAGGCAGTTGAAAATACATGAGCGAAACTATCCAATGCATGGTCTGGAGTTAGAGGCGGTGATCTTTGCCTTGAAAATCTGGCAGTATTATCTGTATGGGGAGAAATGTGAGATATATACTGACCACAAGAGTCTTAAATATATATTCACACCGAAAGAGCTTAATATGCGCCAGAGAAGATGGATAGATCTCATCAAGGATTATGACTGTTCAATACATTACCACCCTGGGAAAGCGAACAAGGTGGCAGATTCCCTAAGTAGAAAGGACACAACAATTCTATCAATGATGATAATTGAGAAGGATCCAATCTTCTTAGAATTGATGAAGATAGACATGGGAATCATAAAGAAGGGAACATCATCAATCCTTTCACAAATGATTTCTCAACCACCTCTTTTGGAAAGGTTAAAGGATGCTCAAAAGGATGATGTGGGAATTCAAGAAAAGGTAGAAGCTATCAAAAAAGAGAAATCCTCAGAGTTTAATGTTAATGAAGAAGTAATTGTGTAGTTTGGGAAAAGACTATGTGTTCCATCAGGTCTAGAGCTGAAGAAGGAACTTTTGGATGACACACACAGGTCAAATTTCTATATTCACCCAGGGAGCACAAAGATGTATCGAGATCTTCGAGAAAACCTTTGGTGGGATAATATGAAGAAGGAGATCGCTGAATATACACCAAAGTTCCCGGTGTGTCAGCAAGTGAAGGCAGAGAGGCATAAGTCTAAGGGTATGGTGCAACCATTGCCCATACCAGAATGGAAATGGGAGAACATGACCATGGGCTTTGTCACCGGATTTCCAAGGACATCCAAAGGAAATAATGCAATTTGGGTTATTGTGGATCGTCTTACAAAGACTGCACACTTCATTACTATTCGGGAGGATTTCTCATTGGATCAACTGGCACGGATATATATCATAGAAGTGGTAAGGTTTCATGGAGTACTACTATCTATTGTGTCTGACCGAGATCCAAGATTCACCTCTAAGTTTTGGAAGAGTCTTCAACATGCTCTGAATACTGAACTGAACCTCAGTACGGCTTATCATCCTTAAACCGATGGCCAATCCGATCGAACTATCCAAACACTTTAGGAGATGTTGAGAGAATGCTCAATGGACTTTAAAGGAGGATGGGATCAACATCTTCCACTAGTTGAATTCTCCTACAACAACAGTTTCCACGCAAGCATCCAAATGGAACCATATGAATCCCTGTATGGGAAAAGGTGCAGAACACTGGCATGTTGAGATGAGGTCAGTGAACGTAAGCTGCTTGGACCAGAAATGGTCGAAGAAATGTTGGAGAAGGTGAAAACCATTCAGCAGCATATCAAGGCAGCCCATAGTTGACAGAAGAGTTATGCAGATAACCGTCGACGATACCTTGAGTTTGAATTTGGAGACATGGTTTTTCTATGCATATCTCCGTGGAAGAAGGTCATGAGGTTTGGAAAGAAAGGGAAGTTAAGTCCAAGGTACATCGGCCCCTTCGAGATTCTTCTTCGTGTCGGGGTTGTGGCCTATTGACTAGCACTTCCACCTACCATGGCCAAAGTACATGATGTCTTTCATGTATCCCTCTTAAGGAAGTACATACCAGACCCTTCAGATGTACTCTCTTCTAAGGTGGTACAATTGGAAGATGATCTTTCTTATGAGGAGAAACCAGTGAAGATCTTAGATCGTAGAGAAAAGGTTCTATGAAATAATACAATTCCACTCGTCAAGGTGTTGTGGAGAAACCACAAGTTTGAATAAGTGACTTGGGAATCGTAGGAAATGATGAAGCTAAGTTACCCATATTTGTTTTAGTGTGCGAAAAGGAAAATTTCGAGGGTGAAATTTCTTATGGGGGGAATATTGTAACGACCCAAAGTTTCATTAATATAAATCCCTATTGATCTAATTAAATGTCTCTATATGTTTATATAAAATTTTAAATTATTTGGTTTTATGTTAAGAATTTTGATCGTTGCTAATATAGCCGTTGAACAGTGATCACATGATTAGTATAAATATAGGGCTTTAACAAATCCAATTTACTCAGACAAAAGAAGTGATGGCCTCATCCAGTAGAATTGCTCCATACGAAGCCCATTTTTCGGATCTTGGAAAAGAGGTGGCATCCTTGGGCTTCGCTCTTGACCAAGCCCAAGCTAAACTTCATTATGTCAAGCTCGAACGGGACCGTCTATCGGAAAAGTGGAAGTTGATAGAGATTACCACTCGAGCAATGTTATCATAGCCACCCCAAGAGTCTGTCACCATCGCTCACCTTACCCTTAGGTCTTATGCGGTTGTTTTAAGGGTTTATGTAACAAATCTCTAGTACTATGTTCATGTACATTATTTTTTGTATATAATAATGAATATACTTTCTTGTCATTATTGATACATTGTAAATAGTTTTTAAAGTACAAATAGTGTTTTTAGTTATTATTTAATTAAGAATTATATTTTATTAAATTAAGGGATTTTTGAATTAAATAATATTTTAATAAAGTATTATTTTTATTATTATTAATTTTTATTTTATATAAATGATCATATAATTTTATGAATGCAATTGTAATTTTTATTAAGGTTTGAAAGCCATTTTTGTCAAAACCCGTGAATTTTATATAAATGTCGGTTTTTATTTTAAAAGTCAAAATTAACATATTTAGAAAATTATTTAGATAAAATAAATTTTATTTCTGGAATCAAGATGTCAAAATTATCCAATGGTGAATTTTTCATAATTTTCTGAGACAGTCAAATATTTGGGTAAAAATTAAATACCGTTTAAATATATAATGTGTTTTATGACATCATAATGACTCAATATTGATGTAATAAAATACTATAAGCTTTATGTTCGGCAAATATATGTTTTAGAATTAAAATAATATGATTTTGGGTTTGTTTGACTTACTTTTCAAAGCATTAATGGACCCCTCAAGACTTATTAAACACCTTGTCTTTTTAAATTGTTTTCCATGGGAGTGTGACTCACCTCCACATAAGCAACCCTATTATTTTAAGAAGTTAGGACTTTATCCTTATAAAATATTTTTTTTCCCTTCAATTTTCCAAAAACCATGGGCAAAATTCATGGGATGGTTTTCGGTTTAGATTAATTTAATATAAGGGGTCCCAAACCTAAATAATAAAGAATTCCCTCACCTTTCCTATATAAACCCACCCAAGCTCCCACTTCCTCCTCACTAAAATCCTTTGGAGTTCATCCCAAATCTGCCCTACTCTCTCTATAATCCTCCCAAGGTGCCCCAAGCTCCCAATAATCCTCTCACAAGCTTCTCTCTATCCTTTGGAAGCACCCTTCCAAGTAAGGGTTTTTTATTCCTTTCTCATTTTTGTCCAATTTTCTTTATATTGTTTTTCCTTTTTAATTTTAATTATGAATGTTGGGGTGTGGTTTTTCACCTCCCTCATACTGCCCTCTTTATGTTTGAATGATGGGAGACCCATTTCTCTCTCATTAAATTCCTCCCATGTACCCCTGTTACTATGCCGAAATTCCGAAAGGAACTTCTATGTCCTCATTTACATTCAAGCAATAATTTTGTATCATGAATCTAAATTCCATTAAAAATTTTGGTACATGTATATATATGACCTCCTTACTGTACATTACATGTAAATATTATGAGGAACCCCTTTCTCTCTCATCAACCTTTTTTATGAATTCTTATGTCATGTCGTTACGCTATCAAAATCGCACCGATTTTCTAAGTCACTGCCATCGTGTAGTGAATACCATGCTTGTTTCTCCATCAAGGGTATTCACCTTTATGCACATTTACTTATTGATTATAAAGTTTCATTTATGAATTCCACATTCCTTTTTCATGGAATAAATGATTATGTTTTATGAATCCATGTTTTATGATCCATGTGGCACACTTTTGCATGAAATGAAATGTTTAAGCAGGGTGCACCCTTATAGCGCTCCAATGCATTAGGTAAAGTATACTATCATGATACATCATGTGAAATGAGTGTTTACTCATGATAATTCAATTATAATGAGGGTTTACTCGTGCTTCATGTGCATTGAGGGTTTACTCATGCTCCATGTGCAATGAGCCTTGGCTCATGCTAATTCCATGTTAAGTGTTGTTGCCACATTTCCATGTTATGATTATCATGCTTTATCATGCCTTTATGTTCATATTTCTATTGTGTTCTATTGATATGCCTAATTTCTAACATGTATTGTACTCCTCATCTTATTCCATGTCTATTCCCTTACTGGGCTTTATAGCTCACCCTTTTCTTATGCATGTCCTCAGGTTATCCCATGCAATGCTAAGTACGAGGGAATGTAGTGGTCATGTAAAGGAAGTTTTCAATAAAGATGTTGTATTTCATGATTCAAGCTTTATGTAATGATCCAAAGCCCCAAAGACACTAAACCTCTCTATCTTCTTTGTTGTATCAAGTAAAGTTTTATGTAATAAATCACGTTTAATTTTGTATTAAAAATCTGGGTTGTCATACAAAAGATTTAAAGATTAAGGAGGCTGAGGAGTTTGAGAAGAAAGAAAAGGAGAACAAGAAAAAGAAGAAAATTTATGAAGCTGAGATTGTTCAATCTCTTCTCAAGGCCACTGAGAAATATTCTGAGAAAGTCCAGGTACCAGAATCCTTTTAAAAAGAATCACATCCAGTGACTCCGGGTAAGAAAATGGTTATTCTGAAAGCTGAAGAAGAGGAAGAAATTATTCAGGAAGAGGAAGTTAAAGGACAAGAATAGGAAGGAAGTGATGATAGAGATGTTTTGATAAAGTAAGTTTAAAAATATCATGAAAAGGAGAGTCCTAATAATAAATTATTGATCCGGACTTCCTATACCAAATCTTCTAAACTTGCAACCCTAGTAAAAGGTGATGAAAGTCAGGAATAAGTAAGAAAACCATAAAAAGAAGAGAGAAGAGACCATGATTTTGTTCAACCAGAGGTATTGGAGGAAGATGCTGAAAAGGAAAAGGTTGAGGAAGATAATATAGTTCAACTATCTAATAGTGAACATGAATCACCAAAGGCTATTGAGATTATTCTCAGAGCTGATAAATGAAAGAAGGTGGTAGCTGATAAAGCTAAAAAGATAGTCATGTCTAATAAAGATGTTAGTGGGCCATCTAAAAGAAAGGATACTGATGTAGAGAGATAATCCTCACCAACAAGAGAATCTGATTCAGAATCATCTTCCATGATTTTTGATTTTTTAGTTTAATCCCTAAAGATATTTGTTGATACAATTCCTTTGTTTCTGAGTATTGACATGAGGTGTTAGATTCTTCATCATTCTTTCAATTAGAAGTCGGATTCTATTTCCATTCTTATAGAAAAAAAAATTAGGCTTGAGGTCAGTTTTAAATCCTTCTATATCTATTATGATCCTCATAGGAGGTCATGCAAGGAAATTACTAAGTGGTACAAGAAGACAATTGAAAAGCTAATAATATTTGATGACTTTAAAGATAATGTGAAGGATGCTTTTGATACCAAAGATGTCAATATCAAAGACCTTACTACAAGTTTTGGTGAGATGCTCAATATTGAAAAAATAGTTCTAAAGTAGGAATTCAAGGATCTAAATGGGAAACATAATTCAGTTGATCTAAATCTGAAGAGGGAAAGAGATTTTAGAATTAAGTTCAAAGAAAATATTGGTAAGCAAGAAGAAAGTTTGAAGAATCAGACATAAATTTTTAAGGCTCGGGAAGAAAAAAAATCAAAGCTCTTGAAAAGAAAAATGAAGATCAATATCAGCTGCTCAAAAGTTTTGAAGAGGATCATAAGGAGCTTAAAAATCTAAATACCATTGTCACGAAGCTTATGATGAAGGAAAAAGAAGGTTGATTTTTTTCTTAACTTTGATCTTTTTTGGCATTACCTTTCTTGTACAAATATTTCCAATCATAGTGAGAATTTTAGTTGTTCTTCAAGTGTTTTGTTGCATAGTACTAATATTTCAGGTACCATATTTTTTTCCATTCTCTCAATTCCTTTTTGAAAATCACAAAGGTGGGGAAAGGAATTATAAAATGAATACTAAGTAAATAAGATATTTCCCTAAGTAAGGGGGAGTCTATCTAGGGAGAGTTTTATCAAAGAATATTTCCTTATGCAAGAAAAAGAAAAATCTCTTTAAGAAAGTCAAGAATATGATCCTTAGGGATTTAAAAACCCAAGGGGGAGATAATTGTATTCATCATGATTCATAAGTAAAGGGAGATAAGTTTCTATTTTATGTTTATAAAGAAAAATTCTAAGACCTTATATTCTTTTTTGTAAGGATGTTTGTGCATTCCAAAAGGGGGGACATTGTTGAGTCAATAAAGTTTCCTTATGAATTTTCCATTTCTCTATGTTTTGAAAATCACAACCACTTTATCTTAAGGAAAATTATACTTTCCCTAATGATTATTTTCATAAGTAAAAAATACCTTCTCTAAGGAAATTTTTACCCTTACCTATGTTTCCATTGTTCATTTTATAGTATCTCAAAATCTAACTCATTTTATCTCTAAAGGAAAAATATTTGGTTTCACATATAAAACCTCAAAATCCTATTAATCCTTGGATGTAGAGTATTCTATTTTTAGACACTAAATTATATGAAATTCAGACTCTGAATTCTTTGAAATTTAGGTTCCGAGTTCTCTAAAATTCAAGTTCTGAATTCCTTATAATTAAGATTTTGAATTCCTCAAAATTCCAACTCATAAGTCCCATGAATCAAGACTCTGAATTTCTCATAATTTAGACTCTGAATTCATTGGAATTCAGACTCCAGAATCTATTAAATTCAGATTCTAGATTCTTTGTAAAATAAGAATCCAAATATCTGTGTCATATAGATTCTGAATGTTTATTTGGTTAGACTCTAAATTCTATTTTTCCTTAAGACTTCGAAAAAATAGATTTGGTTAATTAATTTCATTTTCCTTATACTTGTTATGAATCAGTGTCGTACAATATGTTTCTAAGTAATTGTTGTTTGAGTGACATGTGTACAGGTCTCTGTGGGATTCAAAGAAAAATATGACCATTGGAGGAGGGAGTCAACCGTTGAAAAAGTTCCTATAAATAGGATCTCCTTTGAACGAGCTCAACACTGTTCCATCACTCTAGAGATTGCATGATGCTGAGGTGATTTCAAGAGAGACAGACTCTAATGCTTTTTTCATTTCTGAACATCTTATTCTTATTCCTTTGTGTGACTCCAATTGTTTCTGAGTAAAATCAATGGATTCTAGGATTAAGAAGATATAGGTGTCGACTACCTTAAATTTAGAAGACTTTTGGGGATAAGAAGACGGAGGTGTCGACTACCTTAAAGATTGAGTGCTTGCGGGGATAGCAAGATAGATTCTGATTTTCCTATTGAGGGATTACCCTGGTGTAGCTAAGATAGACTTTCTTAAAAGTATAAATTAAGGTAGCTTTATCCATGATTGTTAGATACCCTACTCTTTCAGTTGAAGGATTTTCAACTTGTTACTTGTTTTGATTCAAGTTTATTTCCCCTGTATTTTGATAAAGGAATAAAGTATAACCTTGTTTTACTTTCATATTCTTTTATATACTCTGATAATTAAGATTATATATGCTTTAATGTAGAATCGTTTCCTTGTAAAATTTCCTTAAGTTTCAATTCTGAAACAATATTTTCAAAACCAAAAATATTTGTTTAGTTTAACTAATAGTGGATTTTTGAATTTAACTTGTTTAACTTTGTTAAAAATAGTTTTCCTTAAGGTTAAAAAATTAAAGTTTTAAAACTTACAATTCACCCCCCCCCCTCTTGTAATTGAGTATATACATCATTCTTTAGATCCTACAATAATTTGATTATAATTTATAAAAAATCATTAAAATGATGACATCATATCATCCTTGAGATGAAAATAAAACCAAAATGTGGGTTACGGTTAAGGAATGGATGCATGAGATAAGATAATAGAAAATTAAAAAATTAAGTTTCTTTAAATAGGTCAGATTCTATTTAAAAGGTTTTTTTGGTTTCAAACCTATACAAAATCACAAAATTTAAGGTTTTATTCAATCCATACTGAAGACCAACCCGCAAGATAAAAACCCCTATTTAGGTTTGGTTTCGTTCGGGAGTTTTTTCCCCATCCTTGCCTTTGATCAAGCCATGTTATTTTGGGTGCTTTAGGGAAACTAAAATTAGTCATTAATTAGGTACAAATGATATTGATTTTTATTTATAAATGAGATAAAAAATAATAAAATAAGAAGATATTTTTATGTAACATCGATTTAAATATGAACAAATTTTATTATGTCTAACTTACAAATGATGATTATACTCCTTGGGTGTTTTAATCTACTAGTTTCCCCTGTTTATTTACATGATCTTATTTCTATTGAAAATGATATGGTAGGGAAGTGGATTTGGATTATGATTCATCAATCTGCATATAAAAAATTAAAAATAATTATATTGTTGTTCCATATCATATGAAATTATTAATTCAGATTTTAAATGCATACCTTTTTCAAGTAAATCATACACCATCATTACTTTATGATAGGGGAACATAGGTTTTGATGCACGCTATTTATTTTTAGCACACAGTTTCGATTTCATAAATTAATAATTATTAATAAAACTGATTAATAAACACAATTTCAAGTAAAATATTACCATTTACAATATACATGAAATGATGCATCCTTAGGATGACGAATGAATGCATTCCATGTTTCTTGGTTTGTAATGTGTGCATATATTTTTAGTGGGTGGGGCTTTACGTTCCCTTCAGGTCCATTGATTTGATGCTTCATAATAATTTTTTGAAAGATATTGTGACTCATTCCAGTGAAAATTAATAAAAATTTCATTCAATATCCATTCAATATAAATGTACTATATAATTGGTAATGAAGAGTAAATAAAAATTTAAATATTTTTATTTTAAGTTAAATATGGAATGTATATGAAAATATTACCCTAATATATTCCCAAACTAGTGACTTCATCTCATGAACAATTTAATTACCTAAAATTTATAAATTATATTTTGTTCCAAAATAAATAAGTGGTATATTATATTATATAGTATTATACACATATAACACATATAAAAAAACCAAAAACAATATTTTATTAATGGAGATTGTTACATTATTCAATAATTAAACCCATGAATAGTCCCACTACTATAATGGGAAAAATAGAAAATATAAAAGGTGGAGTGAGAAAATTTACATCATCCCAATCTATTTGAATTATCATTCCCACAAGCAACACTGTGGAAAAGAAAAAATATATTAGTAAATGAATCTATATTTTTGAAAATTAAATATATAACCTTAGGGAGAATTATACTAAATGATGTAATAAAAATTGAATATCTATTTATTATATCTAATATAACTATTAGAATATAAATTTAAATTTATCAATTAGGAATAGTAACCTACCCATTGGGAAAAGTAACAAAAACATTGGAATACTAATTTGACCTCAAAGTATTAAAATTTAGAATAAATAATATTCATAAGGAGTAATTTAAGAAAATATAAATATTTTCATTCTATAAAATAAATATCAATATTAAACACTCAAAAAACTATGAGAACTTTTTTCAATAAATTTTATTTAATGTATTTCCTTAAAATCGTAAATTTTATAGTAAAAATTTAAATTTACTCTGATAGATATTTATTTTGATAAAATGAACTGCATTTTTTAAATCATCATGCCAAAATATTCTAAGGGTATTTTTTTAGTAATTTTCTGAAATAATTCAATTTTGAAGTGAATATTAAAATATATGGTTTTTACATAACCTGTATATCTTAATTACATCATCCAAGAGGTAATAATAACCTAGTAAATTAAATGATTTATAGATAGAAAAAAATTAATAAATTAAATTACTCATGAAATTCAATTTTTAAACCTAGAAAGTATTTTCTAAAGTCTAAAGTATTCCATTAAAAAACAATTTTTCATTTTTTCCACTTTCATTTTTAATAAACTAATGAATTCAGTCTATAAGGGGTTTTAAAGTCTAAAAAACATTTACTTTTAATCAAATATAATTTATAATTTCAAAATTTTCGTTGTTAAAAGTTTTACCTTGGAAATTATATTTTATTCAATATTTTACCCTAAAAATACCCATCCCCTAAAGTATAAATACCCCCTCTCTCAACCCTTGGAAAAACACTTCTCTCTCAATTACCAAAGCCAAAGATATTATGAAATTTCCACTCTTAATCCACTTAAAATCCTTAAGTACTTTTTGGAGTCACTCGATTATAATAATTCAAGGATTTTACTATCATAAGAAAGAAACACTGAGAAGGCGGTAAGGTTTCGCCAAATTTTTATTTCATTTTCCTATTATATTCCTTATTCACCAAATTTTTATTTCATTTTCTTATTATCTTCCTTATTTTAACTATACCCTAAAAAACCAAAACTTATGAAATTAATTAATTAGTATTTGTACATTATATTCACTACTATAACCAAAAATAATAATTATATTTATGATATATTTATATTTCATACTTCATTCCTCTTCTTTTGATAATGTACTGCCAACGGTTAGTTAACCACCCATGAGGATGTTTTAAACTCACTAATTATAAAAAACATTATGGGTGATTATAATAAATTATTTATAATATATAAATTTACAAATATACATATTCATAATATTCTATTGTTAATCTTAATAATGTATAATTAAAAAAATAAATAAAGATAATTAAATCAAAGTAAGACGGGGTATTTTAAGGAAAATTTGATATCAAAATGTTACATCATTAATAATGGGAATTGTAAAGAGATGAAAATTTCATATAATTTTTTTTAAAATTATATGGGATTATTACGAGACTGAGAAAGTAAATAGCACGTGATTCCGCAGCCTGGAGATCCTGAAACGAAATTTTGAACTTTCTTATAGGAATGTTCAGTAAATGTGTGAGCCGGTTTTCCTATATTTTGAACCGGTGCTTAGATTGAAAATATTAGGGCACTGTCGGATTCGTCAGGCCGAGATTTTCTTAGGCGAAGCTTAACTTCCATCGGTAAGGGTCCGATGAAAACGATAATTTTTTTCACGCGATTCAAAAATAATAATAAAATAACTCTTGAGTTATTTAATTTTTCTTAAACCGTTGAGGGATGGTTGGAAAGACTGCAGTGTAATGATGGTCATTAAATGAGATTCATTTAATGACCTCTTACATGAATGTGTAACAACAATTCTCGTGAGATTAATTGGTTCGTTAATTAAGAATTATTAATTAACCACAACAATAGACAGAACGTGGAGCTTGTTTCTTTTTATTTAATCAATATGTTGGAAAACGGATTGGAAATCATGGGTAAATGCTTGATAAAGCAATGATAACTTTTCTCTTCAACGTAGAATGGTAAACGAACAATGATCTTTGGAGGAATCGATTTGGGGATCAAGGAGCGGCGACGAACATCCAACCACAATGAACACGAAATTCTTTCCTTCATCTATAATGGATTCCACCGAATCTAGGTAGGGGATTTATGAGTTTAATATTCCTCTTTCCCCATTTTTGGATAATATAAAGAACGTAGATAAATCGACCAATGGATTTATCCGTGATTAAATCATTATTACGAGAGGTTTTTGCGGGGTTTTAATTTGGGAATTGTTCTTTCTAAATGATGATTATTATTACTCCTGGGTAAAATGCTAATGTGGAGGGCATGGGTCAATCCGAACAAGACGCGGGCCCTTATTCTCTCTTGAGTTTTTTGAATTCTTCCTAGGCGACCAAGAAACATAGTGTAAAGGCATTTATGTGGGCTTCGTAATGAAGGTGGTGACCAGGGAGGCTCATAGGCGCATACTGGAATGGAAATGGACCACCGGAGCATCTATGGTGGCCCACGGAAGCAACCGGTGGCGCGGAACCACTGGTGAGGCAGTGCTGGCGACTAGAGGTGGTTCCTAGCCCAAGCTGACCGTGTAGAGAAGAGGCGACCATAGGCGTTGTGGAGGTAGGAGCCACAGCTGTATGGCTGCGGCGGTGGAATGGCGTGACGTCGACATGTCACTCTAAGGAGACGGAGCGGCTACTCGGTCGGCGCAATGGTCGGCTTGTGCTGACCGTTTTCGAAGGAGGGGTGGTGCCCTACTGGCACTGCCATCTGGGATAACCATCCCGCATGCGGGTCGTGTTTTCCATGGGGTCAGACCTGATAGTCAGGCCAGACTAGCTAGTCGGGTTGGACCCGATGGTCGGGTCAGACCCTTGAACTAGGACGAAACTACAAAATGGGACGGACCTGCAAGCTGGGCCAGACCCACGGGTCTAATGGGCCGGCTAGGCTGGACCCCTACCGGACCCGGACCCGACCCGTCCTATTTCACTAAAACTGATATATCTCAAAATCAGGGCATCCGATTGGTGCACTCGTCTGTGGCGTTGAGACCCTTGGAATGGGGCACTCCTTTTGAGATACTTCAATTGAGTTTTGGAAAAAGTGTGAGTACTACTGGGTCAGATTAGACTCGAATCCAACTAGGCCCCATTTACCTTTTTGCTTATAACTTACAGACTGGGTGTCTGATGGATGCGTCGTTAGTCGCGTTGGAACCATTACAACAAGATGGTCCTTTGGGTTACTTCTTTATAGGACTCCGTGGTGATTTAGATATAACTAATAGTATAAGGAGCATAACCTCCGGAACTCAAGCACATCAAGTGCTGAAATCCAATGGCTGGTTGACAACTAAAGAGCGACCCTCCGTGGATCGGCATGAGAGAAACCCTCCATGTATTGATAGCAGTGTGACCCTTCATGGATCAAAAATATCAGGACCCTCTGTGGATCGGCATGAGGGAGACCCTCCATGGATTGGCAGCAGTGCGACCCTCTGTAGATTGGCAGTTGTGTGACCCTCTATGGATTGGCAGTAGAGCAGCCATTTGTGGATCAGCAGTATAGTAACCCTTCATTGATCAGTAGTAGAACCTCTCAACAAAATAAAATGATCCAGATCAAGACAAATCATCATTATTCTTATTCTATGAGTTTTATACCTGGTTTGAGTTTTCTTTTACTTTATGATTTGTTATTGAGATCATGATTTGTGGTTTTTCCTTTATAGAATTCTGGGAGACCTTCGGGAGTGCTAGGGTCCCTATTGGTTATTGTAATACTCACCCCTAAACGGGCTTTTTCCCGCACCTTGATGTGTCTTGTGCAGATGATGTAGAGCTTGACTGAGACTTGAGGAGTTAGGGCTAGATGGTGCTCAAAGGTGATTGATATTTGTGAGGAGTGGTAGTGATGGAAGATGAAAAGTTGTATCTACCCTTCAGGTAGGATCCTTGGTGGATGACCTACGGATCACATCTTTCCCTTTTTGATGTACTTTATTTACAATTGGGTTTGTATACTAGCCATTTTTACTTTCGGTTCAAACTTTTACTATCCACATTTCTACTTTCTGGTTTGATTTGGTTGTGTACCTAGTCTGTGTGTGTACAGGTTTAAAGGAAATACCTTCCCTTTTTGGGATATTCATTTCCGGTGCTAGTTACTAACCCTTGGCCAATAGAAGGCGGGCTTGGGGTAGTCACAACATGGGCCTTGAGGAATGGGTCGTGACAGGAATTAAGAAATATGATCCAATTATTATAATTTATAAACTGATAAAAAATTAATATAACTAATTTATATATCCATGTTTTAATAAAATTAAGTTTATTATTCAATATGTTGAAATGTGAAGATATAAATTGTGACCTAAGGTGAGGGGATTCTGAAACCTAACTCCATCTTTTTGGTTTATCTCCTTTTTCGAATTATTTTTACTATGGATATTCCTCTAATGTATAAAAAATGTCTTGTCACTATTCATTCCATTTTTTCCTAGTTTTATACATGTTTCTACCCTATCAAAAATATTTCAAAGATAATTTTAAATATTATTCAAATTGAATTTTTTTTCGAAAAACATTGCATTAAATCCTATAGGGTGGGTTATTTCCCACCCAAGAATGATGATATTTTATGAAAAAATATGATCTTCCATATTTATTTGGGAACCCTAATGGTTATTCTTTAAAGAATTATTTATGACACCCTTATGAAACCTATTTTTTATGTGGGTTAATTTCATGAATATGATTATTATATGTTCCCATTCCATGTGGAAATCTTGGTTATGAGAATTTAATGGTTTTTTGGGTGGACATGGGATTATATATCCCACTAATAAATTTGATAAGGTGATGTATCTAATGATATTATGTGTATTATCTGTAAACCGGGTGTTTTCTTTTTTAACGAATATGATGTTATGATTTATGGACATATTTTATGGATGAACGTGATGTTGGATTTGTTCATGAATATGTGTGGAATTTTACCACTCTACTATAATGTTTCATTATTATGAATATACCACATTCCATAACATTTTCAAATGATTCCCTCATTCTTATAATTATGATCCCATTCTTATGATATTGTGGTGATGATTATGATCACCCATGTACTATTGTTTAACTTCTCTTATTAATTCTATGTTATCCCTCCTCTTATTGGGATTTTACATCATCCCTTTATTTAATGTGTATTGTCGCAAACCAACCCATTTTGACCCTGAATCAGTCTCCCAAGTTGATCCATGATAAGGCCTGATAGGTGTTCTCGATCCTCTTGAGTTGGTGATAAGCTCCAAGGGCATCATAAGAGATAGTGGAATAGTTTATCCCATATAAGTAAACAAAATAATTAAAATAAATGAACAGTAAAAACCAAACTAAACACGATTTTCATGCTTTATAGTATTTACATTTTCAATTAAAGAAACAATAAACTGAAAAAATCTACACAAGGGAACCCAAACGAAACCTGACAAACATTACGTCTCTATGTGACTCTAAGGGTCACTCTTCAACCCAATTCCAAATATCGCTCGAGGTAATCAACCCAAAGCCAAAACCTATATCATAAACTAAAATCAAGAAAGCACAATAGGCATGAGTATTAAAACTCAATTGGTAGGCTCAGATTTTTCTATTCACAATGCATATCCTTTAAATAAAGAAACATTGATTTTAGGTTTGGAATACAATCTATAAATATAGAATTTTCTTATCTTTTCATTTTAAAGTAAAAAAATCACATCCTAAACCATTTACCACAAGTTCAAAATAAGGCTCAAGAAGAGGTGGGGAAAGGGGGACCCAAAAGGAATTATTCATTTTTTTATAAAAGTTACAAAGGAAAGTGTTCATGTTCATTCAAAAAATTCTTCTTGAAAACTTCTTTAAAAAACCACAAATTTAAAGTTTTATAAAAAAACAATAAAAAATTAAGTATAGGGGGTATCACTACATATAACAACTGAAACTAAATTAATGGTACTAGTAATAGGGAAAACATGTGAATACCTAGAAAATCATAGGAAAACCAGAACATACTAATACATGTGACCCATATCGAAGTCATTCCCTGCTCAATGGCATTATAATTCCTTAATGCCCGACTGTCTCCCTACATGGCCTTATTGATGGGCCGAACCCACAGCAATAAACCCAAGCATCCACCTATTATGGGCCACTACCTAGTACAATAACTTATACTAGTGCAGAAAATGTTCTCAAAATTCCTCTTCACTATACTAGGTTCCCTTGCTATATTTGTTAGGGGGTATGCCAAACAATGAAAGCAATAATTCACACATATGTTGTCACAAATTCACACAATCAAAACCACCTCATCCATTCAATTAATCACCCCATTGCCTTAAATATTTATTACCCAGTTGGAGTCCCAAACTGAGTACATTCCCACCTCTTTATCTATCCCAAGGAAAAAGACTTTATACTGGAGGGGTTTTCTAAAAGAAACCACTAAAAAGTGCCAATAAGGCCTCACTTAATTTTCACAAAATAATCCTTTTCACAAAAATAACCATGCAAAACCATTTTTCAGAACCAAACACACCTTTCAAAACACATTTAATAAATTAAAACCACCACATTAGTTCAAAAACATTTTTACAAAGGGAAAAGAGGCATCGTATAGAGCAATTAGCATGAAAAACCCAATTTGAAAAGACTAATAATCATTTTTTAGAATATCAAATGTGCTTATAAAAATCAAAACATAATTCTAAAAAATGTAAACCATATATAAGAGCCAACCAGGAAACCTAACCAACAATTCATATGTGAAAAATCCAAAAAAAACATACCACATGTTCCAAATCCGTTTTAAAATCATGTGCACCCCAAAACACTCTCCAAACATGTTTCATGTCTCTTTTCAAATTTAATAAACCATTAAAACACTTTATAAAATAATTTTAAATAACAATATAAGGATTTTATATCAAGAACACACCCAAAACCTTCTTTTAAAAAAACAAATGTGCATCAATGCCACATCAAAACAAAATTTGCAGCCCATACATAATTTAATAAAACAATTTCATGATCTATAAGATAATTCCAAGTGACACATCAAGGGTTTATACACAAAAAACATCCAATTTTACATAAAATTTCTACTTTAGAGTCAAACACACATTTAATTTTATGGTAAACCATCTCCACACCACATACAGGAATCAAAGAACATGCTAAGTCAGTAAAGAAAACAAGATAATTTTGAAAAGTAATGTTTACTCATAATACCACCATAATTCATAGAAAATAATTATTTTATGTGTGAAACATTACTATTTAATAAGAAAAGGAGGTGAAAAATTCATGTAATCAATGAAATATTAACTTCAAAGGAGATGTTCCAAAGGGGACCTACCTCAATTGATAAAGGAATAACTAGAACTTGTGTAAAACCCTAATTGCACCACAACCGCGTGCTCGGGAAGCTAAATCCAACCCTATGCACCAAGATTGAACCCAAATTTTAGTAATTAACTCTAAGAATCGAACCCTAAAAACTAAGATTTTAGCTTATTCAAAACCCCACAAGGAACCCCAAACTGAAGATCCCTTACCAGAGGGGGAACTGCTGCCAAAGGAAGAGGATGTGATGACAAGGGGTTGGCCGGAGCAGGGGGTCGCGGCCGAAAAATTCATCGACAGCGGAGCATCGTGTGATCAGGATGGGGGGTGGGAGGGGGCGTCGTGCCTGGTGGTCGCACCGGCTGAAGGTGTCGTGATGCACCAGGGGGCGGCTGACTAGGTTGTGAAGATAGGGAGGGATGGCACCGGTGGAGGAGGGTCGGCTGTGGATAGAGGTTCTCCAGGAGGGAGGTGCATGCAAGGGGGTTGGTCAGGTGGAAATCAGGCTAGGTAAGACTTGGGTGAGGGGGTCTATGCGCAACAATGGTAAGGGAAAAGGGCTGTATGGAAACCCTAAAAATGATGATAATAATAATAACCATAATAATAGTAATAATAATAAAAATATTTATAACAATAATAATTCTAATGATAATTTTAATGAGAATAATGATAATTTTCATTATAATAAAATAATTATTATTATTCATAACAATAATAATAATAATTCAATTAATAATATTATCAATGCCATTGATTCTACTTTACTTCTTCTTATTTTATTTTAAAACTCATTTTAACTTCATTTTATTATTCATTTAAATGTTTAATTCATCCTTTATATTGGGTAGGGTGTGTGGTGACCAAGATGTAGCCACACGATCTCCCAATCGTACTATGCCTGCATGCCAGACGCTACTAGCCCCAAAACACATCTTTTCTCAATAAAACTCAAAAACTTTAAACATGGACTTGTCCTAAACCCCAAATAAATCATATGAATCCATGGAAAAAATAAAATAAAGAATTTACAAGGTTTGGGGTGTGACAATTCTCCCCACCATAACGCTTTCCACCCTCGAAGATCCACAACTAAGGTCCAACCCCAAAAAAATGAATGCTCTTTTATAGTTCAAGGAGGTTCCTAAAGAGCGATAGATGAAGAGGTCACAAAACCCCCACCAAAGAGATAAAGGATAATAAAAAATAACTCTGGAGACCTCGATGGACTTCCCACTAAGTGAAACCCACCCCCATAAGCTTAAACATCCCCCAGTTGATCGGTCCAAAAGACATAGAACTTTTATGACATCCAAACCAACCTTGAAATATGTACACCTTAAATGTCACTAGATAGATCCTAACCCTTCACCCAAAACAAGCAAATGAAATTCAAACCCCATTTTGGGGAAACCTCTATAACCTTACTTTATTGAAACCATCAGATCACATCCATCCCAAAACCCACTCAAAGAATAAACATAGAATTTGGTGTCTCTGTATGAGACTTTCCACCACCAAACTGAAACTAGGAACAGAACTAAGATATTGATATGAGGAGGCCCAAACGGACTCCCCAACATAAGAAATAGGCTAACATTGAGTTCAATGAGACCCGTGATGGGTCTTCCTACCATAATAACCAACAATATAAAACAAATAGGGGAACTTTTTACACAAACCAGAAACCCCACACCATAAAGGGAAGGGAGGAAAGGGGCCAACTAACGGGGCATCAAAACCACAGCAAACAACATACCAATAACTATAAAAAAGTGGAAAACAAAGGTCATGCCACACTAAGGAAAGATATTAAACCATAGTATTTTTACACCGAAGGGGTTCTCCTGACTATGCGCTTTCTTTACTTCAGAAAATATGGATAGAGCTCTGATGATTGAAGCATCTCCTACCTCGCAGTCATGATTTAGAAACCCCCGATCAGATAGAACAAATAAAAAAATCAGAAAACACACTTCCATTGAAATAGGAGTATAGAAAGGGTTCAACAATGACCATTCTTAAAACTGAATGGAAATAAAAACCAAAAGATATGACTATTACATCCAAGGAACACTATAAAGGGAAATCCCAAATGCATCCCAAACATCACCCTACTTCTGTGGATGGGTTGAGGTGAACTTTGAAGAGTTTTGTCTGGCTTCACGACACTTCTTGGAAACACCCCAACAGAACATCTGCGGGTGACCCAAGTATCCATAGGTGTGGAAGGTTGTTGGAGAGCTTGGAAACGATGGGTTTTTGTGACCCTTATTACCAAACAAATGACAGATCAAGACACTGCACTCTGAATAAGTTCAATAGAGGTCTGAAGGCCTCTTAGTTACACTAATTGCACCACCAGCATCAGTTCACTTCCCATTATTCTTATCGGCATCCTCTCCACCAATTCCAAAGGCCATAGAATGATTCTTCATTATAATTCCTCTGTCTAACTCAACTTTGTCATGAAAGGCTTTTCTCACCATAATGGAGAAGGTGGTTAGGTCGAGTTCTCCCACCTTTGACTACAGTTCAATTCAGATCACAAATTCAAAATGTTGAGCCTTCCTGATATTGTTTTCAATATACCATGGTTCATAAGTAACTAGGTTTAATTAAAATATATAGAATTACAACACTGATACAACACCCTACTAAAGACTGCATAACTTTTTCCTCTTTCTCAACTTCATCATCTCAAAGAAATGCTATTGGATGAACGATGAATTGAAGAACTCCCAAGTAAGATAATACGTAGGCTTTCTTGAAGATATAGACTTCCACCATTTCTAGGTCGTCCCTTCAAGAATAATGGTAGAAAACTTTACCTTTAATATTTTAGGTATCATGAGGAAACTAAAGTCCCTATCAATCTTTCACCTCCAATCCTCCACCTCGAGTGGATCATCTTGACCATAAAAGAGAGGACGGTTCAACTTCCGAAACTCAAGGACAGAGTCTATAGGTTGATCAGCAAGAGTTTTTTCTAAAGATCTACCAATTGAATCTGAACCTTGGGGATCCATAAAATCTTCAGGGGGAGGAAACTAAGAAACAAGGAACTTGATCAAAAAATTCATTATAATTTTAAATTCAAATTTTTACAATTTTCAAAATAATATTTTACAAAGAAATTTTTATAATTAAGAAGGTCCCAAAATGATTTATATAGGGAAACTAGTGTTGATGGGTGACTTTGAAATATGGTTGGGGTCCATACACCAGTCACCTCACCATCACAGAGAGCATTCTAGGATAATGTCCTCGGCTCCACATAGCTTTATAGTCCCTACAAGTTCATGGAGACCATTTGGAAAAATCCCCTTTTTATTTCCCAATACAAAAAAAATCACAATAATCAAAGAACAATGACAAACCCTGACATCCCATGGTAACCTTAGGTTCAAAAAGAGAAAAGGTTCATGACGTCCTTCCTGTTCTTACACCTCGATCTCAAAAACCCTACTCCTTCTACCATGAAAACCCCAAATAACAATGGGAACTCATAAAATAAAGGTCCTCAAAAGATCCAACCTGCTATGATATCATTTTTTCATAAACCAACCTGGTTTAACCCTGAACTGGTCACCCGAGTCAATCCACAGCAAGTCCCGAGAGGCATTCTCAATCCTCTCAGGCTGGAAACAAGTGCCAAGGGGATAATAAGATACAAAGTAACGGTTTCACCCATATAAATAAACAAAAAAAATCAAAATAAATTAACAGGAAAACCAAACTAAACACGATTTTCATGATTTACATTATTTATTTTTTTAATTAAAGAAACAATAAACTAAATAAAAAAATACACAAGGGAACCCAAATGGAACCTGACAACCATGATGTCTCCATGTGACCCCAAGAGTCACTCTCCAACCCAATACCAAACCTCACCTGAGGTGATCAAACCAAAGTCAGAACCTAGAGAAGAAACTAAATATAATAAAACACTATAGGCATGAGTATTAAAACTCATTGAGTAGGCCTGAATGATTCAATTCACATTTCACATCCTTTAAATAAAGAAATATTGATTTCAAGTTTGAAATAAAATATATAAATATAGAATCTTCTACTCTTTTCATTTTAAAGTAAACAAATGAAAATCTAAAACCATTGCCCTCATGTTCAAAATAAGGCTCAATAAGAGGTGGGGAAAGGGGGAATAAAGAGGAATTATTCATTTTTTTATAAAAGTGGCAAAGGAAATTGTGCTTTTCCTTTTGAAAACATTCTTCTTCAAAACATCTTTAGCAAACCAAATATTTAAAATTTTACAAGAAAACACTAATGCTAATTACATGGAATATCACTCCATATAACGAGGGCAACGACACTAATGGTAAAGTAATGGGGAAAACATAGCAATACCTAGGAACTCTGAGGAGAACCAGAATGTACTAATACATGTGACTCATCCTAAAGTCATTCCCTACTCAATGAAATAATAACACCCTAATTCCCGACCTTCACCTTACTTGACCTGGTCGAGGGGACTGATCCCACAGTAATAAACCCAAGTATCCACCTACTATGGGCCACTAGATAGTATAATAACTTAGACTAGTGTAGGAAATTTTATAGAATTCATCTTCACTATGCTAGGTTCCCATGCTATGCTCGTAATGGGATGTTCCAAACATTGCAAGCAACAAGTCAAACATATTTAATCACACATTCAAACAACCAGAACCACCCCAACCACCTCATGGATCATCCCCTTGCCTAAAAAAATTATTACCCAAGTGGAGTCCCAAACCAAGGACATTCCCACCTCTTTATCCATCATAAGGCAAGAGACTTTCTCCAAGAGGGGTTTTCTAAAAGAAAACATTTAAAATTTCCAATTAGGCCTCACTTAATATTCACCAAATAATCATTTTCAAAAAAATAACCATGCACAACCATTTTTCAGAACCAAACACACCTTTGAAACCCCATTTAATAAATGCAGACCACTACTTTAATTTAAAAACATTTTTACAAAGGCCAAAGAGGCACTGTATCGAGCACTTAGCCTGCAATACCCATTTGAAAACACCAAACACCATTTTTTTGAATCTTAAATATACTTATAAAAATAAAAATATGATTCAAAAAATCATAAACCATATGCAAGAGCCAATCGATCAACTTAACCAATACTTGGTGTGAGAAACCCAAACAAAACATACCACACGTTCAAAATCCATTTTAAAATCACGTGCACCCCAAAACACTCTTCAAACATGGTTTGGCATCTCTTTTATAATTTAGGAAATCATTAAAACACTTTATAAAACAATTTTAAATAACACCCCAAGGATTTTATATCAAGAAAAAACCCAAAACCATCTTTAAAAAGAATTAAATTCACACCAATGCCACATCAAAACAAAATTTGCAGTCCATGCATAATTTAATAAAACAATTTCAGGATCTATAAGATAATTCCAAGTGAAAAATCAAGGGTTTATACATGAAAAAATCAAATTTTATATAAAAATACCACCTTAGAATCAAATTCACATTTAATTTTATAATAAACCATCTTCACGCCATATGCTAGAATCAAAGAACAAACTAATTCAATCAAGCAAGCAGGATAATTTTCAAAACAATGTTTAATCATAAGACCACCCTAATTATCACAAAACAATTATTCTAATCTTGAAACATTACTATTTAATAAGTAAATTAGGTGAAAACTCATGCAATAAATGAAATCTTAACATTAAAGGAGACATGTGAAGGGGGGACTTCCTCAATTGATGAAAGACTTCTCAGAATCGGTGTGAAACCCCAACTGCACCTCAACCGCATGCTCAGAAATCTAAATCCAACACTATGAACTAATATTGAAGCCAAATTATAGGAATTAACTCTAAGAATCAAACCCTAATAGCTATGGTTTTAGCTAAATCAAAATCCCACAAGGAACCCCAAACCGAAGAGCCCTTACCGGAGGGGGGAACCGCTATCGAAGGAAGAGGAAATGCTAACGAGGGGTCTACTTGAGTAGGGGTCACATCCAGACAAGTTGTCGGTAGGGGAGTGTTGTGTGGTCGATAAGGGGGGTCACGCCTATTGGCCGTGCCTGCTGAAGGTGGTGCACTGCACTAGGGAGCGGCTGACTTGGTTGCAGCGATAGGGAGGGGCGGTGCCAGTGGAGGAGGGTTGGCCAGGGATGGAGGTTTTC
Organism: Viscum album; assembly: GCA_963277665.1. Classification (NCBI taxonomy): domain Eukaryota; kingdom Viridiplantae; phylum Streptophyta; class Magnoliopsida; order Santalales; family Viscaceae; genus Viscum; species Viscum album. Next base: position 1,101,044,726 of record OY728133.1, on the reverse strand, counting down.
CGAGGGGGAGGAGCGCATGGGGTTTCTAGATAGGGGAAAATCAAGTTGGGTAATAGGAGATTGGGGGAGGGGGTCGACGTGCAATAAGGGTAGGGGGAGAGGCTTCATTGGAAACCCTAAATAATAATAATAAAAATAATAACCTTAATAATAATAACAATAATAATCAAAATAACTATAACAATAATAGTTATAATAATAATGATAATTTTAATGAGAATAATGATAATTTTAATTTTAATAATATAAATCTTAATATTAATAGCAATAATAATAATAATCCAATCAATAATATTAATAATGACTTTAATGATACTTTAATAGTTATTATTTTATTTTAAAAATAATGTTAACTTCTTTTTATTATTCATTAAAATTTTTAATTCATCCTATATACCGAGAAGTCATGCGGTGACTAGGTAATAGTCACACGGTCTCCCAAGCGTCCTCTGCTCAGGCGTTAGATGTTGCCAAACCCAAAACACACATTTTTCTCAATAAAACTCAAAAATTTAAAAAGGGACTCATCCCATACCACGAAAAAGTTATCCAAATCCATAAAAATAATAAAATAAAGAATTTACTAGGGTTAGGGTGTGACATATATCCTTAGGTGAAAAAGAGAACATGAGATCTTTAGGGGGAATATGAAGAAATAATTAAATAATTTTTTTGTTTAATTAAATATAAGTGATATATGAACCGAATTTTCCCAAGACATTTAACCTATTGATCCAAGAATGTATCACTATTGCCATCCAATGGCCCAAAGGCCTTCAAATTCTTTATTTTGATAAAATCCCATTTTAAGGGAAGAAGGGGTAAAAACCCATGACATCAAGACTTAAACAACAAACCAAGTCCCAATATACAAAAACTAAAGATCAAGAACAACCCTCCCTACAAGAGATCAGCTCCTCCCAGCAACAAAATACATTAAAACTACCTTCCATTGTCTCATTGCAGCACAGCTTGTTGTACCGTGCCAAAAAGCACGGGATTGGTACTGATGGAAAAATTCATACCCTCTCAAACATCTGATTCCAAGAAGGCATGAAACAACGAGAGCTTATTGTCCTGAACCTCATCTGGAGAAGCTTCCTATAGACAAATGGTTGTAGAATCACTTAATCCATGGACCACCAAAACAAAAACATTTCCTCCTGTCCATCATTTTTGAAGCAGTGAAAACCATCACTGTCCTCCTTTCCATCCAAAATCCGCACTTTAGTGAAAAAAATTACTGAATAACCAAACATACAGCCTGCACCAAAGCCGCAACCATTTCCCAAATTCAAAAACCCTTCTCACGAACACATCGAATCAAAATCATGCCAAAAACCTAAATCACGTAGAAAAAAACCATCGAAGAATAATGAACTAGATGAATCTCATCCACACCGATGCCTCAATCCCTTGAACCATCCAACCACACCCAAGAATGTATCACTATTATGTTATTTATCTTTAAAATGATGTAATATTCATTTTAGAAAATTTAGGTTCATCGTAGTTGGTTTCAAAGTATGATTTAGTTAATTTGGGAATTAGGACTATAAAATGTAAGTAAAAACCTTAAAGATAAGTCTATATATAAGTAAGCATCCTATATTTTGGTAAAGTATATAAGAATATCGATTCTGAGCAATGATATCCCAGTCTAGATAGTACAAGTGGATGTGTATCTAGAATAGATGTACCTAGGGGTAACAATATTGAACGGTAACATTAGGTATTAACTATACTTGTACCCAGTGCACGATAAAGAGGCCTCACTGTAAACCTAATTTGATGCTCCTAGGGGATATGCTTCAGTTAATCCAAAACTCTATAAAAATCATTATGAAAGATATAGAGATAACGTAATTATTTATTTTAAAGTTATAAAATATTAAATCACATGATCCTAGAATAATTATTTGATAAAAAGGTTATACTAAATATATGGATCCAATAATATATGACTTTATAATTAATTTACACATGAAACAAAATTATTTTTTATTCTTTAATTATTTATGTTTTTCTAAATCCTTTTCAATTTTATAAAATAGTGGGAATTAGGAGGAACCATACCAAAAGATCATGTTAGGGATAATGAAATGACTATCGGATCAAAATTCTCATACAATGGGAGCTGGATTTCAAAACATTATGGTGATTCTTACCCATCTATCTCAAGAAATGAAAAATAACTTGAACCATGTGGAATGTTGGACTTTCCCCAAGATGTATAAACTAACTATAGAGTTATTTATATGGCAATGACCACTGATGTTAGTATATATTTTGATAAACATGTCATGAAATAGTGGATTTACTCAATGGAAAAGATATTTTTTGTTCTCTACTATTCTCAGAGGGATAAAATTACTTTTTTATTCTGTCATTTAGATAGATAGGTTTATAAATGGTGTGTGTTGAAAAATAATATGAATTTTAAAGATGAAATATAATAATTTGATTAGGAAGACTTTAAGAAGATATTTCTTAATAATTATTTCCCTAAAACTCTTTTGAAAAAATATGGAGAAAGAATTTTTAGATCTTAATAAAAAGGAGAGTGAATCCTCACTGATGACGTAGACTCCACAACGATCAAAAGATATGCCTCATGTTTTTTTTATAAATAATGATAGAAAAATAGATATATTATTTAGTGACTTAAAACAACATCTAGGAATGGCTATAGTTATCCTAGAATTTTGGAGTTACAAACAATTAGTTAAATGTCCTATAAAAGTAGAGATTGAATTTAGAGACCGGTCTCGTGGATATGGAGATAAGAAGAGAATAATGGAGTTTCAAGACTAAGGATCGAATGAAAAAGGAGGAAAGAATATCCAACCACCCACATGTCAAGAATATGGAAAGAATAAAAATAAGAATTGCATCAAAGGGATAAGGAAATTATTAAATCACGGGAGAGAAGGATACCAAGCTCATGAATATCAAAGAGACAATAATAAGTCATCCAATGTAATGGAGGAAATTAAGGAACCTATGAATGAATCATTCATGGTTTAATGATTAAAATATAAGGATCAAGTGAAGTATAAAATCGGGTGCACTAAGCCATGGGTATTTGAGGGTAATCAACATTAGCAACAGACAATGTTTATGGAGAAAGCTAAAGATTATTCCATCAGCAACATTGAGGTGGAACATGAAATTGAAGTCACATAAGGTACACATACAATTTACTCAAGAATAGAAAAGGTTTATTTGATCCTAATTCAATACAAACCTATATATAATAAAAGTTTTCTATAACTATTGAATCACTTCCTTGATACCTTAAAGTTCATATATCCATAAAAACAAAAAGTAGTGTGATCATTGAAACCCATGTGTTGGAATCTTCTCTTATAAGAATATGTTGGAATAGTATTCCAGTGAATCTTTTAGTACTTATCTTGGTTAAATTTGATGTTATATAAGCCATGGATTGGATCTCATTGCATGGATCTAACATCAGCTTTTGGGAAAATTAAATCTCCTTATATATTAAAAACTATCCCATTATAATGTACAAATTCATGGAAGATTAGAAATATCCTCAATAAAATCCTTCAACAGTATGGGAGTTGATACCTAGTGAAAAATAATATCTTACCCAAATGGTTGTGTCAAAGGAAAAAAACTTACGTAAGTAACCATTGTTAGGGATATACTGATATATTTTATGAAGGGTTTTTAATCCTTCCCCCAGTTCACGAGGTGGAGTTCATAATAGAAATCAGACTCAAAGCCACTCTTATCTCTAAAATCTTATATAGGATGGCCCCAATCGAACCGAAGTTAAAGTAATAGCTACAATATCATTTTGAAAAAGGGTTCATACACCCTAGAGCATAACCTAGTTGTACATTAGTGATCTTTACTAAGAAAATGACGGATTAGTGTGATTGTTCATCAATTACTAGAATCTCAATAAGATCACTATAAAGAACAAATATCCTCTACAAAATATTGATGAATTGTTTAATAAACATTGAGTATCTTAATGATTATAAAAGTTCTATCACCATTCTCAATATCATAAACTTAATGTGAAGAAGGAATATATTTAGAATAAAATATTTTGTACAAGATATGGAAACTATGAGTTTATAGTGATGCCCTTGGGTCTTATTAATTCCCCAGCAATATTCATGGGTTTAATTAATAGAGTCTTTAGAGACTACCCTGAAAAATTTCATGTAGTCTTTATTGATGATATTATCTTTTAATTCAAGATAATGGGGGATATAAATAGTACCTAAGTATTATTCTAGTGAAATTAATATAGGAAAATGTTGTATACCAAGTTCAGAATGTGTGGATTCTAGATGTAGAAAGTCACATTCTGGGGAAACATGATCACAAGTGGGGGAATTTATATAGACCCTTTAAAAACAAATGTAATTTGAGAAATGGAATAGAATATCAGGTGTCAAATAAATCCATAGTTTTCTTATATTACTTGAGTAATACACAATATTTTTTAAAAATTTCCCACAATTTTCTCGCCCACTAACTAAGTTAAAATAGAAAGGGGTAAAGCCTTTTTAGATATAATAATGTGAGGAATGGTTTAAGGAGGTCAAAAAGAGGCTAATAGTTGCACCTATAATAAAACTACCCTCAAGTAAAGAAGGTTTTCAGATATAAAATTATTCTTCAAAGAAAGGATTTGGTTGTGTACTCATGCATAATAATAATTTGATAGACTATGCCTTATCAAAGTTGAAGATCCATGAGAAGAACTACCCAATGCATGATCTAAAATTATCACTTATAATCGTCACTTTGAATATTTGGAGGCACTACCTCTATGGTAATAAGTGTGAAATATGTAAAAATAAAAATATTATAAATTATATATTCACCAAAAAGATATTAACATGTGTCAATAAATATGGTTAGAGTTAATCATATACTATGATTGATCAATTCACTACAATCCAGGAAAAATAAGGTAGTTAATGCTCTTAGCATAAAAGAACCGACTGCACTATCAATGATGAAGATTGAGAAATAACCTATCTTCATGGATATAAAAAAGATGGATCTAAAAATAATAATGGAAATCAATACATATTGTCTTTCCCAAATTATTGTCCAACCATCTATACAAGAGAATATCAAAGAGTCACAAAGGGATGATTTGGATCTTCAAAACAAGGTTATAATAGAAAATAAATGAACGTTTAATGAATTTAAAAATAATAAATATGGTCTCATTTGGTTTAGAGCTAGACTTTGTGTGCCTTCATCGACTGAGATAAAGAAAAATCTATTTGATAATGCACATTTATTATCTTTCTCCATATGTCGTAGAAATACCAAGATGTATTTTTATTTTTAAGATCACTTCTAGTTAAAAAACATGAATAAGGAGATTACTAAGTACACCTCAAAGTGAATGGTATATAATCAAGTTAAAATCATGTAAGGGAAGTCTAAGGGTGTGATGAAACCATTACCCACACCCATATGGAAATGGGAGAACATCACCATGGTCTTCGTCATTGGTGTCTTGAATACATATAAAGGAAGCAATGTGATATGTGTAATGGTTGATCGATTCACCAGGACTTCCTAATTCATCGCTATTCGGGAATATTTCACTTTTGACCACCTTTTGAAGATATATTTAAGTAAATTTGTGAGGTTTTATGGGCTAAATATTTCAGTCAAATCTGATCATGATCCCAGGTTCACCTCTAAATTTGGGAAGAGTCTTCAACATTCTCTGAATACTAAATTAAATTTTAGAATATCCTATCACCCAAAACTGATGTCCAATCTAAAAGGACAATTTAGACACTCAAGTAAATGTTGATAGACTATTCAATAGAATTTGAAGGAGGATAGGATCAACATCTCCCATTAGTTGAGTTCTCATAAAACAGCTTCCACTCAAGTATTCAAATGGCTCTATATGATTCTATATACGGGATGTAACATAGAAATTTTAAATGTAGGGATAGTTTGTGAATAAAAGTTACTTAGAACTGATACTAAACAATAGATGATGGAGAATGTCTAATTAATTTGGAAACACATTAAAGCTTCTAAAATTCAATAAAATGTCTATTTTTACAACTGCTAAAGGGAACTGGAGTTTGATGTTTAACAAAACCCTTAAATATCACCATGAAAGAGAATAATACAATTTTGAAAGAAGAAAAAGCTTATCCCTAGGTGTATTTCCCCTTTTAAATTCTAGATTTCATTGGGGAAATTTCCTATCAGCTATCACCTCCATCAAATAATCCTCAAGTTCATGATGTGTTCTAGGTATCTTTCCTGATGAAGTACATACCAGATCTGCCACATGCTATGAATCAAGAGGTGGTATAACTAGAGCATGACCACTCTTATGATGAGAAACCAAATATGATATCGGACTATAGTGAAAATTTCTATGAAACATTACAACTCACCTTATCAAAGTGCTATGGCAGAACCATAAATATAAATAGGTGGTATGGAAACCTTAGGAAGTAATGAAATGGAAGTACCATCATATTTTCTCAATTGAGAATATGATTTTAAATTTAAGGGAATAAATTTCTAAAGTGAAGAATAATTTAATTACATTTAATTTATAAATGATATTTGTTTCTATGATAAATATGTGTTATAATATATTGTATAATACTATACACATACACCACATGAAGAAAACTAATAATAATTTCTTTTATTAATGGAGATCATTACATAGTCAAAAATCAAACTGATTAAAATTACAAATATTATAAATGTAAAAGGTATAAAATATAAAAAATTAGAAAGGAAAAAATTTGGATCATCCCAATCTACTAGAATTATCACTCCCACAAGTAACACTATAGAAAAGAATCAAAATATTAGTAAACCAATCAAAATATTAGAAAATGAAAATATAGAAACATAGGATGAATTATATTGAGTAATGTATTAATAAATGAAGAGGTGTTTATAAGAGGTAATATGACCATTTTAACCATTATAATAGTAACCTAACTATTAGAAATAGTAATCGGGCTTTTGGGGATAGTAACTTGTCTATTAGAATAGTAATTTGCCCTCAAAGTAAAAAACATTCAATTAAAAAATATTCATCATAATTAATTTAATAAAATATAAATATCTTAATGTCATAAAATAAATACTAATATTAAAAACTCAAATAAATTATAAGCACTTTTTTAATAAATTGTATGTTGATTTATTTTATAAAAATCATAATTTTTATATTTAAAATTATAATTACATATGTTAGAAAATTATTTTGAAAAAATGAACTTAATTTTTGAAATCATCTTGTTGAAATTTCCTAAGGATGAATTTTTTTTCATTTTAGACAATACTTCAATTTTAAAATGAATAGTAAAAATATGGTTTTTACATAATAAATGTATTTTAATTACATCCTCCAAGAGGTAATAATGACAAAATAAATTTTATAATTTTAGTCTTGATTGAAAACATGTTTAATAAGTTAAATTTCTCATGAAATTAAATTCCCAAACTTAAAAATAATTTTCCAAAGTCTAAAGTCTAAAATATTTCATTAAAATTCATTTCTTCCACTTTCCTTTTTGATAAACAAATAAATTCAATTTATAAAGGGTTTAAAAGTATTAAAAATATTTATTTTTAATAAAATATAATTCATAACATCAAAATATTAACTATTACATTTTTTACCTTGTAAATTATATTTTATTCTATATTTAATCCTAAAACATCCCTCTCCTCAAGTATATATACCCGCTCTATCCGCTTGGAAAACCACTTCTATAATACTTAAAAAATACAAATATATGCCCAAATTACCCTGATTAAGACCCTTATTATCATTAAGTGCATTCTTGAATCACTAAACTAGAAGAATTCAAGGATTTTAGTATCATAAAAAGGAAGCAACATTGATAATATGGTAAGGTTTCATCAACTCTTTCTCTCATTTTCCTCTTATCTTCCTCATTTTCTCCATTCCCATTGACCCCAAACTATATGAAATTAATTAGTTATTATTATAAAAATATATTAATGATGTAAAAAAACTTTAATGACTATATTTATTATATATTTATATTTCATACCTCTCTTTCTTATTCTTTTGACAATGTCCCATCAACGGTCGGTTAACCCCCTCATTAAGATGTTTCCAACTATCAAATTATCACAAACATTATGGATGATTAAAATAAATTATTTATAATAAATAAAATTATAAATATATGTATTTATAATATTATAGAGTTAATCTTAATAATTTATATGTAGTGATAAATCAAGATCATTAAATCAAAGGAACATGGGATTTTTTAAGGAAAATAGGATATCAAAACATTTTACCTTTAACAATGGGAATTAAGAAATATAATAAAATTATTATATTTTATCAAGAGTGAAAAAAATAATCCTAATTCAATTTTGGTTTTATTTTTTAATAAACCTCAATTTATTTTATAGGTGGTAGAAAATTAAAGATATAAATCAACCTATAAGGTAAGAGGATTCTCGAACACAAAAGGGCCAGTTTGGAATATGTCTAACACTGAGAGGGGGAGTGAATCAGTGTTGGGGACATTTTAATACAATTAAAAAAATTATCCCTTTACCACTTAGGCCTATTAGGATCCCGGTTCTCTTTCTATTTTCCTAGTCATATACAAGTATATCAAAGTAGTAAAAGAAATCACATGATATTTTTACAAGGTTTTCTACCCAATGATAGTAGTTAGTCCTTGGAATGGTATAGAAATTATTCTCTCACAAAACCACTAGAAAGTTATCCTTTGAATTCAGTTACATAAGTAGAATGTACACTTTTACTTGTAATTCACTATAGTCAATCGACAGTGCATGATTTAAAACTCTGGGTTGGATCTTTATACTTCCTCTGAAGAAAGTCTCCACTTTTTTTATAAGTTTCTCTGTAACACCCTATTAAGACAACCGTTGTATGTAATAGTATTTATTTTATCTACTAAAAATTCTTAATCACTTGGTTACTTGTATAACAGTAGGAAATAAACCTTTCTATTCTTCAATAAATCCTACTAAAATCCACACTTATTCTTCTTATGACTTCAATCACAATAGTATGAATATGGTGCATATGGATAATCACATAATTCTTATTTGAATAAAATTATGATTTACTAATATCAATTTGATCACCAAATATTCTTCTCTTCTTCTATATTTCTTCTTTATTGAAAAATTGACTGCATAAAATCACCTTCATCCAATTATACTAGAATCAAAAAAATTATGATTATTAAATCAATTAAGTTTATCTCAACTTGTAATAATCACAATTAATTCTTCTTATTCAATACACAATATCAATACTTTTTTTGTATCGGTTCTTCTCTATTCTTCTTGGTGTAGTAGATATTTTTTTAAACTAGATTGCACTATACTATCAAGGATAATCTTTCACAAATTCAAACCATTATCCTATTTAATTCCAAACTTGTTTTATTTTAAATTCAATTGATTTATAAACCATGATCCATGTTCTTTGAATAAAACTTAACACATATATTTTTTTATAATTTTATTTGTTTTACATATTTATTTTATTTTTACCCTATGCATACATGTATGAAAGAACACAGGAACACATTTTTCACTATTTTCTCCTTTGTTCCTTATATCTCTCTTCACAAAATAACCAATCTTGGATTTATCAACCCATGTTTAACAACCATATGTGAATGCATTCACTTGTAGTATTATGAAACCCAAATAGTTATGGGAGTTCTTCTTATTTTTTATGAAAGTATAAACTTAGGTTTTCATATAGTTATATCCTTCATGTAATAAAATCAAAACACAGTTTTATTTTATGAAAAATCTTGAAAATATTTTTGGATCCATTTTTTGTTCTCTTCATTCAAGTATAATCTTAGGTTTGTATCTATTTCTCTTTTCTCAAAAAAGAAGTGTTCATTTTGTCTCCTTTTTTTATTGTGTATCAATAGAGTACAAACATGTTTTATCATTACATAACATAGTGGGGTTATAATACCCAATAACATGTTCATGGAACCTATCCCCTTAATGAAGCATGACAAGGGTGTGTTTAAAATAGTCACGAGTTCATGGGATCTTCTTTTTTCAAGATGTTCAATGCACTTATTTCTTCATGAAATAGATGTGCGGAACTCCCTACCTTATGATTCTAAGGAGTCACATGGTTAGGTTATTTCTCTTCACATAAGTATAAAACCTAGAAGATATTTTATTTTCAAAACAAGATCTCTAAAATTAGAATGTGAGTAGAACTACCATCTTTGGTCATGGATGCTTCGGTATTTATAGGAAGTACCACTTCCTTCCACTGCTAAGATTCATCTACTAAAATACTAGAATTTATTCTTTAAAAATATAGGATTTGAATGCATGAAACCCTTATCTTTGAATTCTTCAAACACTTAAATAATTATAATAATAGTGTTGTCCTTCGTTCATGACCGCAACTTCTCCTATACGATGATATCCTAATGTGAATACGATGAGGACCACATGCTACATCAAGAACAAATCCATCAAAATTGAATAATCAAAAGGCCTCTTGAAGTTGAATTTCCATTCGTCCAAAGCTCCATCCTTATATTTATTTTATACATTAAATATGTATTTTCATTCATGGATTTCCTTCATCCCATACTCTTGAAATAACGAGATTAAAAAATCAAGTTTGATTGGGTTTGACTAAGGGTGGTTTGTCACTCTTCTCTGATGAATCATAGTGTCATAAAGAGATAGGAGGATAAATATGATGTTCTTTATTTAAAAATATTACTGTGAGAGATCATATGTCCCAAATTAATCTGATTAGACAGTTCTCATTATGTCTATCCTTTTTCAGATGGATGAATTGTGCAGCACACTTTGTATCCCACATTGAACCCCACATGTGTCTTCCCTCTAGAATATCATCTAAGGCATGAGCATTTCTAGTTTGAGATGGAAAAAAGGGATCATAAATGATACACACTTTCTTAGACATGGACCTTATCCCTATAGGCTTCTGGCCCAACCTCTACTCACCTTCGAGCTTGTCCTATGCAGGCCTTATACATGGGCCCCCTAGATTATCATGATCACTATGCATAGTCCTCCACATGTTTTACATGATATGTGGCTCTTTCTGACATCCCAATGGCATGGTAGACCTATGGGTCCCACAATTTCCTCGATTGAGGTTGTGTTGGTGACTTGGTAGATTAATCAATATTTTTAATTAACACTTATAATAAATTAAAAGTGAAACAACATCATATAAAAAAAGGTCTCACCTTCAAATGCATGGATTTCTATTCTTCTTATTCTTCACAAAAATTGTAAATAAAATTTTCATTCATTCCCTAAAATTCATTCCTCATGAAATTAAGAATTTCCATGGACTTAACATGTTGTTATTATTCTATTATTTTTGGAATATAAATTCCAAAGAACATATTCAACATCAACACATCCTTCTTCTTTGTGGTAAAAAATGTGTCACTATTAACATAAGTTCATTGAAATTAGAACTAGTTCAACATTATTCTGGGTTACTCATAGAATTATTCAAGAATGAAATCCAATGTAATTTACTGAATCCATAACAATTATCCAAGAATCATCATTGAAACTCAAAGTCTTAAAACCATTTATATGTTTCTTCAAATTATTAGACTGGGTCACTTCATCCAATATCCATTAACATAGAAACTTCTTCATCATATTGACATCCATGGAATATTTCTATTTCATTGACCACTATTCACAATGAAAGAAAATAATTGAAAACAAATACAACTAAAATCTCTCCCTTTGTATTTTTTCGAAATACCTTCAAATTTATTTCCAAATGAATGTGTCAATATCTGAATCATTTTTTATCTCCCCTTTACTTTTCCAAATTTCAAACCACTTTGTCTCCCCTTTATTGAAAAGAAATAAAAAGTTCATGGGAAAAGGGTATCAGTCCATACTTAAGAAGTGTATCACCCATGATTTCACTCTAGTTCTACTTGATCCATACTTGGTATAGAAAACAAGAGCGGTTGATTTAGACACAAAGCAATCCCTTACCAACAGATCCTGGTAGCACATGAAATGAAAACTCGTATACTTATCTTCAAGGGTTATTAATTTTAATTCTAGGTTGAATATACTTAAATAAGATATAAAAATGTTGTAGGAAATATCAACCTGAAACTCCTGTACTCACCTTAACAAATAGATCAAAAGAATTCAAGTGTAGTAAAAATGATAAGTGTCCTTGGGTCGCCTTCACATTTCTTATATCATTGATTAATAAAATTACTCCCCCTTTGTGTTAAGTTTTATATTTTTAATAACCAATGAGGATATATTAAGAAAAAAATAACTTTTCTAATGACATAATCTTCATGAGCATTCAAAAATGTTTAGATTTGATGCAAATTAAAGAAAGGATTATAGAAGTAACTTCATATTTCTTCATTTGTCTCCCCCTAAAGAGAAAAAATCCTTTAATATTCAAAATGGTGGATCTTTTCAAGAATCGATTTAATGATTTTTCAATAGTGAGAATAAACCATAATGGATCATCAACTTTTCACTATCTGGATATGAAAACTTACACAACCTAACAAGTGATGATCTTATTCAACACTTGTTCTTACAAATATCACATATAAGATCAAACCAAAACGATTTATTATTTATCCTCATTATCTAGGATTTGATAGCACAGTCTTCAATATCATCATTGATGATCCTCTATCACATTTGTGTTTAAATTCCATTTGAGAAATCATTTAAGGAGGGTGAATTCTTCAGTTTTTCTATAAAGAATTTATAGCACTCACTGCTTCTCAGGTTCACCCCCTGAGAACTTAATTCACCATCAATTCCCTACATTAAAATTACAAATAAAATAAACAATTATTCTAGGGAATATTTTCCTTCCATGACTTCTTCTCAATTTAAATATCAAGGTTGTGATATTTTTCTCAACTAATTTACTCTATTTTCACCAATCATCATAGTTGAACATATTAACTTCTATTTGGATTTATTTTTAGGAAAAATGGATCTCATAGTATTCTCCTATACTTTGTGTGGATAATTTTTTCCTTAAAATTATTTATAGATGATTCATTCTTAATCCTATTAAGGACTACTTCTTGTTCTGGAATAATGGTTAAACAAAATTTTAAATATGACCAAATTTCTTACATCTATCACACAAAAATTATTTATCATGAGAGTTTCATTTGTTCAAAATAAATCTCATTCACTTTGTGTTTATCATATAGGGTTTTTATTTTCCTTTTTCATTGACCTTATCTTGGGTATATTTAATTTTCCTTTAATTTTATAAATATTCTAGCTAGATAACTAACATGTCATTAAGAACTAAGATAGAATTTTTGGATCTTAAACATGGGTTCTTCTGAGTGAAATCATTTTAATTTTTTCTTTTGAATGAAGAACTTTCCTTCAATATCTTGGATTTGGAATCCAAGGTCTTCTTATCTTCCTTATTGTAATCATCTTGGAAGAATTTTTGTTCACAATATTCTTCTAATTTCTCCCAATGGTAGATTCTTCTTTATTAAGAAGCTTTGGTGGTATCATATTCTCAAAAACTTTGGATGCATGTTGATGTGATCATGTAATAACATTTTTAGTAATTCCATTTAATACATCACATATATTTCCATGTTTTTCAAATCTTTTTCTGGTATACATATTTTTCTGAACCTGTGAATTTTTCTTCTTCATCTCTATATTTCTCCCTCATGACTTAGGAAACCTTTATGCTTTAGAATTTAGAGGATTATACCAACAATAATGTGAAAAATTCATGAATCTATTACAGCACTGATATTGACCCACAAAACTTTATTTCTTAATATCTTCTGTGTAAAGTTGTTGGGTATTATTCGTGGCTTTTTGTGCTCTTAGTGAGGAAAATACTTCTACATTACTTTTACTATCCACCCAAGACATGGTGGTAGGTTTCTTATCACTTTTATACATCAATAATTGTTTATAATTTATTTTCCAACCTATGTTATTCATGACAACAAATTTAGAAACATTTTTAAAGTATGGTATGGATATTACTTCTTTCTTCATTGCTGTTCTTGAATGATCATTGAATTAATTCATCGTCTTCTTATCACATATTGGAGGTATTTTGATATCATCAAGTGATAATTTAGTAAAATTATCAACTATATCCTTCTTTTGTGGATTCTCATTATGTGTCTTCTAAAGATTGGACAACTAAACTTCCAATTCTAGACATTCTATATTGAGGATTATTTTCTGATATTAAACTATAATCATCTTATCTTCACAATCTTTCCACATTATTTTAACTTCACCCTCATACATCTTAACTATATTATAAACAAAAGAGGTAATTTTCTTGATATTCTGGGATTTTATTTCAAATTGTGAATCCTTGACATCAATTTTGTTTTTTAATTTTTCTTCAAGTCCATGGATCTGTTCTTCAAGAGTCATTTTGACTCACTATTTCTCTTCAACTTATTTGATCCATTTGGAAGAACATATTTTTGGTTAACTATTTATTACTTGAAAGGAACTAACATTTCATGAGATATTTAAATAATCTATAATTTTCCTTACAGTATCTTCTCCAAAATATCATCTTCTCCTTCCAAATGTGTGATATATTCATGCATAGATTTAAAGACTCCACAAAAAGGGAGATTTATTATTTGGGAAAACCATGCATAACATCTCTTAATATATCAATTGATATTTCTTGAGAAATTGTATATTGATAATTATCACCACCTATGAAAGGATATTCATTTTGAGGATAATTTTCAAAGGTTCCAACACTTTCCTCATGATCACTTGAATATCTTGACTTACTTGAGGTAGGAAGGTTGTCCTTATCCTTGGTGGAAACCTAAGAAACATACTCTTTACATTCCAAGACTCATATGTGCTCATTGTTTCCAAGGAAAGGAGATACGGATACTTCCTCTTATTTAGATAAAAGGGTATTCATATTCATCTTTTTTTCTATTTATTTCTCCTGTTGATCATGGTATTGGTAGAAATCAAATTTTTCTCATAGATTATAGAATATTAACCAAAACCATACTTCATTGATAACAAAATTAAGAAACTCAAATCTTAAAAATATAATAGATTCAACATAGAGAATCCAAAATAGGTGAATCAACCCTCTAATACTTCTTGAAGAGAATATTTTGTGATATGCCTAACACTGAGAGGGGGCGAATCAGTTTTGGGGACATTTTAATCCAATTACAACTTTTTATCCCTTTACCTCTTAGACCTATCAGGATCTTAGTTATCTTTCTCGTTTCCCTATCGTATGCAAGTATATGAAAGGAATAAAAGATATCAGGTGATATTTTTACAAGGCCCTCTAATCAATGAGAGTAGATAGTCATTGTAAAGGCCCATAAATTCAATATAATTTTTTTATAAAAATATTTGGGATAATTATGAGTCTGAAAAAATTGAAAGTGCTTAATTTTGAGGCCTGGTGTGCCTGGAATGGATTTTTGAAATTTTTTAAGGTACGTTCGGTAAACGTGTGGGTGGTATTTTCTATCTTTTGAATCAGTGATCAGATTAAAAATATGAGAGAACTATTGAATCTGTAGTGTCGAGATTTACTTAAGGGGGATATTATCTTTGACCGCAATAGGTTGGGAAAAAAAATAGTTTTCGTAATTTTTAAAGAATAATAAAATGACCAAAAATTGTTATTTTACTATTATACCAACGGTTGAGCGGTGGTGGTGGGACCGCTGAGTTTTCAAGTCATTTAATGGCTTGGCTCTTTGTTTTTTGTAACCAAATAATTGAGATATTAAGAAGTCCATTCATTAATGAACCTCATTAATCTCTCAATGCATTAATCACTTTTCCCCATCTATTTATTTGAGGCTCGGGCTTGGGTTATTAACACAGAATTGAGGAACCTCTGGAAAAGTACCACGACATCTTCCACCAATGAAGAATGGAGGATCTAATGATGTCGTTGGAGGAATCAATCCGGGATCGAACACGTCAGTGGATTCATCAAGCGTGGATTATTCTTACACAACTGTGACGTCACCTCCGATTATGAGGTAGGGGTTTTTGTTTAAATTCAAGTTAATTTTTTCTTTTCCTCATTCCTGAAATGAATGATGAATCATGGAAGTATTGAATGGGTAATATTTTATACATGATGAATTAATTTCTACCCGCTTGTTAGGATGCTAACACGGAGGGCGTGGTCCAAACGAACAAGGCCCAGAACCTTTGTCGCTTTGGTTTTGTTGTGTTCTTTGCGTGCGAAGTTTGAACTCGATGGTAATTCGAATCTAGAAGCCACACAGTGACGGAAGTAACCAGGGAGGACTGTAGGCACGTTTGGAAGGGAAAATGGACCACCATAGATCACTCGGTGGCCTGCAGAAGGTCTGCCAGTAGGCAATGGCGGTGGCCGGCATCGACCAGCCATGGTGGCAGGGGGCGGCACACCATCGCACGCCACGGAGGGGAGCTGTAGCATCGATCTGCGGCATCAATCTGCAGCAGTAGAAGGGGGGCCATCTCTTGGTAGGCCGCATTGGAAAAATGAATTTCACCTTCACACACCGCGGTGAGGAGGTTGTGGCTTTAAAGCCGCGGCCGAGGCGAAGGGGACCCGTGCCCCGCGGGAGTCACTGACATGAGGGCGGCGCCACGTGGCACCGCCAATTTAATACCCCGAACGGCTTTGTCGTTCGAGAAGGGGGAGAGACAGCGTGGGTTCTTCCACCTGGAAGACTGCGCCAGCCATTAGGGTTGGTTGCTCAGTGGGCCATGCCCAGCAAACGTGGGTCGGGCCGGTCTGCAGTCCAGCAGGTCAGGTCGGTCCGTGGCCCAGCAGGCTGAGCCCGCAACCCAGCCCACTCAGCTGGCCCAGCCGGTTCAGGATGGGCTTGGTCGAGTCGACCCAAACTGAGTTGGGTTGGCCTAGTAAGGGGCAGTTCGGGTTGGTCTGACCGGGTCAGACTGAACCCGGACCCTTTTCGGCCAAGATTCACTTAAAAGGTTGTATCTCACAAACTAGACATATTTTTGACGAACTGTCTGTAGTGCTGGAATCCTTGGAACAAGACGGTCCTTTTGATAAACTCCACCTGAATTTTGGAGAACATTGGAGTATGGCCAGGTTGGATCGAACCTGAATCCAACCAGGCCCTCAACACTAAAATGCATATAAATCACATACTGGGCGTCTAATTGGCGCGCTGTCTGTCATGTTGGAACCCTTATGACATGATGATCCATTGGGTTACTCCTTTGTGGAACATCGTGGTAGTTTTGGCATAATCGATATTTTGAGGATCAGATACTGCGGAACTCAAGTGCACCGGGTGTAGGGAATCTTGTGGTTGGTTGTCAACTAAAGAGAAACCCTGTGTGAATCAACAGTATAGTGACCCTATGTGGATCAGCATCATAATTTCCATGTGTGGATCAGATACATAGAGACCCTATGTGGATTATTATCATAGCAACCCTATGTGGATTATCATCATAGTGACCCTCTGTGGACCAGCATCATAGCGGCCCTCTGTGGATCATCATTCTAGCGGCCCTATCTGGATCAGCAGTAAGCGACCTGATGAGGATCATCCTTAGAGTGGCCCATCATGGATGAGTGACATACATCCCTATTTGGATCGACAATGGAAAAACTTCTTCTTGGTTTATTTGTGGGAAATTATAATGGAATAAAATGACATAACTTAAGAGTAATCATCTTAATTCCTGAACTCTGAGTTGTATACCTGGTTTGATATGAGTCTTTTACTTTGGGCTTTGTGATTGAGATCATGCTTTGTGGTTTTATTTTTTGGAATTATGAGAGACTGTTAGGGGTCTTGGGGTCCCTAATTGGTATTGTTATACTCACCCCTGCATGAGCTTCGCTCACACCTTGTTGTGTCTTGTGTAGGAGACGAGCAGCTTGGATGAGACTTTGGGGAGATGGAACCAGGCGATACACAGAGGTGACTGGTTGATGTGGAGAGTTGTGAAGATGAGTTGTACCTACCCTTAAAGTAGGATCCTTGGTGGATGATCTCAGGAGTTGTTTTCTATTTTCTATTGTAGTTGTATCTATTCAGTTGAGCATGTATTCTCGCCCCTTTACTTTCAGTACACACTTTTACTACTACAGTTTTACTTTGTGGTTTCATCTTTTTGTTTTATTGGACTATGTGTTTGTATGGGTTTGAGTAAATGCCTTACCATTTTAGGTAAATGCCTTTCGGTGCTAGTCTCCAACCCCTGGCCAATGGAAGGTGGGCTTGGGGTAGTCAAAGCACAACTCCTGGGGGATGGGTCGTGACAATGTGGTATCAAATGAGTCGATTATACCTAAGAACTATGACTCTAATCTTTCCAATGGAGAAATGATGTTATGTTTTTTGAGTGTGGTTGTCAATTAAGGGATTCCAATGTTGGTGTGGTGATCGACGTATCCATATATCAGGACTCTGAATTCTAATTTCTGACTTGGTGCATGAAAACACTAATTGTGTGCATTTTAGAAATGTTTTAATTATGATCTCTTTTGAGTCAGCTCACTAGGTATAACCTGTTGACCGTGGTTCACCTGTTTCCTTTTAGGATTCCACAACATAGACAGCCAGCCATGATTCCAGAGAGAGTTCATGATGACAGCCTACCGAGTGATGAGGCTTCAGTGGAGGGCCCTCTTACAATGATAGCACTATCGGGTGGTGCACCAGCAGAACCACCACCTATTGGGAAGCAGTTTCCACCATCCCCACTAGAAGATGGTGCACACTGACTGAGTGTGTTTCATGAGTTCCAGTAGCAGAGGCCTTTGATATTTTGAGTCGAGACAGATCACCAGGGAGCTGAGTACTGGATGGAGGTTGTGGCATGGGTTTTTCGCTTAGTTGAGACACTAGCAGAGTAGATAGTGATACTAGCTGTTAGCCTCTTCCCGGGAATAGTAGGGAGATGGTGGAGCCTAATGCTCCAGTTACACGATGAGGTGACCCTCACCTAGACGGACTTCGAGAGCCTCTTCAGGGTGGAGTTCATTCCAGCGACACAATGATCGGTGCATATTTAGGAGCTCCTACACTTACAGTAGGGAATCCTAACAATATCCCAATACTTGGCAAGATTCACTAACCTCTCACAATACTCCATCAACATGGTACGTGACCCTTTCTTTAGGTTCTAAACCTTTTAGTAGGGTCTCTGGTGGGATATCAGATTGTCGATGATATCTTTCAATATCCCGTTGCAAGATGTAGTTCTCAAGCAAGCGTTATTGGTGGAGATATTCATGGCTTAGTAGGCACCGACGGTGAGAGCCACCATCTGGAAAAAAGTAGTTGAGTCATCTGCAATAGGTATAAGGAAGATGACGTAGAGTTCCAAGCGGGCCAAACCTTCTAGATAATGACCCCTGGTCATAGGGTCAGAGGTGGGGAGCTCACAAGATAGAGCCGGCAAGTATAGGAGAAGACTATTCTTCACGTGCAGCAGGTAGTACCACATGGCTTGAGACTTCCCAACCCACCATATTGAAGATCATCAGACGGTCGAGGGACCTCCGAGGTAGAGGCAGATATTCGATCAAGAAGGTCCATATGTCGGTGGATGTGGTAGAGGAAAAGGTCGTGCAGTAGGTGGTGGGCAGCGATTTTAGGTGCTACCACCACCTCCAAATGGTCCACCATGATGTCAGGGAGAAGGCAGACAGGGAAGAGCTTAGCTTCAGGTAGTTGAGTACTATAACCATGAATCTCCATAGATGATTCGAGGTACGATCTATGTCAACTTCACCTTAGCTGCAATACTTATAGACACAGGTGTCAGTCACTCTTTCATTTACATGGATCTCATTCGGATCTCAGAAATTTCAGTAGATTAATTAGCTTGTTCCTTATGATTAGAGACTCCTATGGGAGATGATTCGACAATTAAACAGTGGATCCAAAAGTTTTATATTACTCTACAAGTCAAGAGCTTTGGTTGGGATCTCTTAGTAGTAGCGTCGAGGTCTTACGATGTCATCTTGGGTATGGACTGGTTATCCACATCCCATCCTCATATTGATTGTTTTAGGTGAAAAGTGCATTGTGTTTGTGAGGACAAGACCAAGTTTTCCTTCACTTGTGAGAAGGGAACCTTTGCAGCACATTATGGACTTACACGGATGAGGGTGCATCCGATCACATATCAGTTGGATAGACTTACCCTTAGAGTAGTTGACATGAAGATTCGGAGTTATCTTGTAGTGGTGGACCAGTATGTTGATGTCTTTACTGATGATGTTCTGGGACTACCTACTCACAAAGAGGTATAATTCTACATCAACATATACCTCGGGATGGCATAGATATCTGTACTAGCATATCGGATGGCTCTCACGAATCTTTGTGAGTTGTGGTTATAGTTGGAGGAATTACAGAGAAAGGGGTTCATAAGGCCTAGTGTTTCTCTATGGGCATACCTGATTTTGTTCACCAAGAAGGTAGATGGGAGAATGAGGCTTTTTGTGTACTATCAGTGCCCGAGCCTGGTGATCATGAAAAACAAGTATCCACTCTCGAGGATTGATGATATCTTCGACCAGCTGAAGGGAGCACAGTGGTTTTTGAAGATAGACATCAAATTAGGCTATCATCATATTAGGGTACGGGATGAGTACGTACCAAAGAGGGCCTTTAGATGTCAGTATATCCATTATGAGTTCTTGGTAATGTCCTTCTACATGACCAATGCTACGGCAAAGTTCATGGGGCTCATGAACAGAATCTTTGATCCTTACCTCGATCGATTCATGGTGGTCTTCATTGACAACATATTGATATACTCGGCATCAGAGGAGGAGCACACCATGAACCTACAGATAGTTTTGGATACAATCCAAGAGCATCAGATTTATGGAAATATCTCGAAGTTCCAATTCTAGATATGGGAATTCCACTTCCTGGGGAACATTATCTCAGAGGTTGTAGTTTCAGTGGATCCAGCGAAGATAGAGACAGTTCTTTCTTGGGAGCCACCTTGAAGTGTGACCGAGGTGTGGAGTTTCCTAGGATTGGTTAGGTAATACCATAGATTCGTACCCAACTTTTCCAGAGTTGCAACACCCTTGTCATCTTTGACAAATAAAGAACATCCCTTCATGTGGATGGAGAGATGGAAGCAGAGTTTTCAGGAGTAGAGGCATAGACTGACGAGTTCCCCCATCTTGAGGCTACTAGAGGAGGGTGTTAGGTATGTAGTCTACAGCGACACATTAGGGACTGGACTACGTTGTGTCCTGATGCAAGAGAGAGCGGTGATCACCTACAACTCATGATGGATGAGAAAGAACGAGCAGATCTACGCTTCCCATGACTCAGAGTTAGAAGTAGTGGTCTTTGTGCTGAAGATGTGGTGGCACTACTTGATGGGTGAACAATTTACTATTTACTCTGATCACAGGAGTCCCAGGTATATCTTCTCATAGAAGGATCTGAACCAGATACAACAACTATGGCTATAGTTCCTCCAGGACTACGACTATGAGATAGTGTACACTCCAGGGAAGGGGAATGTAATAGCAGATTCAATCACTAGGAGGTATGGTCTATAGTTTCTAAGTGAGACGATATAGCAACTAGTCACGTTGTATATATCCTTCATGGATAGAGATGGTGCATCTTATATCCAGTTTATGACTATTAGTCCCCTGGTCCTTTAGTGAGTCAAGAAGGCATAGCTTGGAGATGTAACTCTGATGCCTGATGTGCTCAGATATCCTCGGGACAGGCTCCTGATGGATTTTATGAAGGTGGGGTGCACATCATCCTCTTTAGAGGATGCTCTATGGTACCAGTGAAACTACGAGATGAGGTGTTGATGGATTTCCATACATCCCCTTTGGAGGTACATACTGGTGTGGAAAAGATGTACCAGGACATTCGGCAACAATACTGGTGGCCAGGGATAAAGAAAGAAGTGGCGGAGTTCATATCATGATTCCTAACTTGTTAGATTGTGAAGGCTGAGCATCAGGTACCAATAGGCCTAGCCTAACCACTTGAGGTACTGGTGAGGAAGTGGGATGGTATATACATGGAATTCATGACAGGGCTACCATGTATGTCTAGGGGCCATGATTCCATATGGGTGATCATTGACCGACTCACTAATTCGTCCCACTTCCTACCCATCTGAGAGCAGGGATCAGTAGAGATCTTGGGACTCATTTACATATATAAGATTGTATGACTTCATGGGGTTCCATCGATGATCGTCTTAGATCACAATGCTAGTTTTACATCCCTCTTATGGAAGGGATTATAGGAGGAATTTGTGACTCATCTACATTTGAGCACCGCCGTCCATCCATAGACAGATGGTCAGATGGATTAGTCCATTCAGATACTTGAGGACATACTTCATTCTTGTGTCCTTGATTTTGGTCATAGTTTGGTGGACCACCTGCCACTAGTGGAGTTCTCGTACAACAAAAGTTATCACTTCACCATTGGTATGGCTCCATTTGAGGCCCTGTATGAGTGACCTTGCAGATCACCACTATGTTGGACAGACCTAGGGGAGCCAACACTTATGGGCCCAGATTTGGTACAGGATACCACAGAGAAGGTGCAGATCATCTAGGAGAGGATGAAGATAGCACAGAGTTGACATAAGTCTTATGCCGAAAAGAGATGAAGATGCTTCGAGTTTGAAGAGAGAGACCATATATTCCTATGGGTCATACCACGATGAGGATTATAGAGGTTTGTTCGGGGCAGAAAGTAATCTTAGAGGTTCATCAGACCTTTCTAGATCCCTAACAGAGTAGGCGAGGTGGTGTACCGTCTATCTCTTCCCCCATAGATACATCGGGTGCATAATGTTTTCCATGTGTCATAGCTGAGGAGTTACGTGCATGATCCATTACACATTATCAACTGGGTCGATCTAGACATTGATGATGGGGCAACATTTGACGAGTTACCAATGGAGATAGAGGATCAAAATGAGTTGGTCCTTCGTGGGTGATTGATTCCACTTGTGTGAGTTTGTTGGAAACATGGGAACCTTCAGGAAAGCACCAGGGAGCAGGAGGCTCATGCTCAGTACCCCCATTTATTAACCTAGTTTTGTTGTATCATTTAGGGATGAAAATCCCTAAGTGGTAGAGAATGTAAAGAATCGTAAATTCCATATAAATATTTTTAAAATTATTTGGGATCATTAAGAGTCTGAAAAAATTGACGACGCTTGATTCTAAGGCCCGGTGTGCCTGGAACAGATTTTTTAACTTTTTTTAATGTACGTTTAGTAAATGTGAAAGTATCATTTTCTATGTTTTAAACTATTTCTCAGATTAAAAATTTGAGGGCACCATTAAATCCACAGCACCGAGATTCACTTAATCGAAGCTTAACTTCGACCATAGTAGGTCAGGAGAAAAAATTAATTTTAGGACTTTATAAAGAATAATAAAATGACATAAAATTGTTATTTTATTATTCTACCACTAGTTGAATGATGGTTGGCGGGACCACTGAGTTGTCAATCCATTTAATGGATTGACTCTTTATTTTTGTAACCACGCAGTTGAGATATTAATAGGTTCATTCATTAACGAACCTCATTAACCTCTTGTTGCGTTAATAACCTATCCCCCTCTATTCATTTGATTCTTGGGCTTGGTTTATTGAAACTGAATTGAGGAACCCCTGGAGAAGTACCGTGACATCTTCCACCAACAAAGAATAGTGCCTCGAATGACGTTGTTGGAGGAATCGATCCGAGATCGATGAACATTGGCGGCTTCATAAAGCGTGGATTCTTCTTCCACAACAGTGATGTCACCTCCGATTCCGAGGTAGGGTTTTTTTTTAATTTCAAGTTAATTGTATATTTTCCTCATTTTTGAAAATAATTATGAATCGTGGAAGTATTTAATTGGTAATAGTTTATCTATGATGAGTTAATTTCTACCCTCTTGTTATGATGCTAACGCAGAGGGCACGGGCCAAACGAACAAGGATTAGACCCTCCGAAGCTTTGTTTTTGTTGTGTTCTTCATGGGTGAAGTTTGAACTTGACGACAATTAGAATCTGGGAGCCACGCAGGGACAAAAGAAACCCAGGAGGCCCATAGGCACGTTCGTAAGGGAAGACGGACCACTAGAGCTCACCTGGTAGCCAGCGGAAGATCCTCCAGCATGGAGGAGCCAGCGACCGGTGTCGGTGGGCAACAGTGGTGGCCGACATCAGTTGGCTATGGTGGAAGTGGTAGGCATGTCGTTGCGCACTGCGGAGGGGTTCCATGGCAACGAGTTACGGCTGTAGCAAGGGCGACCGGCTCTCAGTTGTCCGTGTTGGTGAAAGGTGGAACGACGTCGCGCACCGCAATAAGGAGGTCGCGGCTTCGAAGCTATGGTGGAGGTGAAGGGGACACATGCCAAACGGGTCCCGCTGATGGCAGGGGGTGCCACATGGTGCCGCCAATTTGATAACGTGAATTCCTTTTCCATTTAGAAAGTGGGAGTGATCCCGCGTAGTCATCCGGCTGGCGGACCGCACTAGTCATCCGGCCTGGTCACCCAGCAGGCCAAGCCCGTGGTCTAGCCCACTCGATCTGGTCCATCTAGTTCGGATTGGGTCGGGTGACTCGAACCGAGTCTGGTTGGCCCATGATGGGGTAGGTCGGGTTAGTCTGACTGGGTCGGACCGGACCCAGACCCTTTTCGGCCCAGATACGCTTAAAAAGTCAAATCTCGCAACCTAAACATTCATTTAACGAACTATATATGGTGATGGAATCATTGTAAAGAAATTATCCTTTTGAGATACTCTACCTGAGTTTTGGTGAAAGTTAGAGTACGGCCCGGTTGGATTGAACCTGAATCAAATCGGACCATCTGTACTAAAATGCCTATAACTCACAAACTCGGCATCTGATTGACACACCGTCTATCATGTTGGAACCCTTATGACAGGACGGTCCTTTGGGTTACTCCTTTGTGGAACTTCATGGAAGTTGATGTGCAATAGATATCTTGAGGATCATATACTACGAAACTCAATAGCACCGGGTGTGGGGAATCTTGTGGCTGGCTGTCAACTAAAGAGAACCCTGTGTGGATCAGCATCATAGAGACCCTGTGTAGATCGAAAACATAGAGACCCAATGTGGATCATCATCATAGAGACCTTGTGTGGATCAGCATCATAGAGACCCTATGTGGATCAGCATCATAGACTCCCTTTGTGGATAAGCATTCTAGCGACCCTGTGTGGATCAGTAGCGCGCGACCCGATGAGGACCAGCCTTAGAGCAGCCCGTTATAGATCAGTGACATACGACCCTGTGTGGATCGAAAATGGTAAAACTTCTTCATGGTTCAGTTTTGGAAACTTCCTAATGGAAATAAATGATATAGCTTAAGACTAATCATATTTATTCCCAAACTCTGAGTTGTATACCTGGTTTGAGATGAGTTTTTCCTTTATGATTTGTGATTGAGATCATGCTTTTTGGTTTTCCTTTTTGGAATTATAAGAGACCTTCAAGAGTCTTGAGTTCCCCACTTGGTATTGTTATACTCTCCCCTGCATGGTTTTCGGCCGCACCTTGTTGTGTCTTGTGCAAACGAAGAGCAGCTTGGATGAGACTTTAGGGAGATGGGACCAGGTGGTACATAGAGGTGACCAGTTGATGTGGATATCTGTGGAGACGAGTTGTAACTATCCTTTAGGTAGGATCCTTAGTGAAAGATCTCAAGTGTTTTTTTCTATTTTCTACTATAGTTGTATATTTTTAGTTGGGCTTGTATTCCAGCCCCTTTACTTTCAGTACACACTTTTACTACTGCAGTGTTACTTTGTGGTTGCATCTTGTTGTGTTCTTGGACTGTGTGTTTATACAGTTTTGAGTCAATGCATTCCCATTTTAGGGAAATTCTATTATGTTCTAATCTCCAACCCCTGGCCTATAGAATACGGGATTAGGGTAGTCACAACATAGGTCCCAAGGGACAGGTCGTGATAGTCCTTGGCATGGTATAGAAATGATCCAACCACACAACCACTAGAAAATAATTCGTTGAATATGGTTATACAAAATAGGAATTACCCTTTCACTTGAAATTAACTATAGTAAATTGAAAATTTATATTTTATATCTCTTGTATGGATCTTTGTACTACCTCTGAAGGTAGTCTACACCTTTTGATAAGGTTTTTTGTAACACCCTGTAGAGACTATTTTTGGGTGTCACAATTTTGATTTGATCTTCCACAAACTTCTTATTATTAACTTGGGTACTTTCATAGAAACATTCAATAAAACTTCTTATTATTCACAATAGACACTAAATTATGAACCTCTTATTCTTATGAATTCTGTAAAATAGTATAAATATGGTGCAGATTGAAAATCGCATAATTCTTCTTTGACCCAAATTATGATTAACTGATATCAATTTGGTCGTCAATTTGTCTAATATTTTTACCTATTTATTTTTTATTAAAAAAATGAACTTCCCTGAATCACCTTATTACAATATTTATAGAATCATAAAAATACTTTTTTGTTATTAAATCAATGAATTTGAGCTCAGTTTGGAATCATTACAATTAATTTGTCTTCTTGGATACACAATATCAACACTTGTTTTTGTATCAGTTCTTATCTATTCTTTTTGGCATGGTATATATTTGTCCAACTGGATTACACCATACTTTCAAGGATAATATTTCACACATTTGAGACATTCTTTTCTATAATTCTAAACTTGGTTTATTTGAAATTCACTTCATGAAAATATCATGATGCTTTCACATTTAATAAAACCTTAACACGTATATTTTTTGTTTATAATTTTTTTTCTTGTTTATTTTATTTTCACCATATACATTCACATATTCATGAACACACGAACACACATGTTAATATATTCCCATTCCTTATTTATATATATGTCTTCACACAATAACCATTTTCCAATTTCTCAACCCGTATTTATCAGCTTTATCTGCATTCATGCATTTTTTGTTAAATAAAAACCCAAACAATTATGTGATATTTTATCCATCCTCATGAAAGTATGAACTTAGGTGAATGTTTGATTATATCCATTATGTAATACAATATTTGAGTGATATTCTTCTTTGAGAAATCTTGAAAATATTCATAGAACTGGTTTCTCTTTTCCTCACACAAATATAATCTTAGGTGCACGTCTGGTTCCCTTTGCGCACACAAACAGTGTGAAATAGTTCTTCTATGTCAATCGTGGATCACAAAATTACATATATGTTTTATCCTCCCATAACATAGTGAGTGTATAATACCCAATAAATGGTTTGTATAACCTATCCCCTTTACAAAGCATGGCTAAAGTGTGTATACACCAGTCACATGTTCGTAGGATCTTCTTTGCGCACGATAATCATGACAATTCTTTTTTGGCATAATAGATGTGCATAACTCCTCACTTTAGGATGTAGAGGAGGATCATTATTATTTTCTTTCTCATCACAAAAGTATAAGCTTTAGAATATCTCTTTTTATGGAAATAGGAGCTCTATAATTATAACATAAGAATAAGAATTTTCTTCGGTCGTGGGTGCTTCAATATTTATAGGTAATACTACTACCTTGCACCTCTGAGATTCAATAAATCAAATATTATAATTTATACACTACAAATAAAGGTTTTTAATTTCCAAAACCCCCATTTATGAATTCTTCAAGCATGAGTTAAATGATGCCAAGAATTGTGGAATATTTACTTCATGATATCATATTCTCTTTTGTGGTGATATCCTCATGTGCATGTGATGAGGATCACATGTTACATCATGAACACATACACAAAGATCGAATAAACAACATCCTATTGAAATTTCATTTACATTCATCTTAAGATCCATCCTTCTATTTATTTCATGTATTCAATACATAGTTTCATGCATGGATTTCCTTCATCCCGTCATATCGAAATAATGATCTCAAAAAATCATAGACGCCTTGGGTTCGAACGATGGTGGTATGTACCTCTTCTTTAGTGAATCTTAGTGTTGTCGATAGATATAAGGAGAAATATTATGTGTCTTATTTAAATATAAAATCATGTTATATCATAAGGTTCGTATTAATTCAATCGAATGGATCATGTTATTTTTATCCTTTTTATGGCTGATTAATAGTGCATTGAACTCTGTATCACACCTCAGGCTCTGCATGAGGTTACCCTTCAGCATATCATCTAAGTCATGACCACTTATCATTTGAGAAAGTGATTGGATATTATCATTGCTACACACTTTCAGACAAACGGTTCTCAGCCCTATCGGACTTTGGCCCAACCAATGTGTGCCTTTGGGCCGGCATTATACACGCCTTATACATGGGCATGTTGGTCTCTCGTGGACATTATGCATGTCCCTCCTCATATGTTTCCTTATAGGTGTCTCTTTTTGACCTCCCAATAGCGTGGTAGACCTATAGGTCCCACAAGTTCCTCAGTTGAGGTTTGACTGGCTACTTGGTAGGTTTTCCAATAATTTTTATTAACACTTAGAATAAATTCAAAGTGAAATATCATGATATAAAAAAAATTACCCTCCATAAAATTAATGGATTACTATTCTTATTCTTTATGAAAATTGTAAATACAATTTTCATGAATTCCTTAAAATCCTTCTCTCATGCAATTAATAATTTTCATGGACTTCAAACATTCCACTTCTTCTATTCTTTTTGGAATATAAATTCCAAATAACTTCTTCATCCTCAACACATACTTCATTATTGTTATAAAAATGTGTCACTATTAACACAATTTCTTTAAACTTGGAACCAGTTCAAAAATCATCTAAGATACTAAGATAATTATTCAAGAATAACATCCAATTTCATTTAATAAATTTATAAATACTCTATAGGAATCACCTTTGAAACTCAATGTCTCCAAACCATTTATATTTTTCTGAAAATTATAAGACCTGAGAACCTTATCCAAGCTCAATTAAATTTGGAACTTCTTCATCATATTGAAATCTGTGAAATTTTTCTATTTCAATTAAAACCATTGACAACCAAAGACAGTCATTGAAAAAAAATAAAACTCATACACAAAGTGGGATCTTCATAACCCAACTCATTATTTTTAGGTTACCTCATATTAAAAATAATATTTAGTATGGGCATTCCATGAATGTCATTAAAATTCAAGATCACTATTCTTTCCCTTTTCTTTCTGGTGATATATGTTCCTACTTTGTCGAAATGTTTTCTAATCCAATTTTGAATATTTTCCAAAATGACTTTATCTTCCAAAAACATTGCATTGACTCCTACTTATATGTTTTTATCTACTTATAAATGATGATATTTTATGCCAAAATATGAACTCCAAAATTTATTTGGGAACCCTAATGGTTATTCCTTAAAATTTGATTTATGACACCCTTATAAAACACATTCCTTTACATGAGTTTATTTCATGGATATGATGGTTATATGTTCTCTTTCCATGTGAAAAGAATGATTATGAGAATTATGTAATGTGATGGGTGGAGCTATAATAATATAAACCTCTAATGAATTGAGTGATGTGGTATATCTCATGATATTATGTGTATAATTCATGAAAATTATTCCATATATGTTTGTAATTGTGATGTTATGATTTATACACATTTGTTATGTGTGAACATGATGCTAGATCTTTTCACAACTATGTGTGGTATTTTACAACTATGTCATGATGTTTTAATTATTATATATAAACGAAATTCCATGACTTTCCAAATGATTCCCTCATGCTTATAAAGATGATCTCATTCTTATGATATGATGATTATGATAATGATGATCACCCATTTAATATTGTTTCATGTCACTTATTCCTTCTATTTTATCCTTCCCCTTACTGGGAATTTAGCTCACCCCTTCTGTTGATGTATATCCTTAGGTTAATACAAGTAATAAGGAGAACATGATAGATTTTGGAGGGTTATAAAGAAGGAATTAAATAATTTTTATGTTTAATTATGTATAATTTTTGTATGAACCAAATTTTACAAAGATACTTTTAACACACCTGGAAAAGTGACAATTAAAAAGATTAAATGTTACTACTGATATAATATCAATGTAGGAGACACTAAATAGGTCCCCCAAGCCATTTTTTTAGGTGACCTAAATCTTGATTCCTCATATTCTAAAGGCCACTAACTAGTAGTGATGGTTTAATGAGGAATATGGGGAGACTATAGCCTCTTTACTATAGTAATAAACAATGGAAATTATAATTAATAATAATGACAAAAGAGAATGCACAATAACCAAGAAACACATATCACAAAACAAAATATTCAACAAAGGAAATTTCCAAAAACCAGATACAATAAATATTCCATGTTATACTACTATCATATTTCAAAGGAAGACTCAAAATAAAGACACTAAAAATCCATAGATCAGTTCTTGATATCAAATATGGTTCCATAATTCATTCTCCATCCCAATCCCAACTCATCCATCAATAATTTCTATTTCTACCTTATCCTAACCTGTAAAAATAAAGTATACTTAGGTACGCAAGGTTACACAAGTAGGGTGTGAGTACAACTCAGTAGGCCAACACTAATGGTATCCAAAACAATATTCAATATGATAAAAATAACAATGTATGCAGCAATATGAAGGAACTAATAAACAATGAAATAAACCAAACATGTTTCTCAATAATAGTTATCAATCATAGAGTTAAATACTTTATTAAAAACTAATCTAATTATTGATAATTCCAAACATAGGTGAAAAGGAGTGTTGAACGGATTATCATTACCATATAAAATTCTCTTATTGATTCGATTATCATGATGACACCCTATAAAAAATCAAGGAGTGTCATTACCATCATATCAAGTTAGGGATTCTGAGAATAATTTATATCCAACCTATATCAAGGATAAAGAACGGCATGTCCAATACCCTTACTCGTGGTTTGGAACTATCATGTCCACAATATTTAATTATTTCATCATCGCATAATTTCCAAGATCCAACATACTTGACATTTTCATCAAGGGTGATCACATTACAATATTCATTTATTCTCATAGCCCATTATACTCAACCTCTTTATCACGACACAATTCTTAAACCATGTATTCATTTAAATAAACACTTAAATGTTCTTTTCAAACATTTACTAATATTAACATTCCCCTTTACCCATTTCCTATTAAATCTCATTATCAAATCATAACATATTTACTTGAAAAGTTAAGATAAGCAGCCCTTTAATTCATGATAGCATTCCCAAGAATAATTAAAACTTTTTTCCTCTCATAGGATCTCAAATTACATCATTTACAATTTCATTAAATCATTTTCAAGGGATTGTTTCACCCCAAGGGTATCCATAGACCCAATCTCAAAGTCACCAATGGACTAGAAGGGGTCTTTCAAGGGTCGTATACAAAAATTAAAGGCCCAATTTACTTTTCTTCGTCAAAGACACAAAAATGTTTCAAGGTAGGGTATGGTAAAAACCACATACATAGATATAAAATCAAGACTTTTGGATAATTATTATAGACCACATACCATATGCTTGTACACAAACACACACCTAACCCTGGTCCTTTATTCAAGATAAAATGAACATAAACACAAAGGTAAGGAACTCCCTAAAAATAGGTTTCATAAGCTTCGAAATATTAGATTCATATATTGAGTACATCTTCTAGAAAATATAATAAATGAGACTTGTAAACTTAATCGGGGCTTTGATTCACACTAAATGGAAATTCAAACACAAAATAATTGAAGGATATTGATCCTTGGAAGAGAGTTGATGGCATAGTTGACCAAAATCTTGATAAGGGTAAAATGAGTAAGAAAATGGGTTATATCATATAATTATTAGGTTTAAATCATAAAATATCCACTTTTAAGGGAATCAAGTTTAGGTCGCATGGTTTGGAAAACTAGGTGCCAACCATTTGGTCTCCTTTATCCAATGGAGGCATGGGTCACATTATTTTTTGGGAGCCCACATTGTTTGGAAAACCATGCTGAGGCCATATGGTTGGATATTTCCAAGACTTAATGGTTTCAATACTCCCCTTGAACATTTTACAAATCATGCACCTCCCTTCTCCAAAGTGCATACTTCAATCACACGATTTGTACAAACCATGACCCATGCCCTGTATAGACCCATTTTTCCTATTTTCATGTCTTGAACCCATTAGACCCACCCAAGATCCTACCTACCCTTAGAAAGTATTTTATTTTTAATTTTCAAAGAATTTAAACCAAAATATAAAATGAAATATACCTCGTTGAAAGGTTGGGATCTTACAGCCTCCCCATCTTTTAAAAACTCATCCTCAAGATTCTCTCCCAATAATAAAAAATCCTTAAAGGTGAAAATATCAGGACACTAGGACCTCATATCATCCTCCCTTTCTCATGTTTCCTCCTGAACAAGACCATGTTTCCACAATACTCAGAATAAAGCCATGGTCTTACCCTATAAAAATTTTTCACTGTGATCCACAACATAAAACGGATGCTCCTAAAATGATGCATAAACCACAAGATCAACATCATCAACATAAATCATGTGAGATGGGTTAAGGTTACACTGATAAAGTTGTGAAATGTTCAAAACATCATGCATACCACTGAACTATTGTGGAAGATCCAACTGATATGCTAATTTTCTAATCCTCCCCACAACCTCAAACAGCCCAACATACCTAGGTGACAACTTTCCCTATTTAGGAATTTGATAGTGACCCAATCTTGGAGACACATAAAGGAATAATGGTCACCCACTAAAAACACAAGGGATTTATGATATTTATCATTCTAATAATTATATCAACTCTGTGTCATAGCTATGCAGTTCCAAATCAAATGAATAGGCTCTAACATATCCTTTATGAGACTCAACCACATACTCTATAATTCTACCACTTCTTCCCAACACAAGGTTGATATACAAGACCTACCATATAATTCCTCATATGGTTCTAGTTGGATAATCTCATGATAAATATTATTTGGAAAACTCAACAAGTGCTAGATGCTTCTTCCAACATTCACCAAAATCTATGATTCATGATCTTAGTAAGTCCTCTAACACTAGGATAGTACTTTCTGATTGTCCATCTGTCTGTGGGTCAAAAGTTGAACTCAAAAACACCTAATTACCAAGATCCTTATACAGGAATTATAAGGAGTACCTGGTAATATCACCACAAATCCATCAAAATATCCTCCCACTACTATCTCATAATTAGAAACAGTTGTAAAATTATAGCATTCCACTAATGCTCAGCCTACAATAGCATACATGTGTAATATCATGTCATAAAACCTATGATATCTTTATTCATTCTTGGACACCAATACTATCTATGAATTTTATGGTATATTTTGGTTAATCCAGGATGCACCCCTTACTTCTAAGCATCAAACTCACACATCATCTTCTCTTTCATACAATTAGGCATAATAACAAGGATATAAACACATATAATCTTTTCATCATCGATGGTCCAGTAATAAGATTTCTCCCTACTATCAAATCTATCCCTAAATTTAATACACTCTATATCCTCATAATATCTCTATTTTATGTATCTAACATGATTTGGATCAATAGATAAATACACAAGGGTCACCTTCTCCCACTTATATTAAACACCTAAATGCATCTTAGTGAACAAAGCCATAATATTCCACTTGTAACTAGAAACCTAGACTGCCTAAGTATGTTTCTAGTTTCTTAAAGCATCAACAAACTATCTCCCTCCCCTGATGTATAATATAGCTTTAAATAAAAACATTTCATATATCAAACCCATATCCACTGACTGAGATTCAAATCATGCTAAGAAAATATGTATTTGAGACTCTTATGATTAGTGTAAACTATAAACCTATCCCCTAGAAGATAAAACTACCAACATTTTAAATCAGAAACCTTCATGGCTAGCACAAGATCATACATAGAGAAGTTTTTTTCCTGGGGCCACAATTTTCATGACCTATATAGCTTCCCCAATCATTATGCTAGATGAATCAAAAAATTCAGTATACTCCTTACCCGGGTTAGGTAAGATCAGAATTGTTTTCATGTTCAAATGCCTCTTTAGCTCCTAGAAGACATTTCTTTATGCCTCAAAACACTCAAACTTTATACCCTTCTTGGTAAAGATCGAGAAAAAAATTTCAAAGGATGAAAATTCCTTGATGAACTTTTGGTAGTATCCATACAAACCCAAAAAACTATAGATATCAAAAAAAATCGGTCTGATCCCAAGAAAAAAACACACATACTTTCATAGGGTCCACTAACACACCTTCCTTGAAGATTACGTGACCCAATAAATTTACTTTTTAATCCATAAATAATACTTACATATCTTTGGATATTGTTGATTATCTCTTAGTCTAATCAGGATGATATCAAGTTGTTTGGAATGATCATCATGTGTTTGGGAGTACACTAAGATTTCATCAATAAATACAACCACAAACTAATCTAGATATAAAAGAAATATCTAATTCATCAAAGACAATAAAAATAAGAGTGTTCGTTATCCCAAACGAAATCACGAAAAACATATAATCCATAACTTCATTTGAAAGAATTATATCATATAACAGAGGGTCTTACCCTCCATTTATAATACCCTAATCTCAAATAGATCATAGAGAACACATAGGAACCCTTAATTTGGTCAAAAATATCATCAATATGTGGAAGAGTATATCGGATCTTCATCATCATCTGGTTCAATTTTCAGTAATCTACACATAAGTTCAATGTTCTTTTAGATCTATTGGTAAATAAAACAATAGATCCCCAAGGGGATGTACTCGGAAGGATAAACCATTTATCCTTCAAATCCTCTAGTAGAGTCTTAAACTCTTGAATCTATTATTCTTTCATTATATAAGTTGAAATATAAACTAGATTGGCTCTAGGTATCAATTTAATCATAAACTCAATTTCACTCTTATGTAGAAACCCAAAAAAATCCTCCAGAAACATGTCTTGAAATTAATCTACTATATGAGGGAAGGCATCATGCTCTACTCCCCCTTCATAGTGCATTAGAATTGAAACATGGGTTATGATATCACCCAACTTCTAACAAAATATCCCCATATGGATTCTCCGGAAATCCCATTCTTCAAAACAAACATGAATACCACCCTCAGGTTTTGTGATTATTAACCTTCGATGGTAAAAATAAATGTGATATTTATATGAAATTAACCTATCTATCCCCAGTATTAAGTCAAAACCTAAAATTTCAAGCATGAAAAATTCCCAAAGGAGGTGGTACCCACCAATATCATACGCACACTTCTTACAATGATAGATACTCCTCGTTCTCACCCCTAACGGCATGTTGATTAACATAACTCCATAAAAAAATTCTACTACCAGACCCAACCCATTTACCAAAATATTATATTTAAAATAATGTGATTATTTGGTATCAAACAAATAATTTATAATCATATAAACTATAATAACCCTACCTCATAAAATCAATGGTCCAACCTTTCTACTAATGGGCACAGCCTGAACTACTTGCAGTTGACCTATCCCTCTAACCTAATCTTCTATTTAAGTCCCATGTGTTGAAAAATTTGTTTGATGTGGATTCTATTTCCCTATATCATATAATATTCCACCCCAACTAGTTTGGTATATAGAACTCTAACTTCTAGAATGATATGGGTTAGCAAATCCCATGTTGGTAGTCCACGTCGACCTAGATCCTCCATCACTAGCCATCAGATGAGGGTTCCTACAAAACTAGGTTTCCCGTTCTAACACAAGTTCTAAAGTCACTCAAAATCAAAGTCATTGTCCTCTCATGTGGCTGGTATTTCTTTACTAATATAAAATCACCTGACCACTCCCCTAAGAGGTCAATCCTCTCCCATGGCTATTTTACCCATGACCACCTTCGTGAAAGCTCTCATAATATAACCTCCTACAATTTAAGTTTGTACCACTATATTGATCATATTATATTACCTATCCATCAGTAGAACCCTATTTTAGGTTCCCCTTAGAAATGAGATCTTGATTCATCACCTCTAAAAACTTCTTCAAATGGAAGATATTCACCTGAGACTTGATCTCACATTGAAGTACATCTTGAAAACATTTCTCTTCAGCTATCCCATCCCCAACCAATACTGAAACAAAATGATAAAAATAAATAAATTATCCATAAATTTCATCAATGACATATTCCCCTAGCTAAAATGCATAAAAAATGCATCTCTCTCTTGTATCAGAGTCTCCAGGTATAAATGCTACAAGAAATTTTCTTAGAAGCACTTCCAATACATACCCTCTAACTAATCATCCTCAAACTGAATATACCACCAGTGATTCCCTGGTCCCTATAGTATGAAATATTCTAATTTGGCCCTATTCTTAGGAGGATTCTCCTAGTGATCCAGAATTGTTTGTGTAGACTCAATACAAAACTTAGATATCTCAAAAAAACCCTCTCAAGAAAATGTTATGGGTTCTACAACTAGAAAACACTAGTCAAATCAAACAAAATCAATGTATACTGCCATAGGTCTCTTTCCATAAACTATATAAAATGATTGAAATTATCATGAAACTACTCTTCCTCCATATCAGTTAGAACCAAAGAGGGATCTTGCCTATAGTTATAGGTGTATTCCCTACAATGTCCTCCTATTTCACTATCAATAAGCTTCATCATGGAGTTATCTCTGTATAATGTCAAACACGCATTTAGGGCACATAAAATATCATCTCCATGGATACAAAAAACTGGAGTCACAACTAGACATAAAAAATGGATCTAAAAAACTACTCATATGGTCATAACCATAACATTATCTCTACCCTAATCCATCACAATCCATTGCCATTGTTAACACTGGGTAAACCAAATTTCAAATTATAAACATCTCATTTGACAACATTTTATCCTTAAATATTTAAAAAAGTTGTAACATCCCATCAGGAATAATTTTAACCATTTAAATTTAACATATTTCATTCTAAAACAACTGTCGACACATTATTAGCTACTATTTATTTAAAACCAAATGAAAAAATAGAACATAAAATTCATTTTCCATAACACAACCATAACCTTCTTTTTTTTTGTGCCTAATATGATACTTGTTGCATAAATCCTGATTGCCTAAAATGATGCATGAAAACCCAAACCTTGTGTCATACCTTTCTATGAGTAAAATCTCAAAAAAAATATCATCAAACAATAAGTGTATCACCTAATGTGAAATAATATCCAACGGTAACAAGAAAACTTAAAAATAGCAATCCTACCCTGGGAACTTGGGTTTTCCCCCTATATGGGTAAGATACTCCCATGAACAAGATCATTATCATAGACCAACACATCCTAGTATCATATCTACCATTCTCAAATAGTAAATAAATAGAAAGGAAACTCCTCTAAAATCACTTCATAGAATTTCAGACTAGGAGCCACTAAACTGATGCCCTGAGATAGTTCTCAAAAGAAACTCATGTGGTCCTCCACATAAACTAGAGGTTGTTGACTAGTATCAAGGGTCTAAGGAGAAACATGGGGAGAATATAACCTCTTCACCAGAGTAAGAAATAATGAAAATTGTAATGAATAATAATATCTAACAACAATAAAAAAAATAACCAAGAAACACATATCACTTCTCCAAATCCTTAATCAAGGAAATTATTATAAACTAGATACAGTTAATATGACACGTCATAGTAGTATAATATGTCAAAGGAAGACATAAAATAAATATGCTTAAAATCCCTAGATCGGGTTGCAACATCAAGTCTGGTCCCCTCTTCAATACTTCATCCCAATCCTATCTCATCCATCTAGTAATGGGATTTTCCCCTTATCCTGAATAGTAACCATGAAGACTGCTTGCGTACACATGGTAGCCCGAGAAGGGTTTCAGTACAACTTAGTAAGCCACCACTAGCAGTGTGTAAATCAATATCCAGTTTGATAATAAAAAAACATTTGAAATAGTATGAATTAACTAAAAAATAAAGAAATAAATTACACATGTTTCTCAACAATCGTTATCAAACATAGGTTTAAAAAAATTAATAAAAAATAATCCATTTTTTGATTATTCTAAATATATATGCCAAAGAGCATTAAACCAATTACCGATACCATATCAAATGTTCTTAGTTACCTAATCTTCATTCTGAAACCCTATACAAGTTCAAGGATATTCATGTCCCTCATATCAAGTCAAGGATATTAGGCGTCATGTCTAGAAATCCTATATAAAGGATAAGGAGTGGCATGTACAACATTCTTACCCATGGTTTGGAACCATGATTTCCATCATCTTTAACCATTTAATTATATCACAATTTATAAGGTCTGATATACAAGACCTTTTCATCAAGGGTTCACCAATTAAATCATCCATTTATTCACATCGTTAATTATACTCAACCTCTTTGTCCCAATTACATACTTAAGAAATTTATTCAAATAACTCAATACTTAAATATTCTTCAAAAACGTTTAAAAACATGAACATTCCCATTTTCCCATTTACAATTAATTCTCATTATCATGTCATAACACATTTACTTCCCAAGTTAATCCAATCATCTATTTGAGTTATGCTAACTTTCCAAAAAAATTAAAAGTAGTTTTCTCTCATAGGATCTTATATACTATCATTTTTAATTTCATTAAATCACATTAGAGGAATTGGATCACCCCATGGGTAGCCATAGGCCTGATCTTAAACCCATCAACAAGCCTAACGGGGTCTGTGAAGGGTCCCATGCATCAATTTAAGGCATACATTACAATTCTTAGTTAAAGACAAAAAAATGCAGTAAGGAAGTGTATTGGAACAACCACATAACCAAATATATCATCAATACTTTTAGATAAATCTTATAGAACACATACATTATACTCATAGAAAAACACATGCCAAACCTTGGACCATGATTTAAGTTAAAAAATCCTTAAACACAGATGAAAATAACTCCCTAAAAATAGGGTTAATAATCTTCATAAAAAGATAAATGAATATGGTTTAAATATTCCATATAATAAAATAAAAAAGACTCATGAACTTTCCTATGGATTTTATTCTCACTAAACAACACTTCAAATGTCTAAGAATCAAATGAGATTGATCCTTAGAAAAAAAGGGGAGGGTTTGGTTCTCACACAAGATTGTTAGGGGTGAAATGAGGAAGAAAAATTGGTTGTATATTATAAGGATTGGGGAAGAACCTATCCAAACACCACTTATAAAAGGCCTCATGGTTAGGTCACATGGTTTGGAAAACTGTGTGGTCTCCTCTATCCAAGGGAGATGTGGGTCGCATTGTTTTATGGGGAGACCGCACGATTTAAAACCCCATGTAAAGGTTGTGGGGTTTGATTTTTCCAAGGATGCATGGTTTCCAGACTCCCCTTCAATGGTTCATAAACTGTTCACCTCCCTTCTCCAGGGTTCATAGTTTTGGAACAACGTTAGTACTAACTGTATTCCATTCAGGAACCATAACCTGTATGGAACCATTTTTTCACTTTTCATGTCTTAAATCCCCAAGACACTCCAAATACCTTACCTACCATTAGGAATCATTTTATTAATAATTTCCATAGCATTTTAACCAAAATCGAAAAGGAAACCTACCTTATCAAAACGTTAGGATATTACACTACCCATATTAACAAGGTAAAACTTTATTTTAGGGATCGTACCTGATTATAACTCAAAAATAAAATGATTCTTGGCATGGAGTAGTATCAGGATGGGTGACCTCCTAGGAAGTTTCTCAAGG
The DNA here is from genome assembly GCA_963277665.1 of Viscum album. NCBI lineage: Eukaryota > Viridiplantae > Streptophyta > Magnoliopsida > Santalales > Viscaceae > Viscum > Viscum album. The sequence goes on along the minus strand of OY728133.1, from coordinate 1,101,004,795 downwards.
CATGTGTGAATTGGGAAAAGAAACATTGAAAGAGCATGTCTTGGCTTGTGGGGAGAGTCATTTGTCTAACAAGCGTCTTTGGTGGGTAGTATCTTATGATGTATTGGGAAGGTATTTGAGGTATTATAGCATACCCAAGGGATCAAATGAAAAATTTCATGGACTATATAGGTTGGTTCATGAAAAATGGTACCATATTTTATAGTCTTTAAAAAGTGAAAAGGCACTGCTTGGGCTTGAGTTTTGGGGTCTACAACAAGGGTGTTGTGCTTTAAAGGGGGGAGATTGTAACACCCCTAGAAAAGAGACACTATGGAAAAAATACTTTATACCCACATTTTAGAACCATGGGTATAGACCCTAAAACTCTATTTATATCCTATACCCAAGGTTTAAGAAATTGTGTAATTAGGAGCCGTCATTATAGATCTATACTCATTATTCCTATAGAAATCGTGGGTATAACCTTAGAGGATTTTAGAAAAACCATGGTTTTTATCCAAACTATGGGTATATATCTATAATAATGATTCTAAAAACCATGGGTATTTCTTTTCTCAGAACAAAACATATACCTATGGTTCTCCAAACCATGGGTATTGGTAGCTGCCCCCATTTGGCAGTATCAGCTGCTCTTTTAGGCCATGAACCTAAAAATAAAACAAAAAAACAAAGTACAGATTTGATGCAATACAAATATTGTATATTTATCATTTAAAAAACATCTTTTAATGATTTTAAAAACCATTTATAACACTATAATATACATATACATCCATAAATTTAATCAATTCAAGTCATTAAACAACATCCATATGTCTATTTACTACTAAGTCAAAAATTGAGGTGATCAATATAACAACCCTTATCTTTATTACAGATTCATTCATGATTTATTACATAAGATTGCACATAATACAACCTATAATATTGATAATTATATTATATTTGGTAATTGGGTACATTACATAACAACTTAAAAAATTAAATACATCATCTTTATTGAAAGCTTCTTTGACATGCTCATACATAAAACTTCATGGGATAACTTAGGGACATGCATAAAAAGGGGTGAGATATAAAAACCAGAAAGGGAATAAACATGACATAACATGAAGAAGATAACACATGTTAGACAATATACATATCAATGGGGAATAAAAGGGGTGAGAATCATAAACATGGATAATAAGACTTGATATAACATGATAACATAAAGGCAACATGGGAAATATGGAAACATATTAAAAAACTACATCATAAATATAGGTACAGCATAACCACCAAGACATCATGATGGAAAAATTACCTTAAAGTAATAAGTTTCACTTATTCTCCCAACATGAAGTCTCATGAGACTAAACATTACCCAATTCATTAAAGCACTATATAATTTTGGGTGCACCTATCACTTTCATTTCATTCACATGATTATGTGTGCCACATATATCATATAACATGGATTCATTCATCATCATATTTTTTTCTATGATCAAGTAGAGATGAATAATTATATTTAATCCCCAAGTCAAACAAGTATAAGTGTATAAAGGTCAATACCCTTAATAGAACATGGTTATGGTATTCACTACATAATTGTTTTGGATTGAAAAATTGCTGTGAAATTTCGGCAGCATAATAGCGTTACCTAAAAATTAATAAAATAAGTTTATGAGAGAAAAATGGGTCTATAATAATTTTAAAATCAAGTGGGAAGTAATAGGTACATGTAAATACATATTCCAACATTAGGGATTGGAAAATAAAAGTCATAAGATAATACATAAAATTTAACAAAGAGAAGAATGAGAGGATCCCTTACTTGAGTGTGTGACTCCAAATGCTTAGGAGGGGCTTCTTGAGAGCTTGGTAGAATCTTTATAGGACTATATAGAGGTTAGGGTATATTAAAAACATTAAACAAGTATTTTTATTTAATATAAATGGAATTTTGGGTCGGGTTATATAGGAAAAAAAGTGGGGATTTATTTAATATTTCTCAAACATAGGTTTTGGACTCTATAGAATAAAATAACCAAAACCAAAAACCTACCCATGGTTTTTTCCAATGGTTTCTTCCAAAAGGGAGTGGTTTTAATTATTTTATAAAGACAAGTTCCAAACTTAATAAAATAATACCCTTGCTTATGTTTAGGTGAGTCATACTCTTAAAGAAATAATTTTAGTACCATAAAATATATTAATGATTTTGGAGGATTCATAAAGGATTTATAAAATTAATAAAATGAACATAAAATCACATTATTTTAAACTGAAAAAATCGATTTGGTCATGTATCCCATTTATAGTATTTATTACATCAGTTTTAGTTCATTATGAGGTCATAATACACATTGTATATTTATACAGTATCTAATTTTTACCCAAAAAATTGAATATCTGATAAAATTATGAAAAATTCACCGTTAGATAATTTAGAAATTATCATTAAAAAAATAATATTCATTTTATCAAAATAGTTTTCTAAATATTTCAATTTTCTTTTTAAATAAGGATCAACATTTATTAATAAATGTTGGGTTATTTTTACAATAACTGTTTTCAAACCCTTATAAAAATTATAATTGAATTCAAAAAAATTATATGAAAATTTTTATTTAATTAAAATTATTTAAAAATAATAATTTATTAAAATATTTTTTATTTCAAAAAACCATTAATTTATCAAAATAAATTCCTTAATGACTAAATACTAACATTTTTAATTATTTTTTCAAACGCAACCCTCAAAAGATACATCACGGGGGTCTAAAGTAGTGAAGGCCCAAAGCATCATTAACAATAAATTTTATTCCCTTGGGGGGAAAGGAACCCAAGTTAAGGAAGTAAAAAATAATTTGGTTCGTGGGAGCTGTGGATGCCAAGAATTTAGCTACCATGTTCCCCTCTCGCCAAGTGTGACTGATCTCTGTGTGGGTGACCATGAGCTGTTTACATTTCTTAATAATATATGATATGTTCTAAGGATAATTGAAAATTCAGGATAATGATTTGTAGTGAATCAATGGGTCTTTCACTACCACCTTTTGGCTGATGTTCCTTTTCTAGAACAACTCTAGCCACGTGACCATAGCTACAGCCTCTGCCTGTAAATATCACCTCTTCCATAACAAGATGAGAAGAAAACTAATACATACCATTACATGCCCCTAATAACAACTCCACCATGAATATCCCCACTGATAAGATACCAATCCGAGTTCAGTTGGAGCCCACGACTAGGATGACGTCAATAGACCCAGTGCCCTTGTCCTGGCCTGCTAGTCTGATTAGAAATAACATGATTCAGGAGAATAGGCCTAACAGAAAGAGTAGCCTGGAAGTCGGTGCACAAACTGACCAAGTCTAATAAAATATTCTTCATTTGGAAGGTGATACTAGTATGATATCCTTTTTAATTTCTATGGTGAACATTATTCTGAGCCATCCAGATGGTCCATCATCCCAGCATGAGGATGAAAGCTCGGCCTTTCCTCTCGGGACCCCAATCGCCCGACCCCTAAAACCACAAGCTGAAAAAACCATCTTGCATGCCTCCATGATATCCCAACAAGTTAGGACCTCATACACCTACCAAACCCATCTCTACCAATCGCTGTCGAAAAAGATATGCCCCACCATTTCAATTTTGGTATCACTGCAACAATCGCACTTGGAAGCCAAGCTCACTCCCATGCGTTGAATATTTTCATCAGTGGGAGATACATTATGCCTCACTCACAACAATAGGAATTTGAATTTGGATGGAACCTCCTTGAACCATAGCATATCCCCCCAACATATCTCTATTAGTTGTAATCTTCCTCACATGAGCAAAGTCTTTGATTGAGAACTCTCCCAGCATGGAACCAATAAAAATGAGTCTGTATGGATCTTTGCTAAGAATTATTTTGTTAAAAGAGACTCATTGGTTCTCATAAAGGATGGCTTAGATAAAATTGGGGTGATCGCATGCCTCTCTAAAGGAAATTAACAGAGTGGGACATCTTATAAACCATAGCCTGCCACCCCCCCCCCAGTCATGCTGCCAGAAGTTACCATCACCTCTTCCCACCAGCCATCGTGAGAGAAGTCTCAGGGTCTCAAAGTACAGGTGGATCATCTTCCATATATTTGAAGATCGTGACTTATATATGCTCACATCTTATCCATATCTGTCTTGTATGGTCATTCCCCATAATTTTCGGCCTTTCATATCTTCCCTTGCGAGTTTAGCATGATGCCCTTTCATGGTCGAGGAGATGCTTCTCAAGTTGATGCCCCCTTCTGATAATGGTCTTGCAAGATGATCCCCTGAAGCCTAGTGATTCATGCCTTCCATATACCCATCCCATATAAATGACACAAAAATCCACTCCATGTTAATGATGACACTTTTTGGGACCTTCAGGGTGGAAAGAATATGCATAGGAATGGACACTAGTACACTATTCATGAGAGTTATGCAACCACCAAAAGATAAGAAATTTTTCTTCTAATTTAATATGTACCCTATATTCTTGCCAATGATATTTTAAATGTTCCCTAGAATCTGATTCATCCCAAGAACTGATCTCTTTCTTCCATTAATAAAAAAATTGTGTCATCTGAAAACATCAAGTGCAAGGTTCCCTTAATTCATGCCAGTTCCAGTATGGGAGAATTTTTCCTGTGCGAAGGCCCTAGTTAATGGAGTAGCTAAGAGCATTTTGGGAGAGGATAATGATAATGGGGGAGAGGGTATCAACTTTCCTGAGTCCTCTTTAATCCTGGAAGAAATCAAATCGCTTCCCCATAAAATAATTTGAGATCCACACATAGCTGAAGCAACAAAAAAGAAGGTCCCTGGTCCAATTGGAGAACCCCATGTAGGCCAAGACCCTTAAGACAAAACCCAATTCCATCCTATTGTAGGCCTTGCTCATGCCTAATTTTATCACCATATTACTTCGGAAGACTTTTTTATAAATTAAAAATAATAGGATGAAAATATATTCATTATTATATAAAAAATAATTTACATACTCATATTTCTAGGGTCTTAATACATATCATTTCAATACACTAGAAAATTCCCAAAGGGTAAGGTGCATGACTGTGATACTTTCATGGGGTGGTTTGGAAACCATGGGTTGGGTTGTGATCTTGATAAGCTTGAACTTCTCTTGTAAACAGTTTCACTCTTGCTTAAGTTGTTGGACCTCATCTTAGGATTGGTCGAGGTAAAATCACAGTTATGTTATCTCCCTTGTAAGATCTAATAAATGGGATTTATAGGGCTTGATCCTACTAGTTGAGTCCATCACATCCTTGGTCTGATTTAATTATATTTTTTATAACCCTATATTTATACTAATCATATTATCATTTTTCAATGGATATATTATCCATGGTAATGATGCTTAATGGTATTTTAAATCTAATAGGATAAAATAAAACCAAATAAGTGCATGTGTTTTCTATAAACATATTACATAATATTACATTAAATTAAATAAAAAGATGAATTTTATTTATAATAGTTCATGTTATTAAAATATTCCCCCCTTAAGAAATTTCACACTTGAAATTTTCATTTCCCACAATAAAATAGATAATGGTAACTCTATTTCATCACCTCCTCTGATTTTCACATTTCCTCTTCAAACTTGTGGTTTCTCCATAGCACTTTGAAAAGTCTCATTGTCTTATTTTGTATAATTTTGTCTCAAATATCTAATTTATTGATAGGCTACTCTTCATAGGAAATATCAATCTCCAATGGTACCACCTCTGGATGGAGAACATGTGAGGGATCTAGTATGTACTTTCTCAAGAGGGATACATGAAATATACCATGTGCTTAAGATAGGTTGGGTTGTAGTGATAGTCGATAGGCCACCACTTCAATGTGGTAAAGGGTCTCAAAGGGGCCGATGTATCATGGACTATGCTTTCCCCTCTTCCCAGATCTTATCAATTTCATCTATACAGATATGTGAAAGAATACCATGTCTACAACTTCAAACTCTAGGTCTCGTCTACGATTATCATTATAGCTCTTTTTTTTTACTCTAACAAGCCTTGATGTGTTGTTGAATGGTCTTAAACTTTTCCACCATTTTCTTAACCATTTCAGGACCAACCATTTTTCACTCCCCAACTTCATCCCAACATGCAGGTGTTCTACACCTCTTCCAATAAATAGTTTCATAGGGATTCATTTGGATGCTTGAGTGGAAACTATTATTGTATGAAAACTCGGCCAGAGGAATACATTGGTCCCATCCTAATTTGAATTCTATTGATCATGATCTCAAAATTTCCCGAAGTGTCTAGAGAGTCTTCTCATATTGGCCATCATTTTTGGGGTGCTAAGTTGTGTTGAAGTTCAACTCGATATCTAGAACATGTTGGAAACTTTTCGAAAACTTTGAGGTAAATCTTAGATATCGATCAGATACAATAGATAGTGGTAATACACGCATCCTCGTCACTTCTTTGATTTATTTCCATAAAAGTTAGTCAAGTGATAATTCCTCTCGAATTGAAATAAAGTGAGTGGTCTTTATAATATGATACACAAAGACTCATATAGGATTGTTTCCTTTATATGTCTTCGAAATTATAGTGAAAAATTCCATAGTGATGTTTTCCCATTTCCATATTAATATTGATAATGGTTACATCATCCCCTTAGAAGTTTTTTCTTTAAAAAATCACTTGATGACATACCAGGCATTTTGATGTATATTCAGTGATCTCATTCTTCATATTGTCCCACCAATAGTTATCTTATAGATATCGATATATCGTTATGATCCTTGGGTAAATAGAGAAGGTTGAGCTATTTCACCATTCATAAGCTCCCTCTTTATCTCATTATTGTATGGTACACATAGTCATGCCCCAAATATTACAAATCCTTATTCATCAAAATTAAACTCCTTGGATTTAACTTTTCTTATAGTTTCCATTTTCTTTTTAATTACCAAATCATATATTTATGAATCCTTATCCTCTCCAGAATGGATGGTTGAGAAATAATTTGGGAAAGGATTGATGATGTTCTTTTCTTTATGATTCCCATATCTATCCTTTCCAAATATAAGAATATCAGATCCCTCTCAATTATCATCAATGATATAATTTCTAGATATTTTCTACTTAGAGCATCTAACACTTTATCCACTTTCCCATGATGGTATTTAACTAAGGAATCATAGTCCTTGATTAGCTCTAACCATATTCATTGGTGTATATTCCACTCTTTCTATGTGAGTATATACTTGAGACTTTTTTTATCCATATATATTTCACGCTTCTCCCCAAAAAGATAATTTCACCGTATTTTCAAAGTGAAGATCACTGAATCCAACTCAAGATCATGCATTGGGTAGTTATATTTCTTAACTTTCATATGCATTTAAGAATAAGCTATGAATATTTTGTTATCCATTAACACATAGCCCAATCCCCTATTCAAATCATCATTGAATACCACTAAAGTTTCTCCACTTGTGGGTAGTGTGAGTACAGAAACAATGATATGTCTCTTTTTCAGCTCCTTGAAGCTCTCTTCACATTCATTATTACAAAAAAAACATGACACCCTTCTGAGTTATCTTGGTTAGAGGGTTTGAAAATCATGAGAAATTTCTCAAAAGTTGACAATAATACCCATCTAATCCAAGAAAACTACAGATATATTTCATGGATGTTCTCCTTGTCCATCCTTAAATTTCATCTATTTTTGAAAGGTCCATAGATATCCCATTTCTTGTGATGATATTCACCAATAATGAGACTTCCTTTAACCAGAACTCACATTTTTTTATGTGGAATAAATCTTATACTTTAGTAAGGACTTTAGCACAATGCTCAGATGCTCCTCATAATCCTCCTTACTTTTGAAGTATATTAGAATATCGTCAATAAATACTACCAAAACTTTTTTGAGGTAATCCCTAAAGACACAATTCATCATGTCCATGAATATTTATAGAGCATTAGTAAGTCTGAATGTAATTACTATGAACTAGTTCTCTTACCTTGTATGAAAATTAGTCTTGAGGATATCCTCCTTATTCAACCTAACTTGGCAATATCCAGACCATCGATTGACCTTGTAGAAATATTGTGCTCCATGAAAATGATCAAAAAAGTATTCAATATGTGGTAGAGGAATATTATTCTTTATTTTGACATATTTTAGCTCATTATAATCAATTAAAATGTGCATTGACCCATCATTCTTCTTGATGAAGAGGACTGGTGCAACCCATAGTGTAGAAATTAATCATATGAATCCTTTATCCAAATTCTCTTGTAGTTGTTTATTTAGATCCTAAAATTCCAAAATATCCATTCTATTTAGATATTGGATAATGAAAATTCCCCTAGTATAATATTGATTGAAATTCAACTTCTCATCTAGGAGGAAGACCGATAAATTCCTGGAGAAACACATCAGCATATTCCCTCACAATGGGAATGTATTACAAGATGATTATTTCCTTAGATTCAGTCATTTGAGATAGATATTCTTACTCATATGGAAATAATATCCATGATTGAGATTTTGGTGCTAAATAGGATTGATCCTCCTCCTTTCACTTGTACATAATCCGAGGATGATTCACAATACGGAGAGTGATTTCCTTCTCGTGTAAATTTATGTTCGCTCTATATAGGGAAATGCAATCCATACCCATAATTGCATCAAATTACACCAAATGTAGTATGAAAAGGTTTTCTTGGAATTTAATCTCACAAATTGTGACAGGGGAGGAGGTATATACTCAGGATGCAATAATTTCCACATTTTCAATTTTCACCGACAACTTTACTTCCATGATTTGTGGTGGTGTTTGAAAAGATCTACTAAACTTCTATGACATGAAGTAAGGAATTGAACTATAACCAAAAATTATGTTCACTATTATTAAATGAATATCTAATGTACCTATCACCACTTTTTTTTAGGATTCGCCTCAGCGGTTTTGATGGAAAAAATATCACTATTTATTCCTTATAGGTTGTTAGTTTTCTCCAAAAACCCTTGGCTTAGTTAGTTGGTTTGAAAAGTTCCCTGGTTACTAGAAGTTGATATAAAGACCAGACCTTAAACATTACATAATCCTAAATTTAATGAATAATTCACATCAAGGATCTTTTCAGGTTTAGAGTTTTAGAGAATTAGGCCATAACTATTACATATCAACTTGAAAATTACATGTTCACGCTACTACTCAGTACCCATTTTTCATAAAATAAAAACTATTAAAAATAAACATGTCTAGTTCCATGTTTTAGACAACATGAATTTTCATTGATCACATCCTTGACCCTATTCATATTTAAGTCCTGTGGAAAACATTTCAAGAACTTGGGATGAGCATAAAAATCTCAGTAAGGGTTATAAAATAAGGAAGGAAAACATTATCCCATCATTAAATACAAATCAATAAAACCATACTTTTCAATCATAACATACCTTATTAAATGATAATATTTATGAATAACACACACAAATCATAAATCATAAAGGTAAATTATTTCATTCACAACATACTTAAATTATAGCTATCACAGCTACATAGGGAGTCACATTTGGAATACCCATCATAGTATAATCCCTAAATCTTTTAGGAGAAACTTTAATGTTCACCTCCATCACATTACCCAATGCATTAGAGAGCTATCTCGGGCTCACCCGCCCAAGGTTTATCATGAAACCACCCGTATACATAAAAAATTCCCAAGAACCATAACATATTAATAACACTTTAAACAAGAATAAATGAAAAAATAACATTTCCACATTGCAATCACAACATATCATAGACATAATCAATGCTTTGTCAAACTATTTTTAAAAACATTTAAAACATTTAATAAAGAGATTTTTGAATCAAATTGTCCCATACCACTTTTAATATTTTAAAGGAATTAAAGTTTTAAAACAATAATGTACATATAAATAAATACTAAAAACCATTTTTAAAACATAGACATTAATGATAAATATTTAGAAGAATAATTCTGTAAATCATTTAAAATTATGTTTTAGTTAAAGAGTCTCGTAATGCTTGAGAAACACTTGACTAAACATAATTGAAGAATATAGTAAAAAACATATAATATTATGAGAATAAGGGTATTCATGATATAATATAATAAAGGTAATTGTATACACCATATAAAACTGAATTTCCACATAAAAACAAGAAGAAATCCCTTATAAAGACGGTATCCTTAGATTAAGGATAAATCAATTACATAATTAAGTGTGACAAATAAGAATACACTCAATATAAGTGGATATTAAGTGTGAAACAATCAGAGGTAATTTACACATATTTATAACATTAAATAATCAAGGAGTATAAGTTTAACCCAAAGAATTGAAATTGGATTAAGAATTTCCCTTACATAAATTCGACGGCCTAACGGCGTCACTTTAAAATTCAGAAAAATAATTTTATGAGAGAGAAAATGGTATCACATCTCTTAGACATGCAATTTACATCATTAAGGATATAGAAGAACATATACTAACATTATAAGATTTAAATTAAAATATATAACAAAAATAAGTCTTTTAAAAAGAGGAGGGTGACAAAGAATGGAAATTGAGATAAAATTACTCTTATCAAGTTCATATCGACGACTTGAGAATTTATCAATGGAGTGATTATGTGTATCAAAAGTATATCCACACAAATGGGAGTGTAATTTAAAACATAAATAAATAAATAAATTATTCCACACATAATCATATCATGACATAATTAATAATTAGAATATTAATCCAAGGAATGGAAACTGGGTGAAAAGGTTCTCTTACAGAAATTTGACAGCCTAACAGTGTCACTTTAAAATTCAGAAAATGAGTTGATGAGATAAAAAAGGGTATCTCATCACATGGATGTAAAATTTACATCAATAAGGATATATAAGAACATATCCCAACATAAGAAGATGTAAATTAAAAGACATAACAAAAACAACTCTTTTAAAACGAGGAGGGTGAAAGGTTCCCTTACCGATTTGGTAACATACGAAACAAACACCCCATGAAAGAAGGATAATTAAATGAAGATGCAAATCCCCATAAATTAAAGTATATTACACAAATAATAAAATAATTTTTAGTACATCCACTACACAAAAGGAAATAGTGGAAAATATAGCATGAATCTCACGGGAATAAGAAGTGAGATGAAAACCCCTTACCACATTGTAATCAATCGAGTTGTATGACCAAAAGCTAATAAACACAAAATGAATCACAAAATACCATGAATATAAAGATAATAATGATAATATATATAAAATGTCAGTACAAAATACACCACATGAAATAAATAAGTGGCGAACAATGGAAATCTCACAGAATTAAAAGTGAGATAAGAAACCCCTTACCACGGGTCTGACTTAACTCGTTTCTTTTTTGTTCTTCCGGAATAATAAACTAAAGTGAATTTATACTAGCCTAAGAACATTTTTAAAGTTTATTATTCCTTTTATATCACTTATTACCCTATTATAAACATTATGTAATCATTTATGTTAATAACTTTGGTTTTTTCGATATTTGGTACTTGAGTCAAAAATGGACTTCTTATATTTACAAGTTCTTCACATAGTCAAAATTTCATTATATACAGAATTATATTCATGATTTATATATCATATATATCATATATATCCAGTTTATACATGTATTTATAATAGTACATAGCATTAGGAGGTAAGAAATAAAATGCACCATTCATGGAGACGGTAAGTCGTATGTACGCATGAACGCTACTTTCATTTCTATTTCATATTTTAATTGAATGAAAAAATAATGATGCATAGTTATATAATAATTATTGTATAATATATTATATAATTTCAATAACTCCATCCTTTATATGTCCCACGTATGGTATGAACGAGTCATATCACTTTGAGGGGGTGGTAGTCCGCACTTCCTCAAATGAAATTATTGTGTTTACTCATAATAGAAATCGTAAAGGTATGATATAAATTAAAAATACATAAGAATAAAGAAAAAATAAAAATAATATATATCATATATAAATACAGTTTCATCATAATGTCCACCATATGAGGTGGTAGAAGATAATTGAACAATCATCGTTTCGTGAGGCGTTAGTTTGTCATCCATAGATACAGTATGTTCTTTACCCATTAGATAAAGGTGTGTGTAAGTTTAGTTAGAATACTTATCATAAAAACATACTAGTATATTGATTATACTGGTGTTGTTATAAAATAAATGAATAAAAAGGGTTTAGGGGTTGTATAAGTACAATAAAATAAAATAAGTTAAGAGAAAATGTTACCATTAATTTGGGTAACTCCCTTTAGTTTAAACCAAAAAGACTTCTTGAAGTGCATTATAACTAAGGTAATGCTTCTAGGTTTAATATAGGGGTCTTGAGAGATTATTTGGGTAGGGTTTGGAAGAGACAAGGGGCTTGAGAGGTGAGTAATGAGTTAGAAGTGAGGGCTTTTATAAGGGAGAGTAGGGGCTCTTTAGGAAAGTGTGAAAATATTATTTTATTATATAATGATTTTCGGTTTTCAAAGGTCCAAAACTCATTGAGTTAGAGTATAAGATGACTCATGGAAGAAATAAAATCATACAATAAGAATTGGACCGGTTTCTTATGTTATTTTATTATCTATAATCTTATTTATTTAAATCATTTATTAATGAGGTAAATACTGCATCATTTTTGTGTTATAAATAATTTTATTTATTTGAGGTCTAAAAATTATAAACAAAAACTACCATGATATAGGAAATATTTTTATTTTTCAAATGAATATTTATAGTCTAAATTATAACTTATATAACCCCATGTAAAAATTAATTTACTAAAAGATATTTGTTTGTGTCATTTTTTCCTTTACTTTAAGTTAATTAAAATAAAGTGTCATTATCACTCCCAAGTGGCTCCATGGGGTCCCAAAATCAACCTAAAGATTCTAATGGTCGTAAATTACTCAACCAATAAGGTTAGGACACATGATAAGGTAATTTTGTATTATTATGATATTCCTTTTACCTTGAATTACACTATTTACCTTTAACCACGGTAAATAAAAGTCAAAAGTTACTATTCATCAAAAAAATATTTTCATCTTATTGAACCACATTTTACTTACTAATAACAATCATGTATGTCATATTTTCAAAATTCAATCCACAAAAGCGGTAAAATTTCATTTAAATGAAAATGTCCATTTTTAACTACTACTTAGTGGTTTCACTATTCATCAAAAATTGAAGTTTTTCAGAAAGCTACCAAAAATTCAGCAGAAGATTTATTTGATATTCCAAATTCAAAAATTATTTCTATTTTACCAAATTCAAAACATAGAAGTTTCATTAATTAATTTAAAATTAATTCCCATTATCAAAACAAATAGCGTGTTTTTAAGAAACAATAACTATCAAAAGATCGACACTTTTTTATGTCTAATTTCAAAGTGAAATTAATTCCAATGACCAACATTGGATTAATTAGTAAAAATATAATCTAATTAAAGTTTAAAACCATTTAAAAAGATAATATAACCATATATATAAATTATATTAAAAGGCACTTTTGAATAAAAATATAGTATTTTTCACTATTCATTAAAAAATGAACATTACCTGAAAAATAAAAAAAATTATCCAAAGTAAATTTTGATGTCCCAAATATAAAGAAGAATTTTATTTTGTCAAATATAACATATAAAAATGACCAATACTATATTTAAAGATGTTTCACCATCAAAAGGCAGTAAATCGACCTTTTAGTGAATATTAGAGTATTTATGCTTAAAATTAGATTCATTCATATCTTAAGCCCCTAACTTTTATTAGATAAATGTAAAAACATTTAAAAAACAAGTATAATCATATTTTAGTTATTTTTATTCATTTCCACCAATACAACGGCTAGGAATTAACTACCATTTAAAATAATAATATTATATTATTACTGTGCAACCTAAGATTTCAAAGAAACCTGTTGTTGCGTATCGGGTACTCCATCGAACATAGCATCCCCTTTAAAGTATAATTAATATTTAGTTCACAAATATTAATAAATATGGAAAATTTCATGTTCTCTATTTACCTGGGATGTTACAGTTGAAGTATTGAAAAATGCATTGATGGTTGAATGCATCATTCCTTTCCTCCATTTCATTGGTGGGTTTCTCCTATCAAAAATCTATTGCTTGGTTCCCCTCCTTCTTACACCTAAAGAATATTCACACCCCCCTTGAAAAATTTATAGGGTGCTTCTTTATACACCGTTGACAAGTGGAATGTTGAAATTTATTAGTACAATTAGATTTCTGCATTAGACCACTAGAATTAAACTCTATTTTCTAATTATTATCCTCATGATTCCCTTGAGAGTCTTCGATCTCTATTTTGACTTTGAGGTCACATCGGACAATTTTATAAAAGCTATCAAAGTCACAAATCTCCATGTATTTTTTTAGAAAAGGTTTTAGCCCATCAAAGAAGTAGTAAATCTTGAATTAGGGGTTAATGACAAAGTCCAAGGTGTATCATGAAATCCTTGTGATATTTTTCTCATACTCCCTAATAGATTCATCATCTTTTTATTTATGGTAAGGAAATACCTTTCCATTTTAATTTAGATAGTTCAAGGAAAATTTTATCAAAAAATATTTTCCAGAATTCCTTCCTCCCCATCACTTCGATCTCTTCCTCAGGCTTCGTATTCTTGATAAACTTACACCATTGATTATCTTCTCCCTCCATATGATAAATAGCCATAATAACCTTCTCTTGTTCATAAAATTTAAGGATTGAGAAGATATTCTCAATTGAGTTGATCATTTTTTCACAATTAAGGGATCAGATGATCCATTAAAAGTCAGAGGCCTTTGTTATATAAAAGACTAAATTGCAGCTTATTTTTCTTAGGGTGATTTTAGTGCTCCTCCAAATCTTGGTTTCTATATAGAACCAAAGTTAACTGAGAGATTATTGTCACAATGTTTTTGATTCCTGCTCCCATCAGGTTGGTTATCTCATTGGGGAAGTCATCACATTTCCCATCACATTGATCATTTATCCAATTCCTCTAATTTACATCCATTATCTAGAATAAAAGTGAAAATAAGGATGAGTGTTTTAAAACTATTAAAAACATAGAATGGAATCCAATGAAATTAAAGAGAAAACTTATAAATTATATTTTTTTCCATAACTTGTGAATTTATAGGCCTTAATCTCTGTTATCCAAGATCTATTTCCAAAAATATACTCTTATGGTCATTTTTTTGTTCCCTTAAAAATGGTTTTTAATGAGCTTGTGAATTTACCAAAGTATATCCCCTATGAGTTTCAAACCAAGTGTGCAGAAAGGCCCATTGTTTTTCACTAGTTCCCAATAGATTCTAGCTTAATTTAGTGCTTTAGGGTTTTACCCATATGTACACTTGTGTAAGAGACACATCCACTTGTAGTATCTAGACATGGATACTAAGTCATTCACTAGATTTTTCTAATCCTAATCCCAAAAATAACAAACCTTTTCCTTTAATACCAAATATAATAGCCCTTATTTGTATTACACATTAATTCATGATTTATTAAATAATATTACACATTATAAAACCTATAAGATTGATAAGTCTAGTGTATTTGGGAATTAGGTACTTTTCATAAGAACTTAAAACTTGAAATATATATATATATTGAAAAATTCCTTAACATTATCGTACTTAAAACTATATGGGATAACCTAGGGACATAGAAAAAAGGGGTGAGATATAAAGCCTAATAAGGGAATAAATATGGAATAATATGAAGAAGATAACTAATGTCAAAAAATAGGAATATTAATGGGTCATAAAAGGTGTGAGAATCATAAAAATGAATAATAATACATGACATCTCATGATAACATAAAAGCAACATGGGAAATGTGGAAACATCATAAAACACTGCATCATAAACATAGGTCATGGATAACTTCCAAGAAATCATGATAGAAAATGTCCCATAAAGGAATCAGGTTCACTCCCTATCCCAACATGACATCTCATGATACTAAACATTACTAAATTAATTGGATTTCTATATAATTCTGGGTGCACCCATCACTTTCATTTCATTCTCATGCTTAAGTGTTCCACATAGATCATGAAACATGGATTAATTCATCATCATATTTTATTAAAACAAAAATTAATGTGGAATACATACACATAATCCCATTTTAAAATAAGTATAATCTTATAAATTTGAACACCCTTGATAGGAAATGGGTATGGTATTCACTATACAATTGTTTTGGCATGGAAAATTGTAGGTAAATTTCAACAACATAACGATGTTACTTAAAAATTCATAAAATTTGTTGATGATAGATGAAGGGGTCTATCATAATTTGTTCATAAATTGATAATTAATATGGACATGTAAATATATATCCAAACAATAGAAATTCAAAAATATAAGTCATAAGATAATAGAAAAACTTTAACATAAGAGAATGAGAGGATCCCTTACTTGAGTGTGTGACTAAAAATGATTGGGAGGGGATTCTTGAGAGCTTGGGAGAATCTTGGGGGGACTCTATAGAGGGGAGGTAAGATTAAGTATGTTATTAAAGGATTTTGAGTGAAGATAAATGGGATCAGGGGTGTGTTTATATAGGAAAAGAGTGGGTATTTCATTAATATTTCTCAAACATAGATTTTGGACTCTATATAATAAAATAAAAAAACACAAAACATATCATGGTTTTCCCATGATTTCTTCCAAATGAGAGTGGTTTTAATTATTTTATAATTACAAGTAATTAAATTAATAAAATAATAACCTTTCTCATGTGGAGGTGAGACATACTCTTAAAGAAATGGCATTAAAAAATTAAAATACATTAATAGTTTTTTAGGATTTATAAAGGCACTATAAAATAAATTAAATAAACATAAAATCACATTATTTTAAATGGAAAACATATATTTGGTCATGGATCCCATTTATAGTATTTCTAACATCATTTTTGGGTTATTATGATGTCATAATACACATCATATATTAATACAGTATTTAATTTTTACCATAAAATTGGATTATCTCAGAAAATTATATAAAATTAACTATTTGATAATCTCAAAGTAATGATTCCAAAAATAATATTCATCAAATCAAAATAATTTTCTAAATATTTTAATTTTTACTTTTAAAACAAGAATCGATATTTATTGAGAATTGTTGGGTTTTTTAAAATAATAGTTTTTGAACCCTTATAAAAATTACATTTGACTTCATAAAAATTATATGATAATTTATATTTAATAAAAATTATTTAATAATAATATTTTATTAAAATATTATTTATTTCAAAAATCCATTAATTCCTCAAAATAAATTTCTTAATTGAATTTGAATATTACACAAAAAATACAATTTTTGTTTTATTGTATCAAAATAAAAAACATTTATAAAGTAAATATAATATAATGAAAATATATTAATTATTCTATACAAAATAATATAAATAGTCATATTTCTAGGATCTTGATACATATCGATTTACTACACTAGTAAACGCCCTAAGGGTAATGTGTGTGATTGTGAGACTTTCATGGGGTGGTTCAGAAAATATGCTTTGGGCCATGATCTTAATGATATTGAACTTAACTATTAAATAGTTTTTATCCTGCTTATTTTGTTTTATCTCAATTTGGGATTCATCAAGGGAAAATCCTAGTGATGTTATCACCCTCAGAATCTCTGATAAATGGGCTTCATAGGGTATGATCCTACAAGTTGAGACCATTACTTCCATTTTCTAAGTCAATTAGATTTGTTAAAACCCTATATATATACTAACAATATTATAAATATTCAATAACTATGTTATCAATGGTATTGATACTTAATAGTATTTTAAATCCAATAGGATAAAACAAAACCTAATAAGTTTACGTGTTTTCTATAACCATATTAAATAATAGTACATTTAATTAAATCCAAAGGGGAATTTTGTTTATAACAGTATGAGTAATTACAATAAAAATCTCCCCCACAGCCAACATCCTCATCCTCATCACCATATGCAACATCCTCCTTACTAATAGTATCATTTGGAGCAGCAATATTATCATCAAAATCATCATCACTACCACCACCATCAGTTCAACCACCACTTGGACCCTTATTGTCATCACTATGGGAATCATTTATAGAGCACATTGATTATATATATAAATCAACAGTAGTAGAATAATATGATGGAATTAATTGAATTATAACTAAAAAATATTTTAGGAAGTGTTTGATGATCACTTTACTTCTCTCACGCTCCTATAAACCTATTTTTTCCCCTTAGAAGCTTCTGCAAAAGTGATTTATAGCTCGGTGGTTTGAGTGGTTTGAGAGGATCTCAATGAGGACTAATACATAGTGGGGATGGTGTTTTTCTTTGGCTGACATCGGACTCTCCCCTGGTAATCCTCACCTAATATCCGACTCAAAAGATCACCTGGACGGAAATTGTCATCTTATTTATCATCGAGGTCCTCAAGGGAATACTGTTAAAAATATAAACAAGATATTTAATTGTGAAGTTAATATAAATATTTTGGAATATAAATAAAAAACTTATAAGATTTTATTGTGTTTGTAAATTTATTAAACTTCCATCCTTTTTCTTCCTACTCAAGAAAAATAATTTTTCTTAAGGCACACGGACTTCGATGCCCAATACATCTTGTTGCAAATTACATTTATTAGTATTAAAATTTTCAAAATATAAACATTTTATAATCATGAATAATAATAAAAAGGAATAAATTTTAAATTAATTAACAATTCATAAATTTAAACATCAGATAAACATTGATGAAAAAATCATAAATAAAATCTAATCATAAACCCTTTATAATTTTAGCTACTCATTATGAACATTCCATAATCTTGAAAATGAATGCTTTATATTAATTTCATAATATAAAATCCATATTATTCATTATATGGATTTTAATTTATATATATGAAATTTTTATTAAATAAAAATATTTTATATTTTAATTTATTATACAAACTATTTAGATAATCTAAATTTAACATAGTTAATAATATTTAATCCTTGATAAAATCAGTCATCAAATATATTTTCATGTGGTTTCAATAATATCAAAATAAGGAACCAAATTTGAATAATTCTAATTAGGTATTTATGAATAACTCATAATCAATAAATATAAATACTTTATTTCAAAGTCATAATGAATTAGAATTGGATAATGGCCTAATGGGCATTAGGAAAATTAGAAAATTATCTATTAATCCATTAAGAAAAATGTAAATCTAGAAATTCATCCAACTAACCAATATTCCATTATTCCATTAGGCCAATTTTTCAATTTGACATTGGTCAATTAGTACATTTATCCAATTATCCATTAGTTTGTTGGGCCAATTAGCCATTAAGTCATTAGGCCAATTTTCCATTAGTTTGTTAGGCCTCTTGGAAATTAGGAAATTGTGCCAATTGGCCAATTTTCTATTAGTTTTTTGGGACAATTGGACATTTTTCCATTAGGTCAATTGGTTGTTAGGCCATTAGACTAATTGTAAACTAGTCCATTAGGCCAATTGGTCATTAGGACATTAGGCCAGTTGGTGATTATGCCATTTGTATGTCATGCCATCAGGACAATTGGCCAATTTTCCATTAGATTGTTAGTCCATTAGACTATTATTACAATAGGGAAATTTTCCATTAGACCAATTGGATGATAATCCATTAGGACATTAGGATAATTTTTTGTCAGGCCATTAGGCCATTAGGCAAATTGTCCATTAGGCAGTTAGTCCAACTATCCATTAGGTCATTAGGCTAATTTTCCCTTAGGTTGTTAGGCCAATTGGCATTAGGCCCTTCGTCCAATTGGCCAATTTTCCATTAGTCCATTAGGAAAATTGTCCAATTGGCCATTATGCCTTTAGGTAAATTTTTCAATTGGCCATTAGGCTGTTATATCATTTGGTCGTTAATTTGTTAGGCTAATTGGTCGCGATGATATTGGTCCATTAGTCCATTAGGCCAATTAGAAAATTGTTTGTTAGGTCATTAGGACATTGGTCCATTAAGTTTTTAGGTCGTTAGTCCAATTGTACATTAGGCCATTTAGACATTATTCCCATTTTCCAATTGTCCATTTGGCAGTTATATCGTTTGGTTATTATTCCATTAGGCTAATTGATCAATTGGACATTTGGTTGTTAGGCTGTCAGGCTGTTAGTCCATTAGGCCCATAGGCTGATAGGCCATTATTCCATTAGGAAAATTGGAAAATTGGCCATTATTCCATTATTTGTTAGGCCAATTGACCATTTGGTCATTAGGCCAATTAGTCACTAGGCCATTAGGCCGTTAGGCCATTAGTCCATTTAAAAAGGTTATTTTTAGTTGTATATTAAAGATATTAATGAAAATAAAACTTAAATTTCAAAATGAAAATAAAATTATGTAACAATATAAATTTATATACTTTTTCTATTCATATTAAAGTATCTGGGGCTTCTCATGCTCAGGCGTTATAGTGCGCTCCAATGTGTGCAGATATATCATGGAATCTTTATTATTTTTTTCCGATGCATCCTAAAAAATCCAATAAAAGTAATATGAATTAAATTTTATATGAAATACATTAAATATTGGTAATAAATTAAACTCATCACTCTTCCAATATGAGATCATTTTTTGATATTGTGTTGTTGGATAGTCAGGGAATATGGGTACACCCCCCAAATCAGAACCAAATCTACTCCTCCAACCAACAAATAAATCATGCTTATATAATATTTGGAACTACCCAATATCCATCAACCTTACAAACTAAGTAGCTACACCATTGGGAATGTTAAACTGATATTTCAAGTAATATGTTAATTCGTATAAATACAAAAATAATATATATGTAAATTTAAAAAAAATTCTTACCCATATCTCTGCCCATGCTTTTCCTTTGATATTATCACCAATATGTCACCATGAGATTGGTTCACCCAGAATGATATCATGGTACTTGGATAAATTAGACATGAAACTTTTACACTGCCTGGTATTTTTTCCTATCATCTAATTTTTTTTATTTTAATCCACCATTATTTGTGTTTGGTGATTCCAGGCTTATAATATACGAGTTCACCCATTTATCCTATTAGAATATCCCACTGAATAAGAAAAAAGGGGGGGAAAGAAGAATTAAGTAACAGTATAATAGGAAAAAAAGATATGATATAATTTGACACACTTATAATAAAAAAAAACTAATTCAAACTACTCGATAATCTTTGATGGATCTATGGGATGTCCTGGATTAGTAGCCTCTAAAGGATGTGTATGTTCCAATGCATGATTTGGGTGATCTATATGTATTGGAGTGGAAGTTGAAGTAACAGAATCATCAGATCAATTATGGGTAGTAGGAAATGGATGCGACATAGACATGGAAGGATATGGGTACTAGGGTTAAGGATACATCAAAGGATATGGATATGGTAAATGTCGATAAATCCCTGGAGTTGGTGTATGAATGGTATGGGAAAAAGAGTTTAGATGAGATGATGATGGAGGCATGGGTGGGAACATCCTTAGAGGCTCAAACAGAGGATAAAAAGGTGTGGTATATGGGGTGTCCGCTAGTGGGTTAGGGTGGGACCGTGTATGATGGGTGCTCTATCTGGGTCTATAAGAATCCCCACTCTAACCCATGCTAGTTAGATGGGGAGGATTCGACTCTAGTGAAACTGAATATCCCAAATAAATTGTATAAATAATATGAACATGAAATTTTATATAATGTAGAAGAAAAATATTGCAATTATTATACTCATTAAGGTAATTATAGGAGACAAACCACGCTCACGCATCTTTCCATAAACTTAAAATAATCTCTTCCTTAAAACTTTTGTGGTATTTTTCATAATTTTATAAGAATGAAATGTACATTTTATATAAAAAAATTAAAAATCATACATACAACTAATAAGTCAAATAATTTATAAACAATTTCATAACATATTTTAGTAACAATAAATTAAAACTAAGTTATACAATTTTTAAACAACCATTTTAAACACAATTTTCTAAATTGAAATAAATCTAATTAAACGAAAAAAAAACAAACAATACTAAAACAAACATATCATTTCTAATTGAAACTAAATTAAAGTAATTATATTAATACCAACCTAATAAACCCCTGTTAAGGTAAACTAAATTAACTTTGAACATATATGGTTGCTTCTATACATTACCCACCACGACTTTAGGTTCAAATCAACTCTCGCAATGGGAAAATTTAAGTCATCAAATCAAAAAAATTGTTCAACACAAATAGGGTAATCAATTTTGTTAATTTGTTTCCCTAGTTTCATGAAAATATGTCTCAAGATTACTTTATTATTGACACCATAATCATGTATTATATGGTATTTCAAATAAAACACTTATTTTTTCACTCATACCAAAATGTATAGTTCATAGGTAGCTAGGAATTGACTCATGTTTGCTTTCACGAACCAAATAATTGGGACCAAAATCCAACGCTCTTAATTCTTGAGAAATAGAGACAATAATTAAACTAAATACCTAAAATATATATGAATAACACAATTAAATTAATGTCTATATTTTAATTAAATTAAAGTAATTCTCATACATTTGATTTCAACTAAGAAATAAACTCTTCGCTATGAAAATCCTTTATCCTTCTCAAAGGAAAAGATCGATGAACTCTACTTATAATTTATTTATATTCCCTATATAAAATGATAATAAAATTTTAAGATATATGTGAAATGAAATAGTTTGAAATAAAATATAAATATTAGAATTAATTACTTGATATAGTCATCAAATAAACCATGGTTAAACAAGTCTGTGTGATTTTCCATATCCCTCTCTTCAAGACTCAATGTAGCCAATGTATATGACCCAATAATTCCTCCTGTTTGAGGAAGAGATGGAAATGAGGGCTCAATTTCTCCATAATGATCATCTTTATTTATCAATGGTTTGTTATGTCTTGTACTCACATAAAATAGATACATTGTTCAAAAATCCATACATTCTAGAGACAGATAACCTCTCACAATGGAACCTTTAGGATGATTCTTATTTTGGACATAATATTTCATTAGGAACATATTTCTTTTAGTATGATACATCCACAAAAAATAAACGGGTCCCCCAAGAAGTGTTTCAATTGGAATATGAATGGTTAAAAGTGACATACAGAAGAAAAATGATGGAGGAAATTTTTTTTCCAACTCACACAAAATTAATGGATCCTCTTGCTGCATTTTTATCAAAAAGGACTTTGAAAACCTTTTAGAATAAAGGTCTCTAAAAATATCACAAGAAAATCACTATAACCCTTATATTATTGGATAGAAAATTCCATATTACTATTGGAATCAAATCATGGAAAATGATGTGATAATCATGAGTTTTTAGAGATTTTAGTTTCAAATACCTTCTGTTGACTCGTTTTGATATGTTGCTGGAATAGCTGTTAGGAATCTTGATATTCTATGATACATCCAAAAATTGATTTTTCTCTAAAGGTTTTATCACATAAGAAGCACAAGGGACTTTCCATTTTTTACACCAATAAATATAGGATTCAGTTATGGTCGAATACCCCAATCCAATAAGTCTTGATGTGATCAGAATTCATCTTTGGTCTTCCCCTTGATATTTAGAAGAATTTAAAGAAACCTTTAACATAAATTTTTCTCAATGTGCATTACGTCTAAACAATGATTTGATAAATTATTAGATGGATATGGAAACTCAAAAAATATAATTCTATTTTTCTGATTGTAAGTGACTTCAATGTCATCATTTTTCCTCTTTTTAGATTTCATATGAACTTTCCCTAACAAAAAACTGAAATCTTCTAATTCATTAAGCACATAAGTTCCAGACATATGTGGAGGTGGTTGTTCAGTGTCAAAAGTATTTTCAAACCACCAGTGATTCTTCCTTACTTGATTATTCATTGGAAAGAATCGTCAATGTCCCATTAAATTGAGTCTATAATGATATTTAATCCTTAATGATTTTGTATTCTTCATACAAATAAGTCAATATAGATTTCCCTTGATGCTCCAATCAGACATCATTTCATAAGTAGGGAAATCATTTATAATCCACAGAGGGGAATCAAGCATCTGAAATATATTTTTTAAAGAAGCATCGAATGTGCACACACACATATCCAAAAGCTACTTTAACTCTATTATTAAGTATTGTGAGTAGATGTACATATCATTTACAAGATCATAAGGTAAATATATTAGTATACTCAAGAAAGTGAAAGGTTTTTTCATACACATCCATGAAGGAAGTTTATAAATGTGAATAAAAACTAGTTAGGTGTTGTAAGCAATAAGTATCTGGCCAAATAAATTAAAACTAGCTCAGGATAGACCAAACATGATATTACGCACCTCAACTGCAAAATCGAGATGTTTTGAATCAAATTCCTTCCATGATAATTCATATATATGATGAACTAACCCATAATTTCCATTAATTATCTCATCACCATGCCATCACATATTAGATGATATTTCTACACACACTAATATATTTTGAAGCCTATGAATCAATGAAAAGTGCCAAATGATTTTTTATTGTAATTGAGATGGTATTCCATCTACATTTTCCTTCCATAGAGATGTACTATATTTTTTGAATTCATTAATTTCAGTTATTTCCTCCCAAAATAAACAAAAATATTTCAGATAAGTATGAATTTTATTTGTAAAAAATATGAGATGCTTAATTAACTTACATTCATTATAATGATTTGAGGGAATATTTTCACCATAAGGAAAAAATTCCTTTAAAAATATAATAATATAATCAATGGTGGTATTAAAATTTCCATAAATGCTTTCTCCATGATATAAATGCCTTAAAAATTCAAACTTTGTCATTTTAGTATATTCTTGACATATAGGAGTTCTGAAAACATCCATTAAATGTTTCACTCTCTCAACACCATCATCTTTAGTTTTTTCCCCATGTGTATTGATATCATTGTGTTCTTGAACTAGCATACTATCTCCCTCATGATGATACACAAATAGAAACTGATCAAACATCAAATAATCTGAACCACTTATTTCTTTCCATTAATTAATATTAGAAGATTATATTGTCTCTACATTTTGATAACAAACATAATAGTTTGTTTCAAATCTAGATTTCATTATATGGTAGTTAACTTATTCTCGTCTTAATCATGGTCTTCCAATATAATTACAACATGGACACCGTATACGACCTCCATATGAAGCATTGTTAAATAAAAAATATAAAATAAAATTAAAATTTTCTTAAAAATTGGTTCAAATATTATTATTATGATACATCCCACTTCTATCCATTCTATTACAGGCATAAAAGTTATGTTCCGGTCAATAATATAAACTATAATTATAATGATATCCAAATTCAAATACAAATTAAAAGTATAATGTATATTAAATTAAAGAACGCTAATAGGAATCCTAATTGAATAAAATTTATGATGTAAGTGACTATTATAGAATACTCTAATATCTATCCTAAAAAAGAACAAGGCATAATACAAGAAAAACCAAAGTCATACTCATATAAGTTATACAAAAAATATTATACACATTTTAAGTATCTTTGAAAATAATACCTCATCAATCCAACTCTTAGGACTATGATGTTGGTTTAAACCACCAGAAATATATGGTATATACACACACTCACAAGATATCACCTCAATAAAAACATCCAAGATACTAGAAAAATAAGATAAGATAGCACATGGAACCATATTTGGAGCTAGGGAAGTGTTAAAACTGGAATGTGGAATGACCCCCAAAGACAAGTACTTTATCTTCACAGTAGACCATTCTGGTATGCCTATGTTAAATCAATATAATAAATCAAAACAACATGGTCATTCCACCTAAATCAAAACACTCTCAAAAATAATCAAAATTATTTTTAAAAAATCCTATTTTGAAAACTGTAGACCCCCTTATTCAATGAGTTCCAAAAAAATAATTGATAAATCCCAAGAATTAAACCACAGAAGAGGAAACACATTTTAAAAAAAAATTAAAAAAATAACCATCTTGTTTAATTAAAAAAACACTCACATTTTGAAATAATTTAAAATCCCCCACTAATGTGATAAATCCCCATCATGCAGAAAAATATAATTTTGGAAATGCCAAATTTTTTTATAAAGATTAATGCTAATATAAGTTTTTTGAAAACACTATTTTTCATGATTATGAAACTAATTACCATTAAAAATATCTTATAGTAATCTATTTATATTTCATAATGTTTCCAACTAGTTTGATTCCAAAACACCCCCTACACTTCACATGTTAAAAAACAAGTCTTGAAATACCCTTCAGAAGGCTATAATTTATTTTGCAAGAAAATTCTAAATAGTATTAATAACATATTTCATTTCACAAAAAAAACATAATTCATCACATCAAATAGAAATAATTTATGTCATGGAATCCATTTTTCATACAAAAAATCCACTTTTTTAAACAATGGAATAATCATTACATTCCACAACATTACTTGAGGCATTATAAGAGAAATAACACCTGGTTTCTAGAGAAGATAATAGAATAAATAAGAGGAGGGAAAGAAATATTACCTATCAAACATCACAACAAAAAAACATCCATAAATGGATGTAAAACACTTAGCTAATGGGTGAAATGTTGCTTGAAGAGGGTAGGAGGGATTCCAAAGTATTCTTAGGAGAAGGGGGTGTAAAGGTTACTTGGACCCTGGGGAGAGAGGATATCTAGGGATTTGAATGAGTATTGGGATCCTGAGCGAGGCTACCTAATTAAAGGGATATACCCAGGGTTTTCATTAAACCATTGTTATAGCTCAACCTATACCAACGGTTTTTTAAAACCATGGGAATAGTTTTAGGAAGACAATATATACCCATGGTTTCTCTAAACTGTGGGTATTGATCCATGTGGATAGGGGAAGTTTTTATTAATGTGTATGTTATAAAGACTATATTTTACAACCCATGTCAAAAATGTGAATCTTTCCTTTCAGGAGCCAACATGATTAGAACTCCATAGTTAAGTAAGGTTTGGCTAGGAGTAGTGTCTATATGGGTGATCTCTCAGTAGGTTTCTAGAGGTGTGTGTGATTGAGGATAAATAAATCTAAAAGAACATGTGTTGGTCTATTGGGTAATTCATTAGTCAAATAAGTGACCCCTATGGGTAATAGCATGTGCTATGCTTGGAAGGTGACCATGTTATTATAAGAGACCCATGGGTCAGATGATTGGGTTCATGGTTTTAGGAGGTTGATTCATGACAATACTAAACGTATTTATCCTAGAATGTATAACTATTGTTTAATTTATCTTTAAACATATGTAATATTCATGTAAGATAAATTTATTTTTCTACACACAACATTGTGCCACATATCTATATCAATCGGCATGTGCATTCTCATGGTGATCCTAATGTAACTAATGAAAATAGACTTGTTCGGGTCAATAATTTGGACACATGTTTTCCATAAAACTTCAAATTTTATGCATTTCATTATATCCTTAATAATTTATGTTAATATTGTTGTTCTATGTTGCTCCAATTTTTTCTTAAAAATAGTGTTCACTGTCTACCATTTCATAAGTTTCAACATTATTAATAAGTTATTCCTCATGATTGGTAGAATCAACATATAGAGAAAACTATTTTTTTCTTGGGATTGGTAGCGTCATCATGGGGAGAATATATTGTCTATATAAGTAGTTGAACATTTAATTTATATTATATAAATTTTGCAGTGAAGATATAATATTATAATTCAATGCAATGTATATTTTAAGCAATTAGACTGATTACTACACTCTTTTTTTCTTTAAAGTTTGAAGGGATTTGACCCCTCGATCGAGTACCCAAAATCTTTAATTGTGGTTCCTTATGATATTTATGACATTGTCTATATTTAGACCGAAGATAAATGAATGTGTCTTCCCAATGAAATGGTTTTTCTCAATTAAATTTTCATTTAACCCTATAGTGTTTTTATTCTATAATGGAATAATTGACTCATTTATATTTTCAAGATCTTGGACATAAAATGTATGTACTACTTTTGATTCCATTATGAATGTTTTATATAGAAACACAAGCCTTTTACACATATCACTATATGATTTTTAACATAAACATCCATTAATTAGAACCTAAAGATCATGAGGTCTATTGTATTTTAAAGAATACGTACAAAAAAATAAAACAAAACTAAAACATAAAATATTTATTTTTATTCTCCTTAAGAATATCCTAAATCTCTTTGAGCTTATAAAATTATATAGTATAACCTCAGGAATACAAAAAAGAAAGACGTGATCTAAAAATCCCAGTAAGGGAATAAACATTATAGAGAAACCTGATGTGTGAGTCAAAGGTATAACAAGATATCATAAAAGAGAAGGCTCATAAGTAATCACATAAAATCATAACATAAAGAAAATGGTGTCATAATATCATAGAAACATAAGAAAGTGGATATAAAATATAACATTATATAGGCATAAGTCAAGGATAATTACCAAGAAACATCACGTGGTAGACAATGTCCCATAATGGATTTGGTTTACTCCATAATCCCATACATAATGTCACATGAGACCAAAAACATTACCCAATTCATTAGAGTTCTATATGGATGCACCCATCATAACATGTACATGATTATGTGTTCCACAAAATGAAATTAATCAAAAGCTATAAACATAGTAATTACCCATGGAAATTTTTGTGTTGTAATCATGCCTCATGTCATTATCAAAGGATATTTCATAAAATTAAAATTGATATTTGAACTTACGGCATGTATTAACTCATCAAAGGAAGAAAAAATGAGTTGGGTATATGTTTAATAGATGTATATAGAGAATTTAAAATTGATCTGTAACCTCAAAAGTTTTCATCATTGATAAAAAATCTTTAAAATACCACATGGAATATTTATTGATAAAAATAAACTTTTCACTTTGAAATCACTTCCTTAAAAAATAAAAAATTCCAAAATATTATAGAAAAAAATTAGAAAATAACCATGAAACCTTATAAAGTAATCCTAAAATCATTTATTTGTCATAATATTGGTAAATTCTATTAATGTCCTATAATTTTAAAAAAAACATTACTCTCACTCTTTTGTAAAAAAGTCAAGAAATACCTTCTTCGGAAAATGATAGAAATATTCCTTTTAAACAATTTTGTAAAAAAATTAGAAAATGGGTAAAAATGGATTTAATAAATAATTATAAAAAATTAAAAACATTATTTAAAATATATTAACTAAAATATATACATGGAAGAGAAATATTCTATATATAAAAGAGGATATAATACTTTTATTACTTACAAACAACTTTCTTGGTGTTTCCTTATTCAATAAGGGGTGAAATGGAAACCAAACATGAAAAAACCATTCATTAATGGAGGATAATTTAAGATATGTGCTTCAAAAAAATATTTTTATATTATTTCCCCCATAAGGTAACCTTGAACATAAACAATCTCAAAAATAAAGAATAATGAAACAAAAAGCTTATATCTCTTTAGTAACATTTTAATCAAACCTATTAAGATTAATTAAAATGAATTGTAAAAAAAATGATACGAATTATGAAGGATTCATGGTATAATATTAAAAAAAATATCATATAACCCATAAAAAAAGAAATTTGGTGCTTAGAATTAAATTATGTCTCGATGAAGGGAAATTGAGATGAAATATCTTACCTCACGTTCGACCCATCACATATCTACATTATCTTATAGAATAATAAAATTATGTTAGTAATTTAAATTATTAAGAACTTATTAAATTTTAATATTCCTTTTATACTATTTATCACTATGTTATATTTATTTACTTAATCAATTAGGTTCACATCAGACGTTTTGACAATATTCTGTTTATATGTCCAAATTGACTTTGGTAGGTTGAATATGGTAAAAGAATTAATTGTCATATAATCTCCAAAATAATATTTAACACATAATTAAAAATTTTATACATCAATTATACTTTTAAAATCAACTATTAAATATGGTTTTGAAAAATGAACTATGTTACAATCATTGATATGGTAGGTCGTACATATGCATAAGTAACATTTCCATTTTTCAATGATCATAATGGAATGAAGTGGTATATTATTTTATATTTAAATAATTTTAATTATATTATAACTAAAATATTATTTCTTTAAATACAATTTTATATTCCATCCATGGGATGCAGTGATGAAAAATGAATCACATACCTTTATAGATATTGTAGTCCACACATACGCACGAGCAACTTTGTCATTTTTTTAGTAAATGGAAAGTTAAGATCCTGTGTGATATAATAATTTTATATATTTATAAATATTTTTTGAATATATTATATATAAAAAAATAAATTACCATAAACATCCATGAGAGGTGATGATGGAAAACGAATTACATCAATCACCAAGGTTGTGGTCCTTTATACACACGAAAGATGGTTTTGTTTCCCATTTGATAAAATAAGAGATAGATATAGGTTATAAAATTAACATAATAAAATCTCAATATATGTTAGATACCAATTTCATTATATAATCATGGTTTAATAATATTTTAATTAGATTTAATAATAAATAAAACAAAATGATAGGTTAAGAATGATACCTCTTCTTCGGATAACCTCCTTTGGTTTACAACAAAATCCTTTCTCTTGGGGTTTTATAATAATAAAATAGCCTCTAGAACGTTTTAATAAAACTAAGAAAGGTATTTGGACTATTATTTTTTAAAACAAAAGGATTTTAAAGTGTCAATAAAATAGGAGAGGAGGAACCCTTTTATAATGGAGAAGGAGTGGCATTTCTATAAATACCCAAAACTATTCAATAATGGGAAGTCACTCTCAAGCCAAGTGCCTCAAAAAATGATGTATTAAAGGAATTTTAAGGTTTAAAAAAATCCGAAATTAATTAAAACATGTTTAAAACATGTTATTTCCTTTACCTTTATAGTTACACACTTTTACCATTTTAATTTTCACCATGATAACAAGTTTTTACCTAGGTAATTTATCCTTTAAGTATAAAAAGAAAATGTGCCTTATTAGAAAATTTGAAACAACTTATTCTAAATACTAAATAAAATTTATCAAATAAAAATACTATGTGTGTGGAGAATTAATTTTAACATAAGCGCATTTAACGTGCAAAATCTTGTTTTAACCTTAACCAGAGTAATAAATTTTTTATTGATTTAACTATTAATTATGACTAAAAAATATGATGAAATTATTAAATAATATTAATTATTATGATTAAAAATATTTAATCTATTTTATCAAATTCAATTCACACAATTTCTAAAATTTAATTTAAAATTAGACCCACAAAACGCATCGAAGAGCGGTTTCTCAGAAAAAAAATCATTTTTTCAGGAAATGGATGATATTATATTAACTCTACGACTAAGAATCATAATTTTATGTAATAAAATTAATATAAATTTATATATAATATATAAATTTTATTTAAATATTTCCTTATTGGGATTTTTTTTAATTAATTAAAATAGATAAACTTTATGCACTTAAAAATAGTTTACAAAAAAACCATGTTTTTAGCATAAAAATAAACTTATACCCAAATAATTAAAATTCATGATTAAAATGAAATTAATTATATTATTATAAATATAATGGTTAATATTTCACTTTAATACCAAATAAAAAATATAATTGGTCTTTTAAATTAATTGATTTAATGAAAAGAAATGATGTTACTTGAAAATCGGTAATTTTCATTATTCATTGAAAAAACAATAATTTTAGAAAAATATAAAAAATTTACCCTAAGTTATTTTTGATATGATTATTTTAAAAAAAATTAATTTAATTTCATAAAATAATTTTTATAAAATTTCATGAAATTAATTATAATATTTTCACACAAAAATCAATAAAAATCATTTTTGAAAAAAATACTTTTTTTGAAGAGTAAAATGTATTCATTAAAAAATGAGAGCATATTTCATAGTAATTTATAAATAAATTAATATTTAGTAGGAACTTTATATCTATTACATAAATTATCTAGTCCAATTCATATCGTTAAATTTAACAGTTAGGTAATAATGGTCATTTTTAAATAAGCATAGTTCATTTGAGCTTGATGGTGTGTGTCGTATATGCTATTAAACATAGTTTTCTTTTTAAAATCATCGGGTGTTACATTCTCCCCCATAAATATATTAAATTGAATCCTAAAAATTAAAACTTAAAAACAAAAATAAATGGTTTTATATTTTAAAATACTTTTTTTAAAATCTCACATTATAAAAGGGGGTAACCAAACTTCCTATTGAAAGGAGATAAAGGAAAATATAAAGGCCATATATAATTACACCTTACTAGGTTTACAAATAGAATAAAATTTTTTGAAAGTGAAAATATAGAAATGGAAGAAAATAATAATTCCCAAATAATGTTGGAGAGTGAGAGAAATCATTGATCACAAGAAAGTGAATGATCAGGAGAAAGTTAATGACCACAAAAACCATAACCCAAAGAGGTGTAAAAAAGGACATCGATTCATTAAAAATAAAGGTAATAGGATAAAATTTTCATTTTAAGATCCTTTTTCTAGAGTTGTTTAATTACCAACACTATGGGAAAAAAGGGTTTTTGCGACGAGTTATTTGTGACGGGGATAAATCCTGTCGCAAATAGTCCCGTTAGAAATATATTTGCGACAGGAGCATTTTCTCGTCGCAAAATATTTGGTGCGCAATTCGCGCCAAACCGCGGGAATGTTATTTGTGACGGGGGGTTACCACCCGTCGTAAATAACCGGAGGCAGTAAAAAATATTTTTGACGAGAATATACCCTCGTCGCAAATAGTATGTCGGCAGGTTATTATTTGCGACGGGACCCGTTGCAAAAAACTATTTAACCGTTGACCGTGATAAATGAGGCCTAAAGTATTTGCGACGGGTACCATCGCAAATAATACTATTTGTGATGGGATACCCGTCGCAAATAAGCTAACCTATAAATACCCCCCATCCATTTTTTTTCATTCATTCTCAAACTCTATCTTTTACTTCTCGCAAAACTCTATTTTTAGAGTTCAAAGTTTTTTAAGTTTAATTTTTATTTCTGGAGTTGATATTTAAGTCTTCAACAACTATCAGAGATCAACCTCAGATCAATTTTAAAGGTATTTATGTTCATTTTAATTTAACAATTATTTTAAATTTTTTATTATTTTTAATTATTCTTAATTAGTTGTAATTTAATTATGTTTAGATTGTTTTGTTATTTAATTAATTTAAATTATTAGTATTCATTGTTCATAGTTAATGGTAATTAGGAATAATTATAAATAATTATAAATAATTAATAATAAATAGGAATAATTAATAATAATTAGTCATAATTAGGAATAATTATTAATAAGTAGTCATAATTAAGAATAAATACTAATAATTAGTAATAAATACTAATAATTAGGAATAAATAGTAATAATTAGTAATAATTAGTAATAATTTAGAATAATTTATAATAATTTAGATAATTAGGAAATAATTAGGAACAATTACAAAAAATAAGAAAAATACGAATAATTACTAATAATTACTAATAATTACTAATAAACCTCCTCCATGCGCGCATTAACCTTTACAACTAAGCCATTTCATTTTTTTATACATTTAATGATCTATCTATATATATATAGTTATATTTATTCGTAAATTAATATATATTTATATCTATTTATATATATATATATAGTTATAACTTTTTATTCGTATATTTATTTGTATATTAATATATATTTATAAACTTTTTTTTAAATAAATTTATAAAATATGTTTTTTTATGTGTATTTATAAATAAATAAATACATACATACATACATATAAACAATACACACAAACACACACACACACACACACACACACATATATATATATATATGTATAGTTATGAATGAATACATAGAAATGAGGGGATGGAAATCCATCGAGAATGTTAAAACTGCTATAACTTCTAATCCGTAATTCCGTTTCAACTCCACAACCAGTCAAATCGAAGAACATGAAATGATATTCGATATGATATGCGGTACAGGCCAAACGGACATCCGGATCGGAAGTTATAAGTCATTTGAATGTTAAAACGACCAAAACGTATAATCCAGGAGTCTGTTTCCGCTTTACAATTAGTCAAATCGAAGAACATGAAACGATCTTCGATATGATATATGTTACAGGTTTATCGGACATCGAGATCAGAAGTTATAGCTATTTGAATGCTAAAAAATCGGGGTACCCCGACTAAAAACTCAGTTTTGGAGGCCTTATGGGCCTTTTTTGGCCTCCAAAAAACCTTGGAAAGGTTCCACCTATCCATAGGGCCATAGAGCTCATCGCAGTCTTCGATTTGATATGCTGTAGAGCTCAAACGGAGTCTCAGATCAAAATTTATGGATGTTTGAAGTTTGGGTTTCATTTTCAACTTATTTTTTATCTTTCATTAATTTTTTTATTTTTTTTAAATTCAAAGAGTTATTAAATGACTATTAATTGATAAAAATTACATAATTAATAATTAAAAATATTTTTTAATTTATTTTATAATCCTATTTTATTAAATATCTTATAAATTAATATTATATTTCCATATATCCTTTCAAAAACATATTTATAAAATAAATTTTATATTTATATCAATATAAATAGATTAATATATTTCAATATTAATAAATATTTTTTTTATTTTTTTTATTTTTTTATTATTATTTGCGACGGGCCCGTCGCAAATAGGCTCTTCTAAGAAACTATTTGCGATGGGAAAAGGGCATGTCGCAAATACTTTGTTGCGACGGGCCCGTCGCAAAATCGTTTTTTTTTTTACTAGAAATCTATTTGCGACAGGCCCATTTTCCGTCGCAAAAAAAATTATTTGCGACGGGCCCGTCGCAAAAAAAAATTAGTTGCGCCGCCGTTTTCTGCAACGGGTCATTTAAGACGGGGCCCCGTTGCAAAAGCCCATTTGTGACGGGATCTCATCACAAATGACCCATCGCAAATACCTGTATTTCTAGTAATACTGCTATATAGACTGTGAATTTAATAAAAATAAACTTACTTGATAAGCATAATGTCATCATGTAATCAATTTCCCCCACAATCTTATCTTTTTCTCCAAACGATGAGTATTCAAGATGAATTTTTTTATTCTTGAAACAATAAAATAACATTTTAATGGATCACATAATTATAAAAAATGATAACAATTTATTCCTCCTGTATTTATAAATTATCCAAAATCTAAATGGTTTGCGCAAGGTAAGATAATTCATAAAATGAAAAAACGTTCACATAAAGAAATAAAACATTAATCACCAAAGCCTCAATAATAACACCCAAAGTTAAAATTATATAATTTAATAAATAAATAAATAACCTTAAAATTCTTTAAAATATTTCATACTAAGATTGAAACTCATATATTACAATCATTTAATCATATATTCTTCCAAGATAAATTTAAATTTTATCACCAAATTATATAAATCACTCTTAATATATCATACCAAAAATTTATATGCCCTAATAATAAATTAGAATCATTTATATAAATAACTTGAATCACTATAAATTCATATTAAACTCATATATGATTCTCAAAATTAACAAAATCCTTAGATGTTTCATGATTCTTATAAACAAAACACCATTAGTAGAAATACATCTGCAACAAAATTCTCAAATTCCAATGTTTAAATCCTTACACATTAATTATTAGTATAATATAGGTCCTTAATTTTTCTAATAGATAACCTTTAGAAGAGTTCATTTAGTGATATAGTGTCTATGTTCCCCACATCTAATATAATGAACACTAAATGGATCTCTATAATGAAATTTATTTCCCTCCACTGAAATTCACATTTTTTCTTGGTAATTATTTTCTCTATTCCATTATTTTCAACACATTAAAAATTTTCCTATTCCTTTAAGACATTATCCCAGGAGTATATTCACATATTTATAACATGAAGGAAATCAATCCTTCTTTCCTCCATGGTCTCCTCCACCTGAGCTCCTATTGGACTCTTTCCTTATCTTCTTTGGTGATTCTAAGAGTTAATTAAGGTACAGGTTGTTAATTATATATCACGATAACTAATTAGGCATAATAATAATATATTTCAATTTAGTAATCATCCCATTTGGTATCTCAAAATTACCATATTTTCCATCACATTCAGTGTTAACATCATTCTTTTTGGTTCAAGTCATTGACTAAAACAAAAAGATTATGTTGTGAGCAACAATAATAATAATCCTACAAAATAATTTATAGGATTTAAAAATCGTAACACTTTATTTTCAATCTATGAAACCTTAGCTTTAAACTAGTTCATTCATGGTTATAATATATACAAATTATTTATGATGGTTTATAAAGAAAATGTAAATTAACTCAAGCGTATCTATTTGGAGTGTCAAACCTAGTGTGCAGTAAAGGCACACTCATGATGAATCGTAATGATGGTTGATATATACTCAACCAATACCTTTAAAGTTTATTACCCCTAGAATTATCTATTCCAAAACAACATCAAATTGTATAATCCATACAGTGATTTATTTCTAGGAAAAACACACAATATCTTCCTTACCAAAATGTTATGATTTTATCCTATACTTGGTCTTATCCCCATGGTTTTAACTAAAGTTCTATAATATTAATCCCTAAAAATAATTTGACCTTTATATGATACCAATTATAGTGAAACAATACTTTTACAAATATTATTAAATTATTTTTAACACAAACATCTATTAATTACAACCCAAAGATTTGAGGCCTAGTGTCGTTGGAAAACTATGTACATACAACATCAAAATAAACAGAAACACAACATTATTATTTTTATTATCCTTATTGACATCCTAAATATATTTGAGCTCCAAAAAATATGTAATATAACCTATATAATACATATAACAAATGGTTGATCTAAAAATCTCAGTAAGGGAATAAACATGATAAGAAAAAATCATCTGTGAGTCAAAGGTAAAACATGACATCATAAAATAGAGGGATCATGAGTAATCACATATACTAATAACATAAAGAACA
Source organism: Viscum album (assembly GCA_963277665.1). Taxonomy (NCBI): domain Eukaryota; kingdom Viridiplantae; phylum Streptophyta; class Magnoliopsida; order Santalales; family Viscaceae; genus Viscum; species Viscum album. The sequence continues at coordinate 1,100,967,510 of OY728133.1, read as the reverse complement.
TGGTATCATAATATCATAGAAATATAGAAAATTTTAAGCAACATATAAGATTACATAATAATAATTCAATAAAAACTACCATGAAAATATCACATAGTGGACAAAGTCCTGTAATGGATTAGGTTTACTCTCTACTCCCATACATAACGTCTCATGAGACCAAAAAAAATTACCCAATGAATTGGAGTGCTATTGGAAAAAACCATCATAACATGTATTTTTTTTTCCACAAAACTGAAATCAATCATAAGTTATGAAAATAATAATTACCCATGTAAATAAATGGGTTGCATAGTCATGCCTTATGTCGTAATCAAAGGATATTTCGTAAAGAAGGCATTTGATAAATGAACTTAAGGAATGAACTAACCCATAAAAGTAAGGGATAATGAGCTAGGTATATATGTAATAAAAATATATACATCATTAAAAAATAATTATGTAACCTTAAAGGTTTTCATCATTTATGAAAATATCCTTTAAATATCAAATGTGGTATTTCTTGAGGAAGATACCCTTTTCACTTTGAAATCACTTCTTCAAAATCTAAAACTTTCTAAAATATTATTAAAAACATTTTATTTGAAATGAAACATATAAAATTGTTAAGTAATCCTAAAATAATTTATTTTTTAATGATGGAAGGAAATTTTTTTCATCCCATATAAGTTAAAAGAAAACATTTGTTTCCCTATTTTGTAAAAAAAGTCAAAACGTACCTTGTTCGGAAAATGATAAGAAGATTACATTTAAACCATTTTGTAAAAAAATTATACATGGATAAAAATATCTTCAATAAATAATTGGATAATATTAAAAATATTTTATGGAGAATATAGACATGGGGGGAAATATTCCCAATCTAAAAAAGATTCAAGATTTGTATTGCTTACAAACAACTTTATTGATGTTTCTTTATTCAATAAGGGAGAATATGGAAACAAAACAATTAAACCACATTTATAAACATAATATAATTAAATATATTTGGTTCATGAAAATAATTTTATTTACCCCCCCCCCCCAAATAAACATTGAACATAAACAATCACAAAAAAAAGATACTGTAACATAAATCCCTTACTGATTTGGTAACTTTTGAATCAAATCACATTGGATGAATTAAAATCAATTTTAACATAAAACAACATGAATTATGAATGATTCATGGTATAATATATAAAATTATCAGTATATACAACATATAAAATAAATTGGTTTTTTAGCATTAAAATATGCCTCATTGAAGGGAAATTGAGATTAAATCCCTTACCTCGAGTTTCAATTATCGCGTATGTACCTTAACTTCATGAAAAATAAACTTATGTTAATTATTTACTAAATGAATAAAAAATTAAATTTTATTGTTCCTTTAATTTTATTAATTACTACGTTATATTTATTTACTTAATCAATTAATTTCACGTCAGGTGCTTTGATGATATTCAGTTCATATGTCCAAAATGACTTCGGCAGGTTGACTATGGTAAAATAAGTCATTGTTCCATCATATAAAAAATAAAAATCACGAAATAATTATAATTTTTATAAATTAATTATACTTTTAAAACCAACCATGAAATATATTTATGAAGAATAAACTACATTACACTCATTGAGATGGTATATCGTATATATGCTTGAGTAACATTTCTATTTTTCAATGTTTATGATGGAAATATGGTGAGTATTAGTTTATATTTAAAAAATTATAATTATATCATTAATAACATATTATATATTTAAATTTACTTATATGTACCATTCATGTGATGCGGTGATGAAAAATTAATCACATCACTTCATGGAGGTGGTAGTCCACACGTACACACGAACAACGTTACCATTTTTCAGAATGGAAAGGTAAGAAAATAAATGATATATTAATTTTAAATAATGATAAATATTTTATAAATTCCATATATATGAAATAAATCCATCATCATATACATTAATGATAGGTGATGATGGAAAATTAATTACATCGGTTCGTGTGGTGATAGTCTGTTGTACACAAGAATGATGGTTTCGTTTCCCATTTTATGGTATAAGATATGGATTTAGATTATGAAACTAACATAATAAAATCTTTGTATATTAAATATACTTATTTTATTATATCTTTATGTTTTAATAATATTTTAAGGATGTGTAAGAATAAATAAAACAAAATACTCAGTTAAGAATGATACCTCTTCTTCGGATAACCACATTATATTTGCAACAAAATTCTTCCTTGGATGGTTTTATAATAAGAACGTCCTATATTATGTGTTAATTTAAGTAAATAATGGATTTTTTGAGGTTTTTTCCAAACCAAAATTCTTTTTAAGTGTGAAAAAACAACATATTAGGTGCCCTTTTATAAGTGAGAATGAGTGGCACTTTTTTAAATACCCAAAACTATTATATAATGGTCAATATCTCTCAATCCAAGTACCTCAAAAATTGATAAATGATTTATTATAAGGAATATAATTTTGATTAACACCTCCAACATTAAAAAAGTGACATTTTTTAAACATGATATTCCCATTACCTATATGGTTACACACTTTTACCATTTTAGATTTCCCCATAGTAACTAGTTTTTACCTAGGTAATTTTTCCTTTAATCATAAAAATAAAATGACACTTATTAGATAATTTAGACCCAATAATTATTTATATAAATAAAAAATTTCAAGTAAAATTCCTTTTTTTGTGGAAACTTAATTTTAACAGAAGCGTGTGTAATGTACAAAACCCTATTTTAACCTTAACTAACCATTGGGATAAATTTTTTACTGTTTTCACTATTTAAATAAACAAAAAAATTGGTTGAAATTATTACCTCATATTGATTATTATTATTATAAATATGGAATAAATTTTATAAAATTCAATTCACATAATTGGTAAATTTTAATTTAAAATTAACCCTACTAAATGCGATGAAAAGAATTTTTTTTGGAAAATGCATTTTTCAAGCAATAGATGATCTTATAATAACTCTATGAATATGAATAATAATTATATGAATTTAAATTTATAAAAATATATATAATATATAAATTTAATTTAAATATTTTCTTATGAGGTTTTATTTTAATTAATTAAAATGGATAAACTTTATGCACATAAAAACAATTTATAAAAACCCGAGTTTTTTAAGCATAAAAATAAAAATATGACAAAATGCTAAAAAGTGACTCTTCAAATTAAATTAATTAGATTATTCTAAATAAAATAGCTCATTTTTTCTTTTAATACCAAATCAAAAACATAATCAGGATTTTAAATTATTTTATTTAATGAAAATAAATGAATGTATTTGAAAATTTGGTAATTCTCACTATTCATTGAAAAATCAATCATTTCAGAAAAAAAAAATATACCTAACTTAAATTTGATATGATGATTTCAGAAACGAATTTAATTTTATAAAATTCATTGAATAAAATTTTCAAAAATTATTATAATATTTTCTCTCAAAAATCAACAAAAATCATTTTTGAAGAAAGAATATTTTTTTAAGAATAAAATGTCTTCATTAAAAATTGAGTATTTATTTCCTAATAATTTATAAATACATTTATATTGATTAGTACCTTTATATATATTTCATAAATTCATTAAACATATTCATACCAGCAAATTTAATGGATAAGTTATAACATTCATTTTTAAATAATCATACTTCATTTAGGCACGGTGTTGTGTATCATACACACTATAAAACATAGTTTTATTTTCAAAATATTAGGGTATTAGAGTTTATCCCAATTCTATTCCTTATTAAAATTCACTCTAGTAAATCCCAATTTATCTATTTTAACTACAATCTTATTTTCATTCCATTTGATTCTAAGAATCAGTACTTGGAAGGTTGATTAATCCAACTTCTATGCTTTTTCGATGATGCCAAAGTATGAAATATTCACGTAAATTGTATTTTTGTCCTTTGTACCTAATATGTGAATTTATTTCACCATAATAGTGAATCCATTATTTTTTATTGTAAAATTTTCATCTTATTGCATGGTATCGAACATATAGTTGTTAATCACATAACCATTGTAATATCATACATGCACACTTGGTCCCTAGGCTAGAAATCATCATATTTCTAAAATTGGATTTGTATTTTTTGGAAACTTCTTAAAAATATTGTAACACCCCAATATTTCATAGTATGTTATTTCTTCCAAGTAATTCAATAACTTGCACTACATGCAACACTGAGTTCAAGCGCACTATGACTTACCAAACTAGCCGTTCAAAAGCAGTTATGAATAGTATTAACTGAATTTTGAACTTTATATAATCCTTATAATTTTAGAATCCATATTATGAGTTTCTTATACATAATGTAATAACTAATTCATTTTTTCAGATAAAAGAAGTATTTTTCAAAAAAAATGCACTTTTACCGCCTTGTAATGGTGAACCCTTATTAAATCCAATATTTGAAACTTTTATATATTCAATTTGACAAAATAAACTTCTTATTTAGAATCGGGACATAATAATTTAGTTTCAATAAATTTTTGGTGCTTTTCTGATAACTTTAATTTTTGAGTGAATAGTGAAAAATACAATATTTTAACTGAAAAAAACTTTTTAAATCAAAATAATTTGTAGTGTTAAATTATAAATTTTAATGGTTTGGAATTATAAATATATTATATTTTTACAATTTAATCCAATTCTGGTCCTTTTAAGCAATTTCACTTTGAAATTGGAAATAAACAAGTGTCAATCTTTGATTGTTATTATTTCTTAAAAAATACGCCTTTTGGTTTTGACAACGGGAATATATTTTAAATTAATAGATAAAACCTCTATTTTTTGAATTTTGAAAAAATAGACTTAATTTTTGAATTCAGAATATCAAAATTAGCTTGGGGTGAATTTTTGGAATTTTTCTGAAAACTTTCAATTTTTGATGAATAGTGAAAAACACTAAGTTATTATTTAAAACTGACTTTTTATTTAAATAATTATTTATTTTATTTAAATTTATTTCAGGTACAAATAGACATATAATACCTATATAATTTCAATTTAATTCATTCGAGTCATTTTATAATAAGTTTAGATATATAAAAATTTTATTGAACTTTTTACCATCTTTTACCCATCTCCTGGGAGCATTTGCAAATTTGCATAAAACTTAATTTTAACGCTTCTGTGAGTTGAATATCAAAAATCTAAGAGACACAGTTGATATCAAAAAGTAAAATGTGGTTCAATAAGATGAAAATAATTTTTGGTGAATAGTAACTTTTTACTTTTATTTACCACGGTTAAAAGTAAATAGGGTAATTAAGGGTAAAAATGATATTATTATTACCCTAACACATATCATAACTCTATTGGATAAGTGTAATTCGACCAAAAACAACCTTATAAATAAAATATGATCCTTTAGGTCCACTTGTATTATATTAGGACATTTATTATTATTTAATTTAAAGAAGAGTTAAAAGTGTTAAATTCAAGTTTTCATAACTAGAACATTTTTAATATAGGGTTATATAGAAAATAAATTAGACTATAAATATTCATTATAAAGATAAAAATATTTCCTACATAATGGTATTTTATTTATAATTTTTAGACATTAAATAATTAAATTTATTTATGACACAATGATGATGCAGTAATTACATTATTAATAAAATATTAAAATAATTGATATTATAAATACCCAAATAAATGTAATTTGAGACTTCTGATAAATTAAACTAATTTTATAGGTTAATATGACATTTTAGGGTTTATTAAATCAATTTTTTTCGAAGTAATCATGTTGTTATGATTTTAACAAAAAACAAATACCAAATAGTGTCAAAATTGACATAAAATAGTTTTTAAAACAAATATTATATTATTAATTGATATAATGGTCCTAAAAATCTAATGTTCAAAAAAAATACTTATATAATAATATATATGACATTAATGAACCAATTGGGGATCGATTTTCATTTTATAGTAAGTTTATTAACCATATAATATAAAAATACAAAGAGACATGGTAAATGTCAAACTATTTAACTATGAGTTAAATCTAAAAGCTAAGGTTAATATGGTGACCTAAGCCTGTCTAAAACCTATTAGTTGAGAGTTTTTAGATCCATACCCTCCTTATCCTCTAAATAAATCATTTTTTAGCCATTAGAAATAGAAAATTATTTTATTGTAAAATAATATTTCAAGTTTTTTCTAAAGTGACGCTCACCCCTCTTATAAAAGGGAACTCCCCCTTCTCTCTAATTAAAATGTTCAAAGCCATTTGGCTCGTCAAAACCCTGACCAAATACCCTCTAAACTTTCCTACCTTCATCCTAGAGGCCTTACTTTAGTCATAAATCCAACCTAAGGATCCCTTTTGATCAAATCAAACGGAAGAACCCGAAGAAGAGGTAAATATTTCATCACCTCTTTCAAGTTCCTTTCTTCTTCCACTTCCTCTTTCTTTGTTGTTTCCATTCTAAAATAATAACTCTAGTATCTTATATATATTGTGATTTTATTATAAATATGTTACAACTATATTCATTATTCTATCCATCCTTTGAATGACATGTCACCATACGTGCGTACGTACGGCTTACCATCTCCACGTCGTGGTGTACTTGTTATTCAATACATTATTATTTGGATGGGTATAATAATGATGTATAATTGATGTAAATAATAAAATAAAACATGTTAATGGTTCTTTATATATGATATAACATATATTTACATACAATTTTAAATCAAAATAATGATATTATCACTCGTGCGTACGTACGGATTACCGTCTCCACGACGCGATGAGATTCATTTCCATGTTCACCATTCAACGATGATTATAAAAATATATATTATTAATAAGTATGTAATATATGAAATAATTATGCTACTATATATATATATGTATGTATGTATGTATGTATGTACCTACATATATCTTATTCACTTACTTCCGTTCAATACGATATGAAAATGGAAACAACGTTTATGCGTACGTACGGCCTACCGTCTCCATAAACGGTGCCTTCCATTTCATATATATATCTATTATAAATATTTATATTCTAAATATATATGATATATAAATCAAGTTTTATATTAGGGAATAATTTAAATCATGATAAAAATGATACGATCAAGAATAATAAGTTAAAACACATACGATAAAGAAAGTGATTTTACCCAAAATTTTAATTTAACATGGAAATCATTATTAAATGTGTAGTATAAAGTCATAAATGAATCATTTATGATATAATAAATATGAATATGGTTCTGGTATAATTTAATAACATACTATGGTCATTATACTAGAGGTTAAACGTACCCTCGACAAAAGTAAAGTGCAAGGTAAGGGTTAATTTCAAAATCTCTTTATTATCCGAGGTTGTTTTTACGTAAGTATCAACTGGGACCTCTTTATCATCCACATCCATGTTTCTTAAAAATGTATTCCAAAAAAAAATTACTATTTACTATACTATGGGTTAAATTCATTTATACCCTTTTTTGACTTTTTATAAAATGGTTTGAAAGGAATCTTTTCATCGTTTTCCAAACAAGGTACATTTTGACCTCTTCGACAAATTTAAGGTAAGAATGTTTTTTTAACTTATACAGCATGTGCGGCTATTTTCTGCCATTATAACATCATTGAAGCTTCCCTTACAAGAATATAAGAATATTTCCAAAATAAATGTTTTCTTAAATGATTTCAAAATAGAGAGAGGTATTTCTCTAAAAAAGGTTTTGATTTCATCTTTGTAAAAATTATTTGATGGATTTTAAGCTTATTTGAAGTTGATTTATTATGATACAAAACTTCCATATTGTATTGAAGGTTTTTTGATATTTTTAGCTGTGTATGTGCTATATTTACACCATTCATGGTTTATGGATAAAGTATTGACATTTCAAATGTTAGTTTTAATACGAATGTTTATGTTATGTTTAAACCTTTTCATGTGAGGAATGAATTGGACTTAGTAAGTGACAGGAGGAGCTCTCTATAGCTCCTTGATGCATCGGTAGGTCTCATGATACAAACTAGTGTCTTGGCAAAAGGCCTTTACAAAATCCTATTTGTAGTCTTGGCATAAGGCCTTGACTATGTGGTTATGAAAGTCTGGCATTATGCATTTCATCATTATGAAAGTAGATATTGATATTGCATTTGATTATTCGACTAGTAGAATATCCATGTGAATAATTAAATGGAATTATTTTATTTTATATTTTCCATATTATTCTGAAGTTTAAGTTTAAAAGGATTTTTTTTTAGTCTTATACATTTCCTTAAATGTTTATTCTTATTTATGAAAGTTTCCACTATATTGTTATCCTTTCTGAGCATCTGAGCTCACCCCTTTCTATGTTTTAATTTTCTCAGGATTCCAAGAAGTGTATTATGATTAATAAGTAGGGTTAATCTATGGGATTAATGTCATTCTCAATGGATCATTTATGTTGTTTTTTATTTTCTAATGTGTAATTTAACGTTCATGTATCTAATATATTCTCCAAGACTGTTAAACTGATCAGTCTTTCGGGACTTGATTCCTTGAAATCATGCCAATGTATTAAAATAATGCATAGACTCTAGGTAACTGGGGTCGGGGCGTTACAAATATGGCCTCAAAACTATCCTATAAACTATTGATTATATATATTTTATATCCATCATTAAACCCATGATTTACTTTAATACCTAATAATTAATTTGTGGGTTTCGACATATAGAGTAACCTTTAACTTGTTATGTAAAAGTTAAAGGTGAGGTGGATCCCTCTCTATAATGGTAATTGGGAAAAAAATATCACCTAAAATTTCATTCACTCACAAGGCACTCACTATAATGATATTTTGGTAGACCAATTCTATCCAGATCAAATATGTATTTGGTACATAATTCAATGGATTCTTCTAAAATATATAACTCTATAATAAAACCATATTAATGACTTTTATTTTTGATGTACCCTTTCAAAATATTAAAATAATATTCAATGGGGTACATCCATATTTAATAAATATATCCACATATCTATATCTCTCTATCTAAGTGAACCATCAAGTGAATCAATATATTAAATAATAACGGTGGGAAGAACATCACTAATTCACTCAATATAATATAAATTTCGTTTTTCATATTTTGAAAATTTTCTTGGTTAATAAATTTAATACATATAGCTTTGAAAAAGAAACAAATATTTATTAATGTGTGTCATCCATTTTTATATAGAATAAAATCTAAAGCTATAGGCATTAAATCTTGTATCAAAACATGAAATTCATGTGATTTTAGGCCCTCCAACTTCAAATCGGCCATTAAAATGATATTCTTCATATTTGATGAATGAATCTTTGGAAACATTACATCATTAATGAAGTTAAAAAATCAATATCTCTCGTTCCTGGAAAGAGTATATGATATTAGAGAAAGAAAATTCCACATTTCACCCATTATCGAAGCCAAATCTTCCCTTATCCCCATGTTAATCATGACTAACCTAACCTTAATTTCATCCTTTTTTTTCAGGTGAATTTAATAATGTGAAAATAATATTATCATGTATATTTTTTTTGGTGTGCATGACATCAATAAAATTTTTGATGTATAAACAATTCTAATATGATGATTCAAAAAATGATCTCTTTTTTCAATCGGTCTTCATAGGGTTTTTCAAAAATGTTTTACCAAAATGGTGAACATTTCCTTTACTTTATCAAACTATTAATCACTTTTTGGTGGAGACAATGTTATACCTTCATCTGAATTCCCATTGAATGATGTCATACAGAAATGTTATTAATGACATCGGGGTAAAAAAAATTTATTTTCGTGAAACATAGACTTCAAGGAATGTTTTAACCTAAATGAGTGTGTGCCTTCTTTACAAATGGGACACCCTATTATTCATTTAATGATATACCCTAATAAATTTCCATAAGAAAGAAATTTATTTATCATCTCATATAATACGGGTCTCAACATAAAATATTCATTTATATAAGTATCATAAAATGTAACATTTGGATCCCACGATAATTTTAGATCTTCGATCAATGGATCCAAATTAGTATCAATATAATTACTCAATTCTTTTAGACTTGATATAATCAGAGACACCATAATGTATATTTACTTCATGAATAGTCACATTGTAAAGGTATAATTTATAAACATAACTAACCATGTATTATGAGTGCTACTTTGTACACCAAAAGGATTAATTCAATCTATAGACAGAGTAAGACAACGGTTTCTCAGATTGTTTCCAAATTCTGGATATTCATGATTAATTACCTTCTTCTAAGGAGAGTCTTTTCGGTGATGAAATTTCCCATATTGAATTCTTGTACCTATGTGTCATGTCAATTTTCTTTCAGTCTCCTCACTTCCATATAGGTGCCTAAACCATGGAATTATTGGAAAGTACCATAAAAATTTTTAAGGACTTGATTCATCTTTCTTATATCAATATGTACCACACTTAGTGAATTTTTTAAGTATTTCATGATCCTTTAGAAACTATATATAGTCATTGGGACAAGCATGTAATCTTTCAAATATCATACCCATTGATCATAGTATGAATTTAGTATCATATGTTCGTTATGGAAGATTTTTATCTTCTAGAAGAATATAATTCAAGACATAAATTAGTTCAATATATCTGGTTTCATTCCATATGTTTCTATATTTCATATTATATAGCTTCAGAATGGAAAAAATGTTGTATATTTAGAATAGCTAGCAAAAAATGGTATTTTTTCCCTTCTCTTTAACTTCTCAAATTGATTTATACAATCAAAAATTTTATCTTCAACTATCATTTACATTTTATCAATATTATATTTATCATTTTTTACACTTATAATCATGTACTTGATGTGATATTCATCATCATTTACACTTTTAAACATATCAGATGATCCATAGACAGAATTGTTATCCTCGTCACTAGTTATATTTATTTCTTCCCCATGATTAGTCCATCAATTATAACTAAAATCTATTCCATGAAAAATCCAATGTTATTCCAAATACTTTGGACTAATTATTCTTGAATAAAAAAATATTAACATGGATAAAGGATTTGATAAGAGTCGTATATATGATCTTTTCCAGACTTATGGAACTCTTTAACCCCATCCTCTTATTTTTTTTAAATTCAATTAGAATTCATCCATTTTTTATTCATATAAATAATATTTAATTGATTAATATTCATACTTCAAAACAAATACACAAATGGTGTGAACTTAGTTTCCTAATACTCTATTATTTATATATACACACATATATTCATCATATTTTATATAAATTTTTGTTACATCAACAACATATTAAAACATATAAAGACAAATAATTATATGAAAACAAATTATAATAACACTTATTTTTTTATTATAAGAAGTTAGATATCATAAATCATTTTATTTTTTGAAATGGATTCATCAAGGGAGATAATTCACTCTATATCACTATCAATGTGCATAAAAACCTATGGATTTTTATAATTGTGTCACAACTCCTTCCCTCCCAAGTTACCCCTCCTAGGCCTATAATAAATTAATGGAGATAATGACCCCTGATTTCCTGCTTTAGTTGGCCCTAAGTTAGCAATAAGAACTAAGGGTATAAAAATATTACATATGGAAGGCTTTCCCTCCATAATATTATAATAATAGGGGATAGGATAAACAAACACCAAGAAACTCCAGGATATAATATGAAAGTAAAGGAAATAAAAATTATCCCACAATGCATGTGTAAAGTAAATAAATACAAAGATTATCTAAATAAATATGCAAAAGAAAATCTTAAGGTAGCGATAGAGAAACACCTCCAAAGTCTAAGCTAGTGATTCCCAACATAGTCCATGAAGTCCTTTGGGTAACCTGAAAATTTGTTTGTATATACATGGGGTGAGCATAACATGTATACTGAGTAGTATCATGTCCAAATTCTCTTATGCACATGTAGAAAGAGCATACTAATTCACCCATGATCAAATGGTAGGACCAACGACACCAAAGTTGGTCAGCTAACCAATACCATCCTCATTGGGGTGGGCTCACCAAATAATGCATCCAAGTATAATAACATAATAAGAATCATATCAAAAAAATTTGTATCCCACACCACTTTCCCACTTATTTTTATCTCTCACTCCCTAATGAAGTACATCCTAAAACTCTTGTTCCTTACATATAATAATCTTTCCAAAAGACATGTAGGCTATCACATCACATCTCACCCAAAGACACTTGGGTCTTCACACCACATATCACCTAACGAAACATGGTCCACCATACCAGATCTCAACCACTACCATAACCAGAATAGTAGGGTATCATGAACATGAAAGAAATAAACCTCATGCACTCCTCCTACCATGCATGACCTCCACTATGAAACACATCATCCTCTCATCAAAAATAATCATAAGGGCATTACAATCCATCATAGACCATGCATAATAAACTCACTGAGAAGAGAGAGGAGGGAATTGAGGATAGCAATCCATCTATCCTTTCCATTTAGATATTGGAAAAATTTCCCCCGAAAACATTTGGGTGTCGGAACATAGTGCCCGACATGGGTGGGGCACATATAGAAATCACAATGAAAATATAATATATAATATAATATCCACATGCACACAACCCCAACCTAGGTGTTCATAACAAGAGTACCATACCAACTCACAACATTACCTCAAGGCCTCACAACCTCTAATACATTCTCTTCCACCTATAAATTCATAACACTACAAAAGCATGCCATAAACCACAAGCTAGATTCTTCCTTTCTTTTCAAGTTAAGTAAAATTCTATATTTTCCCATTTCCAACCATCTTCATTTATCATGACCATTATTTTTATATTAATCGTCAAACACATTAGTAAAACTTCCTATTTTAATTCAAGCATTTATTTGTTCCAACCCATACCATTTTAGTTTCATTATTAACAATTTATTCCATCACTACTGGGAAACATTCACAACACCCAAAAACACAAAAACAACCCATCTTCCCTATTCTAACAAATCCCATATTGCCACTATTTCATATCACAACCACTTCCAATCACAACCACCACATATAATTACCGCTTCATAGCATAATCACAACACATCACAACCCCCACACAACATATTCACTCCAGCACACTTTTCACATATCTTATTTCATATTAAACAAGGGTATTTAAATTTAATTCAATATAATTTCAGGAATTATCACATAAGTAGTGGTTAAATGTGAAATAGATTTATTAGTGTGATATACATTTTTATACATTTTCATGTGTGGTGAGTTTAATTAATAATAGAAACAAGGTTTTCTAATTCAATATCCTCAACAATATAACAAAACTCAGTATAATCTAATATTGAAAGAATAACAAGCATGATCAATATATTAGTAGTACACAGAAAAAAACTAACCTCATGTAATTTATTCCCTACCCCTGTAATTTTAATTAACCAATTATTTATCTACATTAATCTAGTGTATACTATCTCCCCAATGAATAAACAAAATCATGAACCTTTCCAAATTTAAAACTATAAGAAATATCATGGATTATGATAATTAATATCTTTAATACACTTTATTTCATGATTTATTACATAAAATCACACTTAGTATAACCTAAAAGATCATGATGCAAAGTATCTTTGATAAATTAGGTAAAAAGAATAATAATTTGTAATAGAAGTGTAATGAAATTATTGAAAAATTCCTTAACATAATCCTAAAATTCTACCATTCTTTTAAAACTGTACGAGATAACCTGGGGATGCACATAAGAAAAGGGAGAGATATAAATCCCAGTAAGATAATAAAAAAATAAAAAAAATAAGTTAAATTAGTACATGTTGTCCAAGAGACATATCAAGGTATCATAAAATGTTTAAGTATTTTAATATTGAACAATGAGGCATGATATAACATGATAGCATAAAGGGAACATGGGAATTTGGAAACAATATGAAGAATGACACCATAAACATAAGTCAAGGATAACCACTAAGACAACAAAACATAGTGTTATTATGATAAAATCCCACACATCATACATGTAATCTCATGATATTAATACATTACCCAATGAATTTGAGGGAAATATAATTATGGGCCCACCTTTCACATCCATATCATGTACATGCATAAGTGTTTCACCAAGATCATTCAAAATAGGATCATATTTCATCAAATTTAATACAAATATTTATGAATATGATATAAATACATGGAAGTACCTAATAAAAAAAGTATAGGTACATCTAGGTGAATACCCTTGAGTGTAAATGGGGATGAGTATTCACAACACAAATGTTTAGCGTAGAAAATCATAGGATAATTTTGGAAAAATAACATGGATACTTAAATAATAATGGGAGGGATTGATGAGAGTTAAAGGGGTATATAAAAACTTTTAAATCATGGGGGTGGTAATATAGATTTATGAAAAAAAATCTAAATGTGAAAAGGTGGAAATAAGAGGCATGATATAACGGAGTTGCTTGAATAAATAGGAGAATGAGAGGATCCCTTACCCTGAGGGGATGATTATAAAATATTGGGGGAGATTCTTAAGAGCTTGGGTCACCTTTTGAGGACACTGGAGAGGGAAAGTAAATGTAATGTGATTCTAAAATGTTTTTTAGTGAAGTGGAGTAAGATTTTGGGTGGGTTTATATATCAAAGGATAGGATTATACTTTATTAATTTTCAAACATGGGTTTTGGACTCTATATGATAAAGTAATCAAAACCAAAAACCTTCCCAAGGTTTTAACCCATGATTTGAGAAAAATAAAAGTGGTTTTCAAAATTTTAGAATTATATGAACCAAACACATTAAAATAATTCTCTTTGTGATGTCTATGTGAGTCATGTTTATAAAGAATTGATTTTAAAACCTCAAAATATAATATAGGTTTTGGAGGATTATTTAAGCATTTATAAAATTAATAAAATAAATTCAAAAACACATTATTTTAAAAGTAAAATATATATTTGTTAGTATATTCCTTTTATGGAATATATTACATCACTTTTGGGTCATTATAATGACATAATACATAATATATATTTATACTATATTTAATTTTTTCTTGAAAATGCAACTGCCTAGGAAAATTATGAAAAAAAATACGATTGGAAAATTTCAAAATTCTGATTACAAAAATAATATTTTTTTACCAAAAAATATCTAAATTTTAATATATACACTTCTAAATAAAAATACCCACTTAATGAATATTTCTGGGTTTTTTACAATAACAGTTTTCTTACCCTTATGATAATTGCATTTGACTTCGTAAAATTATATAATAATTTATTTTTAATAAATATTATTTGATAATAATATTTTATTAAAATATCTTTTATTTGAAAAATTCTTAAATTCATCAAAAATAGTGTCTTGATTGATCAATATATTTTCCAAAAATACAATTTGTGTTTCATCGTATCAGAATCTAATTTTTGTCAAACTCGTTATTTAATTATTTAAAAAGTAATATTAAATAGGTATAAATATAGTCATTGTTTTATTAAAATTAAAATATAAAAATTCATATTTTTATTCTTTAGATAAAAATCTCTTTATTAATCCAATGAACGCCCTAAGGGTAAGGTGTACGATGGTGAGATTTTCATGGGGTGGTTCGGTGAACATGGTCTGGGTCATGATCTTGGTGAGCTTGAACTTCTCCCATAAATAGTTTTGTTCATTATTTAGTTGTTAAATATCATATTAGGATAGTTCAAGGTATAATTCCAGTGATTTTATCTCCCATAGAATCTCTGATAAATGGGTTTCACAGGTTATGATCCTACTGGTCGAGGCCATCGCTTCTTTTGTTTGTGTCGAATGGAATTTATCATAACCCTTAATATACTAATCTTAATGGTCACTGTACAGTATCTATATTATCAATGGTTGTGATGATTAATAGTCTATTAAATTTTCCCAAATATCTCAAATTCCTTCTTTTTTATTTTATTATGGATAATCCCCCTTTTAAGGGTCGAAGGGGAACCCGTACATGACTCGTAGGCCCAAGGCACAAGGCCTGACACGACTCGAAGGCCAATATATGACCTGAAGGCCCAGGGGCATATCATGCCCATATATAACCCGTAGGCCCAACCCACTAGAACTGACCCTCCCCAGCTTCTTCATCATTGATCGCCTAGCTCCTCACCTTGCATTGCGGATCGGCTAGCATTGCCCTGTACAAAGCTGCACGGTGCCTGGTCACAATGGCAGTTGCCATACCCTCTCATTCTTTCAATCTAATTAGCTTTGCTTCTGGTGACTGCTACTCTTGTTGCTATGGTCCTCTTCTGGGGCCTGCTCTATGTGGACTGGGCTACTCCATGGTCTTCTTGGCCTGAAGGCCCTGAGGCCCAAAGGCCTTCTTTTTATATGACCTGAAGGCCCTGGAGACCCGTAGGCCCAAATCGGTGGCTTGAAATCCCGAATTGGGTGAATATTTCTGGCTACTACAGTACCAAACAGTACCTGCTGCAGTGCCCAGAAATTTGCCTCCACTCAGTTTTGAACCTGGGTCTCTTGGATTCCAAGCAGGAGCCCTTACCACTCGGGTATGGGCTTGTTGGCCTATTAAATTTGAAAGACCATATAATGGTCCAAAATAACCAAATTAGTGTATGTTTTTTCTATAACTTTATTTATTAATAAGGAATTTACTCATTTAAAAAGGAAATTTTCATTTATAAAAGTTCAGGACATTAAATTATTCCCCCCATAAAAAATTTCTCCCTCAAAGTTTTCATTTCATACACTAAAATAAATGAGTTTACTTCTATTTCATCACCTCTTCTAGTTCCCATGTTTCTTCCTTAAACCTTTGGTTCTACCACAACACTTTGACCTAGTGAGTGGTCTTGTTCCGTAGAACATTGTATCTAAGATCTAAGATCTTTATCATATAATTCTCTTATGAAAGATAATTATACAATGGTACCACCTTTGGATTGATTAAATGTGGGGATTCTGGTATGTACTCTCTCAAGAGAGATAAATGAAACACATCATGTACTTGAGATATGTTAGTTGGGAAAAGTAGAAGATAGGCCACTTATCCGATGAGATCAAGGATATCAAATGGGACGATGTATCAAGAAATAAGCTTTAAATTCTACCCAAACCACATGGATTTCTTCTACGATGATATAAAAAGGAAAATTTTATCTCATACTACCAACTCTAGGTCTCATCGACGATTGTCATCATAGCTTTTCTATTAATTTTTTGTGTATTTCATATGATGATAAATTGTTTATACCTCATCTGTCATATCTTGGATAAGATCAAGTCTCATCAAATTCCACTCTATAACTTCATCCCATCTTGTTAGAGTTCAAAAAATATTCCCATATAGAGCCTCATAATGTTCCATTTGAATGGAAAAATGGGAATTATTATTATATGGTAACTCTACTATGGGAAGGTATTGGTCCCAACATTCTTGGAAATCTACTGAACATGATCACATCATATCCTCCAGAGTTTGAATGGTCCTTTCAAACTATCCATCCATCTGAGGGTGATAATAAATGATGAAGCTTGGTTTTGTATCCAATTATTTCTGAAGGCTTCTCCAAAACCTCAAGGTAAACCTCTAATATCGATCAGATTCAATATAGAATATAACTCCATGAATTCTTGCCACTTCCCCTATATATATCTTTTAAATTTGGTCAAGAGATAAATATTTCTTGAGATCATTGAAATGTGAAAACTTTTTAAGGAAATCAACTACCACCTAGATGGTTTTATTTCTTTTAGGTGTCCTGGAGATTCCTACAACTAAATCTGTGGTAATTTTTTTCTATATTCATATTATTATAGTAAATTGTTGCATAATACGCTTATACTTTTTTCATTCTACCTTGACATGTTTTCATACCAAGAATCAATATACGAACTCTATAATCTCTCTCTTTATGATATCCCACCTGAAGTTTTGCTTCAAATATATATAAAAATTAGTGCTTCCTGTATGAATAGAGAAGTATGAGCTATGTGCATCATCTATAAGTTCCCTCTTTAGTTACAGTTTTTATGGGACATGTATTCGGGTTCAAAACCATTTAACTCTATCTTTAGAAAATTTGAACTTCAAAAGATTCACTACCTTCTTCTATAGCAACTCATCATATTTCTAGTCCTCCTTGGTCCTCTCAAGAATAGATGGTTAAGTAGTTATTTGATAAAGGTAGGATAAATATCATTTAATTATTATCATATCCATCCTTTTCACTTAAAAAAAGATTGGATCTCTTTAAATCCTCATTATGGATAGGGTTTCAGGATCCTTTAAAATTACAGAAACTTCTACTATGTTTTCCTTCCCAGGATGCTACTGGATTGAACAATCATAATAATTTATCAGCTCTAACCACATTTATTGGAACATATTAATCTTTTTTTGTGTGAATATATACCTGTGGAATTTAAGATCTGTATATATGTCACACTTATCCTCATAGAGATAATGTCCTCGAATCTTGAATATGAACATCACCATAGACAATTCTAGATCATGAATTGGATAGTTCTTCTCATGTATCATCGATTATAGAGATCCATAAGCTATCATTTTTTCATCTTTCACGAGTAAGAAATCCCATAATTTTTTGGATGCATCACTATAGATCACAAATCCTTCCCCTATGAAGGGTAATGGGAGCATAGGTGCAGTGATGTACCTCTTATTTAGCTCGTTAAATATTTATTCACATTCATTAGTCTATAAAAACTTGACTCCATCATGATTAGGCTTGGTTGGTTGGATTGAGAATCTTGATAAGTTTCTCAAAAATCTAGGATAGTACCCATCTAATCCATGGAAACTATAGATTTCTATCACATATATTTGTCTAAACTATCGTATGATTGCCTTTTTTTATAGATTCATAGATATCCCTTTATTGGTGAAAATGTGCCCTAAGAAATTTACTTAATCCAACTAAAACTCACATTTACTATTCTTTTCATATAACTTTTCCTTTTGAAAGATCTTTAGTATAGTATTTAAATACTCATCATTTTCCTACTTGTGTTTTGAGTAGATAAGAGTATAATGTATAAATACTTCTGCAACTTTTTCAAGGTAATCCCTAAATAGTATATTCATCAAGTACATAATATTTATAGATAATTATTAATTCGAAATGGAATCACTATAAACTCAGTGTACCTATACCTTTTATGAAAAGTATTCTTGGAGATATCTTCTTTCACCTTTACTTGATAATATCCTGATCATAGATCCACCTTAGATAATTATTAGTCTCTATGTATTTGATAAAACAAGTCATCTATCCATTGGATATGATAATTTTTCTTTATCATGCTCTTATTGATCTCACAATAATCAATGAAGTGGAACATTGAGTCATCCTTCTTCTTAATGAAAAGGATTGGTGCACTAATGGTGAAGCAATTTGGTGTGTAAATACTTTTTCCATATCCTCCTTTAATTGTTTCTTCATCTCCTAAAGTTAAACAATTGACATTCTATGTGGAGTCTTGGATATTGGAAAATATCTGGGTATAATCTCAATTAAGAACTCAATCTCACAACTAGAAGAAATGCTAAGAAATTCTTAGGGAAACACATCAGCAAATTTTCTTACAATGGAAATGTCATCAGGTATGATATTTTATTTTATCTTAATTATTTTATCTAGATACATTTGATATCAAGTCAATAATATTCATTCTTAATATTTTGGTACCAAATAAGATTTATCCTCCTCCTTGAACTTGTATAAAATCAGAGGGAGGTTTGTAATGAATAGGGTGGTCTCCTTATCTTAATAATTTATGTTTGATATATATAAGGAAAGCCTATCAAATCCCAAAATAGAATTTAATTCCTCTAAGGGGTGTATCACAAGTTTTTATAGGAAATTAATCTCAAAAATTTGGAGAGATGATGATTCGTATGCTTGGGATATAATAATTGACCAATTTGTCATATTCACTAATAAATGAACATCCATGTATTGAGGTGGTGTTTGAATAGTTCTGTAAAACTTTCATGATATGAAATAATATGCAGAACTAGAATCAAAAGGTACATTCACTATTCTTGAATAAATAAATAGCATACTTGTCACTGCTTTGTTTTCCAGATCCATCTCAGAAGTTGTGGTGGTATAATCTTGCCCTTGCTCTCTAGGCCTTGGTGGTTGTTTTCATCAGTTTTCATCAACAACCCTTGGTATGGGTAATTGATTCTTATAGTGTCTTTATTTCTTGAAATTGAAACATTGTATAATAGATTGATGGTTGAATAAAGTATTCATTCCTTCTATCACATTGGTGGGTTTCTCTAGTCGGTAATCACTACCTAGGTTCCCTTCCTTACCATATCTAAATTATTTCCTCACCCCCATCAAAAAATTCCCAATATTTTTCTTCTTACACTTTAGAAAATTTAAATGTTAGTATTTCTTTACACCGTTATATTTCTCTAATCATACCACCATAATTAAACTCTATTTTCTGCTTCATATCCCCTTGAGAACCTTGAGATTTGATGATCTTCATTTCAACTTCAAGGACACATCATACAATTTCCTTATATCTATAAAAGTAATTAATGGAAAAGTATCTTCACAGACTCATATTTATCCCACCAAAGAAGTGGTTAACTTTACTTTTTGAGGTAATGAAAATTTTGGAGGCGTATCATGTAAATATTGTGATTTTTTCCATATACACTTTGATGCATTCATCATCCTTTTTATTGTGACTATGGAAATACCTCTCTATTTTAAGTCAAAGAGTATGAGGAAAGAAATTTCAAAAAAAAATCCTTCAAATACATGGATTTTATCTCCTTTTTAAGCTTCGTATTTTTAATAATATTCAACCATTGATTAGTTTCTCCCTCTATATGACAAAAAAAACTAGCACAACCTTCTCATACTCAGATAATTGAAGGATATAGAATATATTTTCAATGGAGTTGATCCATTTCTATGTGATTAAGGAATTATAATACCCATTTAAAGTTGGAGGCCTTTTTCTCATGAAGGTCTCAATTTCTACTTACATGTTCATAAAGGGATTTGGGTGTTCCATCTGATTCAAGTTTTGGTTCAAAACTTGAGTTAACTAAGAAAGTATTGTCACAAATTTTTTATTCCTTCTCCCACCGGTTTAGGAATCTCATTTGGTCAGTCATCACATTTCCCACACATTAATTATTGACTCAGTTTCTCCTACTTCCAACCATTGAATAAAAATAAAGGAAAAATTTGGGATGATTTTTTTAAAACTATTAAAAAAATAAGAGAAACTATTAAAATTTAATGGATAACTCATAATTGACATATATTCTTTTTAACCTGTGAATTTCAAGGTTTCAATCTAAGTTATCCATGATATATTTCCTAACATAAAATATTATGTTCATATTTTATTCCCTTAATAATGGTTTTTCAGGAGCATATAAATTTACTAAATAAAATAACTTGGGATTTTAATAACATATGTGTAGTAAGGCCCATTATTTTACACCAGGTAATGATTGAGTCCAAATCAATGCACCCATTTTAGGGTTATGAATCCTAGGTAACTTTCTTCTAGATCCATATCCAGTTATAGTATCTTGACAGGGATTTTTTTTCTTAGAAACCACTTACTCTAAAATTTACCAAAATTTAGGGATGTTTTCCAATGTGTAGTAGTCTCCCCAATTCTTTCTCTATAGTTTTTGAATCCTAATTCCAAAAAAAACTAGACTTCCCTCTTATACCAACTATGAAAACCCATATATTTAATACAGTTTATTTCATGATTTACTACATAAAATCACAATTAGTATAACTCATAGGATTAGATACCCAGTGTATTTGGTAAATTAGTTACATAGAGTTAAAACTTTCAACAGAAGTATAATGAAATTATTGAAAACTTTCTTAACATGCTCCCAAAATTCCATCATTCTTTGAAAACTGTACGGGGTGACTTGGAGATTTATAAAATAAAGGGGTAAGATATAAAGACCAATAAAGGAATAAAAAAGCATAGAATAAGGTAAATTAGTTAATTTTATCCAATAGGCATATTAGGTTATCATAAAATGTGTGAGAATCATAATATTAAACAATTTGGCATGATATAATATGATATCATAAAGGTAACATGGGAATGTGGAAGCAACCTAAAACATGACATAATAAACATAAGTCAAGGATAAATAACAAGAAAATATAACATAGTCTCCTTAGGATAACCTTATGTACACCATACATGGAATATTATGAGATTAAAACATTACCTAATGTATTGGAGGACTATATAATTCTAGGCCCACACATCACATTCATATCATGTTCATACATAAGTGTGACACATAGATCGTAAGAACCCTGTTTTTGGCTACAAAAGACTTTGAAATATCCTTGATGTTATTCCAGAGTAGTTCCTCCAGATGGCGTATGATTCTGAGCCCCGGTGTGGCAGGATTTAAATTTCCAGTGCGTTCACACTGGGCACACCAAATAAATGGTATAACTCCTAAATAGTGCTTCAGATTAGAAATCTGAGTGAACGGATGGGTTCTAAATTGGGTGTTTACCCTAGGAACAACATAAAACATGACGGCATGGGGCGTTTGGACCCCTCGCCCGCTATCGGAACGTGAAATGGATAAATTAAATAATTAATTTATTCATTTAATGGTTAAACTCAGGTGTCTTATAAACGGTAGCTCATATTGGAAAACTGAGGGCACAGGTGATTCCAGAGCGTGTCGTTTACCCTATAAGGGGTGTAAGTTTTGCGGGCGCGGGCCTTCTGTGGAAAATGCCACCAGGGGCGTTTTCGTAATTTAGCGGCCTCGGACGTTAAGTTTTATAACCTTCGAACGAAGCCTCGGATTAAAATTCAAAGACCTCCATTGCTCTTGGAAGGTGGTTATTACCCTATCGGAGGCTTAATATTGACCGCGCCGAAGGTTTCGGATGCGGGTCATTTTGGGGGTTTAAATTAATTAAACGTTTTAATTAATTTTCTTTATAACACATCTCTCCCCCCTTCTCATCCTCCCCTCCCTTTGGAACCTCCTGGTGTAAGAAGCTAAATCAAGGATATCTCCTCCTCACACCCTCCTCCTCCCTCTCCAATCATGGAGATCTCAGCTACGGTGAAGGTGGATCGACAACAAAGCGTCGGGAAACGCCCAAAGAGGTAGGATCTCTTCGTGTTCATTTTAAATCTCCGCACCTACTTTGAGCCTAATTTGTAGCATCTAATTGTTGTTTTTTTATTTAGATAAGCCCATGGTTGTGTATAAAATTTTCTGAGCTTTCTGATTCATCTTTCGTATTTAAAATCCGAGTTCTGAGGCGATCGCAGTCGTCCGACGAAGAATGCGGGTTTTGGGTTCTTCGGCGGGTTCGAGCGGCGATCGACGGCGGCGCGGCGTCCCCAGGACGCGGCGGCGCGGGCTCAGGCGGCGGCCTCCGGCAGTGCTCCAGGTGGAGGCACAAGGCCGCGGGGTCAAGGGCGTCGGCGCGAGGCGGTGGCTCCAGGCGGGGTGAGGCGGCGGCTCCAGGCGGTGAGGTCGAGCTCACCGGGGCGCGACAGAGGATCGGGGTCGCGACGCACGACCCCACAGGGGAACAAAGACCTGCCCTCAACGGGTCTTCACGCGGTGGGATGACCGGCCACGAGGGCCGGTCTGCGGGTGGACCACGGTTCCACGGCCGGCCCGCGTGGCTGAGCCGCGGGCCGGCGCGGGCCGGCCGAGAACGGGCGGATCGGCCGGTCCAGGCTGATCCAGTCCAAGGGGCTCGCCCCCCTCCGATTTCGGACACCCGTATCTCCCACTACGGGTGTGTGTTTTGCATGACGTCTATAGCTGCAGGTCCGTATTAACAAGATGTACTTTTTAAAGTAATTTTTGAGGTTTTTGGGATTTTCACCTAAAGGCAGGTGACCTGAATAACTTTGATTTAATAATAATAAATTATTATTAAAGTTGCGGAGGACGTGGCTCGTGAGCCGGACGTCCGTTTGACGTTCCGTCAGAGGCGTGGTGGCCCCGGAGCTGAGAAGGTCCTTCCAAGTTGGTTCGTAACCTTTTCAGGTTGGTTTCGTTGCTCGGTGGCATGAGACGCTAAATGTGAGTAATTAATTAATTATTTAATTAAATAATTAATTGTTGCATCGGACTTAACTCCTGCATGGGATGTCTGATTGACGCGTTGTCAGAGGTAGCGTGTTCCCAATACTTGTGCGGACCTTTTCAGATGATTTTCAAAGCATTTGGGTTGGATATAAGGTGCGGGCCTCACAGGGCCTAGTTCGCACGTTTTTTGGTGAAACGCCACTTTTTCACCCGACATCCGTTTAGGATGTTTGAGTACTCATTTCTGAGTGTTTTTCCGAGGGCATTGCAATGGAGCAATCCACTTGCTCTAATTCAGCATGCTGGTGCGGGCCCCATGAAGGTTGTTTTGGGAGTTGATGGTGAATTCCAACTTCTTCACCGGGTGTCCATTTTGGACAAGTGATTAGTCAATCTTGTGTACTTTTTCAAGAGGATCGCAACGGTGTGATCCGTTCGTTGCACTTCAGGACCGGGATGCAGGTCCCACAAAGCACTGATCGTGTGCGGTACGGCGAAATGCACCTTTTTCTCTGGACATCTGTTCCACGCAAGTAGGCAGTCAATTTGACATGCTTTTCTGAGGGGATCTCAATGCTGTGATGCACCCAACTATTTTCGGGACCGAGGATCGGGAGCACGAGACGTTGTTCGGGCATAAAGCGGTGTCGGACGACTTTTCCATCAGATATCCATGGGAGGCGAGTAAATGGTCTATCTTGCATGTTTTTCCGCAAGGATTACAATGGTACGATCCGTTTGGATGTGCGGAGACTCTTTCGAGATATCATTAAATGTGGAAATATGAAAGGTGCTCTGGTGGTGGCTCTTCTGGCTATCTTTGAAAGCGAACCCTTGGAGTGTGATCGCATTCACTCCTGTGAGAGTGAAGTTGGTTTTTAAAGAGATGTTGTTGGTCATTAGAGGACTGTGGAGGGAACAGGTTGGTGAAGTTATGTTTACGCCTTTTTTCATTGACATTGGATGCCATGTGCACGATATCCCTTGGGCTGGCAATGTGGAATACTCTGGGAGTATACGGGATGCTTGGAGGTACATTTTGTAGTTGTACCCGGGAACGTTTGTGTTCGTGGTTTGGAGATGAGATAGGGACACACGTCGTGTGGGCCCCTTGTACGTGTCGTGTTCTGCTTTACGTACCTTTGACCTCTCATAATGTACAAGGTCCTTCTATTCTTGATGGTTTCAACCAGCAAGGTTGAGTGGGTTTCCCCCTGGTCCTGTTCACGATGGTTTAGACCAGCAGGGTTGAGTGGTTTCCCCTGGTTTTGTCATGGAGTTTGGAGGTTGTGCGATACCCACTCCGTGTTCTGTTGGCCAGTGTTGTACCATCCAGTAGGGATGTCCAGATCAGTTCCGGTTTTACCCTCCAGCAGAGACTGGGCAGTGGGTTGCTCAGCGATTTCTTCAGGTTTACCCTCCATCAAAGACTGGGCAGTGGGTTGCTCACCGACTTCTTGGAGGTCTACCCTCCAGTAGAGACTGGGAAATGGGTCGCCTATTGACTTCTTTGAGTTCTACCCTCTAGCAGAGACTGGGCAGTGGGTCGCCTCTTGACTTCTTCGAGGTCAACCCTCCAGCAGAGACTGGGCAGTGGGTTGCCTATCGACTTCTTCCAGGTCTACCCTCCAATAGAGACTGGGCAGTGCGTCACCTGTCGACATCTTTGAGTTCTACCATCCAGTAGAGACTGGGCAGTGGGTCGCGTGTCGACCTCTTTGAGGTCTACACTCTAGTAGAGACTGGGCAGTGGGTTGCCTGTCGACTTCTTCCAGGTCTATCCTCCAACAGAGACTGGGCAGTGGGTCGCCTGTCGACTTCTTCGAGGTCTACCCTTTAGCAGAGACTGGGTAGTGGGTCGCCTGTCAACTTCTTCTAGGTATACCCTTTAGCAGAGACCGAGTAGTGGGTTGCCTATCAACTTCTTCCAGGTCTACCATCTAGAATAGACTGGGCAGTGGGTCACCTGTAGACTTCTTCGAGGTCTACCCTCCAGTAGAGATTGTGTAGTGGGTCGCATGTCGACCCCTTAGGGTCTACCCTCCAGCAGAGACTGGGCAGTGGGTCACCCGACGACCTCTTAGGGTCTACCCTCCAGCATCGACTGGGCAGTTGGTCTCCCGATGACTTCTTTCAGACTCAATCCTTTCTTCTAGGCTAGTCTGTGGTTTTCTTCGTGACTACCAGAGCAGGACCCTTGGTTGTACAGGTCAGTGATGTGACAACTTTGACTTTGAGAAGACCTCTCGACTGTGTGAGAGTAACGAGGTGTGGCTTGATGCTTCCCCGGAACTCTCAAGTACGAGGGGCGTTTTCCCCACCGAGATGCATCTTTGTGATGCGACCTAAAATCGTGCAGGCGAGTCAGTGCACCCCAAAGATGATAGTGTCAACATGCGGTGATTTGAGAACCTTGACTTACAGATCAGGGCAGGCGTAGAGATACTGGCCATCGATGGTATTTTACTTCTAGGACTGTTTGTGACTCACTTTCTTGGGCTTAGCTACGGGACAAAGATCCCCTTACGATCTTGATCGGGTTTCTATTTTGAGCATATGGATAAGTATATACCTTGTTCCAGTACCCACTTCTTGGGTTTTGGATACTCTCCTTCTAGGAGATGCGAAGACGCACGGGGTATGTCATGTGCTTTCCGTGTCTATCTTCTCGTGGTTGGACGAGTCTACTCTCCTACTATAGGTAGCGAAGGCTCGAAGGGAATTTCATCTTATCACCATTTCCAGCTCCTTGTGTTAGGATGAGTCTACTTCCTTCCTCTTGTTGGGTTGAGTTGTACTCTTTACTGCACCCTCTGTTGTACTCCTTTACTATTCCCTGTTTGATCTAATGCTCACTCTTCGGTACCTCCTTTGGTTCTCCCTCGAGCCTTTGGGGTATCCTACTGAGTATTTTTATACTCACCCCTACTTGGGATTTGGCCACACTTGGTGTGCCCTTGCAGACGACGGACAGGTTGGTCGTGACATCAGAGGAGCTTAGGAGTTCCAGAGCTTGGACCGCGTGCAGTGGTCATAGTCGGGTTCCAGGTGTGGGACTCCCCCAGTTGTTTTACTTTTGATTACCTGTTGCTGGGTTGTGGCACTTTACTGGTTGGGCGTGTGTTTTTTCCCTTTTCTTTTCAGTTTAACTTCAGTGATTGCTTTATACTGTCTAGAGGTCGATGCACATTTGTGGTTTATTTATAGCAGTTGGTACTTTACTTTTCTTTTTACTCTGCACTTTTTCATTGATTAGGCTATGTGTGTGTGTACAAGTGCTCAGTAAAAGGCCTCCCCGAGTTTTTTAGCCTTTGGCACTTGTCACGAGCCCCTGGCCTATGGTGATGGGCTTGGGGTAGTTGCGGCTCGAGCCCGGGTAGGGTCGGGTCATGAAAAAGTGATATCAGAGGTGGTTAGTTCCTTGGGATGTTGTTCGGAAGTCCATAAAAAGGAATTTGTTGGGATCTAGGAAAACGGTGTCAACGTGTCTCGAGAGAAGCTCTCAGGCCAGGGAGTACAGTGATGGTGCAGCGGCCGATGTATCCATTCACCAAGACCCTGATAACCCGCTTGTCCACTCGGCATGCTGAGACACTCGTTGTAGGGAAATTGGTTTGTGCATCACGTGGGATTGAGTCTTTGTATATCCTTCTTGAGTAAGCTCCCCATTGTTATTATTGTGATATACATATATGCTCATCTGATCGTGTCACTCCTTGATCACATTCAGGATGTCTCCGCGAAGATAGCCAGCCAGGATACCAGCTTTGGTTCGTGACGATGACCCTGTGAGCGATGAGGCCTCAGTCTAAGAACCATCATGTGAGTCCCTTTCTCCGGGTGGGCCAGTAGAAGCACCCCCACCTGGTGAGCAGTAGACAGCTTCAGCAGAGCAGACTGAGCTTGATCACAAGTTGAGCGTGCTCTGTGAGTTCCAGCGACAGAGACCGCTGAGGTTCAGTGGTGAGTCAGACCCTCATGCAGTAGAGGTTTGGCTCGAGGTAGTGGTTCACCTCTTTAGGATTTTGCAGACGTCGGCAGATCTTAAGGTGTCTTGGGCTTCCAGCCTTTTCCATGGAGCAGTTGGGCGTTGGTGGAGTCTGGTGACTCAGTTTCTTGATAAGTCATCGCTTTCATGGGGCGAATTTCAGCTGCTGTTTCGTGAAGAGTTTTTCCCCTCCTTCTTATGCTCTGTTTGGATCTAGGGGATCCTGCAGTTTTAGCAGTGAGGGATGACGGTGACCGACTATGCGACTAGTTTCGTATACCGTCCATTCTTTTACCCATACTTGGTCCATGACGGAAACTTTCGAGCGCAGAAGTTCGAGCAGGGTCTCCGCAAAGATATTTGTGTTTTCATAGTACCCTTGGGAATTTCCAAATATTCTGGGGTGCTAGAGTAGGCGCTGGTGACAGAGAGCTTCCTGTCACGTTCTACAGTTGGTGGTTGTAGCCGGCTTGACAGAGCTGAGACGTCTGCCGCAGCTATCCGACGTCGGGTGATAGAACCTCGAGGCAGGTGGCTTTCCGATAACTGAACTTAGGGGTGTGGTCGTGCACCAAAGTGGCGCCAGAGGGAACCAGTGCACCCCGGAGAGATTCGGTGTTATGCTTGCTATGGGAGAGGTCACCTGGCGCGAGACTGCCCGACCAGGCACGCTGAGAATATCAGGCAGCCAGCAGGTCCACCACCATGGAAGAGGCAGCGTCGTGATCGGAGTAGTGTCCAGAGAGGTGGTGCTAGCAGAGGAGCGGGAGGAGGTGGCAGTGGAGGACGACCTTACGAGATCATCCCATCACCACCAGGCGGTCCACGTCAGGCTCTGGGAGTTGACAGTTGGGACCACGGACAGCCACGAGCTTTGGATGTCTATGATCCTGAATAGCATGAGGTGTCAAGAGGTACACTCTACAGCTCCTCTACTTTTTTCAGAAGAATTTTTAGACCTTGTGTGTGAAATTATTTTCTCCCTGCTCCTTGTTTTAGGTGTTACCAGGGTGATGCAGGGCATCGGGTGTAACCTTGTGTTGGTAGAGTAGAAGGCATGGAGCCTTCCTCTTTATTCAATGGTGTCGAATCCATTGCTCTCCGAGTGTGTAAGAGATTCTTGGTTGCGAGACATCGACTGTGAAATCTTGTGTGACCATATATCCTTGGGTGTTTCACCATATGGATATTCTGAAGGAGGGAATCATCGGGCTTTGTCCCAGGTGAAAATGGTGATTCAAGTTACGGTGTACGATATAGGAGTTTGGCCGGGGAGGTGAGCTACCCCCGAGGGCCTTCAGGCCGTTTGACACTGTGCAAAGGGATGGAAAGGTTCCCTACCACCTTTCCCTAACCCCAAGGTCGGGAGTGGGTGCACGACATCTCCGTCATGGCTTACCTGAGGAGGTGTGTGTGCTTCTATGAACGTCATCAAAAAGGGTAGATCTCTCATGAACAGATCAAACTCTTTGGTCTGTGTACAGTGATGAGGGACTATGCAAGAGTTCTTCTGGGTACGGAAGAGCCAGGTGCGGGCTTGGTACCCTGAGTTGTTCCCTGGTTTTGATTTTCGGAGATAAAAATAATGAAGGATGGAATGATTTAATAACCCCTTTTTTGGCTATAAAAGACTTTTTAATATCCTTGATGTTATTCCAGAGCATTTCCTTCAGATGGCGTACGATTCCGAGCCCCGGTGTGGCCGGAATTAAATTTTTAGTGTGTTCACACTAAGCACACCAAATAAATGGGATAACTCCTAAATTGTGCTTCAGATCAGAAATCTGATTGTACGGATGGGTCCTTAAGGGGTTTTTACCTTAGGAACGACATAAAACATGTTGGCGCGTGGTTTTTGGACCCCTCGCTCACAATCGGAACGTGAAATGGATAAATTAAATAATTAATTTATTCGTTTAATGGTTAAAGTCAGGTGTATCTTAAACGGTAGCTCAGATTGGAAAACCTAGGTCACCGTTGAGTCCGGAGCGTGCCGTTTACCCTATAAGGGATGTAAGTTTCACGGGCACGGGCCTTCTGTGGAAAATGCCACTAGGGGCGTTTTCGTAATTTAGCAGCCTCGGGCGTTAAGTTTTATAACTTTCGAACGGAGCCTCGGATTAAAATTCTGAGACCGCCGTTGCGCTCAGGAGGTGGTTTTTACCCTATGGGGGGCTTAATCTTGACCACACTTGAGGTTTTGGATGCGTGTCATTTTGGGGATTTAAATTAATTAAACGTTTTAATTAATTTTCTTTATAACCCATCTCTCCCCCCTTCTCCTCCTCCCCTCCCTTTGGAACCTCCTGGAGGAAGAAGCTCAATCAAGGATAGATCCTCCTCATTCCCTCCTCCTCCCTCTCCAATCAAGGAGATCTCAGCTACGGCGAAGGCGGATCGACGACAAAGCGTCGGGCAACGCCCAAAGAGGTAGGATATCTTCGTGTTCATTTTAAATCTCTGCACCTACTTTGAGCCTAAATTGTAGAATCTAATTGCTATTGTTTTATCAAGAGAATCCCATGGTTGTGTAGTACTTTTTCTATGCTTTCTGATGCATCTTTTGGATTTAAAATCTGAGTTCCGAGGCGATCGCAGTCGTCCGACGAAGAATGCGGGTTTTAGGTTCTCCGGCGGGTTCGAGCGGCAGTTGGCGGCGGTGCGGCGTCCTCAGGAGGCGGCGACGCGGGCTCAGGCGGCGGCCTCCGGCGGTGCTCCAGGTGGCGGCACCAGGCCGCGGAGTAGAGGGATTCAGCGCGAGGCGGCGGCTCCAGGCGGGGTGAGGCGGCGGCTCGAGGCGGTGAGGATGAGCTTGTCGGGGCGCGACGAAGGATCAGGGTCATGGCGCGCGACCCCGCGGGGGAACAAAGACCCACCCTCGGCGGGTCTTCACACGGCGGGATGACCGGCCATGGGGGCTGGTCTGTGGGTGTACCGTGGTTCCATGGCAGGCCCACACGGCTAAGTCGCAGGCCTGCGCTGCGAGCCGAGCCGGCCGGCGCAGACCGGCCGGTCCAGTCCAAGGGGCTCCCCCCCCCCCCCCCTCCGATTTCAGACACCCGTATCTCCCACTACGGGTGTCCATTTTGCATGACATCTGCGGATGAAGGTCTGTATTAACAAGACGGACTTTTTGAAGTAAGTTTCAGGGTTTTTGGGTTCTGCACCCGAAAACGGGTGACCCGAAGAGCTTCGATTTCATAATAATAAATTATTATTAAAGTTGCGGCGGACGTGGCTCGTGAGCCGGACGTCCGTTTGACATGCCGTCAGAGGCGCAGTGGCCCAGGATCCGAGACCGTCCTTCCAAGTTGGTTCGGAATCTTTGCGAGTTGGTTTCGTTGATTGGTGGCACTAGATGCTAAATGTGAGTAATTAATTATTTAATTAAATAATTAATTGTTGCATCGGACCTAACTCCTGCTTGGGATATCCGATTGACGCGTCGTCAGCGGCAGCATGTTACCAGTCCTCATGCAGACTTTTTAAGATGCTTTTTGGGGCATTCGTGTTAGAGATAAGGTGCGGGCCCCACAGGGCTTAGTGCGCACGTTTTACAGTGAAATGCCACTTTTTCATCTGACATCCGTTTAGGGTGTTTAAGTACTCATTTTTGAGTTTTCTTCTGAGGGAATTGCAATGGCGCAATCCGCTCGCTCTAATTCAGCACTCTGGTGTGGGCCCCACGAGGGTTGTTTTGGGAGTCGACGGTGAATTCCGACTTCTTCACCGGGTGTCCATTTTGTACAAGTGATTAGTCAATCTTGTGTACCTTTTCGAGAGGATCGCAACAGTGTGATCTGTTCGTTGCACTTTGGGACTGGGATGCGTGTAACACCCTAATATTTTATGATAAATATATTTTTTTATGTCTTATGTTATACGCAACATCAAAGTAATCTTCCACTACACACAACACTATCTTGGCTTGCGTTATACGCAAGAGCAACCTTCCTCGATAGCGTGTGTTGTACGCAATATCAAGTTTCACTAAACAACGATATATTATTATAATATTATAAACTAGCCATTATGAATAGTATTAACCGAATTTTGAATTTTATAACATTATTATTCATCTTACATATTTTCTAGAACATGGTATGAGAACAAAATAAATTTTTCAGATAAATAAGTATTTTTCAAAAAATGCGGTTTTGCCGCCTTTTGATGACGCACCCACTTTAAATCTAGATTTTGACAAGATTATAAGTTTAATTTGACAAAATAAAATTCTTCTTTAGAATAAGGACATAGAAATTAACTTTGGATAAATTTTTCATGTTATTCTGATAACTTTCATATTTTAAGGAATAGTAAAAACGAGCTATATTTTAATTAAAAACAACTTTCTTCATCGTAATAATTTATATGGTTTAATTATAATATTTAATGGTTTTAAAGTAAAAATAGAATATATTTTTACCATTTAATATAATTTATTTCATTAGAATTAATTTTACCTTGAATTCATAGGTAAAAACATCTCAATCTTTGGCAATGTTTTAACTTTTAAAACCCATTTGCTTAACAACGGGATTAATTTTAAATTAATTACTACAACTTCTGTGTTTTGAATTTTGAAAAATGGATTCCATATTTGGATTCAATGGGTCCAAATTATATTAATAGGTTACTTTTATTTTTTTGATATTATGAATAGTAACTACGGTAATTTTTATTTACTGCGGTTAAAGGTAAATTGGGTAATTAAGGGTAAAAATAAGATTATAAAATTACCCTAACACCTGCCAAAATTTTATTGAATGACTAAAAGTAGACCCTTATCACCTAAGGGTCTGAATAAATTTATTTTATGGAATTTTGACCATTAAAATAATTTAATTATTATTAAAACCAAAGAAAGTCACAACATGTCACTCTCTTAAAACTTATAAGTATAATAATTTTAATTTAGTGATAAACTTCGTGAAACTTTGAAAATTAATATTCTCCAGTAAGATAATAAAATTATCTACATCACATAAATTTATTTATAATTTTTAGGGATTAAATAATTATCATTAATTAAGACACAATAGTGATGTTGAAATTATTTTATTGATTGAATTATCAAATAAATAATTTTAAAAGTATTAAAATAAATATTATATGAACTATTTAATGTTCTCCACTAATTTTATAGATACATATGACATGTTATGAATCAATTAAATATTTTATTTTGAACATATATTCTGTGTATATTTTATTTAAATTCAAATAAATGAATAGTGTCAAAATTGACACTATTGTTATTTTATAAAAATTACATATTATAAAATTGTTTAAAAATCACAAAAATATTTAAATATTATAAATTAAAATTTATATGGTCGAAAATATAATAAAGTATACAATTATGTACAATTCACAACATATAAGTAATTATTTATAATGATTTAAAATTTAGAATATTATTACCACAAATAAAATTAAATAGATTATATAAGGATAAATCTTGTTGATAATGTTTAAAATAAATTTCCAACTTGTCTAAATTTTATTGTTTGATGATATTACAACTCTATCTCGTATAATATTCTGATTTGAGTCATTTTTTGAGGTTTTTAAGTGGGGTTGTAATTTATTATAAATTAATATTTCTTATAATTCCAAAGGTGTCCCTCTCCTCCCTTATAAAAGGGCACCTCCTCCCTCTCCTCCTCACACCACTTTGAG
This sequence comes from Viscum album, assembly GCA_963277665.1. Lineage (NCBI taxonomy): Eukaryota > Viridiplantae > Streptophyta > Magnoliopsida > Santalales > Viscaceae > Viscum > Viscum album. The sequence goes on along the minus strand of OY728133.1, from coordinate 1,100,933,630 downwards.
GATTAATGCTCATCCAAAACCTATCCATTTCCCTTATCAAATTACCAAGAAACATATTAGAGGTCCTGGTCTTCTTCAAAGACCAATATTAGTGCCCTAAGAGGATGTTTCAAAGAGGCGTGTCGAAGAAGAGGTAATATACGTTACCGATTCTTTCAAATTTATTTCTTCTTATACTTATTCTTATTTAGTTGTTTCGTTATGAATTAATAACATAAGTATCACTCATATACTGATATGTTATTATAAATATTAAACAACCCTATTTCACCTTCTATCCATCCTACGGAAAATGAAATCATCGTGCGTGCGTACGTACGGAATACCGTCTCCACGCCGTGGTGTAATCTGTTTTTCACCACCACCTTACTTGGATGGGTATAATGGGGTAAATAATAACTATATATGATTATTTTAAAGTTATATTTATTCTGAAATAGTATACATACACTTCAATACAATTCCACGATCATGGGAACGATATCATCGCTCGTGCGTACGTACGGCCTACCGTCTCCACGATGTGATGTGACTCGTTCTACATGATCTTCGTTGAATAATGATTATATAAATGAATTGAATGATTAAATATGATATATATTACACTAATAACATTCTTTAAATTAGTTATCTATAACCTAAAAAGAAGAATAAGAATTTATTCGACAAAACACGCATAAGAACATAAAGCAACAAACACCTGAATAACAAGTACCAATGAAATATTACTAATAAGAAGCTAATAATATGACCATATATGATATAATAAAAATGAGTATGATTCTATAATAATTCAATGACATTATTTAAATCATTATACAGGAGGTTCAGTATAAAGCATATCAGACCTAAGGTAAGGGAAAATCTCGCAATCTCATTTTTATCCGAGATTGTTTATACTTCAGAATTTACTGGGGAATATTTATCATCCACATTCATGTTTCCTAAATATGTAATATTATTTATATCCTCCTAAAATTGTTTAAATCCAATTTTACCTTTTGTTGAGTTTTTTGTAAAAGATGTGAATGGAATATTTTGTCTTTTTTAGTACAAGGTACTTTTTTACTTTTCTGGCCAAAGTACAAGAAGAAAGTTTTTTTAACATATATGGGGTGAATGGATTTTTATGATTTCATAGAAAATTATTTCCATGAAGCTTAATTTAAAAGTTTTCAAGTTTATTTTTAATTAACTTATTTTAATTTAAAATTGTATGACATGTTAAGAAAGGAAAAATGTTTTTGAAGTAGAAAGGATATTTTCCTCAAGAATGAAGTTAAAGTATTTTATCAAAATTATTTTCCATATAAGATAATATTGGGTTCTGTTTCTATCCCTATTTTTACATTTATTTTATTATGTTATGATGTAATTAATTTTATGATGTCCTTTTATCTTATATGGATTATGTTATGATGGCATGATGTTTAAGAATCGCATCTTTATTACATGGGTTATGCTATGATGTATGATTTATGATTTTGTGGCACACATAAGAATGGTTTCATTATGAGATGGGTGGGACCTATATCTCCCTCCAATGCATTGGATAAAGATTTATATCTCATGAGATAGACATGGCTGGAACGGAAAGTTAATCTGGTTCAGTGATACAGGACTGGAACGAGGAGTGAACTCGGTTTAGTAATGGACTCTGTCCGCTATGATAGTCTTGGAAATGAGTCTTGACTAAAATGAAATGATTTTCTATGATTATGTGTGTATGATACAAAGTTTCATGTTTTAAGTTATGATTATTGGGATTATATTTCACCACTATGATCTATCCCATGTTATGATATTATGATCTCTTGTGCATGTTATGATATTCAAAATGTTATGTTATTATGAATATGATATGATTGATATTTCTTTTGTTTACCCTTACTGAGAAATTGATCTCACCCTTTTGTATGTTTTCTTTTCCCCAGGTCAGGAAGAAGGGTATTAAGTATGATATGCCAAAAAGGGACTCTAGATATGATGAAATAAACGGGAGACAATGTAGATGATTTATGAACCAGTTGTTTATGTTTCCCAATTTCTAAAGAAACTATACCTATACATTCCTTTCATGGTTTTGTTATATGTTGTAATAAGTATGCTTCAATTCTAAAGTAATAACAATGTATGTAAAGTATGGGTCATTATAATACGGGTCCCACGAAGCACCGCTCGTGTGCGGTACGGACAAATGCATCTTTTTCTCCGGAAATCCGTTCCACGCAAGTAGGCAGTAAATTTGATGTGCTTTTTTGAGGGGATCACAATGGTGTGATGCGCCCGACTATTTTCGGGACTGAGGATTGGGACCACGAGACGTCGTTCGGGCATAAAGCTGTGTCGGATGACTTTTCCGTCGGATATCCGTTGGAGGCAAGTAAATAGTTTATCTCGCATGTTTTTTCACGAGGACTACAATGGTATGATCGATTTCGATGTGCGGAGACTTTTCAAGATCTCATTAAATGTGGGAATATGAAATGTGCTTTGGTGGTGGCTCTTCTGGCTGTGTTCGAAAGCGAACCCTTGGTGTGTGATCGTGTTCACTCCTGTGAGAGTGAAGTTGGTGTTTAAAGAGATGTGGTTGGCCATGCTAGGGTCGTGAAGGTAACAGGTTAGCGAAGTTATTTTTATACCTTTTTGCGTTGACATTGGGTGCCATGTTCATGATAGCCCTTGGGCTAGCAATGTGGCATACTCTGGGAGTATACGGGATGCTTGGAGGTACATTTTGTAGTTGTACCCGGGAATGTTTATGTTCGTGGTTTGGAGATGAGATAGGGTCACATGTCGTGTGGGCCCTTTATAATTGTCGTGTTTTACTTTCTGTACCTTTGACCTCTCGTGACATAGATGCTCCTCCTGTTCTCAATGGTTTTGACCAGCAGGGTTGAGTGGGTTTCCCCCTATTCCTGTTCACGATGGTTTAGACCAGCAGGGTTGAGTGGTTTCCCTTAGTTTTGTCCTGGAGTTCGGTGGTTGCGCGATACCCACTCCGTGTTCTGTTGGCCATTGTTGTACCATACAGTAGGGATGGCCATAGTAGATCTGGGTTTACCCTCCAGTAGAGACTGGGCAGTGGGTTGCTCAGCGACTTCTTCGGGTTTACCCTTTAGCAGAGACTGAGCAGTGGGTTGCTCACTAACTTCTTCAAGGTCTACCCTCCAGCAGAGACTAGGTAGTGGGTCGCCTGTTGACTTATTTGAGGTCTACCCTCCAGTAGAGACTGGGTATTGGGTCACCTTTTGACTTCTTCAAGGTCTACCCTCCAGTAGAGACTGGGCAGTGGGTCGCATGTCGACTTCTTCCAGCTCTACCCTCCAGTAGAGACTGGGCAGTGGGTCTCCTATCGACTTCTTCGAGGTCTACCCTCCAACAGAGACTGGGAAGTGGGTTTCCTGTCGACTTCTTCCAGGTCTACCCTCCAGTAGAGACTGGGCAGTGGGCCTCCTGTCAACTTCTTCTAGGTCTAACCTCCCGCAGAGACTGGGCAGTGGGTCGCCTGTCGACTTCTTCGAGGTCTACCCTCCAGTAGAGACTGGGCATTGGGTCGTTGTCAACTTCTTCGAGGTCTACCCTCCAGCAGAGACTGGGCAGTGGGTCACCTGTCCACTTCTTCCAGGTCTACCCTCCAGCAAAGACTGGGTAGTGGGTCTCATGTCGACTTCTTCGAGGTCTACCCTCCAGCAGAGACTGGGCAGTGGGTCGCCTGTCGACCTCTTAGGGTCTACCCTCCAGTAGAGACTGGGCAGTGGGTCACCCGACGACATCTTGGGGTCTACACTCCAGTAGATACTGGGTAGTGGATCGCTCGACAAATTCTTTTAGACTTAGTCCTTTCTTCTAGGCTAGTCTGTGGTTTGTTTCCGTGACTACCAGAGTGGGACCCTTGGTGTACGGGTCACTGATGTGATAGTTTGACTATGAGAAGACCTCTCGACTGTTTGAAAGTGATGAGGTGTGGCTTGACGCTTCCCCAGAACTCTCAATTATGAGGGGAGTTTTCCCCATCTAGACGAGTCCTTGTGACACGACCTAAAACCGTGCGAGTGAGTCAGTGCCTCCCAAAGCGGATAGTGTCAAGGTTTGGTGATTTGAGCCCCTTGACTTGCAGATCGGGGCAGGCGTACGGATACTCGGCATCAATGGTGTTTACTTCTGGGACTGTTGGCGACTCACTTTCTTGGGCTGAGCTACAGGATGAAGATCCCCTTATGATATTGTTTGGGTTTCTTGTTTGATCATATGGATATGTATATACCTTGTTCCAGTACCCACTTCTTGGGTTTTGAATACTCTCCTTCCAGGAGAGGCAAAGACGCGTGGGGTATGCCACGTGCTTTCTGTGTCTAGCTTCTCATGGTTGGATTAGTTTACTCTCCTACAATAGGTAGCGAAGGCTCAAAGGGAAGTTCATCTTATCACTGTTTCCATATCCTTGTATTAGTACGAGTCTATTTCCTTCCTCTTGTTGGGTTGAGCTGTACTCTTTACTGCACCCTCTGTTGTACTCCTTTACTATTCCATGTTCGATCTACATCTCACTCTTCAGTGCCTCCTTTGTTTCTCCCTCTATCCTTCGGGGTATCCTACTGAGTATTTTTATACTCACCCCAGCTTGGGCTTTGCCCGCACTTGGTGTGCCCTTGCAAACGACGGACAGGTTAGTCATGACGTCAGAGGAGCTTAGGAGTTCGGGATCTTGGACTGTGTGCGGTGGTCATAGTCGGGTTCCAGGTGTGGGACTCCCCCAGCTGTTTTACTTTTGTTTACCTGTTGCTGGGTTGTGGCACTTTACTGGTTGGGCAAGTGTTTTTCCCCTTTTCATTTCAGCTTACCTTCAGCGCTTGCTTTGTACTTTCTAGAGGTCGATACACATTTGTGGTTTATCTATAGCAGTTGGTACTTTACTTTTCTTTTTACTCTGCACTTCTGAATTAAGTGGGATTTGTGTGTGTGTACAGGTACTCAGGAAAAGGCCTCCCCGAGTTTTTTAGCCTTCAGCGCTTTTCGCCAGCCCCTAATCTATGGAGACGGACTTGGGGTAGTTGCGGCTTGAGCCCAGGTAGGGTCGGGTCGTGACATAGATAATTCAACATAGGATCATATTTCATAAAATTTAATCTTGTGATTAAGGATTGAGGGATAAATACAAGGAATTAAAAAATAAATAAGTATATGTACATCTAGTTGAATACCCTTGTGTGGAAATGGGGATGAGTATTCACAACAAAAATATTTGTCATGGAAAATGGTATGATAATTTCGGCAGCATAATGGGAACATTAAAACATTCATGTGAGGGATTAATGAGAATAAAATGGGTTTATAATCACTTGGAAATCATGAAGGTGGTAATTGGGATGTTTTAAAACATATCCCAATATGAACATGTGTAAAATAAAAGGTATAATATAAGGTAAATGCTTAGATAAAGAGGAAGAGAGGATCCCTAACCTTGAGAAGATGCTTCTAAAAGATTGGGAGGAGCTTCTTAAGAGCTTGGGGGGACCTTGTGAGGAATCTAAAGAGGTAAAGGTAGATTAATTTTATAATACAAGGGTTTTTAGTGAATATGAATGGGATTTTGGTTAGTTTTGTATTTCAAAGGATAAGAGAATTATTTATTAATTTCCAAAATTAGGTTTTTGGAATCTATATGATAAAATAATAAAAACCATAAACATTCCCATGGTTTTTACCCATGATTTGTAACAAATAGGAGTCTGTTTAATTATTTTATAAGTATGTGGACCTAATTCATTAAAATAATACCCTTGGTGATGTGTTAGTGAGTCATGTTTATAATAAATTAATTTTAAAACCTTACAATGTAATACAGGATTTGGAGGATTCATTAAGGATTTATAAAACCAATAAAATAACTTCAAAAACACATTATTTTAAATTCAATATATATATATATATTCATTTTTTGGTACATTTTTTTCATATATTATATCACTTTTGGTTCATTCTGACTTCATAATATAGAGCATATATATATAAACTGTATTTAATTTTTACCCAAAAATTCGATTGTCTCATAAAATTATATAAAAATCACCAATGGATAATTTCAATATTTTTATTTCAAAAATAATATTTTTTTATCAAAATAATTATATAAATGATATAATTTATACTTTTAAATCAAAATACCCATTTATAGAAAAATAATGGTTTTTTTTTACAATAACAATTTTATGGCCATTATAATAATTAGATTTGAGTTTTCGAAATTATATTATAATTTATATTTGATAAATAATATTTACTAATAATATTTTATTATAATATAATTTATTTAAAAAATATTATATTCATCAAAAAAAATTCTTAATTGAAACTATATATTTCCTTAAAATAAAATTTGTGTTACATCATATCATAATATAATTTTTATCAAACTCATTATGTAATCATTTAAAAAGTAATATTAAAATAGGATAAATATATTCATTTTTTTATTAAAAACAAAATATAAACATTAATAATGTTAGGGTCTACATATATATCTCTTTATTACACTAGTGAATGCCTTAAGGGTAAGGTGTGTGATGGTGAGAGTGTTATGAGGTAGTTCGGTAAACATAGTTTGGTTTGTGATCTTGATGAGCTTGAACTTCTCCCATAAATATTTTTTTATGATTTATTTTTTGAATCTTAGATTGGGTTTCAAAACGATAAAATCTCATAAATACTATATCCCTCAAAATCTCTAATAAATGGACTTCATAGTGTACTGTCCAACTTGTAGAGGTCATCACTTCCTTTGTTTGTGTCAAATGGACTTTATCATAAACCTTAATATACTAATATTAATGTTAAATGTACAAAGGCTATATTATCAATGGTAATAATTCTTAATGGGATTTTAAATTTGATAAACCATATAGGTCAAAAATGACCAAAGTAGTGCATGTGTTTTCTATAACTTCATTTATTAATAAGGAATTTACTCACTTAAAAAGGTAAATTTCATTTATAAAAGTTTGAGTCATTATAAGGATCCCCTACCTGGTATTTTCCCCATGTAAAACACTATATATAAGGAATAGAGGAGAGATAAGTTTCTACCTCTCTTGGAAATTACAAAGGAAGAGTTCCTAAAAACTTCTAAAGCTCGTGGACTTGAATAGAAAATTTTTGGGTCATCTGGATGAGTGGAAAAAAAGTAAAAAAATAAAGGTAGATGGGTTCGGGTATTTCAAAATAGTACAAATGTGTATTCAAAAAATATAGCATTAAAAACACCTCATTTAATTTTCTCAAATATTTGTAGATTGTAACTTAATTTTAGATCTATTAAAATCTTCCCAAAGGAATTATAAATTATTAAACAATTTAATCGAAATTAATTCATTTATTTAAGGAATTAATGAAAATTGAAAAGGACACATAGGGGGTTTACAAGTTGAAGAAGAAAATAAAACTGGGAAATAGGGTAAAAATGTTATGCCTATACAAGTTAGGGGTTAGTGTAATGGTAAATTATTTTACCGTTAAGTAGTGATTTATAAAGGCTTGTATAAGGGTAACTCTAGCTTAATATTATAGAGGTTTTGAAAATTCCTCCTTACCCTTATGCATCGATAGGTGGTCTGTGTATGAGTGACTTGTTTTAACCTCATGCAGTGCTATTCAAAGGCTTATGTAAGGGTTTCTTGATCTTACCCTTATGTAGCCTTTATAAAATCATCCTTACCCTTACAAAAGTAGATTAAATTTTATTGTACCCTTATTAAAGCTTTAGTATTCATGGGATACCCTTACACAACTAGGAAGAACCCTTATAAGGTGTATAAAAATGCTCACTTACCCTTACGCAAGTTGGTAAGGACCTATACACGGCACAGGGGAACACCCACTTACCCTTATTCATAGTGAGAACTACCCTTATGTGAGTATTGAAAACTCATGGGTTCTCTTACACAACTTAATAGAAGGAACTTAAGTGAGTTGTTACCCTTACGTACTGCTTTAAAAACATTATTTAACCTTATATAGAGGCATGGTCATGCGTAAGGGTAATAATAACCTTAAAAAAATTAATTTCCATTTACAAAAACCTATAAATAATTAAGGCCCCAAAAATACTTCTAAAATAATAGAATAACTTAAAAAATTACAAATTAATTTTCAAATTAACTTTTATCACTCGAAATTAATTTATTAATTTGTAAAATTATTTAAAAAATACTTTATAATTTAAAAAAATATTTTATAAATTTTTTTAAAATTTATGAAACCTCTCTCAAACTACAAGACACCCCAAAATGACAAAGGAAAGTCTTGAGATGATAAAATACCTTGCATAATATTACTCTTAGACTATTCTCATCCTCAAGAATCAGAAACAAAAATAGTGATCATAAAGGAAAGGAAGGTTCTGGACAACTATCCTCTGAGATACCTCTTAGGTATCTCATTACAAATGAAACATGACCACTATCTCACAAAAGTCTTAAGAAAATTCCCTAACATAACCATATGTACCACCATTCCATCCTCCACACTACCCAAACCAACAATTAACACAACCAACACACAACATGGCCCTAAGAACACAAATATAGGAAATTCATTTCCCATATCAAGATATTATTCACATTGGGAAAAACTAACTCGCTCACACAGTTTTAAAACATGTCATAGTATGATGCATTTTGATTAGAAAAGTTTTATTCCCTCTTAATATTCTTTTATATTTAATCATGTGTAATAATCAAATAAAAAACACATCTCATAAACTAACAAGATTCATGCATCACGTCATCAAAGAAAGAAGTTCAAGACACACATAAGAAAACTCAAGATACTAGGAACACATATGTATCTCACTCTCCCAAGTACTCTTCTCCAAGCCACCATGCATCCATAACACATGAATCAAGGTAATGGTATGTCCATGAAACAAATTCTCCTAATGATCCTAGATATCTACCGGTCACTCCACAAATGTCGCGTCTTCCATGATATCTAACCCTCCCCAATCAATGGAATGGGATTCATCATGAATATAATGATAGATATGAGGAACATGTAATACATCATGGATCCTATCTAGACCTAGTGTAAGCTCCAACTGATAATCCACATTTATAATGCACCTGAACACCTTGAAGTTCCCAATAAACCAAGGTGAGAGCATACTCCTCCTTCCAAACCTATGCTAGCTACAACGAAGAGAAACCTTCAAGAACACTGGTTCTCATGCTAAAAATCCAATATTCTCATCTTGTAATCGACATAAGTCATTTATTATTCTTGGGTTTCCTTTATCCTATAACAAACAACTTGAACATTCTTTGTCATGATCTGAACCACATTAGGACTGAGAACTGACAACTCCCTAACCTCAGTCCAGTACAACGGAGAATGACATGGTCTTCCACACATGGCCTTGAACATGGACATGATTATGGTTTATTGGTATTTTTTTTATAATTGAACTCAACCAAAGGAAGTTACTTTTACCAAGACCTATCGAAGTCAAAGATACAAGCCCACAACATATCCTTTAGTGTCTGGATAGTCCGCTCTGTCTACCCATCTATCTAAGGGTGGAAAGAAATATTGAGGTGCAACTGAGTGTAAAACACATACCACAATCCTCTTCATACTCATGAGGTAAAATGGTTATCATGATCGAAGAAAATAGACCTCAAAAAACCATGTAGCCACACAACCTCATCCACATACCTCATTTCCAAGACATCCATGGTGCCTGACTCCTTGATTTCTATGAAGTGAGATAAATTCATCAATTGATCCATGATTACCCAGATAATAACATAAACACCCTGAGCTCAAGGTAACCATATAAATAATTCTATCTAGATATCATACCACTTAAACTCAGGAACATCCAAGGGCTGCAAAAAACCTACACAGAAATGATGCTCTATCTTTACCTACTAGCGAACTAGAAATTGAGCCACAAACTCTATCATTAACCATTTAATCCTATTCCACCAAAACTAAATCCTCAAACTATATTATATCTTATATAATCCTGTTTCTACCACTAAAGGTGATCCATGAAACTCATAAAGGATCCCCACGTGCATTTCCACCAAAACAAATAGCCTCTTTAGAAACAATATATGCTTTTGACCATACTATGATTATCCCTTCGAGGCTTTATCATAGCCAACACAGTCGCACATCACCTCCACCTCTAAGTATCCCCACTGAGACTCCTACACATATTTCATATGACATTAATACGCTTTTATCTATAATAATAAAACAACTTTATCGGCCACCCTTTCATCTAGGTGCAGGGATGTCAACTCCTTCATTTCCCTCTGAGCATCTTCAGACTCTTGAACAGCATCCCATCGTGACTTCCTACTCAACGTGTCAGCAATGAAATTCCCCTTTACTGGGGTGTAGAAGATCTAAAAATCATAGTCCAATAGAAATTCTATCGACCTTTATTTCCACATATTTAGGTCATACTGAGAAAAAATATACCTCCATATCTTATGATCAGTGAAGACCACAAAGCATTCTCTAATGAGGTAATGTTGGCATGAATTCCACAAAAATATGACCACTACTTGCTGAAGATCATGGGTGGTATAATTATACTCTTGGGGGAATAACTTCCTAGACCCATAAGAGATTATTACCTTCTACTTGATCAAGAAACATACAAATCCCAGATGGGAAGCATCACATAACACCTTAAACATCACCCCCTCCCCTAGAAACTAAAGTACCGGAACAATGATCAATTTCCCATTCAGGTAGTCAAATGATTCCTAAAATAGATCTATCCAGATGAAAGTCTTTTTCTTCCTAATAATAACTATCAATTAGACTGTGATTCATGAGAAATCAGACACAAACCACCAATAATAGCCTACGATATCGATAAAATTGTGAACCTCTACCGCATTCTTGGGTACTTCCCAATAAAAAAAACTACCTCGATCTATGATGGTTCCATGGAAAAACATTTTTGGGACAACACATTCCCAAGGAAACTTTCCTCCCATGTATAGAACTTACACTTGTATAGCTTTCCATAGAGCTGGTGGTGTCTAAGGACCAGCATGAAAGCTCTAAGATGTTTGGAATTCTCCTCCTCTAAATTCAAGTAGATCAAGATGTCATTGATGAACACAACTAAAAAATAGTCCAATAACTCTTAGAACACAGATTTCATGAGCCCCATGAACATATATAGTCTGTTCATGTCACCAAATGACATGAAAATAAACTTGAAGTGCCTATACCTATATTAGAAGGTAGTCTTTGAGATATCATCCTTCTTCACCCTCAACTGGTGATACCAATACCACAGATCAACATTAGAGAACCAAATATCCCATCTCAAATGGTAGAGAATATCATAAATTCTCTAAATAGGGTAGAAATTCTTAATCATCATCTGATTCAACCTTTGGTAGTATATACACAACCTCAGACTGCCATTTTCCTTTTTGATGGAAAACAATAGAGCACCTTATGGTGACATGCTGGGTTAGATGAAACCCCTTTTCATCAAATAATCTATTTGAATCCTCAACTATAAAAACTATATGGGTGTCATCCAATAAGTATCCATTAAAATTGAATATTCTCTTGGTTGAAAATATATACCAAACTCAATATCACATCAAGGTTGTAGCATCACAACCTCCTCAAGAAAAACATCCATAAATTATTGGAAGATAGTGGGAGCCTTCTCTACCCCAGTATAAACTAATCCACCAACAAACCTATCATTAAGTAAATAAGGGGCTCCACAAATCTATAACCCAATTGACAACCTTAATCACCAATAAAAATTGGACGGCGACCATCCACATCTGAGAACATGACTCTCCTCTGGAAGCAATCAATAATAACATGAATGCAATACAACCATTAGATGTTGATGATGACATCATACATATGTATCTATAGAAATAAAAGATCCCCACATGCCTGATGATTCACCATCATTATTCTAAAAACCCGGAACATGTCAAAAAATATAGTATGGCCTCGAACTAGTATATTCAACACCAAGGGAATTGGAAGTATCACTATATCTAGTCCAAAAGAATGAAACAGAGTGGGTGTAACAAAGGACTGTAAATCTTCTAAATAAAATAAGGAAGGAAAAAGGGTATATTGTAATCTAATCATACCTTGAATGATCTATGGACTCACTAGCACCAGAACCTCCATAGTATGTAATTGTTCATGTTCATCTCCCTTGCATCACAGTTGATGACCACCTCCATGGTCACACTCAGGATGACATACCTAAAGATGATGAACATCCTAAGGTCAACCTATGCATGCCCCATCTACTCTCATTATAGCATAATCTCATTGTCCCAATTGTTGAAATGGCCTCACTAGTGGTTATTGTTGAGTCTGACACTAAACTAAACTACATACACTATGCTGAGATCCAAGAACTATAGGGCACTAATTCTAGAAATGACCATGAACCCCACAGAAATAACACACTGGAAAAAATAACTAGTAAAATAATAGAAACCACTGGCCCTAAAAGGATATAAAGGAAGTTGATGGGGTTGAAACCCTACTAGTTGAACCCTCAAAGACCCTAACACTAGAGATATACCACTGAAAAATATAATCCTCGATGAATCCTATTGGTTCCCCTATCATCATAAACCTACTAATTAGTGAATAAACTTGGTCACCTCCACCTTCTTTAGAACCTCTAATTACATTAGAAATGTAAAAGGGGTAACTTCATACTAGATATAAGGGTAGAGTGCCTCCTTAAGATGTCACACATGGGACTTTGCATCACAAAAAATATTAACGGTGAAATGAAAAAGATCCTTGAACTTGATCCCAAGCTCCCGCACATACATACTCCCCTATTGTAGAGTGAGAAGCTCCTTCCTCTATAATTCTATCACGGTAAATGATTGGAACTCCGCTCATAACTCCTTATATAAGTCATCCCATGAAACATTTATCTCATTCCACTCACCAAGATACAACATCCACCACTGAATTGTCGCACCTATCATTTGATTGACTGCCAATGAGACCTAGTACTTTGACCAAGCTCCGATGAGACTAAAGGTGATATCAAGATCCTCCAATAAGTGTTATGTATCTAGATCGGAGATTATTACCTCACACTTCACCAAATCTTTCCTCTAAAATGAATGAAATGTATTCTACCACTGATCATCCTCCTTGGTTGGATCAACCCTTAAACAGTCAATCGTGTTATCCTACTACACCTTAACAGCCTAAACCACATGTGGATGATTCCCAGGATCCATAATTTAAAATGTAAACAAATATTTCTAAATCCTGATAGTATAGAATTTTATTAAGACTCATTTAATTCATTTTAACTACCCAGGATCACAAAATTTAGATAAGAACACAAAGAATCAAGATGCATGTATCTACCTTAGGTCTCTACACTATAATTAGTGTCACCACACTTAGTCGTTAAGTAGGCTTAGAGTCCTTGTATTAGATCATGGGGGTCCCTAAAATCCCATTTATTAGTTACTATTCTCTGACCTATATCATGCACCAAGATCTATTGATATGGTTTCCCTACCAACCCATGTAATCATCACCATTCCTAACATCAAAATACATCTTATCTCTCAACCAAATCTCTTATACCAATTTATCTTCACCCCCTCCCTCCAAAGGTACCCAACCTAGGATGGAAATAAAGGAAGATACATAAGGAATCTCAAGCCCTGCTTTCAGTGAGCCCAAGTTTGGTGATAAGAACCTAGTGTATAAAAATATCAAATATGGAAGGCATTACCCTGAATAATATTATAGGATCGGGAGTTAGGATAAACAACTATCGAGTAACTTCATGATATAATAGGAAATTAAAGGAAACCAAAACCATTCCCACAATGCGTTTTTAAAGTAAACAAATACAAAGATCTACAAAATAAATTCTTAAGGTAGTGACATGCAACTCAAAATTCAAATCTAGTGATATCAAAGATGATTCATAAAGACCTACTGGTAACTTGAAAAATAGTTTATATATATGTGGGGTTAGCGTAACATGTATACTCAGTAGAATCGTACCCAAAGTCTCTCATTCACATGTGAAAAGAGAATACTAATTCACCCATGAGAAAATAGTAGAACCAATAGCACCGAAGCAGGTTAGCTAACCAATCCCATCCTCACTATGGCATGTTCACCAAAAAACACATCCAAGTATAATTACATAATAAGAAGAATGTTGATAAAATGGGTACCTCACATCACTTTACCACAGATTTTCCACTCTCACACCCCAATTTCATATGTCTTGGTTCTCCCATCCCTTCTACACAGTAATCCTACCCAAAGACACCGAGGTCATCACATCACATCTTTCCCAAAGACACCTAGGTCATCACATCACATCTCTCTCAAAGACACCTGAGCCATTGTATCACATCTCAACCACTGCCATAACTAGAATAGTAGCATATCATGAAAATGAAGGATGTTAACCCCGTTCCCACCTCCTAACATGAACAATCCCCACTATGAACTACATCATCATATTATTAAACACAACTATAAGTGAACTATAATATGTAAGTCATCACTACTCATGCATAAGAACCTCACCTGCAAGAGAGAGCATGGAAGAGGTGGTATTTTTTCATATATCCTAACCATCTAGATATCGGGAAACAATCACAAAACTAAACAACACAAAAACAACCCATACACCTCATGCTAACAAGCCTCATATTTCCACCATTTCACATCACAACCACTCCCCATAACAACTATCACATATCATTACCACTGCACAACACGATCATCACACATCACAACCACCACACAACATATTAACCACACCACACTTTTCACATATATTATTTCATATTAAACAATAGTATTTCAATTTAATTAAATATTCTAAAGGGAATTCTCATAGAATTAGGGGTTCCATATGAAACCAATTTATTAATCAAATATATGTTCTTGTCTTTTTTTCCTATGTAGTGAATTTAAGCAATAAGAAAAACAAGGTTTGTTAATTCAAAATCCTCAATAAAACAACAAAACTAAATATAATCCAAGTCTATAAGAATAAAAAGAATGGTCAGCATATTAGTAAAATATAAGAATGATTAACCTCATGCGATTTCTTCCCTCCCTCTTCAATTTCGACTAACCAATTAATTATCTTTATTAATCCGACACATATCATATCCCCAAAGGACAAACAAAATAATGATACCTTACATATATACAACTAGAATAAATATAAAGGATAATCTAATTGGTATTTACCCCTTGTAATACATTATAGCCAAGTAATAAAGGAGAGAGAAAGTTCTACATTACTTATAAAATATAAAGGAATAGTCACCAAAAATGCAAAAAGCTCGTGGACTTGAAGAGGAGATTTTGGGGTCATCTGAATGAGAGTAAAATGGAAGAAAATAGAGGGAAAAGGGTTCAGGTGTTTCAAAAAATTAGCAATGTGTATTAAGAAAATACATCATCGAAAACCCCAAATTTAATTTTCTCAATGGTTTGTAGAATGGAACTTAATTACAGATCGATTAAAATCTTACAAAATGAGTTATAAATTATTAAATAAGTAAAATTTTATTAATTCGTTGATTATAGGGATTTAAGTACATTGAAATGGGAACATGGGGGTTATAGTTCAAAGAAGAATATAAAACCTAGAAAATAGGGAAAAAACGCTACCCCTAAGTAGGTTAGGGGTTTGTATAAGGGTAACTTATTTTACCGTTATACAACACTTTGGAAAGGCTCGTGTAATGGTAACTTCATATTACCCTTATATAAGATTTGAAAATTCTCACATACCCCAACATGTAGTAGGTGTTCTTCATAAGGGTAACTTGTTTTACCTTTACATAGCATTATTCCAAAGCTCACTTAAGAGTAACTTGATCTTAACTTTATGAGACCTTTATAGAAACAACATTACCCTTGCATGAGTTGAAGAAATTTGGTTGTACCCTTGCATAAGCTTTAGGATTCACAGGTAAACCTTATGAAACTTGTGAATGAATCATACATGGTGTATAGAAACACTCAATTAACCTTAGTCAAGCTCAGAAGGACCTTTACATGGTGCATGGGAGCACCCCCTACCCTTATACATGGTGAGGACTACAATTACACAAGTATAGAAAACTCACTGGTTCCCTGATGTGACTAAAGATATGACCCTTATATGAGTATGTAACCTTATAAACCACTTTAAAAACATAAGTTTCCCTTACTTAAAGGCATGTTCATGCATAAGGGTAAGAATAACATCAAAAATTATTAATTTCCATTTACAAAAACCTATTAATAATAAATAAAAGGATTTATTATCACTTTTAAAACCCCAAAAATACTTCTAAAACATTATGATCACTTTAAAAATTACAAATTAATTTTCAAATAAACCTTTATCACTTTAAATGACTTCCTTAATTAGTAAAATCATTTAAAAAACTAATTTATAATTTACAAAAACATTTTATAACAATTTATAAAATTTATAAAACCACTCTAGAACTACCAGAACCCCCAGAATAATAGATGAAGGGTTCGGGAAGATCTAAACCCTTATAAATTGGATAAGTATTGGGGTATACATAATAAGATTTCACTATCAAAAAATATATCAACAAAAATTTCTTATTTATATCAATGTGCTTGTAGTGTTCAAAAAAAATTACTCACATTGATTACGGTTATTACATTTGAAAATTTATGAAGACCCAACTAAACAATGTATTATAAAAAAATATTTTTTAAACAAATTGAATTTAACCATCTCAAAATATATAGATTCCTAACCAAAAATAAGCATTGGTAAAACAAATTACCTATACATGGTCCTAAAGTCACCAAGAACCCACCATTCTAGGATAAGATGGGTTCAATCGTGGTAGATTGAGAAAAAAGAGAATTAGTGAACACAAAAATATTTTTTTGTTTATTTATGTTTACTTTTTTAAGGGGAGATTTTCATTTTCTCTATTCCTAATTATTATGAGAGGAGGATTTTATTTTGTTTAATTCTCATGCTCACTCTACTTAATCCTCTATTTCTTTTATTTTTTTCATGACCAGTTTTTAATGGTCTTATCTTTTTTATCCTTTCAAAATTGGGGTATAATTTGTTGGACCCTTGGTCATGTTTTGAAATAATCAAAAAGGGAGAGATTTTCGGGGAGTTTTTTGTTCTTAGTTTTGATGTGTTGGAAACCACTACACTATGTGCTTAAATTTTTTTAGATTATTTCTATTATATAATATATGATTTATAGTCTTATTCTCTTAAAATTTTATTTGATAATATACAGTTTTTATATTATTTATATTTTTTATTTTTTATATTTTTTAATATATGCATGAATTAATACACTCAGGGCATAGCCCAGTTGTTATACGTTATAGGGGACTCAGGGAGGTCTCATGGGTCAAGTCTCCTTGAGTACTTTGTTGGTGCTGGTAGATTTTCTTTGATATTTTTAATTTCCCTTCTTGGTCAATTGTAATATGCATGAATTAATATTTATATATGCAAAAAATAAAAATAGCAACCAAGAAATTGAAAATAAATAAAAAGGAATCTGAAAAGAATCCACTACCTTCAACTCTACCATCACAGACCTAAGCAGGGCATAGTAAGTAAAATTATGCAAGATTAATTAAAAATTAGTAATTATTGACAAAATTACCTTCTATCAAGGGTTGATTCATCCAATGAATTTGAAGCAGGGCATAGTAGGGTTCAAATTATGTGAGTGCATAAATGAAATTATGAGAAACAATCATGGTTATGGTTTTTTTTAAGAATAGAAAGGGTTTTATTTTCACCAGTAAAAAACCACTTATAAAACATGCCTTTATTAATTATAAAATGAAAATCTCCTTTTAGCATCACTAATTTTAATGCTGTTAAAGTTTGGATTTATCCACATTAAATTTAGTGCTGATATATACCTATTTATAAAAATTAAAAATTAAATTAAAAATTACAATAAATTATTAATTATCTAAACATGAATAAAAAAATTCCAATCATGGTTATGGTTTTTTTTAAGAATAAAAAGGGTTTTATTTGCACCAGTAAAAAACCACTTATAAAAAATACCTTTATTAATTCTAAAATGAAAATATTCTTTTAGCATCACTAGTTTGTAAATTTATCAGTGCTAAATTTGGTGCTCATAAAGTATGGATTTATCATCGCTAATTTTAGTGCGGCTAAAGTTTGGATTTATCCACGTTAAATTTAGTGTTGATATATACCTATTTATAAAAATTAAAAATTAAATTTAAAATTACAATAAATTATTAATTATCTAAACATGAATAATAAAAATTAAAAAATTACTTTATAATAAAAAAAAGAATATTTTTAAAAATTAATAAATTATAAAAATATTAAAAAAGAATATGTAATATTAAATAAAATAATTATTATTACTATATAAACAAAAAAAATTACAAATGAATAAATATCATTAATTTTTTTAATTACAAAAAATATTAAAAATGAATTAATAATCTTAATTATGTAAACTACATAAATATTAAAAATGAATAAATTATGTAAATTATATATATTACAAAAAATAATATAAATTAATAAATATTAAAATAAAAATGATTAAATACAAAAAATTTCATTTAAATAAAAAAATATTTATAATAAATTACTAATTAAGAATGAATAAATAATAATTGAATAAAGATTAAATAAAAAATATTCAAATAAAAATTAATAAATATTATTAATTTAAATTATAAACATAATAAAAATATTAAATATTAATAAATAAAGATGTATAAATAAATATTGAAATTAAATAAATTAAAAAAATATTAAAATAATGAATATTAAAAATGTATAAATTACAAAAATATTACATGCGAATAGTTATTAGAAATAAATAGATGGTGTTAAATGAATAAATATTAAAATGAATAAAATTTAATAATTGAAGATGAATGAAATAAAAAAATATTAAAAATTGAATTAATAATTTTAATTATATAAATTAAAGAAATATTAAAAAATTAAATAAAAAAATAAAAAATATATATTTAAAATTACATTTAAAAATACTAGAGTTTTATAATAAATTACTAATTAATAATGAATAAATAATAATTGTGTAAAGATTTAAATACAAATATATTAAAATAAAAATGAATAGTTATTAATTATATAAATTACATGCATATTAAAAGTATTAAATATTAATGTTTAAAAATGTATAAATAACTATATAAAATGAATACATTAGAAAATATTAAAAATGAATAAATCATATTAAATGAATAAATGTTAAAAATTAAAAAAATGAATAAATTACAAAGAATGTTAAACAATTAATAAATAATATTAATTATATGAGTTACAAATATATTAAAAATGACTAATTATTAAAAATTTCATTTAAATACAAATGATTCACAATAAATTACTAATTAAAAATGAATAAATAATGATTGTATAATGATTTAAATACCAAAGTATTGAAATAAAAATGAATAAATCTTCATTATATAAATTATACGTATATACACGTACATATGCATACATACACATACTATATAAATATGCATGTGTTTCATAAACATAAACATACATACTTGCATATTCATACATACATATACATCCATAAACATACATATACATATACACATACATACATACACATACACATACATACATACACATACATACATACACATACATGCACATACATACACATAAATACATACATACAGACACATACACATAAACACATACATGCATCTATCTATATATATGTATAAACATACACATACACATACACGGCACAAACATACACATGTAACACAGACATATGCATAAATTGTTTAATATAAATATGAATATAAATTTATAAATTAAAATATGAAGTATATATATGAGTGTTTAATTATAATTATATACATAATTATAAATAAGTATAAAATAGTAAACAAAAGGTTATATAATTTTTTTATGAAAATCATATCTTAGAATATACAAATATGTATATATATTTATATTTATTTATATATATTATAAATAAAAATATATAAATTTATATTCATTTATAAATTTATATTTCAAACAAGTTGGGGTTAATCACCTATATTAAGAAAATAAAAAAGTACACCTTTAAACTAGGAAAATAGGAAACCCATACATGACATGAATCCCGAAACAAATATTTCCCAAATGTCATGGTACTGAAGACCATTACCTTAATTTCTAGACTCACATGGTCTGAAGTCCTAGTGGAAAAAGTCCATAAAGTAAGTGGCCCAAAGGCCCAAATAGTAAACCCTAATATCTTAGGGTTAGATCCCCAATCGCAACCATCGGGTGGCCTCCTCCACCTTCCAGTTAACACACAAGGTTGCACCGACACCGAAAAAAACCAAGATGCCACCATCAATGGGACCTGATCCCATCATGCAGACCCCATAATGGAAAATATTTTCCACCATTTCACAGAGAACCACAATACCCAAGAAATAAACTAGGTCCTTATCCACTACCTATAAAGACACAATCCTTATTCACACCATACTTTAATTTTTAGGTAATAATTCACTTTCTTGCGTTTCGAGTATCTTTTCAAGTTTATATTTTTAAATAATTAGGTCATAACTCTTATATGAAAAACCCAAACAATAAAATTTGGACACATTTTTATTGTATCCATTTTCTCATAATACAAAACTTTAAAAAAGAAACATGTTTTCTTTTCAGGGAAAATATTTATGATTTTCAACTTGACTTCTCGTTTATTCCTAATCATCCTTAAACCTTATGAAAAACATTTTAAAATGTGGGTTGAGTATAAAAGGATAAGTAAGGGACATATAAAATAAATAAATAAAAATTTTAGTCATTTTAAAAACATGATATAATATAATAGAGTTTGCCTTTAACATAATAATATTTGAGCTCAAATAATCATTTACATACTCATGTAATCACCTTTATTACCCAAGGTTTTCCATAAAACACTTTATAATAAAACATAAAGTAAAAATAATAATATTTAGGTTTTCTTAGAAAAACATTAGAATCCATGAAAAAAAATTTTAAACACATACTTTTTTACCCAAAAAATGCATAATCCTTCCTTTAAAAAGAACATTATATTACATTTTAAAAACAAATGATTTCAATGAACATTCATTATTAAGTACAGAAAATTAATATATGTGCTTTGGAAATCATCTTCATAAAACCCTTGCAATAATCCTTTATATTGTAATAACCATATGATCAAATTCCAATAAAATTATATGAAGAACATAATCATGACTCAATGCAACGGAGCGTTATCTCGGTGCACCCATTGTGTAAGCTATATTTGGATCACCCATCATCATGAGCAATATAAATATCACATATCATAATAAATAATTTCCAAGGACCGTATCATGAATTTAAAATTTTAATATTTTACCTTTTTATCATAAATCCATTGAAAAACTCTTTTGAACCCATGTAAAAAACACTTTCGGATATCGAAAAATACTTTCCTTTTCAAAAACCCATTTTCAAAACTAAAAATATTAGATAAAAAAGTAAATAGGGTTTTTATTTGAAGCAAACATAGAATATTATAAAGAAATACAAAACTAAAATTATGGTTATTGATGAATGAAAATTCGTTGTCATCATATATTTTAAAATAGAACATTCCTTTGTCCTTTTGTAAAGAAAGTCAAAACATTTTATATAAAATACGTAAAAAAATTCCTTTTGAAAACCCTTTAAAGAAAGTAAATTGTGAAATAAATGTTCTTTATAATTAATTTATGTACATATAAATACAACCATAAAATAATTTTAAAATTATACCCATGGAAGAAAAGTATTTTTAAAATAAATCTTTAAAATATCTTAAACAATGTTTTAAAAGTAAAGTGTCCCTTTCCTTGGGTCTGAATCATCACGTACATTCTTTATATTATTTAATAATAAACTTATGTTAATTATTTAATTTATTAAGAAAATTTTTCATGTTTATTATTCCTTTTACCATGTTATAATCTATTATTTAATCAATTAAGTTTACATCACATGTTTTGATGATATTTAGCTCAGATGTCCAAAATGACTGGTAGGTTGAATTTGGTTAAATAGGTCATTATTACATAATATAAATAATAATAATGATGAAATAACTATCATTTTTATACATAAATTCTGATTTTAAAACTAACCAAGAAATATGGTTATGAAAAATGAGCTACATTAAAATTATGGAGATAGTAGGTCGTATATAAGCATGAGTAAAATTTTAATTTTTCAATTATCATGATGGAAAGAATAGAAGTATTATTTTATCATTATGGAATAATAGTTATATCATAATATAATATATTTTCTTTAAATTCACTTATATATACCATCCATGTGATGTGGTGATGAAAAATGAATCACAACGCTTCATGGGGTTGTTAATCTACATGTACGCTCGAATAATGTTATCATTTTTCAATGAATATAAAGGTAAGAGATATATGATATATTATCCATAAATAATGATAAATATTTAATTAATATCATATATATACATTAAATCCATTATTATAGCTATTATTGAGAGATATTGTTGGAAAACAAATTATATCATTTTGTGAGGCAGTAGTCTACCATGCACATGAAAGATGATTTTGTTTCCCATTTGATGGAAGTAGAGATGGATATAGGTTATTAAATTAACATAATAACATCCTAGTATATTTAAGATAATTTTTTTATTACTTCATCATGGTTTAAGAATATTTTAAGGGGTTATAATAATAATAAAAATGAAAATTCTTGGTTCAGAACTATAACTCTTCTTCAAACAACCTCTTAAGGTTTACCCAAAAAGATTTCCTAGGTTGGTTTTATGATCAAAAAAGGACTATAGGATGTGGGTAGGTATGTAAGGAATGTATTTGTTTAGGTATTTTCTGAATTAAAATTATTTATAATTGTGAAAAAAAATATGTGAGATTCCCTTTTATAAGAGAGAGAAGGGGCACTCCAGGAATTTCTTAAAGTATTGAGTTAATATAAATTAATTTTAAAATTAAAATGGATAAAAATTGATAATATTATAATATAAGATGATTATTAATATAAATAATCTCATAGAATAAAATTTTTATAAGTTTATATTATGTTTTTTCCCTTATCTTTTTTGTTCTAACCCCCCACACCCCTGAACCCTTTAACAATTACGGCGATGTTGATGTTTTTTACTCTTTAGGGGTAAAACTAGTTACTATAAAAGGAAAATTGGATCATAAAAGGACCATGGATGATATTTTTCAACCATATCACAATAACGTGGATGAATATAGTATGTTTAGTAATTTTAAATCATTTAATAAAATATTTTTTATTATAAAATATCGTTATTGTCAATATTATAAATATTCATTTACTTTGACTTTCATAAAATCAATATGGAAAAGGAATTAAAATATAAAAAATTAAACAATCCCTAATATTTTATATTTATCTAAAAAAAATTAACATAATAATTCATTCAAATTATTTTTCTTTTAATATTTTTAATTCATTTATTTTTTTCCATTTTAATTAAATAAATATTGTGTTTGTATTGGGTAAGCATTTAAGGTAATTATTTAATCACTAAAAATTAGAAATAAATTACCATGATATAAAAAAATCTCTTTAAAATAACAATTTATAACTGAAAATAGGTTTTTTTTTATCCTTATCACAAAATATTATTGATATTAAAAGCAAGAAAGTGATATTTTTGGCATCACCATTTACAAAAAATATTATAAAATTAAAAATCAAATAAATATGACACCAAGTTTCCATATTTTTAAAACATGGATGGAAATGGCTGAACACCACTCATCTAATAGGATAAAGGAAAGTTACAGTGTCATTTTTTAGTCCTTATCAAATTATGTTTAACCATAATTACCAGATTTACCCATATAGTGGTGACAGTTATGTACTATGATTACTATTTATAATGTACAAAAAAGGACCTATTTAACAAATTTGAACCTTAAAATTAAAAATATTGAATCCATTTTTCAAGATTTAATTTCTATAATTGGCATAATTTAATTTTAAATTAAACTCGTAAAACATGATGAAAAGCGGTTTTTCAAAGAAATGTATTTTTAACTATAAAAAAGTATTTATACCAGATTCAAGTATAGAACTCATTAAAAATAATATAATTGGATTACTGTTTAACAAAAATAACTCATTAAAGTTTAAAATTAATCCAAATTAGAGCATTACTTCATAAATATTTTAAAATAAAAAAAAAGTTTTCATTAAAAAATAGTATTTTTAATTATTTGTT
The DNA here is from genome assembly GCA_963277665.1 of Viscum album. Lineage (NCBI taxonomy): Eukaryota > Viridiplantae > Streptophyta > Magnoliopsida > Santalales > Viscaceae > Viscum > Viscum album. The sequence continues at coordinate 1,100,909,268 of OY728133.1, read as the reverse complement.
AAAAATCAATATTTTGAAAATATTCTCACAAATTCATCCTAAGATAATTTTAACATGATGAATTCAAAAATTAAGTTCATTTTTTCTAATTGAAACTCTCTAATTTTAAAATTTATCTTTTAAACAAAACCATATAATGCATCAAAATGTCCAAAATATTTAGAAATGAAACTTTTTCCCTTTAGATTAAAAAAATACCTAATATTTTTATAATGATTATAACTATATAAAATATAATTAGTGAACATTAATAATACATTAAAACTATTTATTATAACATTAAATGGATTCATACATTCATCCCCACCTTTTGAAATTTCATCCTCACAACGTAAACAAGTGGGGATATCTTTCTTTCATAGTATTTTCAAATTCCCAAGTTTCTTCTAAACCATATGATTTTCCACAAAACTTAAACCTAGTGAATCATCTTATTTCAAAAAAAATTGCTCTCTATGGTCAAGAATCTGTATTGGATTTTCCTCATAAGAAAGGATGTCTTCTAACTAAACTACCCCAAGGCTCAAAACCTGAGATAAATCTGGCACAAATTTTCTTAAAATCAAAACATGAAAACATTGTGTGTCTCAGATAAACTCAAAGGCAAGGGAACTTGGTAGGAAACTAATCCATATTTCTCTAGAATTTCATACGATCTAATAAACTTTGGACTTAGTATCCCTTTTTACGGAAATACATAACACTTTTCCATGGATATACTTTTATAAAAACATGATCACCTACCTCGAAAGAAAGATATTTCCTCTAGTTATAAACAAAACTTATTCATTCTCTAATATGTTCTCATATGTTGCTAAATCATCTTCACTTTCTCAACCACTTCCCCTACCAACTATGGTCCCGTCAACTTTCTTTCTCCTACTTTATCTCAAAAATATGTAGTTTGAAATATCTTTTCATATAATGCCTCAAAATGTACCATATATATATTGCATTGAAAAAAAATTTCATAAAAAAACACAACCAAATAAAGATATTGATCCCAAATTCCCTTGTAATCCATTGAATTTGAACAAATCATGTATTCCAAGGTCTGAATCATTCGCTTGGGATTTCCATCAAATTAAGGGTGAAAATTTATACTGGAGTTTAATTTGGTACCTAATTACTTCTAAAGTTCTTTACAAAATTTATATGTGAATCTAGGATCATGGTCATATACAATATAGAGAGGAACCCCATGTAACCAGATTATCTCCTTGAGATTCAATCAAGAAAGATAATTGAAAAAAAAAATATCTTGAATGATAAGGAAATGTGTAGACTTGGTTTGTTAACCAACATTAACCCAAATTTCAATATTACATCATGATGTACTTGGAAATCCTGTTATGAAATCCATGGATATATTTTCCCGATTTCAACTTTGGAACTAGAAAATGTTGAAGCATCACCTTTGGTAATTTTTGTTCTGCTTTAACCAACTGACCAGCCAAATATTTCATAGTAAATTAATCAATATCTCTTTTCATTCCATCCCACTAGTAATACACCAAAAGGTCTCTATACATTTTAGTGATTCTAGGATAAACAAAAAATAAGGAACTATGAGATTCACTCAAAAATTATTTCTTAAACTGGGAAACACAAGGCATAAATAATCTTTTTCAAACTTGATAACACCTTATTCATCAACATTAAACTCTGGTAACTTACCCTTCTTAACATATTCTACCTTTTTTAGTAAAACATGATCCTCCTTCTGATCTTGATTAATTCTTTATAACCGAGAATAATATGTATAATCCTAATAAAACAAAGTAAGTTCTTTCATGAATAATTTCTAATCCAAAATTCATCAAATAATTAACCAATTGGTCAGGTTCCAAACATAACATGGTTAATTTAGAATTATTTTTTGGACTCAAAGAATTGGATACTTTGTTTTCTTTTCCAGGATGATAATGAATCATGTAGTTATAATCCTTAAGAAGTTTCAGGCATCTTCTCTACCTCATGTTCAACTCTTTTTGAGTGAATATATACTTCAAACTTTTATGATCAGAATATATTTCACACTTGGTTTCATACCAATATTACCTTCAAATTTTTAAAGAAAAAACTATAGCAGCTAATTCCAGATCATGTGTAGGATAATTTAACTCGTGAGGTTTTAGTTTAAGTAGAGCATAATAAATTACCTGATCATTATACATGATACCATAACCAAGTTCCTTCAATGTAGCATCAATGTAGATAAAAAATTCACCATTTCTAAAGGAAAAGTATAAAATTATAGCATTAACCAATTTTATTTTATGTTTATTGAAACAATTATCACATTCTATTTCTGTATAAATTTAAATCCTTTTGAGTTAACTTAGTTTTTGGGATATACAACTGAGAATTTTTTTTAAAAACCTGCTGATAGTAACCCGCTAATCCAAGAAAACTGTGAATATTTGTGAAAATTGTAGGTCTTTTCCATTCTTTAAGAACTTTAGTATTAGCAAGGTAAACGGTTATTCTATCTTTAAAAACAATATGTCCAAGTAAATAAATCTATTAAAACAAAAAAAATCACTTAATAAATTTTCCATATAAATTATTTTAATTTAAGGTTTGAAAAAAACTTTTAGGAGTCTTTTATTTTCATCGTAAATTCGAGAATATACTAAAATATTGTTAATAAACATAACTAAAAACTTATCCAAGAACTCAAGGAAAAATCTATTCATAAGGTCTATAAATATAGATGGTGAATTAGACTACCGAAGGAGAATAACTACATACTCATAATGCCCACATATATTATGGAACATAGTCTTTAGAATATCTTCCTCTTTAACCTTCAATTGATGGTATCCTGACCAAAGATCAATCTTTAAAAAATATTCTGCTCCCTGGATTTAATCATAAAAATCATTGATATGAGGTAAATGATAATTGTTCTTAACAATTATGTTATTCAAGACTCTATAATCAATTAAAAGTTTCATTATCCATCTTTTTTTCTAAAAAATATAATAGGATCACCCCATGGTGAAGTTTTGGACAAATTAAACCTTTATCCTGTAACTCCTACAACTGCTTCTTCTCTTCAAAAACTTCTATTTGAGCCATTCTATAAAAAGGTTTTGAAAAATTCAGATTACTAGGCACTAATTCAATAGTAAATTCAACCTCATCGTCAATAATTAAACTAATAAAATCATTAGGAAATATGCCCACGTATTCCTTTCTTATTGAGACATCACTTATTTGAACAGTTTTTTTCTTTTCAATAACATGAGCTTGGTAAATTTCACTACAAACTCAAATAAATTTGTCACCTTCTTGGTAGGTTATCAAAGGTATGAAATCATTGAATATAACTTTCTTATCATTTCAATCTATCGTATAATGATAAACTAAAATCCAATCCATACCAAAAATAATATCAAACTCTACTATGGTGAATTAAATGAGATTTGCAGGAAAGAACTTCCCACTAATAACAGTATAAATATTCCTATAAATATTTTTTACTTTAACATTTCCACCCAGAGTTTTAACAAAAAGTTAAATCTTATTTTCATGATGTGATATTCTCATTTTTCTTGAAAAATTATTAGAAATGAAGGAATGAAAATATCCATAGTCAAACAAGGCATGGGAATAATTTGAATAAATAATTAACATACATGTCACTACTTTATTATATGGCCCAACATCAACTATAGTAGTATCAAATGATTTTTCCATCATTTTTATTTTGAACATGATGATTTCCACCCTCATTGGATAAATTTGGACACATATTAGAAAAACTCCCCAACTCCTTTCAATTAAATCATCTTACCATCAGCTTCTCATTATTATCTTATCATTTTCCTTATAGTACTGAGCCACATTTCCAAACTTTCCACATTATAAACACTTCCTAGAATTTATAAGAAATTCTAAATGATAATTTTTACAACACTAATTATAATAAGGAAACATGATTTTCTTACCTCCATATTTCTTTGATAGATGATTCCCCATTTATTCCCATCTTTAGCTTTTCTTATGCTTATTTTCATTGGATATATAATCATTAGTAAACTCCATTTTTATCTTCTTAGCACATTGAAAAGGTTTATCATAACTTTTAAATTCATAAGAGGTCAATTCCCTTAGATATCTTGGTTTTAATCCAGAATAAAATTGATTAATTTTAATATCAAGATCCCAAATAAAATTTGGTGTGTACCTTTCCAATCAGTTGAAGTTTTCTTCATAAGAGGGCATCAAATATTCATCCTTCTTCCCCAATTTCAAGAATTTTTTTTACAACCTAGGATGAACAGCATTAATAAAATATTTCTCAAGTAATATTCTTAAATCCATCACACTCCCACGCATTAATCTCTTATATTTCTCTAATATTCTTAACCATTGATCAAAACTGATCATCTTCACCTTTAAAATGATAAATAAAAATAGTTACCTTTTAGTGCTCCAAACAACCCATGACTTTGAATATATTTTCTAGGGATTTAATCCATCCCTCGGCTACCACTGGATTAGAAGATCCACTAATTTATAGAGGTAATTGTTTCATAAAATGATCTATTATAGACATGTTTCTCTATGGTGAGAAGGTTTTCCCTTTCTCATGGATTTCGCTACCATTTATACCTTGTTTCAACTGATCCATTATAGAAACAAACTATTATATTCCTATTTCAACTACTCTAGGTTTTTTATTTGGATGGATATCATCATCTAAATGCCTTCCTACTTTATCTTCCCAATTTTCTCTATAGAAAAACCATTCTGAACAGACATAGTTTAAATGAAATGATATGGTAATATTAAAATTTTATGATAACCATAAATTATAATCACTTAAGGGTTTTAACTTTCATTATGTTAAACTCTAAAATTATCTAAACCAGCCTATGACACTAACTATAAGTACCTGATTCTTATTCAACCCATACTTTAATTTTTAGAAAATAATTCACCTTCTTTCATTTTGATAATCTTCTCAGGCTTATAGTTTTAGATAATTAGTTCATAAGTTTTACATAACGAACCCATATAGTATAATTTTTACACTTCCTCTTCATATCTATTTTTTCAAAAATAAAAAACTTTTTAAAATTAACATGTTTTCTTTTCATGGAAAATCTTTATGATTTTCTACTTGACTTCTTTTTTATTCTTAATCATCCTTAAAATCTATGAAAAACATTTTAAAACATGGGGTGAACACAAAAATATCACTAAGGGATATATAAAAGAAAGAAATAAACTCATTAGTCATATTAAAAACTTGAGATCATGGAAGATATTTTTCCTTTAACATAATAATATTAATATCAAATAATCATTTACTTACTAATGAAATCATATTTTTTCCCATATTTTTTCAAAAAAACTATATAATAAAACATAAAGTCAAAATCATAATCATGATGGTTTCTTAGAAAATAATGAGAACTGTAACACCTCAAGATTTTACGGTATGTTTATTTTTTTATAAATTTAATCTCATTGATATCTTGAGGTACACACACACCTGATATTTTAAAATAATACTATGTCCAATAGTGTATACAACACACAACACCAAACTTAAACGAACCCCAAAATATTATTATTTAAATATGACTATTATAACCTAACTGTTGAATTGGAGGGTATAAATATTATTAAACAAATTATGAAATATATATAAAGGTCAAATAAATAAAAATTTATTTATTAATTCTTAGGAAATAAATAATCAAATTCTAGTAAATTTGTATCATATGTTTCCTCCAAAAATGATTTCTATTACCTTTTATGAGAAAATAATATAATTAATTTTAGAAAGATTTATAAAAATTATTTGAAAAAAATATCCTCATTTCTAAAATCATCATATTAAAATTATATTAGGGTAAAATTTTTATATTTTTCTTAAAATATTTATTTTACAGTGAATAGTGAAAAATACCGATTATTATTGAAAAATATATTTTTATTTAATATATCTACAAAGATTCTTTTTATTTTAAAATGGTTTAAAGGTAAAAAATTTTATATTATATTATTAATAATATAATTTAGTTCATTTTAATTAATTTCATGGTTTGATTTTGAATAAAATCATTTTTGTACTTCAAAAGGGCATTTTTCTAAAAATTATTTTTATTGCATTTTTTTAGTTTAATTTTAAATTAAATTATTCTACTTGTGTATTTTGAATTTTTGAAAACATTTATAATATTTATATTTATTAGTTCCATATTTATTAAATATTTCCCTTCTATTTTTTCATAATGAATATTAACCATAGTAATTTTTACTACCACAGTAAAGAGTAAATCTGATAATTAAGGGTAATAATAATATGATAAGGACTATAAAATAACCATAAAACTTGAAAAAATTTATTATATGACTAATTTTAATATTTAATATTTCATTTATTGGTTATATGATCATTTATTTCCATTTGGATGATATTATGACATGTATAACATTTTATTTAAAGAAAACTCAAATATATGAAATTTATGTTATTAATAACTATATCATTTTTAATATGGGTTTATCCATAGGATATTTTTTAATATAAATATTATATTTAAATATATAATATTTATCTACATCGTGGTATTTTATTTTTATTTTTATTGAATAAATAACTACCTGAAATTCTTACACAATATTGATGTAGTAATTATTCATTTAATGGAAAAATAAAATAAATGATATTAAAAATATTAAAATAAATATAATTTAAATTAATTAAGGTAATAAACAAATTTTTTATATTAATATGAAATATTATGAGTCTATGAAAAGATTTTTTTTCTGAAGATATCTTGTTATCTTGATATTCTTAAAATCAAAGTAATGAATAGTGTCAAAATTGATAATAATAATATTTTATGAATATGATAATGTATTAAAATATTTAAAAAACATAAAAATAATAAATAAAGATAAAAGGGATAATATATGGTCAAAAAACCATTCTATGTGAATTTATGTTCCATTTGGAATCATTTATCTATATAAGAGTCTTGTTATATTTTAATAATTTGAGAAATTCGAAAAGTTCCCTCCCCTCAGTTATAACAGGAAACACCTTCACTTATTTACACAACTTTGAGCCATATAGATCAACCAACCTCTAAAAATTTATATTATTAACATCTTTATAAAAGTTCTAGAGTTCCTGGTCCTTCCAAAAGACCAATCGTATATTTCTTATGAAAAGATCTAAAGGAACTCCATTGAAGAAGAGGTAATCATCTTTACCAACTCTTTCAAGTTTATTTCTTATTTTACTTCCTCTTCATGTGTATTTTACATAATAAATTAATAAAAATAGTATCATATATAAATTAATATGTTATTATGATTATTATACAAAAATATTCTACATTTTACCCATCCTATGAAAAATGAACGCATTGCATGTGCGTGTGTACGGCTTACCGTCTCCACATAACAGTGTAATTCATTTTTCATCACAAATCTACATGGAAGGTTCTAATTATGTAAATAATTGATATATATAAATGATAATTATGAAAAAAATTTATTCTGTAAAATTAATATAACATCCACTTCTTTTCCCTATTAACCATTTTGTAATGATATTGTCGCTCGTACGTACGTACGGTTTACTATCTCCATTAAGTGATGCAATTCATTTTCTATGTACACATTTAAAATATGATTCTAAAAATTTATCTAATTAATAAATATTATATTTATAATATTAATATAATTATGAATATTATTAAATTATGATAACATTTTAAGGATCGGAACTAACAAATCAAAACATACATGAAAAACAAAGCAGTTACCACCCGAAATAGTGATTTTAACAATGAATTGTTAATAAATGGGTGATAAAATATTATAAGTAAATAATATGTGGTATGATATATATGATTATAGTTATTTAATATATTTACAATAAATCTATTTTTATTATACATGAGGTTCAAACACAAACAAAGGAAATTGAACCATAGGTAAGGGTCTTTGTCTCAATTTTCTTTATGCACCTGTATTATTTTATGAGGTTTATATAACACTATTTTAAAATATTATATCTTTAATTTATTTATTCTTATGATATTTAATTTTTTTAAGATTTTATTCATTCACGGGTAAAATGGTTCAATAGATTACAAATTGGTAAGGGTTTCTCATCTCACTTTTACTTCTGTGATACATATATCATATTAAACAATTATTTCTTTTATGTGGTGTATATAATTCCCCTTTGATATATTATATCATGAATATATTTTTATTCATGTTATTTAAAGTTTCATTTTAAGTTATTTATTTTTTTGGGATTATGGTTTAAAAGATACTCAAGTGGTAAGGGTTTATTTCATAATCTCATCATTATTCAAGATTGTTTATTTTTAAGTTTCAACTAATAAATGTTTCTATTTGATTTAAATTTTTTATAAAAATGTTTTCAAAAATGTTTTAATGTTTTCCAATTATTTTTTAAAGTCATTTTTACCCTTTTTTTAATTTTTACAAAAAAAATAAAAGGAATTTTCTTATCGTTTTCCGAACAAGGTACTTCTTACAGAAGTATGGAAGGTTTTTTTATTTATATGACATGAAATAATTTCCTACCATTATGAGGCCTAAATGATTTGAATCTACCCTTATATGTATACAAGGTTATTTTCAAAGAAAATTATTTCTTTATTACATGCATATTTTTTTTTAAAAAAATATTTTCAAAGTAAAAAAGGGTATTTCCACAAGAAACATTACAGTAATCACTTTAAATTATTTTCATCTGTGTAAAAATATATTTTTTAATATTATATTTAGGGTTTAATATAATGATACAATTCATTATATTTATTTTTATGGTTTATGATCAGTTTTAATGGGGAAATTATTGATATTTATTATGACTAGATCTTTTAATATGGATAGTTATTGATTTTGTTAAGGCATGTTGATTCGGTTGTATTATTTATCTAGATGAGGAATGCATTGGACTTAGAAAGTGATGCTATTATATGTTGGAATGAAATTGATGGTATTATATGTTGGCACAAAATCGTTAGTTTTAGATGTTGGAATGAAGTTGATGGTATTAGATGTCCACACAAATTCAATGGTATTAGATATCGGTACAAAGTTGATGTTATTAGATGTTTTGGAATAAATTCACAGGTATTAGATTTTGGCATGAAGTAAATTGTATTATATGTCAGCATAAAGATGACAGTATTATACATCTTGGCATGAAGCCTCGATGGTATGTTTCAGATGTCTGTAATTATGCATTCCATCATTACGGATTCAGTTATTGATGCTTTATGTGATTATTCGATTACTTAGAATATTTATGGTTAAGTTTCATGATCAAGTGATTATTTATATGTAATTATTTGATCATCATTTATTCGTTTAAAATTATTCTCAAGTTAATGATTAAATGGAATGTGTTTTAGTTATTTACCTTTCCCATGGTAATCCATTAATTGTATTATGATTGTTATTCAATGATATTCTAGAGGAAATAATGTTGTTATCGAAAAAAATGATGTTGTAATTTTTTTTTTCAAATATAATATGTGAATCATGTATGTATCTAGTTTAGCAAGACTACTAAAATATTCAGTCCTTTGAGATAAGATTCTTTATATCTTATGCCAGTGTAACAAAGTAACCCACAGTTCTAGGATACTATATTTGGGGTTGTTACAAGAACTCATGAAAAGAGATGTCTTAAAAACATACTTTTTAATCCAAAAAGGGCATAATCCTTCCTTCAAAAAGAAAATTAGCTTTCCATCTGAAATCAAACAATTTCCATGAAAATAATTATAAAGCATTTAAAATTCATTTAGGTTAATTTGGAAATCAGGTTCACATAACACTAAAAATAACCCTTACAACTTGAATAAACATATGGTCTAATTCCGACATAATTATCTAGAGAATATAATCATTACCCAATTCATTGAAGAGATATATGGGTGCACCCATCGTATAAGCTATATCAAACTCAACCATCATCATGATCTATATAGAACTCACCTATCATCGTAAAAAATTTAAAAAAAAACAAATCATGAAAACAAAAATTAATCTTATAGATTTTCCTCATAAAGCCCTTGAAAAACTCTTTTGAATTCATATGTGGAACACATTTGAATATCAAAATTCCCTTTACTTTTAAACCCTTGTTTTTAAAAAACATCCTAGAAAAAAAGGGAAATAGGTTTTATATTTGAATAAAACATGGAATATCATATAGGAATAAAAACATAAAATAATTCATATAGTTTTGGGGAAAGTTGTTATCACCGTATATGTTAAAATAGATCATTTATTTTACCTTTTATAAAGAAATTAAAAACGTTCTATATAAAATATGTAAAAATATTCCTTCTGAAAACCTTTAAAAGAAAGTAAAAATATAAATAAATTTCCTTTATAATTCATTTATGTTCATATAAATACATCTATAAAACAATTTTAAAAATATGGGCATGGAATAAAAATATTTGCAAAATAAGTCTTTAAAATATTTAAAATGAGGTTTCTAAAGTAAATTGACTCTTACATTGAGCCTGAATCATCATGTACATTATTTTTATACATGAATAATAAAATTAAATTAATTATTTACTTTATTAAGAACCTTTTTATTGTTTATTATTCCTTTTAACATGTTATAATTAACTACTTTATCAATTAAGTTTATGTTGGATGTTTTGACGATATTCATCTCGTATGTCCAAAAATGACTTTGGTAGGTTGAATGTGGTCAAAGAGGTCATTATTCCATAATTTAAAAAATAATTATAATGAAATAATTATCATTTTTATACATAAATTATACTTTTAAAACCAACTTTGAATGATAGTTTTGAAAAATAAACTATGTTACAATCATGGAGATGGTAGGTCGTACATACGCATGAGTAAGGTTTCTATTTTTAAATGATCATTATAGAAATAATATAAGTATTATTTTACCTTTAAATAATTATAATTATATCATAAATACTATATTTTTTATTTAAATACACTTATATATATCATTTTTGTGATGCATTGATGAAAAATGAATCACATTGCTTCGTGGAGATGGTAATCAACATGTATTCACGAACAATGTTATCATTTCTTAATGAATGGAAAGGTAATAAAATCAATAAAATATTATACTTAAATAATTATAAATATTCCATGAATATAATATATATATATATATATATATTAATTTCATCATTATATCCATCCATAATAGTTTGTGATGGAAAATTTATTACATCGGTTCAGGAGGCGGTAGTCCGCCATACACACAAATGATAGTTTAGTTTCCCATTTGATGAAAGGTTATATGGATATAGGTTATGATATAAACATAATAAAATCTAATTATTTGGAAGAAAATATTGTTATTATTTCATCATGGGTGAAGAATATTTTAAGGAGGTAGAAGAATAAATAAAACGAAAATTATTGATTAGGAACAATAACTCTTCTTCGAACAACCTCTTAAGGTTTACACCAAAAGATTTCCTAGGTTGATTTTTTGATCAAAAAAATGCCTCTAGTAAATGGGTTGGTATTTAAGAATCATATTTGGGTAGGTATTTTATGAACCAAATTGTTTTTTAAGTGTGAAGAAAAGAGGATTTTGGTGCCCTTTTTGAGATATTGGAGGGAACCCTTGGAATTTCTTCAAATATTAAATTAATATAAATTAATTTACAAATTAAAATGGATAAAAATTGATGAGATTCAAATATAAGAATTTTATTAGTTAAAATATAGTTATATCAATGTTTTTTATCTTTAGAGGTTAAAATAGTTATTATAAAAGGATAATTTATTTGATTTGGTGTCTTATGAACAACTTAATGTACTTTTATTACATGAATATTCGATGTATTGAATATTAATTAAACATATTATTACATATTTTCCATTATTCTATATGGAATTAATGTAATAATTTCTTAGAGTATTTGTCGTAATGATAAGGTCATAGTTATTTCCCACTATGATGAGAATCTTGAAGTATTATGGTAATATTATTAATATAGTTCTATGGTTGGATAACATACTATGATGGGACACATATTATTTAGACCGTCATGTGCGAGTACTCATAAGATGATGAATATTATTCTCATAAACTTCACACTTTGTAATCTCTAAGATGGGATATTGTGATAACAAACCCTCCAATAGGAATTCTTCATGTTTGGTTTCATAAGATATTTCTATCTACAGTGTGTGTAATGATCCTTAGAATTTAATAATATCATTGATGCATGTCATGATTCATGAATAAATATTTACTGATGAAAACCATCATACCATATGTTGGCTGGAAGTAGGGTATGTTGGGTGTGTCATGATTAACATGTCCTTAATGGATAAGCTGAGGAAAAAATTATCCCTTTTATATTTATAAGAGTTTATATCTCGTCCCTTTGATTGGAATATAACTATCATCTTTCCATAGCTATGGTGTAACAATGCCTTTATTTCAGATAGTCAAAGAAAGAGATATTGAGTAAATAGGTTGAAGACACTGTCGTGCAACCTGATTGATGAGATATTGTGAAAAATAGATTATATTACATAGTGATTGTTCGTTTTTGTTTGTCAAAATTGCAATATTAAGCTCTTTTTCTTGGGTTCCTTGACCTTTTGCAAGATAGTAATCTTGGGCTTTTGAAAAGTCTTCCTAATTCCAATGAGAAATAATCCTTGAGGATCACACACTAAGTGTTTATGTTGATATTGATTAAATTATATTTGAGTTTAATTAATGTAATAAATTTTTTTCTCAAGTAAAATGAATAATTTTATTCAAGTTATATTGATTGCATAAATTAAATAAATATTTATTCGTTGGCATGTGAATAAAAAAATATTTATTTATTTTATTGAATATTTAACTAATTTTTATTCATCGATATGTGAATGGAATATTTATTTATGAATAAAATTTTATTTGGGTGTCCAATAAATTCAAGAGGATTTTTAATAGACCAAGACAGTGTCTGATGAAAAATATTAACTAAAAATCTAGTTAAATAATATATGTTATTGTGAAATATGGCGCACGCTAAAAAATAATATTATTATTATTATTATGTTTCATTGGGTTTATTAAAGGTAATAAATGTTATTTAAAGGTTGGAATGTAATTAAATAATATTTTAACCTAAATCCTAACTCTATAAATAGATGGTTACATCTATTGTGTAGGGAATCCAAATTTGAGAATAGAGAATTGTTTCATATAATGAATTCTCTCTCAACTCCTCCTTCTCTCTCCCTCTAAAGAATGAGAATCACAAGATAGATTTATTAAAGACTAAATAAAAATCAATCAAGAACGAATAACGCAAGATATTCAACTCTCCACACTATCACCCAGAGATCAAGTGGTGTTGCTCAGAGATCATAGGAGCACGTGTGGATTACCTCTAGAGGAATTCTATCCTTGGATCCTCATAGCAAAATGAAGGTAATCTAAAAGGGTGTTTTAAATGATCAACATTCACCAACGAAGAAATTTCATAATCCTAGGTATTTATTAATTCAAATATTAAATAAGTTAATTAAAAATTTGACATGAAAGATCCTCACTCTTGGTTTTAGGAAAATATTATTAAAAGAAATTTTAAAATATCATCCACCACCATATGCTTCCACTATGCCCGAAACCAACACAATTTTCCCATAAAGGGACTTGGTAGATATTTTAAACCATCTCCCAATCATTTTTATGATGTTATAATTTTTAGGAATTTTAAATAATTTAACATAATATTATTTATTCTAAAATATCATTAATGTCAATTTTTGAACAATTAATTTACTTTAACTTTAATAACATTAAGATAGAAAAGGAATTCGAATATAATCAATTCAAACTTCCCTAAAATGTTATATTTATCTACAACATTTATATAACACAATAATTTAATCAAATTATATTACTTTTAATATTTTTAATTTGTTTATTTTATTATCATTATAATTAAATAAATATTGTATCGGTATTGCGTAAGAATTTAAGGTAATTATTTCATCACTAAAATTTAGAAATAAATTACCATGATAAAAACAAATAATTTATATTTAAAATAATATTTTATAACTAAACATAATTTTTTTATCACTATCACAAAATATTATAAATATTAAAAGCAATAAAGTGGCATGTTTTTCTTTATATTTAACTTAAATATTATAAAGTTGAAAATCAAATAAATATGGGACCAAGTTGCCATATTTTTAAAACTTGGATGAAAATGAAATAACATCACTCATAAAATAGGATAAAATCAACTTATAAGGTCATTTTATAGTCCTTGTAAAATTATTTTTAACCATAATTACTCTCTTTACCATTACTATATGAAAATTATTGACTAGGATTACTATTCATAATGACCAAAAATAAAAGGGACCTATTTACCAAATTTAGACTGCCTAATTCTAAATATGGAATCAATTTTTCAAGATTCAATTTATAGAAGTGTCATAATTAAATTGAAAATTAAACCCACAAAATGCGATAAGAAACGGTTTTTTAGAGAGATGTATTTTAAGTTTAAAAATGTTTTTATTCCAAATTTGAGTATAAAACTCATTAAAAATACTATAATTGTATTATTTTTAATAAAAATTAAATCATCACATTTCAAAACTAATCCAAATTAGAATATGACTTTGTAAATACTTTAAAAGGAAATAAGGGTTTCAATAAAAATCAGTATTCTTCATTATTCATTGAAAAATCAATATTTTCATTAAATTATCAAAATACTTTACTAAGATAATTTTAAAATTTTGAATTAAAAAATGAAGTTGATTTTTTAAAATTAAAATTCCATAATTTGTAAATTTATCTTTTAAATAAAACCATATAATGCATGAAAAATCCATTTTTTTAGAAATAAATATTTTTCCTTTTGACTGAAAAATTAACTAATATTCTTATAATGATTATAAATCTATAAAATATAATTAATGAATTTTAATAAGACATAAAAAATGGATTATTATAACATTACATGGGTTTTTAAACTATCTTCAGTCGCTGAAGCATCGGCCTTTCTCGTCGCCAGTCCCCACCATCAAGTGTGGGTCCTCATTCATAGAGATCCATTGGAACTTGATGAAGTGGCTGGCCATTGATTTATCCACCCCCTTCATTGAGTTGGGGCCCTCATAAATTTCCACCATCCACCCAAGCATCCATCATTTTTTGGCACTAGCCCCGCCATCAAGTAGGGGTCATCATTCGTGGAGATCCATCGTCGGTCGTTAAAGCGGATAGCCTAGAGGCACCGAACCTAAATAGGGATAGACTATATAATTTTTTAAATAAAATTTTAATATATTATATTTATATATTTTTTTATTTTTTTCAAATATATTATTCAACATTTTTATTGATTAATATAAATTTGATAATTTCTTATATATAAAATTATGAAAATAAGACTGATAATAAATTTTTTATTATAATATAATTATATAAATAATATTTATATAAATATATGTTATTATTGTTATATAAATTATATATATATATATATTGGAGATAGTCTCACATGGGTTAGAGTCCTGGGGAGAATTTTTTTTTGTTGTCATGTTCTGTGGTGGTGAATGTAATATATAATATTTTATATTTTATAATATATATAAATATATTGTATTTATATACATATATAATCTAATTATTATATAAATAATATTTAAAAATAAATAAATATGTATATATAAATTAAATTATTCATGGTGCCCTTTATCAGTGTATTTTTAGTGTTATTAAAGGGGATCCTTTTATCAACTCTATCTGAAGCACTAAGAAATGGTAATATCTATTAGTGCTAAAAAATTACTTATAAAGGGTAATATTTACCAATGCTAAAAAATCACTTATATTTGGTGGTGTTTTATCAACACATTTTTTAGTATTGATAAAGGTTCTCTTTATCAGTTCTTTCAGTTAGCACTGATAAAATGCCCCCCTTTATCAATATTTTTTAACACACATAAAGGGAAGTGCTGAATAAAAACAAATAAAAGTAGTGAAAACTTATAGGTAGTCAAAAATATTTATTTTTTAAACAATAAAAAATCATCGCAAAGACATCATGTTCATGAGAATCAATTAAAAAATTCTTTGGTGTTGGAACTACTTTTTAAATATTTTTAAATTTTTTATTATTGTAAAGATTGAAACTAATACAAATTATTTATACTCATAAATGGTTAATAAGTATATAATTAAATTATATTGGTAAGTACCCAACATTTTATGTTTATCCTTGATTGTGATGATGAGGCTCTCCTAGAGTATTTCATTTTGATTGTTTAATGGATAATTTGTTTTCTTTCATCACATGTATGGTTTTTCTATATAAAGGGACCCCTTTTCTTTCTTTATTGATATATAAAGGTTTTTTTCTCAATAATAAATTAGGGAATTAATAAAAGTAGGAACTATTATCTGGTTCAACCTGAGAATAGGAATTTTTTCATTAAAATTTCATTATGGATAAAATTATTCAATAAAATAAAAATGCAATGAAAAATGAATATGCCCATATCAAACTTCATCGTCATACTCTTTAATTAGGGGATAAAAATGATGTGATAATGGGTTTCTAGATCTCTTCACAAAAGATAAAAGGTATTCCTTAAAACCAACTTAAAGACACAAAATATTATCAATAAAGATCCTGAATGAAGAAAGATTCTCATATTATGATAAAAGATCATTAATAAAAACATGACAAACTAACTCCAAAAGAATCAATATTAGACCCAAATTTCATCCCTTTAATAATAGCCTTATACTCCACAATTAATGAACACAAATTATCTTGAACAGTTTTATGAACCGAATACAAAACCAATCAACTAATTTCCTATAAAATATGCCAAACCCAATTTAAAAACCCCCAAAATTTCAATATTAATATTAAAATTAATTTTCCTAAACCCCAGTGAGCACTAAATATTATTTAAATTGATATTAATATACTGAAACACATTTTTCTTCTCTTACGAAAAATTTCAATAATTTTAAACGTTATTTTGACCAAAACCTCATACAGAGATTGTTTTTGTATGAAACAAATATCATTTCATCTCATCCAAGAAAACCAAGCAAAAAATATGCATCTTGTATGACCTTAAAATCATATGAAACCTCAACTAGCTATCTGTATATATATAGTTGTTATAACTATTTTATATAAACTAAAATTTATGATCATAATATTCATGTACACATGAACATGATGCATAAAATATTTATATATATAATATATGATATTATATATATAGTGTATATTTAATACATGCATATGATGCATTTATATTATCATGAATATGATATATTTATATTATCATGCATATGTTTCATGAGAAATATAATATGTATGTATATATATTAAATATGCATGATATTAATATAAAATTGCATGCGATGTGACATATGTCCTTAATAGATTCATCAGTTTATAACCAAATATTTGGTTTATTTAAATCTTTTCATTTATTCATTGAAATTAGTTAAATTAATTACACTCAATGAGTTGTGATTCATGTGATGAGTTACATTTTCCAGGATCGTCATGTTTCTCCTATATAAAGAGAAGATTTTTCTTTTGTTGGGTGTGGATGGTTTATGTTCGTTCAATGAATTAATGATCATCAGTTTCATGCAAATATTTTAGAAATATACTTCTTCCTAAACACCACTATCCTCTCCTAAAAATGAGTTAGTACTCATTTTATCATGACCTGGCCTCCTGGGGACATGAAATTAGTCATCTAACCCCATGGGACTCCTGTAATACCTGGGTTGTATTCCTATAGCATGATAGTTTATTACCCACTAAGGTCACTTATCAGACTAATGACTATCCCCCTAGTCCAACACATGTTCTTATAGCATTCTTTTTCCTCACTCACACACACCCTATTAAACTTCCCAAGAGGTTACCTATCCTAGCATTACTCCTAACCAAGCATGCTTAAATATTGAGTTATAATCAGGTAAGCTCCCGAAAATAAAGTTGCAAATTTTTTACATGAGTAGTAACATTTAGTATTTTTAAGACTAACTTTTATAGGGGTGTTACACTCTCTACTACTTTAAATCACAACATCCCCATTACGAACCACACACCTCAAACCCAAGTAATTCTACTACACTTTTGGATGGGTATTGGCTCAGATACCACTTTTCATGACCTGACCTCATATGGGTATGAAACTAGTCATCCTATCCCATGTGTCTCTCATAATACCATGGTTTTCTTTCCAACACACCATAATTTAACTTATCATACTAATGATTATCCCTATAGGATGAAACATGTTCTTTTAGTGTGATTTTCCCTCATTAACACACACCTTGAAAAAATTCCCAACAGGATACCCATCCTGAAACTACTCTCGACTAATCACACATAATAGATGAGTTATAATCAGGTAGGTACCTAAAAATAAAGGTTCACTTTATTGAATTGGTTAGTGACATTTAGTCTTTTTAAGTATGGATTTTCTAGGGGTGTTACACCTTTGGTAGTTTTAGTATCCTCATGAAGTGTTCATGGATCCAACTTCTGGTGTATCTCCTCGAGGGAATGGTTTTTTTTTTACTTCTCCTTGTTATCTTACTGAAACACACTCCATCAATATTGAAGGAGGAATATGGATGCTACTGCAACATTAGAAATATAGTTACTTTTTTCGTATCTGTTTTTTGGATTATTTATATGTTTAAATATTGAAGATAGAATCACCTATTTTTTTTGTTTGTTTTCCACTTAAAATAATCATTATATTTTTAGAATAAAATCATTAGTGGTATTCGGGCCAGGTTTATTTAAGAATACAATGTGTTTTGATCACTGGTTTCTGAGAAAATCATAACTGGAAATGAGGAATGACATATCGTAAAACTATTATAAGTTACAAACCTTTATGTGAGATACATAAAGGTAAATATGATTTACCCTTACATAGAGAGGATATGTAAGGGTTAAACCCTTATGTATAATTATTATATAAAGGTAAACTATATGTTACCTTTTCAAATATGGGATGCATAAAGGTAATACCATTTCATAGAAGTTTTGTGTGAAGGTAACCCCATAATTACCTTTGCACAAACATGATGCATAAAGGTATTCACTATACTTACCTTATGAAAAATATTGTACATAAAGGTAATACCCTCATATAGAGTATCTATGTAAAGGTAAATGCAGGTTACCCTTATATTGATTATATATGTACGGGTAAAGTCAAGTTACCCTTACGCATAATATGGATTATGCATAAGGGTAAACAATTTGTTTTTAAAAAAATGAAATTTTAAATTATTTTAATGGTTTGTAAAATGTTTTTAAATCATGATAAAATGTATTTTAGATTATTTAATTTATAAGGAATTAATTAATTAATTATAAAATATTTATAGTTAATTAAAAAAATTTATGAAACATTTTATTCCCAAATATTAAAAGTTAATATTTAAAATACCGTTTACCTTATTATATATAATTATTTATGATCTAAAAATAAAAGGTTTCTTTATAAATCAAAAAGGGTATTTTATAAAGAGTTTATAAATTATAAAATATATGATATTTATATTATATAAAATGATTATATAATATAAATTAAATTATAAAATGTTTATGATTCATGAAATATTATAGAAAAAACATATAATATGAAATATGAAAGATTTTATATTTATATGAATATAAAAATGTTCATATCCTTACTAATTTATAAAATGTTTATAATAATAAATTATTTAGGAAATTTTCATGAATGTTTATCTCATATTTTGGAATATAAATAAAATTTTTATTTATTTGTTAAATTCCCTTGATATTAATGTTTAGTAAATTATTTAATAAATTTGAAAATTATGTATGCCTTATGTTTAACTATTAAAGTACTTCTAGGAGTTAGATCTATGCATTACATGTTAAGTAGGATTCCATAAAACTTAGTTTTCATTTACCTCAACATTGGTTCACCTTTTAAGTTATGAGATTGAGAATATTTGTTGAATATAATTTCTACATATTAGGTAATAGAGATATCAAGAATTGAATTATCACTTAATTAAAGTATCCCCTTATATATAGACTTAGGGTTGGACCACCTATTGGTCTAGAGGATATTACTTGTTTATAAAGAAGAATGTGGTTGTCTATATGTCACTCTGATCTTAATCATGTGAATATTTTCAATATCATATAACTATATGCCTTTATATGAAAACATTCATGTACCTTATACATATGCTAAATTCAGATATGTATGAATATGTTTAGATTCTATTTTTGGTTAAGTAGAACAAACTTTTGGGTTGTGTAAAGAGTTACACATTAATGTGGTTTGAACACATTTATTTTTTGCGACTTTTAAATAAAATACCTTAAATACTAAGTGTGAAATTCCATCCAAAGTGGAAATTTCCAATACCATGATCATCCAAATGGATAGTTTCGTGATTAACTGGGTACCCTTGTATTATCTTTTCTAAGTCGAGCAAGTAATAAGTGACTTTGGATTGTCTTGTCAAGTAGTTTCATGGTTAACTGGGTTCCATTGGATTATTCAATTTTAACTTGTTTTTTGAATTTTCTTTGGGTTACACTAGCTGGTAAATCCAAACAGTTAGGATACCGTATGAATAGATTTAAGAATTATCCATATGATGGATATGAATAAATATTTTTCCACTAAACTATCCAATAATAACTATAGTTCTGATTGGTATGATTCCATACATAAATAACTAAGTTGCGAGATGAATGCTATATTAGACTCATTTCTTAGTGAAATATGGATCTTGGATCACTAAATGGATATGATGTTCAAGGTAATAATTTTAGTGGGAATAAATTCATTTAATTTCCCCAATGAAAAGATATAATACATGATAATCACCCATTCATGTGTCTTTATTATATATTATAGCATACTTAATCACAATCAACTTGAAATCACTAATAGACATGACCTATAAAAAAATTAATGATCAGTATTTAAGGTTGAGAAGTTTTCTCAATGGGAAACATTTTGGTCATCTAAATGTGAATATTATAGAGATTAATTACATTAGATCTAACTCGTGGGTATTTGATACCAGGTGTGCATCACACATTTGTGCTAAAAAACATAGACTTATAGATAAGAGGGAATTATTGAAGAGTGAAGTAGATATTCATGTTTTGTAATGGAAAAATTTTATTTCATTGGAATTTGGTGATTATGATCTATGTATACCCAAGATTTTGGTCCTATAATTGATACTTTTTTATTATTTTATGACCATAAATAGGAATTTAATTTTTTAATCTTATTTGGACAAGATGGGGTTTTCATTCATTATTAAGGATAAGAGTTGTTCTATATATAAGAATGAAATGTTTTATGGAATTAGGAATATAATGAATGTCTTATACATTATAGATATGTATAATATTGTTTATAACATTCATAATAAAAAGGTTAGGATTGATTATAATCCCACTTACCTTTGGAATTATTTCCTTATATATATAAACAAGAAATGTATTCACAGACTTCATAGAGATGGATTGTTGAAATCATTTGATTATGAATCTTTTGATACATGTGAATCATTTTTATTGGGAAAAATGAAAAATAAACCCTTTTTTTAGAAAAAGTGAAATGTATAGTGTAATATTGGATATTATACATAATAATGTATGTAGACCAATGAGTACTCAAGAAAGTGGTGGTTTTAGGTAATTTTTTACTTTTACTAATGAATTTAGTCTATATAGTTATGTGTTTTTTATAAAAAACTAGTATAATTTTTTTTAAAGTTAAAATAGTTTCATAAATAAGTATATGATCAATTGGGAAAGAGTATTAAGATTCCCTAATCAAATCAGGGTGGTGAATACTTGATCCAGGAATTCACTGATCATCTGAGGAATTGTGTAATTATTCCACAACTCCCTTCTCCTAGAACACTATAATAGAATAGTTTGTATAAAAGTGGGAATCATACCCTATTGAACATGGTCCTATAAATGATGAGTTAGTGTGACCTTTATATTGCATGTTGGGGTTATTCTCTATAAACTTTTTCATTCTTACTAAACTACATTCTATATAAAGCAGTAATAAATACACCATATGATATATGGTATGGGAAGTATCTTAGTTTATATTTCATGAATATTTGGGGTTGATAATTACTTTTACAGTGATTAGATTCTGATAAACTTAAACCTAATTTTGGTAAATTCTTATTTGTTGGTTATCCCAAAAGAAACTAAGGTATATTATTTCTATAACCCAACTAAACACAAAGTGTTTATGACCTGAACTGGAATTTTCCTTAAAGGAATTCATCAATCAAGTATTCCATGAGATTAAATTTGAACTTAGAGAAGTTAAAAAACAAAAAATATAAAGTGTTCCTAAGATATAAGTTGAGTCATTTCTATAAATATTTGTCGAATAATAACCGACTCATGTTACATAAGAAGCTCAAAGGTCTAGTAAGATTCATTATAAACCCAAGATATGTGTATTTCCCATAGATAATAATAACGATGTAACATTCATAAAAATGAATTTGATTCCTATTAATAGTATATTGAGAATTATGATTCTATGAAATGGTTAAAATCCTTGGAATTAGAGATGGAATCCATGTACAATAACTAAGTTTGGAACTTGGTGGATGCTTCTGATAGCGTAAGATACATAGGGTGTAAGTAGGATTTCTATAAGAAAACTCACATGGATGGTAGAGTGTCTACCTATAAATAATTCATGGTGGTAAATGGTTGGAAATAAATTCATGGTATTTCCTATTAATAGACCTTTTCACTTGTTGTGATGATAGAGTCTATTCATATTTTTCTTGCCATAACATCTCATTTTGAATATGAGATACATCATATGGATGTCAAAACCACTTTAATTAATGGGAATTTATTCAATGATGTATATATAATACATCCTGAAGGTTTTGAATCTCATAATGAGACTACTAAGGTATGAAATTTACAATGGTCCACTTGTTGATCTAAGCAAGCTTCTCAAAGTTGGAAAATCCAATTTGATGATGCAATCAAAGAGTTTGGTTTCATAAATAATGTGGATCATTCTTGTGTATAAAAGCATGTTATTTGGAGTGTTTTGTTATTTAAGATATTATATATAGATTACATACTAATTATTAGAAATGATTTCCAGATACTTCATTTTGTAAAGGTGTGGCTAGGTAGATTTTTCTCAATGAAATACACTAGTTAAGTAGCCTACATATTGGGTGTGAAGATCTATATAAATAGATCTAAAAGGTGCTTGTAATGAGTTAGAACACATATATTGGTAAAATAATAAAGTTTTTTAGTGTGGAAAACTCCAAGAATGGGTCTTTACTGTTGTTTTGTGGAATGAATCTTAGGAATATTCAAGACCATTCCAAATAACTAGAAAGGATGGATAAGATTCATTATGCATTTTTCATAGAATCTATCATGTTTTCCATGTTTTTAATTCACCCAATTTATTTTATGGTTTGAGAATAGATAGTAGATATTGATAATTCCTAGTGAGAGTCACTGGATTTTTGGAAATAACATTATTTAAATACTTGATAAGGACTAAGTATATATTCTTAGTCTTTGGATTAAAGGATAAAATTTTTGTAAAGGGTTACACAGATGCTAGTTTTTAATCCAAAAATGATGATATGAGATCTGAATATGGATTCATGTTTTGTCTAAATGGTGGATATATTAGTTATAAGAGTTCTATGTAAGAAACCATAAAATACTTTACAATATAGGAAGAGTACATCTCTATATCTAATGTTGTGAAGGAAGATGCTTGGATCAATAAGTTCATTAGTAAATTTTGAGTGGTTCCTAGCATCAATGGAGTAATTGATCTATATTATGATAATAATAGGGTTGTTTATAAGGATAATTAAACCCAAAATCACCAAATCACTAAACATGTATTTTTTAAATACAATCTCATATGGGACATTGTTGAGAGGGGTGATGTAAAGATCAATTGGGTGGCTATAGAGTAGAATGTAGCAGACCCATTGATGAAACCATTACCATAGAAACAACATGAGGATTATGTATAATCTCTAGGTTTAAGTCGAGTGAGATATTGGTTAAATGGTTTTAAAATGTATCATGTTATTATAATAAAGGAAAACTCTAATTATCATTCATTATTCTGTGTCGTGGTTTATTTTACATGAACAATCAAATGATAATATACCCTCAAAGTATGGATTTGAGTTTCCCTTAATTGATGATCATCATATAGTATTATGGTTTTTAATGATATGTTAAGGTTATATTTAATAAAATATTTTTCTCATTCCAAATAGATATATATGAGTTATGAATAATGGATTCACAAGATAATAAGTATAGACTTATTACTTGGACAGAACCCCCCACCCCCCAAAATTATATCTCATGTAATTTCATACAGTCATTGATATACTTAGGGGTGTATGCTTATTATAAATCCTTATTATTTAAGGTTAGAGAGATACCTGGCATGAGAAACTTTATACATTGATACCATACTTTTTTAAGTTTGAAAATAACTTTTCTAATACATGGGTGATTGGGTATGTTGTTGATCATATCGTCGGTTGGAGCGCAACCAAGATGTGATTTTTTCACTTGAATGACAAGTAAATATATTTGTTCCTTTATTGAATTAAATTGAGGAAATACATGTTCATACTTATTTGAGTCACATATTATCTGTTTAGCCACTTTAATGAGGGGCATGAGATGTACTCATCTATGAGATGGATGACATGTTTTGTATTCATCGACTTGGTCAGTATTTTTTGAAGAATCGAGAAAATATGAGTTGGATATATTAAATTGACATGTTCCATGCCTAGTGGTCACTCACTGTCATGGAAAAATGACTATATAGATATACATACAATTTATATAGTTCATATTATGGTAGACATGTTTATAGAGATATATGGGTATGTTTGATGAATATCACACCAGACCCATTAGTAACTTGAGTAGAAATGATGCTTTACTAGAGTCATCTCTTTACTTATATATATGAAATATGTGTTTCATATGTGTTTTCAATGCTTCTGAGGTCCATAGGGTCACACTAGTAGTCCCTTGGATAGGGATTGAATTTTTAACATTTTTTTTGAATGAAGATAGTTTGATAAAAAATGTATCCAAGAGAGTTTTGATGAATTCATAAAGAGTTGTGGAGTTTTTCATAAAGACCTTATGGGATTTTAGTGCAAGTGGGGGTTGTTAGATGTGCACTAAAATGTACATACATAAGATGCATGTACACATGCATATGATTCATGAAAAATTTATATATATATATATATGATATATGATATATGATATTATATATATATTTTACATTTAATACATGCATATAATGCATGTATATCCTCATACATATAATGTAATTATAACATATAATATATAATATGTGTTTGTGTGTGTTATATATATATATTATTAAATATTCATGAGATACATATACAATTGCATACAATGAAATATCTCTCATGATTGGTTTCATTAGTTTGGAACCAAAGAGTTGGTCCATTTAAATATTTGGATTTATTCTCTAAAACAAGTTCAAGGAATTATACTCAAAGGGTTGTAACGCATATGATGATTTACATTTTCTTGGAGCATCTTGTTACTTCTATATAAAGATAATATTTCTCTTCTATTGGGTGTGGATAGTTCGCATTCGTCTGAAGGATTCATGACCATTAGTTTCATGAAAATATTTCTAAAATATCCATCTTTCTGAACATCATTTATCACTCCTGAGAAGGTGTTATAACTCCTTCGGTAGTTCAGTTATCCTCACAAAGAGTTCTTGGATCCAAAAATTGGTGTATCACCTCGGAGGCAAGGTTCTTTTGTTCACTCCTCCTTATGATCTTCCTCAAACACACTCCTTCGTGATCAAAAGAAGAAGATAGATTTTACTACAACATCCAAAATATAGGTACTATGTTCGACTCTATTCGGTTATTTATTTTGGATTATTTATGTAAGGATTTAAGATTTTGGATCCTTTAAATTAATATTATCTTCGATAGATTTTATCACATGCAAAACCGAACTAACACAACAACTGACTAAAATGAACTGCGACATACTAAAATTACTTAAAAAATATAATCATCAGTAAATAAAATGAACTAATCAATTAAAATAATTGCATATTATTATTATGCATTGATTGATGTTGTTTAAAAAAGATACATTTCGAATAACCATTTAAAAAAGGGGGTATTATATTTTTCCTTAATAAATCAAATTAATCACATTTAAAATTTTATTATAATAGGTTATATTTATATTTATAATCTATTTTTTAAATTTTAAATTATTTAGAAATTTATATGAAATAAGATTAAAGACACTTGGAGTTTAAAAAATTATTTTTCACTAAAAAAATTTATATTTATATTTTAAATTTTCATTTAAATAATTAAATATATCAATTATTTAATTTTAATTTCATAAAAATAAAGTCTTTTTTTTAATTTTTTATTTCAAAATTATCTTATTTTTTAATTTTTTATATTTTTTTAAAATAATTGAATTTTAAGTGAATAATTAAAAATACATTTTTTATTAAATCATAGCATTTATTACGGTATCAAGAAATAAGTATAACTTAAAAACTTATAAAAAATCCATGATCAAATATATATTTAAGGAGTAAAACTATAAATTTCAAAATAATATTATGAATTTAGAAAACCTATGTTTAACAACTTAAGAAATATTTTCCAATAAAAATGGTTTTTTGTATTTTCTTTTAATTAAATATTATTTTGGTAAAATTAGGTTTTTGATTGATTTAAAAACAACATATTTTTTATTTTATTTTTCAATAAACCAATTTATTTCAGGAAAATAAATTTCATTTATTATTTTATCTTACACATAATTTTTAATCTTAAAAATACCCTTTTTCTAAATATAGGTTTTTACACGTTAAATGTGCTAATGGTAAAATTAATTTTTTATTACACAAAGAAATTTTATTTGATAAAATATATTTCATATATTTAATCAGTAGATCCGAATTGTGTAATAAGATCTATTTTATTTTTATTCATTAAAAGTAAATTACTTCGGGAAAAATTATTTACCACTATAAAACAAAAAATGGTAAAACTAAAATTATAAGACAAAAGGACTTAAAAACAAGTTTAAAACATGTATGAAAATAAAATTTTAAGGTATTATCAACCTTATTTGATACTTAGCTCGATTACTATCAATTTTTGGATCCTCTTGACATGTTTAACATGCTCTCCCTTTATATTAAGTGGTTACAATTACAAAATGTCATTCTCACTACTTATAAAAGGGTTTATTCACCACCCCATAAAGACCACTCCAAAATTACAGATTCCACCTAAAACTAATAAAAATATTCTTCCTTTATAAGACTATTCCTATTACTAGATCCTATGGTCATAATATATTGGATTAATACCTTGATTTCTAAATAATCCTTCAAGGAAAACACAATGATTTCAACGAGAGTACTCATTTTCTTTCCTAACTTATTTTCTTTTCTATCTAAATTTCAAAATATAATTTTATAATTACTATATAATGAATTTATTATTATTTTTACACTAAATTTTATTATTACTAGGGAATAAATATTAACCACATTTTCCCTTTACTGTTAAGAAAAACTAAACAGCCACTCACATGTTGTGTGGATTACCGCCTCCACAAAGTGACGACTTCTGTTTTTGTTTTCACCACCACCTATCATCACTAGTTATAAAGTTTAAATTTAAAGATAAATATTAAATATATAGTTTAATTATTATTACTAATATAAAAATATAATGAACATTATTTCCCTCTTCTTCTTCTAGAAATAAAAACATTAATTGTGCATTGTGCGGACTACCGCCTCCATGAAGTAACATATATTGTTTTTTCATCTAGTTTATTTATTATTTATTAAAATATATTAAATATGATTAAACACCTTAAAATTATCAATATAATATATTTATTATTATGTAATAATAATATTATTCCAAAATAAATCTCTTTCATAATCATAATCATCCATTAGTTATGGTATGTTCTTTTTTGGGTTCGTTTAACCACCTACTTGAACAATGCTACAAAATAAAATCATAGGTGACTATGAGAACTAAATTAATGATACTATATTATATAAATAATAAAATAAATATTTGGTTTTGGTTTTGGAATAGTAACATTAATATTAAACTCATTGATTAAGATTCCACCATTCATTTGTTAAAAATCACTTAAAAAATTGTCACCAATTTTGTCTATAATAATCGTAACCAAAACATCCATAGAATGAAATTATAACATTATAAACAATTATAAAACATAAATTCCATTATATTTTATTATCTAATAATGATGGACTTTGGGAAAATAATGGAGAACTATAAAGACCCAGAAATTCCATGTAATTTTATTTTAATTATATTGGAATTTTATGATTCCGCAAAAATTGACGACACATGATTCTGAGGCCCAGAGTGCTCGGAATAAATTTCTAAACTTTTTATTCATTACATTAAATAAACATACGAGCGGGTTTTTGTAACTTTTGAACCAGTGCTCGGAATTAAAATATGAGGGCACTGTTGAACTTGCAGCGTCGTCGCTTAAGGAGACAGGAGACTTTCACCTAGACCATAGTAGGACGAGGGTAAAAGTTAGTTTTCAGGTTTTTCAGGGAAATAAAAATAAAATAAAGAAAAACTTTTATTTTATTTTTATAACCTCCTAATTGAATGTTCAGTGGTGGGGACCACCCAAGCTTAAAACCTTCCATTTTGAAATTAATGGTGGCGACCACCTGACCCCCTTACACTCCATCTTTAATGAGGAAGGTGACTCTTGGTTTTCTCCTAATTGATTGTGCCACCCTAATTTAATTAATGTAAAACTTTAATTAAATTAAAATCTAATATTTTAAATTGGCACCACACCTCTCGTGGGAGAAAAGTTTGGGGAAATGAGAGGAGAGATTTGGGAGAACATTCTCTAATGAAGAACTTGCTCCAACGAAGAATGAGGAACCGACCCCGAGCCCGGATCAGAAGCGCCTTGCCGAAGAAACAAATGTTGACGTTCTTCAACGACTTCGTCTTCTTCCTCGCGCCTCCTCCTTCGGAACCTTCAAGTTAGGGGTGTGTTTTTTATTAATATTCATTATTTCCTTTTACGTTGAATCTCCCCCCATGAGCCGCTTGCTACTGCTCTAACGTGGAGGGGGTGGGCCAAACGAACATGGTGCGATTACTCCGCAACCTTTGTGGTTTTTGATGCGTTCTTCGCGATGGAGGAGGACGGAAATCAGTGCCGACGATGGACACCAGTGGGACTCGGGAGCAGCGGTCGGCACTTCGGCCGGCAGTAAAGACGGCGACGGCGCAACCGTGCCGCCAGAGAAGGGACGCGGCCTGTTGGCTGCGGCGGAGCGAGGGCGGCGGTTGGCGTACGGTCGGCCATGGGACGGTGGTGGCAATGCACGTCGGTGTCTGCCGATGTGCAGGGGCTACGGTGCGAGGCCGCGGTGTTGAGGGAGGGTGGCCAACTCACTGTCGGCCGCAAGTGGGGGCATGGCGCGCGACCGCGCCGCGCAGGTGGGCTAGTCGTCCGGCCAACTGGGGAGCTGAGCGAGACCCCGAGTCCCTCGTGCCAGCTTTCAGCGCCACATGGTGCTAACTGGTCGGTTACCCAACCCGAATGGCTGGGCCGTTTGGGGAACCCAGGGGGCACCTCCCCCTTGGGTGGCGGCTAGGGAAAACCCCACCGCGGGGCCACCCAGCCGTGGACCAGCCGCAGACCAGCTGCGGACCAACCGCGGGCCGCCCAGTGCGGGCCACCCAATGGGCTGCCCAGCATGAGCCACAGCGGGCCACCCAGCGCGGGCTAAACCGCGGGCCACCCAGCGTGGGCTGCACTGCGGGCCGCCCAGTGGATCGGGTCGTGCCTGCGGGTCGGGCTGGACCCTGCGGTCCGGGTCAGAACCCGCAGACCGGACAGGACCCCACTGGCCTAGCCGGGCCGGACCCAGCAGGCTGGGTCGGACCCATGGCTGGACTCGGGTCGGCCCAGGCTGGGTCAGGCCGGGTCAGTCCGACCGGGTCGGACCCGACCCGGACTAGCTTCGATCCATTTCTACTCTTTTGGTCATAACTTGAGCTACGGGCGTCCCTTTGATAAACTGTCTGTAGAGTCGGGAACCTTGGATTGAGATGGTCCTTTTGGTATACCCCACTTGAGTTTTGGATAAAGTTGGGGTACAGCTAGGTTGGATCGAACACGAATCCAACCGGGCCCTTAGGACTAAAAGGCCAATAACTTACAGACCAGGCATCTGATTGATGCACCATGTGTTGCGTTGAGACCCCTATTATGTGGAGGTCCTTTGGGATACTTCTTCGTGGGACTTCATGGCAGTTGGAGTATCAACCTGTGGCTTCAGGATCGGATTATCCCGAAATCAAGCGAGCTTAGTGAAGGGACCCTGTAGATGGCTGTAACATGAGAAAGGGATCCTATGTGGGTCTATGATTTGGGATCCTATGTGGGTCTATGCTTTGGGATCCTATGTGGGTCTACGCTTTGGGATCCTATGTGGGTCTGTGCTTTGGGATCCTACGTGGGTCTATGTTTGAAAGTCCCACTTAGATCTGCTCTAGGAAATCCATGTGGGACTACTCTAGGAACCTATGTGAGTCTGGTATATTAGGATCCTACATGGGTTTGATGATTGAGGATCATGCGTGGGTCTGCCTTTTAGTAGAGTAAGATGATTCATTAGTTACATATAATCATCTTTACTATCATACCTAAGTTATACCTAGTGTGAGTTGAGTCTTTACCTTCGTGGTAATACCTTTGTGGTATTCTTCTATGTGGCATACCTTTGTGGTACTTACCTTCATAGTGATACCTTTTTAGTATTCTTATATGTGGAGTACCTTTTTGGTACTTACCTTTGTGGTGATACCTTCGTGGTATTCTCTTGTATGGAATTACCTTTGTGGTACTTACCCTTGTGGTGTTACCTTTGTGGTATTATTTCCTATGTGGAACAGTTGTACTTTGGCTAATATTTGGGCCTTGTGTTTCCTCATGAATGAGATGGGTATACTTGATAACTTAGGTATATGTATGTGCATATACCTAAGTAGGGTTGTCATATGTTTTCAGGCTTTGTGGTTTAACCTTTGTGGGTTTGTGATACCTTTGAGGGTCTCGGGGTCCCTACTGAGTATCTTTATACTCACCCCTACACGGGCTACGCCCGCACCTTGTTGTGTTTGGTGTAGACGACGGGCAGCACTGACTGAGGACGAGAGTACCAGGACTGGTGGTAGCTCAGAGGTGGACATTAGATGAGGCATAGCGCAGAGACGATCGTTCAAGAGTTGTACCTACCCTTCAGGTAGGGTCCTTAGTGGGAGTTCACAAGAGTTGTTTCAGTTTACTTGTACTTTTCAGTTTTCTTGTACTTTTCAATTGGGCTTGTATTCTGGCCCCTTTTTCTTACTGTACACACTCTTTTTTTTACTATACAGTTTAATTGTGTTCGTATCTTGTTGTGTGCTTGGTTGCGTGTGTTTACAGGTTATAAAGGCAATGAATTCCCGGTTTTTAGGGAATACACCTTTTGTGCTAGTCGCCAACCCCTGGAATATGGATGGTGGGCTTGGGGTAGTCATGCCACGGGCCTTGGGGGATGGTTCATGACAAGAACAACACCATTATTACGAAACTACTACAAAATGATCAAGATTACTCACACCCAATATTGAAAATAGATCATAAATAACTAATATCAATGTAGAGAATAATTATAAATGAAGTTTATAAAGGTTTGTATATGTTAATAAGGTTATGAAATATATTATTAAGTTATTTATTTTTTATATATAAAATATTCAAAGCGCTTTAGTAAAAGTCATGAATTATGGTAAGGGTTTACTTATCTCAAATTTTCACCACTTGAGACATATTTCCTATTTTATATCTTGTTTTCTTTGGAATAGTGTATCTACTGCCCAATGAATGTATTTGAACATATTCATTCAATTCATGGCGTTTTAATATATATATATATATATATATCTTTTTCTTTATTTAAATGGATTTCAATTCAAAAGATACCAAATTTGTAAGGGTTTTTTTCTAACTTAACACCTTGTATTGAGTTATAATACTTCCTCTAGAATTTGTTTATTACAATATTGGTATGTTCCATATTTATATTTTATTTAAAGCTCTGTTCTCTTCCTACATAGTATAAAATGAAATTTTAATTCAGATATTTTACCTTAATACAATTTCATTCCCAAAAATTATCTCTTTGTTGAGATTAATTCTCATCCTCTTTAATAACAGTTTCCCCTCCTTGTCCATAATTTCATTTCCCTATAATTTTCACCATTATAATTGGAAAACTAATTTTTTTTTATATAATATAACCTCTATATTTTCCTTCTTATCTTTTATAAAACATTTTTTTTACTCTTTTTAAGATGTGGGTTTTCGACAAAGATATTTCAAAACATTAAAATGGTTTTACATACTTTCAAATAAAATGTTTTATCTTCTACACCATATCTATTTTGATAGCTATTATGTATTCTCAAGGATATATTATTGAAGTTTATTTTTCAAAAGAATTTTTTTTTAAAGTTTTCAGTTCAATTTTTTTAAAATAACTTTTAAAATTGACCTGTAACTTCATCTTTTTATGAATATGTTAAAATTTTCTTTTAAAATATCTTTTTAATGGTTACTTTGCAAAAACATTTTTCCACCAACTTTTTCATTTTTTATGTAAATTTATATCTATGCTTTCATAGTTTCTAAAAGAAGTTAATTTTCTTCTAAATTTATAAAATATATCTCTAAAATGCTTTTAAAAGAACATGGATAGTTTTTATTTCCAAATTGATTTTTCTAATCTTCTAAAAATTATTTTTTTAACTAATTCATTGTTCATTGACATATCTTATACTTAATTGAGGAAAATATTCAAATAATAGGATTCACCTTATTTCTTTGGATGGATTACGTAATGTCCTTGTATTTGGGAAGGATAATCTATCACTGTATTTTTCTTTCCTAACCATCCACTGTGTATAAATACAATCCATCTTCCAATGTGTTTCCTCTGTGAACACTCTATATTTCCTTACTATGGTTGAAGGGTGTTCACCTAGATTCCATATTTTAATTTATTAGGTAAATTATTGACTTAACTGTATAACCTTTATCTGTATAGTGTAAATACCATATTATTTATTATCCTTATTGAATAATATTTACCTATAAAGTTACTAAATATATTTGGATGTGTGTTTATTTTCCATGGGTTTATATTATTATGATTATGAATGATTTTTTTATGTGGTTTTATTTGAAAAAATATGAAACCCATTTTCTTTACATGAGTTATTTATGATATAAAAACAAAATAATTTTCATTTGAAAGTTTTATGAAACTCATTTTATTTCCATGGGTTCTTTATGATGTGATAAGTGGATGATTTTCAAGTTTCACTCATAAGTATGGATGATGATGGGAGGGGTACTATATCACCCTCCAATAGATTGGTTAATTGTTTATATCATATGAGATAAGTATTCTCAAGTACATTTTAGTTGATTATAAGTATGGGAACTGATGATGTAGCTTATGAAAGTAATGTTTCCTTATAAGAATGTTTGTGTCATATTTTAAAGAAGTCGTACTTTTATACTTATTCTCATTATTATGTTATGATCTCATGGATCATGTTTTTTGACTCATGTTTCCACACTCTTTTGATTCATGTATTTTATTATGTCAATCCTTATTTCATGAATTATGTACTATGTTTTCTTGGGTATGAGTTTCTTATGTGACCAATAGAAATATAGGCTTCATCATCAGTTTTTTGACATCGATTTCTAGAAAACCAATGTTAAAAGTTATACAGGAAACTTTTAACATTATTTTTCTATAAAACCAATGTTAAAATAACTTCTGAATTCCATTTGATGTTGATTTTATTCAAAAACAATGTTAAAGATAATTACAGAAATATTTTAATGTTAGTTTTTTATAAAACATATGTTAAAAGTAATAAAAAAAACCTTTTAACATCTATTTTAAATAAAACTAACATTAAAAGTGTTAAGAAAATATCATCACCCCAAAATCTTCATTTCTTTATGTTCAAAACCCTCTATATCTTGACTTCAATAGTAGCTTATGGAAGCCAATGACCCTTGATCTTCTATTTAAATTGATTTTTAACATCTTATAACATTGTTTCTCCTCAATATTCTATCCTTCATATTTATTTCATGATCCTCGATATTATTCAGTTCATGGAAACCCTATTCTGATCGAACTGCAAACACGGTTCAAGGTTTTTATTGGTTATTTTTTCTACTTTGATTTTGAAAATGTTTTTCTTTAATGTTGAAACGTTTCCCCTATTTCCACCGACTTCAAGTGATTTCATTGGAAATTAGGATCCATTTTTCATTATCGACCTCCAAATTTTATAAGTATTTCTTATTTTTAAAGATAAATTAAATGTCTATTATTTATAAATTTGATTCATCCATTCATTTATTTGCATTCATTTCATTACTAATAATAAATTTTTTTGATAATTTTTTTTTAATGTTATAATTTTTTTATGATTATAAATTTCTTATCACTATAATTTATTTTCTATTATAACTATTTTTATTTATAATTTTTTTATTATTATAATTTGTTTGTTGTCGAAATCATTTTTTTTTCATTCAATTTTTTTCATTTATTTTTTTTTTGATATAATGAATTTTGGTTAATTTTTTTATTGTAAATTGAATTTAATTTTTAAATTTATTTTAAGATAAACTATTTGTTAAAAATTTATATATGTTTAAATCGTCTATTTTTATATATTCTTAATCACTTGTATTTAAATTTTTCAATGATATTTTTTGATCATTATGTGTAATTGTTTGTTATGATCAAATAGTTATCAATAATTGATTGTTTTGATTATATATTTTTATGTTTAGGATTTATCTATTTATATTTTTTAAAATTTTTATATGTTTTAATATATTCATCTTTTATATTGTGATCTTAGGTAATTAATGAATCATAATTGGATAAATTTATGAAGAACCACAGATGAATGTGAAAAATGAGTTGATAATTTCTTAGAATTTTCTAAATGAATTCTTCAAAACAAAGATCTAATTTTCTCTCCATGCATGAAGTGTTTAAATATGAGAAAGTTAAATTCCAATGAAATCAAGGATCATCTCATTTTATATGGTTTTATCCATAATTATACACTTTGAATATGGCATGGTGAAATAACATAAAATTCAATATATAATGTTGAAGGAAATATTCAGCATGAGACAGAGGATCGTATTGAAGAATTAATTCATGATGTAGGCATTGAAACCAGTGAAAAATATTAGTTGTTAAATGGTTGTATGAACATTCTAAGAAAACACTATTCTCATGTTGCACTAAATTTATAGTGTTATAAACAGTACTAATATTATTTAACTTGAAATAATGAAATGGTTGGAGTGATAAAATTTTATCTGAATTACTTGAACTTTAAAAAGATCCACTTCCAAAAGGAAACATGCTAACATATTCCAATTATAAAGCAAAGAAAATATTATGGGGTATAAAAGGATACATGATGGCCACAATTATTGTGTATTGTATATGGAAGAATGTGAATGTTTATCAAAATGTTCTAAATATGGGACATCACGATATAATACAGATGAAAAATTCAACACTGATTAATTCTTAGGTACCAGCATTAAACCTCCAGCTAAAGAAATTTGGTACCTTCTAATAATTCCTCATTTGAAGCGTCTATTTTCAAATTCAAATGATGAAAAAAAAGGTTGAGATAGCACACGGATGAGTGAAACTCTGATGAAAACTTATGTCACCCTACTAATTCACCACAGTGGAATAGATTTAATAAAAAAATCCTAATTTTGTAAGTGAATCTTGAAATCTCAAAATGGGACTGTGCTTAGATGGAATGAATCCATATCATAGACTTGGTGTCACGAACTGAATATGGTCTCCATCAAAATCGGCACCAAACTTAGCCCGCGACAAGGCCCTAAGAGAGTTTCCAATCCCCATGGGCAATCACAAGTTCCCAGGTATCATAAAATGAGAATTTGTAATGATTTACCCGAGTTTATAAACATACAATAAAAACAAATCCAATAAAATGAATCTGGATTTTTCAAACAAAATCATCTTTTACAAAATTTCAGAATTTAATTACAAAATTTAAAATAATGTTCAAATACCATTACAAAGGTACAAAACCAAAAATGATATCCCAAGAACCTCCTCATGGAAGGAGGTACCACCCTCAATCCATCTTCACAACACTTCATCATGAAGGACCGCTAAAAACTCAAACCATTGGCACAAAACCTGTACCCAAACCTGAGACAAAAAAATAAGAAAGTCTAATTACACTCGAATGTGTAAGTAGGGTGTCATAAAAATCTCATTTGGATACCACCACTAAGATATTACATGTGATAAACATTCAAAGATCAAAATCTTTCAAGTTTTGGTAAACAAGAAAAGCTAGTTACAATTTATAAAAGATGAAACTTTAGATAAAACTAGTTTTTCAAGTGGGATATTTTAAAGAATCAACGCTTTTAAATAAAATACCAAAGCTACTGAATTTTTCATCCAACCATACCATATGACTAAGGTAACTGCAAAGTAACTAATGAGCATAAGAAATGGGAAAATAACCCCTAGGTACTAGCTCCTTGTGGGTCCCCGGTACCTTGTATCTCGGTGAGAGTAACCATCACAATATTTGTTCTCGTGCACGAGCCACTAGTAGGGAACATACCCATAACCTATTGGTCCACAATCATCATCATCATCATCATCATAGATTTTTTAGTGTTTTCATCATCAATCTTTCTACGTGAAATTGGGATCAAACCCCACGGGATCACTGGCATACTAGTACACATCCACCCACCTAGATACCCAAGTCTCCCTCTTGTGCTCAAACAAGTTCAACAAGACATGAAATATAATTTGCACATGAAAATACCACTTCCACATCACACATTCACAAAATATACCACATGTACATCACACAAGTCATATCATCCCCCTTTTTATTCAAATTTATTTTGAAATCAAACTCACACCAAAATAGCCCATAACACTTTCCACATCTCTTTAACACTTCAAAAAAACATTTAAACAATTTTAAAAAACCTTTAGAAGATATTACAATTCACATAACATCCCAAACACATAACACATAATACATATTTCATCTACAAAATTCATTTTTGCACATCACACTCACACAAAACATCCCACAACCGTGTTTTGCACCTCTCTTGCCATTTGATAAAACATTTCCGCAATTTATAAAACATTCTAAAAATGTTTGACATATTATATCACCACTTTACCTATAAAAAATTCATATTAGGTGAACACACTCACCAAAAAGTACATATACACCCTTTTCCCACTTTGTTTAACCAAATAAAACATTTGCAATTTTCATAAAACAAACCCAAGGGGTGTAACTATGTCTTGCACACAACACCCATTTCAAAACCCTCTTTCAAGGACAAAATCACACCAAGAACCTACCAAAGTATAAATTGGAAGCCCTTGAAACAATTATTAAACCATTCTCAAGTGCTATAAAATTACCTTAAATAATACCACAAAAGATACCCATAAAAAACACACATTTTCATAAAACACTTTCAAGGAGTGGAACAAGGTTTTATACATAACACCCATTCAAAAACCACCCTTTTTAGGACCAAATGAAACCAAAGAATTAACAAACCATGATTGGAATCCCCTTTAAACACTAATAAATCACTTTCATATGTTATAAAATACACCCAAATATTACCCCAAGGGTCACACATTAAAAGAACCCAATTTCAAGCTAAAATGCAACTATAAAATTAAACACTTAACCAAATCCATCAAAAATAGTTTTATCACCACACAAAACATATGAGGAACATGAAAAATAAGTAAATCAAGCATGATAACTCATTAAGTAATGTCTACATATGGAATCACCTACCTTTTGTGTTGAAACCCTCAAAACTTGGTGTGAAACTTCAACTGCACCACTACCACACCAAAAGGGGGTGAAAACCAACCCTAAACCACAATATTTCACCAAAAAGACCATTGGTTAAACCCTAGGTATGAACCCTATCTACTAGACACATTAGAACTCCATGAAAGGGTGAAATAAACCCTATGGAAAGGGAAGAAATCAAAGATAGGAAGACTTACTTGCATGGTTTTGATGTTTCCCCCATCAAATCTATCTTCAAAGTTGAGGTCCAATGAAGGTTGAGAGACCTTGGAGCTTGTCTGTGGAGGTAGGGAACAGAATGGGGAAGAATGGGGAAGATTTGGGTTTATTCCGGAAGGGAAAATTTGTAAATTCAAAATGTTTTTAATGACCTAGACATCCTTGCACGGTTTGGATGCACGGTTTAGTAAACCGTGTGGCCAAACCGTACAGCCTGTTCTGGCCACCCAAAACCATGTCATTCTCATTCAATTTTAGGGGGTTCTAAGGGGGAAACCAAGTTGAAATTATAGTCCAAGGATAGTGTGAAATAATACCCAAAATAAAACCACCTTTTCACCCAAATACTCATCCAATTAAAGGGTACAAACCACCTCAACAACTTACCCCACAAGAGGTTTCACTAGGAGTGTCACTAATCCAACTCCAAAACACCACAACCTCACACCATCCCTTTGAAAAAAGATGGGGCCAATTACCTCCAAGACCCCCAATATTAAGGTCATAGATCGAGAACATAGGAGACACCAAAATCTCAAACCTGAAGCACCTAGAAACCAAGATAAGTCTAAGAACCAAAATAATATTTGAACCAAAGCATGGAATTGAAAATATGGGTGTGACAATTATCCCCACCATAAATATTTCTGACCCCATAAATCCACAGTAAGGCCAAAAGTGAAAACCAAATCAAACCGATAACCAAGATGGACTCCCTTTCCAAGTTTTTCCCCCAAAGGCCAAAACACCTCTAGTGATTAATTAGGGAAGGAATAATCTCACAATAAAAACTTACATCACTTTTGTGAAATGATCAAGCCCATTCAAATCTTATCCAAAAATAAAACTTCTCAATCACTATCCAAACAATATTCTAGCAATTTACCCCAAAGAACAATAACAACGAACAAGGTTACACTTACCTTGCTTTAACCAAACTGTTGGGCGTTATCCAATCCCAACGTTTTCCCAAGGAAGATATAGGTAGGTAGTTAGCTCTAAACAAGACTACCTACCACCAAGAAAAGACTAGGGACCAATCTGATTTACTGGTATGGGGAGACACAAATGGGATCCCCACCATAAGTGACAACTCAAATTTTCCTGAGAGAGTATCGGGACACTAACAGGTGAAGGCCCAAATGAACTCCCTAGTACAAGGGGTATACTTCCATTATAAATTTCTGAAGGAACATACATGAGAATCATAGTGGGTCTCCCCACCATAAGAACCAACCATCTTAACTAACCATCATGGTTCGACACAGAAAGAACCCAAATTTAAAGAGTTGGTAAAGTCGTACAGTCAATTCGTGCAATTTGGGAAATTGTGTGCTAACCATGTGGATCCTTCTACTTGCATTTTTTTTAGGTCATGGTTACTGCTAACCATCCGCAAACCATGCACTCAACCTGTCTAGATAAATTTAAAACCTTTATCCAAAAACTCTCTGAACGACCCTGGGATTTCCCCTGACTACACACAAGCTTCTCTCCGAGACCTATGGCTGGAGATCAAATGATTGAAGCATCTTTGTCCTCACAGTTAGGTTTTGGAAACCCCCAAATGGAACTTCTTCTTCCAGTGCTACAAACAACTACACTCAAAACACCGATGGGTTTTCCAAGATAAAACACACTCCAAAACTCAATTTACCCTAACCCTACATTTCACTGAAACAAGGGCATAGAGGATTCACACACATCACACCTTGTTTATTTGGGTGTGAAACATTATAAGGAAAGGCACATATAAACACCTTCCTCTGAAATAGAGGATTTTGTAGTTTTTTTAAGGGAGACATACTCCCAACATAACGGAGACTCTCATAGGATTGCACAACCTTCACCTTTACAGTCAAACGAACACATGAAATCACAAGGCATCACCGAACATGACCATTATGAATAATAGGAACAATACAAGAAAAGGGATCTTATGCCAAGTCCCAAACAACACATGATTACAGAAAGTGTCCATAATATCTACTCCTGAACAGATTTCCTATGATGGTGGTTTAAGATGAACTCCTACATCGAAGAGACTACGAAGGACCCAGAGGCCCTCTTAGACACCATCTAGATATTCATCCACACTAACAACCCCAGACCACTTCCACCTTCGACAAATTAGGTAACTTAAGAAACTAAGGTCTCTTTCAACCTTCCACGAGCACTCTCCTGCTACAAGAGGATCCGCAAAACCAAGAAAGGAAGTGGTTTAGACTCAATATAAAAATCTCAAGAAAAATATTCCTTATATTGATCAACTGGAGGATTTTCTAATGGAGAAAAAATCTGGGTTGCACTTCATTTGTGCACTATCCCTTAATGGGGGCAGACCTTATCCAATGAGAGAACCCAAGGACCCAACCAACCCGATCCATTGGTCAATAAATACCGCAAATAGATCCAAACAAATGAAGGTAACCACCGTAAGGGCATCCCGAAACATTTCTCAGAAGAGACCACTAACCGGCCCTTCAACCTAGCTTACTGACCAAACACAAACCCAAAACACGATTCAAACAAGAGGGGTTCTTGGACTCAAAACCTTCCATAACATCAAAATTTTAAAAAACACATAAGACACATCATCCCAAACCAGTCATCAAGACATAATTTTTCCTTTAATATAATCTCTTTGAAAACAAATTGTTTAGCGGTTAGTGTATCCACTAATGGTACCCCATGGGCCTCACACATGCAAGTTTCCATGCTATGTTGGTAACCCTCCTCATATCCATCCCGACACTCATCCAGCCATGCCATAAACTATCCATCATCCCATATAACCCCATTCATGTGGTCACTCAAAAAAATTCCAAAGGTTAAAATAAAAATTATTTCCACTTTTCAAAACCAAAACAGTCAACCAATACTTCCTTTTTCTCAAGACTGCTAACCACGAAATCAAAATCCCATTTTAAAGCTTACAAAACCTTTCAGAAAATCATAACAATTCAGATAAGAACTCACTTCCAATTCATTCACATGAATTTCAAAACATATCATCCCATTAAAACACCTTTCAATAGTTTAGAAAACTCTATTGGAAACACTTTTTCAAAACCAAATTTAACATAGTTCCTTCTTTCAAAAGAGGTGTAAACACACCATTTTCCGTTTCAAATTTTTTTTTGAAAATTTAGTTACACCATCTCACAAATCAAACCATTACCTATTTATTAGAAAAAAAATTCACAAAAACTTTACACTTCTTAAAACCAAGTCATTTTTCCCTTTAAAACCAAACTTCCAAGATTTCAAAACTAAAGAACACAAGACAATGCGAGAGGAAACTAGTTTCGGTGGGTAAATTGGACATATGGTTGGAAGCCATACTCCAATCACTTCATCATCACAGAGAGTGTCATAGGGAATTATCCCCAACTCCACATGGCTTCCTTGGACCTAGGATCTCACTAATACCATTAACCTAACTCTCTTTTCATTTCCCCTAATCATCATCAAATCAAGAAAACCAATGGACTCAGACAAATCCTGACTTCCCTTGGCGACTTGAATCCCGTCATGAGGTGTGCTGGCCAGGAACACTACCCATAACCGGAATGTCAAGTACTGAAAATCCTAGCTCCAAACTATCTTGACTCTTCCCCAGATAACATAAGCCAAAGAGAGTGAATCTTCCCTCTGATGCCATTTTGTCACGAACCGAATCTGGTCGCCATCGAAATCGACACCAAACACAGCCTGCGACAAGGACGAATGGAATTCCCAATCCCCATGGGCTGGAAAAGTGTTCGAGTATCATAAAATGAGAATTTGGAACAATTTAACAGAGTTTATAGGCATATAACGGCAAAAAAATCCAATAAAACGAATCTAGATTTTTCAAACCAAATCATATTTTAAAAAATTTCAGAATTTAATTACACAATTTAAAAAAATGTTAAAATACCATTAAAAAGGTAAAAAAACAAAAATTACATCCCAAGAACCTCCGCATGGAATGATTCACCACCCTCAATCCATCTCTACAACACTTCATCATGAAGGACCGCTAAAAACCCAAACCATTGGTACAAAATCTGTACTTAAACCTACAACAACAAAATAAGCAAGTCTACTTACACCCAAAGGTGTAAGTAGGGTGTGATATAAATCCTAGTAGGATTCCACCACTAATAGATTCCATGCGATAAACATTCAAAGACGAAAATCTTGAAAGTTTTGGTAAACAAGAAATGCTAGTTACAATTTCTAAAAGATGCAACTTTAGATAAAACTAGTTTTTCAAGTGGGATATTTTAAAGAATCAACACTTTTAAATAAAATTCCAATGTTTCTGTTTTTTTCATAAAACTATACCATATTCCCACGACAATCACAAAGTAAATAATGATCACAAGCAACGGGAAAATAACCCCTAGGCACTAGCTTGTTGTGGGTCCCAGGTACCTCGTATCTCGGTGAGAGTAACCATCACAATATTTTTTCTCGTGCACGAGCCAATAGTAGGGAACATAACCAAAACCTAGTGGTCTTCAATAATCATTATCATCATCATCATGGTTTAGTTATTTTTGTCATCATCAATATTTCTATGTTAAACTAAGGCCAAACCCCATGGGATCACAAGAATACTAGTACACATCCACCCATCTAGATACTCAGGTTTCCCTATTGTGCTCAAACAAGTTCAACAAGCCATGAAATATAATTTGCACATGAAAATACCACTTCCACATCACACATTCACCAAACAACCCACATGTACATCACACAAGTTGCATCATCCCCCTTTTTATTCAAATTGATTTTAAAATCAAACTCACACCAAAATATCCCACAACGCTTTTCACATATCTTTAACACTTCAAAAAATCCATTAAAAAATTTTAAAAAACCTTTCCAAGATAGTCCAATTCACATAACAACCCACACACATAACATATAATACTTCTTTCATTGAAAAAATTCATTTTTTCACATCACACTCACACAAAACAACCCACAACCATGTTTTTCACCTCTATTTCCATTTGATAAAACATTTCACCACTTTATAAAACATTCTAAAAATGTATGACATCTTAAATCACAACTTTACCTTTCAAAAACCCATATTAGGTTAACATGCTCACCAAACAGTACATATACACCCTTTTCCCACTTTGTTTAACCAAATAAAATATTTAAAATTTTCATAAAACAAGCCCAAGGGGTGTAACTATGTCTTGCACACAATACCCATTTCAAAACCCTCTTTCAAGGACAAAATCACACCAAGACCCTACCAATGTAGAAATAGGAATCCCTTGAAACATCTATTAAACCATTCTCAAGTGCTATAAAATTACCTCAAATAATACCACAAAAGATACCCATGAAAAACACACATTTTTATAAAACACTTTCAAGGAGTGGAACAAGGTTTTACACATAACACCCATTCAAAAAAAACCCTATTAAGGCCCACATAACACCAAATAATTAACAAACCAGAATTTTCATCCCCTTTAAACACTAATAAATCACTTTCATATGTTATAAAATACACCCAAATATTACCCCAAGGGTCACACATGAAAAGCACCCAATTTCAAGCTAAAATGAAACTATAAAATTAAATGCTTAACCAAATCCATAAAAAATAGTTTTCGCACCACAAACAACATATGAGGAGCATGAAAAATAAGTAAATCAAGCATGATAACTCATCAAGGAATGTCTACATATGGAATCACCTACCTTTTGTGTTGAAACCCTCAAAACTTGGGGTGAAACATCAACTGCACCACTGACGCACCACAAGGGGGTGAAAACCAACCCTAAACCACAATATTTTACCAAAAAGAACATTGGTTAAACCCTAGGTACGAACCCTAGCTACTGGACACATTATAACTCTTGTAAAGTGTGAAAGAAACCCCAAGTAAAGGGAATAAATAAAAGAGAGGAAGACTTAATTTCATGGTTTTGATGTTTCACCCATCAAATCTCCCTTAAAAGTTGAGGTCTAAGGGAGGGTGAGTGACCTTAGAGGCTGTACATGGAGGTAGGGAACGAAATGGGGAATAATGGGGCGGATTTGGGTTTATTTTGGAAAGGAAAAGTTTTAAATTCAAAATCTTTTTAATGACATGGACACCCTTTCATGGTTTGGCTACACAGTTTAGTAAACTGTGCGGCCAAACCGTGCGGCCTATTTTGGACACCCAAAACCATGCCATTATCCTTCAATTTCAAGGGGTTATAAGGGGAAACCAAGGGGGAAGATGGGACAAGGATAGGGGGAAATAATTCCCAAAATAAAACCACCTTTTTACCCCAAGACTCATCCAACTCAAGGGTACAAACCACCTCAACAACTTACCCCACAAGAGGTGTCACTACGAGTGTTACTAATCCAACTCCAAAACACCACAACCTCACACCATCCCTTTGACAAAAAAGGGGTCCAATTACCATCCAAGACCCCCAATACTAAGTTCATA
The DNA here is from genome assembly GCA_963277665.1 of Viscum album. Taxonomy (NCBI): domain Eukaryota; kingdom Viridiplantae; phylum Streptophyta; class Magnoliopsida; order Santalales; family Viscaceae; genus Viscum; species Viscum album. The sequence goes on along the minus strand of OY728133.1, from coordinate 1,100,864,328 downwards.
GATCAAGAACATAGGAGACACAAAAATTTTAAACCTACAACACCCAGAAACCAAGAGAAATCTAAGAACTGAAAGAAGATTTGAACCAAAGCATAGAATGGAAAATATGGGTGTGACACTCAGTATCCAATATAGTTAATGGCCTTTTTTTGAAGCTTTCAAATTGTCCCCATGGATATGTATGAAGAAAAAATATGTTATGATTATCTTGATGATTTATAGACCCAAAAAATAGTAAATAATGTTTATGTGTATCTTTCACCATTGATAGATGATTTGAAACTTCTATGGGTAACAGGTGTTTCAATTCTTGATGAATACAAGAAAGAGTATTTTATTTTGTATGCTATGATAATTTTCACTATAAAGTACTTTCCTATATAGGGAAACTTAATTGATATGGTGTTAATTGGTATAAATCATGTCTAATTTTTGGATAAGAGACTTCATATTATCAATTGTATATTGAAAGAAATATAGTGTACATGGGGCATTAAAGATTTTTTTGAATTGATTATCCTTATTACAGATTGAAAAAAGCATTTAACGGTTTATAGAAATATAGTATCCCCCCATAACCATTATCAGTTTATGAATATTACAACAAGGTGAAAAATATTTATTTCATATTTAGAAAGAAATGAAGTTTTGGTCATTAAAAAAATATCTGTAAGAAACAGTCTAGCTTATTTGAAATGTCTTATTTGAGATTTGTAGAGATAAAAAATAACATTGATGTTATGCATGCTGATAAAAACATATGTGATCGTTTTATTGGAACTTTTTTATACATAAAATAAAGACAAAAGATGGATTACATGTTATATTGGACTTGATATCCATGGAAATATGTTTGGAGTTTGCTCCCACTATAAAAGGAAACATATGATATTTACCTCCATCTTGTCACACATTAAGAAAGAGTGAGAAGATGATTTTTTTTCTTTGTATGCATGGCATTAAAGTGCCCAGTGGGTATTCTTAAAATGTGATGAATTTTGTGTCATTGAAGGATTTTAAATTAATAGGTATGAAATCTCATGACTATCATGTATTGATGAAACAACTGTTACTGGTCACACTACATGGTATATTGTCAACACCTGTTAGAAAGACTATCATCGGGTTATGTTATTTTTTTCAAATACATTTTTAGCAAAGTTTTTTATCCAAATTTGTTAGATGTGTTGTATAATGAAGTTACCCTCATAATTTTTCAAATAGAAATGTATTTCTCATTGACATCTTTTGATATAATGGTTCATCTAGTGATTCATTTAGTACATGAGATAAGAATATGTGGGCCTATTTATTTATGTTAGATGTATCCTTTTGAAAGATATATGAAAATTTTGATGGGATATGTTAAAAATCCTCATTGACTAGAGGCATATATTGTTCAAAAATATATGTCGGAAGAGGTGATTGAGTTTTGTACTGATTATTTGTATGAAGTGGAGCATATCGGTCTCCCTATATCTTGATATTTGATAGTTAATAGTGAAGGTAGAGGGATTCATGGCTTAAAGGTAAATTTCATTCCATAATAACACAGATGAATTTTAACCATATATATCATCACATATTACTGGATTAAAGGTATGATATCTAAAAAGAAATGAAAAGTGGCTGATGATTGAGCATAAAAAGACATTTTCTTCATGGTTTAAAAAGATAGTCAACACAGATTTATCTACATCATAAAAATTAAAATGGTTGGTAGGGGGATCGTCTCTTAATGTGATCACATGGTCTAGTTTTGATATTAATTGCTACACATTTTACATTAAAAAATCATGATGACAAGAGTCCTATTAGAAATAGTGGGGGAATGTTCATCATTGAAGAACTTCATTTTTTATTACAAAAAGATAATAAAACACAATTTCTATACCAACAATATATTTTGAAGTTCTTGAGGATATATGGGAAATTGATGATACTAAATTTTGATTAACAGTGTTTAAGTGTAACTAGGTTGATAGTAAAACTTCCCTGAAACATGATGATTATGGATTTAAACTCATTGATTTGAAAAGAATTAGTATCAAAGAGAAACCATTTATCATGGTGACACATGCAAAGAAAATATTTTATGTTATTGACTGATCGAATGATCAGTGTTCTATCATTTTGAAAAGGAAAATAATTCATTTGGGTGATGAGGATGATGATGAAGTTATGGATTTATGTGAGGTTTCTTCGTCTATTAAGTGATTTCTAAATGACAATAATGATAATAATGCAAACACAGTCCATGTTGTACAAAATGATCATGCTGAACAAATATGGTAAAACACTAAACTAATCTCCTAATTATTCATGTAAATATTTATATTTTATTTTATTTTTTAAATTTACACATGTAAAAACTATATTTTTTAATTTTGATGTTTAATTCTATACATATTGATTATTTATATGATTTTTGTGTGAAATTTTATATTCAATGATTATGGTTAAAAAAAATTGATTGAAAACCCAAATGTACATCATTATGTTTTGGTTAAATTTTCACATATAAAAATTCTTTTTATAAGTGTGATATTTAAATTTATAAATGTTGATCCTTTGTATCATTTTAGAATTAATGTTTATATTTAATAGTTTAATTTACAAATTTTTTAGTTAAGAATCATGACATCAATATTATTTTTTGTAACTTACACATGTGCGACACTATTTTTTTTACTTAAATATTTTTGTATTCGTTATTTTTAAATATCAATTTTTTTAATAATATTCCATTATACAGAATATCATTAAATTCAACTATTTAAATGAAAGACACAGAGGTAGAGGAAAATTTATCAAGGTATATGTCTATTTTTTCATATTATTAAATATTCAATAATAAAATTATTTAATGAAAGTAAACTTTTAATTTGAAAAAAAAATATTTGTAGGACAATTGGCATGCCTCCTATAGCAGAATTTTCTTCTTATCTAGAGAAAATGATTCTTAGAGTTGGTAGACATGGGATTACATGTTTACCAAAACTTTCACTTTCTCATGGAGAGCAGAAGATCTATATTAATTGTGATGATAATAATAACCCAAATTTCCCAAATACAATGTATTTTATGATTCGTATCGCCTTGTAAAGTTGTTACAATATTAACATTTTATATCCTGATTAGAAGTTCATCAACAAGATGAAAAAAGATAAGATGTGGGAGTTCGTAATGGTAAAATATATTAATTGATTTATTTTTATCTCATTCTTAGAATAGTATATATTTTATTTGACTAATTTTTAATGTATTCAATTACAGATGACATTCAAATTTCAAGAAATGAAAGAAATTAAGAAATTATGTCTATCCTTAGTAGTGGTTTGATGGTGATATTTTAAAACAAAATTGGAAAAAAAATTATGTTTTGTGGAATTTTCATAATGAAAGCCCTTTCCTCAAGTATGGGTTTTTAGATATAGATACATGGACTAAGTCTCACCAACTGAAATATTGAAGCATTTATGGTATGATAATTATTGTATATTTTAAAATTTATTGTATATTACCTAATTACTTATTAGTTTATTTTTATCTAACAAGACTCCAGGAGATCTCATCAAGAGATCTAGATGTAAAATATATATGCTCATACTTTATCATGTGGAGGGTATCATTTACTGGAGTATAAAATGATTATAGAAAATTTTGATACATGAAGAGATAAATCTAGTAATCATTAATAAGAGTTCTATTTCGGTCCTCCGTCTCCCCCAACTCGCCATAAAAAATAGAAAATATCGGAAAGGAAAAAATGAAAAGTATCTTATAGGTCAATCTAAAGAAGTCACTAGTATAATTGTAATAAATTAATTTTTATTTTCCTTGAATGTTTTTATTATGTAAATTAATTACACTAATATACAATTTTAATTTATCATTTTAGGATGACCTTTAGGAGAAAGTGATACAGGGGAGTTTTAACTATGAGAGTAGGATAGAAATTCTAGTTACTGCTTTAGGAAATCTATAACACCTCGGTCATGTAAGAGGATATAAGGTGGGAGTTAGTATTAGGAAACTTTTTGGTCATCAAAGTAATAAATTTAGGGACATAGAAATATATTCCTTAAAAGATGAGTTGAAAGACCTAAAACAATCTATAGGAAATCAAAATAAATCAGTTGTGCGGGATATGTTTGAAAAAATGATGAGACAATCACAGCTCGCGCAACCTACCAACTCATATCCTTAACCTCCTTATTCAGATTCAGCCTTATATTGTGAGTTATATTCTCTAGATCCTCATGTATATATTTTATCATACAGATTCATACATATTTTGGGGGATTATGTACATCACCAGCCAGTGTAGTTGGGTCAGGTAAGAGTATCAGTACATGATATTATTGATCCAAAACCTCTAATGTCATTTCCTATATAGGAGGTTTCCATAGTTGGATATTGTGTATATTATTTTTCACTCTGACCGGATAGATTTCTTCATCATCTGACATATAAGGTATGTATTTTTTTTTAATATTATTTTTATTTGATTGAAAATTATTTATAATATTTTCTTATATTTAATTTATATAGGAGTATCTAAAATCAAAATAATTAGCAGAAAAGAAACAAAAGGTTCAAGAACCAAAAACTTTGAATACTTCTGAGATTTTTAATGCATTCAAAATATTGTCCTAGATTTCTTCTTTCTTGGATAAAATTAATGAGTTTTTGATGACGTATGATATATGTGGAAGAAAATATACACTGAGAATATTCAAGAAAGAGATCATGGATCTTTTTATTTTTTATGATCTCTCCATACCTGTGTTGTAGTTATTTTCCATGTAAGTACATTTATGTCTCGGTTTTTATTTCTTTAAATAAATATGACTTCAAGTGAATTAATTTATTACTTATTTAATTAGGTATCTACACATGCTTTTCATTCAAAATGAGACCATTTTTATTTATGGTTTTATGGATCCAAAATACATTTCAAAGACAGTGAAATATCTGGATGATGATGCTAGAGTTACATATATAGGTGATAGATTAAAAAATACAGAGATTGGGTGTTGGTTTTTTCTATTACTTGATAGGTAAGAAGAATAATATAATTATAAACTAATATTCATTATAATTTCATTAATTGTGAAATTTTTATATTATAGTGGTCATTGTATGTTAGTCATATTCTAACCACACTAATGCTCATTATACTGGTTTTTCTCTTTATTGGGTGGAGTTCATAAAAATTTTAGTAAATTATTAATCAAGTAAGTTTAATTCTTTTTTATAAGTTATTTATTCTTAATTCTTATTTTTTATACATATTTTGATAGTTTATATGTGAAAATACATGCATGGATAAAATTTAACAATGATCACTTGTCGATACAGGAGCCAAATAAAATCAAATATGTGAAAATAATGGTAAATATATTTTATATTAGATAATATTTGTTTTCACTTATGTGTGTGTGTTGGTTTTCATTTTCAAGTTAATGTTTCATAACCATAGTTTCATCATCAAAAAAGAAGGGTGGAATTTGATTATTATGTTTTAATATTCATGTTTTAGATAATCAAAACTAAGATGATGATTGAATTTTATAAGGTTAGTTATATTAATTATTTTAGAATTTATATCAAAATGTTGTGTTTTTTAATCTTATAAAATTTATTATTATTTTATATTTTCAATGATGTCAAGTAATATAAGAATAAAGGCCTTACCCATAATTGAATTTTGTTTGAAAACTATTTTTTAAGTGTGGTTAAATTTTAAATTTTCATGTATGTCCCTTTTTATTATAGTTTAAAAATTGAGTATTTAGACAATCATTTTCTGCTTTATGTTGGTGTTTTTTGTTTCTTGAACAATGTTTTGGATTTTTTTGATGAAAGTAATTTAATCTTTTTAAAAATATATATATTTCAACATTGTTTTTTTATAAATCGATTTGGAACCATATTCATAGGGATTTGGACGTTGGTTTTGGGTAAAAATGACGTCGAAAGATAATTTCCACATCAATTTTATAAAAAATCGACATGGAAAGTTCTATGGAAATTTTTTCACGTCATTTTTATTATAGAACCAAATTGTAAAGTCACATTTTTTCCATGTTAGTTAAAATTATAAAACTGGCGTGGAAATTCATTTTCAACATCGTTTTTTAATCGATGTTGAAACAATGTTTAAATTCACTTTTAGTTGAAGTTTTGATGTCAGTTTTCAAAAAACTGATATCGAAACTATTATTTTTAACATTTCCTACATCAATGTTGGTTAAAACTGACATGAAAATAAGATTTTACACTAGTTTGTATCTTGATTATACCCATATTCTCATCTTATGCTCTTATGTTTATCCTTACTAATCATATGAGATAATCCCTTTCTTATGTTTCCATTTATCTAGGTTATGAAGATTAGTGTAACTTATGAGAATTCTAGAAGTAATCTAGTGTGGCTCAATTATCTAAAAAAATCACAATTATTGTAAAATAAATTTCTTATATAGTTAGTCCTCAAAGGCACTAAATATTCTATTATTATGATTGTGAGATTATTCTGTGAGATGTGTTTTTTAAATTCTGGAAATAATGTAAAATAAACATATGTTTATCTTGGGTCACTACAGTTGGTATCAGAGCAGGGTTTAGATATTTTTTATGATTATTTTAGTTATTTTATATGACAACCCTGCTTTTTATTACAACTTAAACATGCTTTATTACATAAAACTTCACTTGATACAACAAAGAAGATCGAGAGGTTTAGTGTCTTTGGGGCTTAGGATCATTACATAAAAACTTTAAACTTGAAATACAACATCCTTATTTAAAACTTCCTTTACATGACCACTACATTCCTTCGTACTTAGCATTGCATGGGATAACCTGAGGACATGCATAAGAAAAGGGTGAGCTATAAAGCCCAGTAAGGGAGTACACAATGAATAACATGAGGAGTACAATACATGTTAGGCAATAGGCATATCAATAGAGCATAAGAGAGACATGAACATAAAGGCATGATAAAGCATGATAATCATAACATGGAAATGTGGCAACAACACTTAACATTGAATTAGCATGAGCCAAGGCTCATTGCACATGGAGTATGAGTAAACCCTCATTGCACTTGAAGCACGAGTAAACCCTCGTTGAACTTGAATTAGCATGAGTCAACACTCATTGCACATGACGTATCATGATACTATACTTTACCCAATGCATTGGAGCGCTATAAAGGGCGCACCCTTCTTAAACATTTCATTTCATGCATAAGTGTGCCACATGGATCATAAAACATGGATTCATAAAACATAATCATTTCTTCCACGATAAAGGAAAGTGGAATTCATACATAAAACTTTATAATCAATATGTAAATGTGCATAAAGGTGAATACCCTTGATGAATAAATGGGCATGGTATTCACTACACAAAGACATTGGCTTAGAAAATCGGTGTGATTTCGGCAGCGTAACGGCGTGACATAAGAATTCATAAAAAAGGTTGATGAGATAGAAAGGGGTTACTCATCATATTTACATGTAATTGACAGTAAGGAGATCATATATATACATGTCCCAACAATAGAAATGGAATTTAGATTCATGATACAAAAGTATTGCTTGAATGTAAAAGAAGAGAGAGAAGTTCCTTTCGGAATTTCCGCATAGTAACGGGTGTACATGGGAGGCATTTAATGAGAGAGAAAGGGTTCTCCCATCAATCAAACAATAAGAGGGCAGTATGGGGGAGGTTCGAAACCATACTCCAACATTCATAATTGAAATAAAAAGGGAAATACAACTTAATGAAAATTGACAAAAAAAATGAGAAAGGAAGAAAACCCCTTACTTGGAAGTGTGCTTCCAAAGGCTAGAGAGAGGCTTGTGAGAGGCTTCTTGGGAGCTTGGGGAACCTTGAGAGGATTCTAGAGAGAGTAGGGCAGAGGTTGGACGAACTTCAAGGGCTTTGAGTGAGGAGGAAGTGGGAGCTTGGGTGAGTTTATATAGGAAAGGTGAGAGAATTCTTTATTATTTAGGTTTGAGACCCCTTATATTAAAATAATCCAAACCACAAACCATCCCATGGTATTTGCCCATGGTTTCTGGAAAAGGAAAGAGGAAAACAATATTTTACAAGTCCAAGGTCCGAACTTATTAAAAAATTAGGGTTGCTTATGTGGAGGTGAGTCACACTCCCATGGGAATTAATTTAAAAAGGCAAAGTGTTGAATAAGTCTTGAGGGCTCCATTAATGCTTTGAAAAGTAAGTCAAACAAACCCAAAACCTCATTATTTTAATAATAAAATACATATTGGCCGAACATAAGGATTATGGTATTTTATTACATCACCATTGGGTCATATGATGTCATAAAACACATTATATATTTAAATGGTATTTAATTTTTACCCAAAAATTTGACTGTCTCAGAAAATTATGAAAAATTCACCGTTGGATAATTTCGACGTCCTGATTCCAAAAATAATATTTATTTTATCTAAATAATTTTCTAAATATGTGAATTTTCACTTTTAAAATAAAAACCGACATTTATAAAAAATTCACGGGTTTTGACAGAAATGGCTTTCAAACCTTAATAAAAATTTTAATTGCATTCATAAAATTTTAAGATCATTTATATTTAATAAAAATTAATTTAATATTAATAATAATATTTTATTAAAATATTATTTAATTCAAAAATCCTTTAATTTAATAAAATATAATTCTTAATTAAATAATAACTAAAAACATTATTTGTACTTTAAAAACTAATTACAATGCATCAAAATGACTAGAAATTATATTCATTATTATATACAAAAATAATGTACATGAACATGGTGCTACTTATTTGTTACATAACCCCTTAAAATTGCCGCATAAGACCTAAGGGTAAGGTGTGCGATGGTGACAGACTCTTGGGGTTGCTCGGATAACATCGCTCGAGTGGTAATCTCTATCAACTTCCATTTTTCCCGTAGACGATCACGTTCGAGCTTGACTTGATGAAGCTCAGCTTGGTCTTGGTCAAGGGCAAAGCCCAAAGACGCCACTTCCTTTCCGAGCTCCGACAAATGGGCTTCGTAAGGGGCAATTCTACTGGATGAGGCCATCGCTTCCTTTGTCTTAGTAGAAAATTGGTTCGTTAAAGCCTTATATTTAAACTACCCAGATGATCACTGTTCAACGGCTATAAAAGTAACGGTCACAAATCTTAACATAAAACTAAAGAAGTTGACATCTTATAAAAAAACATTTTTCATAAAGAAACATTTAACTAGATCAAGAGGGATTTTCCATTAATGAAACTTTGGGTCGTTACAACATTCCCCCCTTAAGAAATTTCGCCCTCGGAATTTTCCTTTTTCCACACTAAAACAAATGTGGGTAACTTAGCTTCATCATATCCTCCGACTCCCATGTTGCTTCTTCAAACTTGTGGTTTCTCCACAACACCTTGACGAGGGGCATTGTCTTATTTCGTAGAACCTTTTCTCTACGATCTAAGATCTTCACTGGTTGCTCCTCATAAGAAAGATCGTCTTCTAATTGTACCACCTCGGAAGAGAGTACATGTGAAGGGTCTGGTATGTACTTCCTTAAGAGGGATACATGGAAGACATCATGCACCTTGGCCATAGTAGGTGGAAGTGCTAGTCGATAGGCCACAGCCCCAACACGATCAAGAATCTCGAAGGGGCCGATGTACCTTGGACTTAACTTCCCTTTCTTTCCAAACCTCATGACCTTCTTCCACGGAGATATGTGTAAAAACACCATGTCTCCGACTTTAAACTCAAGGTCTCGTCGACGATTATCTGCATAACTCTTCTGTCGACTTTGGGCTGCCTTGATATGCTGCTGAATGGTTTTCACCTTCTCCACCATTTCTTCGACCATTTCTGGTCCAAGCAGCTTACGTACACCGACCTCATCCCAACATGCCGGTGTTCTACACCTTTTCCCATGCAGGGCTTCATATGGTGCCATTTGGATGCTCGAGTGGAAACTATTATTATAAGAGAACTCAACTAGAGGAAGATGTTGATCCCATCCTCCTTTAAATTCCATTGAGCACGCTCTCAACATATCCTCAAGTGTTTGGATAGTCTGCTCGGATTGGTCATCAGTTTGAGGATGATAGGCCGTACTGAAGTTCAGTTCAGTATTCAGAGCATGTTGAAGACTCTTCCAAAACTTAGAGGTAAATCTTGGATCTCGGTCAGACACAATAGATAGTGGTACTCCATGCAACCGTACCACTTCCCTGATATATATCTGTGCCAGTTGATCCAAAGAGAAATCCTCTCGAATAGCAATGAAGTGTGCAGTCTTTGTAAGACGATCCACAATAACCCAGATTGCATTGTTGCTTTTGGATGTCCTTGGAAGTCCAGTGACGAAGCCATGGTGATGTTCTCCCATTTCCATTCTGGTATGGGCAATGGTTGCATCATCCCCTTAGACTTCTGCCTCTCTGCCTTCACTTGCTGACACACCAGGCATTTTGATGTATATTCGGCGATCTCCTTCTTCATATTATCCCACCAAAAGTTTTCTTGGAGATCTCGATACATCTTTGTGCTCCCTGGGTGAATAGAGAAATTTGAACTATGTGCATCATCCAAAAGTTCCTTCTTCAGCTCCGAACTTGATGGGACACATAGTCTTTTCCCAAACCGCACAATTCCTTCTTCATTAACATTAAACTCTGAGGATTTTCCCTTTTTGATAGCTTCCACTTTTTCTTGGATTCTCGCATCATCCTTTTGAGCATCCTTTAACCTTTCCAAAAGAGATGGTTGAGCAATCATTTGTGAAAGAATTGATGATGTTCCCTTCTTTATGATTCCCACGTCCATCTTCATCAAGTCTAAGAAGATTGGATCATTCTCAATTCCCATCATTGATAGAATTGCGGGATCCTTTCTACTTAGGGCATTCGCCACCTTGTTCGCCTTCCCAGGGTGGTAATGTATTGAACAGTCATAGTCCTTTATGAGCTCTATCCATCTTCTCTGGCGCATATTAAGCTCTTTCTGTGTGAATATATATTTAAGACTCTTGTGGTCAGTATATATCTCACATTTCTCTCCATAGAGATAATGCCGCCAGATTTTCAAGGCAAAGATCACCGCCGCCAACTCCAGATCATGCGTTGGATAGTTTCGCTCATGGATTTTCAACTGTCTTGAGGCATAGGATATCACTTTATCATTCTGCATCAGCACACATCCTAAGTCCTTCTTCGAAGCATCACTGAATACCACAAAAAGCTCCCCACTTGTGGGTAAAGTGAGCACAGGTGCAGTGATAAGCCTCCTTTTCAACTCCTTGAAGCTTTCTTCGCATTCATCACTCCAAGAAAACTTTACTCCCTTTTGAGTTAGCTTGGTAAGAGGGTTGGACAATCGTGAGAAGTTTCTCACAAATCGTCGATAATATCCAGCTAACCCCAAGAAGCTACGGATATCAGTTACCGATGTTGGCCTCGGCCATCCCTCAATTGCATCTGTTTTGGAGGGGTCCATAGATATCTCATTGCTTGTGATGATATGGCCCAAGAATGAGACCTCCTTCAACCAGAACTCACACTTGCTGTACTTGGCATAGAGCTTCTCCTTGCGCAAAGTCTCCAGTACAGTTCTTAAATGCTCCTCATGGTCCTCCTTGGTTTTGGAGTTTATTAGAATATCATCTATAAAGACTACCACAAATTTATCTAGGTAATCTCTAAAGACTCTATTCATCAAGTCCATGAATATTTCTGGAGCATTGGTGAGTCCAAAAGGCATTACTATGAATTCATAGTGCCCGTACCTTGTACGAAAAGCAGTCTTGGTGATATCTTCCTTCTTCACCCTTACTTGATAATATCCCGACCGCAAGTCGACCTTGGAGAAGTATTGTGCTCCACGCAGCTGATCAAACAAGTCATCGATTCTTGGGAGAGGATACTTGTTCTTTATCGTGATTTTGTTAAGTTCACGATAATCGATGCAAAGCCGCATTGACCCATCCTTCTTCTTGACGAAGAGGACTGGTGCACCCCATGGTGATGCACTTGGGCGTATAAACCCTTTATCCAGATTCTCCTGTAGTTGTTTCTTCAGTTCTTCAAGCTCAACCACAGCCATTCTATATGGAGTCTTGGATATTGGTAGCTCCCCAGGTATAAGTTCAATTGAGAACTCAACATCTCTTCTTGGAGGAATACCAGGAAGTTCCTCGGGAAATACTTCAGCGAATTCCCTCACAATAGGCATTTCTTCAAGGGTGGTTTCTTCCTTGGACTTAATCATCTGAGCCAGATATGTGTGCTCATAAGGCAGTAATATCCATGCTTGAGATGATGGAGCTAAAGGAGATTCATCTTCCTCCTGACACTTGTAAAGAATCGAGGGTCGATTCTCCATATGGAGTGTGATTTCCCTCTCCCGACAATTTATGTTGGCTCTATATAAGGAAAGCCAATCCATGCCAAGAATTGCATCAAATTCCACCAAAGGGAGTATGATGAGGTTCGCCGGGAAATTCAATCCACAGATTATAACAGGGGAGGACTTATACTCATGGGATGCAATGATTGCCCCATTTGCCGTACTCACCGACATCTTTACTTCCATGATTTGTGGTGGTGCAGGGATTGTTCTACTAAACTTTTGAGATATAAAAGAATGCGTAGAACCTGAATCAAAAAGTACGTTTGCTATTCTTGAATGAATAACTAGCGTACCTGTCACCACTTCGTTGTCGGGGTTCACTTCGGCAGAAGTGATGGCGAAAGCTCTTCCTTGCTGTCTTGGAGGTTGTTGATTGCCTCCGATAACCCTTGGATTAGGGCACTGATTCGCAAAATGACCCGGTTCTTTGCATTTGAAGCATTGAACAACGCGTTGAGGTTCGAACGGAGCGTTCCTCCCCTCCGTCGCAGCCGCGGGTCCTTCTTGCTGACAGTTAACAGCTAGGTGCCCTTCTCTTCCACACTTAAAGCATTTTCTTGTCCCCCTAAGGCAATTTCCAGGGTGCTTTTTTCCACACTTTTGGCAAGTGGGGTGCTGGAATTTCTTAGCGCCGTTGGATTTATCCATCGGACCACCAGCATTGAAGTCCACCTTCCGCTTCTTGTCCCCATGATACCCCTGTGATTCTCCAATCTCCATTTCAACCTTGAGGGCACATCGGACAATTTCCTCATAGTTGTCGAAGTCACGGATCGCTAATGCTTTCCACAAGCTAGGCTTCAGCCCACCAAAGAAGCGGTCAACCTTGCATTCGGGGGTAACGACAAAGCCGGAAGCGTATCGTGCAAGCCTTGTGAAGTTTGCCTCGTACGCTTCCACAGATTCCTCATCTTTCTGCTTGAGGGAAAGGAAGTCCCTTTCCATCTTAAGACGGAGGGTGCGTGGAAAATATTTATCGAAAAACATCTTCCGGAATACCTTCCATTACAAAGCCTCGATCTCCTCCTCAGGCTTCGTATTTTTGATCAACGTCCACCATTGATCAGCTTCACCCTCCATACGATAAGCCGCTAGGAGAACCTTCTCTTTTTCAGAGCATTGGAGGATGGAGAATATCTTTTCAATGGAGTTGATCCATTGTTCAGCAATCGTGGGATCGGATGATCCACTAAAAGTAGGAGGCCTTTGTCTCATGAAGCTTTCAATAGCGACTTGTTCTTTCTTAGGGGGGGTTGAACGTTCCTCTTGACCAGTGTTTCTATTCAAAACTTGAGTTAGCTGAGAGAGAAGCGTGACAAAGTTCGCGATTCCCGCTCCCATTGGATTGGGCATCTCATAAGTACAATCATCACACTGATCTTCACAATGGTTGTTAGCCCGAGTTCTCCTATTACCAACCATTGGCTGGAATGAAAGGAAAGTTAGGGGTAACACATAAAGGGTAATCCAAAGACAAAAGTTGATGACTTATAAATAAACTTTAATCTCTTCAACTCATGAGTCTATAGGATTCAATCCAGGCTTTTCATGATCTTCCTTCTAACATATATTCTTAGGGGCATTTTTCCCTTAATAAGGGTTCATACTAAGATTGTGAATTTATCAAAACATATCCCCCGGGAGTGTCGTAACCAAGAGTGCAGCAAGGCCCGTTGTTGTGCACCAGTTCCCGTTCGAGTCTAGCTCAAAGCAGTGTTTTCGGGTTTTACCCCTAGGATACATCTGTGCCAGATCCGCCTCTACCTGCTCATATCCAGACAGGGATGTATTTGTTTGATAAACCACTTACTTAGTATTTACCAAAACTTAGGGATTTTTTTATTATTCTTAGTCTTGTATCTAAGGCTTTACTAGGTTTCCTAATCCCAAAAATAACTAAACCTACCCTTTGATACCAACTATGACAACCCTGCTTTTTATTACAACTTAAACATGCTTTATTACATAAAACTTCACTTGATACAACAAAGAAGATCGAGAGGTTTAGTGTCTTTGGGGCTTAGGATCATTACATAAAAACTTTAAACTTGAAATACAACATCCTTATTGAAAACTTCCTTTACATGACCACTAAATTCCTTCGTACTTAGCATTGCATGGGATAACCTGAGGACATGCATAAGAAAAGGGTGAGCTATAAAGCCCAGTAAGGGAGTACACAATGAATAACATGAGGAGTACAATACATGTTAGGCAATAGGCATATCAATAGAGAAAAAGAGAGACATGAACATAAAGGCATGATAAAGCATGATAATCATAACATGGAAATGTGGCAACAACACTTAACATTGAATTAGCATGAGCCAAGGCTCATTGCACATGGAGCATGAGTAAACCCTCATTGCACTTGAAGCACGAGTAAACCCTCGTTGCACTTGAATTAGCATGAGTCAACACTCATTGCACATGACGTATCATGATACTATACTTTACCCAATGCATTGGAGTGCTATAAAGGGCGCACCCTTCTTAAACATTTCATTTCATGCATAAGTGTGCCGCATGGATCATAAAACATGGATTCATAAAACATAATCATTTCTTCCACGATAAAGGAAAGTGGAATTCATACATGAAACTTTATAATCAATATGTAAATGTGCATAAAGGTGAATACCCTTGATGGAGAAATGGGCATGGTATTCACTACACAAAGACATTGGCTTAGAAAATCGGTGCGATTTCGGCAGCGTAACGGCGTGACATAAGAATTCATAAAAAAGGTTGATGAGAGAGAAAGGGGTTACTCATCATATTTACATGTAATGGACAGTAAGTAGATCATATATATACATGTCCCAACAATATAAATGGAATTTAGATTCATGATACAAAAGTATTGCTTGAATGTAAAAGAAGAGAGAGAAGTTCCTTTCGGAATTTCCGCATAGTAACGGGTGTACATGGGAGGCATTTAATGAGAGAGAAAGGGTTATCCCATCAATCAAACAATAAGAGGGAAGTATGGGGGAGGTGAGAAACCATACCCCAACATTCATAATTGAAATAAAAAGGGAAATACAACTTAATGAAAATTGACAAAAAAAATGAGAAAGGAAGAAAACCCCTTACTTGGAAGTGTGCTTCCAAAGGCTAGAGAGAGGCTTGTGAGAGGCTTCTTGGGAGCTTGGGGCACCTTGAGAGGATTCTAGAGAGAGTAGGGCAGAGGTTGGATGAACTTCAAGGGCTTTGAGTGAGGAGGAAGTGGGAGCTTGGGTGAGTTTATATAGGAAAGGTGAGAGAATTCTTTATTATTTTGGTTTGGGACCCCTTATATTAAAATAATCCAAACCACAAACCATCCCATGGTATTTGCCCATGGTTTCTGGAAAAGGAAAGAGGAAAACAATATTTTACAAGTACAAGGTCCGAACTTATTAAAAAATTAGGGTTTCTTATGTGGAGGTGAGTCACACTCCCATGGGAATTAATTTAAAAAGGCAAAGTGTTGAATAAGTCTTGAGGGCTCCATTAATGCTTTGAAAAGTAAGTCAAACAAACCCAAAACCTCATTATTTTAATGATAAAACACATATTGGCCGAACATAAGGATTATGGTATTTTATTACATCACCATTGGGTCATTATGATGTCATAAAACACATTATATATTTAAATGGTATTTAATTTTTACCCAAAAATTTGACTGTCTCAGAAAATTATGAAAAATTCACCGTTGGATAATTTCGACATCCTGATTCCAAAAATAATATTTATTTTATCTAAATAATTTTCTAAATATGTGAATTTTCACTTTTAAAATAAAAACCGACATTTATAAAAAATTCACGGGTTTTGACAGAAATGGCTTTCAAACCTTAATAAAAATTTTAATTGCATTCATAAAATTATAAGATCATTTATATTTAATAAAAATTAATTTAATATTAATAATAATATTTTATTAAAATATTATTTAATTCAAAAATCCTTTAATTTAATAAAATATAATTCTTAATTAAATAATAACTAAAAACATCATTTGTACTTTAAAAACTAATTACAATGCATCAAAATGACTAGAAATTATATTCATTATTATATACAAAAATAATGTACATGAACATGGTGCTACTTATTTGTTACATAACCCCTTAAAATAGCCGCATAAGACCTAAGGGTAAGGTGTGCGATAGTGACAGACTCTTGGGGTTGCTCGGATAACATCGCTCGAGTGGTAATATCTATCAACTTCCATTTTTCCCGTAGATGATCACGTTCGAGCTTGACTTGATGAAGCTCATCTTGGGCTTGGTCAAGGGAAAATCCCAAAGACGCCACTTCCTTTCCGAGCTCTGACAAATGGGCTTCGTAAGGGGAAATTCTACTGGATGAGGCCATCGCTTCCTTTGTCTGAGTAAAAAATTGGTTCGTTAAAGCCTTATATTTAAACTACCCAGATGATCACTGTTCAACGGCTATAAAAGTAACGGTCACAAATCTTAACATAAAACTAAAGAAGTTGACATCTTATAAAAAAACATTTTTCATAAAGAAACATTTAACTGGATCAAGAGGGATTTTCCATTAATGAAACTTTGGGTCGTTACATTTTAGATATAGGACTATATAAAATTATTGAATACGATAGAGATGATTTTAAGGGATAAGTCTAAGTATATGATAACATCTCAATGTTTTGGTAAAGTATATATTTTTTGTTCTCTTAAAAATTACATATATTTCTAAATATTGTCAAGTGGATGTGGTTTTAGAATAGATGAATCTAGGTGTAATCACCTAAAAAAGGTTAAATTATCATTGAATCAATCTTTACACTAGTGCATGATGAGTGGGTCTAATACTGCACACCTATATAGACACTCATGGGGCATATTCTTTGGTTGATCATACGATATTTACAAACCATCATGAATAATTTATTTCCTAATTACTTTAAGGGATTGGTTTAAGAATAATATGTAGACACAACTTAAAGTAACCAAGGATTGAACAGAGAGGGTTATAGGTTGAACTGAAAGTATCATATGTTAAAAAAAGGTTTCATAAGAGAATAAATCTTTAGATTGATGTTTGAATATTCATATTTTGGATATTATAATAACCATTTTTTTAGTATTTTTTTGAAACATGATCATGAAAATGAAGCTGAGAGATGTATGTATCTAGAAACCACTATGTCATATAATCGAATAAGGGAGAATACTTAAATAGTTGAGAATCTTAATATATGCCTATTATGATGGAAAATGTGAGTTTCTTAGTCATACCTAAGGTAGTGAGGTTGATAGATTAATAGAAATTAAATATTGATACTCTTATCTATTTTAATTAGTGAGTGATATTTATCGATGATATTCTTGTATATTTTAAAATTTATGAGGATTGTGTGAAACATCTAAGGATATTTATTCTGTATTTTTGATTTAAAGGTTTGGAAACATATATTAAATGTTATAAATAACCTTTACAAGTGATTTTATGATAAGTTTATATTTTGGGGGATTACTATTGAAGAACACATGATTGAGGGATGGATAATTATTAGGTTTAATATATGCTTGATGTTGAGATAATAAAGGGTTTATTGATATTAAAAAATAAGTTAGATAGAATTTGTAACCTTGGGATTGATAATTTATTCATGATATTTTTTTTGAAGTTCATCTCATTTTTTGGATTGTGGTATATATTGTCCAGTGTGTGATTTTAAGACCTAGCGGTTAATATTACTTGAGATTTAAAGATAGAGTTAAATTTTTTAAGAATATATGATTTTGTTTTAGTTTAATGTCTTGAATATTCAAATGGTTTTGGGACAGATATGTTATATAAAATATATGATTTGGGTATATATATATATACTTGAGTATATTATTGTATGAAATATTAATGTTGTTTGAGGTTATATGAGTAACTTAACATAGCCTAAGAGATTAGGTAGATGTCATATTAAATGTTATATACCAAATTAAAAATATATTAAGAATGATATTTCCTACTTTCATTAGTGATTAATAATTAAAATTTTGAGGAAGTGATTTATTTGAAGGGGTAGAATGTAATGACCCGATATTTTAGATCATTTAAATAAATATTATCTTTGATATCTTGTATCACACACAACACTAAACTAACCCAACACCCAACTAAAACAAACCACAACATATAAAAATTACATAAAGAGTATAATAATTAGGATGTCATTTAAAAAAAGCGGTATTGTATTTTACCTTAATAAATTAAATTGATCATAGTTAAAAGTTTATTATAAGAGATAATATTTAGATTTATAAACTATTATTCTAGTATTTAATTATTTATAAATTTATATGAAATTTTATTAAAGACACTTGAAGTCTAAAAGGCTATTTTTCAATAAAAACAATTTTTCATTATATTTTGTATTTTCATTTAAATAACTAAATATATAAATTTTATAATATTAATTTTATAAAAATAATTTATTTTGGAATTTATAATATAAAAATTATCTTATGGTTAATTTTTAATCTTTTTTGAAATAATTGATTTTTAGGTGAATAGTTACTAATACAGTTTTTACTAAAACTGTAGTGTTTATGACTATATCAAGAAGTAAGTATAACTTGAAAACTTATAAAACTTTTTTCATGATAAAATATGTATTGAAGGAGTAAAAATATACATTTCAAAATGCTATTATGAATTTATAAAACCTATTTTTGACAACTTAAGTAATATTTTCCACTAAAAAATATTTTTTGTATTTTCTTTTAATTAAATATTATTTTGGTAGAATTTAATTTTATATTGATCTTAAAACCATATAAATTTTATTTATTTTATAATAAACTAATTTATATCTTGAAAATCAAATACATTTGAAATTTTATCCATCATAAAAATATTAAGCTTAAAAATCCACTTTCTAAAAACGGGTTTTTACGCATTGCATGCAGTAATGTTAAAATTATTTTTTATTACATGTAGAAATTTTATCTGATAAAATGGATTTCATATTTTTAATATGTAGGTATAAATTATTTAATAATTTCCATTTTATTTTTAAGAATTAAAATTAAATTACTTTGGTAAAAATTAGTTATAACGGTAAAACAAAAAATGATAAAATTGAAAATTCTAAGACTAAAGAATGTAAAAACATGTGTGAAAATGAATGATTGAAGGATTATAAACCTTATATTATAATACATTCTATTATAGTTAATTTTTTGATCCACTTGACACATTTAACATGTTCTCCCTTTATATTAAGTGGTTATAATTACAAAAATGTCATCCCCTCCACTAATAAAAGGGGTCTCTCGCCACCCTTCAAGACCACTCCCAAAATTTATTTTTCACTTGAAACTCTACCCATTATCCTTAATTTATAACCCTATTCCTTTTAACTGGGTCTATATTCAAAATATATTGTCTTAAGACCTCTATTTCTGATGAATCCCTCTAAGGAAAACATAAAGATCTCAACATGAATGCTCATTTTTTCCTAACTTCTTTTACTTTCTATCATACTTTCCAAAATATAATTTTATAATTAAAATATAATTCAATTAGTATTGTTTGTATAATTAATTATATTATTCCTATAGAATAACTATTAACCACTTTTTCCTTTTTCTATTAGGAAAAATGAAAGCTTTATTTGTGTGTTGCATGAACTACAGCCTCCTCGGAGCAACGACTTCCGTTTTTTTCACCAATGCCTCTCTTCACTGGTTATAAGGGTGAAACTAAAGAATAAATGTTACATATATAATATTATTTTGATTATTAAGAGACAAATTATAATCCAACTTATTTCTCTCTTCTTCTTAGATAAATAAAAACAGTAACCGTGTGTTATGAAAACTACTACCTCCATGAAGTAACGTATCTCATTTTTTCATCTTGTTTCCTTATTATTTATTAAAATATATTCAAATATGGTTCAAAACCTTAATATTATATTAATAATATAATTATTATTATTTAATAATGATATTATTCCAAAATAATCCTCTTTCAAAATCATAATCATCAATTAATTCCATTATGTTTTTGTTTCGATCAATTTAACCACCTACTTGAACAATGTTAGAAAATAATATCATCGGGGACTATGAGAACTTAATTAATTATAATATATTATATAAATAATAAAATAAATATTTAATTTTTGTTTTTTAATAGTAATATTAATATTAAACTCATTAATTAATATATCATCATTCATTTGTTAAAAATCACTGAAACATGTTTGTTATCAATTTCTTCTACAAGAACCATAACCAAAACTGCCATAGAATGATATTATAACATTATAAATAATTATAAAACATAAATTCTAGTATCTTTTATTATCTAGTAATTATTAAATTTTAGAGATGAATGGATAATAGCACCGCTATTACAAAACTAGTTCAAAACAATCCAGATTACTCACACCCCATATTAAAAATTGATAATAGCTAACTAATATATATTTAGAGAATAATTTTAAATAAATTATATAAAAGTTTATATATATGAATAATTTTAAAAAATAAATTATTAAGATAGTTATTTTTGTTATGCAGGTGATTCAATCACTTTAGTAGAAGACGGGAATTAAGGTTTGGGTTTCTTGTCTCAAATTTTGACCCCTTGAGACATATTTCCTAATATACACCATGTTTTATTTGGAATGGTATATATACTTTATAATGAATTTATTTTTTCATATTCATGTAATTCATGGGTTTTTAATATCTATATTGTGTTCTTTCTTTAAATGGCTTTTGATTCAAAAGATACCAAAGTTGTAAGGGTTTTTTGTTAACTCAACTCCCTCAGTTGAGTTATAATGATTCTCATTGAACTTATTTCATCCAAGATTGATTTATTCCACCTTAATTATTTATTTTATGGTACATTATCTTCCTCTATGGTGGAATATTGCTTTTTAATCCAAATAATTTTCCTTAATAAAATTTCATTCCCAAAAAGTATCTCATTATTGAGAATAATTTTCATCCTCTTTAATGACGGTCTCCTCTAATTATTTATAATTTCCTTGCCCACTAATGTTATTATTTATAATTGTAAACCTAATTATGTGTTATCTCATGTGACATCTATATTTTTTTCTCTTTTTTTAAAAAGTAAGTTTTTGTTGGTCAGAGTGGAATCTCAAGAAGGGGGTGAATTGAGTTTCTACTTAAAATTTATGTTAAAAAACTTATTTTAAAAGGATCCCCCAATTTTAAAATGGGCCAGTTAATTAAGGAAGTATAGATGTAAATTTTTAGTTGGTCAACAGGTTTCTTAAAGGGTGATTAATCCTCAGTTGAATCAGTGTAAAACACCTATTTAACTTTTGAAACAAGTTTACTGAATTAAACAAATACACAGACTAACCAAAAATAACTATCAAAGTGAAAGCAAAACAGTTTTATGTTTTAGAAAATATAAGCAGCAGAAAATAGATAAAATAGAGTATAACAAAATATAGTGCACAGTGAAGTAAAACAAGAGGTTCAGTCTCAAGCCGAGACTTAATCCTCTCCACTTGGTGATCACCAGCCACCAAGCAGTTTATATTAGTAATAAACTTGATACACAGCCTGTATCAGGCTTTACAACAGTTTTCACAAACTGTCCAGGGTTCACACCCTCTACTACTATTCTTCATGGGAAAGACAAACAATACAGACCACACATGGTCTCTTCCACAGTTTTACGTGGGAAAAAAATGTAAGTGAGTTTTGATGTAAGGATATTCAATATCCTCCAGTTCTAGCACCCGAGATAGTGTGTGAAGCAGACATACACACTTCTCAAAAATGTACAATGAAAGAACACAATAGATCTAAGACAGTAAGCTTGAGTTTAGAAAGGTTTATGTGTTAGCAGTTCAGCTTTTGACTCCTTGGAGTGAAGAATTTGATGTTTGAGTCTATCTCTGGAAGTTGTCTCCAAAACAGAGTGTCGCAAATCCAGGTACTAGCTTTCAGGAATTAAGTGTTCTGCTTCTTGAGTTGATTGAAATTTTATGAGACACAGAATTCAGTCTCAAGTTGTTTTCCTGAAATGATCTTCTTGAAGTTCTTGGGGTTCATAGTGAAGGTTCTCGAATGTTTCTTCCTTGTTCTTCAGTAATTTATTCCTCATGCATTTAACTTTTGGACGTTTTTTTCGTTTTTCTCTGTGCCTCTATATATCTTTCTTCCTCAGTCTTCTCTTTCATATTTGAGGTCCGATAATAGGAGTAAGTACATCACATGAAATCTTTCTCGTACCTCGTACTGTCAAGATATGGTCTCCTGATATGTCTATAATAAGCATTAATTAAGTCAGAATCATTAAAATTATCAAATATGACCGTTAGAAAGATATTAAGAATTTGAAAAAATAAGGGTATCGGTAGACTGGTAATGGTAGCCTTCACATCGGTAGGCTTCAACAATATGTGCACATCAGCAACCTCCAACTATAACCTTCCATCAATAACCTTCATCGGTAACCTTCAACAGTAGGCTTGCATCGGTGACCTTGTATCGGTGACCTTGTACTTAGATAAAATCTGAGTTGTAAGCTTAAAATGAGAGCAGTGAGATTAACAGTATATAGGTATTACTTTGAGATAGGCATGATTTTCACATAAACAATTATCCTGTATGAGAAATAAGATGATTTATATAAATGAAACATGATTTGGGATTATCAAAATAGGTGAGTCCAACAATCTCCCCCTTTTTGATAATCACAAATTATGTCATTGAATTTTTAGGTTTTAAGTAGTTTTGAATCAAGTTTAAACACATCTACTAATTCCATTAGTGATGTTAGCATACACATATTAGTAAATCATTAAAATTAAATTAAATTGAAGTCAGAACATATAAATTGTTGATATAACTTCTCCCCCTTTTTGATTAAAAAAAAGAATACATAACAATAAGAGATAGAATAGAGGGTTTGTATTAATAAAACATGAGTTAAATATACAAAAAATAATAAACTAATCCCTATCAGCTAAGATAGTTCACACTCAATCCACATCAGAGATGTCCATTGGAGATTTGTCTTTGGAAGCTGAGGAGTCAGGTGCTGAAGGTGAAGGGATAGGCCGAGGGATGGCAGTGAGCAGTGTAGGAGGAGCATCCATTAAGGCATTAGTAGACCTATAGTGAGTAGATCTCTGAGTAATCATTGGGGTCAAACTTCTGATGGCCTAGGCAGGAGTCATCAAAGGAGCAGTACTGGTGGAACCTGAGATAGCTGAAGAAGTAGTCAAAATAGGAGGAACAAAGATGGGTGTGTAGTCCACATGTAGGAAGGGTAACAGAAGATTCCTGAAGTCCATAATGATGCTTCCCTCTCTTTCCATAGCTGAGATGAAATCATCTTTTTTTTCATGAATCTCTCCCGGGAAGGAGTAAGCTCTCTAAGCTTGCTCACTTGATCCTTAAATGCCTAATTGACGGTAGGAATTCTCAAATTTTCCAAAAGAATCTTAAAGTGACCATCTATCGAATGCTTATTGTATACCCGTTTGTAATAGAAGTCAACTTGATCCTTGATGGCCTTCTGATCTTGAGCAGCTTCCCTTAAATAATTTCCCATAAGGTTATGAATTTCCATGGTAATAGAAATGACCTGAGAGTTTGAGGTACTAGAACCAGATAAATTTTCCACTTCTTCTCTAACAACGGTCTTGAAGGCTTCAATGTCAACTAGAGGAGAGGTTGAAGAAGATTCAGATGCACCCAGAGGTGCTATAAAGAAATCCATTGTCTCTTTAAATGATTTGTTTATCCCACTGATCAGCCTTTTTACATCATCATCTTGGCCTTTCACATGTTTTTTCATATACTTCTTAAAATCCTCAAACACTGTAACCATTTGCTGAACCAAACTTTTAACATATCTAAGGTCTTTGTCCACCTGAGCCCTTGAATCCATATATGCATCTAAGCTAGAAATAGACTACTTCACTGATTCCATAGAAACTACCAAAGTTATTACCTGATTCTAACATTCCTTGACCTCATGTAACACAGCTGAGTGAGAGGTAGAGACTATCCTTTACACTGCAGATTTCATGAGTCCTTGATTGTGAGCTATTGTTCTCGCTATCTCAGTGGATTTCTCATCAATATGCCTCTTCAGGTCTGATTTCAAAGAATCGAATTCATTATTACTTACATAGTCTTGAGGTAACAGAACCACTAGCTGCACAATGGTAGTTTCTGAGATAGTAGGAATTGGAGGACTTATGATAGGTTGGTCATCTTCAGAATCTCCATAATCTAAGCCTAAAACCACAAAGTCAGGAGCTTCTATCGAGTCCTCTATATCATGAGCAACAGCAACTGATCCTGTAGCAACAGGTTCCTCCCCATCACTTGGAGCATTCTCCTGATCAGCCATATCTATCTCTATCAAACTTCCTTGATCAAATTCATTAACAGGAAGGTCCACCACCACTTCCTCCACAGAATCTTCAACGACTTCCAAAACAAGTCCAGCTTCAACTGAATTAGCAACTTCTTTATCTCCACTTTCTACCCTTTCTGTATGTTCTATTAGAGGATTGAGACTAAAACATTCATCTTCACTTGCAGTAGAAACTGTCTCAAATTCAACTTGACTTGAATCAGTGTCCTCATCCTCATATGAGGTATCTCTAATGTCTCTTAAGACATTTTCAGCCCCTTCTTCCTCACTAGTTTCCTCATCACTGTCCCTTAGGACAGTCTCCCTTCTAGGAACCCTTTTTGGTGGACTGGGCAGACCAAAGGATATAGTACTAGTATGAGGATTGGAGGGAAGGTCAGGATCACTCTTATCATCTATAGGATAATCCTCTCTTTATTTCACAACAGCAACATCTTCTCCTTCTTCATCTGAATAGGCAGGCTCAACTTCCTCAGGCTTAAGATCGGGATCTCTCTTATTCTTAGGCCTAGTAGGATGAGCCACAGGGTTAAACTCTTCAATTCCTTCGCCTCATCATTCAACCATATCCTCATCCATGGATTCCAGTTGATCTTCATCAACTTGTAAATCACTTTGGTGATGCAATGGTTATCTTTCACAACAAAAGTTTCTTCCTTAGCTCCAGAAACTCCATTCACTTTCAACATAAGGGATATCAACTTAGCATGAAATAGGGCATTGGATTTGGAACTAGGTTTGGCCATATCTTCTAATTGAATCATTAACAGCCTACATAAGTTGATCTTCTGTTCATGCTTTAACAGATACAAGAGAAAAACATACTGAAACTTTAAAGTTACAAAGTCCCCTCTCCTGGGACTTAAAACATGCTGGATAAACTTGAAAAGTAGCTTATCTTCTCCTACTATTTCAGCAGCAATGACTTTCCTAGGAATTCCATTCCCTATCAATTTATTTAACGATTCTTCATAGCAGAATAACTCACTAGTGGGAGGAACCACTTTTGAGTAATAATCACAAATCCCTTTATGTGGAACCCTCAAGCAGTCATCCCACTCAGCAGAGGAGAAAATCACACTTACTCCATTTACTCTGGAAGTCATCTGGTGCTCATCCACAGACTACTCAAACTTGAGATAATCGTAAAATTCCTTCACTAAATTCAGGTAATAGGGTCCACTATTTTTTGCAAAACACTCAACCCAGCCCTGAGCTTCAAGTTCATTTATTACTAACAATCAGCTCGATAGCAGCCACTCTGAACTTAACTCCTTCTCAACCACTATTTCACTCTTCGATAAATGTGGGTTAAGCACCTTTTCCACTGTATGGCTTCCACTACTAGACTCGTCTCTAGGTCTCTTAGGATCTCGGATTTCTCCTTTATCAGCAACCAATGGACTTTTCACTCTCATCATCGATCTGGAGTGGTTCGAGGTGTCAGTAGAGGTTTAGGTTCTAAGATTTGGGATCAAAATTTTAGGAAGAGGGTTTGATGTGGATCGAAATGTGATAAGTGTTTTATTTTTATCATTTAGGGATCGAAAAATGAAACAGATAAGATAAATAAGTAATATGCAGAAAACGTTTTAGATTTCGGCTGAGAACAAAAAAAACACAAAGCCATAGACTCAAGTGGTCTATTGGTAAGGAGGCGTCGGTAAGGTCCAACGGTGAGGTCATATCGGTAAGGTCTAATGGTGAGGTCCTATCGGTAAGGTCTAACGGTGAGGTCCTATCGGTAAGGTCTAACAGTGAGGTCCTATCAGTAAGGTCTAAAGGTGAGGTTTTATCGGTAAGGTCTAACGGTGAGGTCCTATCGGTAAGGTCTAACGGTGAGGTCCTATCGGTAAGGTCTAATGGTGAGGTCCTATCGGTAAGGTCTAATGGTGAGGCCCTATCGGTAAGGTATAACGGTGAGGTTCTATCGGTAAGGTCTAACGGTGAGGTTATATCGGTAAGGTCTAATGGTGAGGTACTATAATGAATATTTTATCATACCTAACTCATGTTTGATGTAATTTAACCTCTCATAATTCAAAGGCTTTGTGAATATATCAGCTAATTGGTGTTCAGTACCAATGAATTCAAGAGTGATATCACCTATTTGATAATTATATCTCAAGAAGTGATGTATTACATCAATATGCTTTGTCCTAGCATGAGATACTAGATTTTTAGAGATGTTAATAGCACTTGTGTTGTCACAGTTTATAGATACATGTTTGAATTGATATCCATAGTCTAGTAAAATGTGTTTTATCCACAGAATTTGAGCACAACAACTACCAATAGCTATATATTCAGCCTCTGTAGTAGATAATGAAATAGAATTCTGTTTCTTACTACATCATGATACTAGTGACTTGCTTAAAATGTGACATATTCCAGAGGTTCTTTTCATATCTAACTTGCAACCAGCAAAGTCAGCATCCAAATAACTTATTAAATCATACAGCTATCCTCTTGGATAAAATAGTCCTAAATTTATAGTATACTTGAGATATTTAAAAATCCTTTTAACAGCATGATGCATGTTTGTTGTAAGGCATGGAAAAACAATAATTTCTTAAGTTAAAATGTAGTAATGTGGTTGACCTAGGATGTCTTCCGAAGAGGAGTGCACACAAAATAGTTTTTCACTTTTAAAAGAGGGTAAAAAATGTGTGTTTGTTAATAAAATGATTGAATGGAAATTCAAATTCAAATGATTGAAAACTATGATATTAAAAGGGTGATTAGGTTGGGGTCGGTTTCCTAATTATAATGTTATCCTTGTTCAATTTAATTCAAACCTCTTCTTCTTAGTTGATTAAAGTGAGTTTACACAATTGTTTCTTATCACTTCCTTGGTGAAATTATGATGGTGAGAGAAAACCTTACCAAGATCTCGATTTGGTCAACTCTACTTCCATGTGTAAAATAGTTGTATTGAATATCCTTAATTGACATGGGAAATACCCGATTAGGTTTTTTTTATCCCAAACAATCAAGAACATTCATTATCCCTTTTACACGTACTGACGATCGTCGAGTACTTCACCACTAATCCCTGGTCTATTCCATCGTATATAAACCAGAAATTAGTGGGGGGAGATAATGATTATTTTACCAAGGAAAAAATAAATAACATAATTAAAATTTAATAACGATATCACTTGATAATAAAATACGCTATATGAAATTGAAAACAACTTTGAAGAAGAAAGAAATTTCATTCAATTACGTACAAGAACTCAAGCATTACAAAATAGAAACCCAACCCTTCCCCAATCACTCAAAATGTTTACCCCACCATGGTAAAGGTAATCAAGATGAATGGGGAAGAATAGTCATTAAAAAACTATGTAAAAGAAAATAAATAAAAGAGAAAGCCAAAAATTTCTCCTCCTTGGTGTCCTAGAAGGAATGGGATGGAATGAGAGATGATTTGAGGGGGAGGAGCTCTCCTCCTTTTATAGCCAAAATTTTTTCCCCGAATGTTGACGCATTTTATCCCCATTAAATGACATCTTCACGTGTTTCTAACTTATTTAATGTTTTTCATAATTCTCTTGGGCATTTTCCTTCAAAATCTCAGAAAATTTGGACAAGTATTCCGAGATTTATGCTCGTTTTACTATGACCATTTATTCTGTACAGTCAGACTCTCCAAAACGCCAACCCCCGGATTAGGAAGATTTAATAGCCCCTTAAACAGCCAATTCATGTGGGCTTTCCTTCATTCAAGATATTCCAAAACTCATTTCTCGTCCATCCACCGAATTTCACAACAATTGGGCTCACCAATAATGAGTTATGGTCCCCACACCAAAAATAGGCAGAACTGTAAACAATTTTCTTGAGACAACTTGTGAGCTTCTTTTGAGCTTCCATATGGTCGATTCAACTTTTGGTCCAAAAATATTAAATGAATACCTAGATGTTTAGAATATGGAAAATAATGAATTTTACAATTTGGATTAGTGTAGTATATATTATGGCCAAACTATAGAAATAATTTAAAATTGTTAAAAATCCGAAATGGGTCATTTTTACTGTTCAACTCAAAATAACACCAATGTCATAAAAATGAAGCAATTAATATTAGAGTAACACTTTTTTGGGTTTAAAACAATTAAATTCAATGTATATTTAATTGAAAATATTTTCTCTATCAATTCCCCCACACTTAGCACTTGGACTCCTGTACAAGTAAAAATCAAATCAAATCAAATCCAAAACACATACCAATGAGATCTACCAAATCCATACTAAGAAACAAAAAGATATCATGCCTCATCAAAAAAAATTATTTCAAGTTATCCATTTTAGATTTTAATATATTTCCACTTCATTTCTTATCTCATTCACACAAAACACCTACCTCACATAAATTTTCTCTCAACTCACAAATGTAAATGCTGAACAAGGCTTTTCTCATCCAAACTCACACAAGAGCCACTATAGGATTGATAAATTCCTACTTCTCCACACAATGTGAGTTAAGGACATGTGTTTATAATTAGGACTTTTCAGGGTTGTTCTGTGGCTTCCGATTGGTAGGATTTAGATGTTAAAAATTCTTAGGCCAAAAAAGGATGTCTTGGCTCTTTCTGAAGCAAAATTGCAAGATTCTAATTTTCACTCAAATATGGTCTCCTTATCTTACCATTTGTAGAAAATAGGCTCCATAATCATTCAATCAGATCCGGATTTCAGTAGTAAAAATTTCAATCTTTTCAAACATGATTTTTCTTGAAAGCTATAGATAGGCACAGCTTTCTTTTTACATTGGAAGCTTCAGAAAGGCACTGCTTCTCTTATCATGAAGGCTCCAGAAAAGGCACATATTTTAAAAAAATGAAATATTCAGTAGAAATATCAGTTATTAAACATTTTATATTCCACCAAAAGTATCACTAAATGAGGTATTACACCACAATACATCTTCCCCCACACTTAAGTTAAATTATATCATTCAATTTCACTTCAAGAGCAGGTTGGATATGGAAAATTGGCTTGTAATGAGGCTAACCTAACAGGATATTCATGGCTACTAGGGGATAAAATTATTAATGTATAAGATAGGCCATAATGAAAATGATTATTTTGAAAAGGGGGCTTAAACCAAATAAATTCCTCAATCATTTAAAACACAAGTACCTCAAACCATCAAGTTTTGAAAGGAATAAATCAAATTCTGGTTAAAGAAAGCATGGTCTGGTTCTCTCAAGAAATGAGGTGAATGAAAAGAATTTGACAAAAATGGTTCAAAAGTCTCACATGAAATTGATTTCAAAGATATTGACAGTGAAATATGGCATGGGTTTCAAAAATCAGTGTACTTTTCATGAAATTCCAAAATATTTGAACTCGAAACAGAGTCATTTCAGCATTCATTTAAGCTTAGTTTCATGGAATAGATTGGTTCACTCATTGACATGCATTTCAAAAATGGTAATGATAATCATTTCAGCTCAAAAGTTTCAAAAAAACACCAAAAATTGAAAAATAAACACACCAAAATATGAAAACACGCAATTTTTTTTGAAAACAAACACAAAATGAAAATCCTAAACTACAAAGGTTCTCTCCCCCATACTCAATTTATGCAGTGTACTTAGTGAATTAAAATAGATCTAATATGTAATAATATTTTTGATTGATTCACAACAAATAATTAAGTATAAAGTAGAGGTACAACCTGATTTATTTGTAGTGAAACATTGAGTTAAGCTCCTAAGTGTTGCTCTTTGAAAACCTAAAAAAAGGTAAAAAGATAACATAAAAATTTTATTAAAAGAAATGAAAATAGAATTTGAATTAGAAAAGAAGGATAAATCTTGGTTTAATCCCCCTAAGTGGGCCCTGGGTTTTGACTACCACCAGAGGGGAAGTTCTAATCGGTTATCCCCAATCTGATGGTGGGTGAAGTTTCTTGCTCATGAACCAACAAAAACTTTTCTTTCTGGGATTAACTTCTTCCTTTTTATTGAGGACTCCATCAATAAAATACACCAATTACACCCCCATTACAATTATATACAACATGTATGGTGGGTTTAGGACAGTGAATGAGTCCTCCTCTTTCTTGGTTTCTGCTTTCACAATATCTTCTTCATTCACCAGTGTGTTCTCAATGAATGCTGCATTAATGGAATAATCAAAGGGAATGTCAGAGTTTAATTCTATTTGAAAAAAATTAAAGCATGAAGAATCAATATCAAATTCCTCCCTTTTAAAGTAGGCATCTTGTGTCTCATTTTCCTCCAAAAAAACCACATTGATCTTCTCATGTACTCCTTCTAATAAATTTTCAATAGGTTAATGGAGATCTAGATGTTCCTATTCAGATGAATATTCTCCCTCCAAGGAAATACAAGTGTTGAATGAATCTAAAAAATTAAAACAAGGGGAGGTAATACTCAATCCAGTTTTGACAAAATCAAAAGATAATGAGTTTATGAAAAGATTATCTCCCTGATTTTGTTTGCCTTCAATTTATTCTTCAATGGGAGGTTCCACTTGTTGTTGAATTTCCCTAAATAAAGGTAGGTAGTTATACTCTTGTGTCTTCTCTTCAAATTCCACTACTAGGGTGGTTTCATCCTTCAATGTTGTCAAATCTTCTAAATTATGAGGAATAGTTGGATCAAAAAGTTCCTCACACTCATTCCAGAAGTTATCCAGATCTTTTTGATCTCCCATATGCATTTCAAATAGTTAAATTTTCTTCATCGCTCTCCTCCAACATTTATTGAGTTTGGCTCAATGCATCTTCTTTTAATTTCATCAAGGCCTCCATGGGTTCTTCAACCTGAAGGATTTGTGGGGCTACTTCTTCCATCAATTTTTTTGGTTCTGTTTCTTGTTCTGGCTCCAGTTTTTGATCCTGGGATGCATGTACTTGTTCCGTTATCCACTCTATTGAGGTCTCCAGGTTTTGAACTGTTTGACTAATTCTTTTAAATTGGGCTTCAATATCCTTGTGAACTTCTTCTTCTTGGTGTTTCACTTTGATCATTTCTTGATAAAATTCCAGAAAATACTCCTGAAGTTCAATTAATTCTCTTATCAAACCCTCCAACATTGGGTATTCGAGGTTCTCTTTAAGGTTTTTAATGAGATCCTTGAATTCATCCTCCGTTATGATTTGGATTCAAGCTCCCCGAATTTGTTTAGCCAAGAAAGAAACTCTATACTCTATAGGACAAGGTGATTCAATAATTGGTTCTTTAACTTGTGGGAAATTGTTCAATGAATTAAAAATAATAATCATTTGAAAACAACATGGTAAAATATTTATTTTTACATTTTTTTTAATTTTGAAAAAAGTCAAATATTTACAAATAAATTGTGGCACTACCTCCCCAGCAACGGCGCCAAGTTTGATGCACGCCTGTCATAGGGCATGAAAAAACAATTATTTACTAAGTTAAAATGTATTAATTTGGTTGAACTAGGATTTCTTCTGAAGAGAAGTTCACACAAAATAGTTTTTCACTTTTAAACGAGGGTAAAAATGGTGTGTTTATTAAGAAAATGATTGAATGGAAATTCAAATTCAAATGATTGAAAACTGTGATATTAAAAGGGATATTAGGTTGGGGTCAGTTTCCTAATTGTAATGATATCCTTGTTCAATTTAATTCAAACCTCTTCTTCTTAATTGATTAAATTGAGTTTCCACAATCGTTTCCTCTCACTTCCTTGGTGAAATTATGATGGTGAGAGAAAACCTTACCAAGATCTCGGTTTGGTCAACTCTCCTTCCATGTGTAAAATAGTTGTATTAAATATCCTTAATTTACATGGGCAATACCCGATAGGGTTTTTTTATCCCAAACAATCAAGAACATTCATTACCCCTTTTTCACGTACTGACGATCATTTAGTACTTCACCACTAATCTCTAGTCTATTCCATCGTATATAAACCAGAAATTAGTGGAGGGAGATAATGATTATTTTACCAAGGCAAAAATCAATAACGGAATTAGAATTCAAGAACAATCGCACTTGATAATAAAATCCACTATATGAAATAGAAAACAACTTTTAAGAAGAAAGAAATTTCATTCAATTACGTCCAAGAACTCAAGCATTACAAAATAGAAAACCAACCCTTCCCCAATCACTCAAAATGTTTACCCCACCATAGTAAGGGTAATCGAGATGAATGGGGAATAATAAGGAATTACAAAACAATTTAAAAGAAAATAAATAAAATAGAAATCCAAAAAGTTCTCCTCCTTGGTATCCCAGAAGGAATGGGATGGAATGAGAGATGATTTGAGGGGGAGGAGCTCTCATCCTTTTATAGCCAGAATATGTCCCCCAAATGTTGACTCGTTTTATCCCATTAAATGACATCTTCACGCATTACTCCCTTATTGAATGTTGTTTATAATTCTCTTGGTCGTTTCCCTTAAAAATCTCAGCGGATTTGGACAATTATTCCGAGAGTTATGCTCGTTTTACTATGACCATTTATTCTGTCCATTCAGACTCTCTAAAACTCCAACCCCTGGATTAGAAAGCTTTAATGACCACTTAAACGGCCAATTCACACAGCCTTTACTTCATGAAAGATATTCCACAACTCCTTTAGTGTCCATCCATAGAATTTAACAACAATTGGGCCCACCAAGAATGAATTATGGTTCCCACACCAAAAATAGGCAGAACTGTAAACAGTTTTCTTGAGACAACTTGTGAGCTTCTTTTGAGCTTCCATATGGTCGATTCAGCTTTTGGTCCAAAAATATTAAATGAATCCCTGGATGTTTAGAATATGGAAAAAAATGAATTTTACAATTTGGATTAGTTAAAATATGTTATAGTCAAACTACAGAAATAATTTAAAATAGTTAAAAATCCAAAATGGGTCATTTTTACTGTTCAACTCAAAATAACACCAATGTCATAAAAATGAAGCAATTAATCTTAGAGTAACACTTTTTTGGGTTTAAAAAATTAAATTCAATGTAAATTTAATTGAAATATTTGATCTATCATAGCATCTAAGTGATACTCTTTGGGATTGTCTTGAAAACGAGCACACATGCATACACTGAACATAATGTCAGGTCTGCTAGCAGTAAGATAGAGCAGACTCCCAATCATACCTCTATAGTTGGTTTGATCCACTGTTTTACTAGTTTCATTAGCATCCAACTTACAAGTGGTACTCATAGGTGTATCACTACCTTTACTACTATCCAAGCTAGAACATTTCAAAATATCCTTAGTATATTTACTTTGATTTAAAATAATACCATTTTTATTTTGAAAATTTTGAAATCCAAGAAAAAAATTAGTTCCCCCATTAGACTCATTTCAAATTCATCTTGTATCATTTTTGAAAAATCAGTACAGAGAGAGTTTTTAGAGGATCCAAAAATTATATCATCTACATAAATTTGTACTATTAAAACATATTTGGAAATTCTTTTAATAAAAAGAGTAAGATCTGATATTCCTTTAGTAAAACCTTTTGAAATAAGAAAGGAACTAAGTTTATCATACCAAGCTCTCGGGATTCAAGTAATGAAGTCTTACAGCAAGGGAAAGGAGGTTTTGGCTCGGATTGGGTGCTGGCTTTCAACAGAGACGGTGAAGTTTTAGAGGCTTCTTTGGTGATGACGTCAAGCCGAATGTTGATTTGTTGCCTCAAATAACCGAATCTCGCTATTGAGGTGAAGGCGCCACTGCGAACACTTAAGACGATGAAAGATCCATTCTGGAGAAGCTTCGTTTCCAGGCCTGATAAATCCCGAACCGAGGTCCTGTCAAAGCCGGCAGCATGGGTGGACATGATCTGATGTTTTTCGATCCTCGTGGCCTCAGTTCACAAATCTGGATTTGATTTTGGCTGTTTGATTTCAAAAAAAAAATTATGGTGGTGACCTTGTGCGGGTTTGTGGTGGCGGCGGCGGACCTAGCTGATGGAAAATTTAAGGAAGTGTTTTTTAGGGTTTCATAGGTTTTCCTACTTGACCTTTGGATCAATGACTTTTATTGGTTTCTATCCCTATTGGGTCTCAGATCACTGACATATCTCTGGCCTTCAAGCATATAATGGGTTATCCTCCTCTACTTTCGGGGGGCTAATCCCTTTGGCCTCATGGGCATGTAGTGGGTTTTCTCTTACCTAGTTTAAAATGGGTTTTTGTTACCTTTTTCTTATTTTTTTTAATAAAGGGGATTGACCCCAATACTTATGTTAAGTAGTATCCTAATGGACTCTAACCTAGCTACAGGTGCAAAGGTCTCCTCATAGTCTATCCCTTCTTCTTGACTATATCCTTGTGCAACTAACCTAGCTTTGTTTCTAACTATATTTCCAGATTCATCAACTTTATTTCTAAACACCCATTTAGTGCTTATGGTCAAGGTGTATTTAGGTTTTTCCACTAATTCCCAAACTTTGTTTCTTTCAAAATGATTCAATTCTTATTGCATAGTTATCACCCAAAATTCATCACTGATTGCATCATTGATATTTTTAGGTTCAAGCTGTGAAAGAAAAGCTTGGTGTTCAACCTGGTTTCTCAGAGAATCTCTAGTTTGTGTCCCTCTATTTAGATCACCTACTAAAACATCTAAAGGATGATTTTTGAGAGTTATTATACCTCTAGAAAGAGTTGAACTAGACTCCTCGTGATTATCTGTAGGTTCAGATTCACCATGCACAAATTATAGAAAGTTTCCAGAACTAGTTGTTTTCACTAAGGGTCCACTGTATTTGTCATTTAGATCCAGAATTTACATATCTTCCTCAAGATGTTCAAGAGTGGTTTTGGGTTCATGTAGATTAGTCTCATCAAATTTGACATGAACCGATTCTTCCACACATTTGGTTCTCTTATTAAATATTTTATTGGCTTTACTAGAGATTGAGTAACCTAGGAAAATTCCTTCATCACTTTTTGAAGCAAATTTGTCAATATTATATTTAGTGTTAAGGATAAAGACTTTACAACCAAAAACTCTAAAGTAATTAACCTTAGGCTTCCTATTATTCCAAATTTCATACGGGGTCTTCTTAAGAATAGGTCTAATTAAGACTCTATTGATAATGTAACAAGATATGTTAATAGATTCAACCCAAAAATAAATATTCAAATCATATTAATTGATAATTGTCCTAGAAATCTCTTGAAGGGTTTTATTTATTCTTTCCACAACTCCATTCTATTTAGGTGTTCTAGGAGCAAAGAAATTGTGAGTATATCCATTTTGTGAGAAAAAAGATTCAAAGTCTTGATTCTCAAACTCACATCCATGATCACTTCTCAAGGTCTTAATTCTAAGTCCACTAAGATTTTCTACAGACTTGGAGTATTTGATAAAATAAGAACAAGATTCACTTTTGTGAGACATAAAGTATAACCAAGTGTACCTAGAAAAATCATCTACAAGACCATAAAGATAGTGCTTCCCATTTAAACTTGAAACTCTAGATGGTCCAAACAATTCCATGTGAACCAACTCAAGTGGTTGAGAAGTAGAAACTTCTTTCTTTGGTTTGAAAGAAACTTTTTGTTTTTTTCCCTTTTGACAGGGATTACAAACTTTGTTAAGTGGGAATTCCAATTTAGGTAAGTTTCTAACTAAACCTTTCCTAGTCATTCTCCTAAGTGAGTGTACATTGCAGTGTCCTAGTCTTTTGTGTCACAACCAGGATTCCTTATGAAATGCATTTAAACAAGAAACATTTTGCTTAACTAAAGAATCTATATCAACAGCATATACATTCTCGTTTCTAAGGGTAGTAAATATTAAATCATTTTTAGAATCAAAAACATTGCATGCATCATTTTCAAACTTGAAATTAAAACCATCATCACACAACTGAGAGATACTAAGTAAATTGTACTTTAATACATCAACAAAAAGTACTTTGGAAATTAATATTGTATTAGGGTTACCAATCTGGCCTAAGTCGATGATATTCCCTTTAGCATTATCACTGAATGTGACATATCCACCATCAACTTTAATTAGGATTTTGAAACACGAATAGTCTCATATCATATGTCTTGAACATCCACTATCCAAGTACCACAGAGTTTTATAAGATCTCTTTAGACAATTTTCCTGCAAAACAGATTAAGTGTGGGGTAACTTTGGTACCCAGATTTTCTTGGGTCCAGAGAGGTTAGCAAGTAAAACTTTGGGAACTCATACTTGTCTCATGGGTTTTCTATAATCAATAGATATATTTTGAGACATGAACACTTTTTTTCTCCTTTAGAGAATTATTTTTCAAACGATGGTCCATAACTAGAACTAGTAGTGAACTGTCTATATTTTGAAATAAATTTAGTTTTAATAATTCTTCTTTGTCCTGGTTGATATCCTATAACAGTTTTGTATTTTGGCGCAATTTGTTTCCCTAGAAACTGATTCAAGGTATCTCTACCAGTGGTAAATTTTTCCAAATCCCTTTTTAATTGATCATTTGATAATTTGAGTTTGGTATTTTTTTTTAATAGCTGAGCACATTTTTCTTTCTCAATATCTAGATCAGATTTGTAATTAGCATTTAAAGCATGTTGTCTTTTCAATAATTATATTTATCCTTGAGTTCATTAAAGGTATCATCAAGAATTCCACAGTATTCAAATAGTTCATCCTTGGTCATATTTTCACCATTGTTTGATTCACTTTCATTCTCAGAATAGTAAGCATTATGTACAGGAGAATTGGGTGTTACCTTGGATGTTTTTGTCATGAAACACAGATTTGCATGTTTATTCTTGTCACTATCAGAAGTGTCAGATCCACTTGAGCTGTCTTCTAAGGCACTCCAAGTGTCTTTCATAGCCTTTTTATATCCTTTTCACTTATCTTCATACTTATTTTGAAATTTAAGCTTGGGGAAATCGACCTTCACATGAACTTTTCATTTACACTCATAACAGACTATATCGGTTGTGTTGTCATTCCATTTTCTGTCCTTTTTCCACTTCCCTTTATTATCATACCTTCCTTTGTAGTTTGATTGTCTAAAGAAATTTTTCTTTTGGTAAAACTTATTGAATCTCTTTGCAAGATGAGCCATCTCATCATCACTATCAGATTCTGAGTCTTCACTTGTGGAAGTATCTACAGGAGCTTGAACTTTTTCTTTATCTTTGTTCTTTGAGGTAGTAGTCTTAAATGCTACAAATTTCGTCCTTGATTCTTCATCTACTTCTTGATTCACTTTAAGTTCTTCTTCATACATCATAAGCTTTCCAATTAGTTCCTTCACTGGTAGTTTGCCTATGTCACAAGATTCTCGGATAGAAACAGAAGTTCCTCTCCATCTATCAGGTAGGCATCGAAGCAATCTCATAATCTGGTCCTTTTTGTCCACTAGTTTCCCAAGCAGACTCATAGTATTCACTATTTCATTGAACTTTAGAAACATTTCAGATATAGGTTCATCAGGATTAATTTTAAAATTATCATATTTAATAGTATAAGTATTTAATCTCATTTCTTTAACATTGGTCGTTCCCTCATGAGAAACAGCTAAAGTATCCCAAATTTCATATACAATTTTACAAGAAGATATTCTATTGAATTCCTCATCACCTAGAGAACAGAACAAAGAATTAATTACTTTACATTTATTATTATATGTGGATTTAGTCAACTGAGACCATGTGTCTCTAGTAGTAGTAGGCAATATATGATGTTCTTCAATTGTGTCCCAGATTTCAGGTCACATGCTCTCTAGATACATTTTCATTTTTAATTTCCACTGAGAATAGTTATTACCATTAAATAAAGGTGGAATGTTAGTAGCATCACCCTCAACTCTTTTATCCATAGTTAATTAGAATTTAAAGAACTCAAAATTTAGATATGACAGAAATTTTAAGATCTTTAAGATACAACTAAAATCACAGTTAAAAAGAATTTGAACACTGGATAAAAAACCCTCTAATACCAAATTTTGGTCGGAGTGGAATCTCAAGAGGGGGGTGAATTGATTTCCTACTTAAAATTTCTGTTAAAAACCTTATTTTAAAAGGATCCCCCAATTTTAAAACGGACCAGTTAATTAAGGCAGTAGAGATGTAAATGTTTAGTTGGTCAACAGGTTTCTTAAAGGGTGATTAATCCTTAGTCGAATCAGTGTAAAACACCTATTCAACTTTTGAAACAAGTTTACTGAATTAAACAAATACACACACTAACCAAAACTAAATATCAAAGTGAAAGCAAAACAGTTTTATGTTTTAGCAAATATAAGCAGCGGAAAATAGATAAAATAGAGTATAACAAAATATAGTGCACAGTGAAGTAAAACAAGAGGTTCAGTCTCAAGCTAATACTTAATCCTCTCCACTTGGTGATCACCTACCACCAAGCAGTTTATATTAGTAATAAACTTGATACACAGCCTGTATCGGGCTTTACAATAGTTTTCACAAACTATCCAGGGTTCACACCCTCTACCACTATTCTTCATGGGAAAGACAAAAAATACAGACCACACACGGTATCTTCAACAGTTTTACATGGGAACAAAATTTAAGCGAGGTTTGATGTAAGGATATTCAATATCCTCTAGTTCTAGTACAGGAGATAGTGTGTGAAGCAGACAGACACACTTCTCAGAAATGTACAATGAAAGAACACAATAGAGCTAATACTGTAATCTTGAGTTTAGAAATCTCTATGTGTTAGCAGTTCGGCTTTTAACTCCTTGGAGTGCATAATTTGATGTTTGAGTCTATCTCTGGAAGTTGTCTCCAAAACAGAGTGTCACAACTCTAGGTACTAGCTTTCAGGAATTGAGTGTTCTGCTTCTTGAGTTTATTAAAAGTTTATGAGACATAGAAGGCAGCCTCAAGTTGTTTTCCCGAAATGATCTTCTTGAAGTTCTTGGGGTTTGCAGTCAAGGTGCTCGAATGGTTCTTCCTTGTTCTTCAGTAATTTCTTCCTCATGCATTTAACTTCTGGACGTTTTTTTCATTTTTCTCTATGCTTCTATATATCTTTCTTCCTCGGTCTTCTCTTTCATATTTGAGGTCTAACAATAGGAGTACGTACATCACATGCAATCTTTCGCGTACCTCGTACTATCAAGATATGGTCTCCTGATATGTATACAATAAGCATTAATTAAGATAGAAGAATTAAAGTTAGCAAATATGACCGTTAGAAAAATATAAAGAATTTGACAAAGTAAGGGTATCGGTAGACTGGTAATGGTAGCCTTCACATCAGTAGGCTTCAACAACAGGTGCACATCGGCAACCTCCAATTGTAACCTTCCATCGATAACCTTCAGCGGTAACCTTCAATAGTAGGCTTGCATCGCTGACCTTGTATCGGTGACCTTGTACTTAGATAAATTCTGAGTTGTAAGCTTAAAATGAGAGCAGTGAGATTAACAGTACATAGGTATTACTTTGAGATAAGCATGATTTTCACATAAACGATTATCCTGTAGGAGAAACAAGATGATTTATATAAATGAAATATGATTTGGGATTATCAAAATAGGTGATTCCAATAGTTGTGTTACTCTTTTTATGATGTTGGTTTTCAAAAAAGTTATTTCAAAATATTAAAAAGGTTTTTCATCCTTTCTAATAAAATATTTTATCTGCCATCCCACATGTATTTTGATAACCATTATTCCTTTTCAAGGATCTATTATT
Source organism: Viscum album (assembly GCA_963277665.1). NCBI lineage: Eukaryota > Viridiplantae > Streptophyta > Magnoliopsida > Santalales > Viscaceae > Viscum > Viscum album. The sequence continues at coordinate 1,100,823,831 of OY728133.1, read as the reverse complement.
GAAGTTTATTTTTCAAAAGTAAATTTTTTTCCAATGTTTTCACTTCACTTTTTTGAAAATAACTTGTAAAAGTGACCTGTAACTTCATCTTTTTACGAATATGTTAAAAATGCGTTCTAAAATTTCTTTTTAATAATTTCTATGTGAACGCATTTTTTGCTATTTTTCATTTTATATGAAACTTTCTCTCTACATTTTCATGGTTTCTAAAATAAATTAATTTTATCTAGTTTTAGATATTTTTTTAAAATGATTTTAAAATATCGATGATATTTCTTATTCCAAAGTGATTTTTCTAAAGCTTCTAAAAATATTTTTCAACAAATTCATTATTATTTGACATAACCTATACTTAATTGAGGATAATATTCAAATGATATCATATAAATTATTTTTCTCAATGTATTATGTAATGCCATCATCTTTTGGACAAATTATCCATCACTTCCTTTTTCATGTCTAATCATCCACTGTGTATAAATACGATCTATCTTCTAATGTTTTTCCTTTATGAAAACTCTACATTTTTTTCCTCTGGTTTAAGGGTGTTCGCCTTGATGTTGTATATCAATTTCTTGGGGAAATCGTTGACTTAAATATAAACCCTTTATTTATACTGTGTAAATACCATATTCTTTATTATCCTAATTTAATGGTATTTACCTAGAAAGTTAGTGAATGTCTTTAGACACCCATTTATTTTCCATGAGTTTATCTTGTTATGATTATGAATGGTTTTTTATGTGATTCAATTTGAAAAGGATAATAAACCCATTTTCTTTCCATGGATTCTTTATACTATAAAAAGTGAATGGTTTTCATTTGAATTTTTTTATGAAAACCATTTTATTTCCATGGGTTCTTTATGATGTGATTAGTGAAAGATTTTCAAGTGGCACTCATAAGCATAAATTATGAAAGGTGGGGTCCTATATCGCCCTCTAATGCATTAATTAAAAGTTTATATTTCATGAGATAAATATTCATGAGTACATTTTAGTTGCTCATAGGTGTGGGAACTGATGGTGAGGCTCATGAATGCAATGTTTCCCTATACTAATGTTTGTGCCATATTTGAAAGATGTCACAATTTTTTTCTTATTCTCATTCTTATTTTATGCTCTCAAGGCTCGTGTTTGGTGACTCGTATTTCAACTGTTTTGATTCATATATTATCTTATTCCAAGATTTATGCAAAGATTTGTGATCTATGCTTTGTTGGGTATAAGTTTCTTATGCATATTGATTATACCCATATGCTCATATTATGCTCATATGTTTACCCTTACCGAGCATCTAAGCTCGCTGATTTTTTATGATTCCATTTACTCAGATTATAAAGATGAGTATAACTTATGGGAAGTTTAAAAGGAGTCTAGTGTGGCTCAGTTATGAAGAAATGTTCATAAGTATTGTAAAATAAATTTCTTATATAGCTAATTCTCAGAGAAATTAAACCTTTTGTTATTGGGACTGTGAGATTATTTTGTGAGATGTAATGTTTAAATTATGGAAATAATGTAAAATAAACATATGTTTAGAGGTTTAATTCTTGAAGAGAGATGAGCATGTTGTTTGGGTTGTTTTATGCTTCCAATAATCATTATATGATTAAACGAAACCTATCAATAATGAGTTCCTATTAACGAGTTAACTAACACAATTTGATTCAATTATTTAGGTTTAGGTTAGTGGTTAATCAAATTTCTATAGGATTAGGGTAGAAAATTTAAAAAATGATTAATATTCTAGTGGTGTTTAGGTAACAGTTTGAGCGTACCCTCACCCTTCGAAAATTAAATTAATTATTTATTATTTATTAAATATATATTTTTGAATAATTTATTTTGATTTTAATCCATATTATGAATAATAATGAGTAGCTATTAATCAATCATAGATTCCTATCCGCCCTAAATAAATTCGTTTCAGGTACCTATGAATCAATTTCGGGTTAGATTCGAGTATTATATGTAATATCTATCTATATTCAGGTTCAAGTTTGAGTGTCAACCAGATTCCACCCTAAAAACATTATAAAAATAAAAATAATAATAAGAAAAATTAAATGGTTTTATGAAAATGAAGAATAAAATATAGATAAATTGAGCATTGGGAAAGAGGATAAAGTGGAAGAGAGAGAGACAAAAAATTATTAGAGCGTTTCCACACTAGTAAATCTTTCACGCAACCTTCAAACCAAAGGGGTATTGCACTACCCATTTATAGGTAGTGTGATGGTAAGTGAAAATGGGGATTGGTGGGGGAGGGCAGTACACCCCCATTAAGATCATCAGCCACATTTAGAGGCTACCTAACACTCCCCCTTGGGATGCACACCCCTACCAATGTCATACATGTTTTGATACTACCTCATTAAAACCCTTTTCTAGAAAAACCTAGTGGGATAAAAACCGGAATAAGGAAAATAGTACAGTCATGTAGACTCCCCCTGAATGTTACATTACATTACAAATTTTTTAATTTACACATCCCTATATCATGTACAATATTTCTAAATATAACGGTTGGTAGTTCATTTGTAAATAAATCTACAACATTTCCACTGGATCAAACATACTGTATGTTGATATCTTTATTCTTAAATAACTCTTGTGTAAAGGAAAAAAATTTGTTGGTATGTGTTTTTTCTGATCATTCTTGATGAAGTCTTCCTTTAATTGTGTGATGCACATAGTATTATCTTTGAATAATATTGTTGGGCTAAAATCCATAGGCAATCCACTTGAAACTCGAATGTGTTGAGTCATAGACCGCAACCAAACACATTCTCAACATGCTTCATGTAATGATATTATTTATGAATAATTTGAAGATATTACAATGAGTATCTGCTTTTCTAATCTCTAATATGTGGAAGTACCTCCAACTGTGAACACATAATCAGTTTGTGATTGTGCATTTTGTAGATTAGATAAATAACATAAATTTACAAAACCAGTCATCTTATTTTCTAATTTTTTATAATAGAATAAACCCAAATCAATAGTGCCACAAAGATAACAAAAAATATGTTTAATTCCATTACAGTTTCTTTGTGTAGGGGATGAACTAAATCTTTCCAATAAATTGGTAGAAAAATATATATCAGTACGAGTAAAATTAGCAAGATACATTATTGTTCCGATAGCACTAAGGTATGGTACTTATGGACCAACCAACTGCTCATTTTCTTCACAAGGTTTAAATTGATCTTACTTAGTATTTAAAGACTAAAAAACCATTTGAGTACTTACAAGATTATCTTTATTCATATTAAAGCATTTTAAGACCTTTTCAGTGTAATTTGACTAGTGCAAAAATATACCACTAGGTGTATGCTCAATTTGTAATCCAAAACAATACTTGGTTTCTCCTAGGTATTTCATTTCAAATTCATACTTTATGTTTCTCATTGCTTCATTGATCTCTTCTGGAGTTTTGATGATATTTAAATCATCAATATAAGCAGTAATTATTTCATATCCAGATGTTGTTTTCTTAATAAAAATACATGGGCATATGGGGTTATTTACATACCCATTATCTAACAAATATTCACTCAAATGATTATACCACATATGCCCATATTGTTTTAATCCATATAGGGATTTCTTGAATTTAATTGAATATAGGTCTTTTGGGTTTTATTTCAATACTTAGGGTATTTTGAATCCTTCAGGGATTATCATATATATATTACTATTAAGAAACCCATATAAATAAGTTTTAACAACATCCATAAGACACATATTACTCTTCTCAACTACTACAAGGCTGATTAGATATCAAAAAGTAATAGCATCCATCGTAGGAGAATATGTCTCCTCATAATCAATTCTAAGTCTCTGAGAAAAACCTCGTGCGACAAGACGGGCTTTGTATCTTAAAATCTCATTTTTTTCATTATGTATATGCACAAAAACCCATTTATATCCAACAGGCTTCACAACTTTTGTTGTGGGCATGATATGTCCAAAAACCTTTTTCATATTAGGTGAATTTAATTCAACTTGCATTGCATCTTTCCATTTATTCCAATTAGGTCGTTTTTTATAGTTCATAACAGACCTTGATTGAGGGTCTTTATTTTCTATATCACGTGACATAGAATATGAAAATATTTCATCAATATTTTCCACATTACTTTAATTCCATATATCACCTGTAGTAGTATAATTAAGAGATATTTCATTATTTTCAAAACCTTTAGGTTTTTCTATATTCTGTGAATTCTCTTTATGATTCTCATCATGTGTTTCTTTAAGAACACTTAAATTACATGTTTATTCTAGAACACACACCTCCATAATGGGGTTTTCAATTATACTTATTCCTTTTCTTTTCTGAGGATTTCTATACTTAGATCCAATTGGTCTTCCACGCTTCAGGATTGTTTTTTAGATTTTTTTAACATCATTATGTAATTGTGTCTTCGGGACATCAATTCTAGTTGGTGCATTTATAATTGGTACATGTGATTTAGTCACGCCCTTTGAATCAGTAAATGCATCAGGCGATTTATTTGATAGTTCATGAAAATATAAAATCCTTTTCACTTCCATCTCACACTGTTGGGTGGGAGAATCGAGAAAAGATAGCGTTTTCACATTCCATGAAATCTCCTCCCTTTATTTCTTTTCTCCCCCTAATGTTAGGAATACTTCTTCATTGAAGTGACAATCAGAAAAATGCAATGTAAATACATCACCAATTTGTGGTTTAAGATATATGACGATGGATGAGGATTAATATCCTATATATATTTCCAACCTCCTTTAAGGTGCCAACTTTGTACATTGTGGGAGATCAATTGGTACATATACCGCACAACCAAAGATTCTTAAGTGGGAGATGTCAGGATTTTGGCCAAAATTCAGTTGGAGTGGAGAGTGCTTATGATATACACTTGGTCTGATGCGGATAAATCTTGAGGTATGCAATATTGCATGACCACATATGAAGCTCGACAACTTTGTTCTCGTTATTAATGGTCTAGCAATAAATTGGAGTCGTTTTATCAATGTTTCAGCTAAACTGTTTTGTGTATGCACATGGGTGAATGAATGCTCCATAGTGATCCCCATTGACATACAATAATCATTGAAATCCTGAGAGGTAAACTCTCTATCATTATTGAGCCTTGCTTTCTTGATGACATAATTAGGGATTTATGCTCTCAATTTAATTATTTGAGCAAGAAAATATAAAAATGCTATTATGTGTTGAGAGAAAACATACATGTGACCATCTGTTAGATGCGTCAATTAATGCCATAAAATATTTAAATGGATTGCATGATGGATGAATTGGTCCACATATATCCCCTTGAATTCATTCAATAAGGCTGGTATTTCGGCCTTGATTTTAGCTGGGGATGGTCTCGCAATCATCTTTCCAAGTGAACAAGCCTCGTATTGAATTTTTCTTAGTTGATAGATCTAATGGAACTTTATTGAATATCCATGAGAACTTTCAATTATTTTTTTAATTATTATTAAACCAGGATGACCTAATCGGTCATGCTGCAAATTAATGATTTTTGGTCCATTCTTTACTACCATATGTGTTTTGATTTCACTTATATATGTATAATGAAATCCAGATAATAATTTTGGTAGTTTTTCTAGTACATGACTCTTACCATATTTATTAATGGTAATGAACATGTATTTTTCATTTCTCTCAGATATAGTTTGAGTATCATACCCATGATGATATATATCAATGAAACTTAACAAGTTTCTTTTGCACTTTGGTAAAAATAGCACATCTCTTATAAAAAATTATGTCTCATTGGGAAAAGAAAAACTCGTTTCACCAGTCCCTTCTATCAGATCTGCAGGACCAGATATAGTATTCACAATTGGTCTTTTTTATTTAAAATCAAAAAAAAAATATTCTTTATTCTTAAGAATTGGGTGCGTTGTTCCACTATCCAATATGCAAATATCTATCTCGTTTAAGAAATCCATTTCAATGCTTCAAAGTAAAGATAATAATATTATAAGAAACACTTTTTGAAATTAAAATGATACAACATCCAAAATATAAAGCATACAGAACAAAAAATCTTATCATATATCATAACTACTATAATTTTTCTGAATTATTTCTAGTTGTCATCTCATCAAATTCACAAGTAAAATCACCCACTTTGTGGTAAGTGAAATCATCATTTGATGGCTCGTGATTCTTAGTAAAATTCACCTCATTTTCTTTCCCTTTATAGGATATCTCGGAAAAGTGTGTTTCATTCTTCTTTGCTTTAATATATTCTTTATAGAGATTATAATGATGATCTAGGATTTGGAAAAATCGAGACCAATGTCCCTTAGAACCACACATGTTGAAGGAATATTCAGGATTCCTTATAGTGTTTAAGATGATATTTCTTTGATTTTGATATTCATTTCGAGCAGGACCATGGTTACGACCACATCCTTGACCACATTTGTTTCCAAAACCACGTTCACCATGAGAATCACATCCCCGACTTATTCCATGATTATTTTTATGAAATATAGCATTTGCTTTAGGAAATGCTGCTGCTAAACCAATAGGACAAGACTGATGATTTTTAATCATAAAATCATTGTTCTTCTATGCTACAAGTAATGATGGTATGAGATCAAAATATTTTATATACCCTCACAAGAGATATTGTTATTGTAGAGTGATGTGAGATGTATGAAATGTCATATATTTCTTTTCAAGCATATTGGTATCTATAATCTCAATGACATGATACTTTAGTTGTGATACAATTCTATACATGGAAAATTGTAATCACCGACTATTTTATAGTCTTGAAAGCGTAAAGCGTTTCATTCATCACAGGTCCCTGGAAAAATAACCTCCTTTTGATGATCATGCCTTTCTTTCAAACTCTTCCAGAGCTTACATGGATCTCTTTCTGTGAGGTATTCACATTTCAAACCCTTATCGAGATGTCTTCTGAGAAAGATCGTCGCCTTTTCTTTATTTTGAAGGGTTTATGAATTATTTTCTTTAAATTTTTTTATGAGATTTGACATGATGATAACTAGGAGAGGGAAAAAGATTATTATTATTCAAAATAAGAATACAACAATAATTTACATTTGGGTTAAAGAAAATAAAATGGTATCAAAAAAATTAAAATCAGATTAATATTATTATTTAATATTATATATATATATATATATATCACCATAATCGGTTAATAAATATTTCATGTGGGGGTTTGAAATAAATAAATCAATACATCGCATTACTTGTTTAAAACTTTATTATTTGTACTGATTTATTAATTAGATCGTCCAATCAGGTGGTGCAAAATAAATAAATTTAAATCGTCCAAACAAACTGCAAACCAAACTTTATGGCGCTAATTAAATAAACCGCACAAATCGTCCAATCTTGCGGTAAATAAATAATATTCTATAAATAATTAGAAAAGTCCAACCATGTAGTGAAAAATAAGGTTTAAGATGAAAATAATAAATAATTAGAACCATACAACTAGGCGGTGAGAATAAAAATAAAAACATACATTTCTCCCTTTTTGAGTATTCGTGTTGATAACGTGTTATGAAAACTAAGAATAAAACAGAGAGAAATTGAGTATCAGAAAAGAGAAGAAAGTGGAAGAGAGAGAGAGATGAAAATTTTATTAGAGTGTTTCCACGCTAGTATATCTTTCACACAACCTTCAAACCAAAGGGGGTTGCATTGCCCATTTATAGGCAGTGCAATGTTAGATGGAAGGGGGGATTGGTGGGGGTGGGCACCCCACCCCCATTGAAATCAGGCATTCAGTAGCTGCCTAACAAACGGGTAATAAACGGGTTCAGGTTTCAAATGGATATTAAATTTGTTATTCGTCTTCCAGTTTTTGTATTAACTTTCAATATTTAAAAAGTTTGGGTAGAGGTTTGAGCAACATTTTATTAAATGAGTTCAAGTTTGAGTGCCTCCATTTTTGTGGATATTTGACTTGTGCCCTTGCTAATTCATATTAGACTTGTAAATAAATTATAAACATGAATCTCATTAAATTAATTATTATTAATCCATTCATTATATTTTTTAAAATTATAACAAGATTATATAATGCATTAATTTAATTTGAAAGCAGTTTGTTTTAGATATATATGAATTTTATAATTTTGCAATGATAAACTAGCAGTTAAGTGAGTTAGGGTGACTAAATGGATATTTCAAAATATGAATGATGCATTTAAAAAATGAAACCAATTATAAAGAAGTTCAGGTTTTGTAAAATTAAACATCATAGAATTTGAATACCCCAAATTATAAATAGCTTATTAAAAAAGCTAGAGTAATTAAATGAACATGTCACATTATAATAATGTAGGGTTAAATTGATGCATTACAAAAAATAATGATAAATGGGTCATAAATGGATTAAATTTTTATAAAATTAAACGATTAGGGCTCAACTCAAAATTTCATTCCTCATGGGTATGGAATGGGGTTTTAGTTTATAGATAAAAATTAAATTTCTGAATTTATCCATAGATATTTGAAATAGTTTAAAATGAAAAATAAATATTTACCGTTTATGGTCTAGATATCTCGAATGTGGGTAAATTTTTTAAATGGGTTTTTAATTTTTTTTTTCTTAGAAAAAATGGATAGGGTTACGGGATTTTTCAAAATGGGGTTTGGAGAAGCGTGAACCTCATTCACACTTCTCCATTCCGAGAGAGAAGTGTGAACCCCATTCACACTTCGCGGAATTCAAAAAGGAGGCACGAATGTGGTTCACGCCTCCTGTCGGCTGAATTTTATAAAAGGGGTGTCTCCCCCCTCAAAATTTCATTCTTCTCCTCTGGTTTTTGGTGTGAATCCCTGCAAGAATTTTTTCTCACCATATATTTGCACCTTTTAAGAAGGTAAAAATTCTATTTAAAATATTAATTGTCTAATTGTTATTTTTTTTTTGTATGATTTATTTATTTATTATGTATGGATGCATGAATGTACAGATGTATGAATTAATGTCTTTTGTATGGTTTAATTTATGAATGAGTTGTTGTTTGTTGCATGATATAATTTATATTGAATGTTTAGGAAATTTAAATATATGGTGTTTATATAATTGAAATGATATGTATAAAATCTAATTTATATTTAGGGAAATAATATTGTTTTAAAAAATGTATATATTTGTAATTTAAATGGTGAGTAATTAGATTTCAATAGGTTTATATGTATATAAAAGATGTTATATTTAAAGTAACATAAATTTAAATCATAATATTATATACACGTAGGTAATTAAGTATATATATTATTAAAAATATATTAGTTATATTAAGTATCATATTTAAATTTATTAAAATATATATGTAATATTATTTTTGTTAATGGTATAAAAAAGTTTACTATAAGTGATACTTTTAAACTATATTAAGTATAAATAATTATTATTTCAAGTAATAAAGTATGAAATATAATTACTTGAATTTTGGAAAGTAGAAATATGACAAAATTTTTATATATGCATATGTAATTTTATAAAATTAAAAATAGCATAAGTTTATAATATTTTAATGGTTTTTATGTATGTGTAAATTATATTACTTTTATTTACTATAAATACTAATTTTAATTAATAAATTTAATTTATATTAAGTATAAATAATTATTCTTTCAAGTAATAAAGTATAAAATACAATTACTTATATTTTGGAAAGTAGAAGAATGACAAAAATATTATATATGCATATGCAATTTTATAAAATTGAAAATAACATAAGTGTGTGGTATTTTAATGGTTATTTTGTACGTGTAAATTTTATTACGTTTTAATTAAATTTAATAAATGCTATTATTAAATATATATATATACATATACACATTGAAAGTTAAAATTTTGGAAAGCAGGTGTTGATATTTATTATATATTACATCTATTTATATGTAAAGATATATAGTATACCGAAAAGCATGTTAAGAGTATTATGTGACGATTGGTCCTGAGATGACGGACCAATGCATAATTGAGATTGTATGTCTTTTTTTGTGTATGTGGTTATATAATTTGTAATAATTGCATTTTATTTTCCGCATTGATGACCTGAGAGTCATCCCTCTCTAAGTATGCAAGGAATTGTGTGTCCGTCTAAAAAATGTTATGTATTTCGTACTCCTAAACCCTCTCACTTGCATGTGAGTAATTTTGTAATAAAAAGGTGTTTGATGGGAGAAGTTATTGTTTGAAAGGAGACTTGTGGTTGGTGAAATACGCAATAATAGAAACTCTATGAGTTCAGCCATATGTTTTGATTAGTTTATCAGATAATGATAAACGAATCCATAGAATAAGTTTCAAGATCAAGTCATATTTATTTATTCACAAGTAATCAAAATATCTGAAACATTTGATGATGTGGTATAAAAATATATACCGTTTTATTAGATTTGTTTTGGTAATAATATCAACGTCAATATACTTCAACAGTGAAGTTATCTATATCGATCAAGGTTTTAGTTTTAGTTTTGTCACATGTAACAATGACAAATCTTGGTGGCCATTTGAATTTAAATAGATGTGTGTGTGTGTGTTGTTTAATAAATATGGTACGTAAAGTTACAAGATTTAGAACATAATAAATATATCAAACAAATATGTTAACAATATAGAATGTTTATTAATCTTGAAATGACCATTTAATGTATGATTGAAATTGCATGTTGTATTTTTTTTTTTATCTGGTTATTTAATTTATAATAACTGGATGATCTTGAAATGACCGACCAATGTATGATTGAAAACGCATGTCGTGTTTTTTTTAAGTAATATAATTTGTAATAATTTTATTTTTTTCTTTCTTGATGATCTTGCATGTCATCCCTCTCTCTAAGTATGTAATGACATGCGTGTCTGTTTAAAAAATGTTACGTATCTGAAACCCCTACACCCCCTCACTTGCATGTGAGTATCATTGTAATAAAAGTGTTTGACAATAACTGTTGTTTGAAGTTGGATTTTTACACCATACTTGAGAAGTGACTGATGATAGCTGAAATCTAAGCTAATAGACGTGCAAGGAGACCCCTTAGGTTTTGGTTGATTTATCAAATAATGATAAATCAATTCATAGAAAAGCCTCAAGATTAGGTCAATTATTCAATTATAACCAATTTAAATAATTAAAAAAAATCATCATATAGTATATAATATTTTATTAATTATTTTTTTCTAGGTAATCATGTTCGCGCAAATATATTGAAACAATGAGGTAATATATATCGAGCAGGGTTCTAGGTATCGTTTGCTACCTCCTCCAGCTCCTCAATCACAACTAGAGGCACAAACACATATAGGAGCTGCTAGCATTACAGATTTTGCTGCGCAGATAGACAGTGACTGGTCTTAGCAACATGCTTTGTTAGTCTCCGAGTTGTAGACATCCAGCACAAGGAGCTGCTAGCATTACAGATTTTGCTGCGCAGATAGACAGTGACTGGTCTTAGCAACATGCTTTGTTAGTCTCCGAGTTGTAGACATCCAGCACAACAATCATCTTGTTCATGTGTTGACGAGAGTTTCACCCAGCAACCACTATCCTTAGAGACAGGACAAAGTACAGACGGCGAGACTGTACATCCATCTCATGCCACACAAGATGATGGGAAGGCGGGTGTTAGTGATGATATACAGAAGCAGCGTACGCCAGAGCATAGACGTAGATAGACATGAGGTGGATGCATCTTATATACACCTGGTTGTGGCACATAGGAGCAAACAGATCACAGACGCACATTAGATTGATGATATATGTTGTATGTTTTGAAAATCAATATTTATACTTACATGGTATGTTGATGTTTTGAAAATCATTATTTATACATTATTTAAAAACTTGCTAATATATTACATAATGTTGCATAAATCAATTAATTGATATAATTGAAAATTCATACAGATAATTTTCAACAAAAAAGAAACATCAATATTAATAAATGCATTGGTAATACTAATAAATACTATTTGTTATTCATATTAATACTTAGTATTATTATCCATATATGTATAATAAATAATATTCTTAAATTTATTATTAATTATTAATTATTTTGAATTCAATAAATATAATTAATATTTTATAATTAATGTAAGATGATTATTTATTGTATGTCATATTGTTAATATAATAAATAATCATCTTAAATTAATTATTAAATAGTAACAATATTAATGTTTTCAATTCTATAAGTATAATTAATATTAATAATAAACATTATCTTTATCTTATTTCTTATATAAGTAATTATTTAATAATACAACATAATATATTAAGAGTAATATAATTATTAATTAGTAAATATTTTTGAAATACAGTATTTTGTACATTATTATAAAAAAAATTAACTGTCGTAATGCTATTAAATATATTATATTAATTAATAACAAATAATACAATTGATATTTTTTTAAAAAAATTACATATTAAAATATCAATATTAATTATATCAACAAAAATTTAAACAAAGATTTATAATTAAAATCTTATAAATATTAATTTTTTACTATTAATTAATTAATATCATAATAACATAATATTAACTAATAATAAATAATACAATTCATTATTGATAAATATATAACTTAATGGTAATATTTTATATCAATAAAAAAATTAACAAATATTTAAAAGGAATATCGAGAAAAAAATTAATATTAATAATAAATATTACATCATATTAATATTTATATATGTATAAACGAAGATTCGTGGACGGGTTCACTGACTCCTGTCCTGGAACATATACCTGTCTATGGAAAGCCGTGTTCGATTTGGAAAAAGATGGCCCAACACTTTATCAATCGCTGGCCCACGGCGCACCGCGGTTCAACAGCCTCCGTCGCTCTCCCTTCTTTTATTCATGGACCGGCCCCACGCCTCCCCACCGCGGTTCAACCTCCTCCGTTGCTCCCTGCTTTCCGGGTTACTGTTTCACCCTCAAGGATTGGCCCGGGCCCCCACCCGCGAAACCCGGTTGAACCGCACACTAAGCTATCAAGGACCGGCCCCCACCCGCAGACCCCGGTTCAACCTCCTCCGTTTCTTCCATTGTAATTTATCTCGGATGAGCCCCACACCTGCGGACCGCTCGCGAACCCTCCACCATTCCTTTTATCCTGGATTCGGAAAACTGTAAGCTGGGATCGTCACCGCCCATCCTCAGGATGAGGCCACGTTTGGCCTATCCCAATGCGACGCGTCATCCCCGATTTCCGTGACGTGTCGGGGACTCCCTGTTATTTCATTGGCTGTGGGACCCTTCTCTGTAAATTTTGGATACCCAAATCTATTTATTAATTAAAAATTCAAATCTCTTTATTTTAAAATCTTAACGGGGATAAGCATAAATATATTATATTATATTTTAAATGAGTGTTTTTTATTTTATTTTTAAGAAAAATGAGTCTGTTAATCAATACGAGCTTGAACAAACTACCCGATATGATATTTATACAATCTGTCCGTCAAAGTATCGAACTATCAAACGAGTGTTGTTGTGTTACACGACGACGTTTTGAATGAATTTTCAAGATTCGTTTATCACAACTAAAAAAAAAAAACATTAAGAAAAGTTGTACCGATAAACTCAAAAATAATTCAACAATCTTCCATAGTAAAAAAAAAAAAAACCTTGCTAAAATAATTGCTCATTTTCTTAAAAATGATTTCTAAGTAGCCAATTAGGAAACTTTTTGTCACCTGTTAGCCAGTGATTTAAAAATTGAATAAAAATAATGAGATATTTAAAAAACTTGATGGCCGATGGTGAATTGTGTTAAAATATATGATGGATAATAATGAACTTTACGAAATAGATGATTGTAGCGGAGATTAACCCTTGAAAACACTATCAGAAAACAGTTCTAAAAAAGCACATATTTATTAAGTATTGGTATCAGAACGCTATATCGTTTTTAAATAATGATAAAGTGGCATACTTTATAAGGTGACCCCTTTTCTCCCATTTTTATATGTGATGCTCACCTCCTTGTCTTGACATTTAAAATAAAATAAAAATAAATATTTTTAAAATAATAGAATCTAACTATCCCCATCACTTTAAAATATTTAAAATAAAATTTGATTTCATGGTTTGGGGGTAGGGTTGAATTTAATCAGGGAATGGTGTTTGTCCATGACCACTTGATTATTATATTATAATAAATATAATTACTAAAATAAATACAATAATTATATATTTTTTTTATTATATTTATTATAATTATACTTATATATTAATTATCTTTATAATTATAAATTTATTATATTTATTTTTATCATATTTATAATTATAAATTTATTATAATTATATAATTTTTATAATTATATATTTATTATAATTAGAATTATATATTTTTCATAATATTATAATTATTATAATTAGAATTATATAATTATAATAAATTTATAATTAGAATTATATAATTTTAATAAATTTATAATTATAAATATAATAATTATAATAAATATATAATTATGATAAATATGTAATTACAATAATTATATAAGATTTAATAACGTTTATTTATATAAATATAAATTTACAATTATAAATATAATAAATATATGATTATAATAATTATTTATATATAAATTCATAAATAAGGTTTATTTATATTTATATAAATAAACCTTATCAAATTATTATTATAATAATTTTAATATTTTTAATAATATTTATTTATATATAAATTTATAAATTTTAAATATAAGGTTTATTTATATATAATTATTTATAAATTTATAAATATATAATTATAAATATAATAAATATATGATTGTAATAATTTTAACAAGGTTTATTTATATAAATGTAAATAATTTTAATAATGTTTATTTATATATAAATTTATAAATTTTAAATATAAGGTTTATTTATATATAATTATTTATAAATTTATAAATATATAATTATAAATATAATAAATATATAATATTATATTTTATTATAATAAATATATAATTATAAATATAATAAATATATGATTATAATAATTAAATAATTATAATAAATATGTAATTACAATAATTATATAAGATTTATAAGGTTTATTTATATAAATATAAATAATTTTAATAATGTTTATATATATATATATATATGGGGGTTAGGGAGGGCCGAAGGGGTTGAGCGCCACTTAAAGTGGCGCTCTCCCACCAATTTATCGGGCGCCACTTCAAGTGGTGCTGGACAAACCCCATTCCCTAATTAAATTCAACCCTACCCCTTAAAAAAAAAACCTTATGGCCAAATTTGTTATCAAATATCACTCAATATTTGCATAATAATGACATCTCCTGATTTGAATTTATATAGTTGCAACAAATCAAAGGTGAAATAGAAAATGATCAACATTGTCTTGAACTTGTTGTAGGTTCTGGGTGCACCTTAAGCGTTTTGGGCTAGTATGACCAACTCATCTTTTAGTCTTAAATCATGTGTAATTGTTGCTTTATATGATCATGAGATCATATCCAATGAAAACAATAAATTAATGGACTGCAATAATATGTTTAAACTGAAGGGAGAGGATCTACGCATCTAATTTATAATTAATTTATAAGCAAATATAAAATTACCTCAACTTGTAATTCCATTTTCGTTGATGATCCGATGGAATAGATTTCGCCGCACCATTATTGCGCTGCATAATTCAAGTTCAAAATCTTTCTAACGGTGATCCACACGTGCACCACAATCTATGATCAATGTCGTCGAATCATCGGGTGCTAGTATGACCAACCCTGATCAATGTCATTGCACTTTTAGGCCACGATGGGAGGGTTTTTGGGCCATAAATTGTAAGGGCCTATGAACATTTATATATAATAAGTAAAAAGGCTCGATGGGTGGGTTACCCCTTAAGGGGTTATGACCTACCTTTCAAGCTCTGTTGATATGTGGTGTGTGCATGTTTCGTTGTAATTGTACCCCAAATTACCTTATATATATATATATATATATATAGATATAGGCCCTAGAACCGTTTTGTATAGCCTATACCAACCGTTCTGTGAACCGTGGGGATGATATCCGTCGGTATAGGGCTATACCAACAATTCTCGTTGAAACCGTTGGTATAACTCACTGTAAAATTTGAATGCCTGTGGTTTACTTCAAACTGTGGGTATACATCTATACCAACGGTTGATGAAACCATGAGTATAGAGGCATGTCCGAAATTGATGTATACCCACGGTACTATGAACCATGGGTGTAACACCCCAGGTAAATAAAGAATATGACATTTTTATATTTATCAATATTTGTGAATAAAATATTAATATTACTTTAAAGGGTTGCTATGTTCGATAGCGTACCCGACACGCAACAAAGAGTTTCATTGAAATCTTACGTTGCACACTAGTAATAAAATAATATTATTTTAAATGGTAGTTAACACATAGCCGTTGTATTGGCGGGAAATGATAGAAATAACTAAAATATGATTATATATGTTTTTTAAATGTTTTTACTTTTATCTAATAAAAGATAAAGGCTTAAAATACGGAAAGAATTCAATTTTAGGCATATATGCCCTAATTTTCACTAAAGGTTCACTTATCGCCTTTTGATGACGAACCGTCATTAAATATAGTTTTGTTCACTCTTATACATTCTATTGGACCAAATAAAACTTTTCTTTAGAATTGGGACATCAAAATTTACTTTGTGTAAATTTTTGGTATCTTTCCGATAAAGTTCATTTTTTAATGAATAGTGTAAAATGTTGTATTTTAATTCAAAACCTCTTTTTAATCTAATTTATTTATATGATTAGATTATCTTTTTAATTGGTTTTAAAGTGAAACTAGAAAATATTTTTACCATTAAATCCAATAGTGGTCGTTGGAATTAATTTCACTTTGAAATCGAACTTAAACTAGTGTCAATCTTTTGATACTTATTGTTTCATAAAAACACGCTATTTACTCTGACAGCGGGAATTAATTATTAAATTAATTAATGTGACTTATATGTTGTGAATTTTGTAAAATGGACTTCGTTTAAATGAAATTTTGCCATCTTTGTGTTTTGAATTTCAAAAATCCGACATACATGGTTGTCATTAAGAAGTAAAATGTGGTTCAATGGGATAAAAATAATTTTTTGGTGAATAGTAACTTATTAAGTTTTTAATCGCAATTAGAGGTAATTAGTGTAATTTAAAGTAAAAATAATATTGTAATAATATGAGATGAGTTTGACACATGTCCTACCCTTATTGGATGTGTCATGGCCGACCAAGACAACCCATGTGTCAACTTGGGGACCCCATGGAGCCACTTTAGTTGAAAAATGACATTAATACCTTTTTATTTAATGTTAAAATAAAAATGACACAAACATGAGTTGTTTTACTAAAATAATTTTTACATGGGGTTATACTAGTCAGATATTTGACTATAGATAGTCATTGGAAAGCTAAAAAGATTTCCTACATCATAGTGTTTTTTTTATAATTTTTAGACATTAAATAAATTAAATTATTTATGACATCATGATGATGCAGCGATGACCTCATTATTTAACGATTCAAATAAAATGGAAAGATAATGTAATATCTAAAACCTACACATGTCCACAACCTATTGGATGAGTGGATTTCAAACCTTTATCACCTTATCCTCGAAATACATCAATGTGGGACCTTTAAAATCTGAAACTCTTTTGAAAATAAAGTAACATTTTGTAACTTTACAAGAGTGTCCCTCCTCTCCTCTTATAAAAGGCCCCACCTCTACCTCCTTACCCACACTCCCAAAGCCTTTGGCTCAGCCAAAACCTGCCCATTTTGTCTCTCCACTTCCCTCTATTATTCCTTGAAACCTCACTTTGGGCATAAGTCTTCCCAAAGAAGCCTTTGAGCTCAAACCAAAGGGAGTTACCCGATTTTAAGGTAATGTCTTCACTTGAGTCCTTTTGTTTTATTTTGCCTCTCCAACCCCCTAAACTCTTTTTATTCATTTATTTTGTAACAACTCCAGTATCTTCCATATACTAGGATGTTGTTATAAGAAGGATTCGAGCTACACTTACACACACCTACATCTAATGGTTAAAGAACATACTGTTTCTGTGGATGAAGAATTTCTGCCTCACGAAACGATGATTGTTCAACATTCTTCTAACACCTTCAAAGGTGGCCATTAAGATGACACTATATTTATATATGATATATAATATTTTTATATTTTCCTTAAGCTTCTGTATTTTTCATTTTGGGCATACCTTTATGGTTTCCATTATGGGTAAACGCGATATCTTCATTTAAGGAAGTGTGGACTACTGCCCCCTCAAAGTGATGTGATTCGTTAATGCCATATGTGGGACGTATAAAGGATGGATTTAAAGTTATTATATATGATGTTATACTGGAATTATAATATACCTCTATATCATTATTATTTATTTCCATTAATGTATGAGATAGAAATGAAAGTAGCGTTCATGCGTACGTACGGCTTACCGTCTCCATGAATGGTGCATTTCATTTCTTATCCCCAAATGTAATGTACTATTAAAAGTACATGTATATAATGGATATATATGATGAATGATACATCTAAATGATGAATATAATTCTGTAATTAAAATATACATACCTCTCATTTAGTTTTAATTCCATTAATATGACAAAGAAATGAAAGTAGCGTTCATGCGTACGTACGGCTTACCGTCTCCATGAACGGTGAATTTCATTTCTTACCTCTAAATGATTATGTAATATTATAAATACATGTATATGCTGGATATATATGATATATATGATATCCAAATCATGAATATCATTCTGGATATAAAGAACCTTTGACCACACGAACAACATGTAATTGTAAGAAGTCCACTTTCGACTTAAGAACCAAATATCGACAAAACAAACATTATTTACTTAAATGATTCCATAATTTTTATAAAATGTAAATAAGTGATATAAAAGGAATAATGAAATTGAAAAGGTTCTTAAGAAAATAGAAATTAACTCAAGTTTATTATTCAGGACGTTAAAGAACGATCGAGTCAAGTCGGACCCGAGGTAAGGGATCCTACTCCTCTCTTTCTTTTTAAGTACGCTATTTATGTCATTCCTTTTAAAGCTCATATTTCTTGTTATTGGGATGTTCTTTTATATTACTATTACTGTAATTTTTATTGTTCATATGATGAGAGACCCTATTTTCTCTCATCAATCCATTTTGGAAGTTTTAAGTGGCGCCGTTAGGCTGTTGAGTTTTCGTAAGGGATTTTTCATCTCACTTTTATTCCCGTGAGATTTATGCTACATTTCCCACAATTTCCTTTGAGTGGTGTATGTACTTCCCATTATTCTACTCTTTGTATAATTTCGTTTATGAGTATTTACATCAATGATGTATTGACCTTCTTTCATGGGGTGTATGTTTCGAAAGATACCCAAGTCGGTAAGGGAACCTTTCACCCTCTTCTTTTTAAAAGACTTCTTTTGTTGGGTCTTTTAATTCACATATTGTTATGTTGGGATATATTCTCATATATCCTTATTGATGTAAATTTTATGTGATGAGATACTTTTTTTTATCTCTCATCAACTATTTTTCTGAATTTTGAAGTGACGCCGTTAGGCTGTCAAATTTTTGCAAGGGAACTTTTTAACCCAAATTTGATTCTTTGGGATAAACTTGTACTCGAATATGTCGTTCTATGAATATGTGAGAATAACCTCTGATTGTTTTACACTTAATATCCACTTATATTTGGTGTATTCGTTTGTCACACATAATTATGCAATTGATTTATCCTTAAACCAAGGATACCGTCTTTGTAAGGGACTTCGTCTCAATCTCCTTTCATTGAGGCATATTTCGTTTTATACACAACTTTTTTTTATATGGTGTATAAACCCCTTTGACTTTTAGTTTTATACAAAAGGAATCTTTTTCTACGAAGTGTTTTACAAAACGAAAAAAAGGAATGTTTCTTTTAACGTACGCGGTGACAATGACCTTTTCCGCCGCCGCGAGTATTATTTGGTCTTTGGCTTCCTCAACAAGCCGTAATGTTTTTAAAATAAAATAAATACTATATACTCTTTTATGTATTTTGGTATTGAAAATGGTTTTGATAAAGGATTCTATTATGTCAATATATTTAAATGATATATTGTGATTGAAATGTGGAAATGTTATCATTCCTTTATGTTGGTTTTATGTGTTATAATTTTATAATGGTACTTGGACATTTTACGGGTGGTTACGTGATAAACCATATGACAGGTGGTACTGTGAATACCAGGATGGGTGGTTACGTTATAACCTCCAATGCATTGGGTATGGAAGTCGTCCGTATGGATATTCCATTAAGTATGTATGGAAGTTGGCCGAATGACTATTCCATTAAGTGATGTGTGGAAGTCGACCTTATGGTTATTCCACTTAAGTATGTTTATGTCCCAAGTTACCTTTATATGTTATGTGATCTTTATATGGGTTTTATGGTAATATTTTGGTTACAGAAGGGTAAGTAATGAACTTTTATTCAGCGAAGAGTTTTTACTACTTCAAAAAGGTGAAAAGTATTTCTTTGATAAAATATACATGGTTTACTTGTTGTTTTGAAAAACTAACAGTTTTAATTCTTTGTGTATCCCTTACTAAGCTTTTTATGCTCATCCCAAGTTTTTGAAATGTTTTTCACAGAACTTAATATGGAATAGGGTCAAGGATGGGATCAAGGGAAAGTCATGCTACCTAAAACAGAGAACTAGACATGTTTCTTTTTAAGAGTTTTTATTTTATGGAAACTTAGTAGAAGTTTCTACTTTGTAATCTTTTGAGATGTAATTTTTATGTCCTAATTCTCTAAAAATCTGAACCTGAAAAGATCCTCAATGTGAATTATTCATTTAATTTAATATTAAGCAAGGTTTAAGGCCAGAGCCTTATAGTTGGTATCAAATGTCGGTTTAGATAACTTTAGAGGTTAGGGTATTCTCTAAGCATAAGTGACATTACCATAATGGTTAGGATTTCAGAAAGAGTCCTAGTTTTAGATAAAGTGAATGAGTAAGTATATCTTAGTGTTTACCTTCCTCATTAGTACATTATGGTTTTTTTGATATACTCACACTGACATTTCTGTTTTTAGTGAATGGATGGATCTAGCAGGCACCAAAGAGACAATAGGTTTGAAGGAAACTGTGGTGGTTCTCTGATTAAGATACTAGATAAAATGGGGGATTCAATGAGGAAACTCGTGGTTGTTCTAAACCAACTATCAAGGAGTCATGATCAACCACTTGAACCTTGGTATGATCTGTAATGCATCATGTACGAGATGACCAATCGATGTGGAAGTTCAGGTAATAATTATAAAGGTAACCATTAGAGTTTATATGATCCTTACTTTTGAGGTAATTATGGGTTATTATATGATATGATGGAAAATGAAAGGCATGAGATAAACTTGAGGTTAAAATGTGTTATGATTATTTTTGAAGATTTTATCTCGTTTTAGGGAATGTTTTAAGAATTATATAGTTTTGGAAAAAGGACAACACGCAGACCGTGTGACAACCCGTTGCGTCGGACAAAGCTGCGGGAATCGAACCCACAACCAAAGTGCGACTGGTATTTATCGCCTACCACTGGACTACGTGAAGTACCTGGTTAGTTTGACTGATTCTTTTTAGTTAGATTATTTTATGAATTAAGAGTAAGTTGATTTTGGGTTATCTATGGAAATTTATTAACCTATCATGGAGGATATGTGATTAGGTTAATTACTTTTCAATACGAGACTTTAGGAGCAACTGATGTTGTTTGGATATAAATGTTACGATTTAACTTGGAAGACTATGTGACTAAATCCTTCAAATATTTGGGTTTCAATCCTAGATTGGTTTACTTAGAAGAATTTTATGGACAAATTGTTTATCGAATGGTCCTCGTTGAACTTTGGGTTTTGTTGGACAAATTTTGGAGATTAAGAATAGATTTTCTTTTTATAAAGGGTTATCCTTTTTTGGATTATCTGATCTTGTACTAACCTTTTTGGTTTTGGTTTTGGATTTTGTCTAAAGACATGGGAAATATATAGTTCTCTTTTGTGGATTAGGTGATTCTCTAGAAGTTGATTATAGTACTCTTAATGTGAACAAGTCTTCCTAAATACTCATCTTTTGGAGAAAATATGAGTTTGTGTAAGAAATCTAGTAAAAGTTGAAAGTCAACATGATAAGTGATTATGTTTCCTTATTAATAAATTCCTCAATAAAAAGTAACTTAAAACAAAAATGTTGTCTATTAACTTTTCCTACTGGAGAATCGAATACTGTATAACCCATCACAAGTTTGTGATTTTCTTATGGTTAACTTTCTCCTAGACATGTTTACTATCACTCTCCATCAGAACATGACCCTTTGTTTTTTTCTTCAATATCCATATTTTTCTACTTGGAATCATAGTATGGGTTAACTTGGGTGACCTCTGTACTTCTCTCCCTTTATTTCAAAGTGATTGTTTTACCGACTCTTGTTTCGACGTGGGACTTTCAAGGATGTTTCCGAGCCCAATTTTAAAATTGCGAGGACGCAATTCCCAAAAGGGGGGAAGGATGTAACACCCTAGGTAAATAAAGAATATGACATTTTTATATTTATCCATATTTTTTAATAAAATATTAATATTACTTTAAAGGGTTGCTATGTTTGATAGCGTACCCGATACACAACAAAGAGTTTCATTGAAATCTTACGTTGCACACTAGTAATAAAATAATATTATTTTAAATGGTAGTTAACACATAGCCGTTGTATTGGAGGGAAAGGATAGAAATAACTAAAATATGATTATATATGTTTTTTAAATGTTTTTACTTTTATCTAATAAAAGATAAAGGCTTAAAATATGGAAAGAATTCAATTTTAGGCATATATGCCCTAATTTTCACTAAAGGTTCACTTATCGCCTTTTGATGGCGAACCATCATTAAATATAGTTTTGTTCAATCTTATACATTCTATTGGACCAAATAAAACTTTTCTTTAGAATTGGGACATCAAAATTTACTTTGTGTAAATTTTTGGTATCTTTCCGATAAAGTTCATTTTTTAATGAATAGTGTAAAATGTTGTATTTTAATTCAAAACCTCTTTTTAATCTAATTTATTTATATGATTAGATTATCTTTTGAATTGGTTTTAAAGTGAAATTAGAAAATATTTTTACCATTAAATCCAATAGTGTTCGTTGGAATTAATTTCACTTTGAAATCGGACTTAAACTAGTGTCAATCTTTTGATACTTATTGTTTCATAAAAACACGCTATTTGCTCTGACAGCGGGAATTAATTATTAAATTAATTAATGTGACTTATATGTTGTGAATTTTTTAAAATGGATTTAATTTTTGAATTCGGAATATCAAATATAGCTTAGGGTGAAGTTTTGGTATTTTTCTGAAAAACTTCAATTTTTGATGAATAGTGAAACCACTAAGTGGTACTTAAAAAACTGATTTTTCGTTTAAATGAAATTTTGCCATCTTTGTGTTTTGAATTTCAAAAATCCGACACACATGGTTGTCATTAAGAAGTAAAATGTGGTTCAATGGGATAAAAATAATTTTTTGGTGAATAGTAACTTATTAAGTTTTTAATCGTGATTAGAGGTAATTAGTGTAATTTAAGGTAAAAATAATGTTGTAATAATATGAGATGATCTTGACACATGTTCTACCCTTTTTGGATGTGTCATGACCGACCAAGATAACCCATGGGTCAACTTGGGGACCCCATGGAGCCACTTTAGTTGGAAAATGACATTAATACCTTTTTATTTAATGTTAAAATAAAAATGACACAAACATGAGTTGTTTTACTAAAATAATTTTTACATGGGGTTATACTAGTCAGATATTTGACTATAAATAGTCATTGGAAATCTAAAAAGATTTCCTACATCATAGTATTTTTTTTTATAATTTTTAGACATTAAATAAATTAAATTATTTATGACATCATAATGATGCAGCGATGACCTCATTATTTAATGATTTAAATAAAATGGAAAGATAATGTAATATCTAAGACCTAAACATGTCCAAAACCTATTGTATGAGTGGATTTCAAACCCTTATCACCTTATCCTCTAAATACATCAATGTGGGACCTTTAAAATCCGAAACTCTTTTGAAAATAAAGTAACATTTTGTAACTTTACAAGAGTGCCCCTCGTCTCCTCTTATAAAAGGCCCCACCTCTACCTCCTTACCCACACTCCCAAAGCCTTTGGCTCATCCAAACCCTACCCATTTTGTCTCTCCACTTCCCTCTCTTACTCCTTGAAGCCTCACTTTGGGCAGAAGTCTTCCCAAAGAAGCCTTTGAGCTCAAATCAAAGGGAGTTACCCGATTTTAAGGTAATGTCTTCACTTGAGTCCTTTTGTTTTATTTTGCCTCTCCAACCACCTAAAATCTTTTTATTCATTTCTTTTGTAACAACTCCAGTATCTTCCATATACTAGGATGTTGTTATAAGAAGTATTCGAGCTACACTTACACACACCTACATCTAATGGTTAAAGAACATACTATTTCTGTGGATGGAGAATTTCTGCCTCACGAAACGATGATTGTTCAACATTCTTCTAACACCTTCAAAGGTGGCCATTAAGATGACACTATATTTATATATGATATATAATATTTTTATGTTTTCCTTAAGCTTCTATATTTTTCATTTTGGGCATACCTTTATGGTTTCCATTATGGGTAAACGCGATATCTTCATTTAAGGAAGTGCGGACTACCGCCCCCTCAAAGTGATGTGATTCGTTAATGCCATATGTGGGACGTATAAAGGATGGATTTAAAGTTATTATATATGATGTTATACCGGAATTATAATATACCTCTATATAATTATTATTTCTTTCCATTAATGTATGAGATAGAAATGAAAGTAGCGTTCATGCGTACGTACGACTTACCGTCTCCATGAACGGTGCATTTCATTTCTTATCCCCAAATGTAATGTACTATTAAAAGTACATGTATATAATGGATATATATGATGAATGATACATCTAAATGATGAATATAATTCTGTAATTAAAATATACATACCTCTCATTTAGTTTTAATTCCATTAATATGACAAAGAAATGAAAGTAGCATTCATGCGTACGTACGGCTTACCGTCTCCATGAACGATGCATTTCATTTCTTACCTATAAATGATTATGTAATATTATAAATACATGTATATGATGGATATATATGATATATATGATATCCAAATCATGAATATAATTCTGGATATAAAGAACCTTTGACCACACGAACAACATGTAATTGTAAGAAGTCCACTTTCGACTTAAGAACCAAATATCGACAAAACAAACATTATTTACTTAAATGATTACATAATGTTTATAAAATGTAAATAAGTGATATAAAAGGAATAATGAACTTGAAAAGGTTCTTAAGAAAATAGAAATTAACTCAAGTTTATTATTCAGGACGTTAAAGAACGATCGAGTCAAGTCGGACCCGAGGTAAGGGATCCTACTCCTCTATTTCTTTTTAAGTACGATCTTTATGTCATTCCTTTTAAAGCTCATCTTTATTGTTATTGGGATGTTCTTTTATATTACTATTACTGTAATTTTTATTGTTCATATGATGAGAGACCCTATTTTCTCTCATCAATCCATTTTGGAAGTTTTAAGTGGCGCCGTTAGGCTGCCGAGTTTTCGTAAGGGATTTTTCATCTCACTTTTATTCCCGTGAGATTTATGCTACATTTCCCACAATTTCCTTTGAGTGGTGTATGTACTTCCCATTATTCTACTCTTTGTGTAATATACTTTCATTTATGAGTATTTACATCAATGATGTATTGACCTTCTTTCATGGGGTGTATGTTTCGAAAGATACCCAAGTCGGTAAGGGAACCTTTCACCCTCTTCTTTTTAAAAGACTTATTTTGTTGGGTCTTTTAATTCACATATTGTTATGTTGGGATATGTTCTCATATATCCTTATTGATGTAAATTTTAAGTGATGAGATAATTTTTTTTATCTCTCATCAACTCTTTTTCTGAATTTTGAAGTGACGCCGTTAGGATGTCAAATTTTTGCAAGGGAAATTTTTAACCCAAATTTGATTCTTTGGGATAAACTTGTACTCCTTGAATATGTCATTCTATGAATATGTGAGAATAAACTTTGATTGTTTTACACTTAATATCCACTTATATTTGGTGTATTCGTTTGTCACACATAATTATGCAATTGATTTATCCTTAAACCAAGGATACCGTCTTTGTAAGGGACTTCGTCTCAATCTCCTTTCATTGAGGCATATTTCATTTTATACACAACTTTTTTTTATATGGTGTATAAACCCCTTTGACTTTTACTTTTATACAAAAGGAATCTTTTTCTACGAAGTGTTTTAAAAAACGACAAAAAGGAATGTTTCTTTTAACGTACGCGGTGACAATGACCTTTTCCACCGCCGCGAGTATTATTTGGTCTTTGGCTTCCTCAAGAAGCCGTAATGTTTTTAAAATAAAATAAATAACATATACTCTTTTATGTATTTTGGTATTGAAAATGGTTTTGATAAAGGATTCTATTATGTCAATATATTTAAATGATATATTGTGATTGAAATGTGGAAATGTTATCATTCTTTTATGTTGGTTTTATGTGTTATAATTTTATAATGGTACTTCGACATTTTACGGGTGGTTACGTGATAAACCATATGACGGGTGGTGCCGTGAATACCAGGATGGGTGGTTACGTTATAATCTCCAATGCATTGGGTATGGAAGTCGGCCGTATGTCTATTCCATTAAGTATGTATGGAAGTTGGCCGAATGGCTATTCCATTAAGTGATATGTGTGGAAGTCGACCTTATGGTTATTCCACTTAAGTATGTTTATGTCCCAAGTTACCTTTATATGTTATGTGATCTTTATATGGGTTTTATGGTAATATTTTGGTTACATGAGGGTAAGTAATGATCTTTTATTCAGCGAAGAGTTTTTACTAATTCAAAAAGGTGAAAAGTATTTCTTTGATAAAGTATACATGGTTTACTTGTTGTTTTGAAAAACTAACAGTTTTCATTCTTTGTGTATCCCTTACTGAGCTTTTTATGCTCATCCCAAGTTTTTGAAATGTTTTTCACAGGACTTAATGTGGAATAGGGTCAAGGATGGGATCAAGGGAAAGTCATGCTACCTAAAACATGGAACTAGACATGTTTCTTTTTAAGAGTTTTTATTTTATGGAAACTTAGTAGAAGTTTCTACTTTGTAATCTCTTGAGATGTAATGTTTATGTCCTAATTCTCTAAAACTCTAAACCTGAAAAGATACTCAATGTGAATTATTCATTTAATTCAATATTAAGCAAGGTTTAAGGCTGGGGACTTATAATGGGTATAGAGTCCTACCCCCAATGGACAACAACAACACCATCCAACACCTCTCACAAAACCTGTAAATAAATTACAAACCATGGTATACATTTAACATAGTATAATTATTATATATTTATCATTTAACCACTAGGTTATCAATAATTTTAAATCCATTTACAATACTATAACATACATATATAATCAACACCACCAATCAGTTTTAGTCATTAAGCATCATTCAGACACGTCTCTTTCCTGTCAACTCAAAAATGCAGGGGATCAATATCTTCCTCATCACCAGCAGTGCCATCATATTCATCACCAATATCGGTGCCTGGAGCACTAGCATCACCACCACCACTACCTCGGCTTCCACTAGTATTCTCATTGGTATCACTCAGTGCATCATATATAGAGTGCATTGTTTCCATACATGAATACAAAACATTAGCAACCTCGATTGAAGTGATGGAAATTAGAATCCTCACATTGTTCCAGGAACTGTTCGGTGACCAGTTTACCTCTTTCACGCTCTCATATAACTATTTTTTTGGCCTCAATTACTTCTACATGAGCATTTTTCATCTTAGTGGTGTGATAGGTTTGAGAGGCACTCAATGAGGGTCAATACATAGTGGGGATGATGTTTTTCCCCGGCGGACATCTGACTCTCCCCTAGTGTTCCTCACCTAATACTTGTCTCAAGCGATCATTTGGCATGAAGTTGTCATCTTCTTTCTCATCGAGGGTCTCTAGGGCACACTGTTGAAAATATAAACAAGATATTTAATTATGAATTACGTATCAAAATTTGAAAAATCAATAAAAAGTCTTACAATATTTTCTGTGCATTTACACTACTTCCATCCTTTTCTCCGCCTACTCGAGCAAAGTAATTTTGCTTGAGGTTCACAACTTTCGATGCCCAATTCCACTTGTGCAAATGACATTGATTACTATAATAGTATAGTATTGAATAATATGAAATTGATAAACAAAACCAAAAAAAATTCGATTGTGAAGACATGTGAGATTAACCATCTAATCAAATCAAGTAAAAAATTTCCCACATTATATTAAATTATAGTGGTGAGTCGCTATGTGGTATTAACTTCAATTCTCACATTAGATTAAGATGCAAGTGAAGGAATCTACATGTGATTAAGTGAAAGTCCAGCTCAAATGGGAAGCTATGTTAGATTAATAATATAGTGAGCATCTCATTTTAAATTACCAAATTTAAGCTACAAAAGAGTTCAACACAACCTAGAATGAATTAAAATTTTAGTTTATGAATAAATCCATAAAATGAAGAAGCATCTAAATATATATTTAATTTGAAATTTAATACTAGTGGCATAACATAATCAATAGATACTAATTATCATACTAAACATGGGTATGAAATGGATTCCTCTTATATGTCCATTTCAGTCCAATTCTATTTGTGTTAAGTTATTTGGTTATTTTGTCACTTGATTATTTTGGTCATTTGGTCATTTGATTCATTTTTTGGTTAGGTTATTTGGTAATGTGGTTATTTGGTCAATTGGTTAAAGTATTTTTCATATTTTTTGGTTTGGTCATTTGATTCATTTTGGGTGAGGGTGTTTCTTTCATTAATGAGTTATGTCATTTGGTTCATTTTTGGGCTAGATCTTTTGGAATATTTGGCCATTTGGCTAGACCATTTGGTTCATTTTAAGTTTGGTCATTTTAGTTGATTTGGGTTAGGCCATTTGCTTCATTTTTGGGTTAAGTCATTTTTGAGTTGTATAGTTTGGTTTATTCTGGGAAATGTTATTTTGTGCACTTTGGTTTAGGTCATTTTGGGTTCAGTCATTTGGTTCTTCTTTGGGTTACGTCATATTCGAGTTAGGTAATTTGGTTTATTTTGGGTTAAGTCATTTGGTTCATTTCATGGTTATGTAATTTGTGGTTAGTTCATTTGGTCATTTGTTCATTTTTTGGTCAGAACAATTGGTTTACCTGGGTTTAGGTTATTTGGTTTATTTTGGGTTATGTCGTTTTGTTCATTTTGGGTTAGGTTTTTTAGGTTAGGTTATTTTTTTCATTTTTGGGTTATCACTTTTTATGTTAGGTTATTTAGTTTATTTTGGGTTAAGTCATTTGGTTTATTTTCGGGTTATGTCTTTTATGGGTTACACCATTTGGTTCATTTTGGCCGTTTGGTCATTAGTTTGTTTTGGATTAGGTTATTTGATCAATTGTTCATTTTTTTGGTTAGTTTAATCAGTTAATTTTGGGTTAGGTTATTTATTTTTCTTTGGGTTAGGTTATTTAGTTCATTTTTGGTTAGGGTATTTACTTCATCTTGGGTTATGTCAATTTGTTAATTTTGGGTTAGGTTATTTAGTTTACAAAGTTTTTTTGAACTGAGAAATTATCAAATGTATCCCTTGAAGAATGATACATTCATCGAAGCATGTTTTCAATGCTATAATGATTATATTGACATATAATTGAGGAGTTAAATTAAAATCAAGCAAGATGGTATTTCTGGATTTCAATGGAACTTTCAGAATGTTTTGAGGGGTAATGTTAGCACAACTTGGAGGGAGCAGGAGGACTTCATTCAAGCTATAAAATCTAGATTAAAGGGAAATTTACATCCTTATATTAAAGGGATTAATGAGAAGAAAACTTAAATTTCAGCATGAAAATCTAACTAAATGGGGAATTTACACCCTTCTGTATTAATGTGGCATTTCCGACCTCCAGTCTTAGGACTATGTGAGTTTGATTTAAGACTATTTTAAGACTGTTTTATTGAAGTTTAAATCCTTTTTATGACTATTTATGTTTTTATACTTCTTGAAAATCCAAATAAAATTAAATGAACACTTTAGGTTTCTTTGATTCTATTCAATTAAGGTTAGGTTGATCTATGTGAACTATATGAAATTACATGTAAGAAGATTTTATACTTTACATAAAAACTATTTATTAAAATCAATTTATAATTTACAAAATGAAACTAAAATAAAGAAATTTGAATATAATGAACTTAAAAGGCTCAAGTTGAGCTAATATGAATGAAAAGAGAACACATATAGTTAGTCCAATAATATCATTGGTGGATAAAAGTATTTATAAAAGTGTTGGGTCCCCAAAGTATGCCCAACTTGTTGTTGAGAACATCTCAAAACAAAAAGAATCTAGTTTTAAAAAATATGGGCAACAAACACTCCAAAGAGAAAAAAAGACTTGTAGGTCATTGGTTGAACTATTAGAAGTTTGGGAACAAGGAAATTGATTGTTGGGATTATTATTCAATAGTTTCTAAAATCTAGAATATTCTATTTTTGTTCACTCTCAACATGAAAAATATTGAAGCCTATCTAATAGAGAGATCCCCAAAATTTTAACTTCATCAAATAAATCCCTTATACTTAAGTAAAAATATAAATATAGATATTATTTCTATTCATATTAAAGCACCTAACGCCTCTAACACCTAGGAATTGTAGTGTACCCCAAAGTGTGCAAATACATCATAGCATCCTTGTTTTTTTTGTTTTTTTTGTAATGCATCCAAAAAAAAAATCAATACAATTAATTAGAATTAAATTTTCAATGCAAACCATTAAAGATTAATAATACCTTAAACTCATTACTCTTCTAATATGTGATCATTTCATGATATTGTGCTGTCAGAAAGTCGGTGAATATTGGTACAACATTAAAATTAGAACAAACTCTACTATTCAAACCAACATATAACTTGTGCTTATATGACCGCTACACCTCCCCAAGATCCATCAACCATACGACTTTAGAAACATCATCGTCGGAAAATTTAAATCGACACCGCAACAAACATGTTAATTCATATAAATACAATAATAATATAGATATCAGTTTAAATTTTTTTCTTACCCATATCTACGCCCATGCTTTCTCCTTGACTTCATTACCGATATGCCTCTATGAGACTAGTTGCACCAGAATGATATCATTGTACTTGGATAAAGTTTCCATAAAACTTCTACATTGTCTGGATTTTTTTCCTATTATTTAATTATCTTCATTACAATCTACTGTTATTTATGTTTAATGATTCCATGCTTCATGCATACAGGTTCACCCACATCGCCTATTAGAAGATTCCACATAATAAGAAAAAATAAAAAAGAAGAATTAATTTACAGTACAATAGGAAAAAAATGTGATATAATTTGACACACTTATAAAAAAACCGATTCAAGATTCTCATTAGACTCTGATAGATCCGTGGGCTGTCTTGGATCGGTAGCCTATGAAGTATGTTCTTGTTCCAATGCATGCACCGGGTTATCTATATACAGTGGAGTGGAAGCTGAAGGAACAAAATCATCAGATCCTAGATGGATAGTAGAAAATGGAGGTAGCATAGTCATGGTAGGATAAGGATAGAAGGGCTAGAGATACATAATTGGATATGGATATGGTATAGGTGGGAACATACCTAGAGATAGTGTAGACATGGTATGAGAAGTAGAGGCTAGATAAGATGATGAAAAAGGAATGGGTGGGAACATCCTTGGAGGATCAAGTAGAGGATGAAAAGTTGTGGTTGATGGGATGTCCGCTAATGGTTCAGGGTGTGAACAAGTACAATGGGTGCTCTGTGTAGCTCTAGGAGCACCCCCGCTCAGACTCATACTAGTAGACCGAGGAGAAGTCAACTTTGGTTTAGATGAATGTCCCAATTTTTTTTGATAAATAATAAGATCATGGAAATAAATGTAATTAAGAAGAAAAATATTACAATTATTATATTTACTAAGGGAACCAGAGGAGGAAACCCTAGCTCGCACATCTGTAGATCATTATCAAATGATCTCTTCCTTTGAATTTCTTTAATATCTTTCATAATATGCATAAGAATGAAATGTACATTTTTTAGAAATAATTTTTAAAAATTCCGCATAAAACTTAGAAATCAAAGAAGTCATAAACAATATTATAACATGTTTTAGCAACTATAATTTAGAACCAAGTTATATATTTTTAAAAACCCGTTTTAAAACTAGTTTTCTTAATTAAAATAAATATAATTAAATTCAATGAAAAAACAATACTAAAAAAAACATATCATTCCAAACTTAAACTAAATTAAAGTAATTACAGTAGTACTAACCCAATAAACCCATGTCAAGGTAAACTAAATAAACTGTGAACATATATGGCTGCTTCTATATATTACCCACCACTACTTCAGGTTTAACATCAATTCTAACGATGAGACACTTTGAGTAATAAAATACAATATTTTGGTCAACACCAATGGGGGTGTCAATGGTGTCAATTTCATCCCCACCATCATGAAAAACATGTCTTAGGATTATTTCAATAATGACACCGTAAGCAGGTCTCATATGATCTTTCATATAAAAAACTTGTTTTTCTATTGATTCCAAAATATATGGTTCATCGATAGCTAGAAAGTGAGTCATGTCAATAAATCTGAATCCATAGTCATAAATAAATGTATCATTTTGTGTCATTGAATCAAACCATTTACATTTAATCATAGTGACTCAACCATGAGAGTAGTAATCCAATAACAACATTTTCTCAACAAGTCCATAATACGACACATTTTTATATCAAGGCCTACTATATGATGCACTGACATGAAAGTCCATTGTTATAGTTAACATAATTCCATCATACTGTGTTCTCATACTCATCGCTTAATCAGTTGTAATAGATTTATACCCATTTATTATTAAATATTTTCATTCATGAACCAAATAATTGAGATCAAAATCCAAAACTCTTAATTATTTAGAGGTAGAGTCAACTGGTAAACTGAATACCTAAAATATATATGAATAATACAATTAAATGAATATATATATATATATTAATTTAATTAAATTAATGGTCATACCTTTTATTTAAACAAAGTAGAAAATTATTTTCTATGGAAAGACTCTCTTCTTCTCAAAGGAAAATATCAATGAAATCTAATTATAATTTGTTTATGTTCCCTATATAAAATGATAATAAAAGTCTAATGTATATGTGAAATGAGATAGTATGAGATAACATATAAATATTTAAATTACTTTCTTGATATATTCATTGAACAAACCATAGTTAAACAAGACTGTGTGATGTGCCATATCTCGCTTTTCATGGATCAATGTAGCCAATGTATATGACCCATAAATTCATCCTATTTGGGGAAGTGATAAAAACAAGGGATAAATTTACCCATACTACTCATTTTTATTTCTCATTGGTGGGTTATTTCTTGTGTTCACATCAGACAAATACATTGAACAAAAATCCATACATTCTTGAGCCAGATTATCATGACCCGACCCAACAGGGCCCGACCCGCAACTCTCCAATCCCACTTCCAATAGGCCAGGGGCTAGCGACTAGCGCCAAGAAGGAATATCACACAGATGGGAGGCCTTTTCCTAAGGCACCTATATGTGTATACCCACAAACACCTCGATGAAATAGTGCATAGATATAAAAAGTTAGAAATTAAAATGCATGCATACAACTATCCCAAACTAGAGTACAACAGAAGTAATGAAAGAAAAAAAGGGTAAAACACAGACCCACCAAAAGAAAACTATAAATCATCATACCTTTTCAGAAGGAGGGGATTACTATCAAATGAAATTTTCAGAAAGCTCTTCGACCCAACTCTGGTAAACACCTCGGTCAGTCTAGCTTACTAATCTCCGCCTGCCTTGGGTCCTCCATGGACATCGTCGAAAGGCCTGTGATCCGCACAAGACACAACACATGCGGGAAAAGCTCGTGCATGGTTGAGTATAAAAATGCACAATAGGAGCCCCAAAAATCCCAAAAAAAGGGAGCAACTGAAAGGAAAAAGTCCACTTGACCTATCCATAGGGAACCCAATCGAGAGAGAAACTTCATATCAAACCATACTCAGCTATACATGACTAGTGAGATCATTCCACAAGGGGTGTCAACTTATATGTGACAAAACCACAAGGAAAATCCAGAAATACACCTAGATATACTCATCTCAGACTCCAAGTCTCATGAGTTTCCGAACTCATAGCCAGCAACGGGAAACTACTTGAGGCTCTAACGATAACACAAAAATAGGAGAACACATTCCATGAGATCATCCATCACAAATGGAACCCATCCTAGAAATACGCTCCATCAGAAAAAAATCACTAAGTCCAGCTCTAGTGCTTAGAACTATAGGTCTAACCATCACTAACCTGCACCCTGCACAAGGCTATAAGAAAACCCAAGTAGAGAGTCTGACCCCTCACCACTGCACACAGTTTAGGGAGAATTGCTCTAGAATATACACTAGGATCATCCTCTCTCACGAGAGAGAATGGAGGGACCCACACCATGCCACTTCTCTACAGTCAAGGAAGTAATATCTCCTAACTAATCCATGAAACCTATATCGCTTCTTTATGGAGTGGCCCATGCCTCTGTCAGTCAAAGGAGCACTAACTCCTAACCAGGTATCACACATAACTAGTGGAGGGGCCCACACCTCGTAACTATACTCAATAGATGAGGGATAAATAACTCTAATGGAGGACCCGCTCCCCGCTGTTACTCAGATACGGGGAAGTACTACTCCATTGGTGAGGACCCACACCCTGGTATAAAAGGGGAGTGAAACTCAATGGATAGAGGTCCTACACCTTGGTATGATAGGGGAGTACTGCTTTAACTTCTTGTTTACTATGGGGGACCCACACCCTAACACAACAAAGGAGTACCGACCCCAGGATAGAGGACCCGTTCCCTGGTACAGTAGGGGAGTGCCTACTCTATCAGAACAACACGTATGAAGGAACCACACCCTAGAACGATAGGGGAGTTTTGACTCCAAGGATAGACGACCCACACCCTAACATGATAAGGGAGTGCCCACTCTATCGATACATCAAATCTGGAGTACCCACACCCTAGCATAGTAGGGGAGTACCGAATCCATAGATAGAGGACCCATAACCTCATCCAATAGGGGAGTAACTACTCCATATATTCAACAATTATGGAGGGACCACACCCTAACACGACAGGGGAGTGCTATCTCCAAGTATATGAATGATATGGGGAACCCGAACCCTAATAAACTTGGGAAGTACCATTCTGTAAGAACTAACCAAAGGTATAGAACCTGCACCCATGAATTGGGGAGTCCCATATCTACCAAAGAAGAGGGGTAAAAGAAACCCGCACCCTAGTGCCATAGGGAAGTATTAGTCCCAACATCTCTCTTATAAAACCACACCAATCTCCAACATTGGTCAATCACTACTACACAAGAGTCTTGATTGAAACATTCCACCTCATATATCATAGTCCAAAGAAGAGTCCTCTATAATGTTCTACATGGAAAACTTCTCAAGATAGGCTGCTCAAAATCCTAAATCCGAGTCCCAGAGAAGGAGATACGGAAGGTGGAAGATCTCAAGAAGATCCTCAAGGAGTACACAATGTGCACTGGGGTCCACATGGTGTGTGATCCCACCCGATCACCCAACTGTGTAACATGTCTACATGGTTTTCCAACCCATGTAGGGGTACACAACATGTAATGATGATACACTCATCGTCCCATTTCACTCGGCCCCAAGCCGTGTTCCTCCATCACACGAGCCAGACAACCGTGTCCCTTACATGCCATGAATCCCATACTACACAATGTGTTCGGGATAAACGACCACCTAGCTGTTTAGTTTTCTTGTGACCATGTACTGGACACCATGTTCGTGTACTTTGGCTGTGTACTTTTACACAACCTTGTTCTTTCACACGGCTAACCCAAGTCGTTTCCCATGGTCACATTATTTGGGGTACTATACGGTGTGTAACCCTGGTACACGGTGTGTATAACCCAAAAGTATTCTTCCTTGAATAGAAAGGGCTACACGGTGTGTCTCTCTAGACTACACACCATGTAGATGGTAATTACAGTTGGGAATTACCTTTGAAAACACAGGATTCACCCCAATTTTCCCTAAAACTTGTAGATCAACCTAGAAGAGATCTCTAACAATTTTATTTTATCTATAAAACCTTTAAAAAATAAAAACAAAGGGGATCAGGACCAAAACTCAAAAATATCCCACCTCGAGGGAAAAATGCCAAAGCTTCGGGTGAAGAATGACGCCTAGATCATGATGCTAATCGATCTGATGACGATCAACGTTAGAAACTGAGATCAGCAACACCTCGTTGCATTGATTCAATGTCGGTTCATCATCTCCAAAAGGGAGGAGAAGATATGATCTCTCCTCATGGTTCATTTTGCACCCAAATATGAGGGGTATGGGATTAGGTTTATGAAATTAATTAATTCCACCTCATAACACCCACCAACTCGCCTCTGACCAAAACTCCCAACACATATGACTTTAGGCCACGCCTAGGGTAAACATGATGTTCTGAACTCAATCATCATCTCAGAAATCTAATTTATGATTACTCTTGGGATTTATTTATGTTTCAATTGAAACTTCATGTTCATGACAACATATATTTAATACTTTTAAAATCACCGCTCCGAGGCTCTCTGAGCCCCAGATTCTCACACCGACTTAGCGTCTAGCTTCAGAAATATTTCAAAGTATTACA
This sequence comes from Viscum album, assembly GCA_963277665.1. Taxonomy (NCBI): domain Eukaryota; kingdom Viridiplantae; phylum Streptophyta; class Magnoliopsida; order Santalales; family Viscaceae; genus Viscum; species Viscum album. The sequence continues at coordinate 1,100,786,760 of OY728133.1, read as the reverse complement.
GATCAAACCCAAGTCACTACATTCTCCCCACCTATAAGTATTTTCATCCCCGAAAATAAAAATACTAGGCATGAGGGAATAAACTGATCTCTCCACTAGAACTTCCACACAAACGAGCTCACCAAGTGTTCCCGTGCTACTTCCAAGAATGCACTTGGGAGAACCACCAAGGATAAACCACACTCACATCTATCTCTATCAAGGACACCATCATGAGACAAGTACAACATGTCTCCTCAATCGCGATAGGTGGGAAAGAACCAAGAACCACGATTAATCTACAGTCATGAGGTTTAGCAGTACACCACCTTGCTAACCTGACGCAGACACCGACATAACCCAACAGTTCACATCCACCCTTTGATGAATTGTACCACAACCTCCTCAAGCTTCTTACGTTAAATTTTTTCATCGAGTACGTGAGGGTACCACTCAATGAGATAGGGCTTCCCAAGTATAAACAATGGGTCTTATTGGTCCCTTCATCTGCAAACCTCATGCTGCAACACAACTCATCAGACTAGAAACACTGACATACCCAATAGTGGCATCCCAGCTGAGTATAGATGGTAGAAAACCAATCCAAACTACAAAAAAACCATAGGGTCTAACTATTACACCGCTAAAAAAATTCTAAGCAAGGGTCTCCCTCCACCAGGGATGCCAAGAAAAAATGGTCAAGCATAAAATCTCTAATGTAAATGTCGGGTTATGCTCTGACACTCCACCGCTCAACCTTGACATGAACACACAAGTCTAAGGAACTCGTACACCACACCTAGACACTATCCTCTTTGGGAGACATTGACTCACCCGAATGGTTTTTTTGTGTCATAAAAATGAATCTCGGTGGGGAAAGTGTCCTTCTTCATCATGAGTCCAAAGCTACATCAAACAACGTCACATCCTCCTCAAGCATCTGACATACTAAGATGAAACCAAGCGCAAAAGGGTACCAACAAAAAAGGGCCACCCAACACTCAAATGGGTCTTATCGGGCCCTCTGTCACAACCAAAAATATGTCACCAAGCCCCGAACACTCAAGTCAATGGGATTCATCCACCACACCTCGATATTATCCACTTTGGGAAGCACTCACTCACCCTCACAATTTTACTTGCGTCTCAAAAACACATCTCGGTGGGAGAAGTATGGAATACTGCCTTTTCATTACATAATATTACATTACATTTAAAAAATAGAGGATATTTTAAAGTTTAGTGACTTGGAAATTAGGTACACATTGCATGAAAACTTAAAAAAATTCTTCAATTCCACATGAAAGGCTTCATCATAGGTTCATCCTAAGTACAATGACTGCATCTCATAACCTGGGGACATACATTAAAGAAAGGGGTGGGCATAAAGACCAGTAATAGAAAACAAGGGAAATAGTTTACTTGTGATATTGAGGAATATCAATAAGAACTTCAAGAAATACATAAATTCATGAGAAAGATCCATATTATAAGAACATGAATCATAACTTGGATATGTGGCTACAACATTTAATTTGGAAATTCATAAGAATACCACCAAGGTCCATCCCCAAGGTTTCATAAATATTACCAAGATTATTCACCAAGGCATCTTAAAAATTACCAAGGTTATTCACCAAGGTATCGTAAAAATTATCAAAATTATTCACCAAGGTATCGTAAAACATGTCATCTTTAGAGATTAGATTCTTTACCCAATACATTGGAGCACTATCAAGGCGCACCCTTAATATGTATTTATTTTCATGAAATCTACACAGATCATAATCAGACATTTTATAAACAACCCAAAGAGAATAAAAGAAATGGGGTTCATATCAAAATCGTGATGTTCTAAAAAGTGATTAAAAACATGATCATTATGTCATTTATAACCCATGGAAAAGGAATAAGGGTTTTATGTATGTAAATTACAGAATAAAATATATAATTTTTATGCCTTGATGAATACCCTTGAAAATAAAATAGGTTTGGTTATTCACATAAATAAAATAAAATAATTTCTTGAGAAAAAGAGAGATATTTTGAGATGAAAATTCTGCAGCATAACGACTACACAACATGGTTTTAGAAAACATTAAAAAGATCTGAGACGGGGGTCAACCATTTATAAAAGAATCATAATATAGTATAGGGATATAATAAAATAGAAATAAGAACATGTTATGTAAATTTTAAATCCATACCACATAAAATAAAACTTGAAAGGAAAAGTGAAGTTGAGAATTCCCTTATGAAATTTTGGCAGCCTAACGATGTTACTTAAAAATTCATAAAATGATTTGATGAGATAAAAAGGGGTATATCACCATTTTTAAATAATATGGAAAGTAAGGGGGATATGTAATGACATATCCCAACATAAGAAAATATAAATTAAAAAGGCATAATATGAAATGAGTTCTTTAAAAGAGAAGGGTGGTAGATTCCCTTACCTTGAAGAGTAACTTCTAAAACTCAAAGATCAGGACCTTGGGGGATTAAGGGAACCTTGGGAGGACTCCTTGGGAGGTAATAATATCAGATCTTTGAGTGAGATTATTTTTAAATGAATGTAAATGAAGGAATGGATTGATATTTATAGTAAAAGAGAGATAGTTTTTGATTAATTTTCAAGGACACCTCATCGATGGTATTTGAAAAACCATGGGCTTGCCTATAGTATTTTCCCATGGTATCGATCATTTGGGAAACCTAATATCATATTTTAATCCACAAGAATTTATCAATATCTTATCTAACTCATTACATCATTATGACATAGTTATGATGTCATTAAACACACCGAAAATTCAAAACTGTATTTTTGCTATTCATTGAAAATTCAACTATTTCGGAAAAATCCCAGATATTTAACCTAACCATTTTCAACGTGTATAATTAAAAAATGAGCTTCATTTTATAAAAATAATTTCATTTTAAAATAAATTAAATAAATAAAATATTAATACTCAACTAATAATTTCTAAAACATTTATTTACTTATACTATGATATAATTATATCACATTACCATTTAAGATAACTAAAATATATTGATACTTCCTTAGGTGAGATTACTATTCCATTGGTCAAATTACTATTCATAAGGGTAACATTACTATTCCAAAGGGTCAAGTTACTATTCACCAAAAAATTAAGTTGATCTTATTAGACTCTAGATATCTTACTGACCACAACTGTGTATGTCCGTTTTTTGAAAATCATTTCATAGAATTAATTATTTAATAATTATTTAAAAAACTATTTTCTTACTATTCATAAAAAAACTATTCATCAAAAACTATTCATCAGAAAATACTATTCATTAAATAATTGAAACTTCTTAGAAAACTACTAAAAATTCACCCAAGATTAATTTTGACATTTAGAATTCAAAAATGTGGTTTATTTAACCATAATAATTCTCTAAGTATGAGAAATTTGACTTTTAAATATAAAAATCCGTAGTTATAAAAAATAATAGAAGATAGAAAATGAATAGTGAAATTGCATAGTGAAATTTCTGAAACTTAAAAAAAATAAAATTATTTTATCATTTACATTTTAAAAGGGGTGTTTTAATCATAATATTTAATTAAAATAATAATTATTAAAAATACCTTACTTTGTTATAATAATTATATCATTTCTAAAAAGTACAATTTGGGTCTAGAAAGATAATTTCTCAAAATTGTCTCAATTAAACATATATTTTATTAAGCAAAACTATTCTTAAATGTGTATATCCCATTATTGTTTATAGTTGTACTAATACAAATTTATGGATGATGTATAATGTTCTCATGAAATAAAATGTCATTCTATGTGCTTCTATTGTAAAACATAAAACAAATTATTGGGAGGAAAGTGATCCATAAATAAAATAAGTACATTTTTTGGGTCGTTACAGGAAGGACCCATCTTCCTTGTGAATTCAAAGCTAAATCGAACAATACCAACACATGGTTACACCGATGACCCACATCACCCCAGTTAAACCTCGATCAAGAAGCATAAAGAAAAAGAGTACCTCGCAATGATGTCTAACAATTACTACTAGTGAAAGTATAAAGGACACATACCGTACCTCTATTCATTCTTGGAGTTTCTGGGCTAAAGGCCTCTACGACCTACAGTTGTCCTCGCCCACGTTCTCCAGCTCCTTGAGATTGGAGTGGACCACCTGGGGGTGGTAATGGAAACACCTCAAATTGCCTACCACCACCTTCCTCTCTCCCAGTTCCCTCACCAAATCAGTTATCTTGAAGAACTCCCTACTCCAAATGCTTCCTCTGTCAGGGCGGGCCATCAACTAACTCCCTCTTAGTAGCACGACGAGTCAGACAATATCTGACAAGATGTCCCCAACTTTCGTAAGTGTAACAATGCCTCTCATGTTGCTGACCTAATCCCTGGCGCTGCTCCTGTGCTATAGGCCCATGAGCCTGAGCCTGGTAATGGGTATGCCTCCTACATCGTGGTCCAGTCATCTCCCATCTGCCATCTATTGCAGACACCTCAACCTTGTCACCACCCCTACAGTTCACATATTCCAGGAATTTCTCTATAATCATATCTCATTCCAGTACCCCTACATAAGAGGGAAGACATAAGGCGACCACACCTACTCTAACACCTCTACGGAGGCCCTGCTCAAAGACCCAAGCTCTAAGGAACGAGTCTTGAACTATATCCAGGGAGAAATGTGACAGGTCTGTGAACCTGGACAAATAATCTTCCATAGTCATGATACCTTGCCAAAGCTGTAGAAGCTCCTAGATACGCACCGACCTAAATGTGGTTGAGTAGAATTCCTCCATAAAGATTCACTCGAAATTTACCCAAGCGAGTGTCGCCTCATCATGGGACTGCATCACTAAACTCCACCATCGCCCGACCGAACCATGAAGAAGGCTCTCCACTAAGAACACCATCTGATTAGGAGGTGTCCTCACTAGGAAAAAAACTCATATGACTACCTCGAGCCAGTCGTCACCTGCTTAGGGGTATGGATCACCCCAGCACCTTAGAGGGTGTTTTCTCTAGAACTCGTGTAGTGAACTCACACTGCACATATCCATAGCCTGAACTGCTGGCACAATGAGCTGCTCAATGAGTGGAAGCTTTGCCAGATGACCACTCGAAGGCACCGCCTCAGAACCAGCGACTTGCACTGAAGCCTCTTCACAGGGAATATCATCACTACAATCCCGCCGTGGAATCGTATATGGATGTCATCGCGAAGGAATCCTGAAATAAAATCAAGTCGTACCATAGTCAAGAGTATATCTGGGGAGATGACTCAAGAAGGAAAAGGTAAAACCAAAACCCAGTCCTATATGATACATGTACCATTATTTCCCTATGGACAATGTTTTAATGTGTCGAGTCAAAAAGTAAGTTATCAGAGTCTTGGTGAATGGATACACCTACTGCCGCACCAACACCAGAACCCTTGGCCTGAGAGATGAACTCAAAACACCCTAACACTGTTTCTATGCAACCCAAACCAATATCATGATACTGTGGTCCCAAAGTGGAACCTGATCTGATACAACTCTGTCATGACCAGACCCAACGAGGTCTGGGCCATAAATCCCCAAGACCACATCCAATAGGTTAGGAGATGGAGACTAGCATTGAGAAGGCATATCACATAGATGGGAGGCCTTTGAATAAGGTATCTAAACTCATGAACCCCCAAACACCTCGATGCAATAGTGCAAAAATATAAAAGTCTAGAAACTAAAATTCATGCACACAACTATCCCAAACCAGAGTAGAACAGAAGTATTGAAAGAGAAAAAGGAAAAAACACAGGACCACCCCCAAAAAATTATAAAAGTGTCCAACCATCTCATAAGGATGGGATCACTATCGAATGAAATTTCTGAAAAGATCCTTGGTCTAGCTTCAGTAAACAACTTGGTTGGTCTAGATCACTAAGCTCCACCTACCTCAAGTCCTATGTGGACACCATAGAAAGGTTTGTGGTCTACACAAGATCCAAAAAATTTGGGAAAATATCATGCATGAGTGAGTATAAAAATACTCAGTAGGTGCCCCAAAAACCCCAAAAGAAAAATGGAGCAACTGAAAGGCATCAGTCCGTTCAACCTAGATAGAGGGAACCCAATCAAGAGAGAAAATCTATCTCGAACCATCCTTAGCTATACATGACTATTCAGCTTATTTTACAAGGGGTGTCAACTCAGATGTGACAAAACCGCAAGGAAAACCTAGAAATACACCCAGATATACTCATCTTGAACTCCAAGTCTCATGAGGTTCCGACCTAATATCCAAAAACAAGATTCTAATCAAGGCTCTAACGGTAACACAAAACCAGGAGAACACATTCCATGAGCTCAGCCATCCTAGATGGCTCTCGTCTGAGAGATACGCTCTATCAGGAATAACTCACCAGGTCTAGCTCTAGTGTCCAACACTAGATGTCCATTCATCACTAACCTACACCCTGCACAAGGCTGTAAGAAAACCCAAGTGGAGAGGCCCGCCCCTCACCACCACATGAAGTTAAGGGAGCAATGCTTCATAATATGCATAAGGTGTATCATATCTTATGAGAGAGAACAGAGGGACCTACACCTTTCCACTTCCCTACAGTCGAGGGATTACTAGCTCCTAACCAACCTGCAAAACCTCAATCGCTCTTATATGGAGTGTCCCACACCTCTATCTGTCGATGGAGCATTAACTCCTAACCAGGTATCACATGTAACTAGTGGAGGGGCCCTCACCTCATAACAATACTCAATAGATGAGGGAGCACTAACTCTAATGGAGGACCCACTCCACGCTGCTACTCGTAGATGGGGGAGTACTACTCCATAGGTGAGGACTCACACCCTGGTACGTCAGGGGAGTAAAACACAGCGGCCAGAGGACCCACACCCTAGTACAATAGGGGAGTACCACTCTACCAACTCGTTTACTATGGGGTCCCCATGCCCTGACAAAATAGAGAAGTATCGACCCTAGGCTAGAGGACCCACTCCTTAGTATGACAAGGGAGCAACAAATTTTCCAGAGCAACACGTATAGAGGAACCACACCCTGAAATGATAGAGGATTACCCACTATATTGATACATCATATCTGAAGGGCCCACGCCCTAACACAGTAAAGGAGTAACGACTCCACAAATAGAGGACCCACACCCTCATCCAATAGGGGAGTAACTTCTCTATCTAGACAATAAGTATGGATAACCCACACCCTGACACAGCAGGGGAGCTCTATCTCCAACTATATGAACGATATGGGGAACTTGAACTCTAATCCGTTAGGGAAGTACCATTATATAAGAACTAACTAAAGGTATATAACTCTCACCCACGATGAGGGGAGTCCCATATCTGCCAAAGAAGAGGGGTAAGGGAAATCCGTCCCCTGGTGACATAGGGGAGTACCAGTGCCATCGTCTCTCTTATAAAACCACACTAATCTCCAATATCAGTCGAGCATCACTACACAAGTGTCTTTCTTGAAACATGCCACCTCATATCTCATAGGCTGAAATAGAGGCTACCATTGCGTTCTACATGGAAAACTGCTCAGGATAGGCTACCTACAATCCTAAATATGAGTCATAGAGAAGATGTTATGGAAGGTGGAAGATCTCAAAAAGATCCTCAAGGAGTACATGATGTGCACTAGGCCCCACACGACATGTGGTCCCGCCTGATCACCCAGTCGTGTAACATGTCTACATGGTTTTTCAACCCATGTAGGGATACATGGCATGTAGTGATGGTACACTCCATGTCCTGGTTCACTCGCCCCCTAGCCGTGTTCCACTTTCACACAACTCGACCAACTATGTCCCTTACACGTCATGCATCCCATACTACATGGAATGTTCAGCATAAATAGACACCTGGATGTGTGGTTTTCCTATGAGCGTGTACCGAACCCTGTGTTCGTGTACTTTTACACGACCATGTTCATTCACATGGCTAACCCTATCCATATCCCATGGTCACACGGTTTGGGGTACTACATGGAATGTAACCCCAGTACACCGTGTGTAGACCCCAAAATCCTTCTTCCCCAAATAGGAAGGGATAAATGGAGTGTCTATATGGACTACATGATGTGCAGATGGTAATTTCATTTGGGAGTTACCTTTGAAAATTCCCAATTTGCCCCGGTTTTCCCTGAAACCTACAGATCAACCTAGGAGGGATATCTAGCAATTGTATATGGGCTCTAAAACCTAAAAAAATAAAAATTGAGGGGATAGGGACCAAAACCCAAGACCACATACCTCAAAGGAGAAATGCTGAATCTTCTGGTGAAAAATGATGCCCAGATCATGTTTCTCCTTGATTTGATGATGATTAACATCATAAACTAAAATCGGCAGCACCTCGTTGTATTGATTGGGCACCGATTCTTCATCACCAAAAGGGAGGAGAGTAAAGTAGCTCTCCTATTGGTTCATTGTGTGCCCAAACATGAGGGAGAGGGGGATTAGGTTTAGGAAATTAATTAAATTTCATTTAATTAATTAATTCCACCTCATAACACCCCTTCAACTCACCTCCGATCAAAACTCTTAGCACATACGACTTTAGGTAACACCTAGGGTAAACATGAAATTTTGAACACAACCGCAGTCTCAGAAATATGATTTGAGACCCCACTTGGAAGTTTTTTAAATTTCAAGAAAAACTGAATTTTTGTGAAAAAATATATTTAATATTTATAAATCACCACTCTGAGGCTCTTCGGGCCTTATATTCTTACGCCGACTCAGCTCCTGGCTTTCAAAATATTCTAAAAAATATTTCAAAGTCTTACAGGTCAAACCCAAGTCACTACATAGATAAAATATCACAATGGAACCATCAGGATGATTCTTGTATTAAACATAATATTTCACTATGCATATATTTTTTCAGTAGGATACATCCACCAAAAAGTAATGGGTCCCCCAAGAAGTGTTTCAGTTGGAATATGAACTATTAAATGCGTCATGAAAGTGAAAAATAATGGAGGAATTTTTTTCCAACCCACACAGAATTAATGGAACCTATTGTTGCATTTTTATTATGAAATTCTTGGATAACCTTTTGGAACAAAGGACTCTATAAAAATGGTACAAGAAAATCACCGCCACCCTCACATTATTGGATAGTAATTTCTAGATTGATATTGGAATCAATCCATGAAGAAGGATGTGATAATCATGTGTTTTTATAGATTTTAGTTTTAACTCCCTTAGATTGACTAGTTTAGATATATTTCTAGAATAGCCATCAAGAACCTTGATATTCTCCAATACTTCTAGAAATTAATTTTTCTCTAAAAGTGTCATCACATAAGAAGCATAAGGAACTTTCAATTTTTTTCACCGGTACACACATGATGCAGTTTTGGTTGAATACCCCAATCTAACAAGTCCCAGAAAGACCGTAAGTCATATTTGGTCCCCACTTGATATTTATAAGAATTTAAAGAAACATTTCACATATATTTTTCTCAATGTACATTACGTATAGATAATGATGTAACAAGTTGGTTGGCCAATATGGCAACTCAAAAAAGATAATTTTATTTTTCCAATTGTAAGTGGATTAAGTATCAACATTCTTTCTCTTTTTAGATTTCATATGAACTTTCTCTAATGAAAAATTGAAATATTTTAATTCATTAAGAACATCAGCTTCTGAAATACATTGATGTTCTTGTTCAGTGTCAACTGTATTATCAAACCTCTGACGATTATTCCTGTATTGATGATCCATTGGAAAGAATCGTCGATGCCCATGAAACTGAAACTATGAAAATATTTATGTATTCTTGATTTTGTATTATTCATACAAATAGTAAATGATAGTTTTATCTTCATTATCCAACCATACATCATTGCATAAGCATGAAAATCATTTATAATCCATAGAAGGGAAACATGCATTTGAAATATTTTTTTTGAAGAAGCATCGAATGTGCACAAACCCATATCCCAAAGATGATCCAACCCTCTTATTAAAGGATGAAAGTAGATGTTTATATCATTGAAAGGATAAAAGGTCCATATATTAGTATACTCAATAAAGTGAAAGGTTTTTTCATAAACATCCACAAAGAAAGATTATAATCATGAATAAAAATTGGCCACATGCTATGAGAAGTAAGAATCTGACCAAACAGATTAAAACCATCACAAGATAGACCCGACCCAACATTATGCACCTCAACAATAAAATTAGGATGTTGTGAATCAAATTATCTCCATGCTAATCCATATTTAGGATGAACCAACTCATAATTATCTTTAATTCTCTCAGCATCATGCCATCGCATATTGGTTGATATTTCTGTAGTCATGAATATATTTTAAATCTTAGGAATTAATGGAAAGTTCCACATGAATTTCTATGGAACATGAGATGGTGTTACATATGAATTTTCCTTCCATAGAGATATACCACATTCTTTACAGTCATTAATATATGGTGTTTCCTCCCAAAATAAACTACAATCTTTTAGACAAGTATGAATTTTATTAGTAGAAAATCCAAGATGCTTATTCAACCTCCATGAATTATAATGATTTGATGGAATATCTGCATAATCAGGAATCAATTACTTAAAAAAGGTAAGAATATAATCAACAGAGGTATTATAAATTCCATACATGATTTTTTCTATGATATAACCAAATTAAAAATTCTAATTTTTTTTTCATTTTAGTACATTCTTGATATATAGGAGTTCCAGCACCATCCATTATTTTTTTCACTCTCTCAACATCATCATCTTCATTATTTTCCTCATGTGTATTGATATCATTGTCTTTTTTCACTAACATAATATCTCTATCATGACAACACATAAATGGAAACTGATCAAATATCAAATTCTTTACACCAATTCTTTCTTTCCATTCATGAACATTAGAAGGCTGTCTCATCTCTCCATTATGATACCAAACATAACAGTTTGTTTGAAATCTATCTTTTTTTATACGACATCTAACTTCTTACTGACTTAACTATGGTCTTCCAATACAATTATAACATGGATACTATATACAACCTCCATCTAAATTATTGTTAAATTAAAAATCTAAAAAAAAATCAATTTTTTTTTGAAACTTGGTTGAAATTCGATCGGTACGATAAATCCAAATTCCATCCATTATATTATAGGGAAAAAAAAGTTATATTCAAATCAACATTGTAAACCATAATTAAAAAATTCATTACAATCAATTTTAATTTGAAAGTAATTAAATCATACTAGTATCTAGAAAAATAAATAATAATAAAAATAACATATGCTATAAGTGATGCCTATAAATAAAAAACAAAGGTGGGTATCCCCTACATTTAATAATTCACTATCATGGTGGATAAGATGAATAACTTTGAGACACTATAAAGTGATACCCAAGGTTTTAACTATGAAGACTCAATCAGCAAGATCCAAAAAAAAGGAAAAAAAATAATTACATGAAAACAAATTCTTACTTTCCAAATGATCACAATACTTTGAACATCCCAAAATATATTCCAAAGATCAAAACTATAATCAAAGGAGAAAAATGATCTATATAAAGAATACGGGGAATGGAATAAATACCTCATAATATTTACTAATTCAACATTAAGATCTAGAATATGGTAGGGACATTTTATTATTTGGATAATTTAATCTATAATTTACTTTTTTAGATATCCCAACCAACCACAACAATGATTGATCTTTGAAAATTTTAAGAAAAATGTATTGGAATGCCCAAACTAGCCACATTAGAAACACACTAATGATACCATTCATTATTTAGGAGTGAAAATTGATAGAGATATCTTCCATGATTTAGGTTCCCCCAGCTTATGCTCTTCACTAAATAGGGAACATTTACTATCCCTAAAGGAGATAGAGATTCAACCCTTATTGGGTTGTGACCAACCCATATAGAGTCATTAATTTCCCATGGGATCAATCAGTTTACAAATTAAAAACACAAACCCCAAATCACTAGATATCCAATTAAGTAGTATAGGATCATGAAATTATAAGGATGATCCCATAAATAAAAGTACATATAATATTTAATTCAATAATTAAAACACTAAAATAATGCTAGAAAGAAATAATAACTTGAAAGTTAAAAAATAAAGTTTGATGATGATTTAAGAGAATTATATAATAAAAGAAAAAAAAGGTACGAGACATATAATTCCTAGGTTCATGCGCTAGTGATTGTAAAAACTTAATGAATTATTTTTATTTTCATTGGAATTATGTCTAATTAACCCCCATCCAAGTGATCACTCTCACTATCATAAATTCTCCATTTTAATGGTCATATAATTCAGTTCATTAGTGAGAATAGTAATGAAACACTACAGGAAAATGGTTGTTTAGCGGCGGTTTTAAAAATCACCGCTAAATGTGTTTCGGGCCGCCATTTCACGACATTTTTTAAACCGCCGTGAAAAAACCGCCGCGAAATGACTTAATTTTTTTTTTAAATTTTTTCGAGGATTATCAGCAGTTTTTTAAAAAAACTGCTGCGAAATAGCGGCAGTTTGGGTAAAACCACCACGAAATTAAAGGAAAAAAATAAAAAAACACGAGACACCTCGAAAATCACTAAACGAACATAACTTTTGATCCGGGTGTCCGTTGGAGCGCCACAACCAGTAAAATCGAAGCTCATGAAGAGATATAGAGGCATGTATAATCAAAACCACGAGATGGTCTAAGATACGGAAGATATGAGAGTTATAAGAAAGTTGAAAAAAGTTCTCTAACTTCAAACGACCATAACTTTCGCTTCGGGTGTCCGTTTGGGCTCTACCACATATCAAATCGAAGCCATCGAAGAGAATACACACTAGTTCAACATAAGAAAGCTTCTATTATGTTTTTCAACCCCCAAAACCCCTCCAAAGGCCTCCGAAACCCCATTTTCGTCACTGGTGTCTCGTCGAACTTGTCTTCAAATGGACCTAACTTTTGATCCGCGTTTCAGTTCAGACTCCTCCACCTTCCAGATTGTAGCTTGTTTCATGAGCTTCAGTTTGACTAGTTGCGGCGCCTACATGCACTCCTGGATTATAAGTTATGACCATTTTAGTGGGTATCGGGTTTGTTATGTTTTTCGATGCCTCGTTTCTAGCACCCATTCCCCGTTAGCTTTTTTTTTAAATAGTCGTAAGTTCCGATCCACCTATCCATTCAGACTCTTTCACCTATCAGTTCGAAGATCGTTTCAGGATCTTTGATTTGACAGGTCGCGGATCTAAAACAGAACCTCGGATCATAAGTTATCTCTGTTAATGTGAGTCCAATGTTTTTGTCACTTTATGACCGTTTTGACGGGTTTAACGGTTGCTCCATTTATTACTGTTTATTTGGGTTTCCATGAATTGTTATCTTATCAATGGTTTTTTGTGGGTTATTATGATGATTATGTTGAATTCTTAAGGGGTTTTCCAGAGTTGTCATGAGTTTTAATGCGTTCTCATTCTTTCTAATGCCTCATTCTTCATGCTTCTCCATCCGTTTTCATGCATTTTCATGATTTTTCACCCCTTATCACGTCTTTTCATACTTTTTCATGTGTTTCATTTATTATTTATTATTTATTATTTATAATATACTTTAATTTATTTATTATCTATTATTTGTTACTGGTTATTTATTATTTATTATTTATATTTATTTATATTTATTATTTATATTTATTTATTATTTATTATTTATTATATATTATTTATTATATATTATATATTATATATTATATATTATATATTATTACTAATAATAAAATATTATTAATAATAATAATATTTGTTACTGGTTATTTATTATTTATTATTTATTATTTATATTTATGTATTATTTATTATTTATTATTTATTAATAATAATATTTTATTTATTATGTGTTATTTATTATTTTATATTTATTATTAATTTTTTTATTTGGTATTTATTATTTATTATTATTTATTATTATTTACTATATATTATATATTATATATTATATATTATATATTACATATTATTTATTACTTATTATTTATTGTTTATTGTTTATTATTTATTATTTATTATTTATTATTTATTATTTATTATTTATTATTTATTATTATTTATTATTATTATTTATTATTTATTATTTATTATTATTTATTATTTATTATATATTATTTATTATTTATTATTTATTATTTAATATTTAATATTTATTCTTTATTATTTGTTTATTATTATTTATTATTTATTGTTTATTTTTTATTGTTTACTGTTTATTGTTATTTATTTATTATTTATTATTTATATTTATTATTTATTATTTATTATTTATTATTTATTATTATTTATTGTTTATTATTTATTATTTATTGTTTATTATTTATTATTTATTGTTCATTATTTATTAGTTATTAGTTATTATTTATTATTTATTATTTATTACTTATTACTTATTATTTATTACTTATTATTTATTATTTATTATTTATTATTTATTATTTATTATTATTGAGTGTATATCTATTATTTATGTATTATTTGTTTTTTCAATTAATATATATAAGTATATTAAATTCTGTTTATTAACCACATGACGAGCTTGTTGGAATGGTAAAGTCTTTGGAAAATATGCAAGAGCTTAGTGGTTCAAATCTCACCAAACACAGTATTTCTTTATATTGCATTGGCATGTGCATGGGCATGGGCATGTGTGTGGGCATGTGCATGCATGGATAAATAAAGTAAATAAAGTAAATAAAGTAATACAAAATAAAGAAATAAAATAAATAAAATAAATAAAATAAATAAAATAAATAAAATAAATAAAATAACTAAAATAAATAAAATAAATAAAATAAATAAAATAAATACGAAATAAATAAAATAAATACGAAATAAACGAAATAAATACGAAATAAATACGAAATAAATGAAATAAATACGAAATAAATGAAATAAATACGAAATAAATGAAATAAACGAAATAAATAAAATAAATAAAATAAATAAAATAAATAAAATAAATAAAATAAATAAAATAAATAAAATAAATAAAATAAATAAAATAAATACGAAATAAACAAAATAAACAAAATAAATACGAAATAAACAAAATAAACAAAATAAAGAAAATAAAGAAAATAAAGAAAATAAAGAAAATAAAGAAAATAAAGAAAATAAAGAAAATAAAGAAAATAAAGAAAATAAAGAAAATAAAGAAATAAAGAAATAAAGAAAGAAAGAAAGAAAGAAAGAAAGAAATAAAGAAATAAAGAAATAAAGAAAGAAAGAAAGAAAGAAAGAAAGAAAGAAAGAAAGAAAGAAAGAAAGAAAGAAAGAAAGAAAGAAAGAAAGAAAGAAAGAAATAAAGAAAGAAAGAAAGAAAGAAAGAAAGAAAGAAAGAAAGAAAGAAAGAAAGAAAGAAAGAAAGAAAGAAAGAAAGAAAGAAAGAAAGAAAGAAAGAAAGAAAGAAAAGAAAGAAAGAAAGAAAGAAAGAAAGAAAGAAAGAAAGAAAGAAAGAAAGAAAGAAAGAAAGAAAGAAAGAAAGAAAGAAAGAAAGAAAGAAAGAAAGAAAGAAAGAAAGAAAGAAAGAAAGAAAGAAAGAAAGAAAGAAAGAAAGAAAGAAAGAAAGAAAGAAAGAAAGAAAGAAAGAAATAAAGAAAGAAACAAATAAATAATAAAGCAAGAAAAAGGGTGATGACATGTAAGTGCATCCTACTTTATGGGATATTAATGACAAAGAGATTATATTACACAGTACGTGTTCGTAGGTTGGTTGTCTCTACTGTGACAATCCTTATCTCTTCAGGGGCCATGATGGGTTACTAGATCCCTCTCTTGGTCTGTGAATACTATTCACTGTTGTTGAGATAAGGGCCTAGAGGGTCACACACAATAGCGTATTTGAGAATCTACCCTATTCATTTAAATAGTATATTTTGACATGGTGGGCTCCACCAATGGGGTCCGAGATTTGTTCAAGGTTAAATGATCACCAATGTAATAAATAAATTCATTCAAGTTATGAATAATGAGTACTGAATTTATTTATTAATTGTATTTACATGTTTTAAGTAAATACATGAAAAATATTATTTGAACGAATATTAATATATTCAAGGTTCAATTAATATTTGCGGGAGTACAAGCCAAGTTAATGGATCATGTATTATCATGTAATATATTTGTTACAATTAAGTGACAATAAAATGTATAATATTTATGAACCAGTTTAGTAGTCAAAATATTATTTATAGCGTGATTAATTATTCAGGGAACGAGCTGACATTTCCGGGTAATTTCATTTCACTTTATAAATAGAGGAGGGGAAGAGTTTTCCATGCACTATTCACTACCTCTCTCTCTCCTCCTCTCCCTCCCACATCTTAGAGAGAGAGTATCTGGATCCAAGGATCTCGGATAGAGCTTTCTCTCAGGCATCGCAAGCAGAGCGATGTGGTGATCGTCGGAGTGTCGAAGGAGTCATCGTAGCTCCGTGCTAGCACTCAGATTACAATGATCGACACTCCCACAGATTCCTTGAAGTGTGTGAGGACGATCTATAGGAATTCAAATTCGTTAAACTGGGATGCTATTCGCCGACGTCGACAGTATTGCATCAATAATTGGTGATATTCTTTTAAAATACCACCTATTTGGGGCTTTCACTGCACACCCGTTTTTACATATATTTAATTCACGGCATGAAAAAAAACTCATAAAGTCTAGAATTTAAAAACATTAACCAAAAATTACTAAATCTATATTTAAACAGTATAAGAAAAAGAATGTACATGATGAAATATATAAAGATGAAAACAATACTCAACATAAGATAAGAAGGATTTGAAACTCACTAATCTGATTTCGAAGAAGATCCAAATCAAAAAGTTTCTGAATAAGTGGATAACATTGGAGGAGAAGGGAAGCCACTGCTCGCTCGGGTGAGAGAAATTAGGGTAGGGATTGATGGTGAATGGGGGGGGGGGGGGAGTCTGGGAGCCCGATGGATTTGTAAAAAATCTATACCAATGGTTTTTAAAATACTATTGGTATATCCCTACTTACACTAATGTTTTTTTGAAACTGTTCATTTAGCCTTATATATACCAATGGTTTGAATAAACCGTAGGTATAAACTAGATCTAAGAACAATATACCAATGGTTCATGTAAACTGTTGGTATAGTGGCATGGGGATATCCCCATTTTCTAGTAGTGTATTAATCAATCGACATATGCAAGACATTAAGAATATAAATAAATACCAATTATTTCTAATTTAACCATTAAAATCAATCCACTTTCCCTTGTCAATATTTATCGATCAATGAATAATGAATATTTAATTAAATAAATATCACTGCATTATTTCTATGATAAAGGTAATAAATATCATATTTACTATACTTATAAATTAATATTTATTATTTATTATTTAACTCACTCTATTCTTTAGAACAACTTGTGATTACATTATGTAAATAAACCAAAATTGAATAAATTTTATTTATTCTAACATATTAAATTCATTACTTGAATTTAACTAAGATCACATATACACTTTGTGTGTAAACCTCTAGACCTCCTTCTCAGTGGAATTAGGCATAACCACCTAAAGTCCAAGGTTAGAATCTAACAACATGCCAAGAAATCCATAGAGAAATAAGTTAATTTCACAATGATATCCAAACTCCTATAAATTCTTACCATGTAATATAATCCCTTTATCATGATATCTCTAATCAAATAGGTTTTATACCAACACCATTAGCCCATATACTTGGTTTCATTTTCTTTGAATTTTCAAAAATGAATTCGACCACCAAACACCATGACCATGGATTTATGCAGGCAGTTTTATTATATTAAAGGGTTTGGGATATCAAATTTCATTATAGGCCAGAAGGGATAAATCCTTTCTCAGATTATCCATTAATAGAATATCACTTGTGACACACTCAACATACCCTACCTATTCACAAACATATGTCGTCATGGTTTTATTCAATACATCAAATCTCATGAGTCATGATATCCGTTAATGATAATATTAAAGTCTATGGATCAGTACACACATCTGTATATAGGAACATTCAATGACACATGAAAATATGGATTTCTTATTAACGATCCTATTATCATAACCTCATATCTTGGATATTACCAAGGGCGAACACCATAAGGTCTCTCAATGTCTTGTGAGTCTCCTACCCCTGATAGTATGTATTTTCTATGTCTCATAAAAAAATATCATCCGGACATAGAACAAGGTTCAAGAATAATATCGCGGCACCTCTATGTTCTCATTATAGCAGGGAACTACTATAACCTTTCAGTGTGACATATATTCTTAGAACATTATCACAAATAAATTTTATACCAAAGAACAAAAATAACATGATAATAAAACTTCATTAATAATGAAAACATGTAATCAAGTACTAAACAAGTTAGTGCTAGGGTACCAAATCCAACATATTCCCACTTACACTAGAGCCAACTAACAATAGATTTAATTCCACCAGCTCTCACATGATACTCATTATTCTGATGAGATAAATACTTTGTTAAGGGGTCTGCCAAATTTTCCTCCATGGATACTCTTTTCACCACAACCTCACCTCATTGAGAAAAATCCCTCAAGAGGTGAAACTTCCAAAGTATGTGTTTTTTTACTTTGTTGTGACCTTGGAGCCTTGAAGAGATCCACCACTACAGTTTTATCATAGTAAAATGTGACAGGGTATCTACTCTTAAGAACCATGTTAAGATCTTGAAAAAAAGTTGAAAATCTAAAATGATTCCTTGGCTACATTGGATGCGTCAATATACTCAGGCCCTATTATAGAATCAACAAGAACTGGATTCATTGAATTCTTTGGACTGAAAAATATACCATTAAGAAAGAATAAATATCCAGACTATGGCTTATGATCATTATGATCAGTCTAAAATCTAGCACCTATATAAACCCCAATGAATAGCTCTTCATCTCCTATATACACCAGGAAAATATCCTTAGTTTGCCTCAGATACTTAAGGATAGTCTTAACTTTAGTACAATAATGTTCACCTAGATATACTTAATATCCACCTACCATACTCAAATCACAAGCAACATCCAGACTTGTACACAACATAACATACATGATAGATCCTACTATAGAAGCGTATGAAATATTAGTCATTTTCTCTCTTTACTCCTATGTTTGAGGACACATTTTCTTGGAAAGATGTATACCATGTGACACTAGAACCAATCCCCTCTTGGATTGTCCCATAATAAACCTTTTTAGTATATAGTCAATATATATACCTTGACTTAGTCCTAGAATCCTCTTAGATATATCATGCATGATTTTAATCCCTAGAATATAGGATTCTTCACCTAAGTCCCTCATAGAGAATCACTTTATCAACCATTCCATAAACTCTTGTAAGTATGGTATATTGTTTCCAATTAGTAACATGTCATGAAAATATAATACTATAAAAACAACCATGCTACCACTAAACTGCTTGTAAATACATAGATTGAATTCATTCTCAATGAAACCGAACTCATTTATGGATTCATTGAATCAAATGTTTCATGTCCTAGAGGATTTCTTTAATCCATAAATGGATCTATGAAACGTGAATAGATTTTTAGCATTTATCATAGTCACAAACCCTTTTGGTTGTGTCATATACACATCCTCATGATATTTACCATTAAGTAATATAATTTTGACAACCATTTTCCAAATTTCATAGTCATGGTAAGCTTCTATGGAAAACAAAAGTTTGATGGGTTTAAACATGAAAACTAGAGAAATGGTTTCATCATATTCAATGCCTTGACATTGTATTAACCCTTTATCCACTAGCCATTATTTATAGGTATTTACTTTAACTTTCATGTCTAACTTTCTCTTAAATACCCATTTACATTCAATAGGATTTACATCAACTTTTGGATTGATTAGAACCCAGACTTGGTTTTGATACATGAATACATCTTAGAATTCATGGATTCTTTCTATCTTTCATCTTATGAGCTCTATACTTCCTCCTTATAAGAGAGAGGGTCATCATTGTCAACCAATAATGAGTCACCATTGTCAATGACCAGAAAAATACTTCTCTCTGGTTCTCTTACCTCTTCATCACTCATACATAACACTTATGTTTCAGGAACAAATTCTTCCATGGGGACCTATAGAATCAGTTCCTATACCAACTCCTATGTATCATGAGAATCAAATTCATTGAATCCTATCTTTCTCCCACTACCCCCTTGAGGATTTCTCCTTCTCAATAAATATGTCTCATCTTGTAATAATACCTTTCTTATTTGAAGGGTTTTATAGGTAGTATCCCTTGGTTTCCTTAGGATACCATATAAAGATACACTTTGTGCCTTAGGGTTCTAGTTTTTTTCTTGATCTAGCCTTATTAAACACTATAAAACCCCATGCACAGAAACATGATTTTTTTTCTTTCCACTCTATAACTAAAAGAAAACACCATTTTCAGCTTTAGTCAGTACTCAATTTAGTAAGTATAATGCTATTTGTAATTCATATCCCCAAAAAATATAATGGAAGTCTTGTGTGACCCATCATTTACCTTACCATTTCCGACAAGTTACTATTCCTCATTTCACTAACACCATTCCACTATGGTGTATAAGGTAGAGTGAGTTGAGATAAAAGCCCATACTCCTATAGAAATTCAATGAAGTATTAGTTAAGATATTCACCACCTTGATCCAATAGAAGTTTCTATATCTTCTTACCAAGATTATTCTCAACATCATTCTTAAACTATTTGAACTTATCAAAGGATTTAGACTTATACCTCATTAAGTAAACATAATCATACCCACTCAATTCATCAGTAAAAGTAATAAAGTATGAGTATCCACCTCTAGCCTCTACTTGAAAAGGTCCACACACATTAGTGTGTACCAAATATATAATCTCTATGAACCTTTATCCTTGACCACTGAATGGTGATTTGATCATCTTATCTTATAAACAAGTTTGACACATTACATGTGGTTTTAGCTCAAAAGAGTCTAAATAACCATCTTTATAAAGCTTTGTCAAGTGATTTTTGTTTACATGACTGAGATGGTGATGCCAAAACTAGGTGACATATGAGTTGTGCATATTAGTTTCATTATCAATTAACAATATTTGGTTTTCATAATTTAATACATAAATACCATTATTCAATTGTTTCATACTACAACATATGATGTCTTTATAAAAGTAGAAACCTTTATTTCCAAAGATGAAAATGAATCCATACATATCTATGAAAGAAATAAAAATAATGTTCTTGATAACACTATTCACATAATAAAATTTCTTTAAAACAAAAATAAATCATATCAGAAATGTGAGATGGTAGTAATGAATGGCTAGAGTATCTATCCTCACTCCATTCGTAGCTCAAAGATCCACCTCACCTATTACAACCTTATAAAATATACTTGTTTCCTATATTTGGATAAAAATGTGAGAACAACATATAGTATCTGACACCCAAATTATAGTTATATAAATATTAAACTCAATAAAAAAACCACTTGATGCTTCCCCTTACTTATTTGGATAGGTGAAATTCCTCTTCCAGTGGACCATCTTGACACATGAAAAACATATTGCATCCTATTCTTTCCCATGCCTTTAGATATTCTTCTTCTTGGAAGGATGGTGCTATAGATCCTTAGACTTAGAATGATTCTTAGATTCCTTTTCCTTGTTATTACTCTTATTATTCACCATAAGTACAACATGTTTTTCATGCCCCATGTATTTATCAACTTAGAGAATAAGAGTAAGAAGTTTTGAAAGCATCCTCTCACTATTTATCATATTATAATTCATAATAAAACTAGATAAGGTCTTGGGTAGTGAAAATATAATAGGATATGTGTATAGATCACTAGGGATATTAAAACTGAAGATATCCTAGAGATCAATGTAGCTAGTCATCTTGACCGCATGTTCCCCAGATAGCACCAACTCTCCAAGTTTTCATGTGAATAGTGAATTGGAGATCTCATATCTCTTTAATCTCTCATTCTCTTAATAGAGATCCTTAAGGTGAGATATGATGTTATACAAATTCATATCCTCATATTGTTTCAAAATCTCATTGAAAATCGAGGATATCATGAAAAATTGGACATCCATCACGTCATCCACATGTTTCAGATAGCGATAAACTTATTCCTCATTATACTCTTTGGAAATGATCTCAACAAGAGGGGTTTCTAGCATGTACAATTTCCTTTCATGGAATAGTATAACATGAAAATACCTATATCATTCATGGAAATTCACATAGTTGATAAGGTTATCCTTCTCTAGTATAGATCATAGTGATACGATCTATGTCGTTTGATTTTCCATTTCTATAAACTAAGAGAAAATAATTAGTACTTATTTTGCTTATTTGGTGGTGGAATAATGGTAAGGGAGAAGGTCCATAACAACATAGTTTCTTTGGTGGTATGAAGTTCAATTATTAGGAGCCCGATCTTAGGGGGATTTCCGCCTCATGTAGTCTGATATCCATGTTGGGTCACCCGGTGCTACATCAGGTGGGAAGAAGGGTGCAACCTACCTTGCTGATGGATTTCTATGTCAAACCATCGCTGATCGGGCTGTTACCCCGTTGGATGCTCTGCCATCTCGGTTGGTAATAACTCCTTCCTAGTTGAAGCTCTCTCTCGAGTGATCTCTTTGTGGGGAGGGGGTTCCTAGGGTGAAGGGTTTGAAAAATCTACTTCTAGGGATTCCCTCCTTTTAGGATAAAAGAAAAAATAGTACTTGTTTTGATTACAAAAATATATTAATAAATTTAAAATTAATTAAATTTTTATTAATCTCTCACCAATTTTCAAAAACCTAATATCCCTCACCATCAGTTCCAGAATATATTTTCATTTTGTTATTATAGTGGGAAGGATCCATATTCCCTTATCATAACCTAGAATTGGGCCTGACAAGCTATTTGAAGGGTTTTAGGTTGGCATACCTTTTCAACTACATTAACTCATAGTTCCTAGATATGTTGAGTGGACTCCCCAACCCTAAAATCCTATTTTAAATATTTTATAAACCTTTTCATATTAGTTACACAAAGTCCTACTTGGGCAGTTAACCCTTGATGTAAACTAAGTTAAGTCAACCCAAAACCTCAAGCTACAATTTCCACAATGACTGAAAGCACCCCAACATGGGTTGGTCAATTAATTTGAACTATAAGGTTGATTATAACTTAAGTAGTGGAAGGATAAGATGAATTAATATTTTAATTGTTGGTTTTTTATCCTTATGAATAAATCCCATTTTATCCTTTTATATGCTTTGTTAATATTAAGTGGATTTTACTCAAGTGATTAACCATGTTTGATAACAAATTTATGCATAATAGGATTATATTTTATTCCATCTTGCATGATTGTTAATTCATTAATTAGGTGATCACGCAACATTCAAAAACATAAATAATTAACCATGCAACTGAAAAAAATAAAATATAAGTGGCATGATCATGATATTTTTCTAGTGGTTAGTTTATCTAGAAGATTATAAACTAACCCTCAACCTAGAGGAAAACACCTTGAACCGTAGTTTGGTTCGTTTTGTAGCATTCCACCGTTGGTTCCTTTGTATTAAATTGATTGGTTTCACCTTGGATCCTTTACTCAGACCACCTCCACTCTCTTGGGAGATCCATCATTACATTTTCTTTTTCTCACATATAAGTGAGGGGATATAATGGATTGGATAAATGAGGTTTATATAAAATAAATCATGGGCACACATGTCCTTACATAATAAGGATGGGGGGATGACTCATAGACCATAAATAATAATTTAAAAAATTAAATTAAAAGAAACCAATCACATACAATGGTATGGTTTTATCTCATGATCATCTACACATCAATAAACAAGCATACATTTTCAATATAGTTATCAATTACTTTAATTAATTCTTTTATTAAGATAATACACCACTAATCAATCCAATTAATTCAATTTGTCTTAATTATATTCAACCATCCTTAACTCATGATCATATATAATTTTAAATAAAATTAAATTCATTTAAAATTAATGTAGTATACAAGTGTACTTAGAGGCAACCTTGTGTGTTCTTCAAGATTTTAACATAGAAATTAATTTAATATATAAATGTTAATCCTATGATATGGTGTGAACTATTTAATGAATGAAACAAAAAACTAATAATCATTAGGTTTAATTATACATTTAATTATTTTCCCATGAAAAACTTGAGAACACTGCTCGGAAGCATACCCCATGACGTGTATAAAAGTATACGACATATACTTTCCTTCTGCCAGTGTCTACAACACACACCTTGTGCTGGCCATGTTACCAGCCCTAGAAGTGTTCAAGGTACATGACGTATACTAGGATCAGTTGGAATTTAACTTTAGATTTCACAACATGTCAGTCCCCACGTCATGTATCTGATACACGAAACACTTGGGACACCCTGTGTACTATCCAGATGAATATTAATTTTTAATCATTAAATCATTACGAATTATGTTATTAAGAATGAATAAAATAAACTACAATGATGTTTGATTATTAAAATGAATCATTTTAAGTAAAATAAAACACTAATGCATGCAATCAATCAAATAATAAAAAATAATTATAAATTAAACATTTTACCACTATGATACTACTTGTAGGTTCTGGGTGTAGTGGAAGCATCATGTGTTGGTATGACAAAATTGACTTTTAGTCTTCAATAATGTGTAATCATTGCTTTAAAGGATAATTGGATCTTGTTCAATGAAAATACAAGATTAATGGTCTACATTAATAAGTTATAGCCGAAGGGATATGATCATCAAAAGTAATTTATAATTAATTTATAAGAATATATAGAATTACCTAAACTTGTAATTATGCTTCTTTTGATGATCTGATAAAATACATTTCATCATACCATCATTTCACTGCATAATTCAAGTGAAAAATCCCACTAGTGGTGACCCACACATGTACCAAAATATCTGATCAATGTTGTTGAATCAATAAGTGCTAGCACAACCAATCCTGATCGCTTGCATTGTTCATGGTTTATTGTAACATTTTCCTTCTCAAAGAGGGAGAACTCTCAGTGATCCCTTAAAGATGTGAGATAGGAGAGAGAGATATATATTTATAGATATATAGATATATATCTAGATATATCTATCTAGATATATCTCTAGATTTATCTTTAGGTATATCTATCTAGATATATATTTATAGATGTATATATATCTAGATATATCTATAGATATCTTTCTATATGTATATATATCTAGATATATCTTTCTAGATATATCTATAGATATCTTTCTAGATATATCTCTCTAGATATATCTCTAGATATCTCTCTTATCCATCGTGTACACCAAAAAGTCACTTTAGGAAAGTGATATATTTAAATATAATTAGATATAATTATATATTAATTATGGCATGTTTAGGGTTGGAAAATTTCACAAAATTCCTTAACCATTTCTAATATTCATAATTGACCCCATGTCCATTAATAACAATAATATTATTAATCACTTGATATGTGAAACACATTAAGAATATAAATAAATATCAATTATTTATAATTAGACCATTAGAATCGATCTGCTTTCCATCATCAACATTTATTGATCCTCGTAAAATGACTATTTAATTAAATAAATGTCACTGCATTATTTCTATGATAAATATAATAAATATTATATTTTAAAAACCTGTAAAATAATATTTATTATTTAACTAACTTTATTCTTTTGAATAACTTTTGATTACCTTGTGGTGATCAACCAAACCTGAATAAATATTATTTATTATAACTTATTAAATTCATTATTTGAATTTAAATGAGATTGCAGATACACTTATTGTGTGATCCTCTAGGCCTCCTCGGTGGCATTAGGCATAACTGCCTAAAGTCTAAGGTTAACATCTAGAAACATATCAAGAAAATGTCACAGTGATAGCCAACCTACTTCAAATGCTTATTGTGTAATATAATCCCCTTATCATGATATCACTAATCAAACAGGTTTCATACCAGTGCTATCAACATATATACTTGATTTCACTTTCTTTGAATTTCTACAAACAAACTCTCCCACCAAACACGATAGCCATGGATTTATGTAGGCAGCTATATTCTATCAAAGGGCATGAGATATCAACTTCTATTATAGGAAGGAAGGGATATATTCTTTCTCGCATTATCCATTAATAAAATATCACTCATGACACACCCAACATATCCTACCCAGCGATGAACATATGTCGTCATGGTTTTTGTCAATACATCAAAGTGCGCGGGTCATGATATCCATTAATGATAATATTTAAGTCTAAGGATTGCTACATGCATTCGTATATAAGAACATACAAAGACACATGGAAATTTCGATTTCTTATCAACATGCCTATTCTCATAACCACCCATCTTAGAGATTACCAAGGGCGAACACCATGAGAAGGTGTCTCAATATCTTATGAGCCTCTTACCCCTGATAAATTTTATTTCCTATGAATATTTATAAAATACAATCTATCCATAGAATAAGGTTCAAGAATAATGTTGTGACACCTCTAGGTTCTCATTATTTCAAGGAACTACTATAACCTTTCAGTGTGAAATATATTCTTATAAAATTATCACATACAAATTTCTTGAAAAAAAAACAATAAATTGATAATAAAAATTCATTAATAATGAAAACATGTAATCAAGTACCAAATAAGTTGGTTTTAGTGCACCAAATCCAAAACATGTAACTCTTGTTATCAACTGAATTCATCCCACACAGTTCTCTTTAAATTCCTTAGTTATTTATATACTATTAGACACCATTATGACCATGTGTCACTTATCATTTAATGAACTTTTAAGAGCTAAATTCATATTATATTTAGAGAGGCACCCTCCTATATTCATTAAGGTGAACCAAAAAGCGTTCTCATGCTTTAATACTTAATTTTTGTCCTTGGTTTATTAAGAGTTTTAAAAACTCACCCTCATTTCCTCATAGGCAACAACACACCATTTTACTAGGATTTGGTATACTTTGATATTTTCTTCACACACATAATGGAATTTCCTACATTAAACATAGATATGAAAATTTGTCACATGTTAAGCTAAGGTCCCATTAGTGGTGAATCTTTGACATTGAATTTAAACCCATCCCTAAGGATTTTTTTTGTATACTAACTCCCTTAAAATTACATTTTTAGTGGATCTTCCAAATTTTGGATCGATATAACAAATTCCATAGTTATAATAACATTTCATATCAACTATCTCATATAGATGTCTGAGACCAATGTGTCTTTAATTTTCATGATAAACATTGATATATTCTCTAGCCAGAGTTACTTGACTGTCAAAATGTATAAAAACTAGAGAAATAAACATAGGCTATAGTGTTATATTTTATAATAGTGGTCTAAAATATTATGTTTCTTTTCCAATAGATGTTAGATCAAAAAATCCATAATCCATTTTGGAGCCCATTATACAAGTTTGATCACCCTGATATCACTCCACCACCAAGAGAGAAAATACAAGCACTCATTGAAGAGTTATATTTATGATTAATAATCCAACTTTTATTGGAAAAACATTTCAACACCCTTGGATTTTCATTATAGCACATAAAATAATCTATAGTAGCATTCAAATATCTATATACTATTTTTACTGTATCCCATTGAAAAAAACAATAATTATCCATATACCTTCCCAACTTTCCAACAACATATGCAATATCAGGACATACACTATCCATAAAATACATGAGGCACCTAATAACCCTTACATATTACAGTTGAGAAATAACCATACTAGGATTTGGTAGTAGCCTACTCCCATAAGTATATGGGGCATAAACTGGTCAAAAGTCAAACTGTTAAACCACTTTAAAATATTTAAAATTTAATGAGATTGGAAAAATAAAATATTTTTTTTTATTCTTAATAATTTTAATTCCCAACATAAAATTTTCCACACCTAATTCTTTCATATCAATGTTTTTAGATAAAATATATTTAGTCTCATTTACTTAATTCATATCATTTTTACAAATTAACATATCATCAACATATAAATAAATAAAAATACCATGATTATTATAGAATATAATATAAGAACATTCATGAACTTGATTAACTAAAACTCCATTCAATAAAATGATTTCATTAAAATTTTCAATCCCTTTCTTTGAAACTTGTTTAAACCATATAGGATTTGTACCAATTTTCAAACCTTCTTTTATTTTCTAGGTATTGTGAATACTTTGAGATATTATATATATATTTAATAATCTAAACTACTATTTTAAAATACTATTTTAACATCCATTTAGTGAATTTTTAAATGATATATAGAAGTTAAGGTGAGAAGAATTATGATAGAAGAAATATTATCCCTAGGAGGATATGTATTGAAATTATCGATTTCTTACATTTTAGTAAAAATTTCATGACTCATCCCCACTAAAACCCCTCTTGGGGTTAGTAGTGAAGTTGATTGTGACCCTCAAAACCCACCTCTAATAGGTCACAAGTTGATGACTAGCATTGATGATATAAATCATACAATATGGGAGGCATTACATTCATAAATCATAGGAATAAAATAAATAACCATCAATCAAGACAATTTACAACAAATAAAAGAAACCATAATTCCCATAATTAATGTAATGCCATGCATAAAAAAGTAAATACTATAATAAAAAAACTCCAATGATGACAACTTGAACTACAAATGATCTTTATGGTCTAGTAATGTCCATCCTAATCACCAAATTCATCCTTCAAATCTATAAAAATTGTATATAGAAGACATGGAAAGTATAAAAGTACACTCAATAGATTTATCCTCAGAAAATCTCATAAAATATTAAAAAAGGATACTAAAGCCTTTGCAAATAAGCAACAAAACTTAATCATTATCTATCCCAAGGCCAACTACAAACCCAACCTCACCAAATATTGTTTACCAAATTCACATACAATTATTGTAATATATTAATCATAAAAATTTATTAAGATGGTGATGGATATATGACTTTAATCTTTATAAAAATATGATTTTTAGAAGATATCATATGGTACTATGTGTGTATATCATAGGGTATAAAATAAGTGAAACCAAGGTATATCGTATTCCTTAGCAGGGGATATCGTTTGGTACAATATATAGATATCTCAAAAATTACTTAACCATATATTAAGGTATTACATGGGAATACTATAGTGTAGTGATATGTTCCAATCATATGGTAGGATTAATAAAGGAGTATGAATGTAAAATGATAATGTTCAAGTTTTATTTCATGTAAGCTATCATTAATTATTAATGTTTCATATGATAAAACATTTTAAAAAATAGATTGAATGAATTTAAATGTTAAATGCATTCATGCATATAAAAGTTATAAAGAGTTTGTAACCAAATGAATTATTCAAAAATTTCATAATTTTTGAGTAAATGTAATGAAGGATTAGTGAGAAGTTTAGAGGATTATATAAAGAGGTTGTATTACTAAGAATAGTAATAAATTCTTATCGGTTCTACCTAGCTAAATCCCTCATCTCCCTTTTTTCATTTAACATTGACTTGTACTAGTATATCATGATATAAAAGAGGATCCTACCCAAGTGTTGGGTGATTAAAAATCCGATGGATACCTTATGAGGAATTTGTCCTTTATATGATTTTAAGTGATATTCATGAATAATGTGATTGAGGGAAGGAGGCTCTTCCATTTTCAGTGAAAAATAAAATCTCCATTTAATGTTATATACAGTTTCGATTTCGAATCATGGATGATCTTAGTTGTGGTTTCTTATGTATTTTGTTTCTTGGATAAGAATTTTTTTTGTGGAATCAGATCAATTACATGCTTGAATTGATTCATGAAATCATGTTTAAAATAAATAATAGTGAATGTCATATTTGTTATTATAAAATACTACACAGTTTTCCCTTGAAAAGGGATATCCTATTAAATATCATTAAATATAATATATATTTTGAAGAGTGGATTATGATACAATTATAGATATTGTAAGAGACACTAAGATCATATTGTACAATATTTCCAATTGTTGCTTATGACATAGGCTAAATTCTTTGGTTTCATCATATCATAACATAATATATGGATCAATCATATCTTATGGTAGTATTGATTAAACCATTCCATGTTTCACAAATCAAAGCTTCATATTTTTAAGGTGACATCATTAAAAATCATAAAATAAAATGGTCTAGTGTTGAAGAAGCTATAAAAAACCATGACATTCTTATCATAAGTAATTAAATAAGTTTTGAACAAAATATTAGATTATAATTAAGATCATATCATACAATTTTAAATAAAGGGAAAATTTTATTTTTCTATTTTTCAATCATAAATTGATTTAGATAATTTATCAATTTTTTATAAATTATAGTAAAAGGTATTTTGTGATTTTATTTAATTTGTAAACTATTTATATATTAATTAATTATAAAGTGTTTATGATTAGTTATTAATTTTTTTGAAACATTTAATAAGTAAATGTATTTAATTTTTAATATTAAACACCATGAATATATATGGTATATAATGGTATGTGTCATAGTTATAGGGATTTAAGGTATTATCTATGACTTTAGGATGGTTAAAGTATGGGTACATTTGAATTTATATAAGTCGGTTGAGGAGTCGTTTTTCATTTGAATATTTTTAATTTGAGGATGAATTTGAGGTGTTTTTATTTATGGTTTGAGGTTTCATTGGAGGATCAATAGCTCGATTTGAGGTCAAGTGTGTTTGGGAGAGAAAAGTATAAGTGGGGTTGATAGCATATAGATACTAGAGTTATAGTGGACTCCATTGGAAGTTTATTAGAGTCTCTAGTGGCATACCAGACTCCCATTAGAGTTCTAATGCCTCCCACCATAGTTTCTATAGATTCAGGGTAGTTTTTTAAAAGGTTTTAAATGGCCTTATTAATCTAAAACACTTAACACCCCTCAAAGGAGACCCTCAAAACTTATTTCCCCTATCTCCTATATGAATTATGGATATCTCCTCTTATCCCTATATTTTTCCCACCTTCTCATCCATAGATCAAGGTGGATATAAGGGAGTTATTTATACTAATCAAAGGAAATATCTATCCCGCTCTTCTCCTATTCCCACTCTTTCTAATCTAATCTATTTTACACTTCCTTGGCTAGGGATTTTGTTTTTTTATTTCAATAAATAATGGAAAAATCACCTTAAATACCATAATTTATTTCCTCTTGATTAAAGGAAGAGTAAATAGGGTTATTTTCTTTCATTCATCATATTTTTTATATGAAGTGATTGAGAAAACACTTATTTTAAAGATTTACAATTTTAGGGTAGAATTTATAAATGTTCTTGGTAGATTAAATCATTGATTTTGATTATTCTATTATCAGATAAATTTTTGGAGTTATCTTCTAGGATTTACATATAGTTTTATGAATCATTGGTGATAATGATTCTAGGTATCTTCTTTATAAAATCTTATGTATTAAAATATTGGGGCTACTACGCTATTATTGAAGTTTAGGGAATGAATTTTAAAGGCTAATGTAATTATAGGTTGTCTCGATGCATTAGGTAATTCTTGGTATATGTTTACACAATACTATATATGATTTTTTATAAGTTAATAATGATTCTTAAATCTATTTCAATAATATAGAATAATTTCTTTGCAAATGTGTTTTATATATAATGAGACAATAATTTTAAATGAAGTTTGTTTGACTTGGTGTGATGGAACCACCCCTTTCATCTCAATTACTTTATAAAAATCCATTAATCAATTTGTGTTTTGTGGTATTGTTTTTAAGTATCATCCCTTATCAAATTTGGGTTTTCTTTAAAATGGGTGTTGGGAAACATGTACTTTGGCTATGATACACAACCCTCTTAAATTAAAGTGTTGGGTACTTTCCTTGAGACTATAATGAGATGAAATGGATAGCCTTGGTGGTTTTTTGATCAAGAACCCATTTATGGAAATATTATAAGCTAGGGGTACTTCCTTTCCTAAACCATATAGGTTTAATAATTTTAATCTAAAGTTATGTTCCTTGAGTCTTGGGAAAATGTGATAAATTGAAATCACCCGTTTACACCTAAACCTAAATGATATATAAGTCCAAGAACCACAATTAACATATGATTAAGAGGGTTATTTAGTGGAAATGTGTTTTTTGGGTTTTTAGGTGAAAATAGGTAAATTAACATGTAAATCGTAAGGGGATAATAGTTATCTTACCTCAACACTTTAAAAATTTTCTTGGTTTTTAGAAAGGTTTTTTTTCGTGTAAGAAAATTTATCATAAAACCTTATTTTAAAAGTGGTTACCTATTTGAAATTTCTTTTTAACTATGATATTAACTTTCCTTATTCATTTATTCATTAAAAGGTTTGATCAAATTTTTTTTCCATGGCACTAACCTTACTCTTTTGAAGCTTGGTAATTTAAGTGAAAGTTTAACTTCATAAAGTGTTAGTATAAAATATATTGGTGTGAGTTTATTTATAAAGGGGAACCATGAATTTTATTAAACCTAAAATAGTATGAAAAACATTATTTAACAAACTTATCTCTTTAGTTATGGAATATTCCCAACCATGTCAACCTGAGCACTTGCACTAGTATGTCTTAGTTGTAAATTAAAGTTAGCTTATACATAACCTGTTAGAGGATTTATAATGAATTATATTTTCCCTATTTTGGTATTGTTATGGAATATATTGAGGTTTGAGTATCATAATCTCATGCATTTAAATCAGTAAAATAATAGCTTGTTTGATTGTTTCCATGATAAACCATAATAACTAAATAGCTGGTTCCCATGCTTGTAAACAATGTTGATTGATTCCATAACTGTGTTATTTTGTAGTTGAGAATGTTAGGAATGACTAGAATGTTATATTGTAACCAATTTTTTTTCCTTGATATGAAATAATTGTAGATAATGGAATTAGTTATTTTGTATTGATCATGGTTATTGATTGATGGATTGTGAGCATAATAAAAGATGTGTATAGTCACTTGTTGAAATGTGAGGCATGTTTTCTTTTGGATTAAATCATGTATATTTATTTGAATGGTATAACATGTGTAAGTTATTGTATTTTACTATTTTTATAATTTTTTTTAGCAAGAAAATTTCATGGGATGGGTTTTTGAGCCTTGACTAAGTATACACCTTCCCTTATTCCATGGGATGGGTTAAGGCCCCAACTTTGTATACAACTTTTCCTTTCTATGGGATGAGATTATGATCTGAATTTAAAAGTGAACCTAGGTGGGATGGACTATAATATTTCCCTAACCATATCCTAGATGGAATGGGCTATAATATTTTACTACCTCTAGCTCAACATTGATACTAGGATATCTTGAAGTAGATAAACCCAAGTAAGTTTAGGTATAGATCCCCCCAGTATAGGGAGTTACTGGTTGTGTATTATTATGGATTATTGAGTTGTATCACTATTAGTTAGTTGATATTCCATGTTTGTGACTCCTTAAACCATTTTATGATATATTCATGTAAATAAGTAGACATGTACCAACACACAAATTTTATATCATTATTATAATGAGACACCATTAGAGGTGGTTTGTTGAGTATTTTATTCTCAAACCCTACATAGACACTTTAGTAGACATAAAACCTCTCTTATTCTACATTTCATGTACTTACATGTACACTAATAGTTTTTTGATTGTTACAGGAAGGTTTCTATGTTTTCTCTAAAGTAGGATCTATTCCCACTTCAAATTTGGCATCCCTAGACGTGTTTGGTGGTGTTGATTGGATCATTACCTATTCCACTCTTGGTGTCACTTGTCTCATACCCTGTTTATATTTCATATTCACCATATAATGGTTCATATGAGATGGTTATAATGATATAGGTCTTATATGCTTTCATTTTGAGAGTTTTATATTGTTTACTCTTATATTTGAGGTTCTTGTACCCCCTTTGGTTTTATGTTACTTTTATTTTTTATTCTGGGGTGTATGAATTATGGGAAGATCTTGCCATATTTTTAGTAGTATTTAATCATGAATACTATATTAAATAAAATTGGGTTAATTATTCTCTAATGTTTATCTTAGACATAGAATGATATTTTCTAACCCTTGAGGATTGGGGAGCACTCTTGGTGGTAGTAACAGAGGTGATTTGGGTGGTGTGTAGGTGTTTGGGTTTTGAATGTTAAAAAGTGGTATCAAAGTGATATAAAGATTTAATGGATTTTTTATTTTTCTTAGACAAGTTATAGGATTGACAAGACCTGATATGAAACCTATAAAAAGGCATCATGAGCCTATTTATCATGGAAGCTCAAGTCACCAAGGGATGTTTGGGTATTCAACAGGCACCATATGTTTGAATGAGGTTTACATTTTTCTATCCTATGTATGATGGAATAGATCATGAGACATGCATGTAGGAATTTATTGGGAGTTACCTTAATTTTTGTATTCATGTATCACATTAGGTTCCAATAGGTGGAACATGTAGGATGCTATTTCATTACAAATGATTTTATGTGTTTGTTATATTATAACTGAATCCAACTGAGGCTTGTATTAAATGAAATATTAGTGAAGTATATATATATAATTTTACTATATATATATATATATACGTTGGTGAAAATTTGGTAAATATGAACCAAAAATAGGTTCTTTTGAATGAGATAGAAATGATTATTTCTTTGATAACTAGATTCAATTATTTAAGGTTTCATTGGAAAATAATGCCTAGTTTTTTTTGCTTCTATTTTTATTATTGTACCTATTCCATATTTTTTGTTTTTATTTTAACTATAGATAATGTTCTCTACTTTATGATTATATATTGTTAATGATAATTATGCTTATTATTTTCTTAAAAATGTTTTCCAATTATTTATGCTATTTTGTTTTTGTCTAAAAAAACTTTTATTAAGAATGTTGTCTTTCTGGATTTCATCATATCTACAAGAATGTGATATTATACTAGGGAGTATGTTTCTTATATTCTATATATCGAAGTTTTGTTATATTTTATTTTTGAAAATGAAGCATCCAAACATTATAGTCTTTACTTGTCGACCATACCCATGAGGAACCTATGTTATCAAGTATAGGTAACCACATAGAGTCTATTAATTCCATCGATTATAATATTTTTTTTATGATAGAATGTTTTATAATGTGTGGAAATTGATTTACCCTAAATTCATTTCAAATGGTTATTTTTTTTAAAATTAAAGTATGTTTTATTTAAAAATTAGATTTGCTCTTGGATTTATGTTCTAAATTGTGTTCATGGGGTTGATGTAAAGATTAATTTTGTAAGTAGAAGTGAAATGATATTTTGGAATGAAATTTAGTTTTAGTTTTAAAGGAAACATAAATTTTATATCCATTTGAAATGTGATTTAATTTTTTTTAAATTCATGGGGATATATTATAAAATAAAGGTTAGGTAATTTTCTTATTTAATCTAATATTTTATAATTGATTTTCTATATAATATGTGATGTTTTTTGAAAAAAATTTATCATGAGGTTGTTTGAAATGAAAATGGTTTTCCAAAAATAATTCGATAAGTGAATATTTTTAATAGATGAAGATATAATGGTAGGTAATGCATGGAATACCATAGTATAATTCTATATTGGGGAGTATCTTTTTTGTATTATGACTTATTGATAATGTTTAAAGGATCAAAAGAATGGTGGTATATCCATTAACATTGATATATATTATAGTGGTTTAGTTTTTTGTTTTTATTTTAAGAGTCTTTAGGTGGTAGCATGATGGGGAATTTAAGGATTTAATAGAATGATAATAGTTAGTATGTCTCTTAGCTATTATATTTTGAAGATTTTAGTTGTTCCAGATAAGGGATTTAACAGTTCTTAATAGATCAAATTAGATTCGAAAGTATGAATTAGAATAGATTGAATAATAAGAGATGTGACTAGAGTTTTGTTTTGGGTTGTGTTTAGGTTATATAATCACAATTTTGAAAAAACATGCTACGATCATGAGCAATGACCATGGATGTAGGTCTAATGACCATGGCCATGGACTATGTAACATCACATCTTTTCCCCAGAAATTTCTTCTTTAGTTTATATTTAGCCTTTTTAGTTGGTTTGGAACTTGTTAAAGGTTCCTATACAGGCTGTTGGGGAGATTCTGGGAGGAAACAACAGTTTCATAAAAGCTATAAGAGAAGTTTGGAAGCAGATAACTTATGATGTAAATTAGTGGTTCATGTCATAAATTATTAATTTACTTCTTAAACCCTTATTACACCATAAATGGATCAGGTAGACCCATAAATAGGGGGGATTTATGGCATAAAACCTATGTTTACACTGTAAATATATCGAGCAACTAAAAAATAGGGGAAAATTTACTTTCCCCCGAAATTACTTATAACCTAAATATTTTTCCTTTCTCTTTTCATTCACACGCATAGTAAATCCCATGCATTGAGATCTACCCTCTGCTCTAAGCTAGGATTTTTGCCTCCTTCTCTTCCCCAAACTCCTTATATACCATTGTTCCATGTGTTGGGACTTCCATGAGATGCCTCATAAATTTCAAATCAATTAAATAAATGGATACCACCTTGTTTAGGGTAGTATTAGTGACCAAAATTCATTGTCGTAGTATTCTTACCTCAACAAGACCCACCCCTTAGGATGGTTCACTTTTAAAGTCCCTTAAGACTTATGCCTTGAAATATAACTGAACCACCATCTATGGTGTGTTATTTTCCCATTGTATTTTGTATGTATTAATTAAAAAAATGAAACATAAATTGAATTTCATGAAAGATGCAATGGAGACATCATGTCCCTAGTTCCTTGGCCTTTGTTATTTTTTAATTTTACTTGAGTTTTTCCTTAAATAAAATAGATAAATTTATATAATAAAATTGATAAATGGTATGGTTTGACTACCAATACACGAACATTCTAAGTGTGTGCCAAGGGAGATACAACGGTTACAACCTAGAATTCCTTAGACGAGCTCATCAGGATTATTAAATTAAATGAATTATAAATGGAATTATATTACACCATGGGTTATACATGGATTCCAATATGGAATACCTTTGATAGGCTCACCTAGTGAGTGGAATTTCATTAATATTCGAGAGAAATTTGGGTTTTCTAAGTGTAATTCTGAGGATGATCTCAGAGTGTTGTGAAATACATTATGCCTTGAGTGAAACTTGGGTTCCCTAAGTGGATAGGAAAGGATAGGATCAGAAGGCTATATCATTATACGATACCACAAAAATACCTGGATTCCTATGAATAATTCCTTGGATGGGCTTGTAGAGTGATGGGTTATACTACGCCTAGAGAGATATCGGGGTTCCCTATGTGGAATTACTTAGATGGGCCAATATTCAATTAAAATTATTTAAATATGCACCTGTCAAGTCAAAGAACACACTTGGAGTCGATCAATGCTTCACATACATAACAACCTTGTTTATTTACCTTTTTAGTTTTAATGTGATGGCACTTATGTATCCCTTATATGAGTATGATAATCTGGGGTCGACTTGACTATGATCCTAGGTCATAAGCCTGTAACATAAATAAAATAGAATTAATAAATGTTAAGAGACATTCCAACTTAGGATAAAGTAGGTAGTGATGGCTAGGTGTCCCATGAGGAACCCAGAATGACATGGGTTATTTATTTACTATTTTACATTGATTATTAACTACACATTTATCATTGTATATACATAGACATGATAGTGTTAGATGCCATTGGTGGTGGCCTACTGAGTTTATCTCACACCTTGTTTAAGCCACTGATTGGTACCTGGACAAGATTCATAGATGTAGGTAGGGACAAGGGGAAACATCCAACTAAAGATGCCTAATTTTATATGCTAGGATGGATTATGAGATCAAAGGATCGAGGCTATTCTTGTGGTGATATTAGAGATAACTTGGGTATTTTTTTTCATTTTTGTATAACATGTTGTATATGCCTGTATCTTTATTTCCTTATTGTCCTATTTTTTATAGAATACATACATGATGTCATTTTTATATGATACTGGATGTGGTTCTGTTCTTGTTTTTAATGATATTTTACTACTTATTATTATTCTAGATGTTATGCATCCATTTTTGTAATATCTTGTTGTCACTATTTTTTCTATTGTATTACAACCGCATGTCACTCTGATCATACATGTATAGTTGCCCCAATTCACCATCATGGACCCTCACTGCTAGTCAGTAATAAATGGCATACGAGGAGGCATGCTTGAGGCCATGTGGCCAATCAGATTTGATTACTTATGAGTGAACTTGGTTTTTGATGTTACAAAGTGGTATAAAAGCATATTCTTTCCATTTGGATTACTATTTGGGTTGGTAGACAGAAGACTAGGAAGTGTTAGAATTTTGTAATGATCCTATTCCTAGGAGTAGCTAAACCAAATATAAGAAAAAATCTAATTTTATAACATGAGAATTTTTGTTTTGGATTGTTCTTATTATAGTTGCATTGATTTCACCATTGGATGAAACACATGATTTTTTGCATTTATTATTATGGATT
This sequence comes from Viscum album, assembly GCA_963277665.1. Taxonomy (NCBI): domain Eukaryota; kingdom Viridiplantae; phylum Streptophyta; class Magnoliopsida; order Santalales; family Viscaceae; genus Viscum; species Viscum album. Next base: position 1,100,748,035 of record OY728133.1, on the reverse strand, counting down.
CTCTTTTACCCTTGGCTCAGTATGCAAGGGGTTTTTGATCATGCATCATTATAGACACTTGAGGATTCAAATTTCATGCATATTCCATGCCATATTTATTTTGATGTGTGTATTACCTGTAACATACCGTATGTGATTTGATTATTATATTTTAAATGTTATGAAATTTCTTATAGGGAAAGAAATAATTGGTTACTTAACATGGAAACATCAATCTAAATGGAGTTTTTCTATATATCATGATGATAACACCTTAGCTAACCAATTACTATATGTTTTAGCTATAAACCATTGGTTTAATGAGATTAAATGTTATTTGATTGCGATTACATGGATTCCAATTTCAATTTAAAGTGTGTGTGTTCATCTATAAATTGGGAAAGGTGATCTATCTAATTGAACCATCATAAGATATTGGTATCAGTTACATGACGTTCTAATTGTAACTTATAAATTTTTAACTTTATAACTTGGGAATGGGAACTCATCTAACTAGGCCAAGATATATATATATATATATAATACACATAAAAACTTATCAATTATTTAGAAATTAAATGATATAGTTTCCATTAATTGGGGATTCCAATTACAACTTAAATTATATTTTTCACTATAACTTATAATTTAAACTCTATATATTAGAACCTATAACGTGTAACAAATAACTTTTCCTTGACTCAACCTTAGTAGTGGGTAGTAGGGAGTGTCTCTTTTGACTCTTATGATCTCCTAAAACTACCTATACCTAGCTTTAGGAGTAATAATATGGGTTTTTAATCTTATATAGAAAGGCTATGTGCATAATATTTTTTTATCTATGATATTTCTATTATCAAATCATGTTTTGAGGTGTGTTTTTGGAAATTGTAGAAATATTCCACCATGAAGGCCTCAGGTCGAGCATTAGGAAGGTTGTGACGATCATGATATGAATGTGGTGGGCCCTGATTCACCAATGTTACCTTATATAGTGACACCCATGAAACCTCATGCTATTCCTAATTTGGGAACCAATGATCAATTTAGAGAGGGATTCCTATGGTTTATGCATTCTATTCATGGAGATTCATGGCCTACCCATACTATGGAAGAGTTGACATAAGAGTTATAGAAGTAGAACCCTCCTAACTTTTTGGGTGAATGTGGTCCTCAAACTATTGAGTCATGGATAGAGGCAATTTTATCCATCTTAGAGCATTTGGATATGCCTCTAGATAGGAGGGTAAATATCGTGACCTATATGCTTTGTGATTCTACCAAGAGTTGGTGGAATGTAATTACTCAGGCAGATCATTATCGAGATATAGTCTGGAGAGAATTCTAAATAGTATTTTATGTTTACTTATTTCCATAGATGATTAGAGTTTACTATGCCATATATTTTATAGACCTCTTATAGGGTGCTATGTTTGTGATGGACTTTTCATCTCACTTACAGAGCTCTAGCACTTTGCACCGACCCTTTATGGTGGTGAGTTGGTGATAGAGAGATTATTTGAAGATGGGTTTGTGTATTATATATAATCCTAGGAGACTTTTTTCCAGTTGACTACCATTTCTGTGAGACCCTTATCACAAAAATAAATTTGAGGGAAACTAATGTCATTGTCCATGATAGTTCAACACCGAGACAGGGAATAAATTTTTCTGTCGATGGGAAATGTCTCCTTTAGTTTGTTCGTAGAGGTAATGATAATTAGAAATCACAAAATAATAGTTACTTGGTGTGTCATCAATGTGGTAGACCAGTACATAAAAATCCCTAGTGTACCAAGGACCCAATTGAGTACCGATCTTGTAGAAAGATGAGACATATTTATCATTTCTGTATAACTTTTCCTCTAGTGGCCAGTGAGAGAGGATCTACACCAACCCCACATCAAGAAGTAGGATTAATAGATCCTTGTGAGGATGTAAGTTGGATTACTACTAGAAAATTAGGATAAGGAGGTGGATGTGGTCATGGAACCCAGTCTTATGAGATGTAGCACCAGTAGAGTGGGTTTGATCAAGGTAGTCAGTCTGTAGCCTAGGGTCATGGATCTATCCAGCTATATGTAGTAAAACCTATAATAGAGAAGAATAGAATTGGGACTTCTATAATTTGAGGTATGATTTTAGTAGCCTATACTCTTTTATCTACCTTATTTGATACATGCGCTTCACATTCTTTCAAATTTGTGTCTGTTATGTAAATCCTTGATCCAAAGATAGAGTAATTCTATGGTGTCATGACCTTAGATAATCCATTGGGAGTTTGATCAGAAAGTGTGGTATAATGCAAGGATTTCCCCTTAAAATAGGTGGATATCATTTTATATGGAAACTATTTTTCCTCGATATGAAGGGTTTCAATATCATTATTAGGATGGAATGATTGGTTCCACACCATGCTTATATCAAATTTTATTATCATAGGGTATCATTTTCATCACCATAGGATGATATCTATATTTATAAAGGTGAATAGAATTTCTTGGTAGCTCATGATAGACCAGAGCATCATGGGTTGGGTAGGGTGACAACCTAGATTTATAGCCTCTTTCTAATGATCAGGGAACATGTTAGAAAGACTTCCCTCCTGTAATGGATCTTTCTAGGAATGTCTTCCCTGATGAATTTTTTGGACTACCTCATATAAGAGAGGTTTACTATTGATCTAGTTCCAGGAGTGGAACCAATTTCTATCCCCCCATTATAGGATGAAACCTAATAAGCTTTAGGATCTCAATAGATAGATATAGGAATTAGAATCTATGGTTTTATATAGCCCAGTACTATACTGAGGAGTTTGCCCATGATTTTTTCCAAGAAGGCGAATGGTACCCTAAAACTTTGCATGGATTAAAGGAAATTGATCCAGCTCACAATTAAGAAATGGTATCCACTACCTCATATAGATGACCTCTTTGACTGGATTCAAGGAGAGTGGGTTTTCTACAAGTTCAATTTGAGGTCGGGCTACCATTAGGTATGAGTCAAGCCTTTAGATATACCTCATACAACCTTATATAGTAGATATGGCTTGTATGAGTATTTGGTTATGTTGTTCGGTCTCACAAACATGCCAATAATTTTTATGAATACGATGAATCATGTTTTCCAGCCATACCTAGATTCTTTTGTGGCCGTTTTCGTGGATGACATCATGGTGATTTCTCATACTCGACATGATCATTCCAAACATCTTGAATTTTTTTTGAGTACATTGAGAAAGCATAGGTTGTATGTTAAGATCACAAAATACCATTTATGGATTGATAAAGTTCACTTATTAGATCACATAATCTCATAGGTAGGATTATCAGTGGACCCAGAAAAGGTGATATCCATAGTTTCATGGGAGCATCCCAAGATGTTCTTTGATATACAGTGATTCTTAGAGATGTTTGGATATTACATGCACTTCATAAAAAAATTCTCATGCCTTATACTACTTCTCATGGTCTTGGCTAGGAAGGGTGTTGTAATGTATCTGATTTTCTATGTATTATTTTTGGATATTATATTGATTATTTTAGATACCAAGAGCTAATATGGCATGCAATTCCAAGTCCTGGTTTGCCTGAAATAAATTTTTGAAATATTTTAAATATATTAAGTAGCACACACATGAAATTTTCATGAAAATGTATAATAACTTCTAAATGGGTGTATGGATCAGAAATCTGAGGGCACCATTGAGTTCAAAACACGAGGTTTTCTCTAGGCATGATTTGACATTAGTCGGTGCGGGGAATTTTTAGAAAATTAATCACAAGTGCAAAAATAAATAAAATAATTGAATAAAATTATTTTATTTCTTTTGTTTTGATGCAGTGATTTAAAGACCTTTAAATATATTGTTATGTTGGAAATCCAGGATTAGTCGTATAACCCTAGAGACATTATAAAGCCCAAGTGAGACCATTGGAGAATTATCTTCTGTGAATGACAATGAGATCATGGATCTATGATCAACGCACATCAAATTCAAATGATATCTCCAACGAACATGACACAACTTCTTTATTCATAAGAAATCGATCCAAATTTAGGTATGGAATGTGTTTTTATTTTTTTGTTCCCCATTTTTGAATTCTTTAATGAATGAGAGTCAATCAACAAATAGATTGATCCGTGATTTGATTCTCTTGAAAGATGGGTTATTTTTAAGGGGTTTTGATAGGATAAATTCTTTTTGATTTTATTATTTAGATTTTTTTTCTAATGGTGATGGATCAAGATAGACACGAACATCGATCGAGTTTTGTTCCTCCAATCTATTCTAGTACTTTTCCCCCATTCATCATTAGTCGTGAGCATTCTTTGTTTGGATTGCATATTAACAAATATTGATCAATCAATAATTGTACACCCATTTCTTGGTGCAACAATCCAACATTATAGATCTGGGATCGACATAACATGAAGGTGGTGAGAAAGTGGAAGAGCTGATGAACCAGACAATGGCAGATACCCGATTTTTTGTTGTTCAACGTTCTTTGACATGAAATTAAGAACGACATATAATTCCAATTCCCAAATGAATCAAAGGGATCGAAGGTATAAATTGTTGATATAAAGGTTCATTGGAACCCTATTTCATGATTCTACAACAAGGAAGTTTCCATATCGTAGGATGGACAAAAGAGAAGGCGCAAGGAGTCCAGATCTAGGATTCTGGAAAATCCCACACTACAAGGTGTGTAAGTTATATATACACTTCGTGTGGCCCCCCTTGCAGTGACTAGGGTTTCAGGATAAATTTAAGTATAAAACAATGTGTGACTTCTATCACACGGTTTGTGGTCTCTCCTGAGTGACTCGACATGTACTTTATAAAGTACATGGAAATAGGGTGGACTACACGGGTTGGGGCACGCCATGTACTCCCCCACACAAACATGACCTGGACCAAGTACATAGGCCAAGCCATGTACTAGTACATGGGAAAATTTACATGGGATGGATATGTGTACCGAGACATGTGTAGACTACATGGGTAGCCTACACGTCATGTAGTACTACACAAATATGGCTTAATGACCCATGCCAATTACACTGGCAAAACTCGGGATCAAAGGATAGGGTGTGTGACCCCTACTTCACACCATGTACTCTTTTATACATGACTTGGATCTATTGTACTCTGTATCTTGGACAAGATTCATTAGGTTTCATTCCCCTTATCCTCTTCCTGAAGGTTGGTATAGTGCCATCTCTTACTCCTAGGACTACGATCCCTTCAGCAAGACTTTCTAGATAGAGTCATTGGAATTCCTCTGAGAGGTCCAAGGTGAGATCCTTTATTCATCTTCATGCCCTAAGTGGAGTTCTTAGCATCTTAGTGACCAACACTATGTAGGAATCGACCCTCTACTTAGTGGGTTAATCCAGAGTGAGTTGTTAGTATCACCACATGGCCTTGGTAGTGATCCTCATCTATGTATCGTATTATCTTCATAATATCATCATGTTCTTTCTCATGATGAGACCCAATGAGCAGTACCCCTCAGACAGAAATCATCAGTTCGATCATACTCAGGAGCATGTTCTCTTGGATGAGTGCTTTGTGGATTCTTTGAGCTGGAATCCTAGGTTGGTACACTATGGTTGGGACTTACCTCTAGGATTTGTGTATTCTTTTTATTATATATGTATATTGTTGTTATATGTGATGTAGAAATATACCTATGTATAGATGATTGTATTTCCTTTTTTTGTATGATTTGTGTATTTGGAGTGTCCTACTGAGTATTGTTATACTCACCCCTGAATGGGGTTTGACTGCATATTTCCTGTCTTGTGCAGATGATCATACTTTTGACAAAGTCCAAGGAAGACCAAGACCAAATAGTTCTTAGTGATACTGGACAGACCGAGGTGTGTTCCCTCTACTTTCTAAAAGCAGTCTTAGTACTTACTTTTAGGGTTGACTTGTGTTATAGACTCTTCATGGTGGGATTGTATTTGGACATGTTTACTTTATTTTACTTCCTATCATAATCTGGTTACAATATTTAGACGTATTCATGCATGGTTGTTCAGTTGTTTTTACATTTTAGTATTGTATAGGCTTAGAGATGTGTGTGTGTACAAGTACTTAGGCTAAGGCCTCCCATGTTAGTGATATTTCTTATTAGTTCTAGTCTCCAGCCCCTGTTCTATTGGAGGTGGGATTAGGGAGTCATGACATGGGACTCTATGGGACGGGTCGTGACAGAGTGGTATCAAAGGTGGTCAAATATACTTTAGGACCAGGAGTCTATGAGATTGGTTTGGGGTGATAATGTTAAGTGTTTCAAGTTTAAATTTCAGGCCAGGGACTCCAGGGTTGGTGCAGCAACTGGCGTATCAATACACCAGGACTCTGATCACCTACTTTTTGAATCGGTACATGAGAACAGTGGTTGTAGGGAAAAAATGGTACATGTATCATATAGGAATGAGTTGTGGTTTCCATGTCCTTCTTGAGTCATCTCTCTAGATATACTCATTGATTATGGTACATATTGTTTATTTTAGGATGCCTCCATGATTTATGCCAACTAGGATTCAACATGATGATCATGAGGATGAACTACTCAATGATGAGGCATTGATACATGGATAAGTTCCTAAGATGTTACCTTCAGGTGGTGCACCATCCATACCACCACCTATAGAGTAGAACACGGTACCCGCAATACCAGCGGATGAGGTGCTTGGGATGAGTGTGCTTCATGAGTTTCAATGATATAGAACCCTCAAGTTTTGAGAAGTGCCCAACCCATATGTTGATGAGTACTAGATTGATGTAGTGACATGAGTTTTTCATCTGGTTAGGACACCAACAAATCAGATGGTGGTCCTGGCGGTGAGCCTTCTTCATGGATTAGCAGGGTGATGGTGGGGGTTAGTTACCCAATCTTTCGATGAGGTGAATATTTCACAAAAAGAGTTTGAGTGTATTTTTAAATAGCAGTTCTCACTAGCTATACTTAGGGATATACATATCTAGGAGATTTTGTAGCTCCATCAGGGAACCATGATAGTAGTTGAGTATTCATCGAGGTTTACCAAACTCTCTAAATACTCGATGGATATGGTTAAATATCAGTTATTTAGGCCTCATACCTTAGAGAAAGGTCTAGGTAGAGACATACAATCCAGTTTTATCCATTTGTGCATTCCTACCTAAGATTGGGTGCTATAGAGAGCTTTGGTGGTTGAAAGTTTCTTGGATGAGCCGATAGAGCAGGTGGTTGTCTATAGTGGGAAATAAGTAGTAGATACCTCAGAAGCAGGTATCTTACATCAGTATTAGGGACCTAGAAATTACAAATGTTTTAAGAGGAGGTCCCAGGATAGAGAATTTGTGGTGCAAGGCTCATAGGGTGGGTCCAGTTAGCCAAGGCAGTGGCAATGCTACTCATGTGACGGTAGGGGACATCTTTCCCAAGATTGTCTGAACCGCCATACAGCTGATAGAGAGACCACATATGGGCCACAAAGATAGAATTAGTGGAAGTATTAGGTAATTTTTTAGGTTGGCATACATGGATAATTATATGGGATAGTAGCAGGAGGCGATCGATGTTTTTATTTGTTACCACCACCAACCCCAGGTGGTCCACACCAGACTCAGGGAGCTAGAGGACAGGGGAGGGGATAGCTGCAGGCGGTCGAATCTTATGACCCATAGGATCTAGGAATTATTTGAGGTTGATATGTTTATTTTCTACCTTAGATTTAGTACTGATAGACATAGTTTCTATTCATTCATTTCTTTCCACATACCTTGTCTGAGACTTAGAGATTTTGGTTGAACCTTTGGCTCGACCCTTACAGTTGGAGATTCATACTAGATAAGACTCAATGATCATGAACTTGTGCCGGTAGTGTGACCTGACTCTTAGAGGAGAGAGTTTTTTATAATATCTAGGTAGTAGCGTCGAGGCCTTATGACGCCATCATTGGTTTGGATTGGTTATCTACAGTTCATTCCCTAATTGACTGTTTTAGGCGAAGCGTGAGGTGTGTCCACAGTGATGGAACCAGGTTCTTTGTTATCAGTAAAAAGGAAACCCAAACAATGCATGATGAACTCATGCATAGGAGGGTGAAACCTATTTCTCATAAATTTTATAGATTAACCTTTGGTACAATGGATGTTGTGAGTTCCCAATTTCCTACAACAATGGTATAGTACAAGGACATCATCCCTAAGAATGTTCCTGGTTTACCTCAACACTTAGAGGTTGAATTATGAATTTATCTACACCTCAATACGACATTGATATCTACACCTGCATATTGGATGGCTACCATATAGCTTCATGATTTTAGGGTGTAGTTTGAGGACTTGTAGAGGAAGGGATTTGTTAGACCCAGTGTTTCACCCTGGGTAGGCCCAGTTTTGTCTGCTAAGAAAGAAGATAGGAGCCTGAGGTTGTGTGTGGATTATCAACATTTAAACCAGGTGACCATGAAAAAACGTATCCACTATTGAGGATTGATGAATTATTTGATCAGTTGAGAGGGACACGATTGATATCTAAGGTTGACCTCAGACCAGACTATCACCAGTTGTGAGTATGAGATAAGGATATACCGAAGATGACATTAAAATGTCTCTACGGTCACTATGAGTACTTGGTGATACCCATTGGAGTGAATAATTCTATAGTGATGTTCATGGGACTCATGAACTAGATATTTCAGCCTTACTTAGACCATTTCGTGGTAGTCTTCATCGATGATATCCTTGTGTACTCTAAATCTGAGGAGGAGCATGTGAGACACTTTAGGATAGTTATAGGAGTACTCCAAGCGAACTATATTTGAGGAAATCACTCAGATTTCTAGTTCTAGATTTATTTTGTCCACTTTATGGGACACGTTATCTCAGTAGATGAAGTGGTAGTGGACCTAGCCAAGGTTGAGGCAACATTATCTTAGGATCCACCTAAGAGCGTAATAGAGGTGTGGAGCTTCCTTAGGTTGGTAGACTATTATCAAAGATTCATACATGATTTATATAGGATATCATCCCCCATGATAGATTTGAATCAAAAGGGGAATCCTTTTGTATGGATAGATAGGCACCATCAATATTTTTAGTAGTTGAGGCAGGTTTTGATGAGTGCTTCCATATTAAGATTTCTGGAGGACGGTGTCAAGTATGTAGTGTTTTGTGATGCATCAGGAATTGGTCTTGGTTGTGTCATAATGTATAGGAAAGTGATGATTTACTATGGATCATTCCACTTGAGACCACAAGAGAATAACTACGTGACCCATGATCTTGAGTTAGTAGCGATAGTCTTCACTTTGAAGATGTGGTGACACAACCTAATGGGTGAGTGGTTTATCATCTACTCTAATCAAAAGAGTCTCAATTATATATTATCTCATAAGGATATCAAATTGAGATCGAGGTGATGGATAGAGTTCCTCCAGGATTATGAATTCGAAATTGTATATACTCCTAGGAAGGGGAACATGTTGAAGATGCTCTCAGTATAAGATCTTGTTTGTAGTTACTGAACAAGGCGTTAGAGTAATTGGCCTCATTGCAGCCATCATTTGTAGATAGAGATGGAGAAGATTACCTCCAGCCTATGGTTGTCACCCCTCCTTTCTTGTGGCAAGTTAGTGAGTCGCAACTTGGGGATACTGACTGTGAGACCCTACATAATCATATATCCACTAGACATGCCCCTGATGAAATTTCTAAATGTGGGGAGCACACCATTATTTTTAATGGATGCATGGTGGTAGTGACATTGTGGGAGGAAGTTATGAGAGAGTTTCATATGTATCCTTTATAGGTAAATCCAAGTGTGGAAAAGATATAATAGGACCCATGACATGATTTTTGGTAGCCAGGGATGAAGAAGGGAGAAATAGAGTTTGTCTCTTGATGCCTTACTTGTTAGAAAATGAAGGCTGAGAACCACGTTCAAACAGGTTTGCCTCAACCCCTTGAGGTACCAGAGTAGAAGTAGGATGAGATATCTATGGAATTCATGATGAGATTACCATGTATGTCCAGGGGACACGATGTCATATGGGAGATCATAGATCAAATCATCAAGTCATCCCAATCCCTAGCTATACAAGAGAAATGTTTAGTAGAGATATTGGGATGCCTTTATGTTCCAGAGATAGTCCGACTCCATGGAGTTCCATCGACAATCATTTATGACCATGATGATCACTTCACATACCAATTTTGGAAGGTATTATAGGAGGCGTTTGGGACTCATTTATACTTGAGAACATTGTTTCACCCATAAAATGATGGTCAGACTGAGTGGACCATTTAGGTTTTGGAGGACACACTACAAGCTTGCATGTTAGACTTTGTCCATAGTTGGTAGGATCACCTAAAATTGGTGAAGTTTTCTTACAATAATAGCTACCATTCCACCATTGGTATAATACCATTTGAGGATTTTTATGGGCGGCCATATAGGCCACTAATTTCCTGGACTGACCCTAGAGAGTCATTAGTCATGGGCCCGTAGTTGGTGTGATATAAAATAGAGAATGTGTAGATAATCCAGGAGAATATAAAGACTGCACAAAGATATTATAAGTCTTATGATGATAGGATGTGGAAGCCTTTAGAGTTCGAGGAAGGAGACTATGTGTTCCTATAGGTTTTACCTCAGTGGATATTATATAAATTTGGATGGGGTAGAAAGATATCTCTGATGTTCATCGTCCCTTTCAAAATATTTCATAGAGTTGGTGAGGTGGTTTATTGCTTAGGTCTACCCCCTCAATTGAACTAGGTGCACAAAATCTTCTACGTGTCACAAATGAGGAGGTACATGCATGAACCATCACACATTATAAATTGGGGAGAGTTGGACATCAAAGATGGAGCTTCCTTTGCTGAGTACCTGGTAGAGACTGATTATCATTAGGAGAATATCCTTCATAGGAAATTGATTACTTTAGTTTATTTCTGGTGGTAGTCCACACTTACCCAAATGAAATTATCGTATTTACACTTTATTAAAAGCATAAAGGTATGTTTGTAAATAAAAATTACAGTATAATAAATAAAATACAAATATAATATATATCATATCTAAATAAAGTTCCATCATAATGTCCACTATGAGAGGTGGTAGGGGAAAATCGAACAAATATCGTTTAGTGAGGTAGTAGTTCACCATACACAGAAAGATTATGTTCGTATCCCTTAGATGGAAGAGTGTTAACATAGTTCAAATAATTCTCATAAAAACATTATATTATACAGAATATACTATTTTTGTTATAAAATAATAGAATAAATAGAGTTTAGGGGGTTGGAGAAGGAAAATAAATTAAATAACCTTGAGAGAAGACATTACCTCAAATTGGGTAACCCCTTCGGATTTAAGCTAAAAGGCTTTCTAGAATTGAATTCTACCCAAGGTGAGGATTATATAAGGAATATAGGGATGCTGGGAACTTATTTGTGTATAGTTTGGATGAGAAAAGTGGCTTGAGAGGTGTGAGTAAGGGTTAGAGGTGATGCCCTTTTAAAAGAGGGAGGAGGGGCAGTTTAACAAGGTATTGAAATATTATTTTATTATAAAATAATTTTTGGTTTAAAATGGTCCAAAAGTAATTTATTTCAAAGGTAATATGATTTTGTTTAGAAAAAATCTCAAAAAATATGTTTTATAGAAGTATAGATCACAAATTTAACCTTATCTTTTAGCTTTAACCCTTAGTTAACTAATTTGACTCTTACCACGTATTCTTGTATATTCATACTATATGGTTAATATATTTACTATAAAATGAAAATAGAACCTCAAGTGGTTCATTAATGACATTTTAAACATTATATAAATCATTTGGACGAATATTATATTTTTGAGACTATTATATAATTTAATAAAATAGTATTTGTTTTAAGAACTTATTTATGTCAAATTTTATACTATTCATATCATGACTTTTTAAAAAATATAAAACAACTTGATTCTTTCAAAAAAACTTCATTAATTAAAATATAAAAATTCATACTCATCCATAAAATTTTTGGATGGAATAAAAGGTTTAAAATTAATTTTATTTTAATATTTATAATCTCATTTATTTAAATCAATAATTAATAAGAAAATCACTACATCATCTTTGTGTCATAAATAAATTTATTTATACGATTCCTAAAAATTATAAATAAAATAACATGATGTAAGAGATATCTTTATATTTATAATTACTATTTATAGTTTAAAGGATCACTTATATAACCACATATAAAAATTGTTTTACTAAAAGATACTTGTTTATGTTACATTTTTCTTTATTTTAAATTAATTTTTATAAAATATCATTTTCACATCCAAGTGGATCCATGGGGTCCCAAAATCTACCCAAGGATGAACATGGTTGGAAATATATCATCCAATAGGATTAGGACATGTTTTAGGGTAGTTTAATATTATTTTTTTACCCTTATTTATGATATTTACCATTTAACCATAGTAAATAAAATAATTACTGAAGGTACTACTCATAATGTCTAAAAATTAAAGGTACATATTTACACAATTTGGAACTCCTGATTCCAAATATGGAATCCATTTTTCCAAATTAAAAATATAGAAGTTACATAAATTAATTTAAAAATAATTCTCATTGTTAAAACCAAAAAGTGGGTTTTTAAGAAGTAATAACTATCTAAAGATTGACTTGTGTTTATGTAAAATTTAAAAGTGAAATTACTTAAAATGGCCAAAATTGGAATAAATAATAAAAATATAACCCAATTATACATTAAAAACATTTAAAATAATAATATAACTATATAAATAAAACAGATGAAAGGATAATTTTGAATTAAAATGCAGTATTTTTCACTATTCATAAAAAAAGAACTTTATGAGAAAAATACCAAAATTTCATCCAAAGTAAATTTTGATGTCCTGATTCTAAAGAAGAATTTTATTTTGTCAAATAGAACATATAAAAATGACAAAAATTATATTTAAAAATGGTTCTTCTTCTTCAAAAGGTGGTAAAACAACCTTTAAAAAATATTGGAGTATTTCATGCTTAAAATTAGAATCATTCTTATTTTAAGCCTCTAAAATTTATTTGATAAATATAAAAACATATAAAAAACATGAGTAATCATAATGTAGTTAGTTCTGTTCATTCCAGCCAATATAATTACTAGGTGTTAACTATCATTTAAAATAATAATATTATTACTGTATTATTTTTCAGTATAACTCAAAGTTGTGCGCAACGTAAGATTTCAAAGAAACCAGTTGTTGTGTGTTAAGTACATTATCAGAAAAAGCATACTATTTAATGTAAAAATAAAATATTATTCATAAATATTAATGGATCTGAAAATATATTATTCTATAATTACTTGGGATGTTACACTATTCCCCCTTTTAGGAATTGCATCCTCGCAATTTTAAAATTGGGCTTGGAAAATTTATTGAAAGCCCCAAATCAGAAAAAGAGTCAATAAAAATATCACTTTAAAAGAAATATAGAGAAGTAAAAAGGTCACCTGAGATAACCCATGATAGGATTACATGAAAACATGGATGTGGAAGAGAAAACTAACCATCAAGTTCTAATGGAGAGTGATAGAAAACATGATCATAAGAAATTTAACCACAAAAAAATCACAAACTTTTGATAGGTTAAACAGTCTTATATTCCCTAGTAGGAAAAGTAAATGGACACCATCTTTTATTTTATGTTCATTTTCATAAAGTTGTATAATTTATTTATGAGATTGAATAAGAATATAAGGAAATATACTTACTTTTCTAGTAGAGTTTTCTCATTTAATAAATTTATACCAAAAACACATCCTTTCTCCAAACTATGAGTATTCATGATGACATGGTCACACCTAAAACACTAGAATCAACTTCTAAAAGAAATCACATAACCCTCAAAATATTAACTATAAATTTCCCCTTTCTTTTGACATTAAAAAATACCAAAATGGTTACTAAAAGATCAGATAATCCCAACAAAGGATAATACTTTATAAATTTAAATACTACTCATAATATCTAAAATTTAACAAACAATACCCAAAGTTCAACAAATACCATTCGATACACAATTGTCGTTAAAATTATTCAATGTAATCTAAACTAAGATTGAAACCCAAATCTCAGAATAATTTGATCACATAGTATTCTACAATAAATATTTACAATTATCTCTAAATAACATCGACTACTCTTAAAGTATCATGCTTAAAAGTAATTATCCTAATCACATAATCTCAAAGATAGGTTAATCATTATCATAAATAACCCAAATCGCTATAAGTCCACAATAAAAACATAGATTCTTCCAGTATAAAATTCCAGCATTACTCCTTAAATGAAATCCTATAGTATTCTATTTTCCTTAGGCATATGATGTTCCCAAAAGAGCAAACTTCTTCCAAAATAATATTTATCACTTAATCACCAAATCGTTTTCCTATACTAAGGATATCCATTTGATAAAATATAATTTCCCAAAATCAACTTATTCTTGATCCATAAAATCATTTAACTAAAAATAATTAGTCATACTAACTAGGGAATTCATGTAGTCTAGTTGTAGGTGATAAATCCTAGTCTCACTTTAGTCGTGTGTTTGATTCCCACAAATTTTTCCAATATGACAAGTTTTCACAAGGTATAGGTGATGAACTTTTTCAAAAACCGCATAATTCTATTAGCATTAAAAAAATTAGATAAAATCCTTAAAAATATCCATAACTTGTTTTAACCTCAAAGGTTATTTCTTACCTCCCATTTTGCATCCCAAAAACTAATAACCCATAATTTCCTAAAAAATAAAAGATCACATAAACCCATAAGGTTATCCATTCTGTTCACACAAGAAAAGATAATTCTTCCTTGAATAACATTTTCACATATCAAACTTCTGTGTTACACATACTATAAAAATTCTTCCAAAGTAATCCTATCATTAATACATTTAAACCTATCATCATCTATAGACACGACATAAATATTAAATTCCTAAAATGTAGACATCTTAATCATAGAACATTCTTCATGATCCTCTATCCATGTTTTTCCATATTATTCTTTTATACTTCTTTCCTACAAAAAAAATCATGCAGAATGTCCTAAGATTTCAGTAATGTCAAAACACGAGCTAAGAAATAATCCATACCTTTCATAGGCCATTTTCAGTTTCCTCATCTTCAATTGGAATGGAATTAAAAATTAGTAAACATATATTTGTATGATTCTGCTGATCTCATTGCTGAACCTTCTTTATAGGACATATATTTGTATAATAACCATGCACACCACTTTTAAAACATTCAATTTATCTTTCAGAAATAACTTCTTTCCCTTTCTTGGAGTCAAATGGATGCTTCCTTTTTCCATGGAAGGTTATTGCTTTATGACCTTCCTTACCACATCCGAAACATCTTCCCATCCCTTTGAAGAATTTTCATAGGTGTTTCTTTACACATCCTGGAAACACATATTTTTGAATATACTTGCCTTTATGATTATTAACTGAACTTCTATACAGATTCATTTATCTCATATATGATGCCTTAGAAAAATCACCAAGGTTCAAGTGGTCCATCATGAATCCAGATAGTTGGTTAAGAATAACAACAAGAGTTCTCATTATAGGTCCCATTTCATTCGGTTGTTCATTTAGAAAACCATCATAGTTACTTCACATCTATTTTTACTTTGGTGCCTGCTAGATCCAGCCACTTACTCTAAAACCAAAAAGGTTAGTGTGAGTATATCAGTAAAATCATGATATTCTATATTATGAGGAGGGTAAACACTAATATATACTTATTAATGTTATCTTAAACTCATTCAATTTATCTAAAGTAACTATGAATCTTTCTAATCTGCTAACCATTACAGTTATGCCACTTATTCTTAAATAACACCCTAACCTATAAAGTTATTAAACCAACTTATGATACAAAATATAAGGCCCCAGCCTTAAAAATTTACTTAATCTTGATTTAAATCAAGAATTCACATTTAGGATATTTTTAGGTTTAGAGTTTTAAATAATTAGTCTATAAATATTACATTACATCTCAAATATTAAAAATTAGACACTTCTACTCTAACCAATTTTTTTTTCACAAAAATAAAACTCCTTAAATAAAAAAATAATTCTTTTCTTGATATTAATATTTTTAAATTATTCCTTTCTCTTACCCTTCTTTATAAACCATGAAAAACATTTTAGAAATTTGGGATGAGCATAAAAAGCTCAGTAAGAGTTATAAAATAAGGAAAGAAAACATTAGTCTATTAATTCATACAAATCAATGAAATCATGCTTTTCACATATATAACACAAGCTTATTAACATAGCTTAGGAAATAATATGATTTATGAATAACATGAAGAAATAATAAATCATAAATTTAACTTGTGGAATCTATAAAATATTTACATTATAGCTTTCATAGCTACATAGGGAGTTATGTTTGGAATACCCATCACACTATATTCCCTAAATCTATTAGAAGAAACATTAACATTTACCTCAATCACGTTACCCAATGCATTGAAGAGATATCTCGGGCTCACCTTCCCTAGGTTTATCACAGAATCAGATGTATACCTAAACAATTCCCAAGAACAATAACATAATCATAACACATAAAACAAGAATAAAGGAAAGATAACAGTTCCACATTGTAATAAAAATATATCATTTCAAGATATTGACATATTAAATGATTAATCAAAACCATTTTCTATATAAAAATACATAAAAACGGTATTTGGTATTTACTTTTCTTTTTTAAAAAACATTACGTCTTGTTAAGGAAGCCAAAGATCAAATAATGCTAATGGCGGCAGAAAGGTTGTTGTCACCGCGTACGTTAAAAAGAAAAATTCCCTTTGTTATTTAGTAAAATGATTCATAAAGAAAAATATTCCCTTTGAATGAATTAAAAATTCAAAGGGGTTTATACACCGTATAAAATAAAGTCGTGTATAAATTAAAATATGCCTCAATGCAAGAAGATTGAGACAAAGTCCCCTACAAAGATCATATAAATGACGTAAGAATTTATCAATGGGGTTATAATGTCTAGCAATAGTATATCCACACAATGGTAATTATAAATTACAACATAAATAAATAAACAGTGATTCTACAAATAATATTGACATAATATAATCAATGAAGTATGCATAAAACCCAGTGAGTGGAAATTGAGTTTAGAAATTATCTTATGAAAATTTGGGATCCTAACGACGTCACTTAAAAATTCATAAAAATAAGGTGATGAGAGAGAAAAGGGTATCTAATAACTTGGAAATAAAGTGGACAGAAATAAGGATATATAGGAACATATCCCAACATAAGGATATGAAATTAAATGGCACCACATTAACGAAGTCTTTGACTAAAATATAAGGGTGAAAGGTTCCCTTACCTTGAGTCTGATTCGTTACGTATGTTCCTTTTTAATCCTGAATAATAAAATTAATTTAATTTCTACTTGATTAGGAACCTTTTTATATTTATTAATACTTTTATACCACTTATTACTATGTTATAAAAATTACATAATTATTTTAGTTAATACCGGTTGTTTTGTCAATATTGGGTACTTGAGTCGAAAATGATCTTGTTATAATTACAAATTGTCCATGTGGTCAAAAGTAAATTATATACATAATAGTATTAATGATTTAAATATCATATATATCCAGTATATATGTAATTATAATTTTCCATAATATTTGGAGATAAGAAATGAAATGCACCGTTCATGGAGATGGTAAGCCGTACGTACGCATGAACGCTACTTTCATTTATTAGTCATATTAAAGAAATGAAAACTAAATAATACATAGGTATATTATAATTAAGTATAATATCATATGATATATATGTTACATAATTTCATTAATTCCATCCTTTATAATTTCCATGTATGGCATGAACGAGTCATATCACTTTGAGTGGGCGGTAGTCCATACTTCCTCAAATGAAATTATCGTATTTACACATCCTGAAAATAATAAAGGTATGTTTGTAAATAAAAATTACAGTATCATAAAGTCAATATAAATATAATATATATCATATATAAATACATTTCCATCATAATGTCCACCATGAGAGGTGGTAGGGGAAAATTGAACAATCATTGTCTTGTGAGGCATTAGTTCTCCGTACAGAGAAACAGTATGTTCGTATCCATTAGATGGAGGAGTGTAAGTGTAGTTAGAGTAATTATAATAAAAAAATCCTAGTATATTTAATATACTGGTATTGTTATAAAATAATTGAATAAAGAGAATTTAGGGGGTTTTAGAAGGAAAATAAATGAAATAATCTTGAGAGAAGACATTACCTCAAATCAGGTAACTCTTTTGGATTTAAGCTAGAAGGAGTTCTTGAATTGCCTTCTGCCCAAGGTGTGGATTATATGAGGAATATAGGTATGTTGGGAGATTATTTTTATAGAGTTTGGATGATACATGAGGCTTGAGAGGTGTGAGTAAGGGTTAGAGGTGATGCCCTTTTATAAGAGGAAGGAGGGGCACTTTAAGAAGGTGTTGCAATATTATTTTATTATAAAATAATTTTCAATTTAAAATGGTCCCAAAGTCATTTATTTCAAAGATAATATTATTTGGGGTCTACAAAATCTTAAAAAATAGATTTTGAACAAGTATAGGTCACATATTTAACCTTATATTTTAGATTTATCCCTTAGTTAACTAATTTGACTCTTACCATGTCTTTTTGTATATTCATACTATATGGTTAATATAGTTACTATAAATTAAAAATAGAACCTAAAGTGGTTCATTAAGGACATTTTAAACATTATATAAGTCATTTGGTCGAATTATATATTTTTATGACTGTTATATAATTTAATAAAATAGTATTTTTTAAGAACTCATTTATATCAATTTTTATACTATTCATATCATTACTTTTTTAAAAATATAAAACAACTTTATTCTTTATAAAAAAATTCATTAATTCAAAAATAACAAGCCATAACCATCCCTAAAATTCTTTTATGTCATAAAAGGTTTAAAAATAAATTTATTTTAATATTTACAATCTCATTTATTTAAATCATTCATTAATAAGAAATTCACTAAAATATCATTATGTCATAAATAAATTTATTTATATGATGCCTAAAACCTATAAATAAAATTACATGATGTAGGAAATAGTTTTATATTTCTAATTACCATTTATATCTGAAAGGATCACTTATATAACCTCATATAAAAATTAGTTTACTAAAGGATACACATTTATGTTACATTTTTCTTTACTTTAAATTAAATCTTATAAAATGTCATTTTCACATCCAAGTGGCTCCATGGGGTCACAAAATAGACCAAAGGATTAACATGGTTAGAAATATATCATAAAATAGGATTAGGATAGGTGTTATGATAGTTTAATATTATTATAAAATTATTTTTCTACCCTTATTTTCTAGATTTACCCTCTTACCATGGTAAATAAAATAATTACTGAAGTTTCTATTCATAATGCCTAAAAATAAAAGGTAACTATTTAAAAAATTTGTACCACCTAATTGAAAATATGAAATACATTTTTCCAAATTCAAAACACAGAAGTTGGAGAAATTAATTTTAAATTAACTTCAATTTTCAAAACAAAAAATCTGGTTTTTAAGAAGTAATAACTATCAAAAGATTGACATGAGTTTATGTCCAATTTAAAAGTGAAATTACTTACAATGAACAAAATTATATTAAATTATAAAAATATAATCCAATTATAATAATAATCTAACTATATAAATAAATTAAATGAAAAGTAAATTTTGAATTAAAATGTTGTATTTTTCACTATTCATAAAAAAAGAACTTTACCAGAAAAATACCAAAATTTAAACCAAAGTAAATTTTTATGTCTTTATTCTAAAGAAAAAATTTATTTTTTTGAACAGAACATATAAAAGTGACAGAAAATAGATTTAAAAATGGTTCTCCTTCAAAAGGTGGTAAAACGACCTTAAAAAATATTAGAGTATTTCATTATTAAAATGAGACTCATTCTTATTTGAAGACTCTAAAATTTATTGGATAAATTTAAAAACATATAAAAAACATGAGTAATCATAATGTAGTTAGTTATGTTCATTCCTTCCAATATAAATACTAGGTGTTAAATATCATTTAAAATAATAATAATATTATTGTATTATTTTTTTGTATAACTCAGATTTGTGTGCGACGTAAGATTTCAAAGAAACCCATTGTTGCGTGTTGAGTACGTTATCGGAAGAAGCATACAATTTAATGTAAAAATAGTATCTTATTTATAAATATTAATAGATATAAAAATGTGTTATTCTATTATTACCTATGATGTTACAAAAAATATCCTTTTTTAGGATCATTAAGAATTTTTTTTGTAAATTAAAAATATATTAGACCATTTGAAAACATTTATTTTTAAAACTAGGAGTCTAAAAACATATTTTAGAAACCATTAAGGCATAGAGAGTAAATTTTATAGGAAAAGTCTAAAATGATTAAATGACGTGTTCACATGGAATAAAAACTTAATTTTTTTAGAATTTTTTTTTAATATTATCAAAAAAGATAAAGTTATAAATCACTTTCAAAATTTATTTTTGAAATGGATAATTGAAAAATTTGGAAAAAATTTACTCTTGAAAACTAAACTTCAATAGTTCATCATTGGAAAGATATAAAGGTTATCAAAAGAAATGTGGAGTGTAAGATAAAACATTTTATTTTAAAAGGATGAAAAACATTTTGAATATTTTGAAATATATTTGTTCAAAACCCACATCATAAAAAGAGAAACACAATTTTTTTTAATAGAGTATAATATAAATATAATGTTCAAATGAGATAACACATAATTTGTTTTACAAATATAAATGAGAAAATTAATAGGAAAGGGAAACATGGATAAGGTGGGGAAACCATTGTTAAAGAGAACATTAATTATTCTCCACAATGTTATAATTTTGAGAATGAATTTTTCCATCGTAATAAATTTTAATTAAAAGAGAATAATCCCAATATAGGAAGATAAAGTACTATGAAAAAAATATCATGGTGGAGAAACCTAGAATAGAATAAATAAGTTTAATAAGAGACATTATAACTAAATTAAATGAGATTTTGAGTTGTTAAGATGACTTACAGATTTAATTACACTTAAATAAAGGAAGGAACTGGATTTTTATTTTTATATCGCATGAATTACATATTAAAAAACTATTATTAGGTAGTAATCACACCATTTAAAATATATAATGGTGTATAATATGAAATATATATCAATAAATTAAATTTGAGACAAAGAACCCCTCACCTTATTTCCAGATTTCCACTAAAGTACTTGAATCTTCTATATATAACAGTAACCATATTAATGATTTTTTTAGAAACTTTTTAATATTTATAACCTTTTTTAAACTTATTTTATATTATTTAGTAATAATCTATGTTCAATATCATGTTTGAGTAATTTTTATCATTTTGAACTAGTTTCATAATAAGAGTGTGTTTCTTCATTATTCCTCTAAAGTTCATCATTCCCAGATAAAATTTTTTATTGAATTTATATTTTATAATGATTTATAGTGGTATAATTTCATTTCATATGTATTTTAGTTATTATCTGTGATAACGAAGTCAAGGATGAGATTGTTATGGTAATTTATAACAAATGAATGTTGTTGTCTTAGCTAATGAGTTAAATGTTTATATTACCATTTCAGAAGAAAAAAATTCTTATTTGCTTACTAATATAAAATATTAAGTTTCAAAATGCATCATTTATATAAATTTAAATCATTATTCATGTAGGTGGTTAAACTGACCCAATAAGAACATGATACAATCTATATGTGAGTATGGCTATGGAAGAGGTTATTTTATTATAATATCATTATCAAAAAATATAATGACATTATTTAGATGTTATTAATGTGATTAATAATAATTTCTAATATTTATAAGAATATGGTAAATGAAAAAAAAAGTTTTAACTTATAAATAAATCTATTTTCCTCTTGGTATGTTTATTTTAGGAAGTTAGTTTTACAATGATAACTTATTAATAATATTTCTTATAGAATGACTAATTTATATTTTTATTATATAAATACTGAAATAAATAATATATATGTTCAGTAAAACCATTTATATAAACATCCTTGAAATGAAGCTATGAAAAATGAAACGTGTTGTTCGTGATGACGCTAGTCCGCACACACACATGAACAACATTTTAATTTTTTTTGGATTGAATGAAAGGGGAATAAATAATGGTTATACAATCAATATTATAAAATTGAGTTATATTATTTGTAATAATATAATTATATACATATGGTTATAATGGTTTTTTAGGAGGGTGTATGAGAATTATAAATAAAATAAGTTAAAGGATAAATAATACGTATGTCGAGAATTTTGATTTTCTCTTGAAGTATCCAAGGGAAATGAAAGACTTGAGGAACTGTTGAAGATAGAGGCTGAAAAAAATTTATAGGTGATCTATAAAAAGTAAATTTTTATTATTTACATGGTAATTTATATTAAGGTGTCCTTAGTGAAATTAGTGGAATTTGGCTTCTTTTATAGGTAGAGAAAGGGACAAATATCTAGAAAAGAGTGTTTGATAAGGGGTAAGAAGGGAATTTCAGGAGAGTTAGGTTAGTTAAGTGGTAAAAATTTTATGAGATATGTTGGAATGAATTTTAAACCTACTATGGTGTTCTATAAGCTCTATGTTACAAATTGATTTAGTTAAATTCTAGCCACATTAGATTACTTATTTTAACACTTATTAATATTGATTAAAATTTGACCATAGTAATTGTTTTATTACTAAAAATATAGGATGACACTTATTAACAAATTACAACTTGATTAATATAAATTTGGACGATATTTAATATAATACAATTTATAAATATGATAAAATTAACTTTCAAATTAAAACATATAATGTGTTGAAAAACTGTTTTTTTAGAAATATATCATTTTAATCATTAAGTGTTATTAATCTTATTTAACATTTATTTATAATTAAATGAGTGTTAATTTATTTTTATATTTGAATAAAATAAATATTAAAGTTTTAATTTAAAATAAATACATTTAATTTAAAAATACAAAATATTTAGAAAAGTATCATTCTTTGAAAAGAATTGTTTTACTGAGGTAACTGATATTTTAAATGGAAACTTAATTTTATAAAAAAAAATAAAATTTAAATTATTAAGAAATTTAAAAATCATGATTAAAATTACTAAAATAATATAATTTTGTTAAATTTCAAAACGTGATAAAAAAATAATTTTATTGTTAGAGCACGTGGCTTGTAAAAACCCTTTATAGAAATTGTGTGTTTTTAATCATATTTTTTTGTAGGAAAAAATTATATATATATATATATATTATTTTAATGATATTATTTTATTGATAAATAAATAAAATTTATGTGTATTTATAAGAAATACAAATCCTAATTTTACCAAAAAACATTTAATTAAAAGAAAAGACTAAAAATAGTTTCATTTATTAGAAAATATCACTTATGTTCAAGAAATGTTAAACTAGGTTTTATAGTATCTAAACACATATAGTTTTATTCCTTAAAAACATATTTTGTCAATTCAATAGTTTTTATAAACTTCTATGTCTTTCTTATATAATATAATTTATAGTTTTGTTAAAAAACTGTATTTTCACTATTCACATAAAAATTGACTATTTTAGAAATATTTTGAAAAATAATGATGAGATATTTTTATCATTTTAAATCCAAATTTGATGTTAATTTTATCTGATTCTAAATATAGTATTTATAAATTTGGTTTTATCTAAAAATACAATATATAAAAAACCTCTTTTATTGAAAAATGTCAATTTTGAACATTAAGCGTTTTTAATATTATTTCATATCAATTTATAATTTAAATAATAATAAAATAATATTTTAAAAGTTTTATATTTAATTTATTAGGATAGAATATACAACACTTATTGAAAATTTTTTTTCTGAAAAATATTAGCTTCATATTAAAAATAGTCCTTACCATTAAAATTAATTATTTATCTTCTGAAAATTTAATTTTACTAATATATTAATAATAATTTATTTATATTAATTTTATAAATAAATTATACCATATATCAAAAATTATAATGTTCTTAATAATATGTAATTTATCAATAAATAAATAAATTATAATATTATAATATTATACTTTTATTTCATTATTTATTATTTGTGAATTATATTATTTTATATTTACTATTGAAAATACATAACTTCCGTATAAATATTATATACAAGTATATCCAATGACCATATTTAAAAAGTCTATATTTCCAATGACTATATTTCCAAAGATCGTATTTATAATCTTCATGATTTCATTCTTATATATAGACTTACTAAACTCTTTCATTCCATTCACACTTCACAAGTCGTACTTCTTATTTCCATAGTTTTTATTTTTGATTTCACAATACTCTTTATCCTTTCATGATGTTCTTTCTCATTATATGTTTTCTTTGGATATTGGTGATCCTTATGGTTAAATATAATCGATGATATCTCATAGTGTTGAAGATTTTATTCTTTTTTATTTATTATCAACTTTTAATATTTGAACTTTTAAAGGATGTAATAATCCATGATGAGTAACATAATATATGGAGTGAATACATAGTTTCATGTGATTTTTTTGTAATGTTTTACTAAGAATTAATAAAATTCTAGTTTAATTTGTTTCTTTTGTGATTTATTTTCTATTGTATTTCAATTTCTATAAAAAAATGGAAAATGAAGAAATAATTTTTTAACTATAAAAATTTATTTTATAGAAATAATAT
Organism: Viscum album; assembly: GCA_963277665.1. NCBI lineage: Eukaryota > Viridiplantae > Streptophyta > Magnoliopsida > Santalales > Viscaceae > Viscum > Viscum album. Next base: position 1,100,723,145 of record OY728133.1, on the reverse strand, counting down.
GATTCCTAAAAACCTAGGGAATTATAGTATATGATGTCATTAGTTATGTTTTCTTGAGCATAGTTATTTATTAATGGATTGTGAGTGTGATAAATTGGGTGTATGGTCACTTATATAAATGTTAAGCATATTTTATTTTTGATTGAATCCTGTCTATTAACTTTTATAGGATCAAAAAAGTATGTGTTTTACTACAGGGGAGGGGTGAATTGTAGTTTATAAAATAAAATATACAATTTTCACTAACCTATTTAAGTAAGTAATCCAATGTAGAAACATATCAATATAATTTATAATTAGAGTTAAAAAATTTTATAATAGATGATATAAAATTTACTCAACACTCAAAATGGAAAATGTGTAAAACTTATAGTTAATAAGAATAACAAAGTAACACAAGTTTAATAATGGTTGGAAGAAAAACTTAAAAAATATTTTCTTATAAAGTTACTACACATTAAACTTTAGTGTTAAGGAATTCCTTAACTAGACTTATGGTATTGACAACTTTAACTTGTTTATCTTCCTAAACCTCACAATTCCTTGATAAAAATGTTGAAAAAAATATACTTCCTTATCCCCAAGAACTGTTGATCAATAAATACGAAAACCTATGTATTTCTAAACTGTAAGATCCCTCTATCACATCAAATCAATAAATAGTAATTGCAAATTCAAAACATCTTAAGGAATTTTAAAAAAGTCCTCATATATATGAATTAATAAAAAGACTATATAAATATTACAATGAAGTGATCTTAATGTAAAAAGTTGTTTCAAACTCTTCATTTTTTTTAGATAGCTTGGATTGAAATTTTTTCTTCTCATTGATCATGCGACTATATTTATAAATGTTACTCCAACATTAATATTCTGAATTTCTCAGGATCATTTGAAACTACATTGGAAAAAATATTTCTTCTCTTGAAAGTTTTAGAACAATATCCTCATCCGATGGTCATTTTGATAAAGAACAATTACAATTTTTGTAGATTCCATATATCAGAGTATGAAATATCTATTTGGTAGAATGTATGAAGTTCATTTGGTAGGTCTTTATAAAATTTAGTCTGATAAGGATGTCTGCCTCCATCCAATGAAGTTTTTATAGTAGAATTTGTAAAAAATCATCTGATGGAATTTTTTATAATTCACCTTATGAAAATTATAAATATCTATCTGATAAAATTTATATTTGTCCATTTTATGTATAAATTACATGTTCATCTAGTAAGAAAATTTCATATGATGGTAAATATATTGTACATTTTGAAAAACAAATCTCCTACAAAACAATTCTTAAGATTTTTGCAAATATAAAAGTTAGAAGAGTATGAAATTTTAAATAAGTGGTTTGTTATTTTAAAAAGTAAGGTTATAAAGTGTTGAAATAAAAATTTAAACTCAATAATCTCCCCCTTTTTAAAAATTAGAAAATCCAAAAATTTAAAGAGAAAAAGTTAAATTTTTTAAATAAAATTATTCCCCTTATCTTAAATAATTTTTTTTTTCCTTTCTTTCTTTCTAATTTTTATATAATCTTAGTAACTTTCTCCCTCCTTATAATAGAGTTTCCTTTATCTTTAAAAATTAGATACTTTCTTCTATATTTTTCTCAAAATTTTAAACCCTTTTCCCCCTATTGTGATTTTTGAAAATGTTTTAGGAGGTAGAAAGTGTACCTAAAATGTTAGAAAAAAACTTAATGAAAAAATTTATATGAAAATAAAAATTCATTCAAAAAAATATATGAAAGACATTAATTCAAATAATATAAGGAAGAAAATACATCAAAAACATTAAGGAAAAAAATTCATTAAAGAAAAAATCCAAAAATATATTTTTTAGTTATTATAAAAATTCAAGAGTTTAAAAAATTATCAAAATTTTTTAGAAATATTTTTGATGTTGACTTTCATCTTCTTCAAATCCTTCTAGCACTTATCTATTTCAGTAACACCAACATTTCTTATTACAAATTTTTCTTCTAGAACCTATTTTTTATTGTTATCATTATTCAGGTTTAAAAATTCTTCTTCCAAATATTGAATCTTATTCCCTTGATTTTTTATTTTGTCATCTTGATGCATTGATAGATATTTTAGATTATATATTACTTTTTTACTTTTATGAAATTCAGAATTTATGTAACAAGAAAATTTGGAAATTGATTTTTTATATCTTCTAATTATATAATTTTTTATTATAAAACTTGATATCTCCCTTAATGTGTTTTATCTAATATATTACTTGCTTCAAATTTATTGACTATACTTGTAATTTACCCTTGAAATCCTTAAACTCCAACTCATTTTGAATTTCAATATCAAGAAGTTGTTTTAAGGATATTGAGTTTTCTATCACATAAATTTTTCCGTGGATATATTTTCACCTTTCTTGTATATCTAGAAAGAAATACATGATTAATTTAAGACAATTTATTTCTTCATTGAAGTAATTAATTTTCTTCTCCATTCTATTAATACCTGTACTGAGAGAAGATATAGTATAATTAGAGGAAACATCAAGAAAATATGGTGCAACAGGTTTGGATAGTCGATAGTATTCTCTTCTTTCATCATATTTATTTTCAAAAAATTTTATAACATAAACATCTAGATTAGTTTCATATTTTTCTGGTGATTTTCTTTGATAATTTTTATCCTATTCCTTTTAATATTTTTGTTTTCCCAAAACACTAATTTAAAAATATTTTTGAGACTAAGTAGATAAGAATGAATAAATTTTAGAAGAAAAATCATCTAATTCCAATTTTTTTTCAACTCTTTAACATACATATAATTTTCCATTGAATTTATCATTTTTTATTTTTCAGAAACTTTCTCAACTTGACCATTTTTTAATGAATTTTACCAACAAAAACTTCTTTTACTTTTTCCTTTTGAACAGATAAAGGTTCTGCTGATACTTGAGCTGGTTATTGTTCTGGTTGAACGAAAAAAGAAACTTACTTGGTTGAACTTCAACTATTGATTTTAATTTTTTCCATTACTTTTAATAAATCCTTATCAATATTTTATTTTATTTTTTTCTCACCCATTCCTTTTTTCTTTTTCTTTAATTTTTTTGTCTGCTCCTTTAGTACCAAGGCTACATCCTCATCTAAACCAAAGGATGGGATATAATCAAAATCTCTCATTTATTTTTAAAAAAATATTGAAAATATTCATATGACATAGTCTTAGACATTTTACAAATAATTCAAGGTGAATTTTATCTAGATTTTATCTTCTTTAAAAATTTTACTTTAAGCTTTTTAGTGTTTACAATTTATACAAAATTTTCTATTTTATCAACAAATTTATTCAAACAAGAAACATACAAAAGTTTCATTTAGTTGATAGTATCCTAACCAATATAGGAAGTCTTCTACCTAACTGGAGTTGTTTAATTATATATCTTATAAACCTCTGTAAAGTGTAACAAAACTTGTTTATAAAACCTAGGTAGAGTAGAATTTTGAACTTGAAAGACCCTTTGTTTCTGTGCTTCGATGAAACTTATTAAAAACTTTACGAAATTAAATATTCTCATGTTTTAAAGGAAATAATAGACATAAATGAATTGAAATTTTAGGGAATCTTTTTTCCCTTTATTTGGAATAGGAAAATTATAAACCCATAGATCCATAATACTTACATTAAAATATTGGAGTAAAACTTTTCTTACTTTTTCATAAGTAGAAAAAACATATGTTTTATCCCTATAATTTTCAAAACATTCAAGTTAATTAGGAGAATTTTGGGTTATTAGATTTTATTCACCTTCAAAAGATACATTAACCAAATCATATACTTGTTAAATATTAAATTTATATGATCTTTTAAACAAAGAAACTGCAACATTATTTTAACCATCTACTTCCCTGAACATAAAAAAATTATTAAATTATATAAAAATATTAGGATAGTTTATATCAATGATATATTTAGAAATTAATAATTATTCATATCCTTGAAAAAATATAGATTATTTTAGTGGGGATTCATACTTTTAATATTAGATTCTCTCTATAAATCTTTCCTTGATTTCCATTCTATTTTAGAAACCATTGGAGGATGTTGTCTCTTCTGATCATATATACTTTTAAGAATCATATGAATTATAAATAATCTAAGAGAAGAAAAACATGGTGGTGAGAGATATCCTATAAAAAAACTTTGGTGGTGAAGATGTAGGGTACCACTTATCCATTATATAGACATAAAGAGAGATATTTTCATATTATTTAGATATGATGTCTTAGATTTAAACCTTCAAAAAGATTTACAATTGATAGTATTTATTGAAACATGAAAAATATCTGAACTCTTGAAGTTTTTATAACTATTGTTATAAGTTTTATTGGAAAAATATTGGTTTTAATGAAACATGATAATTTTTAAATATTTTTTGAAAGGAATTTTTCTTCACAAGAGTTATAAACAACATTGAATGGATTATAACAATAGATAGAAAAATTTTCAAAAAATGATTTAAAATTCACCTCATAAAGAAAAAAACATATAAAAATTCTCTATGAAATTTTGTTAGGTTATAGATGAATTTATTAGTTAAAAAAACTTTGATCTAAATAAATTTATATATACTTGTTTTCTAAAAACTATTTAAGTAAAAAAAAATTTCTGAAAAAGTTTTAAGGAAAGATTTTATATTGGAATTATTTTAAGAAACTTTTTGTCTAAAAAATAATTTAAGGAACAAGTTTGTTTGAAAATTTTTTTAAATTTTTTTCCCTAAATTTTTTTTAAGAGAAATGTTTGTTCAAAATATTTTTAAAGAAAAATTTTGTTCAAAATGTTTTTAAGGAAAATAACTGTCCAAAAAGTTTCTATGGAAATTGTTTTCCTAAATATTTTTAAGGAAAACATTAAAATTTAAGAAAACTAATTTTTTTTAAAGAATAGTAAAGATTCTACCCTTTTTAAAGGATATATTTACTCTAAATATTTTTTTAGACAAAACTTAGATAAAAAATTATTTTATGTTGACCATTCCAAGATTTTGTTTAATATAATAAAATCTATCAGAATTAAGGGGTTTGGTAGAAATATTTACATGTTGTTATTGATTTTTGATAAATTTTAAAATAATATTACCATTTTTTGTATGATCCAAAAGGAAATGGTGTATTATATCTATGTTATTAGATTGATAGTGATGTTTTGGGTTTTTTCTAAGGGATGTGGAACTTGTGTTATCGCACAAAATATGAGTTCTACTAAAACTCATGCTAGATTCATTGAGTGGTTGTGTCATATATAACACTTAATAGCAAAAAATTTCATCCATTACATGTTCAACTCAGTAGTAGAAAGTGCTAATAATATTTTCTTACAAGACTAAGAAATTCAATCCTCTCCTAAGAAGTGACCAGTTCAAGATTTATTTTTTAACCATTTTACATTGAGAAAATTCATCATCTCATTTTTTTAATATGAAATAATTATATAAGAATAAAATATCCCAAGATCTATAGTTCCCTTAAGGTAATTAAAAATTTATTTTATAGACATAATATGTCACTAAAATATCTCACATAATCATATAGAAAATATTAAATCTATTTGACTATCTTTAAGGTGTAATAAACTACATATAATTACTCAAAAAGTTTTTTGATCAATTGGTTTCCCATATTCATCAAGATATAATGTATTTGATGTTCTCATTATAGTAATAATAATTTTAGTATTTTTATAACCAAACTTTTTATGTAGATATTTTATATACTTTTTTTAGATATAGAAGTTCCTTATGGTTTTTGAGAAATTTGAAAACCAAGGAAAAATTTAGTTCACCCACCATACTCATTTCATAACTAGATATCATAAGATACACAAAGGAATCTGAAATTTATTTTTTGAGTTGAACCAAATATACTTTAATCAAAATAAATTTGACCCATTATTATTTCCTTAAAAAAAATTAATAAAAAGTGTTGGATCCACATCTCCCTTAATATTTTTTTAATTAAAAAAATCCAATAAGTCCATCATTTTGAGTTCTTGGGGATTTTTTAAGTCCATAAAGGGACTTAATAAGTATAAAAAAAATTATAGACTGATTTTGTGTTTTCAAAACTAAGTGGTTTTTCTGGATAAACTTCCTCCCAAACATATATATTAATAAAATCACACTTTACATCCATTTTATAAAGATTAAAATTTAATAATTCTGCATAGTATAGAATTATAAAAATGGATTTATGTCTAGACACAAGAGAAAATTTTTCTTCATAGTCTATTCATTCTTCCTGATTTCAACCCTTTACAATATATCTTTCTTTATTTATAACTGTTATTCCATTTTCATTACATTGTTTATGAAAAACCCATTTCACTCTAATTACAGGAAAATATTTTTGATGTTCAACTAAGTCCAAACTTCATTCCTCTCAAACTCATTGAGTTCATCATGATTTTATTTTATCCAATATTTATCACCTAATGAATCATCAATGGTCTTAGGTTCAAAATGAGATAAATATGAACAATGTTGACATTCATTTCTTAGAAACCACTAGTTTTGATATTTTTAACAACATCACTAATATTATTATTAGTGGGATTATTTATAAAGATTTTTAAATTTATTAGGTTTTTAAATTGATGTTCTTCAACAGAATGTTGAGTTTCTAATAGAGGTAAAAATTCATCAATAGTTTCTTCACTTTCTCTCTTTGGTGAATAATTTTTCCACAAGGGTTGATGATCAGATTTAGTAAAATCATATGAAGATGTAGTTTAGGGTAGTATAAAAATAAAATTAATAGTTTTATAAAATTTTACATGAACTATTTTCTCAATAGTACATTTTTTTTGTTAAAAATTTGATTGGACTTACTATTTGTAGAATATTATTGGAAAATTCCTTCATTATATTTTGTGGAAAATTTATATAAATTATATTTAGTATTTAATATGAATAATTTACATCCAAAAAGTCTAAAGTAATAAATTTTTGGATTTATTCCTGTCCACAACTCACAAATAGTTTTATTAATAAAAGGTCTATGTAAAATCTAAATTGTAGTATAGAAGTCAGTATTAGCTGCTTTAACCTAAAAAAGTTTAGAAATTGGATATTCACTCAATATGGTTCTAGTAATTTCCCAAATAACTCTATTTCTTCATTCAAATATACCATTTTGATGAGTTCTTCTAAGGGTAGAGAAGTTATGTATTATATATTTTCATAATAAAAAGTTTCAAAATCATAATTTACAAATTCTTCACCATGATTAATATAAATAGTTATCAAAGTTATAATTTTATGATTTTTAATAAGGGCTACAAAATTTTTAAAATGGGAAATGTATTATGACTTTTTTGATATAAAATAGACCCACATATATTAAGTGTAGGCATCAACTAAGATATGTACATTATATTTTCCACCGATACTATCAGTTTTAGTTGGACCAAATAAATCAATGTGAACTAACTATAAAGAATTAGAAGTTGAAAATTAATTAATTGATTTATTTCTTGACTTATGTTTCTTTCCAAATTGACATGGATTACAGACCTTATAAGAGTTAAGCCTAAGATCCTATAAATCTATAACAAGTAATTTATTAGAATGTTTGGCCAAATTTATAACATTAAAGTGTCCTATACTTGTATTTTATAATCAAGATTGATCTTCCAATACACCAAGGAAAGTGTAAGAACCCAGATCTTCATTTTAGGTATGCATTTTGATGTCGGATTGTTTTTGAGGAAAAAGGAGGAAATGTGAATTTTCTAAGTACACACTGTGTACTCCTGATTACACTCCATGTACCTGGATGCCACGTACAACTGCTTACTAACTATGTAATGGACAAGTGCATGGATGTGTTTTGACCTGGAAGACCGCTTAAGGAGGAGGATAGTTAAGGCCACTACAAGGTGTGTACATTTAATGAACACACAATGCAGTTTTATTTTTAATTGATATATCAGAGTGGGGTTGCGTCTCATGTACATAACTAACTATTTCTTCACATGTTTCATACAGGAGTGATCAGTAACAATGAACAAATATTGAGACCCCATTTCTCCATCTCACCTCCGATTAAGATACCATCATGTGTGCTGGAATTCCAACAGTGAGTTATCCATTCCTTTAGAACCCTTCTTCCTGATTCTTCCTCTCTTGGGAGTTATTCAAGTTTTAACGTTTTTCACCTTTTTTAGATCTATGCTGATCTAGGCCGATTCAAGGGATGACTTTCCAGATTGTTGATCATACGAGATCGAGGTAGGTGGTTTGTGCCTTTCGTTGTTCGTATCTGGATTATATATGTAAAAGTGACTCATGCCCATGTTTGGGGTATTTCTTGATTGAAATTTAACACTATTTTTTAATACCTGCTATGGTTTTTTTGATTATTTAAGGCTTGTTTCCTATGAGTATGGTTAGATACCTTGTTTATTTGACACCCTATCAGTGCATTCCCTTGTTTGATTGTTTATGACTGTTTGGTATAGGATTTCTGTAGGATTTTCTTTTTTTTCCATGCCTGTGTTTTTTAGGATGGAGTTACTGATTATATGAAATGCTTGTGTTCATGAATTGTGATTGTTGACCAAAGTGGATTGGACTCTGAAAGCTTCCCAAAGGGGTTAGACCATGAGAGCTTCCCATGTGGTAATTTATAATTAATTGGGTTAGACCATGAGATATGCCTAGGTGATCATTATTATTTGATTAAATGAATGTTGGAACCTAGGTAATTGACTGTGAGAGATTCTAGGTGGTCGTTATATTTAAATGATGATATGTTGGACCCAAGGGAATTGAACGTGAGAGCTTCCAGATGGTCGTTATATTTTATTGATGATATGTAGACTAAGGGGTATTGATAGTGAGAGCTTCCTAGGCGGTCGTTAGTAAATGATTAGTGCTCTGTGGGACCAAAGGCATTAGACAATGAGAGATTTTCAAGAGTTTCATTATTTATTGAATTGATGATATGTTTTACCAGAGGGTTTAAACTATGATAACTTTACCAGAGGGTTGTTTATGAATTATTTAATGATTGTGATGAGTCTTCCAAGCCCAAGCACAAGCTCTAACTCAGTCTTACTACATTATTAGATGGTCTTCTAAGACATTTGTTTTTATACTTACATAGGATACACAAAGATTAGGCTAGATCCCAAGGTTTACATGATTCAATGGATTGAATAATAAACATAAATTAATTTAATTGAAAACTATAGGATTGTTTACTTTTGAGTTCTTTCTAGTTTATTGCTTCATTTATGCATATTTCCTTCTATATATATATTCACTGACAGTTATACATAGATATTTTGGTGGCTGACTACTAGGATTCATCTAAAACACTGTTTGGGTCATGATTTTGGACCCAAACAGATTATATGGTTTCAGGTATAGATAAGGGAAAGCGCCTTTCCTTATCTGGTACTTGATTGTTGTTGGAGATAGAGAGCATGGGACCAAGATTAGGCTTGTGATACTGTTGGAGTTTATTTACTTTTCAGTACTTTGGTTTAAGTATTGTAGTTCTAGCATTGTGACTTGATTGGATGCTTTCTTAGACACATGTGACATGCATCATTTATATATATGCTCTGTTGGATTTACTTTCATTCTTCTGTTGTTTACTATGTTGTATGGTATTACTGCTTCTTCTATTGTTTACGTTATGTCTTACACTATATATACTATTATAATTAGGGCATAGTTTCCCCAATATCACACCTTGACCCTCACTGTTAGTTGACATCCTATGGAATTTAATGAAACACACTTGAGGTCATATGACCAACTGGGTTTGGGGCACCTTTGGGAGGCACCTGGAACTGGGAGGTTACAAAGTGGAATCAAAGGAAGTTCATTTCTTATTTTCCTTAATTTTTGGATCCTATAGAAGAGGATAGGAAGGAATAGGTTGTTGGTAAAAATATGTGCTCGGGAATAACTAAAACATGTATAGGGAAAAGCTAAGTTACCTCGAATATTGAATTTTTTTTGGTTTTAAAATTATTACAATTGATTTTATTTCACCATTGGGTGATACACATGTATTGTACTATTATCGTTGACATTATTGAGGTTCTATTTCTATTGAAACCCAATGAGATGAGGGTATTCCATATCATGCATCATATATGCACTTTCTAGAGATCACATGTCGTGCATTATTTTCTTTCCATTTAGGGTGAATTATTGATTTCATGCTATTGTGATAGATGTGGTGTTATATATGCATGCTATTGTGATAGATACTGTGATATAAATACCTTCTATTTTGATAGGGTATTTGTAAATGTAATGTTTTGTTTTGATGGATGCCATGTTTTGGTCCCTGAGGTTTTATGAGACCTCTTGGATCGGAATTTGGTGGATCATGTTTGAAATTTAATGGAATTTTGTCAAGTTATGATATGAAAAAGGATGCCAAAATTTGATTCTTGGGGAGTATGGGCTCTCATGAGTTGGAATTTTTCATGCCTTGGACAAAATTTTAAGTTTTTAAGGGTTTAAAAGAATTTTCAAAGGCTTAATATTCAGAAACCCAGACAACACAGTGTATAGTGTTATGAACACACGCCATGTGTTCTTATGTTCTAGAAGAACTAACTTTTCTTAAGTACACACCGTGTACCGTATGTACACACCGCGTATTTGTTGACCGTGTGACTTGACTGTGTTGGTAAAGAAACGGGGTTGGTAAATCTTTGGTGGGACACACCACGTACTGAGAGTACACGCCGTGTTATAGTGGACTGTGTATCCATCTGTGTGACTAATTACATTGGTGGATGAAATTTGGGTGGTACACGTCGTGTCTAGCTTGTACACACCGTGTGGTAATTGACCACGTATCTGTCTGTGTGACTAACAACATGGGTGGATGGAACTTAATCAGTACATGCCGTGTCTAGGGTGAACATGCCATGTAGTGTTACACTAGGATAGAATCATGTAGTTCTAAACATGTAGAAGTAATTGGGTAGGAAGGAATATTAAAGTACCTGCCGTGTGTGTGGGGTGTTACATGACCAAGTTGGAAGCGATACACACCCATGTTAAGGTTTAAGGGAACATGCTGTGTAGTGGTTCTACATGCCGTGTAACCCTATTTTGTAAAACTTGAATGCTTTTCTTATCCTGTTCCATTATTTTACTTCTAAGTTGTTGTCCTTAATAATCATGAACAGAGGTGTGTGCTTGACATTTCAAATTCATTCCACCGAGACTTCCTCCAGTTATATTCCAAGTACATGGCGATGATTAGACACCAGAAATAGTAGATCAGGGACTACTTGTAGATCCTTCCATTGTTCCGGTCTTGGCACCAACTGTTATACCAGATGCAAGTGCTGATGCATAGTTCTTTTAAGGATTTATGAGGATGATACATACCTTTCAGGGAGAACCACATCCTACTGCGATATGTAAGAGTTGTCGTGGATGTTCCAGCAATAACATCCTCCAACTTTTTTCCAAGGATGGAGGACCACAGGCTGTAGAGTCATGGTTGGAGGCTATTATTTCTATATTCAAGAATCTAGAGTTGCCTCTAGAGAGGAGGGTGAGTCTCATGACTAAAAAGCTATGTGATTCTGTGGACCTTCTATGATTACTTATACCCCAAGAATTTTAGGGCCGATCAAGCCTAGGAGTTCATGAATTTGGAGCGTGGATCTCTTTTAGTGATGGATTATTCTTCTCAATTTATAGAGCTTCAGCGCTTCGTACTTGTTCTAGGAGGTGACGAGTAATCTTTGGCTTGGTGATTTGAGGATGGCATCATGTATGACATCTCATCACTAGTGAATGTTTTTAGGTTGACTTGAGTAACTGATATAGTAAACCAGGTGCTAATTACTGAGCAACATTTGAGGGAGTTGGGAGCTGTGATCTAGGGTGGTTCAACATCAAGGACTGGTACTCCTTCAACCAATAGTAGGAAGCACCTTAGGGAGATTTCATTCAATGTTTTTTTAGGCAGCCAGGTGGTATGCTACAAGTGTGGGATGAGTGGTAATATGATACCACATTGCATCAAGGACCCAGTTGAGTGCCGATATTGAAGCAAGATGGGCCATCTTTAGCATTTTTGTAGGATTTTCTCACCTTTAGTGAGTGAGGGGGGGGGGGGGGGGGGGGGTTCTGTTAGGACTCCACATTTAGGAGAAGGACCACCGGTTTCTCATTAGTCAGGGAACAATATTTTTTCAGGTCATTTAGGCCGAGGAGGTAGTTGTGGCTGTGGTATCCAGATGATAGGTTTTCAGTGATAGTAGGGTTGATCACCTCAGGGTAGTCAGGCAGGGTTGTAGGGCTGTAGTATAGGTTAGACTCATGTGATGGAACAAACCCTATAGGAGTGTGATCCTGGAACCTCTACAGTTAGAGGTATGATTCTTGTTGCCTTAGTTTTAGCTTCTTCTATTTTTGATAAAATGGATTCCTATATTTTTATATATATTTCCATTGTGGAGGGCCTTAGGCTCTGTATCTTTACTTTTGAAGATTTTATGATGCTAGAAACTTCGTTGGGGATTAGGACGACTAGTGTATGTCAGTGAAAGGAGTTCCATTTTGAGGTTGTTTGATGTCACTTCTTTTGGGACCTCTATGTCTTAGAGATTTCCGAATTCGATGTCATTTTATGAATGGACTGGTTGATCTCCTCTCATGACTTTTTTGGCTGTTATCGCCGCAAGGTGAGTTTAACTTCATTAGATGGCAGGTCTTTTCTACCCGAGGGTGAATGTGATGTCCAGGCGAGCAGAACGGGACCCAAGCATCATGGGTTGGAAGGAATTACATCCAGTATTTATAGTTTATATTTTGATGACTAGGAGACTTCATAGATGAACTTTCCTCTAGTGGTGGATCATTTCAGATATGTCTTTCTGGATGACTTTTCATGTTTACATCTGGAGAGAGAGAGGTATATTTATCTATTGAGATTGTTCCAGCAGTGGCACCAGTGTTCATTCCTCCTTATAGGTTGGACACACCATAATTATAGGATCTCAAGAAGTAATTAGAGGATTTGTAGAAAAATGGTTTCATCTGACCCAATACTTCTCCCTGGGGTTTCCTTTAATTTTTTTAAGAATGCGGACAATGTACTTAAAATTTGTGTGGATTATCAAAAGATGAACCCGTTGATGGTCAAGAACCGATATCCCTCACCAAGGATTGATGATCTCTTTTATTAGCTTCGAGCCTGAGCATTCTCAAATATTGACTTGGGATCCAGTTATCATCAGTTGCACATTAGACCATCAGATATACCTCTTATAGACTTTTGGGGAAGGTATGGTCTATATGAGTATTTATTGACAGACTCATGAAGGTTTCACATTTGGTGTTGATCAAGGAAACCTTCAGTGTTGATGAGCTTGGAAGGTTGTCCATATGAGATATTGTACGTTTGAATGGGTTTCAGCACTCTATCATTTTAAACAGGGATGCCCGATATACTTCTCATGTTTGGAAGGGAATATAGAGTGATTTGGGTACATAGATACTTCTGAGTACAACTTACCATCCCCAGACATATGGCCAGTTCGATCACACGATTCAGGTTTTAGAGGACATGCTTCGAGCATGCATACAGGATTTTGGGGGCTCTTGGGAGAGACACATACCCCTAGTGGATTTTTCCTACAATAATAGTTTTTAGGAAAGGATTCAGATGGAACCTTATGAGGATTTGTACAGTAGGCCGTGCCGATCACCCCTATTTTGGATGGAGGTAGGAGAGGCAACTATGCTGGGACCTTGTCTTGTCTAGAAGACCACTGAGCAGGTGGAGTTGATTTAGAAAAGGATGATTACTGCAAATATCACTAGAAATTTTATGATGATCGACGAAGATGATCAATGGAGTTTGAGGACAAATATCAGGTTATCCTATGTGTCACATCGAGGTTGGTACAGAGGAGGCTAAGGATATAGGGAATGTTTTCACCAAGATACATCATACCATTTAAGGTTTTGGAGAGAGTCATTTCAGTTGCCTATCGGTTTTAGTTACCTCAGAGGTACTAGACTATGCATGACGTCTTTCATTTTTCTCAGTTATGATGTTACTTTTCAGACCCATCTTGTGTTTTTGAACCCTAGGAGGTTGAGTTAGAGGTGGATGCATCCTTTGAGTAGTAAAATATTCAAATTGTTGATTATAGCACATAGTTTATCTATGGCTGGTCTGTTCCTCTGGTATGGGAGCTATGGTAGTAAGGGAGAGTATAGGATGAGACTTGGGAGAGGGAGGCTGACATACGATCACAATGGCCATAGTTGTTTGAAGCTTCTTCTTCACCACCCTTGGAAGATAAATTTGGGGACGAATTAATTTAAGGGTGGAAGTTTGTAAGAACACAAATCTTCATTTTAGGCACGGATTATTTTTGGGTTGTTTTTGAGGAAAAAGAAGGAAATGGGAATTTTCTAAGTACATGCTGTGCACTCCTGAGTACACGCTGTGTACCTAGATGTCACGTACTGGCCAGGTAACGACTGAGTACATTCTAGTGTGGTGACTTAGAAGACCAATTAAGGAAGAGGCCGGTTAATTCCACTACATGACATGTACATTTAATGATGACTCCATGTATTTTTCTTTTTAATTGATATATCGGAGGGGGTTACGTCTCATTTCCAAAACCAACTTCTTGTTCCAGTGTTTCATATAGGAGCCCTTGGGAATGATGGAAAAAGTCAAGCCACCGTTTCTCTATCTGACCTCCGATTGAGACGCTGCTATGTGCATTGGAATTCCACCAGTGAGTTCTCAATTCCTCTAGAGCCCTTCTTCCTAATTCTTCCTCTCTTAGGAGTTATTCAAGGTTGGACATTTTTTTTACCTTTTTGTAGATCTATGCCGATCTAGGCCGATTCAAGGGTCGATATTCAAGAGTATTGATTATACGACATCGAGGTTGGTGGTGTTTGCCTTTTGTTGTTTGTCTTTGGATTATATATGCTAAAAGTGCCGTATACCCATGTTTAGGGCATTGATTGATTGTAATTTAACCCTGTTTAATACCTGGTATGGTTTGGTTGATTAATTAAGGGTTGTTGCCTATGCGTAAGGTTAGAAACCTTGTTTATGGGACACCCTATGGATGTGTTCCCTTGTTTGATTATTTATAACTGTTTAGTCTAGGATGCCTGTAGGCTTTCCTTATTTCCATGACTTGTTTTTTTATAATGAAGTTTCTGATTATTTTAAATGCCTGTGTTCATACATTGTGATTGTTGACAAAAGGGGATGGGACTGTGAGAGCTTCCCAAAGGGGTTATACTGTGAGAGCTGACCAAGTGGTCATTTATAATTAATTGGGTTAGACCATGAGAGTTTTCCATGTGATCATTATTATTTGAATAAATGAATGTTGGACCCTAAAGCATTGACCATGAGAGCTTCTAGGTG
Organism: Viscum album; assembly: GCA_963277665.1. Taxonomy (NCBI): domain Eukaryota; kingdom Viridiplantae; phylum Streptophyta; class Magnoliopsida; order Santalales; family Viscaceae; genus Viscum; species Viscum album. Next base: position 1,100,707,706 of record OY728133.1, on the reverse strand, counting down.
GTCTTTATATTTCATATCTAGACACTAGAGAAAAATTTTCTTCATAGTCTATTCCTTGTTCTTGATTGTAACCCTTTACAATATTTCTTGCCTTATTTATAAATATTATTCCATTTTCATCACATTTGTTATGAAAAATCCATTTCACTATAATTACAGATTTTTTTTGATGTTCAACTAAGTCCAAACTTCATTCCTCTCAAACTCATTGAGTTTATCCTAATTTTATTTTATTCAATCTTCATCACCTAATGGATCATCAGTGGTCTTAGGTTCAAAATGATATAAAAATGAACAATGTTGACATTCATTTGTTAGAAACCACTAGTTTTGATATTTTTAACAACATCACTAATGTTATTATTAGTCGGATTATTCATAAAAATTCTCAAATTTATTCGTTTTTTAAATTGATGTTCTTCAACAACATGTTGAGTTTCTTATAGAGGTAAAAATTCAGTAATAGTTTCTTCACTTTCTCTCTCACGTGAATAATTTTCCAACAAGGTTTGATGATCAGATTTAGTAAATTCATATGAAAATGTGGTTTTGGGTAGTATAAAATTAAAATTAATAGTTCTATAAAATTTTACATGAACTATTTTCTCAGTAGTATATTTATTTTCGTTAAAAATTTTATTGGACTTACTAGTTGTAGAATATTAATGGAAAATTCATTCATTATCTTTTAGATAAAATTTATATAAATTATATTTAGTATTTAAAATGAATACTTTACATCCAAAAAGTCTGAAGTAATAAATTTTGGGATTTATTTCTGTCCACAACTCACGAAGAGTTTTATTAATAAAAGGTCTATGTAAAACCTAAATTATAGTACAGAAGTCAGTATTAGCTGCTTTGACCTAAAAAAGTTTAGAAATTGGATATTCACTCAACATGGTTCTAGTAATTTCCCAAAGAACTATATTTATTCATTCAACTATACCATTTTTATGAGTTCTTCTATTAGTAGAGAAGTTATGTATTATATCTTTTCATAATAAAAAGTTTCAAAATAAGAATTTACAAATTCTTCACTATGATTAATATAAATAGTTATCAAAGGTATAATTTTATGATTTTTAATAAAGGCTACAAAAATTTTAAAACAGAAAATGTCTTCTAAATTTTTTTGATAGAAAATATACCCACATATATTAAGTGTAGTCATCAACTAAGACATGTACATTATATTTTCCACCAATAATTTCAGCATTTGTTGGATCAAATAAATCAATGTGAACTAAATATAAATCATTAGAAGTTGAAACATAATTAATTGATTTATTTCTTGACTTATGTTGCTTTCCAAATTTACATGGATTATAGACTTTAGAAGAGTTAGACCTAATCTCCTGTAAATCTATAACAAGTAATTTCTTAGAAATTTTGGCCAAAGTTATAACATTAAAGTGTCTTATACTTGTATTTCATAATCAAGATTGATCTTACAATACACTAAGGAAAGTGTATGATCCCAGATCTTCATTTCAGGTATGGATTTTGATGTCAGATTATTTTTGAGGAAAAAAGAGGAAATGTGAATTTTCTAAGTACACGCCGTGTACTCCTGAGTACACGCCGTGTACCCGGATGCCATGTACAACTGCATACTAGCCATTTAATGGCCGAGTACATGGCTATGTTGTGACATGACATACCACTTAAGGAGGAGGCTAGTTAAGGCCAGTACAAGGCTTGTACATTTAATGAACACACAATGTAGTTTTCTTTTTAATTGATATATCAGAGTGAGGTTGTGTCTCATGTACAGAACCAACTATTTATTCACTTGTTTCATACAGAAGCACTCGGTAAGGACGAACAAAGATGGAGCCCCCGTTTCTACGTCTGACCTCTAATTAAGACACCATCATGTGTTTTGGAATTCCCACAGTGAGTTAGCAGTTCCTCTAGATCCCTTCTTCCTGATTCTTCCTCTCTCAGGAGTTATTCAAGGTTGAAAATTTTCACCTTTTTTTAAATCAAGTCTAATCTAGGCCAATTCAAGGTATGGAGTTAAATTTTATTGATCGTACGACATCGAGGTAGGTGGTTTGTGGCTTTTTTTTATTCTTATTTGAATTATATATGCTAAAAGTGACTCATGCCCATTTTTGAGGTAGTTCTTGATTGGAATTTAACCCCGTTTAATACCTTCTATGGTTTGGTTGATTAATTAAGGTTTGTTTCCTATGATTAAGGTTAGATACCTTGTTTATGGGACACCCTATGGGTGTGTTCCCTTGTTTAATTGTTTATGACTATTTGGTCTAGGATTTCTGTAGGATTTCCTTTTTTTCCATGCCTGATTTTTTTAGGATGGAGTTGATGATTATATGAAATGCATGTGTTCATGCATTGTGATTGTTGACCAAAGTGGATTGGACTGTGAATGATTCCCAAAGGGGTTAGACCTTTAGAGATGCCCAGGTGGTCATTTATAATTAATTGGGTTAGACCATGAGAGATTCCTAGGTGATCATTATTATTTGATTAAATGAATGTTGGAACCTAGGTAATTGACTGTGAGAGATTCTAGGTCTTCGTTATATTTTGATGATGATATGTTGGACCCTAGGGAATTGAACGTGAGAGCTTCCAGGTAGTCGTTATATTTTATTGATGATATGTAGACTAAGGGGTATTTACTATGAGAGCTTCCTTCGCGGTCGTTAGTAAATGATTAGTGGAATGTGGGACCAAATGGGTTAGAGTGTGAGATATTTCCCAAAGGGTCATTATTTATTTAATTGATGATATGTTAGACCATATGTGTTAGACTGTGAGAACTTTCCCAGAGGGTTGTTTATGAGCGACTGAATGATTGTGACGAGTCTTCCAAGATAAATTACAAGCTTGGACCCAATCTTACTAGATTGTTATATGTCCTTATAAGACATATGTTTTTATACTTACACAGAGGATACAAATATTAGGCTAGATCTCAAGGTTTACATGATTCAATGGATTGAATAATAAATGTAAATTAATGTAATTGAAAACTATATGATTGTTTACTTTTGAGTACTTCCTAGTTTATTACTTTATTTCTTTATATTGCCTAATATATATATATATATATATATATATATATATTGATAGTTAGGCATAGATCTTTTGGTGGTTTCCTAATGGGATTCATCTCACACCCTGTTTGGGTCATGCTTTTATACCCAAACAGATTATATGGTTATAGTTATAGATAAGGTCAAGTTACCTTCCTCATGAGATACTCGATTACCCATTGTAACTGGAGAGCATGGAACCAAGCTGAGGCTTGTGATGCTATTGGTGTTTACTTACTTTTTAGTATTTTAGTTTTTGTATTATATTTCCAGCATTGTGACTTGTTTGGATGCTTTCTTAGAAACACGTGTCATGCATCATTTATATATATGCTCTGTTGGATTTACTCTCAGTCTTCTGCTATTTACTCTATTGTATGGTATTATTGCTTCCGCTATTGTTTACTATTTTTCTTCTGTTATGCATAATCTACCAATGAGGGCATAGTTTCCCCAATATCACACCTTGGACCTCACTTCTAGTCGAGAACCTCAGGCATTTGGGGAAACACGCTTGGGGTCATGTGACCAATTGGGTTCAGGGAACCTCTGGGAGGTACCCATATCCAAGACATTATAAAAAGTTAGATCTCATCTTATAAATTCTTGTAAGTTTAAAAAAGTATTAATTCTCATTGCTATCACAAGAAAGAATTAACTTCCGTTATGAACTTTGAAGAATATGTTTATCATGCCTAAAGTTTACAACACATCCTTCATCACATAACTGACTTATGCTAAGGAGGTTGTGCTTAATTACTATAAAAAATAAAGCATTCAAAATTTGTGTTTTACGAAAAATAATAATGTCATTTAATACCATATATTTATCCTTGAGCATTATATTAGAAAGGTGAATTTTTCAAATTTCATATTTAGGAAATTTTGGAAAAATTTCTTGTTTCCTGTCATATGTTTGGAACCTCTACTATCCATGTACCAAATATTATTTCCATTAGTACTCTTCTTTTTTTACTAAAAATTGAAAAGTTGGGATTATGGTAACCAAAATTTCTTGGGTCTATTATTGTTGGAAAATAGTTCTTTAGGAATCCACATATATCCAGATTTAATATGTTGTAAAGCTTCTAATTCTTTAGAAATGTAAGATTTTTAAAATCCAAAAGATTGAACTTTATTTAGAGAACACCTGTTCTTTTGGTGACCATCTTTCTGACTTTTTTTATAAAAGGGGGAGCTTTTTGGGACAAAGTAGTTTTTTTGAAAATGAGTTTTAAAGTTTTTACAACCAATCCCATAGACATTTCAATGTTGTCTCATCTATATATAAATTTTATCAAAATATTCCTTCCCAGATTTAAAATTTAATAGTAATTTTTCCATACAAAATATTTTAGAATTTAGTTTCACAACCAAATTTTTATTATCATTAGATGAGGTAGAATTAGATTTATTTTATAATTATTTAGTAAGATCTAAAATATCCATTGAATGCTATGAAATTCTTGAATTTTCTTTGGAAATATTAGCCTTAGAATTTTCCTATTTTTTTGAAACTTTATTTTTATTATAACAATGTAGTATATCTATATACTTCTTTAAAACTAGGTACATTATCTTCTTCATTAGATGTAATATATTTTTATTTATTAGAAGAAGTAGAATATCCATCATAAGAATTAGGATAATTCAAATACAATATTAAATTGGTTAAGGATTCAAAATATATGTTATCCTTGAAACATTTATTGATATTTAGAATTTTAGCACAAAAAATAATATTTTTATGATATTCACTACTATTGTTAGATGATACGACTTACCAGACCCGGTTTACTCCCATGTAACAAAACTTAGTTTAAAAAATGGCGTCAAGAATCCCTCCTCATACACTAGAGGCTTCTGCCTATCATTAATGGCCTAGGGTGTGTCCATTGGGAGACAATGAGATCATGTCCGAGTGGAGAATAAGGGTAAAGATAGATGGATAAAAAGTGGAATCATAATGATAATGAATAAGGCATCAGAAACAAGTATAATCATCAAAGTAATAAATAATCATCAAAATATGTAAACATCATCATATAGATAAGATGATGGCATGTATCTATAAAAAAGTAAAATGGGAATACATGGCAGTATGCATACAATAAAAAACATCATATAAAAAAGAATAAAAAAGTTAAAAACTATACAAGCATCCTAAGCACTAGCTTACTCATCGACTACCAATATCTCATGCTAAAGTAAGAAATTAGGTGTCCAAACCGGGATGCTTCCCTTTTTTCACACCCGCGATCATATAATCTACCTGGGAGCCAATGGCTTCCTGGATAGGGTGTGAGATAAATCTCAGTAGACCACCACCAATGAAGTCTATATGAATATAGTACATGAATATAAATTGTAAAAATATGTAGATATATAATAGTAAAGTAGTCTTAATTTAAACAACCCATATCTTCTTTAGCCTCAGATGGTGTCTAAACACACATTTATTTACTTAATGACAATCTAGTTTATAATAAAGTGATCATATAAAAAGGTTTTAACAAAACTGTAATAGTAAATAATAATAATGGAGAATTGAAGGTAAAACCAAGGCATCCCTGACCTCAGTGGTCGATCCAACTCATAGTGTTAAGTCTTGAAGTCTTTCCATAAGATTTTTTAGTGTAATCTAAGGGGTACACCAAAGGAATTCCACTGTAGAATATTCTAACTGAGTCCATTGAGCTCTTCCATAGTAATCCCGGACTAAGCATGTTTGGGACCAATGGGGTGAGTCCAAGGTTCCATGTGTCTAAATAAATAACGTTGAATCCAAAGAGTGTACCTAGGGAATTATAATATTTGTAAAAGTTTCAAGTGAATTATCGATACATTGATGAGGCATTCATGTAATAAGAAAAGGACCAGATTATGTGGTGGGTATCTCCCATGAAAAACAACTTAATGAATCAGGGTGGAATCCTCTAAGTAATTAAGAAATTGCCTTTGGAATCTAAGGATTTCTCAATTATGAAGACTCCTAAAAATATTAAAAATGTTCAAAAAAAGTATGAACCTTTTAATCATTACATTTTTATACATATGTAATCATAGTCTATGTAATAATCATGACAATTTCAATAAATTAGGTTTATTCCATTACCTTTCTTCGTAAGTGAAAAGGTGAATTAAGTACATGAAACTGATTACCAATTTAGATAAATTTTCTAAGGCCAAATGATATCTATATTTATATAGTTACCATTTAATAATTTAGAGTCTCATTTAATTATGATGGAACACTTACCTTAACAAAGTTAAAGTCAATCACACCCGAAAAATGCCTTAGGTAAACCCAATGTGGGACACTAAAGGTATTGTAATAAATTCACCCTACTTGGGATGATTAACATTGAGGTGTTAACCTTCAATGGTGTCATGAGGTGTCATTAGGGTCTAGAAAACAACCTTGAAAACTTAAAATAAAGCATATTAATTTTAAGGGGAAACAATTTAGGAAACTAGTGTGTGCACAATGAAAATTGTTTATAAATTAGAGGAAAAATTCATAGAACAAAAACCTTATGTTTCTAGTGGATGCCTCTTCAATTATTGACTCTTAGTTTATCCTATAATAGAAAAAAAGTACAATAAAAGAATTCCTTGAAAACTGGGCATAAGAGATCGCAGAAAATAACTCATTAGATAAGAAGTAAAATGAAAAAAGGAGTAATAGTAAAAAATAAATTGCTGAGAGGAATCCAATAGGAAAAGTGGATCTTGATTCTGAGGTTAGATAGAGAAGTTATCAGTGAACCTTGGTGGATTCCATGGAAGGATCTTTGAGCGAACAAAGAGGGATGCCTTCTGTGAATGTGACAGGAAAATAAAAATGTGGGTTAAGCTATTTTAATTAAAAAATGGTAATTTTACACTTTTTAAGTGGCTTCATGGTTGGTCAAACCATTCCCCAACCGTGCACCCAACTCTGCTTCAAGTCACTCCTCGCATGGGCTAGGTGCACAGTTAGACCAAATCAGTATAGTCCATGAAAAACACCTCTACAATTAGACCTATAGAAATCACATTGTTATGTGACATGGGTTTCAAAATCAGTTAAAACTATGTATACCTAGATAGAGTACTAGAATACACTACATAGTTTAATCAAACCATGCGACCTGGCATGAACAATTTCTATTAACTGTGCGACCCAGCTATTTCCTCCAAAAATCGGGGTTCTGGGCTCCAAACAAGCCCCAAACACCCTCATTTACTCCATATAATTAATAGAAATTCATATAAACACAAAAAAATTGAATTTAAATGAAATTAAAAGCATCCATACCTTGAATAAAAATCGGGTTTTTATAGTCTTCCCCTTTAAAGGAACCCATCCCTAAGTTTCACTTCCAAGGGTGGTAGAATTTCGTCTGAGAATAACTAAGTCCACTGATCACATATGTCAGCCTCCCACTCCCATTTACCATCCTGTACATGGCCGTGCTACCATATCACCCATACTAAAGGGAGAAGTCGACCTCATATATCCTTTGTTCTATGGTCAATTATGTGTATAGTATTCTACTAAAAAGAAGCATTAGTATCCAATTCAACGTCATCAAAATCAAAAATATTAGTTGGGCTGGCATGGTAGTGAAGAAGATGTGAAATGTGAAAGGCATCATGCATGGAATGATACCTATGAGGTAATAAAAATGGATAGGATATCATACTGACTCTCTCCAAGATCTCAAAAGGTCCAATACAATAAGTCAACAACTTACCTAGTCTCTGTATCCACCTATTCCCAATCCTGGGTGATAATTGCAAGAAAACATGACCCCTGAACATAAAATTCATAGGTCATAGAAGATGATCATCATACGATTTCTGTCTAGATGGAGTACTATACATATTATTTTTTATCAACTCCACCTACTCTAAAGTATCCTTCATGTGATGGGGAAATAATAGCACTACCTATCCTACCTCTAGCCAACACAGAGGTGAACGACAGGGACTAACATAAAAGGCCTCATACATATCCAAATGAATTGTTACATTAATTATATTATTGTAAGAAAACTCTATGATGCTTATATGACTCTCCTAATTACCCCCTAAATTAGGGATTCTTTCTCAGATCATGTCCTCCAACACTTGTATAGTCCATTATGACTAGACATCAATATGAGGGTGAAAAGATATGCTAAGAATTACCTATGTTCATAGAGCCTTCTATAACCCTTTACAAAACCTCGACATTACAAAATCATCCCTATATGAAATGATAGTATGAGGGACCCCATGTAAGTGTATGATCTCACAAATATATAGTCGGCCAAGATCATTCTCTAAGAAGGTATCCATAATAGGAAATAAGTGGGATACCTTTGTCATCCTATCAATAACTACCCAAACCACATCACTACCTCGAGGTGATCTTGATAAACGAGTTAAAAAATACATCGTGACATCATCCCATTTCCTTTCTAGGATTGGTAAGGGATGTCACAAGGCATGAGGCCACTGGTGTTTTTCCTTCACCAACTGACAGGTGAGACAACTAATGATAAAACCTGTAATCTAACATTTCATAATAGGCCACCAATATTGGTGATGCATATTACGATACATCTTGGTGATATCTGGGTTCAATGCCTACTGAGAATAATTGTATTCTTGCATCATATCCCCTTTAATGTCTATAAGAGACTATATACATCCATTTATATATAGGATTTTATCTATATAAATAGACTAATATGTAGGTGGGTCCTCACTAGAAATACTTTTCCATAGGACCAAACCTTCAGGATATAAAAACTACCTTCTCTTCACCCTATCTAGGAGTGAAGAGGTAGCTTCTAAGACTATAAGAAAATTCCACCCATGACTCTATTGAAACCCAAGATTCATCTTAGAAAATAGGGCCATAAACTTCCATTCATCTCTAGAATTATTAATGGATTGCGACTGAGTTTTCTGGATCAGTGTATTAGCTACCAAATTACCCTTTCTTGGCATATAGGTAAGATCAAAGTTAAAATAATGAAGGTATTTGACCCATATTCATTGTCCGAGATTCAAGTCACACTTTGTTAAGACTTATTTGAGGATCTTGTGATCCATAAACACCAAAAAGAACTCTCCAAAGAGATCGTGCCTCCAAAAATATAAGGCATGAATGACTGCAGCAAGCTTGAGGTCGTGAGTTGGGTAATTATGCTTGTAAGGTCTTAACTGGTGAGACCCATAAACAACTAATTGATCCTAATGCATTAGTACTGCACCCATTCTGATTCCTGATGCCTCATAGAACACTGTATAGCCTCTGCCAGGATCTGGTAAAATCTGGATCGGTGCCGAAGTAAGTCTTCCTTTCAACTCCTAAAATACCTTTTCACGCATTTAATACCACATGAACTTCACACCCTTATTATTAATACTTGTAATAGGTTATGTAATGTTTGAGTAGTCTTGTATAAAATGTATGTAATCACCAAATGGCCCCAAAAAACTCTATATGTCAAATATGTTCTTGGGATGATCTTAGTAAATAACGGCACTGAACTTTTCTGGGTCAACTGATACTCTTAATTTCAAGGTAATGTGACCCAATAAATGAACCTTGTCATTCAAAAAGTGGTACTTTGTGATGTTATAATATAACTAATTCTATCTTAGTGAAATCAATACGATTTTAGTTTTTTAGCATGGTCACTTCGCGTATGATAATACACCATGATGTCATCCACAAAAAATTTGACAAAGGAATCTATATAGGGGTAGAAAAACCTATTCATCAAGGAAATTAAAATTGTAGACATTTTCGTAAGACCGAATGACATAAAAAAGTACTCATATAAACTGTACTAACTTTAGAAATTCATACATGATATGTATGAAGGCCTGAATTGCACCTACCGATAGCCCGATCTCAGGTCAATATTCAAGAACACTCTAGATCCTCAAATATATTCAAAGAGATTGTCTATTCAAGGTAATTGATATCATTTCTTGATTTTAAGCTGGTTTAATCCCTGGTAATTTATGAAAATTTGCAGGGTTTGATCTTCCTTATTGGTGAAAAGGATAAGCGAATTCCAAGGATAAGTAATTTGTTATATAAAACCATTAGATTTTAAATCCCCCAACTATATCTTAAGATAATGGAGCTTAGTAAGTTCCATCCTGTATAGAGTAATAGATACTAAAGCTACTCTTAGGATGAGCTTGATCATAAACTCTACCTTTCTCTTAGAAGGTAGTCCAAATAATCCGTTTGTGAATAAATTCCTAAAATAATCCACCGCCAGAAGAAAATCAACCCAACATATTCCCTTCTCCTTTATATATTGTCTAGCAATATGGGTTTTCACTCCACAGATCCGATGATGATTTGGTCCAGATCTACTTTCATGGACATCCCACTCACCCTTGTAAAGATAAATATCATCCTATGGTGATGTAAACGATACCCTATGGTGATAACAGTTCACATAAACATGATAGGGGACCAACTAGTACATCCTGAGAATGAAATAGAAGCTCTTAATCTCTAGGATGAAGAGGGAATATAAGAAATGATAACTTCCAACCTAAAGAGGGCTGTTCTTACATTGGTGTGTATCCTATGACTATGAAACCAATTATGTGTCCAAGATTATCACCCCAGAAAAGTACAAGATTTCAACCTTAAGAATTTTCATGATTAATTTTTAGATAAAGGAGTGAAAGGAACCTTTATAAAACAAAGTAGATGAAATAGTATTGGCTACTATAATAATACCTTGTATAGTAGATGGTCCTACATACTACTCCTCAGGTATTTGTTATAATTCATGCAACTAGCTTGATCCATGGCCCTAGGATATAGTTAGACTACTCTATGTAGGTCTTCTCTACTAGAACTGAAAATTAGAAACTTGGATACCCTGGACATGACCTCCTCCTCGACCTATTCGGATGGTGCTACTCTAGATTCCTACCTGAAGTAGATTCATTGATCCAGTTCTTAAAGGTGTATATGGTGTGGGTTCTATTCCTCTATAACTAGGGATAAAGGTTTAGAAAAATCTATGAAGATGAAACATCTGGCCACAAGAATGACACTCCAGTTGGTCTCCCTATCACTATGTATTCACATTCCCCTTTCATCCGAACTAATGAAATACAAAAAATATACCATTTTAGATACTCTAGCTGCCAATGTTCTGAAGAGAAACCTCATGGCTATGCTTTTAGCTGCTTAAAGAACTACTCCCTTATCTTAGCACTGAACCAGAGTGGGATGTGATATCATCTTGCCTCAAGTTTCACTCAATGATAAGAGCTTGGTTTATGATATCACAAAAAGGTATATAGGTGAAATAAATTCACCTGAGATCAGATAACATACCTAATCCTATCCTTGAAGCAACTCTATTGCTGTAGATCATCACTAGAAAGAAGTGGTGCAAAGCATTGAAGTTTTGATAAATGCACTAAATAGTCTATGATTGACATAACACCATACTTTATGTACATGAACTCCCTATCCTAGTTAACACTAAGCATATGAGGGAAAATTTTTGTCATATAATGCAGTCTAGAAGTCTGCCTAAACCATTCACTGATAATGATATAATGGGTAATCATATTCCATGAAAACTTAGCATAATCACATATCATTTAGGCGGTGAGCTTGAAACTCTTCCCTAGAGGCATATCACGATTCTATAAGATATATAAAATGGATTATTTCAATGAATCAGTAGCTTGAATACCTCCATACCCTAATAATATAGAAGGATTATACTACTGGAACTCATGAGTATGATTAAACACTATAAGTGCAGGTCACGGAGAACCCTTCTTAGACTGCATAAAGTGTTGGAAACACTCTTGATGTTTAGTTTGAGTTCCCAGTTTAGGAATATAAGGTTTACCTAGGTGTAACTGCTGGTGGTAACACTGGTGGGTCAATTCCCACCACCTCCAAAGTATGGTTGTTGTCACCCTCCTGGTGCATGACTTGGAGAGATTATGGTCGAATATCTCTACAAATGCAAAGAAAACATCTCAGAACAAGGTACCAAAGTAGATAGGATCTATAACAGAATTGTAACAAAATAAAAGGGCTCACATCCCAACATATTACCCCAACTACCCACATTTAAGGTCATAGTATTGGTCAATGTTCAAGTTTTCATTTACAAGTGTTCTAGTATATGGAGGTTCAATTATAAGTTATGTAGGAAAATTATCTTTAAGTTGAAATTGGTCTATCCATTTACTAGAAACCATATTATTTATAATTAAATGTTTTCAATTTAAGTTCATATGTTCTTATATACATATTACAAGTCTCAATTAAATTTATTTCCCTCCCCAGCATATAAATGTCCATACAATTTATAAACTGAGATCGACACCCATGTAATCAAAACCATCTCCCCTTAAATTAATCTCAGAATGTAATGGGTAAAATATGATGGATCAATTTAATGAATTACCCCTTATAATTTTTAAATTACCATACTATTTATAAATTACAATTGGTACTCATATAATTACATCCAAATCCCATATAATGTAACCAAGGTTACATAATTTACATGGGTCAAATTTGGGTATTTATTTTTCCACTATCAATCTACATCAGAAAACACCATTTAGGGTTATGATGACATTTTAAATAACCAATATACCTTCCCTTTAAAATATGTTAGTATCACAGGAATACATAACTACTATGGTTCACTTAACAATCAAAGGAAACACATGTAATGAAATCATTTAAATTCTCCTACATGGCATGGGATATGTATGGAATGTGAATCCCTAAGTGATTATATTGATTCATGTAGTAATGATCCTTACCATATTGGGCCCAAGTAGAATCTCTATAAAGCATAATAATTTCCATAATTCATGTGCGTCACACAATGATGAAAATATATCAACTGTAAAAGGAAGAATATAGACCAACAATTTCCTATTCCCAAGAAACATGGTTTTTACCTCAAACATCGATTATCTACTCCTATGAATGACTTATGACCATGTTACAACACATTAATAATATCATGTATATTTTCCCAAAAAATAAGACAAGAAAAGAAAACTACTCTGATACAACTTTATTGCATCCCGGACCCAGTTCCCTCTTGAGTAACCGAAATTAGTTGGCCACATGAATTCAAGAACTGCACCCTATATGAAAAAAGATTTTAACTAGCAATAAGGGCCTAGGTTGTGTCCGTTGGGATACTATGAACTCAGGTCAAAGTGAATTACAAAGGTAAATACATACAGATAAATAGAAAAAATATAATAATAACGAATAAGGTAACAGAAGAAAGCATAAACACCCAAGAAATAAATAATCATCAAAAGTTTTAAAATGTGAAACATACATAAGATGATCACATGTCTATAAAAAAACATACATACATGGAAGTAGATAGACGACACATTATTTGAGATAAAAATAACCAAAAAGGGAAAAATTTATCCAAGCATCTTGAGAACCACCTCAGTTATCTACGACCATGTTCCCATCAAAATGTAAGAAATTATGTGTCCAAAGAGGGATGCTTACCTTTTTACACACCTCTAATTATATAATCTACATGGGAACCAATGATAGCCCAGATAGGTTGTGAGATAAATCTTAGTATGACACCACCAACAATGTCTATAAAAATCTAGTCTATGAAAATAAACAACAAAAATGTGTTGGTATATAAAATTAGAGCAGTGAGAATATAAAAAACCCATACCTTCTTCTGCCTCATCTGGTGTTTGAACATGAATTTATTCACTTAATTACAATTTAGTTTATAATAAGGTGATCATATAAAAAGGTGTCAGTAGAAATGTAATAGGAAATAATAATAAAAGAGGATACAAGGCAAAACCAAGTCATCCTTGACTTTAGGGGTTGAGCCAACTTATAGTGGTAACTAATGCAGTATGTCTCTAAGGTATCTAAGTAGAATCTAAGGGGTAAAACCATGGAATTCCACTATAAAATATTATAATAGAGTCCATGGAGTTCGTCCTTAGTAATCCCTACCTAATATTTATCGGGCCCAATGGGTTAAATCCATGGTGCCACATGTCTGTTGAAATCAATCAAAATCCAAGGAGTGTATCCAAGGAATTCTATTTTCAACAAATGTATCAAGTGAATCGTTTTTACATCACTAATGTATTCATGTAAGGAGATATATACCAAATTCTACAGTGGGTATCTCCCACAAGAAATGTCTTAATGAATCGGGGTGGAATCCTACACGTGATCAAGGAATTCCCTTAGTAATCCAAGGCTATCTCAATTATGAACACTCTTATAAATATGAAAAAGGACCAAAAAGAGTAATCACATTATGATCATTTCATTTTTATACATATGTCACTATAGGCCATGTAATACTTTTACCAATGTCAATATATTAGGTTCATTCTATTACCTTTCATCGTAATTGACAATATGATTTAAGTACATATAACCAATTATCAATTTAAATAAATTTTCCATGGCCAAGTGATATATATAAATATATATATTTTTTATTGAAAAATTTAGAGTTTCAATTAATTGTGATGAAAAACTTACCTTAAAAAAGGTTAAGTTAATCACACCTAATGGTGTCCTAGGTAAAACCAACATGGGTTTATAAATTCATAGAAAACAATTCACCCTTTTTGGGGTAGTTATAATTGAGTTATTCACCTCCAATGGTTTCAAGAGGATTAATTAGGGTCTAGAATATAACCTAGACAACTTGAAATGAAGAAGATGAATTTTAAGGCGAAACACATCATGAAATCGATTTTCACAGAGTATAAACAGTTTATAAAACTAGAGATAATTTGAGGGAAAAGTATTAGACCACCTACTTTATTCTTTTAGTAGATTTATCATCCAGTATCATCCCTTAGTTTGTCCTGGATCGGGAGAAAATAGAAAAATAGAAAAATGACCCAAAAATAGGTCATAAGGGATGACACCAAAATAAATCCATTTATAGGAAGATAAATGGATAAAGGAACAATAGAAAATAAGAAATTACCAAGAGTAATTCAATGAGATGATAAAATATTAATTTTGGGGTTGGATGGAGAAGTTATTAAGGAAGCTCGGTGCATGACACTAAAGGAGCATTGAAGGAGAGGAGAGGTGAGCCTGCTATGCGCATGGAAGGAATAGAAAAATAAGGGTTATGTTATAAGTATTTTAATGGAAAATAGTAATTTTTCATTTTTTAAGTGGTAGAATGGTTTGGCTACATTTTTTTTCCAAACTGTGCAGAAACAATGCACCCAACTTTGTCTCGAGACACCCCACACACGATCTAGGCACACAATTAGACTAACTGTGTGCAATCCTTGAAAAAAACTCTATAATTAGAACCATAGTAATAGCATGGTCATGTGGATTGGTTGTAATATTTAGAAAAAACTGTGTGGACCTAGATAGAGTACCACATGGTTTAATCAAACTATGCATCCAGGGTGGCACAGTTTCTACTAACCGTACAACCCATTTGCTTCCTACAAAATCCGGGAATGCGGCCTCCGAATAAACCCTGAACACCATATTTTCTTCTTTATACTTATTGTTCATTCATATAAGGATAAATCTATGGAATTAAACTTAAATTAAAAGGGTTCATACCTTGACAAAAAACTAGGTTCTTACCAAAGAACTGTCTTTACCACATAAACTTGAGGTGTAAAAAACTTTCACACTTTTGTTTCCTTTATTCCTGAAAAACTTTCTTGAACTTTTATCTCTCTTTTCCTTCTTCTTAAAATGAGATTAATCAGGTCTTATATGACTAGTATTCTTATATTCTTAACAAATCATTTCGAAAGTGTCTTTCTTATCACTTCTATATTTTGAACTTTTTTTCTACTTATAATAGAAATACTTTTGGAAACCATTCCTATTCCTAATAATTGAAATATTTTAAAGTTCATTATCACTGTATTATGAATAAATTATTTCTGTATCAACTTTTATTTTCTTCAATTTGGAATTTTTATTAACGTTTTTAAATGATTTTACATTCTTAAATGTTATAGAAGTAGAAGCGAAATCTACTCCATTATTATTATTTTCTTTATCAATATAAATTTTCAATCTACCATCACACTAAATAAGAGTACCAATTATATCATTCAAACTAATATCAGTATTATTATTAGTATCATAAATAACTATTATCTTATATTCACATTCAATTAGAATAATATCAATGATTTTATCAACTAATTTCTCATTAGTTAAGTCTTTATCTTCTCAAGATTTTAGACTATTCACAATGGTAAAAAATATTTAATTCATCTTAGTAACTGATTCTCCAAGTAATAAATCAAAATATCTATAATATACTCATTTCATAGATCTTATTATTTCAATAAATTTGGTTGTTCTAAAGTGAGTAACATCTAGGTTTTTCCAAATACTATTTTTCTGCTTCACATGAAGAAATTTGACTGTAGACATTTCATTTCATTGAACATAACAAAGTGTTTATAACTTTATAATTGAGTTAATATTCTACACTATCTTCTTTAGTAAAATTAATAACCCCATTACAAGGAATTTGATAATTTTTAATCATCATGAAAAAATAGTCAACACCAGTATATATAAAAAGAGTCTTCATTCGATCTATCCAGTATTCAAAATCAGCACCATCAAGTATAGGTGGTCTTTTTTGATTTTTATTCTCTAATGTGCTAATGGAAAAACCTAGAATTATAAAAAAATATACTATTTTTTAAAAAAACATGTTATTGTAAAAGTTTATAAAAATTAGAATCTATTCTCATACCAAATTTATGATCATAAGAGTATATATTTTACTATAAGAGAAGGTGGGGGGGGGGGGTGAATTGAAGTTTATAAAATAAAAAAGAAAAATTTCACTAAGTTTTTTAAGTAAGTAATCAAATGTAGAAATGAACTGATATAATTTATAATTATATTTATAAAAAGTTTATAATAGAAAAATATAAACTTTACATAAAACACGAACAATGGAAAATATATAAAACTTATATTTAATATGAATAAATATGTAACATATTTTTTATAAATGGTATATGAAAAATTTACAAAACATTCCTAATAAAGTTATCATATTTTTACCTTCAGTGTTAAATAAGTCTTTAACCACACTTAAGGTATCAAAAAAATTAACTTATTGTAAGGTATGTCTTCTTAATCCTAGAAATCCCTTGATATAAAGATCAGAAAAAACCTCTATTTTTCTAGCTTCGAGAACCCTCAGTCAGAATATCAGAAAACATACATCAATCTAAACCTTGAGACCCCTCGATCACACTTGATCGGTCAAGAATAATTAAAAAATAAAAACCTCTTAATGAATTTTTAAAAATTTATCACATGGATGCCATAATAAAAAGTCTCTCTAAGGATTACAATGAAGTGCTCTTAATGTAACAAGATGTTAAAAACTCTTTATAACAACTTTATATTTCACTAATTAGAAAATATTCTTCTCCTTAATCATGAAATTCTATTTATAGATGTTATTTTGATGACTATTTTCTATATTTCTATAGATCTATTGCGAAAAAATCAATGATATTATTCTTCTCTTGAAATATTCCACACAACATCTTTATACAATGATTGTTTTGATAAAGAACCACTATAATGCTTGTATATTACTTTTGGTATAATAAGAAATATTTTTCCGATGAAATGTATGGTTTTTTTATGGTAGGTATTTATAAAAGTTCATCCGATAAGCACGTTTTCCTCCATATAAGGAAGTGTTTTCTAGTATACTTGGTAAAACTTAATTTGATGGAATTAGTTATGCTCTACCTTCTGGAATTTATAATTCTCCATCTAATGAAAATTATATCTTTCTATCTGATGTAAAAAGTACATGTTCGTTTGGTATGGAAGTTTCATTTGATGGTAAAGATATTCTAAATTTTGTAAAATAACTTTCATATAAAAACATTATTAAGATCTTAGGAGATATAGAAGTTAGAAGATTAAAGTTTTAAAGAAATGGTTTGTGATTTTCAAATGTATGGTTTGAAAGTTTTGAAAGAAAACCTTAGACACAACAGTTTTATTGGTATAACATGTGGATGTTGTTGTATTTTTCTATTATTATATACTGTTTTAGTAGGTAAATTTTCTGGGATAAGTTTTAAGCCATGAATTAGTATACCCCTCCCCCTTTTTCATGGGATGGGCTAAGTCCATGACTTTTTAAACACATTACCCTTTCCAAAGGATAAAATTATGCCGTAAATATTAATGTACACTTTGGTGGGATGGACTAAAATATTTCCTTACCCCAATTTGGATGAGATGGGCTATAATATTTACCCACCTCCAGCTAGAAATAGTTGTTAGGCTCTCTTGAAATAGGTAATCACAGTTAAGTTTAGGTATAATTCCTCTTGGTACAAGGAGTTTATAGTTATTTATTATTAAAGATTATTTAGTTTCATCACCCTTATTTAGTTGTTGTGCCATGTTTTATAACTGTATAAACTATTTTATGCGCTACTAGAAAAATTAGATATCAAATCAGGGATTTAATGTCAGTTAATTGTAACTGACATGAAATCTATAACTGTTGGGGTTTTAACATCATTTATGATAACAAAAAATTTTAAGACCCCATCGGCGAGGCCTTTCATATTTCTTATTAGTAAAACCAACATGAAAGATCTTACATTCCAAGTTTTAATAATGATTATACTAACAAATGATGTCAAAAATGTTGAATTTAACATCAGTTATACCATATCCTATGATAAAATATACATTGAATGTTGTTTATCATATTATTGAGGTTAAAAACTTTTAAAAAATTAAAAATTGTGAGGTCTATCTATTCTGTTCATTATCTTGATGCTTAATTTTTGGAAACCACAAGATCCACAACTCAAAACCATGCTCTATATTCTTTATTTGACCACATTTATACTCATTTTTTCATTGATTTTCCTCCCCCTTGATTCATTTTTCTAGATTATCTATTATTCCATTTCCCTTGGACAGATTACATCAACTAGTGC
Organism: Viscum album; assembly: GCA_963277665.1. NCBI lineage: Eukaryota > Viridiplantae > Streptophyta > Magnoliopsida > Santalales > Viscaceae > Viscum > Viscum album. The sequence continues at coordinate 1,100,688,609 of OY728133.1, read as the reverse complement.
TTTATTACACTTATCTCATTCGAGTTCCACCAACATCAAACTTCAATATCTATTTTTAACTGCCATCCTCTTTCATTGTTTCAAATATGAAGTCCGTCTATCACTATTTTGGCCCTCATAAAAAAACTTTTTCTTAAATCTCTATCTTTTATATAATATTTTTTTTATGTTTAGAAAATTTATTAATTCTTTTATAGTTGAAAATTTTGAAAATTAATTAATTAATTTATATGTAATTTTTTGGTTATAAATTTTCATGGTTATAATTAATGGGTGGTTATAATATCTTTATGACTACAAATCATTTTATTTTAAAAATTATAGTAATAATTATTTGTATTTATAATTTTATATGTTTATAATTTTTTTGTGGTTATAATTTTTTAACAATTAAAATTGTTCGTGGTCATAATTTTTTTTTAATTATAATTTTTTTATTATAATTTTTTATTGTTATAAATCATATTTATTTTTTTGTGGTTATAATTTTTTTTTGAAATATATCTTTGTCTGTTATAAATTTTCTCAGAGTTAAAATTTTATTTATTTATAATATTTATCTTAATATCTTTATATGTTTATATATTTTATTTCTATAAGTGTGTGTATATATATATAATTTATATGTTATATATTTATAACTGTTTATATATTTATATGTTTATATATTTGAAATTAATCTTTCTATCTACATGATTAAATATTCATATGTTTTAAAATATTTACAATTTGAATTTTTAGTTTTGGTAATTAATAGATATTAATTAGATAAAGGAAAGAAAAATAGATGATGAATATGAGAATGGGGTTGATGATTTCTTGGGAATTTTTAAAATAAATCTTAAAAATAGAAAAAAGTTTTTTTTCCATGTGTGAAATGATTAAATATAAGACAGTTAAGGTCCAGAGGAATCAAAGACAATATGATTTGAAATAGTTTTATTCATAGTTATACACAATGGATCTGGCATGGTAAAATAATATAAAATTCACAATTTAACATTGATGATGGTATTCATTATGAGATGATGGATTTTATTAGTGAATTAATTCATGATATAGGCACCAAAACCATTGAAGAAATATAAACCATTGAATGATTGTGTAGAGATAATGAAAACCAATTTTCCCAAGTTGTATGAAATTTATAGTGTTATTGGTAGTACTGAGATTTGTTAAATTAAAACCTAGAAATGTTGGGAGTAACAAAAGTTTCACTACATTTATAGAAGCTTTAAAAGAGTTACTTATAGAATACAATGAGCTTCCAGATTACAATTATAATGAAAAAAAATATTATGTTCAATTGGAATAAGATAAAAGAAAACACATGGTTGACCCAACAATTGTGTAATATATAAGAAAGAATTTGATCTTTCATCAAATTTTCTTAAATATTGTAAATTATAATATAAAATGGATTAGATATCCAATAATGATGCATTTTGAAGGACATAAAACATGCCTCATGCTAAGGAAATATAGTACCTTCCAAAAATTCCTCACTTGAAGTGTTTATTTTTAAATTCAAATGATTAAAAGAGACTGAAATGATATGTAGATAGTTGAATATCCAATGGAATCCAACGTCACCCTGCTGATTGACAATAATAGAGGAGTGTTGATAAACTATTTCATGATTTTGGAAATGACGTTAGAGATATTAGAATGGGACTGTACAGAGGTGGAATGAATTTATATTAGATCCTTAGTAGACAAAATAGTTTATGGATCATGATTTTGGTAGTTTACAACATGTCCCAATGGATATGTATGAAGAAAAAATATGTTATAGTGAGTTTGATGATTTCTGGACGAAAAAATCCTTGAAATTATGCTAATGTTTATATTTCACCATTCATTAATGATTTGAAATTCTTATGGTAGGCTAGTGTAAAAATGTTTGATTTATAGAATAAAATATATTTCCCTTTTCATGCTATAGTGATGTTCACTATAAAATATTTTCCAAAAAATAGAAACTAATTTAGGAATAGTGTTAAATAACATAAATATTTTCTAATTTTCAAATAAGGGACTTGATGTCACCCGTTTTGGAATTGGAGAAGGAGAGTGTACATGGGTTATCGGAGTTTTTTTAATGGATCACCCTTATATAAGTCTTAGAAAAGTATTTAATTGTTTATAAGAGTATAATTTTATACCAAAACCTTTTTTAATTGATGAATATTAAAACAAGGTGAAAAACATAAATTTCATATTTTAAAATAAAAAACATTCATTTCATCAAAAAAATGGATAGAAGAAATGGTCTATCGTATTAAATATACTTTATGGGATGTTTTTAGAAGTAAAACATAACATTGATGTTATGCATGTTGAGAACAAAATATTTAATAGTCTTATCAAATTTTCTCAAACATAAAAGGGAATAAAAGAATTGATTTCATTGAAGATTATAATTTATATCTATTGGAATATATTTATACTTAGCTCACACTATAAACAAAAAATATATCATATTTACTTCCAGCTTATCACATGTTAAGAAAGAGTAAAATGATGAATTTATGTCAATGTATTCATGGTATTAATGTAACTAATAGGTATTTTTAAAATGAGAAATTATTTGTTTCATTGATGTATTTGAGGTTAATAGGCATGAAATATCATGAATTTCATATATTTATGCAACAACTACTACTTGTTTCAATGCATGACATTTTGTAGATGCTTGTAATAAATTTTGTCATCTTGTTGTGTTACCTTTTCATTTTTATTTATTACAAATTGATGTATCTAAATTTGTTAAATGTATTGGAGAATGAAGCTTTCCTCGTACTTTTTCAGCTATACATATATTTTACAATATCATTTTTCGATATAATGGTTCATCTGATGATTCATTTAGTGTGAGAGATAAGGATAGGTTGGTCTATATATTTATGTTGGATTTATCAATTTGAATTATATAAAAAATATGAATGGATATGTTAAAATATACATTGATCGGAGGACTCAATTTTTCAAATATGTATATCAGAGGTGGTGATTGAGTTCAATATTGAATACTTGTGTGAAGTGGAGCCTATTGGTCTCCCAATATCTTGATACCTAAAATTCAATATTGAAGGTAAGGTAATCTATGGCTTAAAATTAAGGTTATTTTTATATGATATAAATATGTAGACACATTTATACATTTTCAACAACAACTGTGATGTTTAAACATATATATCATTACATATTTTTGAATTGATGGTATGATATCTGAAAAAATGAAAAGAGGCTTATGAATGAGTATAAAAATATATTTCTTTCACGGATTAAGGAGGAAGTAAACATTGATTCCTCTAATAGAGAAAAATTAAAATGGATATTTATGGGACAATGTGTTAATATAGATGCATGTTTTGATTTTGACATTAATGTTTACACATTTTATAGAGATCATTAGGATAAAAAGAGAACCATTCAAAATAGTGGAGTAAGGGTTGTTACTGAAGTAGTGAGATTTTATATTATAAAATATAGAAACCCAATTTCCATATCAATGACATATTATTGAGTCTTTTAGTATATATGAGAAATTGATTATAATAAAATTTGAGTACCGGTGATTATGTGTAGCTAGGTTGATAATAAAAGTTGTGTGAGACATGATGATTATAGATTTATAATTATTGATTTAAAATGTTTTAGTTGTAAGGAGGATCGATTTTTCTTGGAAACATATTCTATGTAGATATTTTATGTTATTAACCCATTGAATGATCAATGGTCCATAATTTTTCAGGTAAAAAAATTTAATTTAGGTGATGATTATGTTGATGATATTGCAGAATCATGTAAGATTTGTTCATATATTACCTGATTAGTTGAGGATAAAAGGGACTGTGACACAGGCATATTACATGCTATATAAAATGATTACAAAAAAGGGGTGTGGTAAAACACTTCATTACACTTAGTTATACTCTATTAAACTCTATTAAAATCATTATTATTCAATTAAATATCTATTTTTTATTTTTTAAAATCTGAAAAATTTAAGAACTCTTTTTTTCAACTAGGATATTTAAATATGTAGATGTTGATCATTTCAATATATTTTTATTAAATTTTATATTAATCAGTTTAAGTTTACCATTTTTCAGTTGAAGAATTCTAACATCATTATTTTTTTTGTGAAACTCACACATGTAATGGAATTTTTTTTAATTAGGACATTTAAATTTATAAATTTTAACCATTTATTACAATTTTATAGTAATTTATATATTAATTTTTATATTCAAAATTTCTAGTCACACCATTTATGTTTTAAGAAGTTTGAAACCATTATTTTTATACTAATATTTCTTTGTATTCATCATTTTCATATAGATATAAATATATTTATATAATTAAAAACATTTTTTTACTTTTAACAGTCCTTTAATTCTAATCAAATACATTCATATGGAATTTCAATACATTAATCTATTTAAATGATATACAAAGAGGCAGAGGAATATTTACTATGGTATGTGTAAGTTTTTTTCTTCATATTAATATATCCATAATAATTAAATTATTTAATGAAATTATTTTTATTTGAAAAAATTATTCACTGCACTACTGGTGAGCTTCCTATGGAAGAGTCTTCTTCTTCTCTAGAGAAGAAAATACCAAGAGTTGGTAGACATGATATTACATATTTTTCAAAAATTTAACTTTCTTGTGGGAAGAAGAGGTCCCAAATTAGATTTGATGATAATAATAACCCATTTGGATCGAATGAACAGAATTTTATGAGTTATATATCCATATAGTTCCATTTTAGGATTAATATTTTTTATCTTAATTGGAGGAGTATCAACTATTGGCTGAAAGATCAATTTTTAGAGTCTGTAGTGGTAAAACAGATCAACTGATTTATTTTTTTTCCAATTATTCAGATATTTTGTATTTCATATGATTAATATTTAATCTATTTAGTTAAAAATGAAATTTTAATTTCAAGATATGGAAAAATTAAGAATAAGTGTCTATATTTTTTAGATATTAGATAGTGAAATTGTTTTTTTAGAAATAACTTCAATTTATATTTTTAGGAAAGAACAAAATGCAAACCCATGCTTCAAATATGAGTTCACAGATATAGAGATAGGCAGGAAGTTTGTTTCTAGAAAATGAGAATAATCCTTTCTAATATTGAAATTATTGTATATAAAATATATTTGAAACTTTATTTGTAAATTAATTAATTATTTTTTTATTTATTATTAGGCGAAAAGAATATAAGAGATCCCACCAAGAGATCCAAACATAGAATTTAAACCCTCATAGTTTTTTATGTTGTGTGTATCCTTTATTAGAGGATAATATTATTGTTGAAAAGTTTAATGAATTAAGAACTAAATCAAGAAACGAATCTAAAGAGGTTTAGTTCAACCCTCAATCTCCTCGTGTTGACCCTAAAAAATGGAAAAGGGCAGGGGTGAAAAAAGTGGAAGATTATTATGGATCCATAAATAGAAAAAGATAATATGATTGTGGGAAATTAATTCTTATTTTTTATGAATATTATTAATTTTTAAATTTATTGAACTTAGACAACTTATATATATATAAATCATATTAGGATACACTTAAGGAACAAGGGACACATGGGACCTTTATACTTGAGGGTAGGATAAACATTCTAGAGATTTCGATAGAAAAGCTAAATCACCAAGGGTATATAATATGACATGAGGTGGGTGTCAGTATTAGATTTTTAGTCATACTAGTACAATATCAAGGTATAAAGATTACATGGGTGAAATAGATTCATTGTAGGCTGAGATGTGAGAGATGAATCTATCCATATAAGATCAAATTAAATCATCTACATAGGCTATGTTCATAAAAATGGTGGGATAGACACGACTTGCACAACCCTCCTACATAGATCCTCTACTTTCTTATTTATGCCTTACTGTGTACTTTAAGTTGCATGATGGGGTTCCCCATGTACCTATTATAGCATAATGAATCATACATAATTTGGGGGATATGTACATCATAAACGTATGTATTTGGGACATATAAGGGTAACGAAACATTATATTATAAATGCAACTTTTACAATGTCATTTCCTACCAAATAAGAGTTAAGAGTTGATGATTGTATGGTTTATTTTTAACTCTATCTAGACGGATTTCTTTATCAGCTAACATGTTCAATATATGTTTTTTTTAATTTATATTTTATTTTAATTTAAAATTACTTTTAATGTTTTATTATAGTTACCTTATATAGGAATATCTAAAATCATAGGAATCATTTCAAAAGAAACAAAAGTTTCCGGAACCCGTACCTTTATAAACTTCTTATATTTCTACTAGTCTAAAATAATTAACCCATGATTCTTATATGTTGGATTTTTATGAGTTTATAATGGATACCAACATATGTGAGAGAGAATATATGTTAATAATATTGAAAAAATATATCATGTATGTTGTTATCATTGACAATCTCTCCATACCCATGGTGTAGTTGATTTCCATGTAAATAAATTTCAATTTCAATTTTCATTTCTTAGCTTATAGTAGTTGAATTTATTACTTATATACTTAGGTATACACGCCCTATTTACATATAAAATGAGACCACTTACTTTTATGATTTTATTTATTTGGAATATATTTCAATATATGTTAAATATATAAATAAGGATTATAGAGTTATATATATAATTATTAAATATTGATATTAAGTATTCGTATCTTCCATTACTTGAAAGGTAATAAGACTTATATAATTACAAAATATTATTCGTTATAATCCCATTAATTTTAAACTTTTTATATTTTAGCAGACATCATTATTTTTTTATATTATGCCCATATGAATGCATGACATATTGGTTATGATCTATATATGCTGGAGTCTGTAATGTGTTTCAAAATTTACTTAAATAATATTTTTTATTTTATTATATTAGTTCTTTATTTTTAAAATTTTCTTATTACATATGTTTTGATAATTAATATCTGAAAATATAATAGGTCATGTAAGGAATTTAACAATATTTATATTTCAATAGAGAGGAAAAATAAAATTGAATATGTGAAAGTGTAGGTTGTTAACATTTATATTAGTTATTACTTGTTTTGTGTTACATATATAATGTTACTTATTTTAAAAGAGTTTCTTGATCATTGAAGTGTCACTATCAAAGAAGAAGTATTGAATGTGATTATTATATTTAATGATTCATTTTTGAGATTATTATGATTGAAATTATGATAGATTTTCATAAGGTTAATACTATTAAAAATCTAATGTTTTAAATTAATTTCTTATATTATTAATTTAATAACATTTATTGTTTTATAGGTTTCTTATGATGGTTCATTATATACAAATAGAGACTTAAACCACCAAGAATGTTAATTTAATAACATTTACTGTTTTATTCTTAAATTTTGTTTTCTATAAATACTAAATTTAAAAGGACCAATAAATATTCATATTTTTTTGGTCTTACAAAATTGGTTTTAATTAAAAAACAATGTTCAAAGTTTCTTTTAATGTCAGGTTTAATGAGTAGACATGTATCGATATACACCTGTTATATCATATTTGTGTTATGACACCATTGGTGGTTCCTAACTAAGTATTTTATAATCACCCCACCCATGGAAAAATTAGTGGACATACATACCCTATTCTACTGCATTTCAAGTACTTACAAGTAGACTGGTACCTATTGAGTCATTTTGGACAATCTTAAATGTTTTCATGGAAGCGTGATTGGTTTTCAATTCGAAATTAGAACTTCTAAAGGTGATTGGTGGCATTGGTTGGCCTCTTATCTATTCCACTTTTAGTTCCTTCTATACCATACCATATTTGGATTCTGTCTTCATCATATAAAGGTTTATATAGGATGGTCAGCATGAGATAGGTCTTTTATGCATTCATTGAGTGTGTTTTGGACTATTTAATCTTATATTTTTGGTTTTTATGATCTGTTTTGTTTTTTTATTTTTCTATTTATTTTGGAGTGTATAACTTGAAATAAATCCATGTTGGATTTTTGATAGGATTCATGACTGAGTACTACATTAATTTAAAGAGGTTAAATCATTCTCCAATGTTTATCCTTGGCCCACAGTTCTAGGTGCCAACCCTAGGGATCTAGGAACACTATTGGGGTAGTATTGTATGTGATCTTGGTTCCATATAGGTGTCCAAGTCATGAATGTTACATGGAAAGAACTAAAATTTTGATATAATCGGGTTATATAGAAATTATAAGGTAATTTATAAAGTGTTTTTAAATTAAAAAACAATTAAAAACATAATATAGTTTATATTAAATTATGAATTGATCATAATTATTAATTTGAAATGGTTAAATTAAAGGTATTATTTGTGAAATTATTTGAACTATATCAATAAGTGTTTTGATATTTGGTATGATCAAGGTTAAATTAATATAAATATATGATATTTTGATTATGTAAAAGTTTTATGTAATATATATGAATTATTTATATGAAATATAAAATGTATATATTTCAATTAAATAAAATATATTTAAAATAAATGCTATATAAAATGATAATATGAAGGAGTTCATAATATAAATAAACCTAAAGTGTTTATATTTATTTATTTATTTATAGAATTTGTATAAATAATTATTAATTATAAAGTGTTTATAATTTTTTATTAATGTATTTTTCATAAACATTTATCTCATGTCTAAATTTACCAAAGATTCATTTACTTAGTTTACTCCATACTTTATTCACGGATATAAATGGTTGATACTATGAATTATGATATATATTTTTTAAATATGTTTAAAATGATTCTATTAATTATCGTACATGTATATAAGGATTTGCATACTGGGTATGCTAATTGACTAAGTTTTTTTTCTACATTGAATTTTTCTAGTTCATGGGTTATAGATTTAATTTAGAAGATAAATATAGTTTATAAATATTAAGTGTTTGTATTATAATAGAATTTAGGTCTTGCTTATGTATTGAACCATGGTTTGTGGGACTTGGGGTTGGATGGATCATTGACATAGTAGATCATACTATGTTTAGAAATGTGGGTGATGACTAGCTATCACACCATGCTTGTTCATGTTGGAGTTTGGAATTCATATGGTTCCATGCCTTTACATTAATGGTTTTCATGCACCTTATACATGTGATGTATTTTAATATGTGTAAATGTAGTTTTATTTTAATTTGGGTTAGTAACACAAGCTATGGGTTATGTAAAGTGTGACAAATCAATATGTTTGAAAATATTGATTTGGTTGAATAAATAGGGATTTAAAAACTAAATCATTAGAAGAATGCATAAAAAAAGAAATACATGATATACTATTATGATATATTAAAAATAGCTTAAAAATAACATGTGTTATATTCCTTCCAAAGTGAACACATGTCAAAACCTCGATTACACAACCAAGTATGTTCATACTAAAGATAGGTGCCCATGGATTGTCTTGTGTATGATATTGAAAAAATGTAGGATCTTAAGAGTTAAGTAACCGAAAAACCCTATGATATTTGGGTTACACTATTCCATAAAATCCTATATGATTTGACAACATAGGGGTAAAATTATGGGTTATATGTATGATAGATTATGAGAATAGTTCTCTACTCAACTATCTAAGTGTCATATTTTATATAATTATTATGATTGTCTACCTATATTTATAAGTGGCGAGAATAACAATAGTATTGACTCAAGTCTTGGGGAAATATATATGTTAGAGCACTAATGGATATGATATAAAAACTAAAGGGGTCATTATTTTTATGGGATAACATTTAATAATTTTTTTTATAAATTTATTATAAAAAATAATAATCATCTGATGAAAACTTCCATTGTAGATAAAATGGAATCATCTTAATTAAACATGAATTTGAAATCAATCCTTGAAAATAAGAAGTTTAATGTAAGTAAATACTTTGATAGGTATATAAACTTAAGAATAATTATTATGAAATAAGGAAAATCTAGTTGTTAGAGAATCCATTTATTAAGTATCTAACCAATAAATCTATTAAAAAATAGATTTAAATTATCATAATAAGTATTTTAAGGATCTTTTGGATGTCTCTGCTCTATTGATTGTATCCATGGAGCCTTAGTTTTAAAAGAAACATGATAATACTTATGAATTCGAGATTATATATTATTTGGAAAGGATATATTAAGTATAGGAAAGGAATGTGAGATATGAGGTTTAAAAGATATTATTTATATGAAAAATATTTAAAGAAACTTCAGTTTATCCTCAAGTACTCAATATAATTGGCTACTTCAATGACTTGGAGTGGTTAGATTATACTTCAAGGCTTGTTCTAGATATAAATTTCATTATACAATATTTCTAATAATTTACTCAATCTCCTGAAAGTGTTGGGGATAATTGAGTAGGACATAAGATATCCATACATTAGTTCTCCATTAACAATACATAAGGGTGAAAGTTTAAGTAGAAAAAAATTAGATGGTCCAATTATGATCCTCGTCCATTGAAACATAATGGAGATTTTACAGAGTACCAGAAGTGTTCATTTTAGATATAGAATTTTCCAAAATATCTGACAGGGTTTGAGAAACTCCTTAGAGATACCATGTTAGGAATTAGTGTCATATAATCAATTATTTAATTTTTAAGGGCTTGTGATTCCAAATATATATTTTACAATTGTTTTAAATATAAATAGTTTAAAAATTGTGGAAATGACTGATCAATCTTATAATTTTTATTCAAGTGGAAATGGTTACTACAATGAATATTTGAAATGAAAAGTAATATTTTAAGATCTAGAGGATCATAAAAATATGTGTTTGTTTCATTTTATTTTTATCATATGTGATAAGGGGAGTTATTTTAAAAATGTTTGGTATAAATTAATAAAATAATGGTTTTGATAGACATGGTTATGATTCAAAACAATTATATGGAATGATTTGAAGTAAAGATAAAAATAGAATTATTTTTATCTAGGATACAATTTATTTATCTAAAATATTTGTTAAAATTTAAAGGAAAGAGTTCCCACCACCCTTTAGTGGAATATTTTATCACATAAAGTCCATGTTTCAGAATATTTCTCCAAAAAAATATAAAACAATATAATACATGGAAGTTAATTGTTTGCTAAATAATCCCACCTAATGAGGTAAATACTATTTCTTAAACACAAAGGATTTTTTGTTTCGTAGAAATATATTTTAGAGAAAATAAAGTTTCAAAGATAATAGTGGGAGTATGCTTGATATTAGAGAAGTTAAAAGAGTAAAAAATAAAATATTACAATAATCCATTCATATCAAATTCCACTTTAAACATAAAATAGTTTAGGGTGTGTTGGTAAATATAGATAATTTAAATAGTTATATATTTTTTACCATATTGATCTCAAATAAAAGTTTAATTAGAGGGTTTCTATGAAATTCAAAGATGATGAACTTATAAAAAGTTATAAGTAGACAATATAAGTTATTAAATTCAAAATTTTGGTGTAAAGACCTGGAAATTTCAAGGAAATTTTTTTCTTAATTTTCTTTGGAATTTTACAAGAACACAGTTTCTGACGACGCTTGATTCCGAGGCCCGGTGTGCCCGGAATCAATTTCCGAAGTTTAGCTCGGGTATGTTCAGTGAACGAACGAGCGGGAATTTCTAACTTTTGAACTGATACTCGGAATCAAATTCCAAGGGCACCGATGGAACCACATCACCAGTATTTGCTTAGGAACGCTTATTTCGGAGTTGCATTTACACGAGGGAAGTTGTTAAAAAAATTGTGAAAGTTAAAATAAAAATTTAACATCAATTTTTATTTTCCTTAAGTGTTTTTATCCATTGGATGGAAGTTGGGTAACTACCCAACTTCCCTTGGGAGGTTAAGAGGGTGGTGGGGCCCACACGAACCCCACCCCTTCATATCCTCTAACCCCCTCAACTCACCATTAATTTTGTGAACTTAAGTTATAACTTATGACATTAATGTAGTGAGTTTAATGTGAGATTTTGAAATTAAAACTCTTGAATTTCAAAGGTTTATGTTGTGTTAATAAATTAAGTGTGGGCTTAATTTATTTTTGGGTTAGTTTCTTTGTTGCTTGGGAGGTTTGGGAGAATCGTTGAGGAACTTGAAGATCTTCTTCGTCTTCAACGAAGAACGTGAAGAACGGTTCTTCTCCGATGAAGAACATCGACCCCACGACCTAGAAGACTCGGCGCCCCAGATTCTTCCGTCTTCATCTTCCTCCACGAGAAGGGAGAAGTCGCCGACCGTGGTGATCATCGCCAACGACAACGTACCTCCCTTATTCATCATAGCAACAAGTGAGGAGACGTCGTTTCCTCCTCGGACGCACCCCGACGTCCACGGAATCTACGTCCGATGCCGCGACGCCATTCTCCGCGATACCCGACGTGCGACGTCAAATATCAAGGTAGGGAATTTAAATTGTGATTGTTGGTGAACCCTCATTTACTCCCTTCTAAATCTAAGAATGCGGTTCAACTAAATATTAAGTTGATCCGCAAAGACTAATTTGCGGGTTGGGATTATTGTTATGATTCTTTTTATTTAAGAGGTTGTAGGGGATTTATTTTATTTAATTATTTCCGTTCATGATTCTGGTTTGTCGATCTTTGTGGATATACGACTAAATGTTATCGTTTAACGAGAGGGGGCCGGACCGCACAAACACGACCGACCCTCATCCTTTATCCATGTTTGATTCTTTGTGTTTGGGACGGAATGGCGTGGTGCCGTCGCAGCACGCGGGAATCGCGCGACAAGTAATAGGCGACGCCGTCGCGCTGCGCCGTGAAAATGAACAAGGACGCGACGCCGTCGCGCCGCGTCAAAGAAAAATGAAGATGCCGCAGCCGGAGCGGGGCCGCGGCGGTGGGGTGTGGTGCCATCGGGCCGCCGGTGTCGGTGATGGAGGAAGGACCGGCCGTCGCCGGTCCTTGTCGGCAGAACCGGCCGTCGCCGGTCCTTGTCGGCAGAACCGGCCGGCCGGTGCAGGCTGGACGGATGAAGGGGAGCCGGGGGAATTAATTCCCCCAGCTGGCTCTACAAAACGACCCCCTTAATTTGGGGGGTGGGGGGTTACAAAAGGGGGGCAGGTGCCCCCCTTTGCCAATGGCACGGCCAAAGGCCGAGCTGGCCAGCGTGCTGGGTGCGCTGTGCCCAGGCCGGGCCGTGCCGGGCCAACCGGGGGGTCTCGGGCCGGGTCGGTCCGGGCCCGAAACCCCCGTTTTCAGACCGTCTTCGGTCTTTTTCCCATAACTTGGGATACGGACCTCCGATCAATGCAACGTCAGTTGCGTAGCGATCCTTGGAACAAGATGTTCGTTTCGGTATATCGAACTCAAGGTTTCGGAATACTTTGAGTTCGGCGGGGTTGGTTCGGATACGAAACCAACCGGGCCCTCGGAGCGGAAACGCTTATATCTTGAGCTCCGGACGTCCGATTGACGTGCCGTCTACTTTGATGGATTCCTCTAAGTGAGACAGATATTTTGTCTTACTCCGCTCGAGGTTTGGATGCCGTTGGGTGCAGTCGGGTTGGTTCGCTCACGAAACCAACCGGGCCCCTGGAACGAAAAAGCCAATAACTCACAGACCGGGTGTCCAATTGACGCGCCGTCTGTCTCGTTGTTTTCCTCTTGTTGAGACGGAACTTTTGGCATACTTCGCCTGAGTTTTGGTTGCTGTTGGATAGTGGCCGAGTTGGATTGCACCCGAAATCCAACCAGGCCCTTGGAACGGAAAAGCTGATATCTTTCAGACCGGACGTCCGTTTGACGAACCGTCAGCGGCGTTGGTGATCACGTTGAGAAACGGTCCCTTTGAGTATACCCTATGAGAGTTCAGGGTACAGCTGAGATACGGACGGGTTGGTTCGCATGCGAAACCAACCGGGCCCCTGGGACGAAAAGGCTAATAACTCACAGACCGGGCGTCCAATTGACTCGCCGTCTGTTGTGTTGAGACCCCTATGACGAGGCGGTCCTTTGAGATACTTCTTCATGGGACTTTGAGATACTTGGAGTATCGACCTGTAGCTCGTGGAGCGGACCCTCCTGGAGACGAGCGTGCGGAGTACAGAGACCGTGTAGCCGACTGAGACCTGACGACTGCTTGACCGACTCGACTTGGAGTGAGTCGGCTAGCCCAGTGGACAGAGCACTACTTTGTGAGGTGCAGACCCATGGAGGACGGAGCACTACCTATGTGACAGTGTAGACCCGCGGTACTCGTCCGGAGAGTACCTCAGCAGGCTACTAGGGGGTGTGCACTACTGTGTTTGGGTGACATACCTCGGCGGTAAGCACTACTTTGTTTGGGTGGCTGACCCGCGGTACTCGACAGGAGGAGTACCTCAGCAGTCTTAGGTTAGTGAGCAGTACCTCAGAGTCGTGACAGGACCACTGTACACTCCAGAGACGGGGATCTTCAGCAGTTACGGTTTCGATAATGAAAATCCTGGTTTGAGCTGAGTCTTTGATCTTTGTGTTTCCTCATGATTGAGATGGGTTACTTGATAACTTTGGTATATGTATGGGCATATACCTGGGTAGTGGTTATCCGTTGATTTCACAATCCTTGTGTTTCCTCATGATTGAGATGGCTTACTTGATAACTTAGGTATATGTATGGGTATATACCTAAGTAGAGGTTATCTGTTGAAATCTTCTTCGTGGTTATCCTTGTTGGTTTTAATGAGACCTTGAGGGTCTCGGGGTCCCTACTGAGTATCGTTATACTCACCCCTGGACAGGCTATGCCCGCACCTCGTTGTGTTGGTTCTTGACGACGGGCAGAGCTGACGGAGGACGAGTGTTCGAGGACTGGACGGTACCCGGAGGTGGACTACACGACGAGTCAGTACCCGGAGGTGGACTACACGATGAGTCAGTACCCGGAGGTGGACTACATGACGAGACGACACACGGAGGAGGTTGATGGGTGAGAGCGTTGAGGAGGCTATCTCTACCTACCCTTCAGGTAGGATCCGTGGTGGACGATCCAGGAGCTGCGCCATCTGTACCTACCCTTCAGGTAGGATCCGAGGAGGACGACCCAGGAGCTGCTTCGTTTCTTCCAGCTGTTGTCTTTTCCTCTTGTACTTTGTTCAGTTGTAGTTGTACTTTCATTTGGGTTTGTATTCATGCCCATTTACCTTTCAGCACTTCTCTTTGTACTTAGTGTTTTACTTCCTCTTGTACTCTGTTGTGTTTTGTTACTTTTATAAAGGCAATGCCTTCCTAGTTATCGGGATTTACGCCTTTGGTGCTAGTCGCCAACCCCTGGCCTATGGAAGGCGGGCTTGGGGTAGTCACGGAACGGTTCCCGAGGACGGTTCGTGACATTTGGATTTTTTTTATGAAAGAAGTTTTAATACCTACTCAATGTGTTAAAAACTAAGAATATGATTCCTAATCTCACCATTATTCAAAAAAACATTTTTTAAATATTTTACTCACTAAAAGAGTTTAGTGGGAGTTTTTTAGATGATTTTATAGTGATGTGTTATAAATTACATATAGATTTGATGAGTATAACAAAACTTTAAAATTTTAGAAAACATATGGCCTCTCTAGTGGTCAATCTTATTGGATTTGAATGGTTCTATCAATTTTCGTAAATGATTTTAAGTATATAATATATATCATTTTATATGAATGTAGTTTCCACTTTATTATTATTTATAATTGTCTAAATATACTCTTGAAGTAAAATGATAATTAACCTCTCCATTAACTGAAGAGTATCTAAGGTTCTAACAACACTTATTTGACACCGTGAAAGTGATTATAAACCCTTAATCTCAAGATCTACCATGCTTGATAGCCAAAACTATGATACTATAAAATCAACAAAACAAAATACCTTACAATAAAGATCTAAAACCACCATCTTCATACATAATTGATAATTATAACCAAGAGGCATCCATAATACTACCTCCTCCGTTGTGTATCCACAGGCCATGCTTAATAACCCATCACACGGGTAAGACCCTCCTCTAAACCTTGATATGATAGTATCGGTTGGAATCTAAGGTTGGATAAGGAAGGGAGTTATGAGTATAGTCACATGAGGCTTTGGAAGGCATGATCAATCACCATCTCATGGTTAACACCACCTTATATAGACCTTAATTATACACTTGAGTTAGCATTCATTAAATTATACATCACATAACTTATGAGTTAATGCTACTGAAAAACATGCATTCATTTTATGAATACACATTATAATATCCCTTGTGTTTCATCTTATGAAATTAATTTTTAATGATGTCTATTTGAATTTATATTAATGTTAACCATTAAAAATTATTTTTAATTAAAAAAATTATACATTACAATCCCTAAAATATGATATTTCAAGGAAGTGCCATGAGATATATCTATATTGTAACTTATGATTGGTTGATAGTAGTAACATGATATATAATATAATTTTATATGGAAGTCCTATACCATATAATATGATATATTCTAAGTGCATCCAACATATAAGGGATTTACTGCATATATCCTTCAATCTCCCACTTGCACTGAAGCCTTATAGACATTTTTCTATTTATTCCTATATTGTATCATTTACAATAACACTTGAACCATATCGAAAACTATTTGTTAACATCTTCTAAATCACCTTTGGATAGTTATCATCAATTTATTATTTTATGAAATGATATGAAATTACATGTGAATACCCATCAAAAACTTCTTTTTGATAAGCTCTAAGACACTTTTAGAACAACTATATGAATAAAATGCAATCCCCATTTATTCAATAACAGAGTATAATAGCATGGAAATTTGTAGCATTGAAAACAAATAAAAATCCATGAATTTTTAAATGTAAGAAAAGAGTGGTCACTGGTAAATAATTAATGATACTCAAGCTATAAAGGGATCTCATATGATCTCTATCAAACACATGTATCTCCATACCTAAGACCACTAGCTGCATCATATATAAGAATGATTTTTCATATGATCCCCTTGTTTAATAAATAAAGTGACCATGAGATTATGATTTTTTCAGTCCCATATATCCTCCTAATATATTCTTTACTCTTTGAGTATAGTCTAACCAGGTTGATAGATACATTACATTTCATTTACATTTTTGGATGGGAAACTAAAATTCTTGTCACTAGAATAAATAAGAACATCATATATACAATCTTGGTAAAAATTGTACACTTTATCAATTTATCTCAATTAAGGGTCCCAATGTCATAATCATTATATGATAGGAGATATCAATTTTTGGTTGAACTAAAACTAATAAAAATCTTAGCCAACCACCCGTGATTACCTTAGACTCAAGGCTTGCATAAGAAACATATCAATGTATGAAGGTTCTCATACTAGGTATCTACACAACCTTAAGTAGAGAGGACTCAAATATAGATAAGACCCTACTAGTATACCAATTACATAGTGTATGGCACTCAATGTGGTATTTTATTCCTAATGAGCATATTATGTATCCTGATATAGGAATTTTTCTCATGCTAAACATAATATTCTACCACAACCTATGATTCTCTATGACATACATTAGTTATTGATAACTCAAAGTCATACTTTGAGTGGTCAATTACCAGTTCAATTCATGAAATATATATATATATATATATATATATATTCTACCAATGTAAAATAATGATAAATTTAAGATTTCCTATTATATAACATGATACGTTCTATTCTTAAACATCTTTAAGAATACTTAACAAATCCTTGAATAATCACTTGTTTGACATATCGTATATGATATTCTGCTATATCCCCCTTATTTTTATTTCACTTTTATAGGTTTTTTAAACTCATTACATGTATATGAAATTAATAACACATCACCTTCTGGCCACATGATAAAACAATCCCATTTAACTACTTAGTGAGTAACATCTATGAAGAAATCATGTCTGAATAATGGTGAAATTTTTGAATCATATTTATAATGTTCAACCTTTTAAATGTAATCCAATTTCTTAACTTCACTACATCAAATTTTATTATTTTAATAACTTTAATTTTCTACTTATAAATATATCCAATTACATTATCATTTTAATCCTTGAAACCCATTCTGTCAGATTTTTTCCCAGAATGCGAGAATCAATTTATTTTTTAACTAGTATAACTTTTTATTCATTAAATTTAAAACCATAAAATTCTAATATTACTTATAATAACCTATTAGTAAATATATTATTTTTATTATATCATGTGAAAAAACATAAACTCCTTTATGTTGAGGAAACATCATTTATTTCCTATTAATTGAAAAATTTAACAAATAAACTGTCATATAAAAATCACTTATGGTATTCTATTTGTTTAGAGAAATTATTAGATAATAATAATTTTATTATTTATAATACTCCATATATGGGGGTGATATGTCAATTGTTTAAATTTTAATAAACATTTGGATTATCACCTTTTTACAAGATAAAACATTTTTAAACTTATATTCCTTTAAAAACATGTTATCAAATACGATGAATCAAACCAATGTGCACTGTATTAGTCATCTCATATTATTCATAAAAAATTTTGTTAATAAAAAAATTCCTTAATAATATAATATAAATAACATAACCGTACAAATCCTTTACTAAAATACATTTAGATATCACTCATACCCTAAATGGATATTCCATGGTGTTTCTAAAACTCTATATATATTCCAAATAATCCCATCTTATGTAAGTAATTACCTTCCCTCACAATACTACATTTTTAGTTTCAATGACCTTGGATGGCTATTTAAAGAACCATTGTTGGAACATCCAATTAACTTTTCATCTTATATTTTTAAATTTTATGCAATTATTTTTTCAACATGGTATAAAAACCTTGATATCATATTCCCCATTTATCTATCCTCAAAAATTTGAGAATATAGAGTGAAAATTTCTATAACTCATTCACATTGATGAAATATATCCACTAATAAAAATAAAATGATTATCTTAGATAAAATATCCTTAAGATAAAATTGATTGGATAATTCTATGATTCTTTCAAGTATTTATTTAATCTACCTATTAAACTACTTTAAAATTTGATTACTTAATAAGGGATTACTCCAACACATGTAATTTTCTCTCTTTATAACATTTCTTAAGTTTTATACTAGTTTAATAAGTTTCCTATATTACAATTTTCATTTTCAAAGATATATATCAAAGTTAATATTGATGATGATAATACCATCACTTTTACAACCAAATATTTTATCTGATGAGTATCATGATTTACATACATTTAATATGTACTTTTAATAAATTTTCTCTCACTAAAATAATGAAGCATTTTAAAATTTCATCATTCCCATATGTGGGAAAAGATCCATATTTCACTAATAAATGATTCTTATTTATAGTTTCTCTCACCAGTTATTTATTAGTCAATTTATATTCCTAATCATATAATATATGACTCTTCAATTTTCAAGCATACAACCCTTTCCCAAATACATCATATAGATAAAATCAACTCAATTCATCCCATAAAATAATACTATTTGGGTATCTTTTCTAATTATAAATCAAAGAAAATGAAAATTATAGGGACCTAATCCTATTAGGTTCACTCATTAATTTGTTTTCTTAAACCTGATAATCTTGGGACCCCTAGATTTAACTTGACTTACCCAGTTGGATGATCATGGTCCTGATGAGTATTTTCTTTGGAAAGGATCTAACTGTTAGTATTTTGAAAATGATTTAATCCCACCATCTTATATCATGTATTACCTTTACATATATACATGATTCTAATGATTTAGTTTGGAATCCTATTACTTTAAGAAAATCAATATGTTTAAACAATAATGTCATGTAACACTTTACACAACTCATGGTGAATCCAAAGATAATGTAGAATATAACTAAATCCAATATCATACCTAGCATATGACCCCTTTTTTGCTTGTTTGATAATTTAAAGAAACAATTTAAAATTTTAAAATAATCATACAATCTTTTATAATATAAGAATTATATTCACGAATAATAAACAAGGGAATAACTAAATAAATGAATAATTCAAATATCTAAACATGAGATATACAATTTATAAAAAATTTATAAATAAAATTTTTTAAACACTATACAATTTTACCATATATTATGGATATTACATAATTTAAATAAATATAAATATGCTATATTTATTCCCAATATGAACTCTTTCAAATTATTCATTATATAGAATTTATTTAAATAAATGATATTGAATGAAATATAGACATTTTATATTCCAAACCTATTATGTAAATAATTTACTTATCTAAACATAAAATATTAAATACTATTTAAACATTAATTATATCAATTGAAAAAACCCATTTTACATGGTTTGAATAATTTCCCAAATAAGGTCTTTAAATTGAATAATTCAAAATAAGTAATTATTAAAAATTCACAATTATAAACATAATTTTTTTTGTATTTATGATTTATTTTTTAATATTCAAGAAATTTAAAAATTACACTTATAATTTCAATATAAAAACTTTATATCTAAACTATAAGTCATGCCATATAATTTGAAGAAGGTAATTTAATATTAAACCATTAATATTATGGAATATTTATTTAATAAGTGTTTCAAGAAAATTTAATTAATTAATTATTACTTTTTTCTAATTAATTAATTTATAAAAACCTTTATAAACAAAATAAACATCTCAAAATACCTTTTCTATAATTTATAAACATTTTATAAAACATATAATACAATTCATTATTAAAAATTAGAAGAATCAAAATTTTCTTCTATATTGTATTCAATGATATATCGAGATCGTAAGGCATGAAATGCTACAAACAAGAAATATCTATTGTGTTTTATGATAGATAAATAATGTTCGATTGAATATTTGTATTAAAAAATAAGCACAATGTAACGATCCCAAGTCTACTAACTTTTTCACCACATATGACCCAAGTGTGTAGGGTCCCACACCGTTGTCAGCCAAAACCTGGCTACATGCGAAACGTGGAAGGTATGGCTCCCTACCCTATGAGAATTTTAATGTGCCTACCTTATAGCTCAAACTTGTGACCACAATCAAAAAAACCTACATGGAAGGGATATGAGTACCACTACCCTAGTGGTACTTATAGCGCTTCCCGATTGACTATTATACCATAGTTCATGGGTTCAAGTTGTGGGGGAGGCAGAATAAAACCCCATATGACAGATGAAAATACATATGATATATCATGCATTGAATATACATGGATGATACTCATATGGGATCCTATGGACTTAGGTTTTAGGTGGTTAGAAAGATAGATTTTGGAGGATCATTACATAAGAATCCTTTTTATGTAATGATCTCGAGTAGAATATCTTTTTAAACACCTATGGAACAAGTAAATAGGATACCATACCACTATCGGCCATAAACCATCTACACATGACATGTGGAAGGTATTTTCCCCTACCATATGGGGTTTCATTCTGCCACCCCCAGAACTTAAACCTGTGACCTCTGGCATAATATCCAAACAATATGTGATACGAGAAGTGTTAGACATTGTGCTCCCCAATTGGCTATTATGCCAGAGGTCACGAGTTTGAGTTGTTGGGGAGATGCAATGAAATCCTATATAGTAGTGGACAGTACTTTCTACATGTCACATATATATGTGCCTTGGAAGATATCAGTATGGGTTCCTATATAGTTGGTCCATTGGTGGTTACAAATATAACTCATCGGGGATAGTTACACACTTCTTGCTGTTATATCCTATGATAAAGTGATATGTAGCATTTTCATCCAAGTATAGATATATCACACATAATACAATACCTACATGGTGATTTTATATGTAGGAATAACTCACATGGAACTTATCAGTCTCAACTTATGATAGGACTACTATATAATATTGTACTATTAAAATAAGGGCCATTATAGTATTAATCCTAGATGAATTTCCATATAATGATCTACAATAGGCCATGCATAACAATTACTAAATACTTATCATACATAGTGCTTATCACAATCCATTGCAATGTGTAAATCATTAACCTTTAGCACATGGGAATCATTTTCAATTATTTGTTTCAATGTCATCTTTTTGATATGATACTCACTTTTAAATGTCAATCTATGATTTTTTATAATAAAATTTATCTATATATTACCATATGATATAGTGAAAGATAGATCATTTACACTTCATTAGATATTAATATATCAAATATCATATCAGTCAGCACCATAACAAATTACAACATCCTATGTCATATAAACCATAAAAATTCAAAATAGATATTATTTTTAACGATAGAGAATACGATATCACAAATGGTGTAAAAATTATTAATTTTAAACATTATTTCAAGTTTCAAACAACTTGGTATTACTTTTATACCACTAAAGGGTTTCTCAGGATCAAAAAAAACTTTTTAACACAATAGAAGTGATAAGAAACCCTAAATGACAAGATATACCATGATTAATAACTAAAATGTTTCTGTTGTGAAATAAAGAACACAAAATATGGGGCAATACTAGCCGATCATAAATGAAAGTTGGAGAGCTAGGCAATCAATGATGCAGAAGATGGCGAGGGTAAACTTCTAGTGGGTTGGCCCTACGGGTCATGTATTGGTCATGGTATGCCTCTGGGCCTGCGAGTCATGTTTGCAAGTCATGTCGGGCATTGTGCCTTGGGCCTACAGGTTATGTACGGGTTCCCCTTAAACCCTTAAAAGGGGGATTATCCATAATAAAATAAAAATAATGCCTTTGGGCCCTTGAGGATAAAAGAACACAAAATTCCTTACACAAAAGAGGTGAAACCGCTATCTTCATCCATGATTGATAAAGATCACCAAGATGCAACTGTCAAACTTCCTCTTATAAGGTGTATCCATGGTATGAATTGAATCACAGTTCACATGGTTATGACCCTCATCCAAACAATGATATTATAATATATTATATAATCTAAGGTAGGAGAAGAAATAGAGATATAGGGAGATTCATAGAAGGATTAGTAAAGCACAAGATATCACCACCTTATGGTGTTCACCTGATTATATTGTCCTTTATGATACACCTAATTTAAAATCCATTAACTTATAGTTTGTATAATTTATGACTTAATGATAAACATTCATTTATATCATGAATGAACTTTATAATCTCCCATGTGTTTCATCATATGAAGCAACCTGATTAATGAAAAACATTAGAAGCGATTCAAACTTTTAACTATTAAACATTATTTTGACTTAAATGAATTGTACATTATAATCCATGCAATATGATATATCGAGCCAATACCCTGTGATATATCCATATCATACCTTATGATTGGATGATAGTCATATTATGTTATGCTATACCATGTTTCTATATCCTCTCATATGATATGGTCCTAGTGCATCACAAACACATGGCCTTTAGATAATGCATACTTCAATTATGTATTTTGGTTATAACTAAAAAATGTTTATCATATAGTATTATATATTACATTGAAATATTAATGTTAGTGTGTATAGGGTTTCATATAGAGATACAAAATATTCCCATGTGACACAAAATGAGTATACCACATGGAATGTTATACACATTGTATTTAGTAAATTAGGGGTTAATATTTCCTGTTTAATCCCAATACCTGAGGCTAAATAAGATAACTAGCATGATTACCTCAATACTTTTATACTTTTCTTGCACTAGATTTGTTTCTAAACTAATTAAGGGGTGGTTGTGTATGTTGACAATCATTTCATCAGTTGGAGTTTAACCAAGATGGCATTTTTCCTCTCATATGTTGAGAAAGACATTAATTCCCTTAATTTACATAGGCTAAAAGAGTGTATAACTGTACCTGGTGTGTGAAATTTTCTGTTATTATCTATTAGGATATGGTAATGTAATGTAATAATCTATCAGGAATAAAGGCATGTGATATGTTCATCTATTTTTCTAGTCTTTTCTGAGAGAATCATGAATGTATGAGTGGCTATATGAGATTGAAATACTCTATTTCCCATATATACTCATTGTCTTGGATAATGAGATTCTTTGATTTTGGATACTTTTATATGATATTTCTTATGGACATTGGTAAAGAGATATATGTGTTTGATCAAGATCACACTAGACCCATTTGTATTTTTAGAAGCACTGATGCTTTTATATATTCTTCTCTTTACCTACATTTATGAAAATGAGAATTCATATTTATTTTCAATGCTACAAAGTCCCATGAGGTCACATATTATCATTGATAAATGGGGAATACGTTTTATGAAATTTCTAGATATTATATAAATTTATTTTAGAGTTTATTTGAAAAGAGTTTGGGATGTGTATTCACAATTTATTTCATATGATGTGATACATGGTGAAATTAAGGATAACCATCCTAAAGTTTTTTTGAGATATCGAAAGGATTTTTGGATATGGTATCAAAAGTTATTGTTTATGATATATACTTTAAGGTGAAATGGTGTATAAGGATTTAGTGAAAGTGGGATAATGATGGATATATACCTTAAATACTTGTAAACATATACCATTTTAATAGATATTATAATGGATTATATTGTTATGACAAAGGGTATGACATAAGTGAAACCAAGACATATTTTAATCCATGGTTGGGAATTTTTTTAGTGTGATATAGGGATGTTTCACTCCTCCCTTAAACATGTCATAATTAATTTTATGAGACTATTATGTTATTACATTATGTATCAATCATATAGTATGATTGATAGAGGTTATAAAACATTAAATGTTAACATTTGGGCCTTCTTCCACCTAAGTTATCATTAATCATTGATGTTTCATATGATACAACATTTGAGTTAATCAGTTGAATGCATTTAAATGTTAATTGTATGCATATAGATAAAGGCTACAAATCACTAGTAACTGAAGTCCTACTCCAACATTTTATAACATTTGTGTAAGTTATATGAATTCTAAAGGACCATATCTAAAGACTATATGAAAAGGATTAGTACTTGATAATAACAATAGATTTCTATTGATTCTCCCAAGAAGAAGATCCCTTCACTTTCTTCCTTTACCATAAAGATATAATAGCATAGTATGATAAAAATGAGGATACAACCCTAGATTTGGGCAATTCATCAACCCTAGGATACCCTAGGAGGATGAATTACTTTAGCAACTAGTAAGTGATCTTTATCAAGTGTGTAATTGAATACAGAATGCTTGACTATCTTTGGTGAATGGAATACTCTTTATTTTATGGTATACTCAATTTCAATTTTAAAGCATGAAAGATCTTGTTTTTGGTTTCTTATATATTATGTTGCGTTAATAAGTGTTATTATATCTTAAGAAACCTTTTATAGGGTACCCCCCATCCATGCTTTCCCGCTAATCTAGTCGCCTTCACATCTTAATGATATGAATCCTATAATTACCATTACTTTAATATCTACATACTACAACTGAATAACCACATCATACTAATTTCCATATACCACAACCACATACCTTATACCATAACACAAATACATCATGACCACACCATCATATCACTACCACATCATCACCACATCCCTACCATATTACCAAATCACTACTATATAACTATACAACCACACTACGTTTGGAAGAGATAACTATATAGGGGGAGTAGTTATCCATTTTGTATCACCCACATCCTAGATGTTGGGGATACACTTGAAACCGATATACTTATATAGACATCATTTTCATTACTCGACTCAGGTGGTGGTGTGTAAGAAATAAAAAATTATAATGGATATATAATAGATATACATAGGCCAAACCTATTGTCAAATCCCTATCAAACACCTATATGACCATGGTCTATCCTTAAATTATCACCATCATACTATAAAAATCATTTCCACTTTAAGAAACAAAAAAGAAACACAAGATCCATACAAAAAACACATAAATTCTTCCCATTTTTTAAATAAATGCAATTCCACTTTAATCTATTATTTACTATATTGTGTTCATTAGTTAAATTGAATACCAACCACTATAAACCACAATAATTTACATCATTATTCATTTTTCACATTTCATTTGCCACATTAGATTCATATATTTCATTAAAATTTGTTCAAAACTTCATTTATTCAACAAAACCCATTCCCATATCATTTTAATTCATCCAATTAGATTATTTTATCATGATTTCTTATTATAAGAAATAATTAAACTCTAAATACATCAACATCACTACACTACCACATTGATAAACCATTCTAGCAACCAACAACATCATCTCTACCACCTCCAGTTCTACCACCATTCTAAACTATGTCAACCACATTAGACCACCACTATAATGATTTAAATGATAAATACTCCTATATAAGATATAAAACCATATAACCAATTTTACCATAATAAGGAATCATCAAAATTCTTCCATAGTTGTAAAAAAATAATTACTTGATTCACAATTCATTATTTATTAATTATTTCATGATTAACACAACAACATTAACCAACCAATTTATGGTTTTAAAATTATCTATTACATTACCATATTTAATTTTTAACAAATTTAAACATGTTTTAGTAATAAATGACAACATAAAAATAAATCCACATTCCTAGAAAAATATTAATAAAAAAAACATAAAGAATAATAAGAATGAAAGCATAACATATTCATCCCAATTTTAAATTCAAATTTAATTTAAATTATAATATTTATTTATCCAATATCACTTTATTACCTAAATAACATTAAATAATGAAAAATAAAAATCAATTTAGAAATAAAAATATACAATCTAAATCACTCACCTCAAACTGAAGTTATGTGGCCACAGTGTACAATGTTGGGTTTCTAAGAGGGGGGATTAGTAAAAAATATTCCATTTTATATTTTATGGTTTTTTATAAAATCAACCTTCATCATTTTTTTAAGAGAATGATAAAAGTTATTAAATTATAACACACCAAACAAAAAAATAAAATAAAAAACATTTTATGAATCACTTTATGGATGAAATGAGTATGGTATTAGCATGATATGTAATAGATGGATTTCAACAATTCTATATTCTAAGAAGTTTCTCGATAGGTTTCAATACTATATTGTTTTTAAATGAGGCATGAAATATCATTATTACTGTAATTTTATTTTATACTAACTTCAGATAGAATTCCCACACTTCTTAAATGTAGAACATGTGTGACTTCTTCCACTCTTCTTCAACTCACACACAAATAATTGTGTGATGACAAATCTTCAAACAAATAAAATTCATGTGTATTATTCTTATTTTTATTATTATTAATCTTATGTTATAATATCCTATAATCTAACATCCTATTGTTCTCTATAAAAATTAGGAAGATCCCTTATGAATTTTCTTACACAACAACAATACCTTTTCCCTCTCCAAATTTGAATTTGAAATTAAAAATTAAAACAAGTAACTACATTTTACCAATTATTAACTTAATATCATTAAAATATGATCCCTAAGATAATACCATACTTATTTATCAACTTTTATTTATCTTGGATAATTTTTAGGATAACTTCTCATCCCCTTTGAGCCATCTATAACGCAATAAAACAATTTCAAGAAGTTTTTCTTCGATTGCTTTTCTTTCCATCAAAATAATTTTTTAGAAAAGAAAAATATATTTCATACAAAAAAATTATCTCATATATGAAAAATATATATTATATATTGAAATATATATCTTACATATGAAAAATTTATCATTTGTATAAAAATATATATCTTTCTTGTTAAATACTTTACCATTTTTTGACCAATTCTCGTTAGGAGAAAAATATTTCAGACTTCTTCCAAAAAACTATAGAATTATTTTAAACACATCCAAACATGAAAACAATATTCACCTCACATAATAATATTTATTTTATATAGATATGAAGTTTATTTTTATTTTTATAACAAAATAAATTACACAAACTAATCTACTCCATTCTTTTCACATCTCTTACCCTTATGAGAAAAAATAATAAGAAATGGATTCTTCTTCAACAATATATTTTATTACTCTACCTATGAATAAAAAAATACCAATTATTTTAACAACTAATATTCTCAAAATCCCCCTTAATCATCACTTTGTTACATTAATATACCCCTATTAATTTTGATTTCAACCACTGATCATAAATCTATTTTCAAACTCAACAATCTTAAAAATGAATTATCATTGAATAATTATAATCCAAAGTGGGTGAACTCAGTTCATGGAAAAATAATATTGAATAATAATTTATCACTTTTTATTAAATATATATAAAACCACTCATTCACTCCTCTTGAAACTAACTGATAAATACTTCTTAAAAAACCCTTTATCCTCTTCTCAAAACTGTTCTTTGAACCTATGTATAAAAATTTCATTCCCATATCCTCAATAAAAATCTTATAAAATTTCAAATAATTCACTATGATATACACTAAATTCATATATTTAAACTTTTAAACCCCCTAAACATATTCCCCTCCTAAATAAGAGGTCTATCCCTTATTAGATTAAATTTATATCTTTGGATTCTCTGCATATTTTTTTTCTCCATATCAGTAATAATATACCTTTTTTATATAATGGAAATAAATTTAGGGATAAAAATAAAATGGATTTATATTTTCATACTCGCTTGTTGACAAAAAATATCAAAAGAACAACTGGGAGATGGAAATATTTCACCATACTTTCACTTTTGATGAGTGAAGGTCGAACTTACCTTTGATTGAAATTGTTTTTTTTGTCAATAATATTTTCTGTCTTGGGTTTTTCAATGTAATTATACAAAAGAAATTTCTTGGGTCATGGAGAAAGAAACCACCCAAACGAACTGAAGAAACTTCCCTTAAATACTTGTATAGACAAATTCAAAGGGTAGTTCACACAAATCAAATGGTTTTTGAGATAGTATTAATGACAAAGATAAGTTCCAAATCTTATAGAAGAAATATCTAATGTAGTAACATTGGATTTTAAAGTTTAATAGAGGAGATGGTAACTGAACCTAAATGGGGATTCTTTTATAATTTGTATTTAACAAGTGTTAAACTAGTTCAAAGAATCTATGAGAGCTAATTGAAGCTCGAGAATCCATTATTGGAGTTTATAATATATTAGTTATTGTGTTATGTGTTTTATATCAATTTGATGATGATTTATAATGGCTATAATGAATCTATAATTAATAAGGAAGTGGAGTTTATTTAAATAATCTATCTTGAGTAGTTATTATTAAAAATGTCTTTGGAATGATCTTAAATGAGTTTGGAATTATTTTAATAATTATTTTAATTATTTGGATTTGTTCTTAAGTAATTTAATAAGTATAATATTTTCTAGAGATGATTTAAAGATAATAATAGTTTATTTGATTAAAATTTATATTTACTATTCTCGAGTAGAATATTGGATAAATGAAAAATGGATTTATCCAATGTGTAAGTCATTTTATCTACATGGAATACCTTATGTCTAGTATATAATGATTTTTTCCTATGTGTAAGAGAATTGAGCAACATGAATGATATTTTTAAAACTATAAAAATGAAAAAGAAATTGATCTACGTGGAATATATTATATCTTTTCATAAGATATTTTTCTTTTTGGCAAATTAATTGATCTTTTAAATCCACCCAAATGATATTTTTTGAAAACCATATGAAATTTGAGTATTCCAAAATTTTAAAAATGAAAAATTAATACAATGTATGAAATTTCAATAGGCCATAAAACATTTTCAAATACCATAAGAAAATTTCTTGACCAAAAGTGATTTGTTTCGTATGTAAGAATATTGATCTACACATAGTAAAATTGATCTACACATAAGATATTTGTGTCCATGTATAGAGTTTTTAGAGAAATTGTGTGATATTTTATGTAGAAAAATTCTAAGATTCCACTAGGTGATTTTTTTTCCAGAATTATGAGATTTTGATGAATTTTATTTGAGATGATATATAGGGTGATATTTAAATATAAAATCATTAAACAATAAATGAAATACATTCTATGACTATTTGAGGAAAATATCTTTAAGGATAAGGGGAATAAGATAAAAGCATGAAGGAATGTGTGTAATATCAAATGTGATGAATTGATTTTACTCAGTTTTCTAGAATAATGCTGATGTGATGTGTCAAAACTAAAGCTATTCATTAGAGGTTATTTTACTTTTGAAGTAATATATTTGATAAAAATAAATAACAAATGTCTAGTGGTGAATTTTTATTATCATTATTTAATCTAGAGTCTGATGAATATTTAGAAACTCTCATGCTGTAAAGGATGAGTCCTTTTAGTAAGAGTATTTACTATATGAATTTAAAAAACGATGGAGATTAAACTATATATTTAATAATGGAATATTTTCTTAGTTGGAATATCCTTTGGGTTGAAAAATTAAATTCTGGGAACCTAAATCTGAATATTTTATAATTATGATCTAAATCTTGTGGTGAGAATGTTCACTTGCATTCCATTTATAGAAATTGAAAATATAAGGAGTCATTTTATATAGATGCATGAGGTTTAAAAAATTGATAATGATAAAAAGAAAATATAATTAGTCATTTTTGTGTGGTTTGTTGTTGTGAGTGACTTGAGATAACTATATAAATCCATCAAAGGTAGAAAATGAATAAGGTGGAGTCGAGATATCCTAAAATCTCAATGAAGGAGAAAAAACGTAGACTAAGATACCAAGCATCTTCTCTAAGAATAATTCAATATTTTATTAGCTAGAAAATATCATTTGGTTATCGAATAATAATAATAATAAGAAATAATAAGTTTTTTAAGACAAGGTTGAGTGAGATATGATAGTTTTGTGTAGCCCAAATTACAATCATAATTTTAAAATAAGAAGAATGGAGTAGAATGTCCAGCTAATAGATTTATAAGAAATAGAATCTATAAAGATTCATAGGATGAGTATTATGTGTTCTTCTTGGTGATATATGTTTATTGATGAAACTCTATTTTTTTTAAATAGATCATATTTGAGGGTGCAGTGGTATCCTTGTCCATAATTATTTATTTACTTCATAAGGAAGAAATGAATTTGAGAACTAGTTGATGTGATGCCAGTTTGATGTCTTTTTGAATCAGTGTAAAGATCCATTCACTTGTGTAATATAGTAAAGTAATAAAACCAATATAATATGATGAACACAACTATTTAATATGGTGTTATTTGTTTTTGGATGATACCTAAACAACTTCCCTTTAATTGGTAATTAGAATTTGTTATAGAATCTATGACTTTAGCATCCTAATCATGATGAAAGGTTGGATTAATGTGAATGGGAGAACCTTATAAATTTTTTATGTCTATTTAATTTCATGTAATTCATTTCATATTTGTGTATTCTGGTTAAGCATAAAATGATTTAATATTCTTAATTTGAAATAGAGGTTCCAGTCCAAAAGAGATTGAAAGGTTTAAAGAATAAATTGGAATTGTTAAAATTTTGATAACACCATATTCACTTGTCCCAGGTGTGTCTACATGGACCATTGAATATAAAAAGTGGTATCAGAACCTAGGTTATATATATTTTGGATCTAGTGTTTTATTGGAATTTATTTAGAGAAATGGATATCTCTAAATGGTTCTAATTTTTTCATAGTTGTTTTTCCTTGATATACATGAAGTGTTGTTTTGAAGTGATTTAAAGGCCTTAAAAGGGAGAAATATATCATTAGTACCATTTTTACTAAAATATATATTTTATACAACACTCTAAGAAATAATAAAAAGAAATAATGCAAGAATTCCTAGAATAATAAAGAAGTTCAAGGGGAATAACCACTAATTGGATATATTCGGAGTGGTAGGTTTACTTATAAATCTATTGGTAATGATTCCTAGAGTGAAAAAAATCTTATTAGATTAGTTAGATTGTATTGAATCTAATAGATACATCTACCTTGAGATTAATTACTCAATAAATAATGTCCCCATTGAATAATTGATACATGTGTTTAGATTCATTAAGGGATTACATGATGAAAATTTATTTCTGTAAGTGAAATCAGATACCATGGAAGAAGCATCGTAAAAAATGAGTTTCTACAACACTCTGAGAAATCTTATGATAGTAAAAGAATAAACATTCACCCTTTGAAATAAATTACTTTCTTAAGATGATAAATAATTGAAAATATATTTATGTGAGAGAGGAGTTTTTTAAGTGTGGTTAAATAGGTGTTCCATGAATTAGATAAAATTTATAAAGTCTATATGGATGTCAAAAGTTACCAACTAGAAGTTAAGTAAAAAAGGATAAAGGATCCAAATAATTATGCTACAATATGAATTAAGATATAGTTTTAATGATTAAAATTGAATGGTAATATATAATGAGATTATATGAAGACAAAAATAATACTATCAAAATAAAAATTATTGAGTTAGAAGTAAGACTGAAGAATATAGAATCTATACAATATGGGCATTCCCAATAAACTGAGATGAAGAATGATACCACAAAAACTTTATATAAGAGCCATGCGTCAATAAATAACCAAAATGATGGAAAATGGATCTTGTGATCATGTAGATAAGCTTATAAATCAAGCTCATTTAAAAAGGTATCCCCTTATCCAAATCATTTAGTTTGCACTGAATCTATTTTTTTATTGAATTGTGGGAAGTATTTTAAATTCTATAAAAATGTGGAAGAGTAAAGATTATAAGAACCCAACAATGTATCAAGGGTGGAGTTGATAAAATATATGTAGTGAAACCCTCTAAAATAAGGTAATAAATTTGATTTTAAAGCCCCAAAATAGATAACATTTCAAGATATATGAATTACACTGAAATGAAAATGAAAAATACTTATTGGAAGATTATGGTGTTGTTAGAGGTTTTTATATAGTTCCATAGATTTCTAACACAATATATCTTTATTTTCAAGTTATATAATCCCTAAAGATAGGGGATAAAACTAAAGTTTAATTTAAACTTTCTGAAAGAAAATATATTGAATATACTGGAAGAAATCTATATTTCAAGAACAAATTTGAATCAATAGAAAATTTCTATAAGTTTTTCAAGAAATGTGGTCATTTATATGATGAATTATGTTATAAACACACAAGGTATCATTAATATAATAAATATAAGAGAGATTTTTTACATACTAAGGAACAAGTAATCTATAAAAGTGGTTATACCTAAGGAGAGAAATCAGTGAAGAGAAATACACCCAAGAAGGCAATGAAGAAAGTTGATTAGAATTTTATATATATTGGAAATAATTGATTTTATTATGGTAAGAGAGGTGACATAATGAGTCACTATAAAAGTTCTATAAAACTAATGAAATAAGATAGGAATTTTAGAAAAGGGGAATCTATTTAAGAAAGAGATTCCAGGATTGGATTAGTGGTTGACACTCTTTGTGAAGAAGCATATAGGCTTCCCAAAAATGTAAGGTAAAAGGTTGTTAAAGAGATATGTGGAAGGTGAAACTAATAGGACATGAGGCTACCATATATATGACAATGTTTCCTGAATATATGTGTAACAAAGGGAAATGACCAGTCACTTCTAGTGCTAAAAGTGTTGGAACTATAAAGGAAAAAACACCTAATAAGGGTGATTATGTGAATAATTAATATCTTATTATATGACCGAAAAAGTTTGGAGAGTATAATAATCTAGATTAAGTTAAAAAGAAACAAATTTATCAATTTTAAAAAGTGAATAGATACACTCTAGATATGAATAAAGATTAAGATAATAAGAGAAAAATGATTCCCAAAGAAGTTCATAGTTGGAAAATAGAGGGAGGGGATAGAATAAGGAGTTCTCAAAGTATTGGATCCACTATGAAGAAGTTTCATGGGTTTAGAAACAAGTATCATCCCCACCACTCCAATGCAGCTACTAAGAATATCCACCTTATTCCTAAATCATATTGGTTATTCTTAAACGTTGGTAATTTAATATGAAGATGTTTGGAGATAATCCCATTAGGTGGAGCTTTCCAACGAGATAAAGATACTAGATATTTATAATTTTATGACTATACTATAATTTTGGACCACCCTTATGAAATATTAAATATGTGGTGTTATTTAAAATCTCCCATAATTTTTTTGAAACAACTTTATTATATTCATTAAGTAGGATTGATTATATAAAAAACTTTATAAGATACACCTTATACATAAAATGTTTTGAATTGTGTGTTCAAGTGAGTATAGGTTATAAAAAAGTCTTTTAGTTCTATTTAAGTAGTTTCTAAGTAGTGAAATATTGAGTTAATTACTCATTAAAGTGAGAAAATGGAAAACATTTTTTTATAGACTTTCCACTCTTGTTTTACATATAAGGTTATCCAAATTAGACTTATAGTTGGCTTGTTGACAACACTTTGCTAAGGAAATGTGATACCAATATTATATCTTTTAAATATTAAATATGTTTGGAATCTGGATGAAAATAAAATTAAGAGGTGTTGTGTTTCTTAAAATTAGAAGAGTTTGCTGGAGATAAGAAAACTTACCCTACCAAACCAATTTATGAGAAACTATATTTCTATTGAATTTATTTTAAATTTGGGGGAGAAGAAATTACATTGACCTTTAGAGTAAATTTTGAATTGGAAACAA
The DNA here is from genome assembly GCA_963277665.1 of Viscum album. Taxonomy (NCBI): domain Eukaryota; kingdom Viridiplantae; phylum Streptophyta; class Magnoliopsida; order Santalales; family Viscaceae; genus Viscum; species Viscum album. Next base: position 1,100,653,907 of record OY728133.1, on the reverse strand, counting down.
ATCCTAAGGGGGAGATTGAAGTTACTTAGGTTGAAATTGTTTTTGTTTTCAATGAGATTTTTTTTTCGTGGGTTAGTGAATGTAATTATTAAAATGATGTTTCTTGGGTGATGGATAAAGAAACTACCCAAAGGAAATAAAGGAGATTCTTATGAATATCAAGCCAGATAAGTTCAAAGGTTATCTAATAAAAATCATATAATTTTTGAGATGGTGTTAAAGAAAAATAAAAGTGCTGAATCTTGGAGAATAAAAATATATAACGGTAAAATTTTAATTGAAAAGATTAAGGTGGATTTGGATACTGAACTTAAATTATACAACTAGTATAAGTTGTAATTAATAAGTATTAAACAAATTCAATGTATCTAGGAGACAAAGATGAAGTTTTAAAACCTATAATTGGAGTTTATAATATAATAGTTACTATGTTCCTTGTTTTATATCTTCTTAATGATGATTTATAATGTCTGGAATGAAGCTGGAGTTAAGAAGGTAGTAATGTTTATGGAAATACTCTATCTTGAGTAATTATTATGCTACAAATATTTGGAACAAGAGTAATTTTTTTTTGAATTAATATAACAATTCCTAGAATTATTTTTGAGCTATTATGATGTAATTTTAAATATATTATATGTAACAACCTAATATTATGAAAATAAAACCATGTTTGATTGCATATACGACACACACCACCGAACCTAAAAAACAATGAAATATTATTATTTAAAAATGATTGTTATAAACTAGACATATAATTTTCATGTATAAATAGTATTAATTTATTTATGAAATATATATACAGGCTATACTCAATATAAATGTATTAATAAATGCTTAGAATATAATTAATCAATTTTTAATAGTTATTTTATTCTTCAAAAAATACGTTTTCTTTAAATATTATTTTTATTGCTTGTTGTGAGAAAATATTATAATTAATTTATGGAACTTTTAGAAATGTTATTTTATAAAATTAAAATAATTTTTTATATCATAATATAAAAATTAAGATAGGGTTGAATTTTGGGATTTTTATATAATGATCGATTTTTCAGTGAATAATGAAAATTACAGATTTTCCAAATATTGTCATTTATTTCCCTTAAATAAATTAATTTAAAAGTACCATTATATTTTAAAATTTTTATTAAAGTGAAATATAAACCATTTTATTTTTAATAATATAATTAATTTTATTTATTCATCAATTTTCTTGATTTTTTCATAAGTTTATTTTTATGCTTAAAAACACAATTTTCAGAAGACTGTTTTTAAGTGAATTAAGTTTATCCATTTTAATTAATTAAAATAAACCATATTAAGGAAATATTTAAATTAAATTTATATTTTAATTTTATATTTATAATCATTTATATTCATATAATGATGATTTATAGTTATAGAGTTAATATAAGATCGACTATTGCTTGAAAAATGCATTTTTATGCAGAATCGCTTTTCATCGTGTTTTGTGGTTAGAATTTTATATAAAATTATTCCATTTATGTTTTTTGAATATTTAAAAACAGATTTCATATTTTTAATCATGAGGTCCAAAATTTTTAAATAGTTCCCTTTTATTTTTAGTCATTATGAATAGTAACTGTAGTAAATATTTGTTACCATGGTAAAGGTAAAATTATTTAATTAAGGATAAAAATGATTTGATAAGGACTAAAAGTAAACCAAACACTTGAATTAATTTGTTTATTATATTTCATCCATAATTATCCAAGTTTCGAATATGTGACCTTTTTTCCATATGTTAATGTGTAAGAGATTTATAATACTTTATGTAAAGAAAAGACAAAAATGCCATTTCCTTTGTCTTTTTATCTTTAAATTTTTGACATAGGGATAAAAATAAGGTACGTTCATTTATAAATATTTATTTTAAATATAAATAGTTTTTTAACATGTTAATTTATTTTTTATTTTTTGCAATGAAATAACTTCTATAAATGATTTTTCAATGACGACATAATAATTATTTAATTAAAAGAAAAATAAAAAAAATGATTTTAAAGATATTAAGATAATTTAATTTGGATTAATAATTGTGTTCCATTATTTTTTATATAAATATCAATTTGGATCCATTTTAATGTGAAAATTAATTTATATTAATTTAATATTTTAAAAAATTTCAAGGGCGCCACTCCCCCCTCTTATAAATGGGAATCTCATATTCTCTTTTATTCACACTTAATTTTTTTTAGTTTTTGCAAGGACTACCAAAATCCATTACTTATATATATTCCTACATTCTATTGTCCTTAGTTTGATCCAAAAACTATTTAGGAAATCTTATGGCGTAAACCATAAGTGGTTGTCCGAAGAAGATGTATAGTTCTTAATTGAGTGTTTTTATTTTATTTCTTATTCTGCCTACTTCAAATATTCTTCCACAATTATTAAGTAATAAAACTACTATATTCCATGTAACGAGATGTTATTATGTTAATATCATAACCTACATCCTTCTATGATTCCATTAAATGTAAAGCCAAACTATCCTTTGTATGTACAGTAGAGTACCACCTTACGAACTAATATAATTCCTTTTCTTTCTCCTCCTCTAACGGATAGTTATAATGATGTATTTAATTTATATATATATATATATATGATATGATATTTATGACATATTTATCTTTATTTAAAGATAATATATCAATTATTTTCTTACATTTCTATTCGTTTAAAAATGATAATATCTTTCATGCGTATGTGTGGACTACCACCCCCATGAAGTGATGTGATGCATTTTTCATCACCACATCACATATATGATATATATTAGAAAGTGTAAAGAAATAATATGGTATTTATGATATATTTATCATTATATAAATATTATAAATATTATATTCTTTTATCATGATTGTTGAAAAATGGAAATATTACTCATGTGTACGTATGACCTACCATCTCCATGATTATAACATAGATAATTTTTCATTACTATAATTCATGATTGTTTTAAAAATAATAATTAATGTATAAAAATAATAACTATGTCATGATTATTGTTCTATAGGTGATTAAATCATGATCTCTTTGACCATTTTCATCCCACTAAAGTCATTTTTTACATATGAATCAAATATCATCAAAATGTATGATGTGAACTTAATTTATTAAGTAATTTTATATAACATGGTTTTAGATAAAATAAAATGAATAATTTACTTGAAAAAGGTTATTAATCAATTAAATAATAATGGTAAACATTTCAAGGGTTTTATGTTGAAATTGTGTAAGTATAAATTGTTTTATTCCTGATATGGAACTTGAGTATTATATATAATAAAATAGTGAGCTTGATACAACTTATATAATAGGTTGAGAACCATTATATCTCATGAATACGGTTATGAATAATATAGATTATATGAATTATGATCCCCGTTATAGCTCTCTAATGTACTTAGTAATTTTCTTTGTCTTAGTCTGTAAGAATGAGAGAGTTACCTGGGGTTTTCTCCTATATATTTAACTCGGGACTAGATATTTCTTACATGAGTTATGAATGTAATGATCTAATTTTATTGAATATGGTTTTTATTTTCTTTATATGTTTTTAAAGGTTTTATTTTAGAAAAAGGCATTTGTGTTTTTCATGTGGACATGGTTTATTTCATCCACATAAAGAACATTGTAATAAATGTAAACAATTCAAGGGTTTTCATGTTTTTCACCATACTAACTAATTTATTATTTATATACATATTTATGAGATTTTTGTTATCACCTCACATTTTAATCTGTTTTTCACAAGGTTTAAAAATGGGTAAGAACAAATGATAAGTCCAGTAGAAATTCATTAAAAGAAAACATGTTACAATTTAAAAGTTTTATATTATATAAAAAATGGATGCTAAGTAGAATTGTACACTTTGTTATGTGTGATTTTATCATGTAAGAGTTATTACCTAATTATATGAAACTCTAAATATAGAAATATAATAAAAATGAAATAAAGAGAATTATTTTCTAAAGATTCAATTCAAGGGTAATTTAAGGATGGTTCCTTATATTATATGGGTTATAGATGATTTGAAGATGCATAGAATTTATTTAAATAAAATATAGTATTACTGTTATTAAGCTAAATATTGGATAGATGGAAAATTTATTTAACCTACACATAATAAATTTGATCTACGTGGAAGGAATTCAAGCTAGTGCTTATGTAAGTTTTCCTATGTTTAAGAGTACAGATCCATGTGTAAGATATTTTTTTAACTATAACAATATAAAAGGAATTTTATTCATGTAAAATAGATTCAATCCGTTCATAGGATATTTTTTCTATACATAAGTGAGTTTAGATTTGCAGATATCTCATGTGATATTTTTTTAATCCTGTATGACATTTGAGTATGCCAAATTTTTTAAAATAAAATATCATATGATTTATGACAATATAATTAGATGTAATACATTTCATAATAATATAATAAATCTAATCTGGATAGAATAGATTTGGGAGGACCATGAAAATATTGATATATGTATAGGAGAATTAACCTACATATAAGAGATTTGTTGATGTGTATTATGTATTAGAGACCACTTAAGATATTCAAATAATTTTTTTTTGAGATTCTGTTGGGTGAAACATTAAGCTTCCAAAATTATGATATTTTGAAGTATATTATTTGGGATGATTCTTGGAATTATCCTTAAAAAAAATCATCACAAAATAAATGTGATGAAATATATGAGTGATTGAGTAATTAATCATCAAGTTGATGGAGAATATAAAAAAATCATGAAGGAATATATTCAACATCAAATATGATAAATTGATTTTTTTGGATTTTTAGGAATAATGCTAATGTGATCAGTTGAAGATAGAGTTATTAATGAGAGATTAATTTACTTTTGAAATGATATATTTTAGAAAAATAATGAATATGTGTGTAGTGAGGTGTTCTAAAAATCATCATCCAAGATGGATTCTCCTAAATGTTCAACACCTATCATGCTACACAGGAAGAGTATACACTATAAGTTGATTTTCTATATGAATTCTATACATCCAGGGAAATTAAATTGAAAATTTAATAGTTGTATATTTTTTTGTTGAAAAATAATAATAATATTTGAACTTACTAAAGAATAAAATATAAGATTTATATTTGTCCACATGAGATAATTTAATAAGGGTATTTATAGAATATACTTAGAGTTTAAAAAGAAAACCTTGGGAACCAAAATGTGGGTTTTTTATAATTATGAATCTTTGTTTGTAGTGATAATTTACACATTCATATCATTTACGAACATTGAAAATGTAAGGAGTCATTTAATGTATCCACATAATTTTTAGGAAATTTAGAAAGATGAAAACAAAAGAGAACTAACTATTAATGTGTGATGTTGTATCCTGAGTGAGTCAAGAGAACTTTGTGAATATCTCAAAGGAAGAAAAAGAAAAAGGTGAAATTGGGAGATTTTAAACTCTTGAGGAAGGTTATAACAAGTAGGTTGAAATATTGAGAGTATACTCGTAGAATAATTAAATACTGTATTATACAAGAAACATCATTTGGTTATCGAATAATAATAATAATAATAATAAGGGGTTCCTAAAGCTGTTGTTGAGTGATCTATGATAATTTTGTGTTTATGAGATTATAGTGTCCAGTTTAAAAGAATAATATTTGATTATAGTGTTCAGTTAACAAATTTAAAAGAAATAGATACTATGCACATTCCGAGGTTTAGTTTCATGCATTCTACTTGAATACTTTAAGGCAATAAAAATAAATTTTTGTTGAGGAAGGGTATCATATTTTGAGGGTAAAGTGAAAATATTTTTCATCCTTTTTGATATAATTTATCTTGAATAATGGAATATGAGAACCCAATGGTGTGATGCTAGTTTGAAAAAAATTGGAAGTAATATAACATTCCCTTTACTTTTATAATATAGTGAAGGCATGTTACTAGTGTAATATGGTTTTCATTGTTTTAGGATGATACATGGACAAATATAATTTAATTTATAATAATAATTTAATGGGGGAATGCATGAATTGGATATCCTAAGCAGAACAAGGATTAGGATTCTTGAGATGAGTCAAACTTTGTAAAAGCACTTGTGATAATTTACTTTTATATACTGCATTAAATTAGGTCACTACTAAAAATATGGCCTTTAAAAGCGCTATAAAAGTCCATTTATAATGCTAAAATAAGTTATATTAATCGAGGCACTAACAAAAGTGGGTCCCTTTTATCAGCACTAAAAAAAGCGCTGATAAAGACACTTTCTATCAGTGCTAAAAAAATCTCTTATAAATGTTAAAAAACATTAAAAAAATAAAAAAATATTTCTGTAATTCGGGGTGGGGAATTCAATCGCACTTGAAGCCCTCCTTCAATAGTGCTCGCTAGACCGCATGCCCCACCAGCAACCCCACCCACCCTTTAAAAGCGCTTTTTATAATTCCACCCGCACGCACGACTTGCTTCCCCCTGGATTTGAACCCGAGACCTCTTGCCTGCGCACCTAAACCTTTACCACTCCACCATATTACTTTTCCCTCCATTTAATAATATATATATATATATTTATATATATATATTTAGTTATATTTACTCTTATGTTAATATATATTTATATTAATATATATATATTTATATTAATATATGTATTTAGTTAAATTAATATATATATATATATCCGTATATTAATATATATATACATATATAGTTATATTTATATATCTATATATTTATTAATATATTAATATATATTTATATCTATTTATTTATATATATTTATATTTATTACCCTTATATTTATTTTTATATTAATATATATTTATAAGATCAGTTTTAAATTCATTTATAAAATATGATTTGTTTATATGTGTTTATAAATAAATAAAAACATATATACAACACACACACACACACACATATATATTATATCTGTATCAGTAAGTATAATTATACATATTTATATATATTTACAAATATTATATATTAATATGTATATTCATATGTTTAGAATATATAGATTATAAATAACAGTTTGTCAATATAGATGCACACAAATATATATATATGTATATATAAACATACACATTATATAGGTATATAAATATTCATATATTTTTATTTTAAATAAAATTTATATTAGTTTTTTTATTTAGATAAGCCTTATATATTGATAAATGTATTTTATATGTAAATATGATTAATTATTTATTTATAAAATTAAATTTTCACGTGCGAATATATAAAAAATATGAATATATTATTATATATTTGATTATAAATAACAGTAAATTATGAAGAACAATAAAATTTAAAATCCATAATATGAATAAGAATGTAATCTCTTGAAATAAATTCATTCCCCACTGAAAAAGGGAAAAAATACACCCTTAAATGAGGTTGAAATTCCATTGAATGTTAAAAAATTTGGGTATCCTGACTAAAAACTCAGTTTTGGAATCCTTCTATGCCTTTTTAGCCTCGAAAATTATGACATAAGGTTACCTTTGGCTTCTAGATTATATAAATAATTGTAGGCTTCGATTTGATATGCTATAGAGCTTAAACGGACACCCGGATCAAAAGTTGTGGTCGTTTGAAGTTGAATTACATTTTCAACTTATTTTAGATATTTTATTAATTTTTTGATTTTTTGTGTCTTAAAATTTTTATTAAATGATTATTATTAAATGATAATTATAAAATTATTAGTTAATAATTTTTAAGACATTTTATAAGTCATTTTAACTTTATATATTATATATTAAGTGCAAATGTTTATTTATACGTATCTAAAAAATATTTAAAAAATATATATTCTATTTATATCAATATAAATATACTTATATATTTGTATATAAATATATTATTTTTTATGAAATAATTTTTTTTGAAATATAAACTTTATCAGCGGTAGGAAAAAAGCGCTGATAACTCCCCCCTTTATCAGGCCTACTAAAAAAAGCACTAATAAAGGGACCCCTTTAACTGTGCTAAAAAATGAGCTGATAAAGGGCGTTCTTTTATGAGTGCTAAAAAAAGGTGCTGTTAAAGGGGAAATTTTAACAACACTTTGTTTAGCGCTTTTTAAATTACCCTTTATCAGTGTTTTTTTAGCGCTGATAAAGGCACCCCCATTATCAGCGCCTTTTTTAGCACTGTTAAAGGGTGGCTCTGCGGAAACCCAGTTTTGTGGTTGTGGGTGTATGATATGTTAAACATAAATAGATACAACTATATTAATTAGAAATAGAGGTCGAATTATAAATTATTTTGAAACATTTAAATATTAAATTGGAATTGGAAAAATTTGTTAACACATGATTCACCCCCTCTTGAGTTTGTCTTCACAGTCCATTGAGTACAAAAAATATGATATTTATTTATCAACTACTATAGATTGGTATTAAAATACTCCTTTGAATTAAAACTAATTTTATTATAAAAATTCTTGTTTGAATTCGATTTCAAATTAGGGGAACTCATCTTCATTTTTACTTATTCGATATGACATGCCCAAGACTTTATCTTTTTTTTGTTATTTACTTATCCATTTTTATAATTTTGACATGGTTAAACTATGGGAGGGGCAAGTTATTCATACTTATTTTTCTAATATATTCTACTTGAGATCACATATTCAAACATATTTTTGAGTATACCTATTTATAAACCCAAATGTGAGTAAAAAATATCTATTAGATTCTCAACAGGTTCCTTATTCTTCTTGTGAGGCATCTTATTCTCTGTAAAACTCTTTCTCTTATCTATTTTTTGAAATCCTATTGGATTATGTTATTGGATATAATGATCCAATAACATCATAAAATCAATAAAATGATATGATCCTCTTGGATACCTTTTTGGCATACTGCATATTAACATTTAAAAAATTTCTTCAACTCTATGCTTTGATGTTGAATACCACCCAGTTTGCCTTTTTTTCATGGGTTGTATCACTCAAGAAGGGTTACTTCCAATTTCATTTACAAAGTATCTAGAAATTCCATAAATTGATATATAATGATAATATTATTCTTGAAACACTAGTCTTTTTGGGAGTAAAACTCCTTTTTAAATTCATCATTATGAATTATTTTATGACTTTTGGTTAACAAACCAAAAATCCGGAATACTTTACACATCTTCAACTTCATTGAAGAAATTTCTTCTAATATCTTATCCTCACACAAAATTATAGATTTTTGTTCAAATTTAAGATTTCCAAAAGAAAATAAATTTTGAATTGTCTTCTCTTGTGTGGTTCTCTTGATTCTTTTCATCTTCTATTAGGCTTCAACCTTTTCTCTAGTGACTCCATCAACTTTGTGAATCATTTTTTGAGATTATTTTTTATTCATAAAATCTTCAAGTCTCACTTTATCCATAAAATGATTTTATTTCATTGAGAAATATCCCACTACATGGTAGGAATTTGAAAAATCATATCTGAAATTTTTGATATAATTTATTTTCTCCACCCTGATATCATAGAGGTAATATTATTAAATAGATTATTTAATAAAAAATATATTTGACATTCATGTGAATATTCACCAATTCTTGATTAATCTTTTTCTTCTTTCTTAGAGCCAAATACACTTCTCGAATACATAATATCCATTGTAATAATGAATTCATTCTCACTTATATCAGTTTAGGAACAACAAATATTACTTCCATCACTTGATAAAACATCAATTTTGGATAAATAATTATTTTTTTGGTGTTTATTGAATTATTAACTTGTATTTTCAATGGCTACTTCCCAATTATATATTTCATTGAATTATTCCTGGAAACATCATAAGGGGATGCCAATTCAACAACTGATGATTTCTATATTCCTCTGTATTTTTTTTTTCAGACTTTTAAGAATTAAAATTTATAATTATTTTGATAGTTTTTATGGTGATAATTTTTCATCAAATTAATCCCACTAGTCATGCCTTAAAGATACTTCTTTCAATGATTAAAACCATTTATAAACATTCAATTCAGTTTTTTTAATTTTTTTAATTATCTTCTTTGAATAGATTAAATCCCCCAAAATGTTTATCTTGAAAATCCTATAATAGCTTTTAAATATTAGTAATTAAACCCATATCTCCTGGAAATGTTCCATAAAGCTTCAGAATTATAGTGGTATCAATAAAATATAAAATTTTATCTAAAAACTAATTGTTATACATATATTAACTCCTACTTCTATCATATCCATTGACCATCAATTTTAGATCCTTTTTATGAACTAAAATGTTTTTGAAATATCAAAATTACCCTATTAACGCTAGAATAATTCTTTTAATTTTTCAAGTCTCCATTTTTTATAGTTTTTAAATTCAAGTTTCCATTACTATAATTTTCAAACATTTGAAAATGAATAATTTTTAACATAGATTTAAATTTCTTCACCTATAAATTTGAATTATCCATTTCCCTAGAATTTCCAGTAAATTTTTTTAAATTTTAAATTAGATATTTGTTGAACCATATGATTTACACAATTTATTAAAACTTCAACTCTTTCCAAAATATCCACCTTTTATTTTTATATAAATTACTTTTATAGAATTCTTGAAGTTGAAATTTAATTTCTTCAATTCCTTTTTTGCCATTATCAATTTTTTGAACAAGTTCAGGAGACATAATCTTTTATTTAACCTTACCTGATATTCCAATTTTGAAAATAATTTTCATTATTGAGTAACTTCTTAAAGATATAAATCTCATCCATAATATTTGAATCCTTTTCAATATGAATGGAATCATTGTTGTTTTTCTTCATTTATATTTTTATTCCCTTTATCCAATTTTGAGATTTTTTAAAGATATTATTTGATTTATAACTTTAACATGAACTCCATTTCCATTTTTTCCTCACTTCTTGTATTATTACTTTCATCATTGGCTAACTATTACTCAATCACGTTTACAATAAAAAATTTATCACAAACTTTACTAAAACTCTCAAATACCTATTAATATTCTCTAATTTAATAATTGTCACGAACTGAATCTGGTCTCCTTCAAAATCGGCACCCGACCCGGTCCATGGCAAGACCCGAAGGGCGTTCCCGATCCCCACGGGCTGGCACAAGGGCCTGGGTATCATAAAATGATAATTGTGAATGATTTACCCGAGTCTATAAACTTAAAGCGACAAAAGAGTCCAATAAAACAAATATGGATTTTTCAACTAAAACCGTCTTTTACAAAAATTCAGAACTGAAATACATAAGTTAAAACTATGTTTAAAGACCATTACAATGGTACATAACCAAATAAGGACAACCCAATAACCTCCACAAGGAAAGAGGCACCCCCCTCACGCTATCTCCACGACACTGCATCCCAATGGACAACTAAAAACCTGAATCAATGGCATAAATCCTGTACCCAAACCTGTGACATAAAATAAGAAAATATACTTACACCCAAAGGTGTAAGTAGGGTGTGAGAGAAAGCCCAGTAGGATACCACCACTAATAGATTCCATGTGATAAACATTTAATGGCGAAAAGCATGCATGTTTTCAAAGACATGAGATGCTATTTAAAATTTCTAAAAGATGCAACATTAAATAAAAACAGTTTTCAGGTGGGCTAATTTAAAGAATAAAAACATTTAAAATAAATAACATAGCTACTGAATTTTCTAGCCTCTCATACCGTATACCGACGGTAAGAACAAAGTATCCAGTGAGCACAATCAATGGGAAATAACCCCTAGGCACTAGCTAGCTGTGGGTCCCAGGTACCTCGTATCTCGGTGAGAGTAACCAACACAAATATCCATTCTCGTGCACGAGCCACTAGTAGGGAACATATTCATAAACTAGTGGTCCCCAATCATCATCATCATAGTTTAGTTAGAGTTATAAGCGTCAATCCTGCTAAGTGAAACTGAGGCCAAACCCCACAGATTCACTAGCATACTAGTACACGTCCACCCACCTAGATACCCGGGTTTTCCCTTTGTGCTCAAACAAGTTCAGCAATCCAAGAATTATAGTTCTCACATGAAAATATCACTTACACATGATAAATTAACCAAAAAGCCCCATGCACATCACGCAAGTCAATAATTCCACTTTTCATTCAAATTCATTTTGAAATCAAACTCACTCCAAATTGCCTACAACACTTTTCACATTTCTTTAACACTTCCACAAATCCATTAAAAAATTTTATAAAACCATTACAAGATATTCAACTCACATAACAGCCCACACACATGTCACACAATACCCTTCTCACCTTCACAATTCATTTTATAAATAAACTAACATGAAATATCCCACACCCGTGTTTCGCACACAAAACACAATTTAGTAAAACATTTCGACAATTTATAAAAAAATTCTAAAAATGTTTAACATCTCAAATCACCACTTTACCATTCAAAAACCCACATTAGGTGAACACACTCACCCAAACAGTACATATACACCCTTTCCCAACTTTTTTTAACCAAATAAAACATTTGCATTTTTTATAAAACAAACCCAAGAGGTATAACCATTGTTTGCACACTAAACCCATTTCAAAACCCTCATTTAAAAGCAAAATCATACTAATACCAATCCAACACAGAATCTTTCAGCCCTAAAACAATTATTAAACCACCCCCAAATGTTATAAAAATACATCAAATAATACCACAAAGATACAAATGAAAAACACACGTTTTCATAAATCACCATCAAGAAGTACAACAGGTTTTTACACATTAAACTAAAAAAAAACCTAATTTCAAGGCCAACATGACAATAAGGAATTAACAAACCAGAATTGGCACCCCCTTTCAAGACTAATAAATCACTTTCATATGTTATAAACTAAACCCAAACATTACCCCAAGAGTCACACATGAAAAGTACCCAATTTCAAGCTATAATGCGACTTAAAATTAAATGTTTAACCAAATCCATAAAAACTGTTTTCACAGCACATAAAACAGATTATAAACATGCTAAATTAATAACCCATACAAGCTAACTCATCATAAAATGGCTATACAAGGAATCACCTACCATTTTGAGTCGAAACCCTCAAAACTTGGTGCGAAACCTTAAGCACACCACCGTTGCACCAAAGGGAATATAAATCCAGACCTAAACCACAATAATTTACCCAAAAGACACCAAATCAGACATTAGGATCGAACCCCAACTTCTGGACATGAGGAACTTCAAGAAAAAGGAAATAAAACTAAAAGAGGATGGAAGGAACCAAGAAGGAATTCCCTTACTTGAAATATCTTGAAGGAATCGGCCCCAATCCACTAAATAATGAATCACCAAGTACCCAAAACTGGTATGGAGGTTCGAAGGATTCATATTAGGTCATGTGGGGACTGAAATGAGGGAAAAAGGATGAAAAATGAAGGAGTTATTAAAGGATCAATTTACCTCTCCAAATCTGCCCGATTTTAGAAACCCTAGTAAGTTCAGTACTAAATCGCGATGAAGAAGAGCTCCAAAGAAGGGAGAGAGAGCTTGATCGTGCGTCTGGGTTCAAGGGGCGCATTTGAGGCTTCGAATCACCGAAAAATACTTAAAAATTAATATGTTATTAATTAATCAAATTTTATTTTTAAAATTGGAATTGGGCTTTCGGGCAGGCCCAATCCCTTAAATAAAAACCAACATAAACCTTGGTTATGGATTTCCAAAGGCTCCAAATTTTAATTTAGGTATTCATATATTAGGGGAGGAAATTTAGGAGTTGGAATGAGTGAAAAATATTAAAAACTGAAAAATTTATAAAATAAATAAAATTTATTTTTAAATCTGGAATTGAGTTCACGGTTTGACCCAATTCATGAAAACTCACATATTCTCCATAAAACCTTTGGAAACCCCCAAAACAAAGAATTAATGGAAATTAAAATAAAAAAACATTTAAAATAAACTATGTATGTGACAATTATTCCCACCATGAAAACTTTCCACCCCGAAAAGTCACAGCAAGGCCAAAGTAACAACCAAACCCAACTGAGAAACCAAGAGGTACTCCCTTGTCAGGTTTCTCCCCCGAAGGCCAAAACACCTCCAGTGATCAATTAATGAAGGATTACTCTCAAAAAAAAAAAACTTACACCACTTTCCTGAAATAATAAATCACATTCATAATTGATCCCAAAATAAAACTCCTCAAACACTATCCGAACAAGACTCAAGCAATTCACCCAAACGAACAATAACACTGAACAAGGTTACACTTACCTTACTTTAACTAATACATTGGGCACTCTCCAGTCCCAAAGTTTACCGAAGGAAGATGTAATTAGTTAGATATCTCCAAATGATATTACCTACTTCCCATACAATACCAAGGAAAAACATGAGTTACTTGTATGAAGAGACACAAATGGGCTCCCCACCATAAGAGACAACTTAATTTTTTTTTCTTGAGACAGAATCAAGACACTAATAGGGGAAGGCCCAAACAGACTCCCTAGTACAAGAGGTATACATCCATTAGAAATTTACAAAATAATATGCACGATACCCATGGTGGGTCTTCCCACCACAAGAACCAACCATCTTAATCGACCGGCGTGGGCCGACACGAAAAGACCCCAAAATTAAGGAGTTGGGACGGTCACACGGTTAGTCTGCACAGTTTGAGAAAATGTGCGATAACTATGTGGATCCTTATATCTGCATGGTTATTTTTTTTGTTCATGGTTAGAACTATCCATGTGAAAACCGTGTGCTCAACTTGTCTATCCAAATTTCCAACCATTCTCCAAAGACTCAATGGAAACCAAAGGGGGAGGGAATAACATTGTGTGATGACATGGGTACAAAACCCTCCACCTATTTCCACCGAACGGGAACAACAGAAGAAATATTATGACACCATAGGTTTAAACTCTTCCTATCATTCATACTGAGGATATGACTTTGTACAAGGGTTTAAACGACACTGGGGTTTCCCCTGACAACGCGCCCGCTTCTCTCCGGGACCTATGGCTGGAGCTCAAAATATTGAAGCATCTTCGGCCATGCAGTTTGGCTGTTGAAACCCCCATGTGAAACTTCTTCTTTCGGTGCCAAAAACAACTACACCGCATACCCTGATGGGTTCATCAAGACATAACACACTCCATAACTTACTTTACCAAAACCAGACATTTCACTGAAACAAGGGATCAGAATAATCACACACATCGCACCTTGTTTCTTTGGGTGAGAAACAACAGAAGGGTAGGACACGTATAAACACCATCCTCTAAGATAGAGGATTTGATGTTTTTCCCAAGGGATATATACTCCCAACATAACAGAGAACCTAAGAGGATTGTGTGACCTTGACCTTTACAGTCAAAAGAGCACACAACATCACAATGCGTCACCGAACATGACCCTTGTGATTTATAGAAACAATACATGGAACATGACCATATTCCAAGTCCCTAAACAACAGACAAGTCCAAAAAGTGGACACAATATCCTATCAGGACCAAAATCTCAAAATTGGTTGTTTAATAATAACTCTTTCTTCAAGGAAACTATGAAGAACTCAGAGGCCCTCTTAGACACCATCATGACACTCATCCACACTAACAACCAAAGAACACTTCCACCTTCGATGAATCATGAAATTTAAGAAACCAAGGCCTCTTTCAACCTTCCACAAGAACTATCCCACTACAAGAGGATCTACAAATCAACTAAATGAATGGTTGTAGACTCAATCAACAATGATCTATAAAATATTCCTTATATTGATCAACTAGAGGATTTTCCAATGGAGAAACAATACGGGTTGCACTTCAGTTGTGCACTAACCCTAAATGGGGGCGTACCTTATCCAACGGGAGAACCCAAGGACCCAACCAAGATGGTCCATTGGTAAAAAAAACCATAAACCAGATCCAAAAAAATGAAGGTAACCACCATAAAGGTGTCCCGAAACATATCTCAGAGGAGACTACTAACCGGTCCTTCTACCTAGCTTACCGACCAAACATAATCCCAAAACACAGTTCAAATAGGAGGGGTTATTGGACTAAAAAAACATCCCACAAAAACAACATCTTCAAAGACCCATAATACAAACCATCCAAAAACTATTCATCAAGACATCATGTTTTTCTTTAAAACCATTTCTTTGAAAACAAGCGGTTCAGCGGTAAGAGTATCGACCAATGGTACCCCATGGGCCTCACACATGCATGTTTTTGTGCCACACCAGAAACCCACCTCATATCCATCCCGGCACTCATCCAGTCATGCCATCAACCATCCATCATCCCATATAACCCCATGCATGTGGTCACTAATGGAAATACCAAAGGCTAAAAAAAAATTCTTTCCACTTTTCAAAACCAAAACGGTCAACCAACACATCCTTTTTTTCTCATAACCGCTAACCACGAGATCAAAATCCCAACTCACATCTTACAAAAATTTTCAGAAAGTCACAACCATTTAGAAAATAACTCACGTTCAAGATATTCACATCAATTTCCAAACATCTCATCCCATTAAAACACACTCTGATTGTTTAGAAAACTCTATTGGAAACACTTTTCAAAACCAACTTCAATACAGTTTCTACCTTCAAAAGAGGTGTAATCACACCATTTTCTATTTCAAAATAATTCTGAATATTTAGTTCCAAAATTTCATAAATCATAACATTCCATCCATATTTGAAAATCATTTCACAAAAACATTACACTTCTTAAAACCAAGTCACTTTAAAACAAAAGTTCCAAGATTTCAAAACTAAAGAACACAAGACAATGCGAGAGGAAACTAGTTTCAGTGGGTGACTTGGACATATAGTTGGCAGCCATATTCCAATCACTTCACTGTCACAGAGAGTGTTCTAGGGAATATCCCCAGCTCCACATGGCTTGCCAGCCCCTGTGAGCTCATTGAGTCCATTAACCCAACTCTCTTTTCATTTCCCCTAATCATCATCAAACCAAGAAAACCAAAAGACATAGACAAATCCCAACTTCCCCTGGCGACTTGAATCCTGAAATGAGGTGTGGTGATCAAGCACACTACCCATAACCAGAATTCCATGTCCCAACAATCATAAATCTAAACTATTCTGACTATTTCCCAAATAACATGACTCAAATGGAGAGAACATCCTCTGATACCATTTTGTCACGAACCGAATCTGTTCGCCTTCAAAATCGGCACCCGACCCGGTCCATGGAAAGACCCGAAGGGCGTTCTCGATCCCCATGGGCTGGCACAAGGGCCTGGGTATCATAAAATGATAATTGGGAACGATTTACCCGAGTCTATAAACATAAAACGACAAAAGAGTCCAATAAAACAAATCTGGATTTTTCAACTAAAACCGTCTTTTACAAAAATTCAGAACTGAAATACATAAGTTAAAACTATGTTTAAAGACCATTACAATGGTAAATAACCAAATAAGGACAGCCCAATAACCTCTACAAGGAAAGAGGCACCGCCCTCACACTATCTCCACGACACTGCATCCCAATGGACAACTAAAAACCTGAATCAATGGCATAAATCCTATACCCAAACCTGTGACATAAAATAAGAAAATCTACTTACACCCAAAGGTGTAAGTAGTGTGTGAGCGAAAACCCAGTAGGATACCACCACTAATATATTCCATGTGATAAAAATTTAATGGCGAAAAGCATGCATGTTTTCAAAGACATGAGATGCTAGTTAAAATTTCTAAAAGATGCAACATTAAATAAAAACAGTTTTCAGGTGGGATAATTTAAAGAATAAAAACATTTAAAATAAATACCATAGCTACTGAATTTTCGAGCCTCTCATACCGCATACCGACGGTAAGAACAAAGTATCTAGTGAGCACAATCAATGGGAAATAACCCCTAGGCACTAGCTAGCTGTGGGTCCCAGGTACCTCGTATCTCGGTGAGAGTAACCAACACAAATATCCATTCTCGTGCACGAGCCACTAGTAGGGAACATACCCATAACCTAGTGGTCCCCAATCATCATCATCATAGTTTAGTTAGAGTTGTAAGCGTCAATCTTGCTAAGTGAAACTGAGGCCAAACCCCATGGATTCACTAGCATACTAGTACACGTCCACCCACCAAGATACCCGGGTTTTCCCTTTGTGCTCAAACAAGTTCAGCAGTCCAAGAAGTATAGTTCTCACATGAAAATATCACTTACACATGACAAATTAACCAAACATCCCCATGCACATCACGCAAGTCAATAATTCCACTTTTCATTCAAATTCATTTTGAAATCAAACTCACTCCAAATTGCCTACAACACTTTTCACATTTCTTTAACACTTCCACAAATCCATTAAACAATTTTATAAAACCATTACAAGATATTCAACTCACATAACAGCCCACACACATGTCACACAATACCCTTCTCACCTTCACAATTCATTTTATAAATAAACTCACATGAAATATCCCACACCCGTGTTTCGCACACAAAACACAATTTAGTAAAACATTTCGACAATTTATAAAAAAATTCTAAAAATGTTTAACATCTCAAATCACCACTTTACCATTCAAAAACCCACATTAGGTGAACACACTCACCCAAACAGTACATATACACCCTTTCCCAACTTTTTTTAACCAAATAAAACATTTGCAATTTTTATAAAACAAACCCAAGAGGTATAACCATTGTTTGCACACTAAACCCATTTCAAAACCCTCATTTAAAAGCAAAATCATACCAATACCAATCCAAAACAGAATCTTTCAGCCCTAAAACAATTATTAAACCACCCCCAAATGTTATAAAAATACATCAAATAATACCACAAATATACAAATGAAAAACACAAGTTTTCATAAATCACCTTCAAGAAGTACAACAGGTTTTTACACATTAAACTCAAAAAAAAAACCTAATTTCAAGGCCAACATGACAATAAAGAATTAACAAACCAGAATTGGCACCCCCTTTCAAGACTAATAAATCACTTTCATATGTTATAAACTAAACCCAAACATTACCCCAAGAGTCACACATGAAAAGTACCCAATTTCAAGCTATAATGCAACTAAAAATTAAATGTTTAACCAAATCCATAAAAACTGTTTTCACAGCACATAAAACAGATTATAAACATGCTAAATTAATAATCCATACAAGCTAACTCATCATAAAATGGGTGCACAAGGAATCACCTACCATTTTGAGTCGAAACCCTCAAAACTTGGTGCGAAACCTTAAGCACACCACCGTTTCACCAAAAGGAATATAAATCCAGACCTAAACCACAATAATTTACCCAAAAGACACCAAATCATACATTAGGATCGAACCCCAACTTCTAGACATGAGGAACTTCAAGAAAAAGGAAATAAAACTAAAAGAGGATGGAAGGAACCAAGAAGGAATTCCCTTACTTGAAATATCTTGAAGGAATCGGACCCAATCAACTAAATAATGAATCACCAAGTACCCAAAACTGGTATGGAGGTTCGAAGGATTCATATTAGGTCATGTGGGGACTGAAATGGGGGAAAAAGGATGAAAAATGAAGGAGTTATGAAAGGATCAATTTACCTCTCCAAATCTGCCCGATTTTAGAAACCCTAGTAAGTTCAGTACTAAATAGCGATGAAGAAGAGCTCCAAAGAGGGGAGAGAGAGCGTTTTCGTGCGTCTGGGTTCAAGGGGCGCATTTGAGGCTTTGAATCACCGAAAAATACTTAAAAATGAATATGTTATTAATTAATCAAATTTTATTTTTAAAATTGGAATTGGGCTTTCGGGCAGGCCCAATCCCTTAAATAAAAACCAACATAAACCTTGGTTATGGATTTACAAAGGCTCCAAATTTTAATTTAGGTGTTAATATATCAGGGGAGAACATTTAGGAGTTGGAATGAGTGAAAAATATTAAAAAATGAAAAATTTATAAAAGAAATAAAATTTATTTTTAAATCTGGAATTGGGTTCACGGTTTGACCCAATTCATGAAAACTCACATATTCTCCATAAAACCTTTGGAAACCCCCAAAACAAAGAATTAATGGAAATTAAAATATTTTTTTTTTAAAATAGTCTATGTATGTGACAATAATATTTATATATAACTACCCATAACCCGCACTCTTGGACATAGTGATAAAATAATAAACTTTACATTTTCATCTTTGATACTATTATTGTTTCCCAATTTTTTTCCATTCAAAAGTGTCAAAATCAAAAGAAAAAATGGACCACTTACCTTTTTAAGGGATTTTAAGTTTATATATATATAGAATTAGGAAAAAATCCCACATAAACAAAACCCAAGTAATTGAATGATAATTTCTCCCACTTAACCGAAATTGTTTTATTTTACATTAAGTAATAAATATCATCCATATGAAATCTCTTAAAGAGATAATTTGTGCAAACTAATTGTTTATAACTCAGAGGAAAAGAAATATGAGAAGGGCGAGATCAAATTATCAGTAAGGGTAACCATAATATTTAGAAATTGAATTCCATAAATGATCATAATAAGTGAATAAGGGTATGACAACATAATCAGAGTGAATGAGGGAGTCATAAAAGAACTAATTCCCACAAATACTTGAATCATCAATCATGAAATATGGTACGAGGATTTAAGAAAAGAAAGAGTCATAAGAATAAATAATCATGTGCCATGTGATATCAATATTGATTTAAGGAAAAATTATAAACTCACGGAAATCATATATAAAATGTGTTGGTATCTTGGAACATCATCATCATAGAACACTTACAAAACCCTTGTAGAATCCTTACAATTGGAATAAACATATGGATGAATTCCAATATAATTTTCTATAAAATATAATAATTACCAATTTAATTGGAGATCTATCTAGGCCCACCTATAATATATGACATAATGGGATCACCTAGCGCTATCTGGGCGCACCCATCATATACAATGTCCAAGAACCACAACATGAATAAAGTACATAAAACTTTAATTTCATCATAAAACTCATAGAAAAAATAATTATTCCATTTATAACTTGATTAACATGTTTACATAGAATTAGTTCTCTATCAATCAATTTAATAAAATCTTTATCTATCCAACGAAAGTGTGATGATAGTGTCATTACAAAACATCCCCACTAGAGAATAAGTAAAACAAGCGTTGTTGACTTTGATGATTTAAAATACCATTTAATTATTAATAATTTTTATTTTAATTAAATAAAATTTACATTTTGAAAATCATTTTTAAAAACTAAAAATTTATAAAATATTTTTAAATTCCTTTTATTTTAAAACAATATTGAAAACATATAAGAGAAGATTAAAGAAAATATTTCTTATAAAATATACCCTTTCCATTTTTATTTTTTTAGGATTTTTAAAATCCTTTTCTTTTAAAATTAACTTCAAAAATTATAATGTAAGATTCAAAGAAAATTATTTTCATGAAAACAAAATTTTTTTTTCAGGCTGTACGCAATAAAAAAATATTCCTTTAATGGTTTCGGTAAATGCCAAACTGATTTTGTTTTGAAAACGACAGAAATATTCCTTTAATTTTTTTTTTAAAAAAATTGGGTAAAAATATATTTAATAAATGATTTTGAAAAGGTTAAAAATATTTTTTAAAACATTCCTTAAAATCCTAGTTTTGGTAGAAAGCAAATTTCTGACCAAAGAGAGAAATGAATCCGTATTTTCTTCAAAACATTTTATCAATTATTCTATGTACTAGAGTATAATAATGGGACTATTAACTGAAAATTTAAATAATAACCATATGATAAGAAACTTAATGATGATTTCTTATTGTTATATCATATGATTTTAATATTTGATATTTAATCATAAGAAATCCCAATAACCGATGAGATTGTAATATAAAACTCTTACCACTTTGTTAACTTTGAATCAAAATCCGCATAAAATAATATCATTAAATTAATCTCATAATATCATGAAAATAATGAGACTAATGATATAACATGTCAAAGGATCAGTATATACACATCATAAATGAAGATAGGTGTATAACATAACGTACATCTCAAAGAAGGTAAATTAAGATAAAAACCCCTTACCACTTTGGTAAATTTGTAACAGTAAACCCAATGAAAGAGAGATAATAAAATGGATATGTAAATAAAAACATATTTAAGGATAAAAATCATAAAATTTGTTCTTGTTTAGTATATAAACCACACAATAGAAATAAGTGCTGAATACTGAATACATCTCCTAGAAATAAATTTGAGATGAGAAAACCCTTACCTCACACTTCCTTTGGTTGATCGTGATTTATCCCCCTATATAGTGGTTTTTAACACATTATTAACTTATTTAATAACCATATTAATAGTTATAATATCATATATTATCCTTTTATAACATCTTATCACTTGTTTGTTAATAATCCTTCATTATTTTAGTTATTTTCATTATTTTGGGTGTTAATTACCTTGTTTTCTCTTTCATGAGTTGTTTTGAAAGTTTCGGTTCCTGTTCATATTATATAGTTAAATCATATCCAAAATAACAATCTTAAAATAATTATAATATTTATAAAACAATTATACTTTTAATTCCAATCATGAAATATTATTATTAAAAGTGGACTTTGTTGCATTCTTGGTGTCGGTAGGCAGTGCATACGTATGAGTAACGTTTCCATTATTCAATGATCTCTATAGAAATGAGGTATGTAATATTTTATCTTTAAATAATGATAATTATATCATATATAAAAAATTATTTATTTTAATATACCTATATATATATATCATCCATGTGGTGTGGTGATGAAAAGAGAGTCACATCGCTTTATGAAGGTGGTAGTCTGCACGTACATGAATGATATTATCATCGTTTTTTTGTAAAAAAAGAAAATGATATATTATATTTTCATAATGATAAATATTAAATTAATATCATAATTATGTCATGTATATCACATATATTCATTGAAATTATGCTTATTACATTTCATTTAAAGTGTTAGTGAAAGACGAATCATATCATTTCACGAGGCGTTAGTCCGCTATACACATGTTTGACATTATCATATCCCCAACATAATGGAAATTAAAAAGGTATATATTATATAATGACTAAATAGGTATAAATATTTTATAAATTTCATATATATACATTATATACATCATCATACTCAATGGTGATATTTTTTTAATATTAAAACGAATAACATTCATTCGCGAGATGGTAGTCCATCGTACACACGAATGATGACTTTATAACTCATTTGATGGAAGTAGAGATGTTTATAGGTAATTAAAATATTATAAAAAAATCATAGTATATTGAATATACTTATTATATCATATTATCATGTTTTAATAACAATTTAAGGAGATAGAGAAGGAAATAAAATAATAACGCTCATTGAAGAACGTTACATCTTCTTTAGGTATCCTCATTTGGGTTGAACCAAAATCATTCCTAGGTTGGATATATGAATAAAATAAGGATTATAGGATTAGAGTATTGAATTAGAGAAGTTATTAATATGGGGATTGGTAGAACCAACTGGGTTTGATGGTGTAAGGAAGAGAAGAGAGGGGGTTGTCTTTTATAAGTGAGTTGAGTGGTGAACTTGTAAATTTTTGAAAAGATTCAATCATACCCACGTTTTTATCATGAAAAAATATTAAAAAATGGTTCATTATCAAAACTATAAGAGTTAAGGTTGAAATATTTCTAGTAAATGTGTTTTTAACAAGTGGTTAGGTCATTTTAACTCCTATCTTTTTAGTTTAATCCCTGTTAAACCCTTTTTATATTAACTGTGACAATTAATATTTACTATTTTTATTATTCATTGTGGTGAAAATTTAAGTTAAAATTATTAGAAAATATAAATTATTATAATTAAAAACATTTAATCCATTTTTTCTAAATTAAATTCTTAAAATTGGAAAATTTTATTTTAAATTTAATCCTGGAGACGCGATGAGAAATTGGGTTTATAAATAGAAAATGATCAAACGTTTACAAAATATTTATATCAAATTTCAAAATGATATTGATTTTAATTAACTAAATTTAATTAATATATATAATTGAACTAATTTCACTTTAAAAACAATATAATATATAATTTATCTATATTAATAATTTAAATGAAATGGTAGTTTTCAATTAAAATTTAGTATTTTTCAATATTCATAAAAAAATATTCATAAAATTATAAAATATTATTCCTAATAAAAATTTGAGATGATTATTTTAAAAATTAAGTTTATTTTTTTTGAATAAATTTTATAAAATTTCTTGAACTTAAATTTAAAACAAAACACTCATATGGGATTAAAAATCATTTTTTTGAGAAGTGTGTTTTTTTTAAGCACAAGATGATTTTATATTAAATCTATATAATAATAATAATAATAATAATAATAATTTTATAAATAATAATTAATATTTATTTATTTAAAATCCATACATATTATTTTTATCATTCCTCATTAATGGTTATTTTAATTAATTATAATTTAGAATCATTATACACATTAAAATAATTTTCAGAAAAATTCCTTTTTTTAAACCAAAAAACAAACTTATACTGACATAAAATAAAATGATGATTAAAATATGATTAAGTGGATTAGATATAACTAAATAATACTTATTTTACATGAAATAATATTCAAAACATAATGTGAATTCAAAATTTCTTAATTTATTTAAAATAAATGACATTTTTTCAAAAATTGATTAAAATATTATGATTCCAAAAATGAATTTAATTTTATCAAATAATTTGTATAAAATTTCCAAAAATCCATTAAAATACTCTTTCATGAAAATTAATAAAAACCATTTTTGAAGAAAACATATTTTTGAAAATTAAAATTACTTCAGTAAAAATTGATTGATTATTTACTAAAAATTTATAAATAATTTATATGAAGAAGGAAATATATAAATATAAATATATATATAAATATATATATATAAATATATATATATATATATATATATTTCATAAATTAGTTTATATTATTTATACCTACTAATTTAATGGATAGGTTATAATAGTTATATATATCATGTTTCATTCAAGCTTGGTCTTTCTTTTTGAATATGCTATTGAACATAAAAAATATTACGGTTGTGTGTACCACAAGAAATTTAAGAGACTAAATTTATTTAAAAATAAGTATATTGTAATGTCTTGGGGGATTACATTCTCATCTAAGTTCAGTGTTTTGTGTTGTTTATACTATCAAACAAAAATTTCTTCATTTAAAAATCTTGGGGTGTTATATCCTGCCCCCTTAATAAATTACATACTTGGGATTTTAACTTTATATCAGTAATCAAATAATGGAAATTTGAAAGTTCTTTTTTTGTGAACCCACATCATAAAAATGGTTAATAAAATATCTTCTTGATAAAAGTGAAAGGGAAGTATGAGGGTCATCTAGAATAACACATAACTAGATTTATAAGTAAGAGAACATTGGTGGAAAGTGAAAATATTGGCATGAAGGAAAATAATAAATAATTATATAGAGTGATAGAGGTCATTGATCATAATAAATTTAATAATCAATGAAAATTTAGGGGCCACAAAACCATAAAACTCTAATGATCGAAAAGAATATCGGTTCATCAGAATTGAAGTTACTGGGATAAAATTTTTGTTTCAAGATCCCTTTCCTAGTGTCAAGGAGTTATATTACCATATAGAATAATAGAATAAGGAAATATACATACTTGATTAGTATAATTTAAATATTTAATATATTTCCACCACAATATCATCTTTTTCTCCAAAAATTGTGCATTCAAGATGATTTTTTTAATACATGAAAAACTAAAATTAACTTTTAAAGGACCACATAAACCTGAAAAGAATAAAACAACATTCCTTCTATATTTAAACATAACCAAAACCAAAATTGTTATCATATAATAAGATAATTTATAAAATAAGTAAAACTGAATATATTAATCTCCAAATTTAAATAGTAATACCCAAAGTTCAAACCAAATCCTTCCAAAAATTACTATCCTTAAAATTCTTCAAACATTTTCTATCTTAGTTCAAAACCCATATATTATAAGAATTTTATAATATATTATTCAAAGAAAAATCAATCGTTATTCCTCAAATAAAATACCATATGTTTTCAAAATAAACTTAATATTTACCTATAGAAATGCCATACTAACTAGGACATTATGTAGGCCAGTGGTAGGCCCTATAAAAAAATATATTACATATCAAATAATTTAATATTTTTAGATAAATTCATCTCAAAACAAAACATCTTCCAAACATCTTCCAAATAAATCATGACTTCTTTCGAACACCTCCAAACTTCCAAACATGCTTCAATTCACACAATAAATGTTTTTTATGGGTTTGAACATGATTTATGTTTGAAAAAAATAAAAACACATAAATATATCTAATCCATTATATTTATATATCTTATCCTCTATGGAAAGAAACCATAATGAATGGGATTATTCTTCAAAACTTGATTTCCATGGGTCTTAATAAACTCTCCATGGTCAAAACAACTCTTAATGTCAACATATCCCTTAACTATATCTTGTTCAATAAATTACTCTTGAAAAAAGAAGAACTATGAAATATTGAAATCCAGGGATAAAACACTAAAAAACCATGATGGGTTGTTCAAAAAATATAATTCACATAAAAATATCATAATTCTTTTAACAAAATTCCACAAAAATGCGAAAAAAATTCCATATCTCCCTAATAAGAAAGAAATAAGAAGGAATGGAAGAAAGATAAGTGAATAGATCCTTACATTCAAAGAGATCAATAATAATAAGCAAAGGGATCTAGGTACCACTAAGGATGTCCAATATCATCAAAACTGGGCCTCAGGGCTTCCTTGGGTTTTAGAGTAAATAAGGGAACCAAATGAAATAAGTGATCACCAAAAATTTATAAAACATTTTAGGGCCTAAACCATGGAGCAGTGAGACTAAACCATGTAATGGTTTATCACGGTCAATATAGATCCAAAAAACATGACCTTTAAAACAGAACCAATTATTAAAATCTCACGTGTCATTTGCTTCATTAAAAATTATTCTAACAAAGACCATGATATAACCATCTTATACTATGACATGGTATTTTGATCTACAATTTCGAACCATTGACCACTATGAAATTAAATCCACTAACCACAATGTTTTCTTATTATCTCCTAAAAAAAAAAACAAGTCCATAATGTGGGTTTTAATAAACTATATAACTTGTCACCAAGATAAAAAAATTATAATTTCCACCCTCATGGAAAAATGGATTTCATCCAAACTTAACTAAAACCATGATATCCAAAACTGGCACCACTATGTTATAATTTAGTATCATGATGTAATACTCTTCTAAAAGGTATGTAATCAATTCCAACTCCACTATTTTAGAAACAAATTATAACCACAACAAAAATTAAACCATGAACCACCTTGGAGAAACCATGATGTAATGAGGTGATGAACACATTACAGTATCCCTTAAAAGATTAAAAATCATCTTACTCACTTATAAGCCACTTATAAAATCATTTCTACCACATCCAACACCTGAAGAAACTAAATTTTGGGGACCAAGAAAATCCAAGACTATATATTAGATACCTATACAATGATTATCATTCTTGATAATTATGGAAAAACCTAAAAATAATTGAATAACACTAAAATATAAATAGTATGTGAGATACCACTAAAATTAAAATATCATCATTTTAAAAAGTCAATTATAGATTAGAAATAACTATAAACCGCAATTATATCATCCTTAAAATAAAATATCAATTACACAATAAGAACAAAACTCAAAACAACTCCAAATATAGAGACTGTAACGATAATTCTCACTCTTATATATTTTTCTCTAAACCACCATGCCTCCATAAGTAACAAACCAAAGGAGTGATGTTCCCTCACAATATATTATCTCAAAAATCACGAATCTTCATATTACAAAACACAAACATCACATCCACCATAATATCTACCTCTCCCCAATCAATGACATGGGAGTAATCTTGAAAACTTGCCTGAAGCTGTGAAACATGGAAGAAATCATGAATATGGTCTATCTATAGAGGAAAATATAACCAATATGCCACATGGAAAACTTTCTCCAAAACTAGAAAGGTTTGAAAAATTGAGTAGATAACGTGATAACATTATCAAATATTTTTTACCATGATGAAGAAAAACTTTCAAAAAAACAAGATAAGTAACCACAAACTTTAGAGGCCTCATTCTCTTATCCTTGTAAGACATAAAGATGTCTTGAATAGATTTTATCTACTCACAAATCATATTGAATTTCTTTATCATACTATGTACCAGATCTAAACTAATAATCTGTTACTATCCTACCTCAGTATAGTACAATGGAGATCAGTAAGGTCTCTATCACGAACCAACTCAGTTTAACCCCGTAACTGTCACCTACGCTGTCCTGTGACATCCTTGAGGCACATTTATGATTTCACTAAGGTGGTGACAAGCACCATGGGAATAAAATAGATACAATGGGAATTATTTTCCCCAATATAAAATAAACAAAGTAGTGGAGAGAGAAAAAAACAGCCTAACATAAAATAAAATAAATAGGAAGAAAAAAAACTTAAACTAAAAATAATACAAAGATGAACCTAACGAACAAATAGATCCATATGTTACCCCATGTGTTACTTTCCAAACCGAAAACCCAATATTGATCCAAGATGATCAAAACCAAGTAGTACCTACACATGAATCTTAAAAAAATAATATAAGTATATGCGTGAATATTAAAACTCAGTAGGTATTACCAAGAAAAACTATTCCCTATGCAATTCATTTATGCGAAATATTTATTTTCTGCAAGTTTGAAATGAAGTATATAAAAAAATGTTTTTCATACATTACTTTCTAAAACAAATCTTGTTCTATTTCCCTATTTACGAAAAATAGTTTTCTTTTCTACAAGTAAGATGCTTGAGAATTTAAAAGAAAAATAGGGGAAGAGAGAGAGAGAGAGAGTGAGAGATGGAGATTGTAATATTTTTTTTTCATGAAATCATTTAATAAAATAAAACAATCAAAATTTTTAAGCTATGAACATAAAAAAATTACAGAAAGAGAGAAAATACTATATGGAGGGGAATGAGAATGATGTACTAAAGTAACCAAACTAGATGATGCACCTAGATTATTTTCCACAAATAGATAAGTTTCAGGGAGTATGAGAACACCTAAAATATTAGGGGAATATAAAGAACCTATCATAACATGATCCATCATATCAATGAACCTGATGCAATCAAACAACCCTAATGCATAGTCGTACCCTACCTAGCCTGACTGAGAAGAATCATCACCAAAGGAGAGTTTTTCCTTACCAAGGGGACACTATCCAAAGAATAATCCTAAACTAGGGAAGCATGAATTCTTAGATAATACACTTTCCATTCTAGGTTCCCATGTTATATAAAAAATGTGGGTGATCCAAATAGAATAAAACAATCACCAATATACATATAGAATAATTATAAGCCACCACACGAATCACACAACCAAGAATCACCCCTAAATCATCACAAGTGATATTCCCATTTCATTCTAACCATAAATTCACTGGGGAGGCCCATTAAAAGGGTCGATGAATTCAATTTGTAGTGAACAAGGTAAGAGACCATCCTGAGAGGAGTTTTCCAAAGAAAAACCAATTTTCAAAGTTCCAACCAGACCTCACATGTACTTTAAGGGACAAACCATTTCAAAGAGGAAAAATAAATGACTTATAATTTCATTAAATATTAAAAACACTTTTGTAAATCCAAAAAATCATTGAGGAACCAAAAACCACTTATAAAGGCCAATATGGAATTTTATTGAACACTAGCTGAGTAGGTCATATAAAAAAATTCAACGTAGTTTAATTAATAGGGGAAACAACTTGATTTCATTCTAAATAATCCTTAAAACATTATATATTACTAATTAGTATTAAAACATGGTATAAACATCAAGAAATCAATTATTATTAAATTCAAATGCCAATTCATAGGAATAACTATCTTAAATTTAAGGTGCTTGTTTGATGATAACTCAAAATGGCTTCAAGGAGGTCCAAGGAGGTAAGAACATCTAAAATTAACCTTAAATAAACCATAGATTAAAAACAAATTAACGTGAACCATAGAAAAAAGGAACCAAAAGATAAAGGTGAACAATAATAAAAGGGAAGAAGGAAGAATAAGGATAAGAAATAATGAGATTACCTTGAGAAATTATCCCCAAGCCTTGAAAAAATAACTTGGAATCACCATTAAAAGAGGAGGGGAAGTGTGAGAAATAGGGAAGGAGCCTCTATAGGGTCACATGATCCAAATGGGATCAGAGGAGGTATTTTGGGGTTAGAAAATGAGTGGGGTAGAAAAGTAAAAATCCATTTTTAATAAACTTGTGGACTATGCATGATTAGAATGTACTATTTAGAAAACCGTGTGCCTACCATGAATCCATTACTGGCCTCCTAGGAAACCTAAAATATTTGAACACACATTTTGAGAAACCATGCACTGACCATGTATTTGGATTTGTAAAAAATAGCAGAGCCATGCACACACTTGTAATATAATTTAGACTAACTGTGATCAAACCGTGCATCGTAAAATAGGGACATCCCAAGACCCACAAGGTTACTTCTATGATCCTCTTGGTTTGAAAATAACTATGCGCTACCCATGAATCCCTAATCATGTAAGTATATAATGAACTAAAAAGGTAATCTACCTAAGGATGTCACACATTTTCCCTTTAACCGTGCATACTGATAGTGAAATAGTGTAAAAACATCCCATAACCCAAAAATTTGATCCAAAACACCCAAAAATTAAGGGAAAATCCAAATACAGATTTATCAACCAAAATAAAATAGAAAAATTAAAACTGTGATGTGACAATTTTTCCCACCGTAACACTTTCTGCCCCTAAAATATTTAGTGTTTCAAATTAATATGGTTAAAATAAAAAGGTGCATAGTCTCACATGATTTGACTCCTAAAACAGAAGAACACCTTAACCACCACTATAAAAAACTTTCATCCCAAACGTGGAAGAAACTATTGGGCCCCAAACACTTCTTTGAGGACTATAAAGATCCCAAGTCATAATCCAAACACCTAACCATTACTACCAAAACCATCGGGCCCTCTCAAGAGCCTAAGTCTTTCCAAGGGAAGGAAATCTCAATGTTATGAAACTTAGGAGGATGAGGATGATTGGATGGAAAGATTTTAATGCAAAATAAAGAGAGATAAAGATAAAAATATAGGTTAGTTCAACCATTGTAAGAGGATATAGTAAACTCCCTACCATATTAGGTTTCTAGTAGGATTCCCAAACAAAACCACCTAATAAACACCAACACCCTAAATACAAATATACACAAAAAATCACCAAATGAAATATGGTGGCAGGAACAAGGCGCAAAAAAACACACTTTCACTCTAAGTTGAATTTTTTTTGAGTTTGTCAAAAGGAACTTAGAATAAGAAACAATTTCCAAAAATATACACAAAATCCTTTTCCATTTTAAATAAAATACAACACTACAATAAATGACCATTAAAACAAAAGGATCATTTACATAAAAAGTTTAAATAAAATTCCTAGCAGCACCATGTTCATTTAGTTGTGCTACACACTTCTTCAAGGGAGTGGATTTGGCTACACTCTACTTATGATCAACAGCCATGAAGAATTTATGGATATGGTCTAAATTATTTCAGGAGTGATAAGCCTTAGGCATAATTGGATATAAAGGATTTTTGTAACCTTGGTTTTGCAATGATGATACACCAAGGTCCTATTCCTAGAAGAATCTGACGAAATGTAAGAAGGCCTCTTAATTCCACCACCAGTATAATTAAGTTCAACTAGGTTTCCCATCCCTTTACTAGAATTTCCTTCTTCACGTTTGGGTACCGATGGTGGATTGGATACCTCAATAACTCCCACTAAGTAGACCTCAACCAAAACCGCTTTCCTCACCATATCAATAATGGAGTATATACTAAATTTCAACAACTTTAACTGAAGACCAGGAAAAATACCATTATCAACATGTTCAAATTTCAAAGAATCATCCTTGAACAACTATGGGATATAAGGGACTAGATCCATAAAACTATGGAAAAAATCCAATACCGACTGATTGGTTTGTTGAAGTTATGACATTGTCATCACCTTCACCACCTACACTGCCTCAGAAAAGTACTATCCGATAAATAAGGACTTTAAGGATTTCCAAGAGTGGTATTCTCATAGTTGGGTCCTAATAAATGACTTCCACCTTTTCCAAATTAGACCTTCAAGCATAATGGTTGTGAACTTATGCTTAAGAGTTTTAGGAATCTTGAGCTGAGTGAAAATATAAGCAAAGGTTTTCAACCATTCCTTAAATTTTTCCAATTTCATCTTCTTGAAGATGTGAAGAGGGTTCAATTCTTCAACCTTCTCAATAAATTCCTAATGGTGAGAGTCACTTGGTTTTATATGAAGAATAGTTAAATTAGACAACTGAGAAATGACTTAGTCAACAGAAATTAAAACATGGGAGAGAAACCCAAAAATATAATTATTAATTACTTAGAGATTAGTGGGGTAATTATCAAAATATCATGGAAGAAAAAACTCATTCAAATCCAACTCATTATTGTGAACTCTCCATAATTAGATACCAAGTATAGAAAAAAGAAAATATGACCCACAAATTCCACAAATTTCTTTCAAAAAGTTCATTAACCACCACTTTAAAAAACCATTTTCAAACTCCACATTCCAATCCATTTCATTCTATAAAAATCCATTGAATTCCATCAAGAAATCAAACTACTTTTATGTTAAAATTGCTTCTCATTTTAAAACAAGCCTCATTTTATCATATATAATTTAATTAAAAATCCATTTAACAAAAATTACTTCAAATAAATTTCAAAAATCCATTATTTGTTTCATTTATAGGAACAAAACATCACCATAATTCGGGTTTCATAATTTAAGCTGAGGTTTTCGACATAATTTGAAAATTTGGAAGAACCTAAAATAAATTACAATAGGAGACTAGTGACAATGGGTGACTTTAACATATGGTTGGTGTCCATACAAAAATCACACCACTATCACAGAGAGTTATTCAAGACCATTTCCCCAGGCCCACATAACTTTCCAAGACCTATAAGCTCTCCAAAAACCACAAGTCCAACTCTCATTTCATTCCCAAAACACGAAAAAACCCATAAAAAATCTAAAAAATCCAAAAAGGTGAACTTGATCAACGAAAATGAATAAATATTAAGAAAATAATATAAAATTAAATCTAAAATCAAAACTCAAAACCTAACTTCCTATAATAACTTTTGGTTTGATAGTGGAAGTGATGGCTTGACACTTCCTTATACATACACCCCAAGTTCTAACAGTCCTATTCTTTATACCTTGAAAATCCAAATAACAAAGGGAGCTTTAAAATATAGGTCCTATAAATAAAATTTTCTTCAGTAATATTTTTTTATGAACCAACCTAGGTCAAAATCAAACTAGTTAATTAAGATGAACCATGACATCCCTGAGGCACGTTGCCGATCACCTTGCGGTGGAAATAAGAACCAAGGGAATCAACGAGAGACAATGGGAATGATTTTAACCAATATAAAATAAAAAAATTAGTGGAAATAAAAACAAGTATCCCAAAATAAAATAATATAAATATCAATAATAACAAAGCATAAACTAAAAATAAGACAAAGCCAAGCCTGGTGACTAAATAGATCTGCGTGTGACCCCACAAGTCAGAAATCAAACCCAAAACCCAACACCTCTACAGGGAGATCAGAACCAAGTAGTACCTACACCTCAAGCTAAAAACAAGAATAAAATTATAGTTGTGAGTTTAAATCTTTTTAGGTGTTCCTGAGAAAAAGTATTACCTATGTAATTCATTTAAACAAAAGGCTCATTCAGTGCAAGTCTGAAAAAAATATATAAACATAGGTCCTTTATACATTCCTTTTTTTAAAAGCCTGGTTATTTTCCCCCTTTACTATAATAGGATTATTTTATAAAATGATGAGTCTTAAGTATTTAAGAGGAAAAAAGGGGAATAGAGAGTGACAATAGAGAGAGTAAAACATTTTTCATGAAATAATTTAGAAAAACCAAGAATTCAATTTTTACAAGGGATAAACATAACCAAGGGTGAGAAATATAGATAATTCCATATAGAGGGAAATGGGATAGTGGTACTCAAGTAACCAAACAAAATGAGGCACCTAGATTATCTTCCTCAGATAAATAAGTGACAAGGAACATGAGAATAACTTAGAGATTTGTGGAAAATATAGAACATAATATACCTGATCTATCATGTCAGTTCACCTGTTGAAATCAAACAATCGTAACTCTCATTCACACCCTAACCGGCCTAAATGAGGGACATCATCACCAAAGGAGAGCATGTCCAAACTAAATTTCCACTTTCTGGAGCGTAATCGTTAACTAGTGTAGAAACTATTCTCAAATAATCCACTACCTATAGTAGGTTCCCATGTTATTTCTAATATGTGGGTGATCCAAATAGAATAAAACAATAAAAAATATATACATAGAATAATTACAAGACACCACATGTATCACACAACCAAAAATCACCCCTGAATCACCCTAAGGGATATTACCATTTATTCCAACCATAAATCCACAAGGTAGGTCCCATGCCAAGGGTCTGCCATTTCATTCAACAATAAACAAATAAATAGACCATCTCAAAGATAATTTAAAAAAAAAACCATTTTCAAAGTGAAAACCATACCTCACATACCCTTTAAGGGACAAACCATTTAAAATGGGTCCAAACACACCACATAGTATTTTATAGAATATTTAAAAAATATCTTGAAAATAGAGACATCAGTTAGAAACCACAAACCAATTATAAAGGCCAAACTGGCAATTTGTCAAATAGTAGGCATGCATTACATATAAAATAATTCTAAAAATTTAATTCAAATATTTCTAAATGGGAGAGGATGAGGTGATTGGGTTTAAATGTTTTGAGTAGTAGAAAGGTAAAAATACATTTTAAAGAACCTAGGGATTTTTCAAAATTAGGATGAACAATTTTGGAATCCTTATGCCAACCGTGCTTCACATACTATACTCACTATAAACAAGAAAGTTTTCATAAATGGTTTGAGAAAACATGTGCCAAACATGTGGTTGGATCTATCAAAAACTGCGGATCCATGTACATTGTTTCACACACTATAGAATAACCATGCTCAAGTTATGCACCCTGAACTAAGGACATCCCAAGACCCACATGGTTAGTCCTATGATCCATATGGTTTAAATCTAACCATGCACAACCCATTAATCCCTAATCATGAAATTACAAAATCCCCAAAAAATGGATTATGTATTAGAAGGTTGCACAATTTCCCCTTAACCATGCACACAAACAATGTAACAATGAAAAATAGCCAAAAACCCAAAAAATCAATCTGAAAACATAAGAATCCAGAGAAAAGACAAAGAAAAAATGATAAACTAAAATAAAATAGAAAAATAAAAAATAGGATGTGAAAATATCCCATACAATGCCTCAAACATAGTCATACTTATGGATAAGTGATCACTATTATTATTAATATTGCCAACCGAAGGAAAATGGTTCACCCATGAACCTATAAAAGTGAGAATACATGCATAAAACACTATCTATAGTGGCTAGAATTTTTTATCTATATAATCATACTTATCTGGATAAAAAGTAGTGATAACATATAATCTACTGAGAAAAACATTATATAGTATACTCCATACTCTTTAAATAAAATATGATTCTTAATCATACATTACCTTCCTCATATTCCCATGAAGTCACAACATTTTATCTAAATAATTCATTGCTAAATCATTTACCTTCTATTGACTCTTTGATCATAAAGAAATATGATGACGTCATCAACTGATTCAAATTTACCCAAAACTGAATCACATACACAAAAAGTATTGAGGTAAACCAGTAATGAAATCCTTCAACATGAACCCCCACTTCCATTGAGGAATTTCCAATAGATATAGAAAAATACTAGAAATTTTATGATTAATATTCAACAGTTGAAAAAAAACAATGAGACATGAACTTAGCTATAAAGACTCAATATTAAAAATTGTATAATCTTGTGTTTTTAGTTAAGAATTCACTCCCTTATATTTTTAGAATATTTATGGTTTATAGTTTTGGAGAATTAAGTCATCAGAGTTACATAAATTAATATCACATCACAGGGTGGATACTTCAACTAAGTATTAATTTTCATACTATACAGTACTTTTAATATATATATATATATATTTTCTTTTCACGAAATATATTTAAAATTTTTATGAGGACTTCATCTGTGTCCCTATTCATCTTTAAAACCCATGAAAACCATTTTAAAACATGGGGGTATCTCAAAAATATCAGTAAGGGATATAGAAAAAAATAAAGAAACCTGTTAGTCCTCGAATACTCTTAAAACTTTATATTTTCCAAAATAAACGCTGATCTCAAAATAAAAATTTTCTTAGCCAAGAAATAAACTTCTCCGCCCAAATATTTTCATAAAACATTTCATAAGAAATATTAAAGGAAAAATTAAAATTATAAAGGTTTCTTTTTTATTCTTGAAAAATTAATTATTTTTTTCTATAGGTTATACTATTCACCTTTAAGAAGTAGTATAAACGTCCCTTTAAACTATAGATCAATATCTAAATATTGGAAATCATAAGATTTAATTGAAAACTCATTGAAATCATAGATAAATCATGTTTCCGACTTATGATATCATCTTCAGATCACTCTTAAAATCAATCTTACAAATGCAATAACCTACCTCGTAAATTCCATTAATATTGTAGTAAAAACCAATAACTAGTTAACTCTGTTTATTTACCCAATGCATTAGAGAGCTACATCAGGTTGACCCATCATTATAAGATATATAAGGCTCACCCATCATCACAATCAATGTAGGTATAACCCATCATAATGATCAATATATGGATCACTTGTCATTGTAAACGCTTTCTAAGAACCATAACATAAATTTAACACATGAAATATTTCATTTTCAACATTACAATTATAAAAATATTCTTTGAGCCCATAATAAAACATTTTTGGATATTAAAAGATCTATTCAATTTGAAATAATTTTTAAAAATAACTAGAAGAAAAGGAAGGGTAGTTTTTATTTGTAAAAACATGGAAGATTATAAAGGAATATGAAAACTAAATTTTGTTTTGGGTGGCAGTAAAATCCATTGACGGATAATACATTAAAATAGAACCTTCAATTTTACTTTTTTAAAGAAAGACACAATTTTTCGTAAAAATATTCCTGTTGAAAACCTTTTAAATAAGGTAAAAAGTGAAAGAAAATATCATTTTATAATTTTTTATGTTCATATAAATACATTCATAAAATAATTTTATAAATATGGACATGGAAGAAAACGTTTTATAAAATAAATCTCGAAAACATTTGAAATGAGAGTTTTATTGTAAAGTGTCCCTTCCCAAAGTCCAAATCATCACATACATTCTTCTACTTCCTAAATAATAAATGTATGATAGTTATTTACTTGATAAAGGACCTTTTTAAATTTTATTATTCCTTATTATCATATAATATATAATTACATAATCAATCAAGTTCATGTCAAATGTTGTAATGGTATTTGGATCATATTTCTAAAATGAATTTTTTATGTTTCCTATGGCCGAATAGAATATTATTTCATCATATCAGGAATAATAATCATTATATAATTATAAAATTTTCAAATAAATTATACTTTTATATCCATCCATGAATTATGGCTTTGAAAAATGAACTACATTACAATCATAGAGACAATAAGCCGTAAAAAGACATGAGTAATGTTTCCATTTTTCAATGAATAAGAGAAAAAAGGAAAGTATTATTTTATATTTCAAAAATAATTATTTTATTATAAATATAATATTATTTATTTAAATAATATTATATATACCATCCATGTGATGCAGTGATGGAAAATTAATAATATCGCTCTATGGAGGTGGTAATTCACACGTACACATGAATGATATTATCATCTTTCAATTAATAGAAAGGTAAGAAAATAGATTTTATATTATATTTATAGAATAATAAATATGTCATGAATATAATATATATAAACTAAATCCATAATTATAACCTACTGTGAGAGGCAATCATGGAAAATGATTTTTATCGGTTCAGGAGGTGACAATCCATGATACACACGAACGATGGTTTCATTTCCCATTTTATGGAAACAAGATATGGATATTGGTTATTAAATTTACATAAAATAATATCAGTATATTGAAGATATTGTTTTTATTATTTTATCACAGTTGAAGAATATTTTAAGTTGGTATAAAAATAAATAAAACAAAAAAGATCAATTTAGAACTATATCTATTCTTCAGACAACCTCTTTTGGTTTATACCTAAATCCTTACTAGGTTATTTTTATTATTAAAATAAGGAATCTAAGACATGGGGAGGAATTTAAGTACGGTATTCAGGTATTTATTTTATGAAAAAATGTGTTTTAAGTGCTGTTAGAAGAGGAGAGGAGGTGTCCTTAAAATTGGGGGAGTGGACACACATGGATTTTTAAAAAATATTAAAACATTTAATATATTACTAAATAAAAAAACCTAAAAAATGGACTATTTTAAAATATCATGTAATATAGGGTTGAAATATGGCCATAAAATTGGATTCAAATTTTTAGGTCATTTAAACCCTTATCACTTAATTTTAAACCCTCAGTAAACTGGTCTTAACCTTGATTATGGTAATAAATGTTTACTCTTTTTACTATTCATTATGAAAAAAATATAGTAGAAATTACTAAATTATATTAATTATTATAATATAAAATATGGATTTCATTTTATAAAATTCAATTCATAGTAATGGTAGAATTTGATTTAAAATTAAACTTTCAAAAGCAGACTAAAAATGTTTTTTCATAAAAATTATTTTTTAAATATAAACTTGTTTTTATACCTAATTCAAGTATAATTTTGATTCAAATAAAAATTTTTGGATTATTTTTTATCAAAATAAAGTAATTATATTTTAACTCAAATCAAAAACAGAATGTTATTTTGTAAATACTTGAAAATAAAAAATAGTTTTTCAATAAAAATTGAAAATTTTCACTATTCATTAAAAAATGTATCTTTTTATAAAATTTTCAAAAATTAATCATAATATAATTTTGATATGAGGGATTAAAAAATTAAGGAAATTTTTTAAAATTGAAATTCTATTATTTGTAAATAAATCTTTTAATAAAACCATATAAGGTATGAAAACCCAATTTGGTTAGAAATAAAATATTTTCCTTTGGACATAAAAGTTACCTAATATTGTTATAGTGAATATAACTCTATATAATATAATTAATAAATATTAATAATATATGAAAATAATTTATTTTAATATTACATGGGTTTTTACATTCTTCCCCCTTGTAAAAATTGCATCCTCATAATTTTATTCATTAATTAAACAAGTGGGGATTTTTTTACTTCATTTAATTTTTTAATTCATGTGTTTTTGATTCAATCATATAGTTTTTACCAAAATATTAACTTTATGAATTAAATTTTTCTAAAACAGTTGATATATTTTTTCAAGAATCTTTATTGCGTGTTCCTCTTAATAATGGTTTTGTTTTAACTAAACTTCTTTAGATTTCAAAACCTGAGATGGATGAGACACATATTTTATTAA
The DNA here is from genome assembly GCA_963277665.1 of Viscum album. NCBI lineage: Eukaryota > Viridiplantae > Streptophyta > Magnoliopsida > Santalales > Viscaceae > Viscum > Viscum album. The sequence goes on along the minus strand of OY728133.1, from coordinate 1,100,614,038 downwards.
CAAAGAAACATAAAATACATCATGTAACTATGATACACTTAGAGTCATGTAATATATATAGGAAAATGATTAAATTTCACTATTATTTCTTAAAGTATAATAAAACATAGACTTAAGTTTCCCTTTTTACCAAAATGCATAATAATTTTCCATGATGATACCTTAAGAAAAACATGATTGCCTATCTCGAAAGAAATATATTTCCTCAGGTTAAATTCTTAACATTTTTATTGGCTTTGACCCATCCTAATGTCGAATTTAATCATATTTAACTTCCCAACCATTTATTCTACAAATTAATGTCCCATAAAATTTATTCCACCTACTTCATCCTAATAAGATGAAGTCCGACACCACTTTCCATATAATGCTTCAAATGGTACCATTTGTATACTAGAATGAAAAATATTGTTATAAAAGAAATTCAACCAAAGTTAGTTGTTTATCCCAACTTCACTAATAATATATTTAACATCATTAAATTATATCATCCAAAGTCAGAATCTCTCTCTCTGAGTATCCGTTATATTGAGGGTGAATAGCTGTACTGAAATTTACTTCCACACCCACATAATTCTGAAGAATTTTATAAAAGGTAGAGGTAAACTAAGGATAAAAGTAGGATATGATAGAGATATGGACTCTATGTAATCTAATTATCTCTTTATGATAAATTAGAGAAAGTTAAACCAAAGTGATATTGTCTCAAAAGGGAAGAAAATTATAAAATTTAGTTAATCGATCAATAATTACCCAAATATTATTATTATCTTGAGATTTATTTGGCAATATAACCAAAAAATCTGTAGATATATTTATCTATTTACACTCAAGAAATAAAAAGGGCTAAATCATCCCCTTATATAATTTTCATTCTATTTTAACTTGTCGAGAATCAAACATTTCATGGTAAAGTCAACAATATATTTCTTCATTCATTACCATAGGAAATTTTTCTAAAGGTATATGTATATATTTTTATTACCAAGAAGAACAAAAAATAGATAACTATGTGCCTAAATCTATTTTCATTACTTCAACTAGGGGTCACATGGAACAAACAACTTTTTTATGAACTCCAAAACACATTTTTATCAACATTAAACTCCATCACCATGCCATTCTTGACTAATTCTACCTTTTCCTATAAAGAACTATATTCATTATGGGTATTATTAATCCTATCTCACAAAAATGATTGTACTAGAACCTAAAAAATAGAGTTAGTTCTTATGAGAATAATTTCTTGGACAACATTCATCAAATAAGTGACCAAAGGATCATATTTTATATGTATCACTATTAATTTTTCACTATTTTTTTATTCAAAGTATCAACTAATATGTTTTATTTACGTGGATGGTATGAAATTATGTAGGTATAATACTTTATAAATTATATAAATCTCTTATATCTCTTGTTAAACTATTTATATCTGAATATATATTCCAATATTTTATAACCAATATGTATTTCACACTTTACTCCATATAAATGATGTCTCCAAACTTTCAATGCAAACAATACAACCGTCAATTTAAGTTAATGTGTAGTATAATTTATCTCATGAGTTTTTAACGAATGTGAATAATAAGAAATTACCAGATCATTATATGATAAAACATAAACTTATACCTTAAATTAAGCATCATTTTAGATTACAAAGTCACCATTTCTAGATGGTAGCATAAAAAATATTGCATTCAATATTCTTATTTTCAATTTCTAGAAACATTAATCACATTTGTTTTTCTATATGAACCTAAATACTTTCGATGTTAACCTAGATTTTGGGATTGATAAGAAGGATTTTTTTGAAAAACTACTGGTAATATCTTGAGAATCTATGAAAACTATGAATCTTTGTAACATTTTTATGTTTTTTCCATCCATAAACCACTTTTGTTTTAGTAAGATCAATTTTTATACCATCTTTATTTACGATGTGTCCAAGAAATGAAACCTAATATAAACAATAGTCACATTTAATAAATTTTATATTTTAATTATTTTATTTCAGTGTTTGAAGAATAATCCCTATTTTTTTTCATGATCCTTATAATTTTTTGAGAAAACCAAAATATCATCAATAAACACAACCAAAGACTTATCCAAATATTCATGGAAAAGTTTATTCATAAGTTGTTTGAATATAACTGGAGCATTAATCAACCCAAAGGGAATATGAAAAAACTCAGAATGCTTATACCTATTATGAAACACTATTTTAGGGATTTTATCCTCCTTCACCTTCAAGTGATGGTAACTAGACTTGAGGTTAACCTTAAAAAAAAAAGACCTCCCTGGAGCTGATAAAAAAATTCATTAATATGAGTAACTAAATACTTATTCTTAATAGTGATATTATTCAATGATTTATAATCAATGAAAAGTATCATGGAATTATATTTCTTTGTAACAAATAAAAAAGGATCACCCCATGGTGAAGTTTTAATAAGAATGAAACAATTATCAAGAAACTCCTATAATTTTTTTTAAATTATAAAAGTTACATTTGAGCCATTTGAGAAGGGTGTTTTGAAATTAGATTATAATTAGGAACTAATTCAACAGTAAACCCAACTTTATGACTAGGTATAACACCAGAAAAATCACCAGAAAATACATCCAAATATTCCTTTTCTACTGAGACATCATGAATATAAATAGTTCCCTTATTTTCAACCATATTAGCAAGTTATATTTTACTTACATATATTAATATTTTCTCAACTTCTTATTATATTATCAATTGTATGAATTCATTATTATATAGAAATGGAACCTCATTTCAGAAAATAACTTCTTTGGATCTCCAATTTATCTTAGCAGGATAAATTGAAAGCCAATACATACTTAGAATAACATCTAATTATACAAAATAAAATAAAATAATGTTTTTATTGAGAAATATTCTATGAATGATAATATGAAGATATCTGTAAATTATTATTACCTTAATACTACCCCAAGTGTTTTTATGAAAAGTCCTGACTTCATTTCTTAAGGTGAAAATTTCATTTTACCATGAAATTTACCAGAAATAAATAAATGTGTAGACCCCATGTCAAACTAGATGTTAACATAATATTAATAAACAAGTAATATACCTATTACTTCTTTTTTCAATGTCCCATTATCTATCAAAGTAGTTTAAAAGGATTCCAAAACCCCCTTATTCTTATAGTCTTACTGCTTCCTATCATTCATTATTTCCTTTAGAAACACATCTGTATAATGAACCATCTAATTATATTTAAAAATCCTTATTACCTATTTATGAAAATTAGTATTAAATATACAAAGATATTTTTTTACAATCATGAGTCATATTCTCTAAAATATCTTATTAAAATTACTTCAAAAATTTCATAAGGAATTCCCTAAGGTTCTTTTTACCACACCTATCACAAACTGAAAAACTAATTTTCTTAGCTTTATATTTCATTAATGGATTCTTCCCATTTTTCTACCACCTATATCTATTTTAATCTTGGTTTTTTAAACACATGATTATTAAAAAAATTTATTCCCACCTTCTCATAACCTCAAAAAATTTTCTCATATATTTTAAATCCATTAGAGGATAAAAATATTCTATATCTTACATTTAATCTTGAATAAATTTGATTAATTTTACTATCAAAATCCTAGATATAGTTTGGACCATACCTTTCCAATTGGGTGAGTTTTTTTTATTTGTGGATGCTGATTCTTCCTCATTCTACCTCAATTCCAAGAATTTTTTTCCATCTTATTTCAAACAAACTGAGAAAAATACTTATCAAAGAATATCTTCTTAAATTTATCCCATTCCATGGTGGAAATATCTTCTATTTTTCTTATATTATTAACTATTAATCCCCATTGATATAATTTTCCTTTAAAATAGTAAATATAAAGAGTTAAATTTTTATGTTCTATACATCCTATGACTTCAAATATCTTTTATATAGCTTTATTCGATTCCTCATCTACCACTCGGTTAAAAGATCCACTGAATATTGGAGGGTGTTATCTCATAAAATGATCCACTATCGACAAGTTCCTGTGTGGTACATATGGTTTCTATATAGCGTGGATACCATTACAAATTTTAGCCTATATCAAATGTTTTGTCATATAAATTAACTATTTAGTTCCAATTCCAACCATTATAGGTATCTGATTGGGAAAGATATTTTCCTCTTGGTGCCTTCCCACTCCAGCTTCCTTATTCCCTATAAGAATAACAATTTTGAATAGAAATATTTTAGTTGAAAAAACAGGTTAATATTAAAATTTTATTTCCTGATGACCATAAATTATAATCTCTTAAGGGTAGTTACTTAAACTAACCTAACCGCTAAAGTTATCAAAATATTTTCTATGATATCGACTATAAGAACCCAACCTTAAACATTATATAATCTTTAGTTTTAAGTCAATAATTCACTCTATAACATTTTTGGGGATATTTATAGTTTAGAGTTTTAGAGAAGTGTGACATCACCATTACATAAATTAATATCACATTATAAGGTGGAAACTTTAACTAAGTATCCATTTTTCCAATAGTATAAAACTTCTAAGATAGATGTTTTTTTTTATTTTCATGAAATATCTCCATAATTTTTATCTTGAACCCATCATTGTCCCTATAAATCCTTAAACGATGTGAAACAAATTTTCAAATATGGGATGGGCACAAAAATATCAATAAGGTACAAAAAAATAAACCTTATATTTCATGAATACTTCTAAAAGTATTCCCTTTCAAATATAAATTTTGAGCTCAATATAAAAATTCTATTACCCAAGAAATCAACCTCCCTACACAATTTTTTTATAAAACATTTCATAAGAAATATTAAATAAAAAATAAAAATCATAAATATTTATTTTTATGCCTAAAAAATCATAAAATATTTTTCAAGATGTTATACATTTCACCCTTAAGAAGTAGCATAAAATTTCATTTAAACTCAAGATCATTTGTTTACCTTGTGAAATCATATGTTTTCAATAAAAACCCGTAGAAGGCATAGATAAATCATGTCGGAAAATTGGGATATCATATTCATATCACTCTTACAATAATTATTAAAAATGTAATAATCTACCTGATAAATTTTTATAGTATCCTAGGATAAACATATAACTAGTTAACTGTGTACCTTTACCCAATGCATTGGAGAGATATATTCAGCTCACCCATCATTAGAAGTTAAATTATGATCACCCATATTCATAAAATATATGGAGATTGACCATCATGATAAATTTTTTTCATGAACTATAACACAATAATAATGCATGAAATATTTCATTTTCATCATTATAATCATAAAAATATTCTTTTCACCATTAAGAAAAAACATTCGTATATTAAAATATTGTTTCCATTTAAAATCCTTTTTGAAATACCAAGAAAAAAAATGGTAATTTGGGTTTTTTTTGAATAAATCATGGATGTTTATAAAGGATTAAAAAAATTAAATATTAGTAATGGCAGTGAGAAGGATGTTGACGTCATATACATTAAAATAGAATATTTCTTTTTTCCATTTTTTAATGAAATTCATAACGTTTTGTAAGAAGATTTGTTTTGAAAAACCATTGAAAAAAATGTAACACAAAATGTTCTTTATAATTTATTTATGTCTATATAAATACATTATTAATATAATTTTTATAATATGGGAATTGAATAAAAATATTTAGAAAATAAATTTGGAAAACATTTAAAAAAAGGTTTTTAAGGTAAAGTTTCCCTTACATAGAGTCTGAATCATCATGTATTTTCTTTATCTTCCTAAATAATAAACTCCTATTAATTATTTACTTTATTAAGAACCATTTTCAAGTTTATTGTTTCTTTTTACCATGTTATATATAATAACTTAATTAATTAATTCCATATCAGATGCTTTGATTATATTTAGCAAATTTTACCAAAATTAATTTAGTAAGTTAACTATCATCAAAGTGGTTATCATTAAATCATCCATTGAATAAAAATAATAATTACAAGATTATAATTTTTATACGTAAACTATAATTTAAAAACTAACCATAAATGTTTGTTATGAAAAATGAATTACGTTATAATCATGAAGACGGTAGGCCATACATACATGTGGGTAATGTTTTCATTTTTCAACAAATACGGGGGAAAAAGTTAATTATTATTTACATAATAATTATTATTTTATAAATATAATATTATATCATTAAATATACTTATATATACCATTATTGTGTTATGGTGATATAAAAAATCATATCACTTCATGGAGGTGGTAATCCACACATACGTGAGGAAAAATAGGTTTTCAGAAAAATGCCTTTTAAGTATAAAAATATTTCTATACTAAATTAAAGTATAATATTGTCTATTATAAAATTTATTAGATTATGTTTATTACAATGAAAATAATTAAATTTTAAAACTAATATAAAATAGAATGTGACTTTATAAATACATGAAAAAAATATAGATTTTGAATAAAAATCTGAATTTTTCACTATTCCTTAAAAGATGAATTTTTTTATAAAATTATACAAAAGTCATTGTAGGCTATTTTTTTCATGATAATTTTGAAAAAATAATTTTATTTTTTTGAAATTAAAATTCTATAATTTGGAAATAAATATTTTAAATAAAACCTTATATTTCATGAATACCCAATTTGGTTATAAATATAACCTTTTTCTTTTTGATTGGAAAATCACCTAATATTCTTATATATAATATAAATCTATATTATAAAATTTATTAATAATAATAAGTCATGAAATTATTTGTTTTAGCCTTAACTGGGTTTTAAAATTAATGATCGACCACTTTACACCTTTCCACTAGAACTAGTCTCTCAAGGGATGATACATCTTGGAAATATCCGGATGTACAACCAAAGGTGAGCTATGAAACTCAAAATAAACTATTACCAAATTACTAAAAAAATTAATAAACACCCGTTAAAAAATACTTAATGCTTACTCTAATCAAAGCATCCCCTGAAGCATCTTCATAGACAACATTTTCTCTATACACGTCTACCTTAGAATCTTCTACATGAGACTCCTTTGCCTACTAAAATAAGGAAGAATACACTATCATATGATATAGGAAAAAGTTTACACTAGCATAAAAAATATCCAAATTCCAAGATCTATATCTTTTATAATCCTAATTTCCTCCCTAGTCTCTCATGAAACATCACCATGGGATTTGTGTCTTAGTGAAATAGAAACCACGTTTGCTTTCCTTGGAGTATAAGAGATTGTGAATCCATAATCATGAAATAATTTAATCCAACTCCACTAATGGAAATTAAAATCATGTTAAAAAAAATATACTTCAAAATATTATAATCTGTAAAGACCATCTAACATTCACTAATAAGATAATTCCATGAAATATTTAAGGAAAATAGTACTATCGTAAGATAGAGATCATGGATAACATAATTATTTTCATGACCTTGCACCTTCTAGGACCGATACAAAAACACATCCCTCACCTATCTAAACTCACTTTATAAATCAATATGATTATAATTTCAGAAAACCTCAAACATGAATATCTATTAAGTAAACTTAAGAATTGGTGAACTAATCGACATTTATTTTAGATACTCAATGTATATTTTTCACTAATTAGACCACATGAAATCCTAGTGATTTTTGGAAAACATTTCATTTCAATGAAATCATACAAGGACCTCCAAAGAGAACAGAAATAATCAATATGATATTGCAATAATCTTGAACACACCAGGATATCGTTGATGAACACTACCAAAAAAATGATCAAGAAACTCATGAAACATTGAGTTAATCAATTCCATGATTTTTTGGGGGTTTTCGTGACACTAAAAGGATTTAGTATAAACTTAACATGACTATAAAAACACTTGAATGTAGTGTTTAATAAATATTTCTACTTCACTCTCATATTATGATATATAGACCATAAATTAATCTTCAAGAACTAGGAACCTATATTCAACTAATCAAGAAATTCATCAGTCCTCAAGAGGGGATAACCTTTCTCCCCAATTATTTGGTTTAATAATGATAATCTCTATGAATCCATAAACTACCATTTTCCATATTTTCAAACCACACTAGAGAACCCCCAGAAAAAAAAATTGATAGATGAAATCCTTCTATAATAAATCATCCACTTGAGTATAATATTCCTTAAGATTTGACAGCTCCATCCTATAGTGATATATAAAAATTAGAGATACTCTTGGTTGAAACTCTGTCCTAAACTCGATATCATGATGAGGGGGTAGTGTTACAACCTCTATAGAAAATAAATTGGGGAATTACTTGATAAATATTATAATTTTTTCTTTATTTACTGTGTACAAAGCTCAATATAAACCCTATTAGATATGAAAAATGTCAATCTAAACATCTGTGATCCATTTGATAATATTTCTCACTAATAAACACCACAAACTCTCATTTCACATAAAATTAAATAACTATCAGATGATACAAATAAATGAAAACCTACATAATTTATAACTTATAAAAACATAGGTTAAAACTATATGAATTTATCTATTATATAAAAATATCCCCTAAATATTTAGGCCACCCAACCATTGACTCACATCTTTAATACACCTCAAGAAAATAAAACAAACCTCAAACTACCATAGTGAACACAAAAGGAGTTAAAATTATATCCAATTTAAGTCTCATAGATTGGAATAAGGTAGGAAAAATGAATGAGTGAAAATATTTTGAATAAAAAAGTTATAAAAAATTGTAAAATAGATACAAATGTCACCTTAAATAATTTTAGGTCCTTCTTCCATTGGAAAATCCATCACATGCAACTGATTATTCCTTACTTGTAACCCCTCAGGATTTTGTGAAATATATATATTTTAAATATATTTAATATTTTCAATACTTTCATTACAAAAAACACTAATTTTAGATTTAATTATATATAATAGTAATTTAGGTTGCATTATACACAATGTTGAGTTTAAACGAAACATGTCTTAATATTAGAAAATTATTATTTAATATGATAATTATAACCTAGCCATTGGAATGGTGAGTATGAATATGAATAATTAAATTATGAAAATTTATGGTCTATAAATGTATATAAATTGAATTATTTTTTTTACCAATTAACAAGAAATGAAAATAAAAACTATTTGGAAACTAAGAAAATCATCTTTTGAAAAATAATTTTTATTCACAAAAACATGTTTTACCTCAATAATTTAAAAAATTAAATTTTGGTGAATGATTTTGAAATAATATATATAATATATATACTATAAAATGTTTAAAATTTATATTATATGTTTAGTAGACAATATATAATAATAAATATAATTTTAAGTTTAAAAATCGCATTTATCTAACAAGAATTTTGCTTCCTTTGCACAATTATTTTAAAACTAATTTTAAAAAAAATTTAAAATAAAAAAAAATTCATTTCTAAAATCATAATTTCAAAATTATCTTTAGGTAAATGTTTTATAATTTTCTGAGATGATAAATTTTTCAATAAAAAGTGAAAAAATACAGGTTTTTATTAAGAGTTGTTATTTATTTTAAATCTTTTAAAAACTTAAAAATTGTTTTGATATAGTTTTAAAAGAAAATTTAGTTCAATAATATATCAATTAATACAATTTAGTACATTATAATTATTTTCATATTGAATTTTTATTTAAAAACTTTCTAAACTTTTGTACATTTTCTCTTTGAAAACTCAGTCTCTCGTCGCATCTATGAGATTACTTTTAAATTAAATATTTCAAATTATGTTAATTTAATTTAGATAAATATATTTCATATTATGAATTATAATAATTAATATTATCTAACAAGTTTAACTTAATTTTTTACCGTAATGAAATGTAAAAATAGTAAACTTACCACAGTTAAGGTAAAATTGTGTGAATCTAGGGGTTAAACTAAAATGATAAGCATTAAAAATGACCCAAAAATTGTAGAAAACCAATTTTATATCCATAATTATACCTTATATCTTCATGGTTAGGTAATTTCCTAGTGCGGATCCTTTGTTTAGGTGAAAAACGTGGGTATTCCTTTTAAAAAAAATTATAAGCGTGCCACTCACATCACTTATAAAAGGATAACCCATCTCCTATCCTCTTCACAATTCCAAAACCCTTTGGTTCGACCAATAACAAAAAAATATAACTTCCTTAATTTAATCATATCATCTTAGAATCCTTATTATTCGTGTGTATGACACACTACCACCTTGCAAACCGATGTTATTCATTTTCCATCACCGCATATCAAAGATTTATATAATGATGATTATATATATATATGACATATATGATATTATTATCCTTATTTAACTAATATATCACACAAAAATTCTTACTTTCTATTCTGTGAGAATACGATAATGTCGCTCGTGTGTATAGCGAACTATCACATCGTGAAGCGATGTGGTTCATTGATGATTTAAATGGAAGGTAATAAGGATGAGTTGAATGAATGTATGTGATATATATGAAATATTTTTTTTGAAATGGTAATATGTTATTACACTTTATTTCTTTCAATCCTTTGAGAAAATGGAAATAACGTTCATGTATACACACGAGCTGCTATCTCTATGAATGGTATATTATATTTTGTATGTTTAACTTTTAAGGATCACTATAAATACATATATAATTAATATATATGATATCTATATCATTTTTAATATTTTGGATATTATTTAACCATGATTAAAGTAAGATAAAAAACATATCCAAACATACACAAAAAACAAAGCAATTGCTGCCCAAAACACGACTTTAACATGGAATTGTTAATAAACAGATAATAAAAGGTCATGAGTAAATAATATATGTATTTATATATATATAATTAATTTTCTATAATATATTTATAATAACCTTATATTAATTATACAATAGTTTTGAATTTGTATGAAGGAAGTCAAGACTTAAGGTAATGGATTTTTGTCTCAATTTTCTTTCTTTGAGACATATGTTATGTTATGAACCAATATTATTTTATGTGGTATATATACAACCCATTTTACATGTTATATAAGTAATATCCTTATGATAATTTTATTTGTTGTTTCATTTTATGTAAGTATTTCAATGTACTTATGATTCAATGTTACCAAAGTTTTATGGGTTTTATAAAACAATCACATAATTTATGAGAATTTTTTATGAATATTTTTAACATGATGAAATATTATGATAAATATATAAATAAACTCAAATAATTTCTTATTATATGGTTATCTCATTGGAATACATGTTTTCTCTTCATTTTTATCTCTCCATTCACTTAATATTTCAAAATAATGTTTTTAGATAAAACTGTCTTTATTTTTCTCTTTGATCGAAATCACTTTATCTTATATTTCTATGTTTTCTAAAAATATTTTAAAAGATTTTTAAATGTTCCTATATTATCTTTAAATTCATTTTTACCTTTTTTTTTTACTTTTTTACAATTTTTTAAAATAAACCTTTATCCCCTTTTCCAAACACAACCCGTTTGGATTTCACCAAAAATGTGAAAGGAATCCTTGTTTTAACATGTATGACATGAATATAAATTTCAAAACATCATAACCATTATTTTATTTAAATATTTATTTATAGGTTTCAAATTTTATTTTCCAATAAAAGGATTTCCATAATCTTTTTTTTTAGTTATTTTCAAAATGGAAATGATTTTTTCCACAAGAAATGTTTTAAATGATTTAAAAAGCCTTCTTTATAAGTTTTCAAGGTTATTTTCAAAGAAAAGGATTTTAATAATGTTTTTTGTTTCAAAAAGTATTTTTAAAATTGGAAAGGCTATTTTACTCATGAAACATTCGAAGTTATTTTTCTTTGAAAATCATTTTCCCTCTAAGATGACATCCTTTGATGTTACCTTTTCTTTACTAGATATGTGATCCATGTATACCATTATTATTTATTCTCTAGATGGTTTATATTTATTATTTAAATATTTTTATGAAACCTATTTATCTCCCATGGGTTATACTATGATAAAATTCTTATGAAACCCTCTTCTTTTTCCACCGGTTTTTTGTGTGGAAATGATGAAATGAATATGGAATTCATTTCTTTTCATGGGTTCTCATATGAAGAATGTTTTATAATCATGTGGCACATGTTTGTATAATTTTTCTCATGTGATTGGTGAAACCTATATCTCCCTCCAATTTATTGGGTAATGATTAGGGTTTTTTAATATCAAAGGTTAAATGAGAGGTTATCCCAAGATTGAAATAGGGTACACAAGAGGTTATCCCAAGCCTGAAAGATGGTATATGGGAGGTTATCCTTAAAGTAAGTACAAGAGTGGTTAGACCAAACCTAACATGTTATTAATGTATTATTATGTGTTCTTGACATAATATTTTATATGATTAATTATATGCCTCAATTATATGTCTTATTCCAATATATCTTATGCTCTCATGGATTATTTTATTTGATTCCCTTATGATTCATGTCTTACGAACAACCAATATTTTTTCTATGACTCAAGTTTATAATATTTCATATGAATGGTATGGTTTTAAAATGTTATTCTCATGTTCTCATATCGATATGTTCATTTCATACTTATGTATCTCCCTTGTTTACCCTTAATGAGCATATGAGAACTTCTTTTCTTATGTTTGATTTCCCTTGGTTATGAATAAAGGTATTAAATATGGTATGTTTTTGAAGAGTACTAAAGGGGAAGATATTTATTGGATATATTGAAGATCCTTCACCAAATTATAATATTGTGTAACTAGTATCCAAATATACTAAACTATAATGGCACTTAGGCATTTTTTTGTGTAATATATTGAATATTAATATAAAAAGATATAATATATATGTATGAAACTCCTGGGTCACTATATTACTCCTCTTCCTCACTTCCCTCAATGTTATCGACCACATAGTCTCATTTATCCCTAAATCCATGAGGATATGGAATAATTTGAGGCTTTACACTAATTACTTTATTGTCCCTCTACTATCTGAACGATTTTATTCCCCACTACTATTGATAAGGACTCATAGGTGGCTATTGTTGAGGTGGTATATAAAACTAAATATTAGTCCAACATTTACCACTCGGAAGTGTTAGAAACTAGATATTACAATGACCTAAAAATCCATAAATATTAAAATATTGAATAAATATCTTGAAAGAATATTGATAACTAATAGTTCTATATAAATGAGAAGAATATAGTTTATACTGACTCCCCACTGACTGCAACCTCTAAAACCTAGTATAATGAAAACTCCTCTTTGCAGCTCCACTCATTATTTTTTTGATTACTTCCCTATTGGGATAAACCCATCAAATTAATTGTATTATATACTACCTTAGTCTTCCTAAAAACATGATGATAAAGAGGTCTCATGAAAAGAGTAACATAACATTGTATCTCTAAATATAAAGAATCCTCAAAATTATACACCCCCACCTAACCAATAATATGAAGATCATAAGGATAATAGGAAAGTTTTATGAATCATACTTTGAACATTCTCACAATAGATATACCTTGATGTTGGGTGAGTAAGTTTTATCATCATGTATCCTTCAACATCAAAGATATAAAATCATCTTAGAACTAACTTCAAAACTTCTCACATAGAACTTAAAACTCCCCATTATCACAAAAAAATCCAATAATACCAAGCTAATAACAAAAATAGACTAATAGATAATAGAATCAAATGATCATATAACTTATAGATCAAACCAAATTCAATATAATGTTCCTATATCAACCTCTCTTTCTCTTAATTGGAGATAGTCTCCTTATGCTTCCATAAACTCTGATGATAAAATTCAAGAAAATCCTTCCTCCTCAAAAATCAAACCATCTACTATCAATTGAAGAATCCTTCCTGACCTAGTAAATTTGAACTAAATGAGTGTTACTTACACAAACCATATATTCAAACTAAAAATACACACTTAATAATGGATTATTAAATTAATTTATGGTTATTTTAAATAAATTCATTTGAATTCCCCATTAAAATTTTATAATTAAAAAATTCATGTCAACAAGCATGATTCATGTACCATACCTTCTAATTATCCCAAAATCAACATAATATCACTTTAGGTTAGAAATATTAAGGCCATTATACTGGATTTTATGGGAACTATCTATGACCTAGATAATCTTCTTATTTTATTTCAAATACTATTATTTAATTACACTATATCCTTACCAAACCAATGAAATCCTCATTAGTGATAACTTAAAACTCCATCCCAACTCTCAACCATATATTTAAAACTGTTATTTAATGAATAATCTCTATTATAACTCCTTTTAGTTCTATAGTGAATCTATGTGAGACTTTTAAGTCCCACCTCCAATAGGCCGTGAGTTGGAAACAAGAATCAAGGGTATAAATCAAAAAATATGGGAGGAATTGCCATCATAAATCCTAGGAATAAAAGAAATATCCCACAACCATCACTATTTTTAATAAATAAAAAATTTTAATTTCTATAATTCATGTAAAGTTATACATAATTAAAATACAATACAAAAATAAAATACCACTTATGATAGCAAATACAACCATAAATAATTATCATGACCTTGTAATGTTAAGTCCTTTCATGAAATTTATCCTATAAATTTTTAAAAATATAATATAGAATATATGAGTGGGAAAAAATTAATACTTAATAGGTTAATACCTTGAAATTATAATGAAAATGAGGAATAATCGTACTAAATCTGTCATAAAAATGCAATAAATTCGACTTTTTAATTATCTCAAGGTAAAATACAAATTCAACTTCACCAAGGATCACTCACAAAATCAATATACAATTATATTAATATAGTAATCCAGAAAATATACCAGGAAGGTACCCATAGCCTCTGCTCCACTAATCTAGTCATATTCACATCCCAATGGTTTACATCCCATAAATCCCATACTTTCAATATCCACGTACCACAACCGTATAAACACATCAAAACATCAACCACATACGACATACCACAACATAACCACATACCTTCCAAATCATTATATAACCACCATATCGTCACCACATTATTGACATGTTACCACATCACTACCATATAACTATAAAATTACACTATGTCTGAAAGAGATAGAGGGATAAGGAGAATATATGGCCATCTTAATCACACAAATATTTGATTTCTGGGTAGACAAATAAAACAATACCTCATATGTGAATTGGTTTCATTGACTGACTTGGGTAATAGTTCATACAAAATCCCTGAAATAAAATCGATATGTAATTAAAACAGACACACCCAACACATTTTGAACTGATAATAGAAAAAATATATGACCATGGTTCATAAATTCTTCTTTACTTATAAAAAAATAATCCCTGTCACCTCTAGATAAAACAATATAACAATATATCCATGCAAAAATCACATAAATTCTTACCATTCTTTGGAAAAACTAATTCCACTTTAATTATTTACCAACCACATTAAGATTATTAACAAAATTAAATTGCATTTGTTATATAACCCTAATATTTTACACATTCTTTATAATTAACATTTTTTTTACCACATATGATTCTACCATTTCATTATAATTTATTTAGCACTTTATTTATGGAATAAAATACATTCCAATCTCATTTTAATTCATCCCATTATATTATTTTGTCATGATTCCAAATTATGGAAAAATATAAAAAAATATAAACATCTACATCAACACAATAACATAATGAAAAACCATACTACTAATCCACAACATTATATCTACCACCACCACATAAAAAACTACACTAAAACATGTCAACCTCATCAGAATACCACAAAAATGATTTCAAAAACACCTTCTCCTATACCAAATAAATTTACTATACCAGACCTCCTCCACCACAATAAAAAAAGTCACCTCCTCTACACAAAGGATCATCTAAACAATTCTATGATAACAAAAAACAAACAATTTCATGATTCATACCTAATTAATGATTAATAAAATAAAGTTAACCAACTTGATTTAGGTTTCCTTTTTACCCTTTAAATTAATATCATTAATTTGTTAAAAAAATTTAAGCATGTTTTATAATTTAAAAAACAACTTGAAAACATAACATCATGCTTAGGACATTGTTAATAAAACAAAAATCTAAAAAAACATGAAATCATGTAATTTTTTGTTTAACTTTATTTTCCAAATTCCAATTCAATGATTATTCTTATTTGTAAAATATCATCTACTTGCCCAAAAAATACTAAAAATTTAAAAAATATATATAAATAGAGACATAAACTGAGGAAATATGAACCACTTACAAAAAACTAAATCTCAAATAGAGAAACATGAAGACAGAATAAAAACTAGGTATTAAAACCCCAATAAATCACAAGGATATCCTACCAAACCTAAAACACATCATACTTGGCCATTCCTTCGACCAAACCCCAAGAAAAAATAGAAAAAACCTTTTCATAGTCTCTATGAGAAATAATAAACAAGAAAGAATTAAACAAAATAAGGATAATAACACCTTAGATTGTAAGATATCTGTTTCATGAAGACAAGTTTATAAGGGACCATCAAGGATATTTAAGATCACCAAAACTGATCCACATGGATGATTAGGGTTTTGGAGAGAAAATTGAATAAAAATAGGGGATTAACTAAAATTTTTAATAAAATTTTAAAAGACTAAACCATTATATAACTATACTATACCACATCTTAGTTTGGATCAATTGACATAGATAAAATAACTGAATAATTTAAAGTAGAATCCCTTTCTAAAATCTCACCAAACATTTCCATTAATAAAATAGGATTTTTGCACGACCATGAAAAGACCACCTTTGACTATGATGTGATCCTTCAATATCCACCTTAAACCATATAATAATATTAAATAAAATCCACCAACAATATTAATTTACTCACACCTTCTAAAACCATAATATTAGGAACATTATGTGGTGTTCACCAAACTATGCCATTTCTCAACATGATGACCAAAATGGGAATTTATTTCTTTCCCATGGAAGTTAGAGGTTTAATAAGAACTAAATTTAAATAATGAAATCCAAAATAGACACCACCATTTCATAGTTTAGCACCATGATTTAATCCTACTATAAAATGGATGGAATGAATTCTAAAATCATATTTTTATGAAAGTGAAAATCCACCATGACCTTGGTCAAAAATCAAACAAACTCTAGTCCAAACATGACATAATATGGCCATGAAAATGTATTTGTGTCTATTAAAAGCTAAAAAATAATTTTTTTTTTCACTTTTAAACCTATTATAATATATTTTCTTCCACATCCAACATAAAAAAAACAATGTAATGGAACAAGAAAATATAAACCTTAATAAGTATAATTAAATGATAATTTGGATTTATATTTCTCAATTATACTATTAACTTTACATTTTTTTTCTAAATACCCTTTTCAAACCTGTTGGTTGTGAACCTTATAAAATATTAACTAATATTTAACTATTATTCTTAGTTATATAGTCCTTTTCATCAGTTATATATTATTTACAAATAGATTCATCAGAAGATGACATAAATTATTTGTATATTTTGGGATCAGTCTCTATATATACAAAAAATGGATCTTTTATAAAAATAATATTTTTATTTCCTTTTAAAAATATTGTATATAAAATCAGATTCATATATAATGGTTATCTAAGTTTATTTACTTTGACAAACATTCTCATCTATATCTTCTTAAAATACAAATTTATTTAAGGAATATTCCCCAAATTGGACATTCTTAAGAAAATAGTTAAACCTTGATTTATAAAAAATAACATCTATAAAGTCAATAGTTGTGTTGAAAAATAATAAATCATTAGATTCTATAACCATAAATCTATAAGATTTAGAATGATCTATATGCCCTTAAATTATCACATAATTTTCTATTTTAGGTTTAGGCACTCAAACACTTTTTGGAAAAACCCCAAACTATTAAGTAATTGAGATTTGGTTTCCTATTATGACATAATTTATATGGATTCATAGCCCTATATTTTATGGTAACTTGATTTAGTATGTTACACACATTTAATATGACCTCTCCCTGAAAACCTCACATTATAATTAAAATAGACATCATATAACTAACTATTTCTAATAGTGTTTTATTCTTTCACTCAACTAAAAAATTCTGTTGGGACATATATGGAGTCATCACTTCATGTATGATCTATTTTGATTAAAAAATGATGGTCAATAACATTATTCCCTTTTATTAAAACCTAGACATTTAATTTTAAATTTGAATTATTTTCATCTTTTTTTAAGGACAATAAATTTATCTATAAATTCATTATTGGAATGTAAGAGATAAATAATAAAAAATCTACAATAGTCATCAAGGAAATTTACCATATAAATTTTATTATCTATGGTGTTTGTAACATGAAAATAAAATACATTCTTATAAATTAATTTTAACAAATTAATTTCTTTTAAATAGTATAAAATGGTTTCCTAACTATTTTTATTTGCGCACATGTAATATAATTATTATAATATTTATCCATGTTGTGTAATAAACCGATTTTTTAATCTCATGAATCTTATAAAAATTTAAGTTCCCAAAATTATTATCCCCTAAATCAAAAGACTCCAAAAACTAAATAAAAATAAAATTTTCATTTAACCTAAATAATCTATCATGTAGAATCACTTTTTTATCAAATTATCTACCATTAGATATAAAAATACTGTCTACTTCAAATATAAGCTTAAACCCATGTTTTTTTCAATAAGATACCTAAAACTAAATTCCTATAAACTTCAATCACATATATTAAATCCTTTAAATTATAAAACTTTATGAAGTTAAAATTTAGTTTTATTATACCCTTACATTATACTTTGATCATTTTTGAGTTAACCATGTATAAATATATCCCATCATCAATAGATTCCATTATCTTGAGGTGTAATTTATTGTTATGAAATTTTTGTTTCATGCAAAAATAATTCCACCAAGAAGAGAAACACTCATGTACATTGCCTTCAAATATGATGTCTACAAAGTGACCCTTAGGATTTTTTTGGTCATATTTCTTCTTTTGGAGATGAAATCCCATTTTAATTATTTTTGATTTCCATAAAACTAACTTCCCCATTTCGTATTTATGAATTGAAATATTCCCATTGAATGGTGATTTTTATGTTTATTGATGACTATTGGTAACATAGATGATACAACTACCAATACCATAAGGACCTTGGATTTATTATACTTATGTTTTCACCTTCTTGAATTTTATATATTCCATATCAATTTAGAGATAGTTGAGTAACTCCTTGAGGGAAATATCTTCCTTATTATGATTAATAAAATATATAATTTTCTTTTATGAAAGAGTCATTTTATCAATAAATGATGTGACTATATTGGTATCATCTATATTAATGTTTCTTTTTATCAATTATTAAAAAATTAATTGAATTTCAAAAAATAATAGATCTACTATCTATCATTTAATAGAAAATAAATGTACTAAATAAGAACTTTTTTCTTACTATATCCTTGATGATAAAAATTTACTCTAATACATTCTATATCTCATTCTTAATCTCAATATGTTGATAAAAATATAATATATCATCAATAAATGAGTTGAGTATGTGTCCTTTACACAAAAGATAATCATTTTCCCATTTCTATCTCATTTGAAAAACTTATATTTCATTACAATTTGATATAGGGGCATTATAGGTCAGAATGAACATACACCACATTAAGAGGTATGATTAGTAATTGTGTACTTTTATGCCACCTCTTGAAACTATTTCTATAAAATTAATCCACCTTTACCATGTTATTGAGAAATTGTAGATCCATGTTTAATTTTAAATTTTTTCTTATGATTTTTGTGATATATTTTGAATAAGGATGGAGTTGATAAAATTGATGATTGTAGATGGATACTAATAAGGCACATTAAAGCACCACTTTCATTAAGATTAGATTCTATCCCATCATTTCATTCATATAGTGAGTTGTAATAGAATCCTATTTAGTATAAAATGGTGGGTTTCCAATTGATATTTTTACTTTTTGGATAATGACCCATAATTTTTTTTGAAAGAAAATAGTAGAGTAGAAGAGTTTTTGTTGTTTCGCTACAAAAAATACTATTTTATTATTACATAAGAATATAAATGGAATTAAAATTCATGAGTTTTCTTATCATGGACCCATTTTTTTATAGGTAGGGATATATACCTTATTATTAAGTATCTTACACTTTCTAAATGGGTAGACACCTGTCCTGGAAAAGTATATGTATTTGGATTTAATAATGATCATTGGGTCTTAGCTGATGAAGTTAGTGTTCAATATAAAACCCAATTATTGAAAAAATATGTCAACTGAATAAATTATTATCATATCTGAAGTCCAGTTCACACCCAGATAACAAATATATTTTTTTGTTCTTTTACGGTCAATCATATCTTTGGACTTGATTGTACGTATTTGGTGAATTAGATAAAATGACTAGACATCAACCATCTGGAAAAGTATTTTTGACTAATGCATACCTTAATGCATATACCTAAAATGATATAACACATATCAATAATTCATCCACCAATATTATTGAAATTTGATTATTAAATGTGAAAAAATTAATTCACCATGAAAGACCTCACACCAATTTGCAGTGAAAAGTGTGTCATCGTAGCATCACATTTCATGAAAATCTTCATGTGAAAGCATATGTATAGAAGATATGTAGAAAAATTATGCCATAAGACTTTAACCCAATTTTTAATTATTTTTAATAATGATAAAGTCACGCTTTAAAAATGTGACCACTTTTATCCTTTTTTTCATGTGAGACTCACATCTCTTTTATCACCTTTAAAATAAAAAAAATATTTTTTAAAATAAAATATATTAAATAGTAGATCTAATATAGGAATAAGCACAATAGATTTAAGAATACCTCAATTTTAAGAGAAATTAAAGATAAAAAAATTCTTGTGGTGTTAAGTAGGATATAGGTTTAGACAATATGAAAGTTTACAATGATAGAAAACATCATAGAAACTAATAAATATCTATTGTTCTGAGAGTGATCATGTGAATCTAGGATAATTTTTTTAATCAATTAAAGTGAATAACTATAAAAATACTATTTGTAGGATAGGTATTAGAGAATACGTTCTATGATATTTTTTTAATTTTTATTTGATAATAAAATTTTATAGATATCTACGGAAGAGTGGTATTTTCCAAATCATTGTTATTTTTAGTGTTTTTACTTATTTATATTTTTAATAAAACATTTTTTCCAAAACATAAGGTATTAGAGAAATGTTTTTATGATGGTTAGAAATATGTATTATATTTGGAAATGAAAACCATTTTTTAATAATTGGTAGATAATAAACCATGAGAGAAAATGGACCTAACTATTATAGACTAGATCTGGATGAAGTTGAAAAGAAATTATTTGTCTAATCTCACAAAAATTAAATATTTTTTAAAAAAACATCAACTAAAGAATATAGATAATAGAGATTTTGGAAACCATTTTTATTACATCATGAAACATTTCATGTAGTTTTATTCTATTAATTTCAAGTCTAATAATGAAGGTAACACAGTGTTAGTGGATACTATTACTGAACATAAGAGATATGAAAATAATTTATTAATTACAAATATTAAAGATATCGATCATTCAAATTTTATTATAGATTATAGTTAATCTTATAATATATAAATGAAAAAATATTTTTTTTGATAAGTATGTGGATTGCAACGGTTTTTTTATTAAATTAACTAAAAAATTACAGATAAAAATAATTTTAAATGTTACAAGTTGAGTTTGAAAGTTCTTTGGAGTTTTATAAAGACTTATTGATGTGATGTACTTATTATATTTGATAATTATAATGAACCATAATTATAGTACATAGATATGAAATAATTTTAGATTAATATTATTTCAATACTAAAGTATATGCATGACAGCCATAATATTTTAGTGTCTTTGGAGTTTGGAAACACAAACAACTTGTTCATAGGATGATTAAATCATCTCCCACTACATTATTATATACCTGAATCCTTCTTATATATATCTTATGTAATACATATCTTTATTATCCAGGTAAAGGAAACATATAAAGGGTGATATCATATGCTAAATAAGGATAAACAAGCTTGATACATAAGTATAACCTAAACATAATGGTATGAGATCATGAGCATAAAATTTGAAAACAATATCCTACATATAAAAGATCATAATATGGAGTCTTGGAATAAATATTGGAAGTTCATAAGACATGAAACATAGGATAATCAAAGAACATGATCCTTGAGAGAATGGTATTTTCATAACACATAGATTTGTGGAATAAAAATAATTATTGAAAATCATTTCGATATTTGTTAAGGATCAATTACAAGACAATAATAATGTAGTGGATTCACTCCCCAAAAAATCATATTAGTCAAGGTTCACTCCCAAGACCATAATAGCGGACATAGTCCCTTACTGAACTAGATTTAATCCCTATTATAGTGCTGTCTATCTGGTGTGATATAAATCTTTACCCAATGCATTGGAGGGAGATATAGGTCCCATTTTTTACATAATTAAAATCATAAATATGTATGCTATAAGATCATAAAACATTCATCATATCATAACCCATTAAATGAAATGGGTTTTATAAACATTTTATCATACCATAAACTGTGGAAAATAGATAGTTTTTATAATCATTTCATCATTTCATAATATAATAACCTATGAAAAGAGGTGGGTTTCATAAAAATTTTATCATGGTATAACTTGTGCAATAGAAATTGGTCTCATAAACATCATTCCATATTAAAAAAACCATTTATAGAAGGAATAATAATTTTTTCCTTGAATCATATTCATAGTAAGGAATTGATAACATCAATGGATGTTATCTTAGATGGAAAATTATTTTGAAAGACAATTTAGAACATTTTTTAGAAAAATAACATTTCTTTGAAAATCAAAATTTAAAGCTAAAAATTCAAAAAGAATATTATAAATCATTTTATTTAAAAATAAACTTCAGAAATTATAAATTAATCTTTATATAAAATAATGGCCATGATGACAAAAAATTTTATTCATGTTGTATACGTTAAAATTAAGATTCCTTTCACATATTCGACAAAGGAAAAACATACATTGTCTGAAACAATACATGAGGATTCCTTTCAAAATTTTTGTAAAAATTAAAAAATGTGTAAAAAAGTCTTCAGTAAATCATTAAAATTAAAAATATTTTTTAAAACATTTTTACACAACATGTTTTTGGAAGAAAAATGTGTTTTTGACCGAAGAGATAAATAAAAAATATTTTTTCTCAAAAACATTATTTTTATCTCTTGAGTTCATAAAGAGAAGAAAATGAAGGGAAAAAACTTATTATCATGAAATAAACTTAGGAGAATGAAATTCATGAGTTTATTGAGATATGGATCATAATATTTTATCATTGTATGCATAATCATAAACAATTCCTATAGAGGATGATTTTTTAAAATAAAACTCTTACCACTTTGGTGACTTTGAATCATAATATCCACAAAATAATAACATTAAATGAAACTTATAATATAATTAAAAGAATTATATTCATTATAGAATGTGTCAATGGGAAATTATATACAACTCATTGAATAATATAGGTTTATAACATAACTCAAGTCCCCAAGATGACAAGTTAAGACAAAAACCCCTTACTGCTTTGGTTTCTTTTGAACCGTAAACCCCATGAAAGTTAGATCCTAAAATGAATATGTAAATCATAATAATTTTAAGGATAATAATAATTAAATACATTAGTGTTTAGTATATACACCATATAAATTAAAAACATGGTGAATATGGATCGTGTATCACATAAAATAAAAGTGAGATAGAAATCACTTGAAGTTTAATAATATTTGGAATCATAAGTCCCATTAAAAAATTAAATCAAGATAAATTTAAAATATAATGAATAGAATGATACTCATGATATAAAATGTATATGGGGAAGTATATACACTTTATAGAAGGTCATGGGTGCATAAAATAACATACATCCCAATAAAGATTGTTTAAGATGAAATTCCCTTACCTGAAGTCTCGACTTCCTTCATACACATTCAAAACTATTGTATAATAAATATAAGTTTATTATAAATGTATTATTGAATAATAATTATATATATTATTCTATTTATTATTCCATTATGACCATTTATTACCTGTTTATTAACAATTACTAAATAATATCACATTTCAGATAATAACAACTTTGTTTTCCAAATATGTTTTGATTTGTTATTTTTGATCCTCTTACTTTGATTATGGTTCCATAATATATAGAATAATTATTCTGAAATAATTATCATATTTATAGATAGATTATAATTTTATAATCAATCATGAATGATTTTTTATAAAGGATGTACATTATGAACATGAGGACGATAGGCCATATGTACGCATGAGTAACATTTCCATTTTTTAGTGATCATTATGGAAATGTGGCAAGTAATAATTTATAATTAAGAATTATTATAATATAATAAATACCATATTATTTATTTAAATTTATTTATACATATCATTCATGTATTATGATGATGAAATGAGAGTCACATCACTATGTGAAGGTGATGGTCCACACGTGCACGAATGACATTATCATTTTTCAGTGAAAGAAAATGTAAGAAAGACAATGATATATGATATTTTATGAATTATAAATATGTAATTAATATCATAATTATTTAATTTATATCCCATATATTCATTAAATTTATCCTTATAATCTTTTATGTAAAGTATTAGTGAAAGACTGATCACATCGCTTCGCAAGGTGGTAGACCGTCATACACACGAGCGATGTTATCATATCCACTATAAAATGTAAAATAAAAATGTATATATGATATAATGACTCTAGAAATATAATTATGTTATAAATTTCATATATTTACTTTATATCCATCATAATAACCATCCATGAGAGGTGGTAAGGGAAAAAAGTTTGACATTGATTAGTGAGGTGGTAATCCGCCGTACACGCGAATGATGCTTTCATAACACATTTGACAAAAGTGGAGATAGTTGTTGGTCATTACCTTGAAATTAAAACATATAATTATATGGAATATAGTTATGTTATTATACCTTCATTTTATAATAATAATTTAATGATTTTTAGGAATACATAAAATAAAAACTCTCATTGAAGAACGTTACCTCTTATTCTGGTATCATCCTTAGGTTTTCACCTAAATCATTCGTATGTAAGATTTATTGAAACAATAAGGATTATGTGATGAATGTATGGAGTTTTTGAGGTATTTTTTTTAGTTACCAACACAACTAAAAGGGTTTTAAGGTTTGAAGAATAGAATACAATAGGTGGAATGTTATAAGTGTGGTGAGCGACACACTTGTAATTTTTTAAAAATAAAAAGGTGTACCCACATTTTTCTCATAAAAAAGGCTAAAATATTGTTTATTCTAGATAATTAAAAATTATAGGATCATAATAATACTTAAAATATATTTTTGAAAAGTTTTTAGTTTATTTAAACACCTATCCTTTTAGTTTAATCCTTCGATAAACCTATTTTTACCTTAACCACAGAAGTTAATTTTTATCATTTTAAATATTTATTTAGTAAAAAATATGTTAAAATTATCTAATAATATAAATTATTTTGATTCAAAATATGTAATTCAATATTACAAATTCCATTTACAGAAGTTGAAAATTTTAACTTAAAATTAATCCTACAGACGGGATGAGAAAGCGAGTTTTTAAAGAGAGAATGTTCAAAAGTTTATAAAGTTTTTTTTGTAAAAATTCATTATGAAAATGATTCCAATGACCTAAATTGGATTAATATTAATATAATTTTACTAATTTTACTTTTAAAAAAATTTAAAATGTAATTTAACTATATAAATAATTTAAACAAAAAGGCAGTTTTCAATTAAAATTTCAATAATTTCACTATTCATCAAAAATTAATCTTGTAAGAAAATTATCAAAAATTAACCTTAAGATAATTTTTATATGATTAATTCAATTTTTTTGTAATAAATTTTCTAAAAGTGTAAAAATTTTAATTTTAAAAAATAATTTTGTAAAAAGGTAACAAAACTGTTTTTTAGAAAAATTAACTTTTTAAGCGTGAAATTATATTTATTCTTATATATTGTCTATAAAAAACATAAAATGAATTTTAAGCAATTGATTGAATATATAATATATAAATTTAATTATTATAATTCACTTGAAGTGTTTATTTTAATTTATTAAGGTGAAAAATGTTTGTTTTCATAATAATTTTTTTTTCAGAAAAAGATTACCTTTATTTTCAACCTATTTTTATTTTAATTTATAATTAATTTATCATAAAAGAATTAATTTTATATACATGGTTAAAAAATTTATTTTAATAATTTTTTATTCCTATTAATACTTTTATTTGAACGAATAGTTGATAACTATCATATTATATAATAATATTTTAATAATATGTCATGTTTCGTTTAAACTCAGTGTTGCATGTTACACAAGCTTAACTCAATGTTACATGTGATGAAAATTGTAAAAAGCATTATATTCATTTGAAAAAAGTATTTTCTGAAAATTTTAGGTGTTACGTTATACCCCTATTTAAATGAATTTCATCCTAGAATTTCATGTCATTCTTAAAAGTTTTAGTATTTTAAAATTCCACCATTGAAATCCACATCATAAAAAGGTTTAATAAAATATCCTCTTGAAAAAGAGAAAGGGATGTGCAAAACTAATATGGAATAACACATAGTATGTTTCCAAATAGAAGAAAATAGGTGGGATGTGAAGATATAAACATGGAATAAAAGCATAAATAACTATAGAGAGTGATAGAGATCATTTATCACAATAAATCGGGTAATATAGAGAGGGTTATCGAGTACAAAACCATAATCCAAAGAGGTGTGAAAATGAAAATAGATATCATAAAAAATTATGATAACATGACATTTTTTTTCAATATCATTGTTACAATGTTGGGGAATTCCTTTTCCATTTGGATAGTGAACATATGAAAATATACTTTTATAATTTTATTTCATAGGCATAATTTCATCCTTTGGTTGTGCCTTGATCAATTTACACTTAATATGTTACTTCAAGAGATGATTTTTCCATGTTTTAAGACACAAATAAAATACTAAAAATAATAATAATTCATTCCTTCTATATCTAGTAAAAAATGGTTATTATTGGTTATGCTATATGGATAAATATTCATAGGGTGAAGTAATAAATTAAACTCTAAAACCTTATCCGAAGTTCAAGTTAAAACATTGAATAAATTTTTACCCTTATAACCCTTCCAAAATTCCAAATTTATAAAAAATATGACTAAATTTCCCAAAATCAACTTAACATTAATTCTCCAAATATTATTAAGTATCTCTTAATGGTCACGTGCCAAATATGTGACTACCTTGGTCATATATTTTTATGAAGATTGATAATAACCAGAATTACCATAAAAACTTAATGAAAAAAATTCGTTCTTCATCATTCATTGAATAAAACCATATATTATTAAACATATTCCAAAGATCTAATAATGTCGTAAACTCCATAAATGATAACATAAACCACTTTTTCAACAAATCCCTATTCTGAGGCCATCAATACTAAGCAGTATACTTTATCCATATCAATAATCTATTTATCCAATCTAAACACCATTTTCTCATCCTCGGGAAAATATTAAGGGTTATCTTACCTTAATCATGTGTTTTTGAATAAAATATTACCTATCCATTAAATCAATTACCAAGGTCATTTGTACTATTCATAATATTCTTTCATATTCTAAAATAAAAACTTATACTAAACAATCCTTATATATTTCATGATCTATGTTATAGAATTCTTGAATTGTTATAACCGATAACTTAAATTATCCCACTTCCTTCTCAAACCATTAACTAGGATTCTTCATCTTATTACTTTACACTTCTTTAACTCCCATATGTCATTTGAAGTTTCTTTATCATCAGCAATATAAATATTACTTGTAAAACCTTTCTGATCCTATTTTTGAGATTTCCTCTTAGGATATAGATTTTAATAAGGCTTATACTTTTCACATTTAAAACATTCAACAGTTGATGATGCCTTTGGGATACCATTATTCTCATCCATTTTTAACTGAACTTTTCATTTTTCCTTTGCATTTATTTTCTTTGTTTCCTTATTTTCTACACCCAAAACATATTCTCATCCCTATGATACATTCCTTCGAGTTCTTCTTTCTAAATTTGTGATATATATGAACCTTTAGATTCTTTTCTCCATGGTCTCCATTACCTAAGTAAAATCTATCATTCCCTTCTTTAGTGAGTCTGAGTGTTATTTATGGTCAATATTGTTAATAATGTTCCTTGATAAGAAATTAAGAATTATCACAACATCATTTAATCTATTAATCACCCCTTTTGGATACTCATCGGAAAATTTTCCATCATATTCAATATTAACATAATTTATTTTGGTTCTTTAAATTGACTAAAACAAAAAAGCATAGTGTGAGCAATGCTAATCAAAATAGGAAACCAAATAATCAAGAAAATCATTTATAGGATGTCAAAATCATGACACCTTATTTTAAATCTATGAAACCTTAGGTTTATCCTAGGTAATTCATAGTTATCATCTATATAAATCATTCATGATGGTTTGTAACAAGTTTGTGAATTTACAAAGAATAACCCCTAGGAGTTTCCAACCTGGTGTGCTGTAAGGATCATTTTCATGCATCAGGTGAAGATTGATCCAAGATCACTATGAAATTTTCAGAGTTATTACCCCTAGGAGCCTCTATGATAGAGCCACATCCACCTTTAGTATCCCGATAAGGATGTCATTTCTTGGAAACTACTCGCTTTGTCCTTTACCAAAATTACTAGAAAATTTATTATACATTGAATTATCCTTAAACTTATCCTTATAGATATAACTAGACATATAATGATAAAAATACCCTATGTTTTTAAATATGGTTTTATCATCCAACATTCCAAAGGTTAACTAAACCTTTCCGATAATAGCAACTATAGTGACCCAGTATTTTCATACATATATATTATATATTTTATAACAATATTTAATACATTACAAAAGTACATGCCTGAAAAATGTTATAATTTAGTGTATTTGGAAACTAGAAACACAAAAAAACTGGTTCATAAGTAGTTTAAATCATCTCCCACTATGTTCTTCATAAATAAAACCCTTCTTAAATGTATCATACGTAATAAATATCTTCATTATAGGGGAAAAGAAACATAACAAAAGGTGAGATTTGATTATTAGTAAGTGTAAATAAGGGATATACATAATCATGACACGAACATAATTGTTTGGGAACATAAACATAAAATAATCAAATAAGATGATCTATGAGTTTATAACATTGTTATAAGACATATATTTTTCCACACAATAAGCATAGAAAATCATTTATATAGTAGTCAAGGCTCAAAAAAAATGCTATCATAGTGGAATGAGTTCACTACCAAAACCATTATGATAGTCAAGGTTCACTCACAAGACCAACATAGTGTAAAAATACCCTTACTAAACTAAGTTAAATCCCCACTTTATTCTTGTCTATCTCATGCGATATAAATCTTTACCCTATGCATTGGAGGGAGATACTGTCCCCTCCATTCACATAATTAAAATCATACTTATGTGTGCCACAAGATCATAAAACATTCATTATATCATAACCCATAAAATGAAATGGGTTTAATAAAAATTCCATCATATCATAACCAATGGAAAATATATAGGTTTCATAATCATTTTATCAAAGCATAACCCTTGAAAATAAGTGGGTTTCATAAGAATTTCCTCATGATGTAACCAGTTGAAGAGAAATAGGTTTCTTAAATAACATGTCATCTTAGACAAATCCATTCCAAGAAGATTAAGAATTTTATCCTCGGATAATATTTATAGTAGGGTATATTTAACATCAAAATATGTCATCTTATATGGAAAATAATTTTGAAAGATATTTTAAAATATTTCTTGAGGAAAATAACTTTTCTCTGAAAATCCTTTTTTAAAACTAAAATTTCATAAAACATCTTAGATATCATTTTCTTTGAAAAAAACCATTAAAAATTATAAGGGAAGGTTCAAATCAAATAATTTTCACGACTATGGAAAATTCCTTTCTTGCTGTGCACATTAAAATAAATATTCCTATAACATCTTTAATTAAATCCAAACATGCATTGTTTGGAAAAAAATTTGAAAATTTATTTCATAAAGATATGTAAAAAGTAAAACAAAGCTAAAAATGTATTTAATAATTTCTAGAATATTTTTTAAATTTTTTATAAAACCATATTTTAGAAGGAAACAATGTTTTTGACCGAAGAGATAAAATAAAAACGATTTTTTTCTTAAAAAAATATTTTAAAATCTTGAGTACATAAAGATTGGAAAATGAATGGGAAAAATTTATTCTTATAAAATAACTAGAGGAGAATAGAATTCCTGATTTTATTGAGATATTTATCATAAGATTTCATCATTGGAAGTATAGTCACAAACAATCTTGATAAACAATGAGATTGTAACCTAAAACTCTTTCGACTTTGGTAACTATGAATAGTTATACACATGAAATAATAACATTAAATGAAAATTATAATACCATTGAAAGAATGATATTCATGATATAACTTGTCAAAGGGGAATTATATATGTTAGGTTAGAATGTCTATGACGAAGACACAAGAGTGGATGAATTGTGTCTTTAAAAAAATCATAATTATGTCATTTCACGTCAACAATAGATAGATATGGATGCATTTATGTATGAGAATATGTGCATTAGAAAAATAGAAAATAGAGAAAAACAATTTATAGTGGTTCGGGGTATGAAGATCCCCTAGTCCACTCTACCAATCACCCTCTCTACGGGTTTGATGAACTTCACTAGTTAGGTTCTCTTCTCATAAGACTGATCCACGAATGAGTGCATGAAGTTTTCACTCTTACAAACAAGGATTAAAACATAACCTTATGGTTCTTTTTTAGGGATCTGAAAAACAACAGCTTAATTCAAAAATCTGAAACTCCACCAAATCAATAACGATTTATTTTTTTGATAGTTTAGATTAATATTCACAGTTGTAGAAACAACTGATAGAATATGGATCTTTTTCTTCAGAAAATAAGTTTCTTCAATGAAGAGTAGTTCCAAAGAAATCTAGTAGCAAATGATTCTTTTCTGAAAAATAACAATGATTTAGAAGCAAATAGACTTACAGTAGATTCAAGATTCAACATATGAATATCTACAGCATGTAATCTCTTCTATTGAATCCATTCAATTGATGTAGTAGATATTTATATGATTTTCAAAATAATGTAGCTTTTCAAAATAGCAATCTATATTTTTTTTAAGAAACTCTCAAGAGTGATATTGAATGAAATATTTGATAGAATAAATAAGGTAGAGAGTCTTCTTTGTATTCTCAGATCTATGAAAATCACCGGAAATACCATGAGTATTCAAAATAATAACATCTCAGAGTAGTCATAACTTCCCTTAAGAATTGGAGAGAAAACATATTCTATAAATAGCTCTTTAAATCATTTAAGAATATCTCTTAATTAGTCAAAATCTGGCTTTGAATCACCATGTTATTCCACAAAGACTGTTACAGAAAATTCAGATAAAGTTATAAATTCATATTTCTGGTGATGAAAAGTCAAACTTAAGGTTTGTTCACATAACAAGAAAACACCAAATGTAGGGTTCAACCACCTAATGTAGGGTTTATGATCCATACGTTCATCCCTGTCAGCATAAAATTCTGAGCGTAACATTGATTATACATATGTTAAATTTTCCAAAATGTAAGGTTAATAACGTAAGGTGGATTACAAATGTAAGGTTGATGAACCATACATTTTCTCCTCAAACTTTAGGTTTCATAATTACCCACAATTCTCTAACCATACGTTTTCTATTTGAAAAATGTAAGGTTTCATGCAAATGTAATGTTTTTAACCATATGTTTCTTCCAACATAAGGTTGATAAACCATACGTGCTGATCCTGTACCATAAGCTTTAATTCAAACATAGGGTATGTTCCTTACGTTACATTTTTCGGTGTAGGAAATGAACAGTGATTACAGAAAACAAAAAATCATTTAAAATGTTTCCAGAATACACTTAAGAGCATTACGAACACTTTAACAAATATTTCTCATGAATACATACTTGAATATTATTCCAAAATAAGAATTATAAAGAATATAAATTTCCTGAAATACACTTAAAATAATATCATTAGTAAAACAAACACGGGTGTTTGTGAGTATCAAAATCAATAATATTTATCGAGTATTGTTGAGACAGTACAATCCCAATAATCTCCCCCTTTTTTATGATAAAAAAACCCATAAATTAAAAATATAAATGTAATAACCTAATTTAGAATTTTTTAAACATTAAAAAATTTTTGTTTGATAGATGTACTTCAATAAAAATAAATTTTTATGTTTATCCAAATATCTCCTCATTTTTTTGAGATAAAAAATAATGTATGGAAATAGATTAAAACACATTTAATGTTGGAAAAATTATTCAGTGAATGTTACAATAAACTTATAATGATAATGAAGACATGATGTTTATCTATTAGAGAAAAATATAATATAATATAATAATAAAGTATATAAAATAAAATTAAAGAGATTTTATAGATCAAAAATTGAAAATTCACAAGAAACTATTTGACTTGTAAACAAAGTTGATCACCAGAAATGGTTTGGGTACAAAAGAATTGGGTAGGAGTTGTCTTGGTTAAGGTTCTAAAGATTTTGAGCAGTTTCAAACATATCCTTCAATTCTTCCATCTACAACCACAATTTCTTTATCAAACTATCACCTGACTGAATAACCAAAAGCCTATAATCATGACTAACATGTAGATTCTCAACAATATTG
Source organism: Viscum album (assembly GCA_963277665.1). Classification (NCBI taxonomy): domain Eukaryota; kingdom Viridiplantae; phylum Streptophyta; class Magnoliopsida; order Santalales; family Viscaceae; genus Viscum; species Viscum album. The sequence continues at coordinate 1,100,580,919 of OY728133.1, read as the reverse complement.
ACTTTGAAAAATTCATGTAGACTTTCTTCTTTCTTTATAAACTTCTCCAAATTCTCTGTAAACTAATTGAATAGAAATATGATACTAGTTTCTCCTTGAGTCAACAAATCAAAAAGAAATATCTAATTCTACAAAAGAACTAAAAGATGAGAACTATTTCATTGTAAGTTATCTAGGCAAGAATTCATGTCCACCATAACTGATGTAATGGATTTAAATCTTCTAATCAAATCTAGGTTGGTAGAAAGAGTAGAAGTAGATGTACTGGTCTGACTAACAGTTCTTTTGATTTATTCAAATAGACTTCCCCAGTACCACTTCAAATCTGCAAAATCTATCTTGGAAATAGCTTCAGATCTAATCCTCTCAAACTAATTTAACATGTCTCTCTTGAAAGAATCAAAATCCTTTCTAGAAACAGTATTTTCATTATGTTTTGGGATCTTTTTCTTTGAATTCTCAAGCCCCTGATACAGAGTGGATTTATCTTACTAAGAATAGTTAAACTTGATCACAATTTCTTCAACTTGATGTGACAATGAATCAGATATCCCTTCATCTACATTTAGTGTCTGATCCAAAACATCACTTGGAAAAATAATTTCCATTGACTTTTCTACTATTTTTTCTCTTGAAAATGATTGATTTTCAAATTCTTTAGTGTGATATATAGAAGTATGTCTTGTCTATTCCATAGTTTGATTGACAACAACAAATTTAATTTCTTGAGAAACTTATTTATCAACATTTCTTCCTTCTTGATCAATTTCTGCTTGAATATAATAAACTTGAATATTTTTTGTTGGAATTGTCTCTCCATGAATGTTTTCTTATACCTGGTCACTTATTAGGCATACAATTTCAAGTTCTCTAGGTTGAATATTCAATGGTATTTCATCTTAAAGAATCAGTTCATCTAAATGAACTGAGAAGGTTGCTTCTCCAGAAGGTAACTCTTTCTCTTCAACCTATTGAACATCTCTGTTTCTAGGTTTCATAAAAAGTCCCTCCCAACTTTGTTCTTCATCAACTTCCTATTATTCATTGTTAAATCTAAGCCTTATCTTAGATAATCGAGATACTACATAGGTTTTTGATTCAACAACACCCTCCTTTCAAACATCTACTTTCCCCCGGAGAAAAAGATCCTGATCTCTGTTATTCTTCAGCACCAACTGGTAAAATATTGCATTTTAGTATACTCTAGAATTTTTTTAATTTTTTAGAGTTACAACATTTAAAACATTGCTGTGATGACACTTCATCCTCAAATATGTAAATTGAATCATATTTTTTTGAAGCAAATTCTAGATATTATCTATCCATAAGGATAGAAATTCATCCTTGCTTCCAATTGATAATAGAAATGAAAATATCAAAACATATACCATGGAAAATTCAGTTTAATGTCACTTAGAAATAAAAAACATGATGTACATATCAGGTTATCAAATTTTCTCTATCTCTGCCATCCTTGGTGAAATACCGGTCTAAATGAACTTCACCAAGATTTTATGATCAACCTCGAGGTCCTTAACAAACATTTTCTTGATGTGTATCAAGTTAAATAAAAAAGACATAATGTCTTTAGAAGATATATTCTTATCTCCAGTATATCAAAAATCTAAGTGAAAAACTCATTGATGTGGGCATTCTAAGATTTGTGAAACTTCTGTTGATGAAATCGAAAAATTATTATCTTCAATACTTTCAAACATGATATCCTCAGAATAACTAAAAATTAACTCTACACTCTTATAAAAATAGCTTAGTTATATCTTATAATGAAATTCAGAATTAATTTTGTTGAAAGAAGTATCCAGCCCTTGAAATTCTAACACCTGTTCCTGGAGCAGATTCATCTAATATAACCAATCAAAATAAACCACTTTTCCTTGAAGTATTTTTCTGGTTATAAAATGTTTTCGTTTTGGATCACTTGTGTATCCTTCTTTGACTCACTTCGTTATTGTAATTTAACAAAAATCTAAAAGTATGAGGTTTTAGACTTTTACAGTTTAGAAGGAAAAACAAAAGTTTCAGGTTAGACGAAACCATTTTAGTAAAAGAAGGGTATGGTAGACGAAGGGTATGGTAAACAAAGGGTTTCTGACAGGTGATGCATATGCTTGTTTCTTGTGTCACAAATTAATTATGATTTTTTTTAATAATTATGTGGTGTAAATAAATTTAAGATTAAATAAAATAACTAAAATATAGTAAGATAAAAATATGAAAAATAATATATATTTACAGTAATAAACATAAGATAAAATAAAATAAAATAAAATAAAATAAAATAAAATAAAATAAAATAAAATAGGTTATTTTATAATTAAATAAACCTAGATTCTCATTAATAAAATAAAAACATACAGTGGGAAGTGGTTTAGTGAAAATATTAGCTAATTGATATTTATTGTTAAAATATTCTAAATATATATCCTTTTAAAGAACATGATCTCTTAGAAAATGATGTTTTACGTCAATATAATTAGTTATAGAATGAATTACTGGATTTTTTGAAATATTTATAGCACTTTTATTATCACATAAGATATTTGTACTATTAAAATTAAGTCCAAAGTCCATCAGTTTGCTTTTCATTCCCAAAACTTGCGCACAACAACTACCTGCAGACATATATTCTGCTTTGGCTATTGACAATGCAATGGAGTGTTTCTTCTTACTTGACCATGACACTAATGATTTTTCTAAGAAGTAACAAGTTACTAAGGTGATTTTTCTATCTAATCTACAACCTCCAAAATCTGCATTTGAATATGATATTAAATTAAAATCAGATATTTTTTGATAAATAAGATACTGAAAAATAGTTCCTTTTAAATATCTAGAAATTCTTTTGACTACAGTAAGATGTGATTATTTAAGATTTGTTTGAAATATAGAACATAAACATACCGAAAATAGAGCACCCCAATCATTTTATGGTATGTTTCTCTTAAATACATTCTATTCATAGCCTATATTTCATAAAGTACCGAGTATCGTTGAAACAACACTTAGTTACTTAGGACATAGTCTTAGCCTAGCTATTGAACTTAAATTTTCAACTTGTGTGTTTTGAATTTTGAAAATATGACATACATAGTTTTGTTTAGGATGATATTTAGAGAATGATAGAATTAACTTAATTTTCAGTTAATAGTAACCTACCCTTATGAATATTAACATACCCTTATGAATATTAACTTACCCTTATGAATAGTAATATGACTCTTATGAATGGTATCTATACCCATGAATGTATAAAAAAATTTAAGCACCTTAAAAATAAAGATGTATATTTTAAGTGTTTATATTTTTCGATTAAAAAATGATTTTAATTAATCATATTTGGAATTTGTTTTTGAAAAATGAAATACATTTCCGGATTCTATACGTCAAAAAATGGTTAGGGTGATTTTTTGGTATTTTTCTGAAATACTAGATTTTTTGATGAATAAAGAAATACTACAATTTACAGAATAGGCTAAAAACACTAATTATAGAGTCATATATGATCTTATTCTTATGTAATACTGACTGATTTAGATTCACATGATAAAATTACTATTCTTAGTCATGGAAGACTCACTATTCTTTTTCTTGTGGAGAAATAATAAATTAATGAATATAATATAGAGAAATTCCCTCTCCCCTCCAATATATAAACCACCCCTCACCCCCTCTTCCTCCCACAACACTCAAGTTTCAAGAATTGCCTAAATTCTTCTAAAATAGATCTCTAACCTACTCCCCCATGTCTATGAACTTTTGGTCTCACCAAAGGAAAAAAAGAAAGGCCTTAAGAAGTTTGTCAAAGAGGAGTACTCAAGAGGTGAACCTCTCTTCCGTTTTCTTCTATTTACTTTTACAAGTTCCATTTTTTTGTTCTCTCTTGTCTCATCACCTCATCCAAATGGCATGATAATTCCAGTACCATACATGTACTTTATTTTTATTATGCTAATGGAGTATTTAAACATAATAAATCTCTTTCCTTTCCTTTTATACTATAAATGAAACACTGTTCAAGATGTGTTAATTTATCACATTCAAGGAAGACAGGTTTTCAATTTGCATTACTATATTCAAGACTGGTCATAAAATCTTTTAAAAGGTTAAACAGATCATAATATATGTATTTTATCTTGTTTAATTTTCTGTAATCCTTACACACTCATAATATGGTATAATAATACAAAACAAGTTCACTTTGCACAAAACCACCAAGCCAAATCCAAGCGTTTATCATTAACTCATCGAATGATTCATTCACATGGTATATAACCAGAATCATTATAAGATAATTTATATCTCTCTAATTTTACTAATAATATATATTAACAATTATGGATTTTTAACTACATTTCAAATGAACTTCCCTTCACGAATTCAAGTAAACGGATCATGAAAACCAAGGAAGAAAATTATTCCAAAACAATAAAATTTAATCTCTCAAACCAATTAAAAATCCCATTGATGAACCTAATAAGGTTATACCATATCAATTAAATGTTTATTATTTTCTATAAATATTAATTAATGAATCTAAATTTGATTATTCAGGTCATTATGAACAACCAAGAACACCTGCGAACATAAGGTAAGGGATCCTCTCTCTAACTTTTGTTCAAGAATTTCCCCTATGTTGTGCCCTTTTAATTTTAATTCCTAATGATGGGGTATGTTTTCTCACCTCCCCCATACTTCTCTTATGATATATAAATAATGGTATACCCCTTTACCTCTCATTAATTCCTTCACAAGAATAGCCTTTACCATGCCAAAATGTTTGAAAGGGGTTTCTCATCTCACTTTTATGTATGTGAGATTTCCATTATTCGCCACTGATTTATTGTGCATGGTGTATTGTGTATCGCATTTTGATATATATTATAATTATTATCTATATATTCATGGTATTTTGTGATTCATTTGGTTGTTATTAGTTTTTTTTTCATACTACTCGATTGATTACGTTGGGGTAGGGGAATTTGTCTCAATTTTTCCTTTCTTTGTGACTTTGTATTGTGCACCTAATTATTCTTATATTGTGTAACTGCTGCCCATTTAAGATCACTTGAAAGTATATTGATATTAAATATCCATGTTCTTGTTTTATGGATATTTTTACTGTCTAAACCGTATATCATTTAACATACAATGGTTATTTGGAATGTTGGTTTAACTTTGGAAATATTGATGAATCTGTATCCTCTACACTATAAGGATATTGAAAAGGAATATTTATCTTGAATTAAATAAATGTATAAAGAATTATTTGGAAATTAAGTGGAGGGTGGGGCCCATTATAGCCCCTCGATGCATCGATAGGTCCCACGAGACAACCAGTTTGGCGACAAACCCTTCGAGTTTGTTTCAAAAAATCTGTTGGGTTTTTACCCACAGAACTAAAACGGTTTAACAGTATTATTGTATCATGTGTTAGATTCATGATGTCCGATTAATAAAAATTATTTTTATTCATTATCAGTTATCACTATCTATGAGGTTTTCACTATCAAAAAAATCTATGGATGCAGTTTCATTCTCAGTTTATTAATGGTGTGAGTATTTCCGTCATTCACCATTTCATAATGACTATGACAAGTTGTTTATGATTCAGTTGTTATTGATTCATACTTATTCTATTTTTAACCCTTATTTAGCATTTGAGGTCACCCCTTTCATTTGTTTACCTCTAATAGGTTATGAAGAGGAGATCACTTATTTAGTTTCTATGGAAGCCATTTTTAGTTGTTATTCACTGTATTTTGTACCTTTCAAATGTAATTTGAGTTACATATATGTATCTAGTTTCTTAAATACTACTAAACTGATCGTTCCTTCAATATATCATTACTTCTAACTATTCTAATGTACTTAGTTATTCACCGGCTCCGATCTAGAGGGGTTGGGGCGTTACAGTTGGTATCAGAAAAAGTTTAGTAGAAAACTAAGAAACTATATTTAGAAGATGTATATTAGAGATGATTCCCTAAGATAGTATTTAAGGATAAACATACAATAACATCCCAATATTTTGATAAGTAATTTATTATGTAGATATTTCAAGCAATACATCCCTGTCTGGATATGAGTAGGTAGGGGTGGCTCTGGAACAGATGTAACAGGTAGTGAAAGTTTCGACAAGGAGTTTCCAACCTGACCCTGGGTATCTTGGTACATGACAACGGGCCTTGATGCACTCTTGGTTATGAAACTATTGGGGGATATGCTTAGGATAATTTACATTTTCTTTACAAGACATTATGAAGGATTTTATTGTAATTTTTTCCTCAGAGATGCCATGTTTATGAGATTAATGATGCATAGAATTTCAATCTATATTAAGTGCTTTTGTTTTTGGTATTCATAACCTAATCTAGTGTATTCCATTATTTAGAAATGGTGTCTAATGGAACAAGGAGAATTAATAATAATGGAAAATATAGGAATATCCCTATTGATAAAGTTAATAGAGTCAATGTTGGAGAAGATCAGATCATGAAAATATTGAGAAAACATACTCAAGTTGTAACGAATAACCATTCCACCCCTGTATTGGATCGTTTCATACTGAAAAAGCCCCCATATTTTAGCGAGACTACGAATCCAGTGGTTTATGAGAAATGGATCAAGTACCTTGAAAAGATATTCAAGGAATTAAGATGTAGGGAAAATGAAAATGTAGTACTGGCAGTATATTGTCTCAATGGCGATGCTAATCAATGGTGGTACTTGGTTCAAAATACCATGGATGAAGAAGAAATAGAATATATCTAATGGAGGAATTTTAAGTAAATATTATTTGAAAAATATTTCCCTCATGAGAAACAAACCGAAATGAATAAGAAATTACTTGGCTTAAAGCAAAGGGAAGAAGACATTGTTGTAGAGTATGAGGCAACCTTCACAAGGCTAGCCAGGTATGCCGTATATTACATACATGACTCGATCGACAAGATTGATCATTTCTTTAAAGGTCTAAAGCCAAGTATTCAAAGGTAACTGGATTCAAAATCATTTTCATCATATGATTAAATTGTATCAAGTTGCATCAAAAGTGAGAAGGAATTTTCTAGATCAAATTTGTTTAAGGGAAACCAAGATAAAAAGAGGTAATCTGATAACTAAGGGAAAGGTGAAGCACCCAAGAAGAACAAGGGAACGAAGAAATTACAATTATGTGAGAACTATGTAATGAATCATCTCAGGAAATGTTTTAAAGGCATGGGAGTCTTCTATAAGTGTGGATAAAAGGGTCATCTATCTATTGAATGCAAGGGGAAGAAACAATTTGATGATGTTCAATGCTACAATTGTAGAGAGATGGGACACTATGCAAATGAGTTTCATAAGCTCTAGGGAAACATTCCTAAGAAAAGGCCAAGAGTGTTAGGACCGATATAGGCTTATAAAACCTAAGAGGGGGTGGGGATGGGGTGGGGGGGGGGGTGGGGTGAATCAGGGTAAGGATATTATTTTCTATATTCTTTTTCCCACTAGATCTTGACCTTTTAATCACAAGGGTCACTTTTTTTTCACTTGCGTGTTAATTATGATATTTCATTTTCTTATTTATCTGATGATGAGGCTTTATGTTCAATTCAAGAAGGAAAGAAGACAGACATAAAGATTTTTACTTGGTTTATCCTCCCTAGGATATGTCCATGGAGCATACAACATCAATGTGCCAATGTACCAAATACACTAAATCTCACTACCAATAATGTTTGATATAGATAACTTCTTTTCCAAGGATCACTTCCTTTACAATGTTTAGGGTTAGCTAACTGCTTTCCCTAGGGTTACTCCCTATTTCTCTCCCACTGGTTCACTACCGATAGAAAGGAAAACCTTATTCCTCTTTCTTTGTTCACTGCACTTGGAAGGGATACATTCACCATTTAGAGACATGTAGGTAACTTCATTATGACAAATGAATGCATCTTTATATATGTGTAGATGCTCTTTTGACATCCAATTTTCATCCTTTGATGAATACAACTTTACCACAGATGTACTGTGAAATCTTTCAACTTTCAGGCAACCCTAGAATAACTGGCTTTCTTTTCTATGCTTGGAACACTTCTCTATGCTTTGGCGCACTTATACAAAGCTAGAGTGAAAGTGTCACCAAAACACTTGCGTGACACCCCATTCTTCAACTCTAAACTTGGGAGACTCACATCCTTTTACTTCCAAACCAAAATTGGGGCGCAACTATCTACTCATGCGCAACTTCTGAGTATCTTTATACTTGCGTGACCAAACCACCACTTGCGCGACTGAACCACATAAACGACTGAAGATATAATTTTATCTAAGTATTGAACTCCATCAAAAATATTAGGAGGGGTATCCCTATATTTATAGGTATTTTGGGTACCCTGAGTGACGGTGCACAAGTCTCCTCTCGGCACCCAAGTCCAGCTGCCCGAGCCTCTCTCGCCCTAGTCACTTGTGTGAACAAACCAAAACTTGGGCGCCCCTTTTTAATTTTCCATATTTTGATGTTCTGATCTTGAAAAACATATGGCGCACAAATTTTCAAGATTCCAAGACACTGGCGCGCAAGTCCCTTTATCGAAAATACCTTTCTCTATTTGTCGATTTTGAGGCCCAAAAATTTGGAAAACACTGGAGAACGACACCACCTTGTATCTGCTCTTTTTGTACCACCTTCAGATCATCCATTACATTTTCTAGGTTCTTGTTTAAATCATGGATTGTAGATAACATCTCTTGAACGTGACATGTCACAATGAAAACCCCCTTTCTCAACAAATTTGTACATCATGGTTTTCTTTGTCAACAAACAGAACATGAAGGTTCACTTTGTCAAGAAACACAATCACCTAAAAAATGATTCAATGATACCTTGAAGGATTTTTCCCAATAAAAATAGTAAGGGAGAGTTTATGTTATTTCAACCGTAGAGGTTGAAGTTCATAATGATGTGGTGGAAGGTACATTAATTATTTCCTCAAACATAGCCAACACTTTATTTAATTCTGGATCATCACATTCATTTATATCTTCCCAATTTCCTAAGAAAATTAGACATGTCCTATTTGATTTAATAATGGAGTTATCAATCAAAAATCCTAAGGGATGCATCATTGCAAAAAATTCATGTCAAATATTCCTCCTTGTGACACATAAATGTGCTTTAGTTTCTAACATCATCATCAAACCAATGATTGACTTTGATATAATTCTCAGTATGAATTGGATATCAAATTATGATGCCACGATCTATTGTAAGAAGAAGAAAGGTACAATTTTTGAAAATGTTGTAGAATCCCTTATCTTTAGAGCATAAACCTCGCTATCTGATTCTTATCTAGATCCACCCCAGTAGGTCTACTGAATACAATTCTTGGAGAGGAAGATAAAACAATATCTATGGGTGAGGAAGGAAATCTGCAAATTGAATATGTTCATATAGTGCAAGAATACAATGATGTATTTTTGGAGGATTTACCTAGACATCCTCTAGAGTGGGAAGTTGAGTTATCTATCGATTGAATTCCTGGTGAAAGACCTATATCAAAGACTCCCTATAGAATGTCCACTATGGAATTAGTGGAGATAATTAAACAACTAGAGGAGTTGAGTGAAAATGGATTTATTCAAACTAGTGTTTTTCTATGGGGATCCCCTATAATCTTTTTCAAGAAGAAAGATTGATCCATGAGGTAATGAATTTATTATAAGGAAATCAATTCTATTAAAAAAAATTTGTATCCTCTACCCCATATTGATGATTTATTTGACCAAATTCATGGATCTCAATACTTTTCAAAGATTGACCTTCGATCCGGATATCATCTGCTACATGTGAGGAAAGAAGATATTTCTAAGACAACATTTCTAACTAGGTATGGGATTTACAAGTTTATAGTGATGCCTTTTAGACAGACTAATATACCCTCTATTTTAATGGATTTAAAGAATAGAGTTTTCAAGGAATATCTTGATAACTTTGTTGTGGTATTCATCGATGATATCCTGGTATACTCAAAAATATATGAAGACCATGAGAATAACTTGCAGATTATTCTGAAAACTCTTTGAAGAAATAAACTTATATGGGAATTTTAGAAAGTGAAAATTCTGGATTTAATCAGTTTCTTTTCTTTTCCATATTGTATCTAAGGATGGAATATTAGTTGATCCTATGAAGGGAAAGGCAATCCAAGAGTGGCCCACGCCAACAAACATAACCGAGGTACACAGTTTTATTGGATTAGCTGGTTACTATTGGCGTTTCATTCAGAATTTTTCCTGACTGGATAACCTTATAACAAAGCTCCCACATAAAGGGGTTAAGTTTGTATAGAAGAAATAATGTATAGAATTCTATAAAGAATTGAAAAGAAGACTGGTTAATTATCCAATTTTGACTATTCTATTTGGAAATGAGGGATTTGTGAGATAAAATGATGCATAAAAGAATGCACTGACTTGCGTCCTTATGCAAAACTATAAAGTTATTTCTTATGCATCAAGATAGTTGAAGACTCATGAGAAAAATTATTCAACTCATGATCTTGAGTTAGAAACCATAATCTTTTCTCTAAAAATATATAGACATTATCTCTACAAAGAATGATGTGAGATTTATATAGACTATAAGAGTTTGAAATACATTTTTACACACAAATAAGTCAACATGAAGAAAATGAGATGGCTTGAGTTACTCAAATATTACGATTGGTCAATACACTACCACCCAGGAAAGGAAAATAAGGTGGTAGATACAATAAGCAGGAAAGACCATGGACTAATAAACCAAATGAGGATCCAAAGTGATCCTATATTCATGGATCTACTGAAGATGGATATGAGAATTGTTAAAGAAGGGGAAACATCTTTCCTATTTCAAATGATTGCTAAACCATATTTATTAGAAAACATAAAAATCTCTCAATCTAATAATGAGAGTTTGCACAAGAAAAAAAATGCTGTCAGGGATGAGAGATTGGAAGACTTCGTGTATAAAGAAGGAGTTCTGAAATTTGGGAAGAGGTTTTGTGTTCCATTAATACCTGAGCTAAAAAGGGAAGTATTAGACAATTATCATAGCTCAAATTTCTCTATACACCTTGGTAGAAAAAAAATGTATAGATATCTGAAGGAACATTTTTGGTGGGATAATATGAAGGGGGAGATTGCTAACTACATGTCAAGGTGCCTAGTTTGTCACCAAGTGAAGGCAAAGAGACAACATCTTAGAGGGGTGATGAAACCTCTACCTATTCCCATGTGGAAGTGGGATGACATTACAATGGACTTTTTCACTGGACTACTGAGGACTCCTAGAAGGAATGATTCAATATGGGAAATTGTTGATTGTCTCACAAAATCAACACATTTTCTTCCCATAGGAGAGGATTTACCACTTGAGAACCTCACAAGACTTTATATTAATGAAATTTTAAGACTTCATGGTGCACCTATATCAATTGTGTCTGATTTAGATCCCCAGTTTACATCAAAATTCTGGAAATGTATTCAGAAGGCTTTGAATACTGAGCTTCATATGAGTACTGCTTATCACCACCAAACAAACGAATAATATGAAAGGACTATTCAAAATCTTTAAGACATGCTAAGATCATTCCCCCTTCACTTTCAAGGTATATGGAATCAATACCTTTCATTAGTGGAAAGAATACTCAGGTTGTAATGAATAACCATTCTGAAATTATCTCCATAGAAGGGTGCCTTAAGGTTCGGTAAGAAAGGGAAACTGAACCCTAGGTACATCAGAACATTTGAAATTCTGGAAATAATCGGAGCTATAACTTACCATTTAGCAATGCCTCCAAGTCTCTCCAAATTTCATGATGTGTTCCATGCGTCATTGTTGAAGAAATACATACCAGACCAAATGCATGTACTCACCTATGAAGAAATAGAACTCGAACTTGATTTGCCTTTCTGTGATGTGCCTATCAGGATTATTGACACAAGGGAGTAGGTATTGAGAAATCAGATAACTTTTCTAGTAAAGGTTCTTTAGATAAACCGAAATATGGAGGAATCAACATGGGAACCTGAGGATGTTTTGAAGAAGAACCACCCACATCTTTTTGGTGGGCTTTATAAATGAAAAATTTTGAGGATAAAATTTCCGAAGGAGGGAATAATGTATCACCCTAAACATTTTATGGTATTTTTATCTTAAATACATTCTAGTCATAGCCTATATTTCATAAAGCACTGAGTTTCTTTTAAACAACACTTGGTTACTTAGAAGATAGTCTTAGCCTAACCCTTGAAATTAATTTTTTCACTTGTGTGTTTTGAATTTTAAAAATCTGACATACGCAGTTGTGTTCAGGATGATATTTAGAGTCTGATAGAATTAACTTAATTTTTGGTGAATAGTAACCTACCCTTATGAATAGTAACTTACCCTTATGAATAGTAATATGACTCTTATGAATGGTAACCATACCCATGGATGTATAAATAAATTTAGGCACCTTAAAAATGAAGATGAATATTTTAAGTGTTTATATTTATCGATTAAATAATGATTTTAATTAAATATTTAGTTAATCATATTTAGAAAATTATTTTTAAAAAATATAATTCATTTTTGGATTCTACACATTGAAAAATGGTTAGGGTTATTTTTTGGCATTTTTCTGAAAAACTTGAATTTTTGATGAATAGTGAAATACTATAATTTACAAAATAAGCTAAATACACTAATTATATAGTCATATATGATGTTATGGTGATGTAATTCAAATTGATTCAGATTCACATGATAAACATACTATTCTTTGTCATGTAAGACTCACTATTACTTGTCCTGTGGAGAAATAATAAAATAATGAATATAGTATAGAGAAATCCCCTCTCCCATCCACTATATAAAACACCCCTCACCCCTCTTCCTCCCACACCATTCAAGCTTCAGGACCTGCCTAAATACCATTCAAATCACTCCATAACCTCCCTCCCCACTTCCAAGACCTGATGGTATCACCAAAAGGGAAAAAGGCCTTAGAGAGTTTCTCAAAGAGGAGTACTCAAGAGGTGAACCTCTCTTCCTTTTTCTTTAAATTCCTTTTACAAGTTCCATTATTTTGTTCTCTCTTCTCACCTCACCTCATCCAAATTCCATGATGATTATAGAACCATACATGTAATGGATGTTTCTTATTCTAATCGAATATTTCATTATAATCTATCTTTTTTTCTTTTCCTTTTATACTAAAAATGAAAACACCATTCGATAAGTGTTAATTTATCACACTCAAGGAAGACGAGTTTTCAATTTGCATTACTATATTCAAGACTGGTCATGAAAACTTTTCAATAGTTGAACCAGATCATAATTTATGTATTTTATCTTATTTAATTATTTGGAATCCTGACACACTCATAATATGTAATAATAATACAAAACAAGTTCATTGTGCACAAAACCAGCAAGCCAAATCCAAGCGTTTATTATTAAATCATCGAATGATTCATCCTCATGGTATATAAATAGAATCATTATAAGATAATTTATATATATTTAATTTCAATAATAATATTTATTAACAATTATGAATGTTTAACCACATTTAAAACGAAATTCCCTTCATGAATTCAATTTAACATATCAAGAAAACCAAGGAAGAAAATTCTTCCAAAACAATAAAATTAAATATCTCAAAACCATTAAAAAGTCCATTAATGAACCTAATAAGGTTAAACCATATCAATTAAATTTTGATGAGGTTATAGAAATATTAATTAATTAATCTAAATTTTATTATTCAGGTCTTTAAAAACAATCAAGAACACCTTCGAACATATGGTAAGGGATCCTCTCTGTCACTTTTGTTCAAGAATTTATCCTATATTGTGTCCTTTTATTTTTAATTACTAATGATGGGGTATGTTTTAACACCTCCATAATACTTTCCATTTTGATATATAAATAATGGGATACCCATTTTCCTCTCATTAATCCCTCACAAGAACACTCATTACCATGCCAAAATATTTGTAAGGGGTTTCTCATATAACTTTCATTTTTGTGAGATTTCCATTGTTCACCACTTATTTATTGTGCGTGGTGTATTGTGTTCTGACTTTTGATATATATTATCATTATTATATATATATTAATGGTATTATTTGATTCATTTGGTGTTTATTAGTTTATTTTTCATACGACTCGATTGATTACATTGTGGTAGGGGACTTTGTCTGAATTTTCTCTTTTATTGTGACTTACTTTGTATTGTGCACCTAATTATTCTTATTTGGTGTAACTACCACCCATTTAAGATCACTTAAAAGTATATTGATATTAAATATCCATATTCTTGTTTAATGGATATGTTTATTATCTAAAACGTATACCATTTTACATACGGTGGTTATTTGGAATATTGGTTTAACATTGGAAATATTGATGAATCCATATCCACTACACTATAAAGATATTGAAAAGGCATATTTATTGTAACGACCCAAAGTTTTTCAATAGAAAATTCCCTTCTTTTATCTATGTCATAAAAACACAAAATAATGAACTACTAAGTAATAAGTGACCTTTAAACATAATTTTGTCAACCCTATGTTTGGAATTTTAAAAATCCGGCATACACGGTTGTTCTCAAGATAGTTTTTGGAGTCTAATGAAACAAAAATAATTTTTGGTGAATAGTAACCTACCCTTATGAATAGTAACCTACCCTTATGAATAGTAATATGAACCTTATGAATAGTAAATAAGAGTAACATTACCTATGAATAATAAAATAAAATTTAGACATCATAGAAGGTGATAATTTGACCTTAGTAAACGTTTTTTTTGGTATTTTATAAGTCATAAATAATTAATTATAATTAATTAATTAATTTAAAAGAATATTTATTTTCCTGAAATATATTCATAAATTATTGAATAAATTTCTAGTAGTTTTTAGATAATTTTATAAGACCCTAAGTAATTTTTGAAAGAATTGTAAAATTAGTTTTAATTTTAAAAACTGTTTTTTTAAGTAAATTATGATTTTAATTAAATATTAAATTAATAATATTTAGAAAATTATTTTTGAAAAATGGACTTCATTTTTGGATTCTACACGTCGAAAAATGGTTGGGGTAAAATTTTGGGATTTTTCTGAGATACTTGAATTTTTGATGAATAGTATAATACATTAATTTATCATATAAATGCATTTTAATTAAAACCCACTATTCCTGACATCACAAGTGATGTAAGCACCCAAATCCCGAATTCACAAGTCAAATTTACTATTATTGGTCATCCAAGACTCACTATTCCTTGTCCTTGGTGGAATTAATAAACTAATCAATTTAATATTAAGAAAACCCCTCTCCCCTCCACTATAAAAGCCACCCTTCACTCCCTCTTTTCCTCACACCTCTCAAGCTCCAAGCCTTCTCCAAATTCTTCCCAAACACCTTCCCTAGCTCATCCCCCACTTCCAAAATCTGCTGGTCTCATCAAAAGACCAAGCCTAGCTTCCTTAAAGAGGAACTCAAGAGGAGGATTCTAAAGGTAATTTCTCTCCCTCTTCTCCTTTAATTTCCTTTCTAGTCCAAGTTCCTTTCTTGATCTCCCTCTATCTATCTTCATCCAAATTGTTCTGTAAATCCAGTATTATATATATACTGTAATATTATGATTCTAATGTTATATTAAATCACCCCTCACCCTTTCCCCCTTCCTTTTATTTTATTAAAGAGAACGTTGTTCATGTGGTGATAATTTATCACCTTCAAAAAACAACATGCTCTCTTCTTCCATTTATACCTTCAATCTGGTCATGAAACCATTTTTATGGTTGAACCAGAATGTTTTATATGTATTATGTTCTATTTTAAGTTCTGGAAATAACCTATGGCCTTATTACTAAGATAAATGTTAAAACAAGATCGTTGTGATCCAAAAACCGCTCAAATTAGCCCAAATAATCTTCATTTAATTCTTATCTAATAATTCGGCCACATGGATCTAATATAACTTATTCTAAAATCATCCAAGCTTCTGTAATATCATTAATTACATGTAATATCCGTTCTGGATGTTTAACCATGATCTACCCAAGCATAAAATTAAGAATACAAGTGGACCGCTCAAGAAAACCATGAAAAAGAACATCCCCGAACAATGTTTTTAAACTCTATAAGTAGTCCAAAGGAACATAATATGAAATAATGAAACCATAATGAACCCTATTAATGTATAAAAGGTTCTGGAATTTCTAATTAATTAATATAATGTCATTATACAGGACATTAAAGAGAAGGAGGCATTCGAGTACAAGGTAAGGGGAAATCTCGAACCCAATTTTCTTCCTTCGGGTTCTCCCTCTTTCACTCCATTTTTGATATGGTTACTCCTCAAAGGTCTTTGGTTCATCTTTTCCTTTACTTTTCTGGGATATACATGTTTGTCACTGGTTTTTTTATGTCCATCAAAATGTTTTCCAAAATAACTCTTCTTTCAAGATCTCACATTTTACCTCTCATTCAAGGTTGATGGTTCTTATACCAAGTATGTTGTTCCCTCTTTCTTTTGGGAACCCAAAGCTTATGAATGTGTTATTATGAGATGAAACCCATTCCTTTCCATGGGTTATTTATGTACATGTTTGATATGTTTTCTTTGTGGCAAGCATGATAATGATAATGTTATGATGTGACGGGTGCACCCAGAATTATATAGCGCAATATGAATGTTCAAATGTGACGGGTGCGCCCGGAATTATATAGCGCTCCAATGCATTGGGTAAAGTGATGAATCTCATGAGTAAATGTGGAATTATGCGTGAACATGATGCTAGCTTTGTTCACAATTATGTGTGGTATTTAACCACTAAGACATGATGTTACATTTTTATGCTTTGCCACATTTCAAGTTTATTGTTTATGCTCCTCTCATGTTCAAGATCTTCTTCCTATGTCATGATTATGTTCACCCCATGCTATATTGTTCTTATCTATCCTCTTACTGGGCTTTTAGCTCACCCCCTTTTGATGTATATCCTCAGGTGGCTACATGTACTAAGGAGAGGACAAGTGCTACTAAGAAGCTATACAAGAAGAAATTAAATGAATTTTTATGCTTGATGTTGTACTTGTTATGTGTAGTCCTAGTTTTCCCAAGACACTAAACCTATGTATCCTCCATGTGTAATACTATTATGTTGTTTATATTTGAAATGATGTAATAGTAATGTAAGAAAAGGCTGGGTCGCTATATTTATCTTGCATTAAATCAATGAATAAAGAATGATTTGGAAATTCAGTGGTGGGTGGGGCCCGCTATAGCCCCTTGATGCATTAACAGGTCTCATGAGACAATCACTTTGGTGACAAACCCATTGAGTTTGCTTCAAAAAATCAGACGGGTTTCTACCAACAAAAATAAACAATTTTAATGGTATTATGGTATCATGTTCCAAATGCATGACATCCAATTAATAATAATTATCTTTATTCACTATCATTTATTACTATCCATGAGGTTTTAACTATGAGAAAATCTATCGATGCTGTTTCATTCTCAGTTTATTAATGGCATGTGATTTTCATTCATTCACCATGTTATGTTGACAATGACAAGTTGTTTGTGATACTATAATTATTGATTCATGATTCTTCTATTTTTAACCCTTACTGAGCGTTTGAGCTCACACATTTCATTCTTTTTTACCTCCAATAGGTTATGAAGAGGAGATCACTTATTGAGTTTCTATGGAAGCAGAATTTAGTTTTTGTTATGCACTGTATTTTGTACCTTTAGAATGTAATTTGAGTTACATATATGTATCTAGTTTCTTTCAAGAATACTAAACTGATAATTCATTCGACCTTTCGTTCCTTCTAACCATTCCAATGTTCTTATTAATTCACCAGCTTCAGTCTAGTGGGGTTGGGGCATTACAGATAACATAAAGTCAGGTCTACTAGCATTAAGATATATTAAACAACCAATCATACCTTTATAAAACTTGGTGTTGACAGGTTTTCCAGCTTTATCCAAATCAATTTTAATATTAGTACACATGGGAGATGAATATGTGTTACTGTTCTCAAGACTATTTTTTAAATAAATCAATAATATATTTTCTTGGGTTTAATACATTTCCATAATCTATTTGATAAATTTGAAGTCCTAAAAAGAATTTTAATTCTCCATTCATGCTCATATCAATTTCTCTTTTCCTGAGTTCTGAAAAATCATTGTAAAGTTTTTTATTTATTGATCTAAAAATAACATCATCAACATAGATTTGAAATAATAAAAAATTAAAACAAACTATTTTATTAAGAAGGGTTGGATATTCCAAACCAATAGTAAAACCATTTTTCAAGAGAAAAGAACTTTATCTTTTATACCAAGCTCTAAGTTCTTATTTAAGGCCATTGAGAGATTTAGTAAGTTTAAAAAAAAATCTGGTTTTTGAGAATTTTCAAAAAAAGGATGCTTATCAACAAAAACTTCCCCCCTTAAATGACCATTTAAAAAGGAAAATTTGACGTCCATCTGATATAATTTAAAATTAATGTAAGATGAATAAGGTAAAATGATTATAACAGTTTCTAATCTAGCTACATGGGATACGATTTCCTCATAATCTATACCTTCTTCTTAATTATATCCTTTAGCTACTAATCTAGATTTATTTCTAGTTATAGTCCCTTGATCATCATGTTTATTTCTAAAGACCCATTTTGTTCCTATAACTGGATAATTTTAAGGTCTTTCAAAAAATTTCCAAAATTTATTTCTTTTAAACTAGTTCAATTATTCTTTAATTGATAACATCCAAATATCATCTTCTAAGGCTTATTCAAAATATTTAAGTTCAAGTCGTGATAGAAAGGAAGAGAATTAAACTAGTTTTCATATTTTTATTCTAGTCCTTATTCCTATGTATTGGTCTCCTATAACAGTTTCTAAAGGGAGAATACTTAGGGTTCAAGAATTTCTAGGTAGAACAATTTTTAGGTTCATTAGTATTATGTTATTCTGAACTGAACCGAATATTATTTTGAAAATCATTTTTCTGGTTTTCAAGTCTCATATTTTTAGAATAGTAAGTAGATTCATTAGTTTGATCTTTATCTTTATTAAAAGGGTTATTTTCATCAAACTTCACATGAACCAAATCTTCAACAATCATTTACTTTTTATTAAATACCCTATAAAATTTAGAAGTTGCAGAATATACTACGAATATTCCTTCATTAGATTTTTGATCGAACTTACCAATATTATCCTTGGTGTTCAGGATATACACCTTACATCAAAAAACTTTAAAGTTCTTTACCTTACACTTTATTTTATTCCAAAGTTCATAAGGTGTCTTTTTTAAAATATGATGAATTAAAATGTATTCATTAAATAACAGGCTGTTCTTACAAACTTTTCCCGTAGATAGGTAGGAGTACTATATTCTTTTGGCATAGTCCTAGGCATTTCTTGAATAGTTCTATTTCTTCTTTCAAAAATTCCATTTTTTTGATGTGTTTTTGGTGTAGAGAAGGTGTGTTTAATATGCATGTTTGAGAAAAAGGAATTAAATTTTTGATTCTCAAAATCTCTGCCATGATCACTTCTTAATGAAATTATTTTAAAACCTTTTTCATTTTAAATGATTTTTAAAAAACTTTCAAAAATAATAAAATCTTCACTTTTTAATTTTAGAAAATAGACCCATGTAAATATAGAATAATCATTAAATAAAAAATATACATATAATTTTCCAGCCAAACTTGCTACTATAGATGGAAAAAAAGATCCATGTAGATAAGTTCTTGGGGATTTGATGTAGAAAATTTGTAAACAGGTTTGAAGGAAGATTTGTGTTGCTTGCCATTCTGTCATGCATCACAGATTCTATCACCGTCTAACTTGAGATTAGGTAAATATGAAACTAATTGTTTGTTAGAAAATTTAGGTATATCATAACTATTGAAATGACCAAGTCTTCTATGCCAAATACACGATTCATTTATATTAGTAGTTAAAAACTCACTTTCTATTTACACAATTATTTTAAGTACAAGGTTTAGACATTATCTATTTTGGGAACTCTAAATTTAAGAAAATGATCTTTTAATACAGAACATGAATTGTTAGAAAAATAAACACAGTATCCATCATCAAAGAGCTGGAAAATACTTATCTAGTTGTGTTTAAGTCCTTTTATGTACAATAATTTATTTATTGAGACATAATTTGGATCTCCAGCTATTCCAAGTCCAATTATCTTTCCTTTGGAACTGTTACCAATGATGACTAGACCTCCATCAATCTTTGTCAATGTATTGAAGTTCAATGGATTTCTACTCATGTGTCTAGATCATCCACTATCCATAAAACATATATATTTTTCTTTTCTATGACCTATTACCTAAAAAGATAATTTAAACAAAAATTTGTTTTGGTACCCATATATTTTTGGATCTAGAAGTGTTAGCTAAGAAGGATTTAGGAATCCAAATCTGATTTATTTTTCCATGATTTATATCATTTATTTCAGATAAAACTTATGAAATAAAATCTATTCTAATCCCACTTATTTGAGGATTTCTTAAATAATTTTTTTTTCATATGTCCTTATGTTCCAAAAAATTGACAAACAGAAGATTTGGAAATGGGAACAAAATAATTCTTATAGAGTTTGGATTTTTTTACCCTTACTGCATATACCAAATCTTTCCTTTTTAATTAAATTTTTACCAATAATCTCATTCAATATATTTTTATCTTTTGTAGAAATAAGATTAGCATTTTTGTAAGTTTATTCTTCATCATGTAGTGTTTTAATCTTAATTTTACAATTATTATAGTTAGAGGTAGCTGAGTTAAATTTTTCAACTAAATCTTGATGTTTTTTAAATAAAGTATCCCTTTCTCTAAAAATTTCATTGTGAATATTATTTAAATATTTATGTTTCTTTAATAGAGAGTCATATCTTTCTTCTATCATAGTATAGTAGGCATCCATTTTATCATTTGAGTAACTAGAATCAGAATCAGATAAATAATAGGATTTTTTGTTATTTTATTATTCCATAAAGAACATATTAGCTTTCAGATTCGATTCTTAATTCTCTGAATCAGATATGGATGAGCTACTGGAGTCTTCAGAAACACTCCAAGTAGCCTTCATAGCTCTTTTGTCTTTGATTTCATAATCAACATTTTTTGAAACTTATTTTCTACCATTATCTTTTCAATTTTTAGTTGAGGACAATGAGGTATTATATGACCCAACATTTTTCATTCGCAGCATCTAACTTCCCTGGAATCTTTCTCATCATTTTTGAATGGTTTTCGAAATCCTCTATTCTTTATATAAAATTTACAAAACTTTCTGGAATATTGAGCCAACTCGATTTTAGAATCAGATGAGCCTAAATCTCTTTCTTCTCTAACTTCTTGTTTTATTTTTCCATTATTCTTTTGAGATGTAACCTTTAAAGTAGTGTTATCATTTTTCACTAGGACTTTGTGACCATAAAGTTCATACTCTATTTCAGGTTCAAACATCGTTAGAGTTCCAATAAATTCTCTCATTGTCAAATTCTTGAGAGGTGCTGATTGGGGGATTACAATAGAAATTCCATTACACTTATTAAAAAGTACTCTCAGTACTTTCAACACTTGATCACCTTGTTTAATAGGTTCACCTAAGGCTATAATGTTGTTTATAATTTTTATGAGCCTTCTATTCATTTGTGTAATAGTTTGTTCATAAAACATTCTTAATCTATTGAATTTTAATTTCGCTATTGCTTACCTCATATGTCTTCCATTGTTCGTACCTTTATAAGAAACTACATTTGTCTTCCACATTTCATAAGATTTTGGGAATTATGAGACACAGTTAAATTTGTCTTGTCCAAGACAATAGTTGATAGCATTCATAGATTTAAAATTCATTTCATACTCAACCTCTATATCAGCTGTCCATGCTTCGGGGTTTTCAACGATTTCATAAGGAGTAATGATCTTTGAGTATAATTTAAATCCAAGATTTTTTAAATATATTATCATATGTGATTTACATCATCTATAGTTCTCACCATTTAAATATGGAGCACAAACCATTGACATTAATTCTTTGATATTCTCCATTTATTTTTGTGTGAATCTTTAACTCTGGTTTTTTAGAACCAAATAAAATCTGTTGAGCCCAACCTTTTATACCCAATGTTAGGTTGGAAAGTCTATATTGGAGACATAAGAGGGGGTGAATTATATCTTTTAAATGAAAATTCACAATTTTGTCATTTCACATCAATGGTAGATAGAGATGGTGGAATTTATTTATGAGAGTATGTGCATCAGAAAAACATAAAAAAGATCACACCAATTTATAGTGGTTTGGGGCACGGTGTTCCTATAGTCTACTCCACCAATCACCCTATATGTGGGTTTTGTTAATTTCACTAGTCAGGTACTCTTCTTATAAAACCGATCCTTATATGAGTGAAGGTAGTTGTCACCTTTACAAATAAGGCTAAAAACATAACCTTCTAGTTGTTTTATAGAGAACCGAAAGCCATAACTTAATCTGATAAGCTGACAATCCACCAAATCAATAAAGTTTGATTTTGTTGATAGTTCAGATTGATTTTCATAGTTGCAGCAGAAAATGATAGTAGATGGATCTTATTCTTTAGAAAATAAGTTTCTTCAAAAAGGAGCAGTTTCAAAGTGATCTAGTTTTAAATGATTATCCAAATAAAAACAACAACGATTTACTAGCAAATAGACCTGCGGCAGATTCAAGATTCAAAATATGAATATCTTCAGCATGTAATATCTTCTGTTGAATCTGTTCAATTGATGTATTATATCTGTATATGTTCTTCAAAAGAACACATATTTTCAAAATAGAAATCTATATATTTTTTAAGAAAATCTCGAGAGAGATATTAAACTAAATATTTGATAGAATAAATAAGGTAGAGAGTCTTCTTCATAATCTCAGATCCAAGAAAATCGCTTGAAATTCCTTGAGTATTCAAAACAATAATAGTTCTGAGTAGTCGTAACATCCCTTAATAATAGGAGATAAAATCTATTCTATAAACGGATATATTAATCATTTATAATGGGCTTTGAATCTGCCAAAATCAAGCATTAAATCACCCAGATATTCTGAAAATATTGTTAAATAAAACTTTGATAAAGTCATAAATTCAAATTTCTAGTGATAAAAAGTCAAACGTAAGGTTTGTTCACGTGAAAAAAAACACCAAATGTCGGTTTCAACAACATAACAAAGGGTTGATGATCCATACGTTCATCCTTGTCAGCATAAAATTCTGAGCATAACTTTGATTATAAATAACTTCAATTTTCCAAAATGTATGGTTAACAATTTAAGGATGATTACAAATGTAAGGTTGATGAACCATACATTTTCTTCTCAAACGTAAGGTTCAATACATACATAGGGTTTTTAACTATAATTTTTCTCTTTGAAAAACATAAGGTTTCATTCAAACATAATGTTCTTTTCCCATATGTTTCTTCCAACATAAGGTTGATAAACCACACGTGCTGTTATTTTACCATAAGCTTTAATACAAATGTAGGGTATATTCCTTACATTAAGTTATTTAGCGTAGGAAATGAACAATGATTTCATGAAATGAAAAAATGTGAACAGTGTTTCCAGAATACGCTTAAGGGAATTCTGAACAGTTTAAAAAATATTTCTCATGAATAAATACTTGAATATTATTCATAAATAAGAATTATAAATAATATAAATTTCCTGAAATACACTTAAAATAAGATCATTAGTAAAAAAAACAAGGGTATTTGTGATCATAAAAATCAATAATATTTATTGAGTATTTTTGATCTAATAAATTCCCAAAAATATACACATCATAGAACATGATAGGTTCATAACATAATTTAGGTCTCTGAAAAGACAATTTGAGAAAAAAAATCCTTTATCGCTTTGGTAACTTTTGAGCCGTAAACCACATGAAAGAGATATCATAAAATGGATATGTAAATACCCATAATTTTAAGGATAATAATAATAAAATGAATTCATGGTAAGTATATACACCACATAAAATAAATACATGGTGAATATGTCTTGTATCTTATAGAAAATGAATGTTAGGCGAAAATCCCTTATACCTTTTTGCAATATTTTGAATCATAATCCCCATTAAATAATAAAATAAAAATAAGCCTAAAATACTGTAAATATTAGTATATTAATGATATAACATGTCAAAGGGGTATTATATACACCTCATAGAAGAATTTGGGTTCATAACATAACATTTGTCCCAAAGAAGACAGTTTGTTTAAATCAAATTTCGGGTAATTACCGCTTTGTTTTTCATATATGTTTTTATTTTTTATTTTCAATCCTCTTAATTTTATCATAGTTAGATAATATAGAAAATAAAAATAATGAAATTATTATAATTTTTAGATAATAATTATAATTTTAGGATAAATCTTGAAAGTTGGTTTTGGGAAATTAATGACATTACCATCATGGAGACAATATACTATACACACGCATGAGTAACGTTTCCATTTTTTAAAGATCATTATGGAAATCAGGTAAGTAATATTTTAAATTAAAAAATTATGATATTAGAATAAATATTTTATTATTTATTTAAATATATATATATATATATATATATAATCCATGTGGTATGGTGATGAAAATAGAGTCACATTTCTACGTGAAGGCGGCAATCCACATGTACATGGATGACATTATCATCATTTATTAAGGAAAAATTTAAGACAAAAATGATATATTATATTTGAATAACGATAAATATGTTATTAATATCATAATTATGTAATTTATATAACATATATTTGTTAAAATTATTTGTATTATGTTACATCTAAATAGTTAGTGAAAAATAAATCACATCACTTCACAGGGTGGCAGCCCGCCATACACACAAGCAACATTATAATATCTCCTAAGAAATAAAAATATATATATAATATAATGACTATATAGGTATAATTTTATTATAAATATAATATATATACTTTATATCCATCATCATAGCCAACCGTGATATATGGTAATGGAAAAACGAATGACATCAGTTCGCGAGACTGTAGTCTACCGTGCACAAAAAATGATGCTTTTGTAATCCATTTGTTAAAAATGGAGAAGGTTTATGATAATTAAGTTAACATAAAAACACATAAGTATATTTAATATAATCGTTTTAATATATCATCTTGTTTTATTAATAATTTAAGTAGGTGGAGGAGGAATTACAATAAAATTGGCCGTTGAAGAACATTACCTCTTCTTCGAATATCTTCCTTAGGTTTGCGCCAAAAACCTTCTTAGGTTGGCTTTTCTGAAAAAATAAAGCTTCTAGAAAGATATTAGGGAAGGTGGGATGATATTTGTGATGGTATTTACTGAACCAAAATGTTTTTAATGTGCGAGGAAGATAGGAGAGGGGGTAACCTTTAAAAGTGAGGTGGGTTACACACTTGTAAAGTTTTGAATGTAAAAAGTTTTACCCAACTTTGTATCATGAAAAAGATTAAAAAATAGATAATTAAAGATATATAGAAACTATAGGGTTAAAATATGGCCAGAAAATATATTTTAGACAAGTGTTTAGGTCATTTTAACCATTATCATTTTTTCTTAACCCCTTGATAACCCATTTTTTACATTAACAACGGTAACAAATTTTAAATGTTTTTACTATTCATTTTTGTGAAAAATTAAGTTGAACATGTTATATAATATAAATAATAATTGTAAAATTTTTTAACCCTTTTTCAAAATTCAATTAACATAATTTGAAAATTTTAATTTAAAATTTATCCCACAAATGCGACGAGAAAGTGGGTTTTCTAAGAGAAAATGTTCAAAAGTTTATAAAGTTTTCATGTAAAAATTTAATATCAAAATGATTACAATGACTTGAATTAGATTAATATATATATATATATATATATATATATAATTCAACTAATTTTACTTTAAAAAAAATTTAAAATATAATTAACTTTTAAAAAAATTAAACTAAAAGGCATTTTTCAATTAAAATTCAGTAATTTTCATTATTTATCAAAAAAATCAATCATTTTATTAAATTATAAAAATTTAACTATAATATATTTTTGATATTGTGATTTAAAAAATGAATTTTATTTTTTCAAATAAATTTTACAATTTTTTTAATTTTTTTTAAAATAATCCAGCAAAAATGTGACAAAACTATTTTTTAGAAAAATAAAGTTATAAGTGTAAAATTTATTTTTTATTATAAATTCTCTATAAAATACATAATATTAATGTTAAACCAATGATTGAATATATTATATATTAATTTATTTAAAACAATCCCCCAAAAGTGGTTTGTTTAATTTATCGAGGTGAAACATGTTTTTTTTATAAAAATTGTTTTTTAGAAAAAGTTTTCCTTTATTTTAAAATAGTTTTAATTTTAATTTATAATTAATTAGTCTCTAAAGAATTAATTTTTTATATATGGGTAAACAATATATTTTCATAATTTATTTATTTTTATTCATACCACCATTCCAACCACTAGGTGTTAAATATCATATTAAATTATAATATTTTAGTAATATGTCACATTTAATTTAAGCTCAGTGTTTCTTAGTAAAAAAGATAAATTTATCTTTACATGTAGTAAAAAAATTTAAAATTTTTTAATTCATTTAAAAAAAATATTTCACAAAATATCAGGTTGTTACATTTTACACTGCTTAAAATGAATTTCTCCCTCAAAATTTATCTCGATCATCAATGGTTTAACATTTGAAAATTTCCTCATAGAAACCCCCATAATAAAAATGGTTAATAAAACTTCCTTTTGAAAAATAGAAAGGAATGTGTGAAGTTCATCTGGAATAACATATACTAGGTTTCCAAGTAGTATAATATAGGTGGGAAGTGAATATATAGACATGGAAGAAAAGTGTAAATAACTATAGAGAGTGATAGAGATAATTGATCATAAGAAAGTGGGTAATATAGAGAAGGTTAAAGAATACAAAACCATAAATCATATAGGTGTGAAAATGGTCATTGATATCATAAAAATGTTGATAATAGAATTTGTTTTCAAGATTCTTTTCCTAATGTTGGGGAATTCCTTATTTATATAAATTGAGAACATATGAAAATGAACTTAGTTGATATATTTTTTATTGCATTGGGAAAATTCAATCCTTTAGTTTTTCCTTAATCAATTTACACTTCATACCTTACTCTAAGATGTGGATTTTTTTCATTTCTGAATGACTAAATAAAATCCATAAAGGAATGATAAATAATTCTGTATCTCTCTAGTAAAAAAAATGTTAACGCTGGTTATCCAATATTGATAAATATTCATATGTTTATTTAATACATTAATCTCTAAAACCTCATCCAAATTTTATCTTAAAACATTCCAATTTTTTTTTACATTATAACCCTACCAAAAATTCAAAATTTATAAAAAATTCCACTAAATTTACCAAAATCAAATTAACATTAATCCTCTAAACACCATTAATCATATCTTTATTTTCATATAAAAAACATGTGAATACCTTAGTCATATATTCTATTAAATCTTGGTAATAACCAGAATTACCATTAATGCTCAATGAAAACATTCATTCTTCCTCATTCCTTGAAAAAAAACACATATTGTTTAACATATTCCATAGTTACAATAATGTTGTAAACTCCATCAATGATAACATAAATGACCTTTTTAATAAATATTTTATTATTTATTATGTCATCAATACTATCTAGTTTTCATTATACATGTAAATAATATCTTTATCCAAACTAAACCATTTTCTCATCCTTTGGAAAATATTAAGGGTTATCTTTCCTTAGTCATGTGTTTTTAATAAAATAACACCTTTCTATTAAATAAATTTTCCAGGTCATTAATACTATTCAATGTATTATTTCATATCCTTAACGAAAAACTTATATTAAAAAATCCTTATATGTTTCAAAATTCAAAAAAATAATTCTTGAATTCCAATACATACTCACTCCAATCATCCATCTTCCTTATCAAAACATTAACTATGCCTTTTCTTCTTATTCCTTAATATTTCTTTCCTTACATCTGTTATTTATAGTCACTTCATCATAAAAAATATAAACATTACTCATATAACCTTCATCATCACCTTTATGAGATTTCCCTTTAGGACATCAATTTTCATATTGGCTATACTTTCCACATTTAAAACATTCAACAATCGATGGTACCTTAGGGAGAACATTATTCCTATTCATTACTTTAACCACACTTTTAATTTTTCCATTGTAGTTAATTTCTTCATGTACTTATTTTCCAAACCTAAAACATCTTCCCGTACCTTTGAGACATCCCCTTTAGCGATTCATTCCACTTTCTCAACATATAGGAATCCAAATATTCTTTCCTCCATGGTCTAGAATACATAAACTCTTAGAGAACTCTATCCTTCACTTATTTGGTGAATCAGAGAGTTAGTTAAGGTGCATGTTGTTAATAATGTCCCATGATAACTGATTGGGAATAATTAAAAAATTCTTTACTCCATTCATGATATCATTTCCCCAATCATCAACAAAAGTTCTATCACTTTCATTGTTTACCCAGTTCCTTCGGGTTCCTTCTATTGACAAAAACAAAAAAGCATAGTGTGAAAAATTCTAATCTTAATTGGAAACTAAATAATCCTGAAAATCACTTATAGAATATCAAAATCATGACACCGTTTTTAATATATGACACCTTATGTTTATCCTTAGACATTTGTAGTCATCATCTATTTAAATATTCCATGATGGTTTGTAATGATTTTGCTAATTTTCAAAGAATATCCCCCAAGAGTGTTAAACTTGGTGTGTAGGTAAGCCAGTTTTTGTGTAATAGGTGATAATCGAGTCTAGCATAATGGGACCTTTAAATATTTATTACCCTAAGTACCTCTACTCCATGGGGAAACACACCTATAGTATCCATATAGGGATGCAATTTCTTTGAAACCACTCAATCTATCCTTTATCGAAATTACATGACATTGTCTTATACATTGAATCATAATTTGATTTATCCTTAGATAAATCCCTTGACATATTTGTATAAATATCCCTTATGTATCTCAATAAAGTTTTATCATCCCAGTTTCAAAAGGTTAACTAAATATTTCCTCTTATACTTACTATAGTGACCCATGATTTTCATACAACGATTTTACATCTATTTTGATGAATATTCAAAAAATTACAAAATAAAAAAGTTGAGGACCAAAATAGTTTATTGTATCTAGAAACTAAAAACAAAAACAACTAGTTCGTAGGTAGACTAAATAATCACTAACTATGTTATTCATAAATAACACCATTATTTGAAATAACATACGTAATAAATCTCTTTATAACATGGGGAAAGGAAACATAATAAAGAGTAAGCTTAGATACCCATTAAGTGTAAAAAAGGTAGATACATATGAATAACATGTGCATAAGCATATGAGAACATGATCATAACATTTTAAAACCACACCTTTCTTTTCAAATATCATAATATTGTGTCATGGAATGAAGATCAGAAGTTCATAAGAGTTAAATAATAAGAGAATAAAATAACATTATATATGAGATCATAACACCGAAATAAGACATGGACTTTTTGCCTACAAATATGCATAGAAAATAATTTCCATAGTATTCACGGATCACTACCAAAGATATTATAGTGGAATAGGTTCACTACCCAAACCATTATACTAGTCAAGGTTCTATCATAAGACCATTATAGTGGAAAATACCCCTTACTAAATTGGGTTCACTCCTCATTCCGGTTTTGTTTATCTCATCAGATATAAATCTTTATCCAATGCATTGGAGGGAGATATTGGTCCTACCAGTCAAAAAATGAAAATAATATGTATGTGTACTACAAGAGTATAAAAAATTCATCATATCATACCCATGAAATGAAATATATTTCATAAATATTTCTTTATATCATAACCTATGAAAAAGAGATAAGTTTCATAATCATTTAATCACTTCATCATAGCATAAACTATGAAAAGAGTTGGGTTTCATAATAATTTCCTCATGGTGAAACTTGTGGAAGAGAAACATGTTTCAAAAACACCATGCCCTATTTAACAAAAAACTATTTAAAGAAAGAATAATAATGGTATCCTTGGTTCAATTTCCCAATAAGGCATAGGTAAATCAATATATTCTATCATATATGGAAAATGATTTTGAAGGATCATTTTAAACATTTTTTAGTGGAAAATAACCTTGAGAAATTATAAAGTAATCTTTAAATAAAATAATTTCAATGATAGTGGAAAATTATGTTCATTACATACACATTAAGACAATGATCCCTTTTACATCTTTTGGGAAATCCAAACAAATATTTTTTATAAAATGATATGAAGATTAATTTTATAACATTTGGTAAAATGTAAAAAATTGGAAAAAATCTCAATAATATACCATTTTAAAAATGTTAAAAACATTTTTTAAATCATTTTTATAAAACATGGTTTTGTAAGAAAAGTGGGTTTTTAAAACAAAGAGATAAATAAAGATGTTTTTTTTGATTAAAAATATTCTTTTTAACTCTTGAGTACATAAAGAGAGGAAAATGAAGGTAAAAAATATATTATCATGATATAACCAAATGAAATGAAAATTCACTAGTTTATTGAAAGATGTATCATAATATTTTATCATTGGAAGAATAATCATAAACAATCCTGATAAACAATAAGATTGTAACATAAAACTCTTACCACTTTGGTAGCATTAAATCGTAATCCC
Organism: Viscum album; assembly: GCA_963277665.1. Classification (NCBI taxonomy): domain Eukaryota; kingdom Viridiplantae; phylum Streptophyta; class Magnoliopsida; order Santalales; family Viscaceae; genus Viscum; species Viscum album. The sequence continues at coordinate 1,100,550,041 of OY728133.1, read as the reverse complement.
CATGAAATAATAAAATTAAATAAAACTTATAATATCATTATAAGAAGGATATAAATTATATAACATGTAAAATGGGTAGTATATACACATCATGGTAGAAGATAGGTGCATATCATAGCTTATGTCTCCAAGAAAGCAATTAGAGACAAAAATTCCTTACCACATTGGTAACTTTTATAACATAAACCCCGTGAAAGAGAGATCCTAAAATGGATATGTAAATCAGAATAGTTTTATTGATTATAATCATAAAACAAATTCAAGGTAAGTATATACACCACAGAAAATAAACACATGGTGAATATGGATTGTGTCTCAGAGAAAATAAAAGTCAGACGAAAATCCCTTACCGCTTTAGTAATATTTTGAATAATAAACCATATTAAAGACTAACATCAAAGGAAACATAAAATATAATTAATAGAAGGATATTCATGATATGAAATGTATAAGGGGAAGTATATACACCTCATATAATAATATGAGTTAATAATATAACACATCTCCCAATGAAAATAATTCGAGATAAAATTTCCTTACCTCTAGCCTTGAATTCCTTCATGCACATTCAGACCTCTCGTATAATAAATATAAGTTTATTATAAATATATTATAGAACCATAAATATATATAATATATGATATTTTATTTACTTATGATCACTTATTACATGTTTATAAGTAATTTCCTATTAAAATCACGTTTTGGGTAATAACAGCTGTGTTTTTCGAATATGTTTTGATTTGTAATTTTTCGTCTTCTTAACTTGATAAATTTTCCATAATCCCAAGAATATTAATAATGAAATAATTATAATATTTCTTACATAAATCAAAATTTTAATATCAATCATGAAATATGGTTTTGAGAAATGAAGTACGTTACGATCACAGAGAAGGTATGTTGTACGTACACTTGAGTAACGTTTCCATTTTCTGAAGGTCATTATGGAAAAGAGGAAATTAATATTTTATTTTTAAAAAATTATGATAATAACTTAAAGAAAATATAATTTCTTCAAATATACTTTTACAGATCATCCATGTGGTATGTTGATTAAAAGAGAGTAACATCGCTACGTGAAGGTGGTAGTCCACACGTACACGAGCGATGTTTTCATTATTTAGTAATTGAAAAGGTAAGAAATAAAATGATATGTTATATTTTAATAATTATAAATATATTATTAGTATCACAATTATTTCATTTATACCACACATATTCATTAAATTTACCCTTATTCTTTTCTATGTAAAGTGTTAGTCAAAAATGGATCACATCGATTCACGAGGCTATAATTCACCACATACATGAGCTATATTATTGTATCCCCAAGATAATGGAAATTTTAAAGGTATATCTTATATATTTACGAAATAGGTATAAATATATTATAAATATCATATATATACTTTATATCCATTGTCACACTTAATGGTGAGAGGTGATAATGAAAAAATGAGTGCCATCATTAGCGAGGCGACATTCCGTCGTACACATAAATAATGATTTTGTAACCCATTTGATGAAAGTAGATATGGTTTTAGGTAATTAAATTAAATTAAAAAATAATAATTATATGTAAGATAATTTGGTTTTTATTTCATCATGTTTTAATAATAATTGAAGTAGTTGGAAGAATAAATAAAATAAAAACGCTCGTTGAAGAACATTACCTCTTATTTGGGTATCATCCTTTAGTTTATTACAAAAGACTCTATAGGTACAATTTATACCCAAAATAAGGATTCTTTGAAGATAGGAGGGGAGTGGTAATGGATTTTTGTAGGTATTTTCCAAACTAAAAGGATTTTATGGATTTAATAAGAGAAGTGAGGGGTGGCCTTCTATAAGTGATGTGAGGGGCCCACTTGTAATTTTTTGAAAATAAAAAGGTGTACCCACATTTTAATCAATCCAAAAGGTTAAAAAATAAATTATTATCAATAATTAGACATGTTATGGTATAAATATGGCCATAAAATATATTTTAGTCAAGTTTTTAGGTTATTTACACCCTTATATATTCAGTTTAACCACTAGTAAACCCACTTTTACCTTAACCGTAGTGATTGATTTTTTTCGGTTTCACTATAAATTTAGAAAAAAATTAACTTAAAATTATCATATAATATAATGTTTTTTATTTAAAATATAAAATACATTTTTACAAATTTAATTTACATAATTGGTAAAATTTAATTTAAAAAAAATCCCACAAAAGTGATGAGAAAACAAGTTTTCAAAGAGAAAATGTTCAAAAGTTTATAATATTTTTATATCAGAATTCAATAAGAAAATGATTAAAATAACCTAAATTTTATTAATAAATATATAATTTAACTAATTTTAATTTAAAAACATCTTAAAATATAATTTTATTTTATAAATAATTTAAACAAAAAGGAAGTTCTTAATTAATATTCAATATTTTCACTATTCATAAAAAATTAACCTTTTCAGAATGTTCTCAAAAAATTTCCCCAAGATAATTATTATATGATTATTTCAAAAATTAATTTTATTTTTTAAAATAAATTTTATTATAGTGTAAAAAATAAGTTTTTAATAACAAGTGTGAAAAGATGCGACAAAAATGTTTTTTTAGAAAAATAATGTTTTTAAGTGTAAAATTGGTTTTGATCTTATCTTTTGTATTGAAAAAACATAAGATCAATATTAAAAAGCTTATTGAATTTATAAATTATAAATTTACTTTAAATAATTCACTAAAATTTGTTTGATTGATTTATTGAGGAGAACATATTTGTTTTTATAAAAATAGTTTTTTTTTAAAAAGATTTCATTTATTATAAAATAGTTTTTATTTTCATTAATAATAATGGGTCACAAAATAATTCATTTTATATACCTGTGTAAATCATAAATTTTCATAATTTAGTTATTCCTTTTCATACCCTCCATTCCAACATATTAGTGATAACTATCATATTAAATATTAATATTTTAATAATAAGTCATGTTTCATTTAAACTTAGTGTTGTATGTAATGAAATATAAAATTATTGTTACATGTAATGAATTTTTTAAAAGTTTAAATTCATTTGAAAAAAATATTTCACAAAATATCAATGTATTTTTGAGAATGAACCTAATTTTTTTGTTATATTTTATTGAAATTATTTTAAATTTTTTAATGTAGGTACAGTTCTCAAATTTATATTAGGATAGATGAATTTTATCTAATGGAAAATATTAAAAATTTATATAAGATTATTCAAGCAGGTGGTGTCATAAATTAGACCATAGAGACCTCAAACAAGTAAAAAAGAAGACTATGTTTTTCTTATCGTGCCCCCCATATTATACGTTAGGGGTTAATTACTAAAACCAAGAAGATATAAAAAAAATTTGAGGCAATATCCTATGAAAATTTCAATGAAAAATCACAAAAAATGCCTTAAAAAATGCATTATAAATCCAAATATAATTCGAAATGCATGAATCTTTGTACATGATGTAATATAAATAAAATATGTTACAATACCTAATCAATGAAACTAAATTATGTATAAATTCAAATCCTAAACATGAGATAAAACTTTTTATAAATACAGACCCAAATTAAACACCTTGACAAACAAATATAGAATACTTTTTTAAAATAATTCTAGATATTATCTCTTATTGAACTTTTAAAAACTAACCCAATTATCTCTAAACCTTTCTGTGCTATTTTAAGATTTCAAATGTATCTGTTTCCATGAATAAGAAACCACAAAAGTTCTCTTATAGAGGTGAGTATAATGACCTAATAGGATATCCTAAGTTCCATGTCACACCAAAGTTGAGATCTAGAATTCATACTAACCAAAACATATTAAATCAAAATACATTCTAACATCCCTATAATTCAATATGATCTGGTGATAATATAGGTCAAATATCATCTAGGGGATTAATATCCTTAATTTATCATAAGATGCCAAATATGAGACTATTTAATTCCAAATGTTTTCAATTTATTGTTCATAAATCCATATTACCAAATAAATCCATTCCTAACCTCACAATAAGCATAGTGGATCAAATAAAAAATCTAGTGAGATATACACATAAAACTAGATCTCAAAATTGTCCACACAATCATCATGAATTAAGAAAACATTAACTCTTTTTAGTAATCTATAAAAAAGGACCTATTTCTTATTGAGGGAATATATCTATTGGGAGAGTACCTAACCCCACCACTGGTTAATCCATGCTCCATCATTAATAAATAAGAAAATCAAAGGAAGTAATTGACCAAAAATCTAATTTGGGGGACTGACACCTTGTCGATGATTGCATTTCTCAGGGTAGTAATTAACCCCATGACTAATATTAAGGACCAATTCCTAACTAGGAATGAGATGAATCGAGATAGTTCTTGGAACAATATATTTCTCCATGTTACAATTATAGGTCACTAAGACCTCCATACCAGTGTTAGGTTTTGGTGGAGAATAATCTATAGGAAATGATAAACTACAGTGCTATCACTAAAATAACAAGAAACCAAGAAGAATCACACATCAACCCATTCATGAAGTATTTCACAGAAGAAATAACCCACAACATCTTCTATAGAAATTACCAAACTTGATAACATATAATGTAATCACCAATGTTTTTACCTCTAAAAAACACCCCCATGAGTCACCATATTGGTCATCACAGTGATTAATAAGATAAAACGCCACCTATCTAAATATCTTGGTAAGTACTGATAGGTTTAAATCATAAAGAACTCTATATAGGTTCATACTCATCTTTAATTTTAAAGAATATTGGGAAAACTTCATAGTAAACTAAAATATCGATCCCAAGGATCTACCATAGCTTTTATTAGGATTCTAGATCCAATTGGAATCTCTTTATGCATCATGAACACTATAATTATCATTAGACTTCACTTGCACATATCCATGTCTAAAATATTCTTCTAAAATAATTATATTAATATATACAAATGAACTAATGTTAAAAACCATTTTATTATACTCAAAATAAAGAACAAAATAGAGATCTCAGAATTTTATTAGGCTGAGTCATCAGTAAAGTCAATATAAAAATATTTCATATGAAAAAAATCCCTTTAAATGATCTAATACAACATTAAAAACCACAATATCACAATCTATGAAAAATATGAGTAAAATGGACTATTTATTTATCCAAAATTTAAATTGGTCATAAAATGATTATTTTTCTTAGTATTTATATTGAAATAAAAGGGTTATGTAGTGGTTAGTAAGATATTTCCATGTGGTTGTCACTACTTTAAATGGGTGATGTGGGCTTTTGTAACACAAGATCCCTAGTGGCATATTCAACGGAGCAGAATTATGATTGTGATTCGAACAATGTGATTCAACCGTACTCACCCCACCATTTCATGATGATTTTTTAAATTTATTTTGTGCCATGCACTGGTTCTATTACTCTAGTATTGCAATTTCTTGGTCTCATTTATGTCATGTATTCCCATAGGAGTTCAAAATATTTTTCTATACCATTAATGTATTTCATGTTTAATAAACACACAACCATTCTCATGATATGTTGATAGTCCATATCAACACCCTTTATCTATATAACTTTTAGGGAGTCTTCTGCCTAAAAAATTTACTTCTTATAAAAACCTTAGGTCTTTCACCTTGGTTCAAACCACCGAATCACCACATTGAAATTACATCATCACAATAAGTGGAACAAGAAACTCCACTTGTGTCATCAAATCTAGACACACCTAGATATCACTATTAGAATTTGAGGCTATTAGTACTCCTTTTTTCCAAGATTTCTAAAATCATGGTAGTAAGTGGCTATTGAAATGGGCTTTCAAAACAATTGTAATAACTCGATCCCCTGACCATAATTTTCTAAACTGTAGTGATTGTTTTTTATTTTTCTAAATTTTAATTTAGGCCCATAGTTTTAGAAAACATGTCCTAAAGAAGTTACATTCACATTTTTAGAAAACCATGGTTGTGAATTTTTATATATCTAAATATATAATAATAATAAAAAATTTATTTGATAAATAATAATTCATAATTAATATTAAAAAAATATGAATTAGTTTCATGTAATGTATATCGAATAACTATTTTGAAATAATAATAAATATTTAATTATTTATAAATTTTATGCACTAAATATTTAATAAAAAGATATAATATATTTCAAATGACTCAATATAGAATTTTTATAAGTTTTTTGTCATACTTTGAAGTGGTCCTTTCTTAAAATGTTACGAGTCATTACCAAGTGGATTGAGGTAAATGGGGTTTTTTACCAATCTTATACATGGACTTCCACCTATCCCAATTTCCATCATGAACCAACTACGATTCCTATGGTTGAAATGTTTCTCATATAGTGGTCTAACCAGACCTGATCCACGTCGATCATCTATGTGTGATCACTATGGGCATGCTTCCCTGGTGGTAATGTTTTACTAAATAATTTTTAGGGGCCTATCATACCAATATTTATCAATTTTCATTTTATATAGTAATTTTATTATTTTATAATATGATTTAGATATCCATATAATATAATCAATATAAAATAACTAAAATTCCATGAATAATCCAAAAAAGGGATAACTAATCCCACCTCAAAGGGAAAACTGATACCTTATCTCCTGTTGATTTTTTGTTACTTTAAATTGCTTGTTAAACAATGTTTAGAGAGGTACATACTAGAAATTTGTAGAAGAAATGGGTTTAATAGGGGTCTAGAGTCCAAAAATATCAAAATTCACCCTTATATGAGATACAATTTCCTAATAATTACTAAAATAATGAAATTAAAATTTGAGTCCCCATTTGAATGATATTTACATTTTTTTTATTTTGGGATCCTTATTCATAAAAATGAACTTTTTATATTTTTTTTACAAACCAATCATGGAACTTATTTAATTAATAAGAAAAATAAATTAGAATGTTCATGAATTGAATAATATAATATAATTGAATCGTTGTCCAAATTACTATTACAGGATAATCCATTTTAAAAAACAGCAATGAACATTATTTTCCCCCACCATAAAACCCTTAATTCGGAAAAATACATCATTTGGGGGATAACTTAATCATCTTGTGTCTATTCCTCATACACCCAAGTATTGAGTTTAAATTCATCCTATATCCAAGAATCTTACTTGTGGTTTAATTAATATAAACACTTCACATGTCAGTACTATAATTCCATTGATCGTAGAACAAATATAAGCATAAATTTTTGATATCTGGCTCACATCACCTCATGATTTTCATATATTCATGTACATAAGAAATATATATATCTCATAGAAGACATAAAAAATTTATCTAATTGGGAATATAATAACTATGGGAAGGTTTTCTTGCATATATTACTCAATATGGGAATATATACTGAAATTCAGAAAGAGTTAAAATCATTGATCAAAGTTTATAAATCCACATTATTTCTATATCTAAAGATTACAACCCATAAAAATCTAATTATACTATACAAGATCTCATTAAATAGACTTATACAGAAATAGTTTACTTTTTATACTTATTCATCTAGAAGTATATACTGATACTCAAACATAGCTAAATCTCAAGTTTCCCTAATACTACTGAGTGCTAAAATTTATATCTTTGTTAGAAATAATAGATAACAATATCTTATAAAACAATCTAACAAAAACTAAATATAATCATAGGATGTGTCCCATATATTACACCTCTAGAGTAATATTTGATCAAAATTTATCAAATGGTTTAGAATTACTCAGATAGTTCGACATCCCTTCACAAAGAAACACTGATAATCAATCAAGGAACCCATCACTATCTCATGTTACTTTCACTATAGAATAAATAAATGTATAACTCATAAGTTACAATAAATTAATAAATTTTACTCTATTAAATGACAGGTAACAATATAAAAAATTCCACACTATATATATTAATATATCTATTCTATCACTAAAACTCTTAGCTGATCCTCGTAATACTTATATGTACTGTTATTCAAGAGAAAGTTATATCTAGCCCCTATTTATTTGATAAATCAAAAAACTACATTGAGTGGATCCACTAGTGTGGGCTTTTATTCCCATAAATATAAATTTTTCTGAGTATTATTACCTGATAATGTATTTCCATGTTAAAAATCCTCATGAATGTTTTTAGGATGAATTTTATTTTCTTGATGAAAAGATAAAAAAGTTACTAACATTAAACTAAGATGATGAGCACCACCTTCTACTTTCATCGAATATTTGGTTTAATTCTTGCAACATATTGGTTTATCATCAGCTAGGAATCTCAAAAATACTTTTCATTAGTTCAAGATCAAAGTAAGGGTTGGTGAATTTAGTTTTAAAAATTAAATGAAAAAATAAGAGAAAAAAAATTATAATTAAAAATAGTGCATGCAGTGTAAATTAAAAGATAATAAACTATATTAATTATTTTTTTTAAAAAACTCATTTAATAAGTAAATATAACTCCCCACATAATTGTATTTATGATTCCTTTAATATCTTAGCATTAGTAATAACCTAGTAACCCATAAAATAAGGAAATACACTTTCTTTGTAATGGTTTTGTAAATAAATCCACAATCTCTCACTTTAATAGTGGTGACCACTTTGGAAATAAAAAAAAGATGAATATGGGTTGTTTAGTACAAAACTAATATTGTATAGTATATAATATTAAATTAAAATAAAAATTATAACAAAATAAAATATGGATAAATTGTAGAAAAATAAAAATTAACTATGAATGATTAGTGATGATCTAATGTGAGCGATTAAGGTGACTGATTGGTGTTAATTATTTTTCATGTCTTACTGATATTATCTAACCATTATTTTGATGATTTAGATCCATTGAATTTTTATTGGAGTTGTTATGATAAAAAATAAGTATAGTGGTGTTTAATTCTAGGTGATTTATTTTTTTGGAAATTTTTACTTGGAAAATGGTAGGGACTCACTGGGTTGGTGGTGAGTTTCATGACCCGACCATAATAGGGACACAAGATGAAACTACCTCAAACCCACCTCTATAGGCTAGGGGTGGTGACAAGCATCAAAATTCATAACTTAAATGGGGGGAATTTTCCTAATGTACCTATACACAGACTCATAACCATCTCACTACATATGTGGAGAGAAATAATAATAAAAAGATGAAAAAAGTAGACGGTATACCAAGCATGAAAAACCTCTAGGGTATACAAGAGTAAAAAAAATAAAAACTGAAAAGTAAATGGTTAAAATACACACCCAACCAAAAATATGTCCCAACCTGATAAAATTGGAAAGTAAAATGATGGGATATCCCTCCTCCCGATATCTAAGTTGTAACCACCATATGCAGTCCAAAGAACCCTATATCCCTTAGCTCCTCAGAAGTTACCACTGACCTATCCACCACCTGCAAAAGACATAAGACATGCAAGAGAATCCCATTTTGTGGTAATTATATACATATCGAGTAGGATTTCTAGAAGCTGAAAGGGGGGTGGGGGTAATAAAATACACAATAAGAATAGATAATAGATAGAAAACATGATGCATATCATCCCAAATCAAGATAAAGTAACCTCATCCAAACATAAGGGGATCAACAGAGTGTGTAGGTGGACTACATATTGATCCTTAACCACCCATAAGAGGAAAGTAACCTCTTCTAACCATGAGTTTATCAACATAACGAGTAGGTGGACTACCCCATATGTCTCTAAAACCCATGGAAAGAGAGTAACCAAATCCAAAGGTATGAATACACACACACACACACACATATATGATTAGTAAAATGAATCCCAAATGATAGATAAAGGGGATCTTCATCTCACAAACCAGCGTATGAAAAGAGTCCCCAATTGTTCTAGTAGTCCATCAACGATGCACATCATCTCGTGCATCTACCCAACAGAAAAAATACAAGTCAAACCACAAATCTTCATAGTGACACATAGTCGGGGGTAAATAATATCAAGGGAGAGGGTCTATGTCCTGGTACAATAGGAGGGTTCCACTCTAATGATCGATTGATGAAACATTTCCAAACCAGCTGGAGGGTGCCACTATCAAATGTGGAGGACCCATGCCCTATCTCAGTAGGAGGGTTCCACTATCATAGGAAGATAGAGGACCCATTCCCTGTGCTGACATGAGGTTTCCACTCTCTGTTGCTAGTGGACCCATGCCCTATATCCCCAGGAGGGTTCCACTTGGTGCTAAACGTCCCATGCCCTATTTCCATAGGAGGGTTCAAATTTGATGCTCGATAAAGGACTCATGACCAGACGTACTAGAGAGTTCCAATTTGAAATATGGAGTACCCTTTCCCTATTCTAACAGGGGGTTCAACTCTATTGTTCGAGGACCCATGGCCAACCGAGTTGGAGAGTTCCACTTCAAAAGCCTCTAATGATATTTTGTGATCAATTCCATCATCAAGCATTTCCAAAATACTCACCACACCTATAAAATAATGTATCATATCCCAAAATCCAAAACGGATGGAACCTTTGTGTTTGAAATGGAGAAAAAATTAGGATATACTACTCAAGGGATAAAAGCTGAGTGAAAATGAAGGTGACATGAGAGATTGAAGTTTCCTAAAAAGGAACTGAGGGGTACACATTATTTTAAGAGACCCAAATGACATATGGTACCACTCCATCTCCTGGTCCTATCCCTAGTGGCATATGAATTTCTAGACATGTAGGTATGTAAGGTGTGTTAGGGGTATAAACGGCGTGTCTGAGTCACTCGGGGTCCCTACTCATGCACCTTGGTTGTTTCTGGGTACTTCAGTACACCGTGTAACTCTTCACATGAGATATCGCATGTGTCTCTAGAAATGACCATTTAGTTAGGTTCTTTCTCATTTTCCTAGTTGTGTATTTCCACAAGTGGTCCTACCTTTGTGCTCTTCCACATAGCTTCTCCACCAGAGGAAGGGTTACATAGCGTGTAAGAGGGATACACAAAGTTATATCATTATAAATATAAAAAACCCTAGCTTACATAGTATAGGGGATACAAATCATGTGTTCATCATGAGATATGTCTTGTAGTTATGTTTATCACATAAATTAAATACTAATATCAGGTATCCAGATCCAGTTGTTCTAACTTTAGATATAGCCTCATATTTTCCTGTAATTGTTGGATGTCATACCTATTCGTCTCTTCCATCCATATGATGGATGAAAACTAGTTCTATATTCCCATGGGGGTTCCCTGTACGCACCTCGCTTGCCTCTTTTGTCTCCCATCTTTGATTCATAATTAAAATCAACTAATTGATCACACACAACCTAAAAAATCTTTGTTTTCATCCTGGATTTTTCATTCCAACTATTGCACATGATTTCACCACAAATCTGGGGGTCTGATTGGGCTTGACACCGCCCGACAACATCAAACTGATGCCCTATAAGACAATAGATGAAGGAAAATAAAACGACTATTAATGGAATAATAAAAAAGGTTTTAAAAATCTTTACCAAGTGTTCTTCACCAAAGATGATTAATGGGGGGTATTGAGGTGAGAAAAGAGAAAACAAACAATTTAATTCAATACATGGGTGCATGTAAGGTTAATAAATTTACATAGACAACAATAAGGGATGATACTGGTCAATAAATTTAATAAATAAGGTCCTAATAAAACATTTTATGAGTCCTACTTGTAGATATTATTTTTCATCATTGAATAATGCATCGACCAATGATTGAGATAATTCATTGTGTTCATACGCTTTGATCTGCTCTAATCCGATGATTATTTATCATTGGATCTTGATTCGATAATGGAATGAGGAATAACACTCAAAAATCCTTTAAGGGTTTATGTGGATAGCCTTGTAGGATTATATATTGTGGAAGATTTATAGATAATTCATTTAGGTTTATTAAATAAAATTAATTAATTAATTAGTTAATTGACCAACTGAACACACCACCAATGGTCGAGATATTAGAACACACACGATAATTTATTTTAAATTGTGCCTAGGGTAAACATAATGTTACACACTCAGTTATGGTATTATATTTGTTATTTGAGATTTTGTTTTAGTGTTATGATATTTTCTTTAAGAACTTTGTGCGTGTAATATAAAATATATTTAGTATTTATATAAAATTAATTTTGGGTACATTGGGCCTCCGAATTACACGCCGCCTTATCACCTGGCTGTAAAAATATATATTGAAATATTTTAATTCTTTAGAGGGAAAAAATAAGCGTCTACATAATTCCATACTTTATTGTTTTCATCCTAGAAAATAAAAACTAAACAAATAGTTTGGGATACTAAGCCCATGTCTTTCCCTTCCACTCCTAGGAGCTCTCTTGCATGTTCTCGTACTGCCACAACAAATGAACCAATGGGATTTTCTATCTATAAAGGGTCTTATCATATCGATCCCCAATCATCACTTGATTCTCCACTAAGGTAGATCCACCCTCGATGTATAGATCACCCTAGTTGATGATGTATGTGGGGTCATGCACATATATCCTCAGTTTCAACACATGTAATATGTCATGAACCCCATCCAATTATGGGGATGGGGAGAGTATTTAAGCAACCTCCCCAACCCTATTCAAGATCTAGATCATCCCGATAAACCTTGAGTATAGCTTTCATCCATGAATGAGTCTCTGCAATCGTCATCGCATGGAGACACTCAAAAAAATGTGGTCACCCTGCTCAAACTCCAAGGACTAACAACATAGATCTTCATAATATTTAGGACTATCCTAAGCTTTGTTCATCCACTCATGGACGACCTTGACCTTCTCTATCATCACATGCACCAACTCTGGAGCTCCAAGAGACATCTATCTGATCCCATTGCATCATAAGGGTGACCTGTATGGTCTCCCATAAAGGGCCTCAAAAGGTTCCATACCGATGACATATTGGTAGCTATTGTTGTATGCATGATTTACTAAGGGAATGTGATCCTCCAAGCTCTGGTTGAATTGTAACACAAAATCCCTTAGAATAGCTTCCAACAAATGGATAGAAAACTTGGTGTGCCAATCTATCTGGGTATGAAGGGATATAATCATCCTCATATGGGTCTCAAATTATTCCTCTAGGCCTCTTCACATCTATGACTTAAACAAGGCATCATGATCAGAGATAATAGTTGAGGTCACTCCATGAAGATGAAAAACCCCTTGTATGTACATCTACCCAAACAATCCACCAAACTCTACTTAATAATAGAAAATGAGTGTTCTAACTTTATGAGTTGCTAAACTATCACCCAAATGGTGGCATGGCCCTTCACTATCTCTGGATTCCCTGTCACAAAATCCATGGATATTCCATCTTACTTTTACAATGAGATACCAAGGGGCTGCAAAAAACCTGCTGAAACCTGGTGCTTCAGCTTCACCTACTGACAGGTGATGCACCAAGGGTTGAACTCAGCCACACTCCATCTCATTCTGGGCCACCACAACTACTGATAAAGGTCTCTTTACATCTTCCTTATACCAGGATGTATAGTTATGGGATAATTGTGTAACTCTCGCATCACCTCCTCCCTCTTCATGACTGGGAACACCAGTTATTCTTGGTAACTGATGACATGATTCTATTCTTCATAATATCCATATGGTGAACCTCATATGGATATATTAGCATAGAAAAACTCACTATTTATGTTTCATAGTAGGTAATCTCTCACATTCTTTAAAAATAGAGGAGTCAACACCATCGACTAGAGAAAAGATACACTGTCCCACTCAACCTGGGTTAGCTGCAAGTAATCCAACTACTCAGATTCCTCTGGCACTAAATGAGCCCAATAATTCCTACTAATTTCATTTAAAAATAAATTTTACTTCTTCAAAGTATATAATATCTTGAAGTTATAATCTTGTAGGAACTGAAACTAATGATTCTTTCTTAGGTTCAAGTATCTATACTTGTAGACACACCTAAGAATTTGATGGTCTGAGTAAACCATAAAGTACTCCCTAAGAAGAAAGTGTCTTCACATCCTCAGGGTGAATACTATCGCCGAAAAGTATAGGTTATGAGTCATGTAGTTCTTTTCCTAGTGTCTCAACTACCTCAACACATATGTGATAATATCTTACCTCTAGATGAACACACTGCCAAACCCATCTCCTAAAGTATCACAATACTCTACTTACTACTTGTACTCCTCAGGTAGTCTCAACATAGGAGCACCTTTCAGATATATCCTTAACTCTTCAAAGGACCTAGATCACTAGTCATTCCTAGTAAAAGGATACCCTTTCCATTTTAGAAATTTCAATGTGCTGTAATCCTAGAGAAGTATTCCAAAAAACTTATGAAGTACCATGCTGACAAAGAAATATCCACAATTCTGACACGATATTGGGTGGATCCTGAGAAATAAAATCATCAATATTTACTGGGTACATATATAAACCATGGTAAAAAACACTCCCTAGGATGTAAAACTCATGAATCTAGAGTTTTCACATAGAGATATTTCCATAAAGTTGGTCATCCCGAAGTAAATCTAATATCATCCTCACATGCTCTGCATGATCCTCCTATGAAACAGATTAGATGAGTATGTTTTCAATGAAGACAACCAAAAACTATTCCTAGTATGGATGGAAGACTTGGTTCATAAATTCTATAAACAAAATAGGTGAATTCATCACAGAAAAGGGAAATACTATGAACTCATTGTGTTTATAGCAACATCAGAATGCCTGTTTAGAAGTATCTACCTTGAGAACCCACAACTGATGGTAGCCATACCTGAGATTGATCTCTGAGATCCATCTCACACCTCTAAAATGATCAAATATATTTTCAATAATTGGATAGGGGTACCTATTCTTTATCGTGTCTGGGTTCAGGTGATGATAGTCAATGCAAATCCGCAAGCTCCCATACACCTTTTTTAATGAACAACACCAAAGCTGCCTAAGAGGACACACTGGGTATGATGAAACCCATATCTTGAAGGTACTCCAACTATATATGCAGCTGTCATATCTCTTTAGGGGATATTAAATATGCTTAAGAAGATATCATAGTGGTCACAGGATGTAAGTCGATAGAAAAATTTATTTTATGCTTTAGAGGCAGTCCTGAAACATCCTCAAGAAAGATGAACATATAATCATCCATGACTATATGAATCCAGATGTCTAAAGATCATGATAAACCAAGGGATATAATCTCTAATTTATGGGTGATGGGATACAGACTTCTCCTCTTATAACCCACTCATCCCTCTATGAGATATCTCTCACCCATAAAGGAGAATCTCATCCCATTAGTGCGAAAGCATCCAATTCATTTACGGTGATAGTCCTTATGGGGTTGGACCATGGATAACCAGTCCATACCCAAGATGATATCATAAGGATTCATCAGGATGACCAAAATTTCCCATGTAAACCTCTCTACACTAGGAAATAGATATCATAAACAGTATATAAAAGACACAGAATAAGTGTTCCCTATAGGAACCTCAAGACAATAATAGTGGGATAATATCTCAACCGAGAGCCCCATATCTGATACCAAGATTATAAGGATGAATTTATGACTAGAAAATATGTTTATTAATGCCGATGAAAGTTTATAATAAACACATATCATACCTCTAATGATATCTTGTTCCGTTGGGTCATAAGCCTCCAAAGACTTTATTTATCCGTGACCCCAACCACGAACCCCTTGATCCTAATTTAGGCCACCTGGTAGTAGTGTAAGGATCTTGTAGTGTTTTCCAGCACCCATTGTTTCTCCTACTCATGTTCCAGATCCTCCTCTCTAGGGGCCTCCCCACCCTCTTTTGGGATATCCTTGATGATAGTGCTATATTTTTCATGGAATTTCATCTGCTATCTTTCTATACTCCTCAACAAATATGGTGAGGCAATAACACACTATGTGACCTTACCTATCCCAATCATTGCACCACCACTCTCCAAGATTCACTGGTCCCCATTTCTATCCCTATTCCACAAAACCATGAGTATTATTTTGATCATGATCGAATCTCCTACACCGAGATCCTTTATATTAGTGCCTGCAAGCTTCTGTAGACAACTCAACTCTTTGATTCCCACTTCTTGATCCAAATTTCTAACATCCGTTTGACAAGAAAATATTTTTCACCATTTCTCGCTAAAACACCTTAGCATAGGTGGGAATGCATAAGGGAACCACACATGCAGAAATCTCTCTACTGAGTCCCTAATCAAACTTCTGTGCTTAGAATTAGCCATCCATGACCATATCAAGGGAGAATCACGTAAGACATGTGAACCTCTTAGCGTACTCATCCAACATCATACCTACCTATAAAAACTCGAGAATCTCATGAATCTGGACTGAGTGAAAGTAGTAGGGGTAGTACTCCTCATGAAATTGCTGTTGGATGTTAGTCCATGAATGTGTCTACCCATCACGCATCTGTGTAAAAAGAATCCACCGACACCCAATTGATCCATTGAAAAGGATAGCTACCATTGAAACCACCTAATCTATTAGTGTCTAGATAATTTTGATGATATAAATCACTAACTCTATCCAATACCCTTCCTTGTAAGATTCTAGCTCGCCATTAAACCTCATAAACCTCTAGCAGTGGAACTAGCATAACATTCGAATCATGCGCACATCCTCTTGCCTCTCTTATGGGATGATCCACTACTCAAAAGGTGGTGGTGATGCTAAATATCCACCTAGAAGAATAATCTCAGGAGATAGACCCTGAACTAATTCCTCATCGCTCATCAAATCGTCATCATGATCTAGAACATGTATCCATACTGGATATCGGTGCAGAGGCATCCTGAAATTTTAATCAAGACGTACCACAATCAAATGAGCATATATATATAAACGTGGATATGACTTGAGAAGGATAGTCAAAGACTCAATCCTATATAATTCATGTACCATGGATCCCTATTACCAATTTACTAGAATGCCAATTTGATAATAAGGTAGTCAAGTTCCAATTGAATTGATCCAGTGGCCGCCCATACCATCCCTAGATTCTCGGTCCTGAGATCCACACTCAAGAAACATTGAAATTATTTTCCTTAATAAAAACCAATTTCTTATAAAAGGACTATAACAAATAAAATCCCAAGTAATGAACTTCTATTATACCAACCTATCAAGACTCTTATCTAACTAAGGCTCGAGCTACAACAACCTCAATCCCACCGCCACATGTCTGGGGGGCCACAAGCACTGAAAGGCATAAACTAAATGGGAGGTATTTCCCTAATGTACCTGTATTCACACACCCAACCATCCTAATGCATAAGTTTAGAGGAATAATAAAAAAAAAGATTAAAGAGATAAAAAGTAACCCAAGAATGAAAAAACCAATATTGTGTACAAGAGTACGATATTGAAAACTAAAATATAAAGGAAAAAATACATTCCCAACCCAAAATATGTCCCAAACTAAAAAAACTGGAAGGTAAAATGCTGAGAGATCCTAGATCCTAATATCTAATATGAGACCACTATACACTATCCAAATCACCCAATATCCCTATGCACTTCTAAAGTCACCACTGACCTATCTATAATCTACATGAGACATGAAACATGGGGGAAAATCCCATTCATGGGTGAGTGTATACATACCCATTAGGACACCTTAAAATCTGAAAGGTGGAGCAATAAGTTTCAAAATAATTATAAACAGTGGATAGTAAACAAGATGTATCTCAACCCAATGAAAAATAAAGCAACCTCACCTAAACAAAATGGGATTAACATGGTGTGTAGGTGGACTATATGCTGATTATTCACCACCCATAGTAGGAGAGTAACCTCATCCAACTATGAGGTGCTCAACATGGTTAGTAGGTGGACTACCCCATGCATGTATTCAAATCGTGGGAAGAGAGTATCCAAATACAAATGTATGGATACAAATATATATATATATATATAGTCTTAGTTAAGATAAGCCCAAGCGATAGAGAAATGGGATCTGCATCTCACAACCCAGCTTAGGAAAATATTTACCAACATTTCTAGAAGTCCATCAACGATGCCCAAGATTTTATGAATCTGTCCAACAGATAAAATACTAGTTAAAAAAAACCTATTTACTATTTCATATAGTTAATGGGAAGAATATCTAGGTATATGACCCATGCCCTAGTACAATAGGAGTGTTCCACTCTAATTGTTGATAGAGGACCCATGCCCAGCCTTGTTGGAGGGTTCCACTCTAAAACATAGAGGAGCTAGTATTGTCCCTATAGGAGGATTAGAATATGATTGGTGGATATGGGACCCATTATCTATTCCAATAGGATGGTTCCACTATTTGATGATAGAGGATCCATGCCTTATATCCATAGGAGGGTTACAATCTTGTGCTAGGGGCCACATGTCATGTGTTTATCATGATTCACATCATTTATTAATTTGTTTTCATAGAAATTCATATCTACTCTTGAGAATCTAGATCCTATTATTATACCATTAGATCTGACCTCATATTCACCCAAAATTATTGGATCTCATATCTATTTATCATTTCTAACCATATAGTGGCTGTAAACTGGTTTCTCCATCCCATGGAGATTCTCTGTACGCACCGCACATGCTTGCATCATCCACCATCCTAAATTTTGAATTAAAATAAACTAATAATTAATCAGAAATTCCTCTATTTTCAACCCCTATTTGACCTTCCAACTTTCACACACCATTCTACCATGTATCTTGGGGTATGATTGGGCTCATTACCACTCGGGAATATCGAACCGAGTCCCTATAGGCCAATCAGTGAAGAACACAAAGAAATATATGGATAAAGGTATTAGAGAAAAGGTTTTGAAATTTTTTTCCAAATTTTATTAGCTAATGATTATGAATGAGGGTACTGAGGTTTGAAATTAAAGAATAAACAATTTAATTCAATGAATGGGAAACTACATGGTTAATCCCTTGGTATAGATAATAGAGGTTAGGATCTTACTCAATCAATTTAATCAAAAAGGGTGTAATCCAAGTGTTGATACCGAACAATGATTGAGAGAACTCATTGAATTTTCTTCACTTTGATCTGCTCCAATACAGCGATTCATCATCATCAGATCATGATTCACCAATGAAAGAAGGAAGAATTCTCTGAAATAATCTCATGGTTTATTGGATAAAGATAGAGTATTTTTCCTAGGATTTGACTTATATATACTTCCATTTGGTTAAATTTAATAAATAAGTTAAATTAATTAATTAATTAACCAACTGAATGAACCACCAACAGTTGAGATATCTGAACACACCCACTAACTTATTTTAAGTCATGTTTAGGATAAAATTCATATTATAGACTAAACCATGGTCTCATATTTATGATATGGGATTACATTTAAGAGATATATCATTTTTTATGAACAATTCATGTGTAATATAAAATATATTTAATGTTTTTTAAAATTAAGTATGGGCCAACTATCCTTAGAACCACACATCATATTAGTGCATGACTCCAAAAAAATATATTTAAATATTTTAAAGTCTTATAAGGAAAAAATATTTATCTAAATAATTACCTTATTCAATATTTTCATCCAAAACAATTGACAGATAGCTCATGATACTAATCCGGCATCTGGATCTCTTACTCCCAGGAGCTCTTTGGAAAGTTCTCGTGCTACCACAACACTTGAACTAAGAGGATGATATGTCAATGAAGTGTCCACTCATGTCAATTATTGATCTTAACAATGTACTAGGCAAAGGTGGATCCGTTGTTGATGTCCACCTCACCCCAGTAGATGATGTATGTGAGGTCATGCATTTATCTCATCAGCTACGACATGTGGAAGAATTCATTTACCTCCAACAACTATAAGGCATGGGGCAAGGCCATAAGAAACCTCTCCAACCCTTTTAAAGATCATGAAAATATCGATAAACCTCAGGGATAGATTGCCTCCCCTTTCGAATCTTAGTAATCCTCTTCGTGGAGGGACTCTGATTAAAATATGGTCTCCCTGCTCGAACTATAAGTTTCTTCAACATCGATCTGTATAGGATTTTTGTCTACTATGAGTTGTCTTCACCTGCTCATGGATGACTTAGACCTTCTCCATTATTTCCAAAACCAACTATGGACCCATAAAAGACGTTTCTGTGATCTCTATTCAGAAAAAGGGTGACTAGAAGGGTCTCTTATACAGGTCCTTGAAATGTTTCATGCTAATGGTATAATGGTAAATTTTGTTGTACACAAACTCTACTAAGGGAAAATGATACTTCTACCTCTATCCAAAGTCAAACATGCAAGCCCTCAACATATCCTCTAACACATAGATAGTGTGATCCCCCTTCCAATCTGTCTGGGGGTGAAAGGTTATACTCATCCTCATATGGGTCCCAAATGGCTCATGTAGGTATCTCCATAGTCATGATGTAAACCATGTGTAAATATTGAAGAAATTTTTTTAGGGAACCCCATGAAGGTGAAAAAATTCCCACATGTACATATTCCCCAAACTCCCCACCAAACTCTAGTCTTTCAAAGCATTGAAGTGTTCCGACTACATAATTACACTACTTAAAAATGAAGATTTAATAGCACTAGTTAAGGGGTTTTATTAGTGATTAAAAAGAAATGTGATTTTGAGAAATGATAAAATGGGGGGGGGGGTCTTTAACAGCACTAAAAAAGTGTTTTTATTGGAAACATTTAACGGTTCTAAAAAAACACTAATGAAGCACCATTTATTAGTATTTTTAGCATCATTAAAAATACCCATCTTCCATCACATACCCCACCCCCTTCCTCAGTGCTATAAAAATACCCTAAATTAATTCCCTCATCTGTATTGGATCCTAAGACCTCGCTTATGTGACTGAATCCCTTTACCCCTATACCATTTTTTTTGTTTTATGTTTAACAACTTCTCTATTTACTTGTATATATTTTGAACTGTTTTATATATATATATATACAAAATTTTATCTGTTTAGATATATTATATATTAATATTCATTTATAAATATTTGGATATATATATATAAGAATATAAATGTGTATATATATATTTATTAATACACACACATATATGTATATATAAAAATTATATATACATATTTTTCTATTTTTATAAGGTAAAAAATGGTTAATTTTTTTAAATTAAATTAAATTAATTACAAATATTTATTTTATATATTTTAAAAAACATTTTTAAATTAATGTGTTGATATATGTATTTATACAAGTGATTTAATTTAAGTAAACATAAGAAAATATGCTTATATTTAATTATAAATAAATCTATATTGTGAATTATGATAAAATTTCTAAACAATAAATCAATATGAATGTAAGTCCTGGGAATAAATTCATTCCCCAGTGAGAAAAGGAAATAAGACCCCCTTAAATGAGGTTGAAAATCCATCGAATGTTAAAAAATTGGGGTACCCTGACAAAAGACTCAGTTTTGGAGTCCTTATGAAATTTTTTTGGCCGTAAAAAAATAGTGACTTGGGTTTTCCCAATAAAAAAAGCAAAGATCTCATCACAAGATTCTATTTTATATATGGTAGAGCCCAAAAAGACACCCAGATCAAATGTTATAGTCTTTTGAAGCTTCAGTTACGTTTTCAACTTATTTTCAATCGTTTATTAATTTATTTTCAAACTGTTATTCAATTACTATTACTATATAATAATTATAAAATTGTTAATTGAAATTATTTTTTAATTATTTTATAAGCCATTTTCACTAAACAACTTATATATTAAGGGTAAATGTTTATTTAGCATTATCTTAACCATATATAAAAAATGTATATTATACTCAGATTAATATAAATATATATATATATATATATATTAATATTTTTTTAATGAAATATATATATGAAATTTAAATATACCCTTTATCAGGACTATTAAATATGCGATTATAAGGTGGGTGGTCTTTTTCAGTGCTTCTAAAAAGCATTGATAAAGACCCCCCATTTTCAGCAATTTTTTACAAAATTGATAAAGTCCCCCTTTATCAGCATTTCTTTACTAGCACTAATACGGGGGGGGGGGGGGTCTTTATCAATACATTTTTTGAAGTGTTGTTAAAGACCACTCCTTTAAGAGCGCTTTTAGATTGAACTGTTAAATTCCTAGTTCTAGATCAACCTAGTTTTGTAGTAGTGTTTGGTCATATATCCCCTAGATTACATCATGGACCTTCACAGTCTGTGGAAGCCCTATCAAAAAATCCATGAATATTCCATCCCACTTCCACTCCAGTATCTCAAGGGGCTGCAACAAACCTTCTAGAACCTGGTGCTTATCCATCACTTATTGACAAGTGGGGAACTGAGAGATTTACTCACCCACATTCCCTCTCATGTCAGACCACCAAAACCACCAATGAAGGTCTTTGTATATCTTCCCACATCAGGATTTACAATTTGGGGAGAATTTTGGAACTCTCACATCACCTCCTACCTCACCATGTTTGAGACCACCATCCATCCCTGATAAAGGATGATGTGATTCCCTCTTTTACAATATACATATGGTGAATCTCCTATGGATATTTTATCATGCAAGACCTCATAGTAGATGTATCCAATCTAGGACTCTTTCACAGGCTTGAGAAGCAAAGGAGAATACATCATCGATTGAAGAAAATATTCAGCCTCCTACTCAACCAGGGTCAGCTGCAAAGAATCCAACTGACTAGAAACCTCTACACCAAAAAATACTAGGAATTCCAACCAAGGGAATATGATACTATTTTCCTTTCCGTATAGTATAGACCATCTAAAATTCAAAATCCTGCGGGAATTATAACTAGTGACATTTCCTGAGGTTGAAGTCTCTCCATGTAAATATGTACCTAAGACTCTAATGTCCTGAGTAAATTATAAAGATATCTCCAAAAAGATAGTTCCACCACATCCTCAGGGTAAATACATCCACTTATAGCTCTTGTTCATGAGTCACATTGTTCTTCTCATAGGGTCCAAACTTCCTTAACCCGTATGCGATAACGTCCTGCCTCTAGATTGACATGCAGCAAACCCAACTCTTGAGGCATCTCAATACACTACATACTGCACACCGTCCTCTAGTTATCTCAATATGGGATTTCTTGTCTGCCTCATCCTATACTCCTTAAGGAACTATGGGAATTTCTCATCTAGGTAAACGGATACCCTTTCCTTATCAATTAAGTCAAAGGGGACGCAATCCTAGATAAGTCTGCAACGAACCTTTTATAGTACCTTACCAAACCATGAGAACTCCACACCTCTGACACACTCTTGTGTGGATCCCAAGAAATAACTGGATTGATCTTCACTGGTTTCATGGCTAAACCATTCTTGGAAATGACTTTCCCTAAGAAGTTAACCTCAAAAATCCATTACTGAAACTTCGAGATATTTCCATAAAGTTGGTGATCTTGAGGTAAATATAAGACCATAATCAAGTGATATTCATGATCCTCCTCTGATGCACTTATATCATCAATAAAGAAAACTAAAAATTGGTCCTAGTATGGTTGGAATGCCTGGTTTATCAAATCCCAAATCAAGGAGAGGGGATTAATTACACCATAGTGCATCACGAGGAATTTATAGTGTCTATAGCAATATCTGAATTCCAATTTTGGAAGATCGACCTTGTGGACCCTCAATTTGTGGTATCCAAACATGAAATTAATATTTACGAACTATACCCACCACAAAACCAGTTAAATAGGTCATAATTATTTAGAAATGGGTACTTGTTCTTTATCATGACCTGGTTTAGGCAGAGATAATCAATATAAAGCTTCAAGATACCATCTTCAATTTTCATGAATAACACTAGATCTACTTAGGGGGACACACTAAGCCTAATAAAACCCTTCTCTTGAAGGTACTCTAACTATATATATAGATGTAAGAGCTCGGTAGGACCCATCCCATATGACAAAAAAGATATCAGAGTGGCCTCACAATGAAAGTCGATACAAAAATTCATCTCCTGCCTCAGAGGTAGTCCAAAACCATCCTCAGGGAAGACACCCATATAATCCTCTATGAATGAAGGAATTAGATTTCTTGAAGAGTCTACTACAACAAGTGATATACTTGAAAACTGATAGGTGATGGGATACAATCTCTTGGTTATAAAACCGACTTGTCCCACCAAGCAATCTGTCTCGCTCGTAAAGAAGAATTTATCCCATCTGTGAGAAGGCATCTAACTCATATACGGTGATTGTCAATATGGTATTAGACTATGGATTACTAGACTATACCCAATATGGCATCATATGTTTCCATCATGATGACAAAAATGTCTCATGTTAACCTCTATACACCAAGTGATATCTCTGAGTGTCGATAGATAAAAGACACAGAAGAAGCATTCCCTGTATGGACCTCAAGACAAATCCATTGGGATAAAACCTCAACTGGGAGATCCATATATTAAAACATGAGTATATAGATGAAGGAATTAATGACACCTATGTCTAATAATACTTAATAAAGAGTATAATAGAAAAATATCGTACCTCTAATCGACTCGTGTGCCACTAGGTCATAAGCCTCAATATCCTGCTATTGTATTTGACCCCGACCTCTAGCTCCTTGAGCTTGATGTGGGAGGTCTGGTGGTGGTGGTGGGAGGTCTGGTAGGGGTGTTATAAGGAACTTATAAAATCATCCAAAAAATAGAGCTTCTCTTTCTCTTCTTCCAGCTCCACCTCCCTAGGGGCCTCCCTTCCCTCTTCTTGGTGATCCCTGATCACAATGATACCATTTCCGTGACAGACCGTCTGCTATTTGTCTATGATCCTTTGTACATCTAGTCATAGAATCACATTCAATGTGACCTCACTCATCATAATCCTAGAAAAAAATCCCTCTATGTTTCCTTTTCCATCTATAATATCTCCATACTGCATTACCACATGTCTGAGTCTGGTCATGACCAGATATCTTACGCAGAGATGCTGATGATTGACAACTACTAGCTGCTGTAGATGACTCAACTCTGTGATGCCCATTTCTAGATACAACTACCCTGTGTCACTATGACTAAAACTCTCTATCACTAGTACCTTCTCCACACCCTAGAATAGGTGAGAATAGAAAAGGTAACCAGATAGACACATATCTCTCTACGAAGTCCCTTCTCAATCTTCCAGGCTCAGAAGTTGACAACCCAAATCATATCAAGGGAGTACCGGATAACGTATATGAACATCACAGTTTACTCAAAAACAATCATCCATCCTTGATGCAGCTCTAGAATCTCTTAAATTGTAACATCACATAAGGAGGAGGGGTAATACTCTTCATGAAATAGCTATTGGAAGTCCATCCACAAGAGTGTAGACTCATCATGAATATGTGTAACTAGACCCCACCAGTGCCTAACTAATTTCTGGAAAAGGGTAGCTACTAGTGTAACCACATTGATCTGTTTATGTCTAAATAATCATGAGGATACATACCACCAAATCTTTCCAATCCTCTACTACTTGGGGATCTGGCTCACTTTAGATCCTTAGCAGCCACTGACATTGGAACTGACAAAGTGCGCTAAGTCTGCCCACATCCTCTGCCTACTCCTCTCGGATGATTTACTGCTCGACAGGTGATAGTGATACTACCTTTCCACCTAGAGGAAATATATCATGTGATGAACCCTAAAATAAGTCCTCATCACTCGTCATATGTTTTTCACAATCCGAAACTTTTTTCTTGGGTCAGTTTCATCACAGATGCATCCTAAAATGCTAATCAATACATACCACAATCAGATGAGGATATATATATATATAAAATAATAATAATTAGTATTTGAATCGAGAAGGATTGTTAAAGACTTAATCCTATATAATTATTGTACCACTTATCCCTGCAACCGATGTCTCAGAATACTGAGTCAACAAATTGGTAGTCAAAATCCTGGTTAATGGAAATGTTGGCCTCCGATTCCATCACTGGATTCCCTGACCGAAGAGCCACACTCAATATTCTTTGACCTTTTTTCCCTTATCCCAACAAAATTATCTTAAGGGTATTACACTGGACACCATATCAATGAATGAAATACTTTGATACTAATCTGTGATGATAAAAACCTAATGTGGGCTTGAACTACAACTACCCCAAGCTGGCCTCTATAGGCTTGGGGGTGGTGACAATCACCAGAAGGCGTAACCTAATCAAGAGCCCTTTTCCTAATGTTCTTGTATGCACAAAACAAACCATATCAACAAAAAAGTTTATAATAATAATAATTGAAAGATTCAATAGTTATAAAGTAAATCAATCATTAAAAAACCTCTAGGGTGTATAAGAGTACGACCGTGGAAATTGAAAAGTAAAGAAGAAAAATACATACCCAACTAAAAATATGTCCCAACTTGAAAAAACTGGAAAGTAAAATGATGAGAGATCCCATATCCTTGTCTCCAAGCTATAACCAGCATACACAGTCTAAAGCACTCAGTATCCCTAAGATCTTATGAAGTCACCACCAACCAGTCCACCATCTACATAATACACAACACATGCAGGAAAAACCCATGCTAGGGTGAGTATATATATACCTGATAAGATTCTATGATATATAAATGGGGGTAGAGTAAGAGACATAGTAGAAATAAATAGAAGATTGTAAACATAATAATTTTTAACCTAAATAATGTTAAATTGACCTCATCCAAACATAAGGGGCTCAAAATGATGTGTGGGTGGACTATATGTCAAGTCTTCTCCATCCATAGTAGGAGATTAACCTCATCCAAACATGAGGCTCTCAACACGACAAGTTGGTGGGATACCCCACACAGGTTTGCAACTCATAGAAAGATAGTAACAAAATCCCATGGTATTAATACATAAACACACATATATATATGATCAGTCAAAAGAATCCCAAATGAGTGAGAAAAAGGATCTCCATATCGTATCCTAGCGAAGAAAAAGATTCTCAAAAATTTCCATAAGTCCATAAATAATGTCCAACATCTCAGAAGACTGACCAACAAAAAAAATCCAAGTAAAAACAAAACTTGTCACTATGACACATAGTCAAGGGGAAACAATATCTTGGCAGAGGACCCATTCCCCATTACAAAAGGAGGGTTCCACTCTAATGGTATTTAGAGGATCTATGCCAAGCCCACCTAGAGGGTTCCATTTTAAAGCATGGAGGACCTATGTCATGTACCAGTATGGGGTTACACTCTGATAGAAAGGTATAAAACCCATGACATGTTCCAATAGGATGGTTCCACTCTCTGTTGCTAGAGGAACCATACCCAATCTCCATAAAAGGGTTCCACTCTAGTGATAGAGGACCCATGACCTATCTCCACGAGAGTGTTCCAATATAATGCTAGACTGAGGGAATATGAACATCCTATATAAAAGGTTCTACTATGAAATATGGAGTACCCATTATCTATCCCTACAAGAGGGTTTTACTCCGATGGTCAAGGAACCATGCCCAACCTAGCATAAGGGTTCCAATCTAAAAGCCTCTGATGATCTTGCGTGATCACTGCCATTGTCGAGCACTGCTTAAATAAGAGACACACTAAAAAATATTTTATCATATCCCAAAATCCACCAAGGAAGTCACCATCAAGTTCTAAATAATATAAAACTCAGTATAATCTACTCACAATCCAAAACCCGAGTCCAAAGAAAATAGATATGAGAGATTGACATTTTTTAATAGGAACCAAGGGGTACATGACATGTGAGGGGACCAACACGATATGTGTCCCCACTCCATTGCCTATCCATTCCCTTAGTGTTACATGATTTTTTTCCCATTTAGGAAAACATGATGTGTAAGGGGTATACATGGAATTTCTGAGCCACTCAGGGTCCCTATCTGTGCACCCTGGACATGTCCATGTACTTCAGTACACGATGTGCCTCATCAAAAAGGATGAAACCCATGTCTCTAGCTATTATCACATATTTTTGTAAAATTACATGTTATTGTACATCTATATACACATATCCTCCTCCCCGTGTTCTCTACCACACGGCTGATCCATCCAGGAAAGAGGCACATGGTGTGTAAGGGGGATACACACTGTGCTATCTTTAAAAATTTCCAAAACCCAAGCCGCCACAACATAGGGAATACAAACTATGAGTTCAACATGATATATGAAATGTAGTTGTGTTTTTTTTATAGAAATTAAGATCTATGATTGGACATCCATATTTGGTTGTTTTGCCTTTAGATCTAGCCCCATTTTCATATGAAATTTTTGGATGTCATCCCAATTAGCCATTTTAGGACATCTGATGGCTAGAAAATAATTCTATCATCCCATAGGGGTTTTCCGTATCAATTTCACACACCAACATTATCTTCCATAATTTATTTGAACTTTTAATCAACTAATCTATCACTTGGAACCCAAAATGCCTCCATTTTCATCCTTGATTTGATGTTTCAGGTATCACACATGATTTTTACATGAATCAAGGGGTACGATCAGTCTCGGTAATGCCCGAAAACATATAACTAAGGCCCCATTATCAAATCAATGATGAATAAAAATAAAACAAGGGATAAAGACAAAATAAAAAAGGTTTTAACAATCATTTCCAATAATTTCCAAACAAATATTTTGAATGGGGATACCAGGGTGAGAAACTAAATAGTAAACAATTTAATTAAATGAATAGACATATTCAATTTTTAAAAATTAGAATAGATCATAGAAGGTATGATCTTGTTCAATTAATTTAATAAAAAATTTCATTACCCAAAATTTGATGATCCCTACCTGGAGATTGGATCATTCTTCATTGAAGAATATGCCGACCAGTGACTGAGATAATTCATTGAATTCACTACGCTTCTATTTTCTCTGACCCAGAGATTCATCATCACAATATATTGATTCTACAATGGAAGGAGGAATAATGATTTGGAATACTATTAATGTTTATGCAGCTAAACTTAGAGGATTTACAGAAGGGGTGGATTTATAGATACTTTAGTTAGGTTAATTAAATGAACTAATTAATTATTAACCAACAGAAAACACCACCAATGGTCGAGATACCATAATTCCACACTCCAACATATTTTAAGTGACACTTAGGTTAAAAATCACATTCCGGACACAACTAGGGTATTGTATTTCTGATCTGATACTCCATTTAAGAGTTATTCCATTTTCTTTAAGGACTATGCACACGTAATATAATATATATTTAATATTTTTATAAAATTAAGTCTGAGAACATTGGGCCACAGAATCACACGTCATCTTAGATCTGAGATCCTAAAATATATATTAGATTATTTTGAAGTCTTATAAGAAAAAATCTAGTTCATATAGTAAGAACCATTAGGAAACAGGCTACCAACTTCAATTATAGCAGGTGCCTAATGTGAAAAAATTCTATCATTTTGTCTTAATTAATTGGTTCATTGGGATTAATACTAGGTACCGAGTGGTTTTGATAGATAATTACTTATCACCCCATATACTCCTATATGTATTCTGTAAAAAAAACTTGTTGTATAGTATTCAATGACACATTGGGGTCACTATTTTACTTTAAAAACACTTTTATAGGTATTAAATGATCAATTAAGCTATAAAATAATTAGAAAATAATAATCTTAAAGCCAAATATAATTATACTATTAGATAAAAGAATTTTTATATGATTATAAAAACAATTAAATTATTATGATATTCCAATAATTTCCCCATTTCTTATTGTCACAAAAACTTTATTCAAAATGTTTTACAATAAAAATTTCAATATAAATCCAATGTCGGATTATAATATCATTTATAAAAATTGAAATTAATTATAACTGTGGAGTAATAATTACTTTTTTTTAGAAAATAATTATTCTATAAAGAAAATATAAAGTGAAAAGTTTAAAAATGAACATTTAAAGTTAATATAGTTTTAAAAAAATTAATAACTAAAATAAGATTAAATAAGAAATTAAGCAAGTTTAAAGGAAAAATTAATTTAAGATTAATAATCTTAATATAATTTCAATATTAAGAATGATAGATTAAAATCAATTTTGATAAACTAATTAGGTAGAATCATTTTAAAAACCAAATTAAAATAATTTTAAAAGTACAATGAATAATAACACTATTTTAAGATAAATGAGACTGATGTCATCAAAATAATAACTTAACATTAATACCAATTAATTTCAAACCTAAATTTAATACCAAATGATTTTTCATAGTTGTATATATTCCTTTTCCTACATTGAGATTGTAAAAAAATTTAAAACAAGTTATCCAATATAATCTATAGTATATGAATAAATGATCATTAATAAAAAAGAGAAAATTAATTAATAATATAAATAGATTAAGTTTGTATAAAAATTTTAAATCAGTAAAAGACACCAACATAAATATAAAATACAAGTAAATGCAATAATAAATCCAAAAATACAAATATGAATGCCCAAAAACTATGAGATATGGATCCTAGGTGGTAATGGAGAGTAAGTTCGTAAATCATTGAAAGTGTTAAATAATAAGTGTTGGTCACCACCGCTACAATAATTTTTAGTCTCGTTGGAACATTTGTTTTAATTTAATGAAATTCAAAGGAAATCCATCATGAGTATCACCATGGGTATCCAGAGGATCAACTCTTTCACCACTCATAGGATTGGACTTCTCCGTTCATGTTTTGTATTTTTCTTTTTTATCACCTTCTACATATCTTTATTTATCTGATTCACCTTATCTTTTCTCTTCCACTTCTATTTCTTCTTCCTCCTCATATATGGGATATTAATTAACTATGGAAAGAGGAATATAAATCTTTTTCTTATCCTTATTTTCATTAGGGGAGTATTCTTGAGTATCCATTATTGATTATAGATCCATTTTTTGTTTTTTGGATTCCAAAAATACCCACAAATTATATGAAATATATATTTATGACGATTTTTTGAAGTAAATTTAACCATGGATGCCTTAAATTTCACTTTGAAATTATATAAAAGATTATTTATGAAATAAACAAATATTAGTTCCTTAAACTAGTGTTAATGGGACATAATATAGTTTATAGACCAAAATAAAAACTATATGAAATTAAATAGTATTTATTAGATATAGAAAAGAGGACATAAATGTAAATGAATCTTAATGTCTTATAATCTCATAATCTAGAATAAATCAATGTTTTGATTATAATTTTAATATTGAAATGATTAAATGAAAGTTGATTCATTTTTTTCATTGATGAATTTGTTTTCATAGGGGGAAATTTAAGGATTAATTAAGATTAAAGAGGGGTATTGAGGAAATTTCCCTTTATAAATCTCACATTATTCAAATCGGG
The DNA here is from genome assembly GCA_963277665.1 of Viscum album. Taxonomy (NCBI): domain Eukaryota; kingdom Viridiplantae; phylum Streptophyta; class Magnoliopsida; order Santalales; family Viscaceae; genus Viscum; species Viscum album. The sequence continues at coordinate 1,100,518,652 of OY728133.1, read as the reverse complement.
AGATTATCATATTGGCTGAAATCATAAGAGATTTAAAATAGTATCAAAAACCAAATTAGTGTGCTAGTAATCATATCAAAATTATACTTATGGCCAAATTAGAACATAGAATTAAATTCTCCAACCAAAGTGTGATAAATAACATCCTTATGAGGTGATTAAAATAAATAAAACCACTTTTGGTATGAAATCACCCTCATTAATTAGATAAAAAATTCTTGAGCTTTTAAAATCTATTATCCTCCATGTAATTTTGGTTTGTTTCAATCCATATGTTTTCTATTTTGACAATGGGAGGTTTATGGGGTGAATCTTTTTATTTCCTTTTCTATTTAGGATATTTTTGATGTCTTATGGGAAATAATTAATGTGAGATGTTAAAAATAATGATTCAATAATAATTGGTGATATAGGGTTTATGGCTTCAGGAACAATGATATTTGAGGGATAAAGAGTCAAAAATGAGAGAAATTAATAAACTTATAAGAAAAATAAGAATAAATAATGTTGAAAACTTACCCAAATGATGAAAGCAAAGGAAAAATAGGGAATTGGGTACCTAGAAATGAGTGCGAGTAAGAGAGTTTGAAAAATATGATAAATTTGTGGGAATATAAAAAAATTTAAAAACCTAGACCGCTACTAGAATTTAAAATATCCCCACACTAAAAAAATAAAAAAAATACACAGAATAAGAAAATATTTACAAGATTTACTAAAATATCATAATAATAAAAATATAATTAAAACTAAATTAATCATAATACAATATTATTAAATTTAAATTCAAAATGAATAATAAACATGGAATACTTTAAATGAGAAAAACTATAAAGAATGAATTTTTCAAGGATAAATAATATTAAATAGAATAAATGCTTAAAATTTATGTACCCAAGGGATATTTCAATGTTTTTATTTTTTTATAGTCTGGAGTAAGAATAATTGGATTTAATTAAGGATATATTTGAAGTTTTTTAGAATGTCTTTGAATTGATTGAAGATACCTAGAGAGGAATTTAAAAGTATTTATAATGTTTTGAAAAAATTCTATTATTCTATTTTTGAGGATAAAAGTATCAATATAATGAGTGAATATTATTGTTATATATTTTTTTTTATAAAAAATAATTGAAAGATGATAAAAAATGAAATAATCTATTAAGATGAGTAAGATATTTAAAATGTTACACATGATATTCTGATCTTAGAAAAGTGTAAATTTGGTAAATATAATGAATACATAATATATTTTATAGACGAAAAATTTGAAAAATTCCCCCAAATGGAGTGTTCTATAACATTTTCCATGTCATTTTAGTTTTGGTGGAATCCCATCCTAAAGTACCAAAAAGGTATTGAATGCCTAATTTTTTAGTTCATTAGTGATGATTTAGAAAAATTACTTTTGGTTTCAATGAACTATAATATTTTTTATATGGTATATAGTTTTCACTTTATTTATAGCCAGGTCAAAAAACTTATCTTATGAATATGATATCTTTATGTATATATAGAATTTTGATTAAGTATTATTATGCATAAGATATTATATATTAGAATATGATTTTATAGTTTTAAAAATTTGGGATTCTTGGAGATTTTAAGACCAATGACGCAAATTATATTCATAAAAAACTAAAAAACATTGATTATTTAGTTGGTCTATGATTCAATATGGGAAACATAGCTTTTCACTATTAAGAATAAGAACACTCCATGAAGCTATGTAAGTAGTTTTTTTATCTGATGTTGGTTCTATTAATTGAGAAGAGATTTCATTATAAGAATAATTTCATACTGTAGTATGTGATATAGAATAAATTCACGAGATAACATTGATCTAGGATGTCTTAGGATTTAATTTAGGATTGATAATAAAATTATATGATGAACTATGCTGCACCATGATTGGGGATACCCTGACACAACAATGGAAAATCCATTGAAGCTGTATTGTGAGGGATTCCTTTATCTCATGATTGTTTCACTATATATATTACTTATAGAAATAGAGATCAAAGATAAATAAATTATTTATGAAGTTTTAAATAAATTTTCCATGATATTTAATGGATATCATGATAATGAAAATCTTTAGAACCATAGAGAGATATTTGACATATCTTAGTCATATTTGTTGGTATCAAATAAAATAAGAAAACATATTTCGATACTAGTGTGTAGTGATGGATGTTGAATATTTTGAAGATAGAAAAAGTGAGATAGTTAAAATATAAGTAAATATAGCATTATAAAAGAGAAAAAATTCCATGTATCAAAGAATAAGAAGAAAGACAATAATCATGCAATGGTATTAAATATTTTTTGGTAGTCTATTTCCTGTAAATTAAATAATAAGGTCAAATATGGTGGTTTTGGGCCATCCTAAATATTAACAAAATATTTTATCCACTATGTTGGGAGAATGGTTTTTTATCTACTGGTGGGAACTAATATTATTTCTATTAGTTGATAATGTGTTTTTAAATAATTTTGGATTTAGTATGATATCTTCCCAAAATATTCTCTAATTAGTAAGATTGGTTTATTTGATAATCTAATAAATAAAATAGTTTTAGTTGAAGAAAAGATATTATAAAATCAGTACTGATAATTTTATACCCTTGTTAGTGGTACAAATCATTCCCAAAAACATAAAATGGTATCAAAGCAATAAAATTATTATATCCTTATTTTGTTGGTTGGAGAGAATTGAAATTATATTAATTATAAATTAATTAAAACTTCATATATAAAAAATAATCATGGAGAAAATAATAGGATAATGACATATAGTGTTTCACTTGTCCTAGAAGTCATAAATTATGCTCTAACGGTATTACCAACACATGATAATTATGTTCCCATGTATTTTACTGAAAAGATAAACCTAGTGGAAAATGGAAAGGTAAGAAATGTAATTCTTATATCCTCTTCATATAAATTAATTGAAATTAAGACAATTTAGTATATTTGGGACAAAATGTATAGTAATTTTAAAGGGAACATGAAGGTTAAAGAATCAAAGATACAATTATAAAAATAAATGTTTGAATATTTTAGGATGTATGATGATGAAAACATTGATGATTACTTCACTATAGTTAATAATATTTTTTACCTTATAGGTTATAGAAATAAATGGGATGCCTCTACTATTCTTAAGAAGTTGATGGGGAACTGTTTAGAAAGGTTTGATTCCAAATTGTTTTCATTAGAAGAAATATATAATTTATGTTCGTATGAAATTCATAATATTCATTTTAATTTTAAAATGAGGAAATATTTATCATTAAATAATATTATTTAGGAAGAAATATATTTTAAAGGCATGAGAAAACTCTAAATCAAGGAAAACGAAGATCAAAACTCAATTGATTCTAAAGATGGAAGTTAAATTGATGAGGAGTTATTGGGAAAAAAATCCCTTAATGATTAATTTAAGTGTTTTTTTGGGTAATGTGATTGTTGAAAAATCCAGATAAGTACAAATTAGTATGGCTGGTGATTACAAAGAATATGTTTATCATGGATCAGTTTCCAAGTGTTTGAAAAAATTTGGGCCTCAAAATCAGGAGTTTATTTTATAGCAAAGGAAGTTTTTCTGTAAAGGAGTTCATAGACCACAGTTTATGGAACGGGAAGTTCATTTCGCATACTACAAAGTATTTACATATAATGGTGAATTAAAATCATCAAGGGAAGTGTTTCTACATAGTAGTGCTATACGGACCTCAAAGCGTGCTACATGGACCGTGTAGTAAAATCATTTCACAAGAGGTTTGTAGTTTTCTGGAGGCTAAAAATTCACAAGAGGCTCATAATTTTAGGTTAATATATAGTGATTTAAGTATTTTCAAAGGGGTTTCAATTTTTATAAGGTAACAATCACCAAAAAAAATTAAAGAACTATTCATACTGCATAACTGTTTACGGTGAAGGCTGTCCCATATCAGAGTTTTGGGTAATTTTGATTAGCAGGTTTTGTAGGATTTATTTGTCTTTATAAAGGAAACTAATCACATAATTATGTAGAGTGAATTTAATTTGAAAATACCATCAGTCTGTATAGAATTTCAGGAAGTCCAAAGCCGTTCATGAGGAATAATTCTGTGAAAGTGAAGAATTTCATGAGGGAGAAATTACATGAAAGAGAAAGTCATCAAAAATAGTTCGAAGAAGGGGTTTTAATGGGTTTAAAAAGTCATAAATAAAAAGGACCTAAAAAGAATCAATATTTCATGGAGACAACATCCATACAAAAGGCATGGGTGGACCCTAATAGAAAGGTTGTTCGTGAAGCACTCACACCACATGGTGAAAGGTAGTTCATAGAGGATGAAAAATAGTTTGTAGAGGAAGAAGGAAAGTTTGCGGTGAGTATGAGGAAGTTCTTGGAGGGAATAAATTAGATCATGAAAGAAATTTCTTCAAACCAATAGTATGAGTAAAAGAGGGACTTCAACAGTGAATCTAACTATAGTTGGAGGAGAATTTTTTACTAATAATGAATGGAACTACATGTCCATAAACTATGTGTGGATCCTTTCTAGAGTAGTGAGAAATGGTAGAGGAAGAAGGCAATCCCTTCCACAGTAGTGAGCCATTAAAATAGAGTTAAGAAGTTACCCTTGGGAAATTATTGATATGACCTTAAATATTATAAAGGTATTGATCCTAGGCATAAAAGTGATCTAGCACGAACCATATAATATGGTAATAATCTTTAGTGTATTTGGTATATTGGATCATTTCACTTTTATGCTTCTTGGGCATAGCTCAGTGAGCCTGAACCAATTAAAATCATTGTGTTTCATGTATGATTTTGTTTCAATTCATACATTGCTTTGGGAAAGAGAGATAATATTATTTTTTAATAAAGAAACAAGATCTGAAGGGAAATTTGTTTTAATATTTCATTCCAGGATTCAACGCCATCTCAGGGTATTTAACCTAGTTGGGCTAACAAGAGTATATGGTAATCATGAATCTTATCAAAAGGAACTTCAAAAAAGGCAAATGAAATAAAAAATTCAAAATTACATTAAAAGGATTTAAATCTTGATTAATTATTCATTTTTAAATTAACTTTCTGAAGAATAAATGTCATAATTATGATATTGATTAATAAGAAGATAGACCACAAAAAAGAAATACTCTAAAATCTTAATGGAATTTTAATATCTTTTAAAATCAAAGAAATATTTATATAAGAAATATAATAGGTATGAAGAGAAAAGAAGAGGGAGGATAGTCCACTCCAAGTAGACAATCTAATTATGAAGTTCTATAGAAATTAAAAAAATTCCTAGATCACATTGAAAAACATTATGAAACCTCGATAAGTGAGGAGGAAAAGTGGAAGAGACTTATGTTTAATATATATTGAAGTATAAACTTAAATCTTGTCTCGAGTAGAATACCAAACACTAAAAGGATATCTGAAATTTAATGAGAGTGAATAAATAGAATTACAATGGAAATGAAGTTATTATTAATTAGAGAGATCATAATTTTTTTGAAATTATAAAACTAAAGATTAATATTCTTGAGTAATAGAAAATTGGGAATGATCTTAGATAAAAACTAGTTAAAAATGAATAAGTGTTTTATTAGACTCAAAAAATGTGTCTTGAAGAAAATATTATCTAAATTAGATGAATGCATATCTTAAAAAAGATATATAAGTTAATAATGAATCATCTCAAGTAACAGAGAATCATTGATGGAAATGATAATGAAAATTTGATCTTATTAAAATAAAATTAGTATGTTATTTCCAACAATATTAGTTCTCATGCCAACACTATAAAAATTTTGGTTAGAAAAATTCATGTAAAATATATTCTTATATCATTATAAAGTAGGAGTTTTTAAGAATAATTTCCTCTTTAATATAAAAGGAAGTAAATTTTTTTATGGAGAATAATAATAATATTTTAGATAGTATTTATATAGATATAGAAGTTCAAAATTAAGAGTTTATTACTTGGGTTGTGGAATTTATGGCCACAAATATTATTAATACTACTATAACATGTAAATTTCTTGTATTATACACAAATCAAGGGGGATTAATACTAAAAATAAAATTAATAACACTAAGAAGATAAATAAAATTTTAGGGAATGAAAAATATATAAAGAAAAGGTCATAAAATTTATCCAAAAAAGACATATTTTATTGTTTAGAAGAGATGTGTATATGTATGTCCAATAGATTCATTTTTTGAGAAATGTTTGACTTCTCTTCTTTAAAAAATTACTAATGGTTAAAAGGAACTTAAATTCATAAAAATTTAGAAAAAAGAAAATTATCTCATTTTTGAATTTTTTTGAAAGCTTTATTGAGAGGTAAGCCATAGATTCATGAAAACAGTTGTCCAATTCATATTAAAGGTCATTAAAATCTTTTAAAAAACATTAAATATCATTATAGGTGGGAAATGAACTTTTGAAATGATAACTCTCCAAAAATCAGAGGAGTTTATACTACAGAGATTGAATCTTTGGGGATAAAATCTAAATATGTTCTTTTTATAGAAGGTATTAAACACAATGGATTAAGTGTGATGCTATTCTATGATGGTGTACATGAATTTATTTTCATGAAAAATCATTCATCATTGGGTATTAAAAATATGGAATAATTATCACGAAGGTAATAATAACTAGTGGGGATTTATTTTATAATATTTATCTTTATGATTCCTATTACATAATAGCTATAGAAGAAAATAATAAATTTCTTAAAATATTTTTCCTTCATAGTCAAAGAAGTTTGAGTAAACTATTAAAGAAATAGATAGCGAGAGATCTAACAAAAATTATGTGATAGTGTGACAGAGAGATGTTATCTATGAAACACCTCATAACGGGAAGACAATCCAACGAACTCACAAAATATTATAAATTTAGTACACAAAGTCACCTGAACTAATATACTATAACCTATAGTATCCAATGACACATCCATATTCTAGAGGTGATATTAAATTTAACACATTCACTAATGATTTCATTCGAATGACCAATTTTATGTTTATAAAAATCTTATAAATTATAGTATAAATGTTTAATAATTTTAGAATATAGGTTGTTAAATAACTAAGTGTCTATACCAAAAGGTTAAGGATATATAATGTAAGAAATTTTTCTTGTAACTCTTTTGAATCATATCTTACTAATCATTGGATAAAATATCAATATAGTAATCCCTATACTCCCCAATAAAATGGAGTTGTTGAAAGAATAAAAAAACTTGGTTGAAATGGGGAGAATAATTCTTATTGAATAAAAAACTCAAAATTATTCTAGTGGTAAAAAATGTTACAACTATAAAAAAATATCAATATATTTATTTTGAGACTGTATTCCAACATGACTTCATATGAAATGTGGTACAAAAAATTTATAGTTAAAAAATTCAATTTTTTTTAGAATACCTTATTTCATGAATATAAAAAACATAAATCTAGGAAAATTCCATGAGAAAGTTGACGAAGGGATCTTTATAGGTTATCTATCTAATGAAAGAGTCTATAGATACTATATAAAAAAGGAAACATAAGTAGGTGAATTTTTTGAAGTAAATATTATTTAAAATCAACCGAAATTAGATATGGAAAATTAATGAGATTTTAAAAACACTTAAGTTGATGAAATATATATTTATATTGAAAAAATGATGAAAAATATGTAAATGAACCAAATTCTGATGATTATGACTTATATAAAACTAGTGATGAGGATGAAGCTTTTATAGATGTGAAATTGAAACATCCAAATTTAACAAGCATGCAGAAACAAAAAATATAACTGGTAGTGAAGATGATCTAATAAAAATTGGAAGAATATTGAGAATAGAATATAAAACATCTCTTATTTTAAAATTTTAATGAAATATATTTTCTAAGGGTATTGAACATAAAAATTTCTAAATAATATGTATGAAGATCTAGATCATATTGAGAAGAATGAATCTTTGAAACTTATTCTCTTACTTTAAGGAAAAAATGTCATAGCCACCACGTGGGTATTTTGAAATATAAATAATGAGAAAAGTGAGGTGTCAAGAAATAATTCTATATTGGTACTCAAAGTTTATTTTCTTATGTAATAGATAAATATTTCAAGACTTGAATCTATGAGAATATTTTAGTAGTTGTAGCACGTAAACACTGAAATGTTTATCAAATGAATGAGAAATCTTTCTTTTTGAATAGATAATTTAAAGAAAAATTATTTATTGAGTAACATTATGGATTAATAATTTACTATTATAGAATAATAGTATATATATTAATAAAATCCCATTATTAGTTAAAACATACCGCTAGATCATGGTACTCCAAACTGGAACATTTTTTGAAGAAACTGAAATTTTCTAGAAGAAATTTATTTATGAACATATATGTGAAGGATATAAGTACATGTAGTATTATTTATATACTTTATATTGATGATATTAGTTTTTTGGTGACAATGAGTATCCATGATAGGAATTTTCAAAGTAGATGAAGTTGTATTTTGATATGTCCATGCTACATGATATGGGTTTCTTTATAGGATTATAAGTTATAAAAATAGATAAATACATATTATCATCCCTAGGAAAATATGTTAGATAAATTTTGATGAAATTTATCATGGAAGATTATAAGGACGTATAAAAACCCATAACAGTTGGTACAAAATTGATCAAAGATAAAATAGGAAATGGTTTAAATTATAAGGAATTTGTGAAGATCATTAGAATCATACTTTATCTTAGAATATCAATCGTAGATATTGAATATTCCCTGAATCCATGTGAAAAACATTAGAGTGATAAAAATTAATGACACATTATTTCTACTAAAATAATACTTGGGCATATCAAAGGAGCTTTTAGTTATAGTTTGATATATATAATAACTGCATAACTGAATATACTGGGGTCACTTATTAGGATAGAGATCGTAATTCTATAAAACATAAATCATGCGGAACTTTATTTTTAGGTTAAAAATATGTGATTTGGAATTTAAAAAAGCATATTTTAGTTAATCTAAGTATATTTGAGGCTGAATTTTTATCTACAAAAAATGAATATAAAAAAATGTAGTAGTTGTAAATGAATTTGGAAGTATAAGTTAAGATACCATTGAATTCTTTTTTTGGTAATAAAAATTATATTTATTTTCCTAATAATACTTTTCATCTTTATATATTCCAATATATTGATTTGAATTATCATTTCATTAAGGAGAAAGTGTCCAATGGGGATATCAAGTTGAAGTATACCTCTATAAAGGATCAGATTGTTGATATGTTTATAAAAGCTATACCAAGGGATAAATTTTCTATGATAAGGATAGAAATTCATATACTTCATTTTCCCCTCACTTAAAGTTTTATGTGACTATACACCATAATTATTTTGATTATATTGTCGAAGGAGGAGAGTGATACACAACCTCTTATTTATCATTTATGAATATAAATATATAGTCATTATAAAAAATGGTAAAAATTTATGAGTGGATGGATTGTGAGGGATAAAACATAAGTCAACTGGACAAAATTTATTATCAAAAAGAGACACAATTCCCCAAATAATTCCTTATTTGGTTGTGTGGTGTCATGATATTTTTCTTTGAGAAAGGATGTGGTTTGGTGAATTTTTGGTGTGTGTTATTATTTGTGATAAAAAATAGAAATGGGGTGATTAATGAACCCAATGAAATTATTGAAGTATTTTATTTGTTTTCAACATTGAGTGAGAATTATTAGATGTTGTTGAGGATGTATTTAACGTTTTTGAGAATGTTTTTGAGCTGATTGGGGATGCTCAATGAGGTATTAAAGAGGTTTTGAGATGTTTTTCAAAAGTTCAGATATTTGGTTTTGGGGATGAAATTGGAAAAGGCTTGAGTGAATATTCTTATATAACTAAGTATTTATTTGCATACAGAATACCTTAAATATAAAAAAGAGAAGAACATTAAGAAGCAAAAATTAAATTTAAAAAATTATGTAAGATATTTTTCTCTAAAAGAAGTGTGAATATGAGAAAGGAAATTGATATGTGATATATTTTTAGAATACAACATATGAAAAAGTCCCTGAACACAGAGTGATATATAACATTTTTTATGGCATAATTAATTACTGAAAAACATTTTAAAATACCACAATGGTAGTTAATGTGCAAGTTTTTTTCAATCAAATATGTGGTAAATTCCTTGGGAGGTTTTACTAAATAAATATAATTTTATATATGCTAAATAAGTTTTTCATTGAATTTGATGAAATTTCCAAAACTTTACACTATGCATAAGATATATATATTATTGTGTAAAATTTTGAGAAAAAACTGTGATTCACGTGATATTATATTTCTCATATGTGGTTTGATAGTTTGAGAAAATGTAATATTCTTAGATATTTTAAGATAGAATATTCTAAATATTTTAATCAATGACTTAATGATTATTATTATTTAGTGGGGTTGTGATTCAATATAAGAAAAATATATTTTCACCATGAAGAATAATAATATTTCATGAATAAGTTTGAGGAATAAATACCTAATAAAGTTTGTTTTTTAATTGATAGAAAAATACACCATAAGGAGAATTCCATGTCTTAGTGCATGATAGAGAATGGTGTCATGGGAGAACATCAAACCACGATTCCATTTATCCAAAATCAAGAAATTTTATTAACGGGGGGGGGGGGGGGGAGCCTGAAAAAAGGAGGGGGGGGGGCTAAAATAATGAATCCCTGGAGAATCAGATCGTACAAGATTGACACACTATTGGTGAGGGGATCCGATGGTATTAAATATGGTACACGAGTTGATATGGTGGGGCCATACGGCTAAGAAATATGAAACCATATTTCCCTCTAGCCATGTGTGGGTAATATTCATGTGACTGGAGAGAATATTTATACATCTTAGAATAAGGTAGGTGATATCCCTAGGATTTGTGATAACCACTATGATGGTTTCATGAAGAATGTAAGAATCTATTTCCACCCAGCCAAGCAAAATTTTGAAAAAAAAACACAAATCCAGACCTTTATAAATGGCCAGAGCCTTAGCCAAGAGAGAATCACCATGACCAAGAGTGACACTGAATAATAAAATGATAGACCCATCTTGGTTATGAACCACTCCTCCACACCTCATGAACCATTGATACACGACCCCTCAATGTTCATTTTGGGACCACAATCTGGTGGGGACCATCAAACCCAATTACCCTATGATAGAGGACCATGAAATGATAAAACATGGATTTTACCATGAAAAAATCTATATAGTGAAGGGGAATTATTCCAGCATTTGACAAAAGGAGCAATCTCCACCGCCGAAGATCGGGTGTTGATTATAACTATAAGAGGCAAACTCACCAAATCCTCATGTCTGGTATTTTTTCATGAATTCCAATTTATCTAGAATCTAGTGGTGATGAGGAGATTCCTCACATTGATCTACTTGGTGTTTTTTGAGAGTTATTGAACCGGGGATGAAGAAAATTGCTGGAGTAAAGGTATTGACTAGTGTTCCCATATAAGGCACTAATGATAATACACATAGAATATTCCCAATCCCCTTTGAAGATAAGATGAGTGGTAATTTCCACCTGAGGTCGGCTACAATAGCTACGACGGGAGGTGAGGGAGACACCCCTATGATGAACCAATTAATCTATGGGAAACATGTGGTTATGGACGTTATAAAGGAAGAAACTAAGTTTAGTCGGTAGGTATTCCTTCATGTCATAACTGTTTTGTTGCATGTTTTTCATTTAAACATATAGGTTTAAATAACGAAAATTAATTTATTATTTTTAAGGGAAGGTGCATAAATATTTTATAGAGATCATGATAAATAAAATGCTAAGAATTAATGAGTGTCAATTAATGTGTCTCAAACATATTTCTATGTATAGAATAGAAAATAAAGGGATTCAATACTAGATTTTAGTACTAGATGTTGAAAATATAAAAGCAAGATAAAGTGAGATAGTGAAAAGATAAATCAATATATAATTGAAGAATACAAATATGACTTTAGATATATCATTTAATAAGAAGATAAACTTACATATAGTGCCTCTAAATATTTTATAGTAGTCAAAGTCCTGTAAGTGGGATAATAAGATCTCAGATGGCGATGTTTTGACATCCTGGAGCTTGAAGAAATAATTTATTCAATATTTTAGAATATATTTTTTTATTTACAGAAGAGAACCATTATTATTTATATTTAGAGAAATATTTTTGGAAAACTCTATAGGGTTATGGATGACATATGCTAAAAAATACTTAAAATAACATTTGATTTTTATCAGACAACCAATGACTTAGACATGAACTGATCATATAAAGGATGTATTCACCCACCATGGGGTTTATCCATATACAATGATTATGTGACTTGTGTTATTATTATTTATATTTAATTTAGATAAGTGTGGGAAGTAATATTTGAGTGGATTATACTCATGCTGGTAACATAGGTTTATTTCAAGAAAATAAATTTTAAAAATAATATCGATGATTTAAACCCCCAACTCAATGGTAGAATCCATTCTTGGTAAATAAAAAATTCAAAAATTAAATTGATGCATGTTTATTTTGAAAAATATATAATTTGATATAAAACTAAAGATAAATCATATATAACATGATAATTAAAAATGAACCATGAAAAATTCTGTCTTAATAAAATCAAAACATTATATTGTGAGGGGTTTTGTAAAGATATTGGCAAATTGGGGTTCCATTATTTTGAATTTAAGAAGGATATCTTCATTTATAAAGTGATAACTAAATATTAACATCAAATGTATATGTTCTTATGTAGTGAGTATTGGATGGGGATCCTGAATGTGTTAATGGAACTAGTTTCATGACACTAGATGAAAACATGATCAAATTTTAGTCTATAGAATAGAAGAGTGTTCTTCATCCAAATAATTTGAAAAAAACTTCGCACAATGGTATAGATACCTTCAATGGTAGAAAGAGAAACTAAAATTTAAATTTTGACACTCTATGAGTTTAAGTATTTTCTAAGTAAGTGACAAGTCCCACTTATACTTTTTCTATCTAATTGGAATCCACCAAAATTAGTATCTGAATAATTTATAGGTTTAAAAGATGTATATTTTTAATAGAATTAACCAAAACAATTTATACCTCTTGATATTTGAAAATAATCTAATGATATTTTAAATGAGATTATTTAGTATTAGCTTGAAAATGTATAGAAATATAATTAATATACAAAATTTTCAGAACAATCACCCTAAGGTAACAAAGGTTACCAATCTTACCTCTATAAATATTGTTTTCCCCTACTTTCTCAGTTTCATCCATGATTTTCTAACAGGAAGTACTCATAGGTGTACTAATTTACTTAAAAATATTCAAACTAAAACTTTTTAAATGTTCATTGAGATTTTTTCTTATCATAGAATAATTTTATTATTATTTTTATTGATTTTAAAACAAAGGAAAAACATTAATTATAACATAAATCTCATTTTATATTCTTCTCTCAGTAAATTATAAAATTAAATATAAATATATTCCTTATATAAAACAAAAACATAATTATTAATATAAATATTAATAACTAATAAATAAGTTGACAAATATTTTAAATACAAAGTATAGTTTACTTTTCCTATTTTGAATTCATTTTCCTGGAATGCGGGTTTTATTTTAATCCATTTATGAACTTACTTTTAACATCCATTTTTAAAATCTTAAAATTTTAATGAGTGATGAATTTATACATGATTATAATATATACTTTATATTGAATGGGTGGAAAAGTTTCACTATAATCAATACATTCATGGTTATTTCCTTTTTTCTAAAAGTATAGAATTGTTTCAAACTATGTTCTCTTGGTATCAAGATTATTTTTAAAAACCCATTTCATACCATTAATGATTTGAAAATTTATTTTTTAAACAAGTGTCTAGAAACTATTCCTTATGAATTTTTTTACTCTTCTTGCACATGTATTACCAAATTTCCTGATTAATAGAGTCATGAATTCTTTAGGGATTTAGGTGACACAAAATCTCTATATTCAACCTTACCGAAAACCTAACTTCTAGTATTAATTCTAATATAAAAGTTAATTATAAAATTATTTAAGGGATATTCTAAAGATTTAAATCGTACCTTATAAAATGGACTTGAAGGAGAATCTTCTTTAACTTTATCTTTTTTTAATGAGGTGGAACACTAATTGTTATCTACTTTATTAATTCCTTAACATTATTAATTTTGGGTTGATGTTTTGGAAAACTCTCATAATATTTACAATAATTTTACTCTTCTATGGTCTTAGTCCTTTTATTGAAAATTTAGTAGGTGTTATGAATAACATGATAATTCCTTAATTTTACTTTGCAATTAAATGATTTAATCCAAAATAATTTTATAATAAAATTGAAATGATCAGATATTTAATTTTTAAGTGTCTATTATACAAAACTATACTTAGTTTTTAGTTATTTTATCTTGTTAATTTAGTTTTAGTCGAAGTTGAATCATTTAACATTGTTTTTGGATATAACTATGCGTAAGAATAACCCGATTGGAACATTGTGTATCTAAGACTAACTTAGTCAGAAATTAACTTTGTACGAGTAACCTATATAGGTATAATACTATATATGAATAACAAAACACATCAAAAAAATCATTCCATATAATATTAATTCATTGGATGTGTATGAATAAATAGTAAATTGTAAATTCCGATTTAGATAAACATGGGTAGACATAGAAGATGTGTATGAGTAGATTAAAAATGAGAATCCAATGCTGAGTCAAATCCTCTACAACTAGTATCGATGGTTGTGACTGGTACCCTTAGAAGAGGTATATGAGTTATCTTATATGAAATAGACAAATCATTACATATGAATGAATCTCATATTAATAACAACTACAATGTAATAAAAAATTAGAAATTTCATGCACTGCATTTGAATAAACTGATATTGTGTAAAAATAAACCGATGGATATGGAAGATTAAATTCATTATATGTCCTCTAAAATGTACATAACATCTATTCAACACCAACATAGTTAAAATAACTAAATTCATTGTCCATCCATCACCTAATAAGTGAGTATTACTTAAAACATAATACATCTATATGTAATGTAATCTCAACAACCTATTGTATTTCCCCAAACTCCATAAGATGCACCCAGTACATTAATGATACCCCAAAGATTAATTTCATGCATCCCATGAAACTGGTACTAAGAGATGAGACATTGATATTTTTTTGAAAATATCATGCGGGAGATATAAAATAATTATGAATCAATGAAACGATTAATAAGGTTTTTAGATAGAGAATATCTCATTTTGGTGTAGCTATATGAAGAATATTCATGCACATCAAGGATTATTCAAGTTCCCCAATACCAAATGTTTTAAAAACTCATTAGCTCTATTGAAAAAGTGTTCCAAACCCTTTCCTCTTAGACTATGTGAAAAATTAGAAGAGAATTTAATGATTTTCAAATTTTTTATACATATTTTTAACACAGTAGTTGTGTTTTCTCTACCATATAATTTTATATTTCATATTTATTCACACAATAGAAAACCCCCTTCCATTTATATTATTTCAAAATATATTAAAATAACAAAATATGTGAATAATATGAATATATTGGTGAGTGATCCATAATGTCTCCTTGAGAGACAACCTTGAGTTTAAGTTATATAGTGCACACTTAATGTAAAATATAACGATTATTTTGTACACCCCATGATATATTATTTTTAAAATTGATCAAAATTTAAATATATACAAATAAATATCATATAGTTTATTAAAAAACTTTTTAAATAACTTTTTCTCCTAAAAAATCTAAAAAAATCTAAACAATCTTTCACTCACCCTCCATAATAAACAAAAAATTTTTTCCTGAAAGAATGGTCCTTTGAGTCTAGTGTTAAAACTATGAAAAATTAATATTTATATAGGCCAATTAAGAACTTAAGGAGGACCTCTTGTATCCAAATATGGAAGCATTATAAATATATCTAACCAATTTCTCCATTTACTCTCTAGGGTTCTACAAAAAAGTAGTCAAGGAACCAAAAGAGTCCCTTATATTCCCTCACATATTTTAATAAGATAATAAAGATGTTAAAACTTCATTGTGAAATTATTCAGTACCTAAAATTTAATATTACCATTAATTATAATTCAAATATGAACAAATTATTAAATATTAACAACTTAAGGGAGTTTATTTTAGTTTGTACTCTTTTTCTTAAATTTACACTTTAAAATAGTCCAATTAAATACCCTCAGATTTATTTTATGGAATTATCAACAACATTAGACCTGGAGAGTAAAGATAATGATATTAATGATCTATACATACAGGAGAATATGATGTGGTAATTTAAAGAAAAAATACCCAAGAGGTAGTAATTGAAGATGAAGTGATCCAAAGGCATGAACTGAATCCTCAACGTTATAAACATTAATAGGTATATCAATTGGATATGGATAAATCAACCACAGATCCAACTTATTTACTTCTCTCCATACCTTTACATTATATATATTATTATCTTATTTTATGGGATGAGATAGTTTTACTTTTCTTTTCTATTGGGTATCTCTACTCTTTCTGCGTATTTATAGATACTATGAAAATACACATGAGGTGGTTCTCATATTACAAACCTCATCCACTATCTGATTGGAGATGATGCATTTGTATTTCTTGAATATAGGCCATAAAAACACTAGACTTAATAGGTAATTTAAACCAAGATTTATTTTCTGTTAAATTTTGTTTTATATGTTTTTCTTTAATAAAGTTTTAATGTATTTGTTTTTCTCATTTTAAATTTATTTTAATTTGAATAGTTTTTCACATGTTTTCAATGTTTTTTTATTGGTTATAGAAAGTTTAATTTAGAAGAAAAACTTAATCCATAGGAGATAAAGAAACTAGTTAGTATTTTTCATTTCTCTATATTTGATTTATACCCAAAATTTTATATTTATATTTTTTGTGCCTTAATTCAAATGGATACTTTCACTTAAGTGTGGGTAAGTTTCAGCATATTTTAAATATTTTTGATTTTTTGACTTTTTTTGATTTCTATTAATTTTTATGTTTTTTGTAAATTTTATATTAAATTAATATTCAATATCATTTTTCACTATTGGGTTATATTTTACATATTTTATTTATTTTTTTAAGAAATGGATCTTTAAATGACTGTTGATATAGAGAATTTTTTTGTGAATTTGATAATCTGATATTTTTATGAGTTTGAATAATTTTAAAAATCATTTCCTGTGAATAATAACCAAAATTATATTTACCGTACCGCTAGATATTCTAAATAATTTTGAATCTTCTTCCTAATTCCCTCACGTTTTAAATAAAAATTTATTATTTTTTTCCAAAACAGAACTTTTGAATTTTCTTTTCCAAATATTTAGAGTTCATGAATTTTTTAATATGATATCTTCACTTCTTTGGATAGACCAAATTTCCTTGAGACCTTCCTCTTACATCAACCCTTGTTATTCCCTTAGATAATATAGAATGACCTTATTTTTTGAAGCTACAATTCAAGTTTTTTTTCTACCATCTCTATTAATAAAATTACTTGATTTGTTTTTGTGTGGGTTAAATAAATTTTATGTGTGTCCCTTGGAAAGTAGTTGATTGTTTGGTAATTTTTGGGGAGAAGTTATCATTCCTAGAATTTAGAAAAGTTGGACTGGGTCATAATAATAATTAATAATTTTCATCCCATTCTGTTTATATATATATATATATATATATATATGAAGAAAAATAAATTATATAAAAAAGGAACAAATGCATACATAAAAATCATAATTATAATAAAACATTTAGAATGAGGATTGAAGTATTCCATTATGCTTATTTGTTTGAGTCAAGATATATAAATGTAATTTAATGGGTTTTTCATTTTTTTAGTGGAATTGAGTGAGGATTTTTTCAATGGAGTTATTTGAATATTATTTCATTGTATTTAAGAAACAAACCCCCTATTTTCAATCTATAATTATTAAATTATTTCCCACACCAGATCTTAGAAACAAAAGTCACCTTTAAAATACCTTGTGATTAAATACATTTTTACTGTCTCATAGTGGTGGTAAATGAGAACTTTTACAAGATAATAATGACACAATAATTTTATAAGTATGAGTATAATTACAGATTTTATTTCTCATGAGTGTAAGGTGCCATGCATTAAAATGTGAAGTGGGTTGTGATTATGTAATAGATGTATTTATTAGGTTAAACAAATTTAAATATGAATAAAGATAATAACAATATTTTATTTCATAAATGAGACATGAAGAACATAATTTTTAAATGACCTTGGTCAATTCAGTCATTTTTTTTATTTTAGTATGGATTTGATATTAATATATGATTTTTCAAAGGAATGAAACATTTAAATATAAGGGAGTTATTTAACATGAAATTTCCTAGATTTTACTATGTAATTTTGTGATTCAATCTCCATGAATTTAATAATAAATGATAAATTACCACATATTTAGTATTTAGGAGTGTTTTTAGGAATATTGAAAAAATAATATTTTATGTTTATTTTTTGTGGTATTGTTATTTTTATATTTTTAATTACATGTGAGATATAGTTTAGAATGTGAATTGTTTTGTTTTTGAATCTTAAGAAGATAATATTTTGTTTGGATATAGATACATGTAACAAATACCTTTTTGAAACACTGTCTATGTAAGAAAAACTCAGCAAGCAAGTGACTGCATGTGAGTAACTTCTTTGAGGATAATTCTATGTTTGAATAACCTAAGTGGAAATAAAATACAATTTATATATGATTAATTCATTATTATTTTTGAGAAATAAAACCAATGTTTGAAGTTTAGGTAACATAATATTAGGTGGGAATAAAGGTTTCATTATTAAAATTCAAAAGGGCAGCCCACGCTTCTTGTCATCCACTATGATGGGTATCGAAAACAATGAATGAAACCCCAAGAAGTAGATAATGTCTCATGTGTTAAAACATCTGAAAATATTCTTCTTTGAATGAACCATATCTTACAAATAAAATCTATTTAAGAGAAAATCAATAATTTCACAGTCTTCTTATGAATAAATTGATGTTACATAGAAATAAAATATGGGTTATGGAAGATTAAATTAAATTTATAGTCTCTAAGATGAATAAAGTGTTTACCCACAACCAACAGACTTACAAGATCTCAATGAATCCTTTATTCATCTCATGTTCTATTGTGAACACCCAAAATATGATACATTTCCCTGTAATGTAATATTAATCACCTGTTTAATTCCATTTAATTATAGAAGATGCATCCAAACCATTAATGGTTTCCCAAAGCTTCATGGAAACAATATCAAGACACTTTACCCCGAAGAATAACACACACACACACACACACACACACATATATATATATTCACCACATTGAGGGGAAGAATTTAAGGAATTTTTAACCAATAAAAGGATCAATAAGCTATGTATGTGGAGAAGATCCCATTTTTAGAAGAGATACATAGAAGATATCCATGCATGAAATTGATTAATTAAGTTTTCTATTTGTGACTATTTTATAAACTCAATACATTTTTTGGAAAATATTTCGAACACCCACCTATCATCCTGGGTGATAAAGTGTTATATGATTTCTTAAATTGCATGTTTTTCATATTTTAAACATAGTAGTAATGTTTTCAATTCACCATTACTTTATCTATATCTTTACACTGTGCCTTATAAAAAATAAATATTGGTGGATTAGATTACCTATAGAGTGATCCTAGGGGAGTTTTTAATGGTGCTCTAGAATCACCATTCTTTGTTAATTAATGATTTAGTTCTTTTGTGATGTGGTAATGGGTGTATCGAGGATTGGTGTGATGACTTTAAATATTTCCATGGAATCTTCCATAGCTTCATTCCATTATAGGTACAAGATTATTTCTCTCAATTATCTTACCCTAATAGAAAATGGATCTGGGTTTAGGATGGTTGCACACACTCGATTGAGATGTGATTATCATTTTTTATTATTGGAGGAGGTGTAACTTGATGTGCCAAGGAGATTTTAAAAAGTGTACAAATCCCAAAAATTATGTAGATGATGGTGATGTATCACCCTAATTATTTATGTTATGTTACTCAATAAATAAATTCAATCACATTTATATCTTGTGATGGTTGAAACATCTGGTTAAAATGAAAAATACTGTATTAAAATATTATTAAAAACCTATCCGTTAAATTGTATCGAAAGAATAGAAATGGATAAATTATGAAAATAATATTTCTTAAACATTTATAAAATAAATTAAATATTTATATATTAATTGTAAATAAAATAATAATCATTTTAAAGAAAAATAAACATAATCTAAAAAACAATATTTTTTTCTAAAAGGCAGTTTAGTCGTGCTTTGCACAAATAATTTAAAGTAAATTTATACAGATTTATAAATTTTTTTGATAACATGAAATTAATTTTGAAACTATTATATCAACATTTTCTTATGGTGAATTGTTTTTATTTTTACGAAACCTTTTATTTTTTGATGAATAGGGAAAAATATCAATTTTTATTAACAACAACCTTTTAATTTAAATTATTTACGATGTTAAATTATATTTATAATTTGTTTTAAAAAGAAAATAAGTTCAACTATATTATAATAAATACAATTTAATCTAGTGGAATAAATTTCATATTGAATTTTGATATGAAAAATTTCTATACTTATGAGACTTTTCTCCTTGAAAACCCACGTTTTGGTCGCATATACAGGTATAATTTTAAATTGGACTATAACATTTCTAGGAATTAAATTTGGAAAAATGAATTTAATAATTTGAATTCAAATAGTTTATATTATCTAATAATTTCAAATTAAATTTTTAAGATTATGAATAGGAAAAGAAGTAAAATTTAATCACCGTGGTTAAGGTTGAAATTGATTTTGGGAGGGTTAAAATAAAAAGACAAGGGTTTACAATGACCTACCAACTTCTACAAAACTAATTTTTGGGAAATATGTTGAACTTATAACATATATGGGTTGATAATGACCCATTTTGGAGGCTTTATACAAGATAAAAACTTGGGTTTAATTTATTATTTTCAAAAATTTCATGTGTGGCCTCTCCCCCACTTATAAAATTTCATTCCCTCTCCTCCACTATTCACACATCTTTAGCCATTTATTCAGAACAATGCCTAACAAAATAAATTTATTAATCTACTAGAAACATAATATATCCCTTGGTTTGATCATATATCAATCATAAGAAGTATTTTGGTCCAAAACTAAAGAGGTCGTTCAAAGAAGTGGTAATCATCTCAAACAACCATTTTTATTTTATTTATTATCACAGCTCCTTCAAATATTATTCAATCATGAAAGTATAATAAAAAAAGTATATCCCATATAATGGTATTTTTTATATTAATTTCATAACCTATTTCCATCCACTCTTCTATTAAATGGGAAAGGAAACCATTGATCATGTGTTCGTCAAACTACCGCCTCACAAACCGATGGTACTTGTTTTCTATAAAAACCTCTCATGGAAAAATATAATAAAGGGTTTAATTTGTATATATATATATATATATATAATATTTTTGATATAATTATACTTAATTAATTATAATATCACATATAAATTCATAATTTTTATTCCATTTAAATATATGATGACGTCGCTCGTGTGTATGATGTACTTCCACCTCACGAAGCGATGTGATTCATTTTGTCACTTACAGTTTACATTAAAGGTAATAAAGATAAATTTAATGAGTATATCTAATATATTTGACTTGATATAAATTCTATAAAAATAATATATCATAAAGTTTCTTACCCTTTCAACCAATAAGAGAATGATATCTTTTCTTATGCGTACGTAAGACCTACCGTCTCCACAAAGTGATGTAACTAATTTTCCATGCCCGAATTTTTAGAATGGTTATAATAATGTATAAAATGATTTAATATGATATTTATAACATTATTATCATTCTGGTGATGATATATTCATATTCTATGAACAAGAACTATTACATTAATGAAAGAACATGCATGATAAAAAAGGCGGTCAACACCCAAAAAAATGAAAATAATGAAATATTATTAACAAACAGGTTGTAAAATGTTATAATAAGATCATATATGATATTATAAATATGATTATTCTATTAATATAAATTAATTACTTTATTAAAACCATTATATATGAATTTATAGTATGTTAAACTACAATAATGAGTGAGGTAAGGGATTTCGTCTCAATTTCCATTTCATCGAGCCATATTTGTTAATATGCAAAAATTCATATTAATGTGGTGTAAATAGTACCCATTTTATGTATTTAACATGGAAAAATATTTATTCATATTGATTAATGTTTATTTTCAAGTTTATTCTTCAATGTTTTATATTTTACAAATTACCAAAGAAATAATGAATTTGTTGTACAATATGACTTTCTTTTTGTCATTGTTTACTTTATATTGAAAAAATCACTTTATTGTGATAATTTTCATTATAAATTACAAATATATTAAATATAAATATTCACATATGTTGAATATTAATATTTTATAAACCATATACCATTTTTATATATTGTTTTTACTTTTCCAGTTATTTGATTAATTGAGGAAATATTGATTATAATCTGTATCCTTTAAATATAGAGATTTGATGACAAGGAATATTAGTTCATAAATTAAATTTAATATTTGATATATGAGGAATGTTTTGGATATTTAATTATGGATGGGTTCTGGTTATAGATAGCCCGTCAATGCATCGACATGTCTCATGAGGCAAATCAGTTGGCCAAATGAGATGGGTTTCACCCAGAAGTTTTAACCTATATTGTGAAAGGTCATTACAGTAGAGGTATCATAATGACCGAGATCATAAAGTCTAATAATTAAGAATTTCACTCATTTATGATTTAGTTATTGTTATTATCTATAATATTTTATGAAATATATTATCTCTGGATAAATTTTATTCTCAGTTTATTGATTAAATGGCATGTGTTTTCAGTTATTTACCTTTCACTATTGAGTATGCATTATTAAATAATTATACTCATGTTATTTATTAAATGGAATATGTGTTCCATTATTTAACCTTCCATACTGATTAATCTTTATTTATTTACGATATATTCCATTGTGTGTAACCCTTACCAAGCATTTTCCTCATTCTTATTTTGTTTACTTTTGTTGGGATATGAAGTGGAATTATTGGAATGATTTCAAGGATGAAAAATGTTTTCCACTAATATATATTTTATTTTATTTCCAAATATAAAATTTGAATCATGTATATATCTAGTTCTCCTAGACTTCTAAACTGATCGGTATTTAGGATTTTACCCATTGTATCTATGTCAATGTAATGAAGTAGGCATCAACTCTGGGTTACTGGATTTGGGGTTGTTATAGTTGGTATTAAAGAAATTTTAGTATCAACCATTTGAACTAAATTAAGGAAACATTAGCTTAGTGAACATAATACTTTGATAAACTTTGAGGGTAAGTGTATAATAACATCCTAAAGTTTTGGTAATGATGATATTATGCGGTTTTTCTTAAGAAATCATCTCTATCTGGATACTACAAGTAGACGTGGTTCTAGCACAAACTTACCTAGGAATAATAACTCTAAAAGGATGCATTAAGATTTACCTAATCATCATATGGTGTCAGAAAATGGTCCTTATAGTGTTGCTGGTTTGACACTCTTTGGGGACATGCTTAGGATAATTCATATTTCATTTACAAACCATTATGTAGGATTTGAAAATAATGATATCCCTAGAGAAACCAATTTTATGATTATAGGATTAACATTTCAAAAAAATATTTAATTTATGTTAAGGGTTACACCATATTTAGAATTATAAATGCTAATTTAAAATTCATAATTTTACAAGCTAATCCAGTATATACAAATTTTTATAAATTGAGATAGAAGAAAGAAGATTATAAATAGTTTTGGACAATTTGGAGATTACCCTACTAAGAAAGCCAATACAATTAGTATTGTGACTATATAGATCATGGATATATTATGGAATCTTAATCAGGTTATAAAGAATAAACTTTCTTTGGTGGATAAACTTATTCCATAGTGTGATTTTTCTATGTTAGATTTCTTGATGTGATAGAAGCCCATATAATTTGTTGGGGATTCTAATCCAATTCTACATGATCAGTGGATTAAGTCTCTTGAGAAGATATTTATTGTGTTAATTTGTAATGATAAAGGAATTTTTAAACTTTTAGTGTATTGTCTCAAAGGTGATGCTGATAAATAGTGGACATTGATCTAGAATACTAGGGTGACATAGGTAACAGAACTCAGGGAAGAGAAAAATTTTATGAATACATTCTATGAAAAATATTTCCCCCATTATTAAATAACTGAAATGAATTGAAAATTCCTTAAATTAAATAAAAATGAAGAAAAATATATTTCTGAGAATGAGGCTACCTTTACAATGTTATCTAGGCATGATAAAAATTACATACCAAACACGGAGTACAAGATTGACCATTTCTTTTATGGGATTAAT
The DNA here is from genome assembly GCA_963277665.1 of Viscum album. Classification (NCBI taxonomy): domain Eukaryota; kingdom Viridiplantae; phylum Streptophyta; class Magnoliopsida; order Santalales; family Viscaceae; genus Viscum; species Viscum album. The sequence goes on along the minus strand of OY728133.1, from coordinate 1,100,493,957 downwards.
ACAAGTATCCTAGGGGTTCTAGTTTCTCAATATTTTTCATCATATGATGATATAGTTTTACATGACCTCAAAATTCAGAAGTAATTCTCAAGATCTTACATGTTCAAGGGAAATCAAGAAAATAGTAGGTATAATGAGAATGAAGTAAAAGGGAATTCATCAAAGTAAAAGAAGAGAATGAAACCATTTTAATATTGTGAGAATTTTGGAAAGAATCATCTTGTGAAATTATAGAAGGTCATGAGAGTTTTTTTCAAGTGTGAATATAGGGGTCATTAGGATAAAAAATTAAAATTTGAGAAATAAAATTATCTTATTATGTGTTTAAACTATTGGGAGATGGGGAAATACACAAACGAATTCTCCAAGCATCAAAGAAACCTACCAAAGAAGAGGACAAGGGGAGAATTGTAAGCTTATTAGATCACTACAACTAAGGTGGAGGTACCCAATGATGTTGTGGTGAGTACTTTAATCATAACATCAAATTTAACTAATTATTTATTTTATTTAGTATCCTTGTACACTTATATTTTCTATGTTTTACAAGAAAATAAGATCTTTCTATAGAACTTTAAGAAGGGAGTTACCAATCAAAACTCCCAATGAAAGTATCACTATAATAATAACGTGTCAAGTAGTCCACATTAGGATATATAAATGTGATTTATTATCAAACCTTATTATCATACCTATGATTTTCTATGATATAGTCATCTATATGGATTGGATTTCAAAAAATAATGAAAAAATTTATTATAATAATAAGAAACTTAGGATGTTTAATGAATATATAGAATTACAGATTTTGAGAAGAAAATTCACTATCTGAGACATTTAAAAATACACCACACATATATATTCTGAATGAGATTCTAGGGGTAGAAGAGAAAACAAAATTTTTGATGGAGATGTAAATAATTAAATTGAGGAATTAATTATTGTATAGGAATACATTGATGGATTTCCTGAGGAATTACTTGGACACCCACAGGAGCATTGATTTTAGTTTTTCATCTATTTAATCCCTGATGTTAGACTAATATTAGTGTATCCTTATAGAATATCTATTATGGAATTAGTTGAGTTAAAGAAACAATTAGTGGAGTTGCGTGATGAGGGATTTATTCACCATGGTGTTTCACCATGGGGAGCCCCTATATTATTTGTTTAAAAGAAAGATGGATCCTTGAGGTCGGGCATTGATTATAGAAAACTCAATTCTATTGTGATCAATAACATGTATTATTTGACTCGTAATGATGTATTATTTGATCTAATTCATGAAGATCAATATTTTTAAATTATTGGACTTTATTTTGGGCATCATCAATTGAGAGTAAAGAAAGGATATATTCTGAAGATAGAATTCTTAAAGAGGAATGTATATTATATGTTTACATTAATTCCATTTGTATTGACTAATTCACCCTCCAATTGTATATATTTAATAAAAATAGCATTCAAGGAATATCTTGATGATTTTTTGGGTATTCATTGATGATATCTTGGTTACTTCTAAAAGCTATTAGGACTGCGAGAATTAATTTCAGATCATTCTTGAGTCTCTTATAAGAGAATTTTTATATGTAAAATTTAGTAAGTGTGACATATGGCTTCAATAAGTTTCTTTTATTGGCCATATTGTCTCCAAAGATAGAATCTCAATTGATCCTATAAGTACAAAGTAAGTTAGAGAATGGCCTACACCAATGAACTTAATTAAGGTATGTAGTTTCATTGGTCTGGTAGGTTACTATGAGTGATTCATTTAAATTTTTTCCAGATTAGATATCTCATTAACCAACCATACATATTAAGTGGTTATGTTAATTTCAATAAAGTAATGTAAAGAATGTTTTGATAATGTAAGTTGGAGAATGGACAATGCTCTTATTTTGACTCTACCGTATGTGAATAACAATTTATTAATATACAACAATTCATCAAAGAAGGTACTTGGTAGGTCCTAATGAAAAATTATAAAATTATTTCATATGAATAATGGAAATATAATACTTATGAAAAAAAATATCTAACTCATGATCTTGACTTAGAAAATATAATATTTTGTTTGAAGATATGGAGAAATTATATCTATGGGAAATAAGTGATATATACACAAATCATAAAATCATAAAATAAATATTTTTATTGAATGATATCAATATTATAAAAAGGTTATGAATTTATACACTCGATGATTATGATTTCTTGGTACACTACCACCCAGATAAATAAAATATGTTAGAGTATTAATTGAGTAAAAATGATAAATGTGTTCTGACCCAAATGATTATTGATGGGGATCTGATGTTCAGGGATCTAGTAATATGGATAATGGAATTATTAAAGAATGAGAGGAATCAAAACTTTTTCAATGGAAAGTGAAACTAAATTTATTATAAAATATAAAAAGTTATCAGTATGATGATAAAAAATTACAGATGAAAATTAAAGCTGGGAATGATGGGAAATTAACAGTCATCATTTGTGAAGATAGTGTTCTAAAATTTGAGAATAAATTATGTGTTCCATATATACCGAAGATAAAAATGGAATTATTAGATGAAATTCATAGTTTTAATTTGTCTATACATCCTAGTAACACTAATATGTACAGATATTTGAGGGAACATTTTTAGTGGGATAACATGAAAAAGGAAATTGAGGACTATGGATCAAGATTCTTGATTTTTTTTGTAGGTAAAGTTTGATTGATAATATCCTAGAGGATACATGAAACTTATTTTTATTTCAATGAGTTAATGATATTTTATTACTACATAATTTTTCATAGGACAACCAAATACTCTTATAAAGAATGATGCAATATGCTTTATTATTGATTGCCTAACCAAATATGCAAGTTTCCTCTCCAAAAGAGAACATTTACCTATTGTAAACCTTGAAGAAATATATATTAATGAATTTTTAAGACTTCATGGAACAACTATATCGATTATGTCTAGTTATGATCCTCATTTTACATCAAAATTATAAAATAGTCTTCAAAAGGATCTTAAAAGAGTGTTTTATTTGAGAACATCCCACCACCCTCAAATTGATGGATAGTTTTAAAGGAATATTCAAACAATGGAAGAAATGTTTATGTGATGATTAATTGACTTTCAAGGTGTGTTCTATCAATATTTACCTTTTATAGAGTTTTCATATAACAATAATTTCCATCCAAGTATTCAAATGGTGTCTTATGAAGCATTTTATGGAAAGATATGTGATACTCCAACTTTTTGGGATGAAGTTGGTGAAAGGAAAATTGTATGCCTAGAACGTTTTGAGGTGAAAAAAATAAAGGTAAAGGATATTTAGGATCACAATAAAGTAGATAAAATTAGAAAAAAGAGTTATGCCAACAATAAGAGGAAGGATTTGGAATTCCAACTCTGTGATCATGTTTTCATGAGAGTATATCCGTGGAAGAGTATCACTATCTTTGTTATGAAAATGAAACTCAGCCCCGGGTATATCATACAATATGAAATCCTTGAAGGAATTGAAGATTTTTTTATCATTTGAAAGTTTCACCAAGTCTCTAAAAAGTACATGATGGGTTCTATATATCATTTTTGAGGAAGTTCATGCCATACTTAGTGCATGTGCTAACCTATAATGAAATAAAATTGGAACATGATCTATCTTAGTATAAATAAACCATCCAGATCATTTATACTTAATAGAAAATAACGAGGAATTGAATGTGTTTACTGGTAAAGGTGTTTTTGAGAAATCACAAAATGGAGGAAGCAAGATGGGAAACAAAGGATGCTAAGAAGAAGAACTACCCTTAACTATTTTAAAGGTAAAGTACATGCCAATGCAAGTATCAAATTTTTAAAAGAGGGAAGATTGTAACACCCTTATAATTTATAATTTATTTTCTTTTAGATAAATTTATCCACTTTTATAGCTTTTGATGCATGAAACATCATCTTTAAATGAAAATACTCTATTAACATATTATTTTAGCATGACCATTATAACCTAGGTGTTAAGTTGGTGAGTGTGAATAGGACTAAATAAATTATTTAAATCATATGGTATACACATATTTATAGAAATTTCAATGGTTATCTATTTATTATAAAAAAATAATAATCATTTGAAGGAAAAATAAATATTTTCTGATTAAAAAAAAGGCAGTTTAGTTGTGCGTTGCACGCATATTTTTTTTATAACAATTATCAATTTTATAATTTTTTTATGAAATTAAAATCTTTTTTGAAATAATCACATCAAAAGTATCTTAAATTTAATTTTTGGGATTTATCTGAAAATATCCATTTTTTGATGAGTTGTGAAAAATACTAATTTTTATTGAAAAATACCTTTTCATTTAAATTATTTAAAAAGTTTAATTATATAATAACTTTTCTATAAATTAAAATTAGTTCAATTGTTTTACAATAAATAAAATATAAGTTAGTATAATAAATTTCATATTGAATTTTGATATTAAAACCTTCCATTCTTAAGATAATTTCTCTTTGTAAACCTGCTTTTTATCATGTTTGTGGGTATAATTTTATTTTTTATTTTGAAACTTATGTGAATTGAATATTCAAAAATATATTTCATATTTTTAATTATAATTATTTATAATATCTAATAAGTTCAACTTAATTTTTGAGCACTACAAATAATCAATCTAGTAAAAATTAATTATCATGGTTAAGGTAAAAACTTGTTTACCAGGGGTTTAAACTAAAAAGATAAGGGTTAAAAATAACCTAAAAACTATTTCAACACACATTTTATGACTATATATAGTTATTATAAACTTTAAGGATCAATAATTACCCATTTTATGGCTTGTGACACGATAGAAACTTGGGTGTAATTCATTATTTTCAACAATTCCATGTTTTCCATCTCCCCCACTTACAACTGGACACCCCATATCCTACTATATTCACACACAGAAAGGACTTTATTTCATCCATGACCTAAAAAAATCACTTCCTTAATCTACAAAAACTATCATATATCCATTTTTTATCATAAATCCATCGTAGGATGGCTTCTGGTTCAAACCTAAAGATGTCCTTTGAAGAAGAGGTAATATTATTATAATAAAAATATATATCTAATATACTAATATTTTATTGTTTAAATTTTATAACCTATACCCATATCCTAAACTATCAAATGGGAATCAAAATCTGTGATCATGTGTATGATGGACTTCGGCCTCACGCGCCGACAAAACTCATTTTCCATCAACACCTCTCATGGTCATATATAATGATGATTTAAAGGTATATATGTAATATTTATGATTTAATTTTTCTAATTTAATTATAATATCACATATACCTTTTTAATTTACATTTTTTTAAAATAAGATAACAGAACTCATGTGAACAACGGACTATCACCTCGTGAAGCATTGTGATTTGTTTTCACCTATTCTTTACATGGATGGTGATAAGGAAAATTTAATGAAAATAAATGATATATATGACATGATATAAATTTTTTAAAATTAATATATCATACACTTCCTTACCTTTTCACACATTAATGGAATGATATCATCACTCGTGCATACACATGACCTACTTTCTCCATGAAGCGATGTGATTCATTTTCCATGCCCAAATTTTTATAATGGTTTTAATTATGTATATATTTTTTAAAAACATTATTTATAACATTATTATGATACTATAAATTATATATATGTATCCTATGTACATGAACTGAAACTTTTATGAAAAAAAAACACAAGAGAATACAAGCCGATTAACTCCTGAAATAATTAAAATAATAAAATATTGTTAAAAAAGTGGAAACTTTTATAATAGTATTATATATTACATTATAAATGTGAGTATTATTTTGTTATAAATTAATAAAATGAGTAAAAATATTATGCATGAGGTTAAATTATGTTAAAATTAAGGAAAGTGCAAGGTAAGGGATTTCGTCTCTATTTCCATTTCGTTGAGACATATTTGTTAATATACACCTATTCAATTTTTTGTGATGTATATAATATAGATTTTATGTATATAATATGAATAAATATTTATTCATTATTATTAATGTTTTATTTCAGGTTTAATTTTCAAGGGGTTAGAATATAAATTTTACTAAAGGGGTAAAGAATGTAATATACTATTTCACTCTCTTTGGTGATTGTTTACTTTGTCGTGAAATAATCACTTTATTATGATTATTTTTCATTGAAAATTACATTCATATTAAATATAAATATTATTGTATGATTGATATGATTATTTGCTAAACCATATACCATTTTTTCATATGGTGTTTACTTTGAAAGTTATTTTATTAACTAGATAAATATTGGCGAATCTATATCCTTACTCAATATAGATAATTAAAGGTATAAAATATTGATCCATGAATTAAAAATATTATTTGATATAGGAATAATATTTTGGGAATGATGTTATGGGTAGGGAATGAATGTAGATAACCCATCGATTCATTAATAGGTATCACGAGACAAATCAGATGGGTTTTTACCTAGTAGTTTTAAAATGTATTATAAATGGTCTTGAGTGTTGAGGTATCATGATGTATTGGATAATGAAGTACAATAATTAAGAATTTCATTAATTTATAATTTATTTATTATTATTATACATTAGTTTTTTTCAATTATATTTTCTCTACATATATTTTATTCTTAGTTTATTGATTTAATAACATGGGTTTTTAGTTGTCTACCGTGATATATTGATTATGCCTTGTACAATTATGATAGTCTTGTTTTTGATTAAATGGAATGTGTATTAAGTTATTTACATTGAAATTATTCTTTAATAATTCATGATAGATTCCTTTATATGTAACCCTTATTGGGAATTTGACCTCACCCTTGTTTTGTTTCCATTCCCATGGATATGATGAATAATTCATGGAATGATTTAAATAATGGAAATGTTTTCCATTAATAGGATTTTTATTTTTTTTACTTTTATAAAATGTGTATCATGTATGTATATGGTTCTCCAAAACTCATAAAATGAATTTTTATTTAGTATTTCACCCCTTATACTAATGGAAATGTAATAAGGTTGGCATTGTCTCTGGTTAACTAGAGTCGTGGTTGTTATAGTTGGAATTAAAATAAGTTTAATAGAAACCTTATTAACTATATTGAAACGCCTATGGTGTATTGGGGTAGTAACTTCGAAAATGGTGTATTGGGATTGACTCAATCATCACATAGTGCACATTAAGATACCTTACTACCCACCTATTTTGAAACGCCTATGGAATATTCTTAGGATTATTACACTTTTATTTACTAACCATTATGAAGGATTTGAAAAATAAATACATCCTTAAAGAAACCATGTTTTTGATTCTGAGATTAAAATCACATAATTTTTTTAAATTTTTGTTATGTGTTAAACCATATTTAGAACCATACATTATGATTTAAAATTCATAATTTTATGATATAATTCATTATTTTGGATTGTTTAGAAATGGTGTCTGGAAGGACGAAGTGTATCAACAATCATGTAAAATTTAGAGATTTCCCTGATGAGAAATCCAATATAGCTAGTATTAGAACTATGTAGATCTTGGTATTATTAGGTATTATTAGCCAGGTTATAACAAATAACCTTACCCGGATGGAGAAACCAAGTCCACAACATGAGTCTCCTATGCTGGATCACTTCATGCGGTAGAACCCCTCATTTTTTGGTGTGATTACTAGTCCAATGGTATATTAGAAATGGATTAAGTCTCTTAAGAAGATATTTGTGGTATTGAGATGTGATGAAATGGATGATTTTACACTGGTAGTGTATTTTCTCAAAAGTGATGCTAATAAATGGTGGTTATTGATCCAGAATACTTGGGAGGAAGCGGAAATAGAATTCATGGAATTGAATTCTTTTAGTGAGACATTCTTTAAAAAATATTTATCATGTGATGAAAAAAATAAAATGAATATAAAGTTACTTAGCTTAAATAAATATGAAAAATAAAGAGTTTATGAGTATTAGGATACCTTTAAATTTTTATCGAGGTATTTTATGGATTATATATGCCTCAAAAATTGAAATATTGACAACTTATTTATCATGCTTAAGCCAAATCTCCGAAGGGCCTTGTTCACTCAATTTTTTTTATCATATGATGAAATAGTTTTATCTACCCTAGAAGTGGGGATGGAATTCTCTAGATACTACATGTTTAAGGGAAGTAAATAAAATAAAAGGTTGAATGAGTACCAAGAAAAATGGAATGTGTCAAAGAATAATAAAAGAATAAATCAATTTATATCTTATGAGAATTGTGGAAGGAATCATTTTAGGAAATTATTGAATGTCATTATAGTTTTTTTTCAGTGTGAAGCTAAGGGTCATCGGGATAAATAATGAAAAGGGAAGATATAAAATTATTTTATTTAGTGTTTTAGATATAGGAAGATGGGTCACCTCATAAACTCATTCTGAAAAGATAAAGGCAATATACAATAGAAGAGTCCAAGAGGATAAGACCAAGCTTATGTGTTCACTATAGTTAAAGTGGAAGTATCCAATGATGTGGTGGTATGTAGTTTAATCACATCTTAGAATTTAGATAATGATTTATTTTATTATGTATGATTTTATGGTTTTATATATTCTATGTTTACCAAGAAATTTATATATTTCCCTAGAACAATAAAAATGGTGTTGTCATTCAAAACTCGGAGTGGAAGTCTCACCAGAACAAGGATGTTTCGAGAAGTCTCCATTACGACATGTAGACATGCTTTATTTTATGGCCATATTAACATTATTATGGATTAATTAGGTATAATCATTGGTATCCAATGACTTTCAAAATATGATGCAGAAATTTATAGCATGGAGAAGGAAATTATGATTTATAATAAAGATGTAAAATTCCTTATACTTAGAGTACATAGTTCGTCCTCTGAGTCATGTATAAATCCACTAACAATAGATCTTCTAAATTAGAATCTTTTGGAAGAAGAAAAAAATATGTGGATGGAGAATTTAATAATTATATTCAGGATTTACCTATTCTTAATGAATACATTTATGTATTTTCTGAGGAATTTCCTATAAATCTATAGTTTCCGAGGCTGGATTGACCACTAAGAAGGTGGGGGGGGGGTGAATTTGTGGTTTAATTTTTATGAATTACTTATTTTTAATTCAATACAAATAAATCACTCCGTATGAATAAATTATAATATAGATCACAACACATGATATTTACATGGTCCAATACAAAGTGGTATTCGTTAGTGAGTTGGTTATTCTCCCTAACATGTATTCTAAAATATATTCTTATTATCAATTACAATGGTGATAAAGATTCACATTATTTATCTCCTAAATAGACACACAAGTTTATTTATATTGCCTCACATAGTGTCACCCAATTCCAAACTAACCTACTCCAGAATCCACACTAGTGACTTCTGCTCCTAAATCACATAATAGAACTCCTACTCCTAGACCCAACAGAGAGGATTAATCCTTTATTAAAGTATTTATTCAATTCAGTAAGGTTTTCTGTTATTCCATGATGATATCGCTGAATCACATTTGATTGTTTATATATTCAAGTACCATTTCAAAGCTCTCTCTCCTTCTCTCAAATCTCCAATCACATGTATTTTGTCTATTAAATTAGTTAACAAATAATTAGGATGATTCATCCTTATGATTTAGTATCAAGATATATTAATGTGTGTAGGTGGTGCATTAAAATTCTTTAATAACATTTATATAAAACAAGTATTCTTCACTATGTCAACCCAGGATATCTTCTTGAATTCTCATCCCTTATTCCGATTCTCACTTGTGTAATAGTTCTGGAGTTCCACATAAAATCATAATGGATACATTATTATTTGAAAGGGTGTAAACATTTATATATCCATGAAGTGTATCACCCATTCATGATGGTTGATAATTCAAGAATAAAGGAAAGGATAAAAAAGTGAAAGATACTTCTTTCATATAAATATTATTGAAGAAGTTGTGTAAACCAATTTCACATATAAATATAGGCCAAGAAATCTTGTATATAAATGTTATTAAAGAATTTTTTTGAATTGAATTTTCAAAAATTTAATCTATATTTTGAATCAGAATGATTTATATATTCTAATAATTTCAACTTAATTTTTGACCACTAACAATAGTAAAGAAGTGAAAAATTATTTACCACAGTAAAGGAAAAAATTGAATTATTTTGGGGTTAAACTAAAAACATAAGGGTTTAAAATGTTCTATAAACTTATAAAAAATTTATTTTATGGAAAATTTTTGACATTATCACCTATTAAGGTATATAATTACTCATTTTAAAGGCTTTTACAGGATAAAATCAAAGGTATAATTGATTCTTTTTCAGAATTATGTGTGTATCCTCTCCCCAACTTATAAAAATACACCCCCTATCCACCACTCTTCACACATAAAAATCCATTTGTATTGGAAAATACATAACAAATTCACTTCATAACTCCCATTAAAACATCATAGAGCAACTTTTTTATCCGAAATACATCATAATAAGAATATTAGTTAAAACATAATAAGGTCATCAGAAGAAGAGGTAATATTCTTAAAATATTGTTTTTATTTTATTTATTATTCCACCACTTTAAAATATTATTAAATCATGATATTATAATAAAAATAGTATATTATATATAAAAATATGTTATTATGATAATGGAATAACCTATATCTATATCCTCTTCTGTCAAATGGGAAACCAAACCGTTGATCATGTGTATGGAAAACAACCACCTTGGGAACCGATGAAACATGTTTTCCCTCAACACCTCTCATGGTCAGATATAATTATGGGTTTAATGTGTGTGTGTGTGTGTTTATATAATATTATATATAATTATACTTATGAAATTATAATATCACATATACCCTCTTACTTTTCATTCTGTTTAAAACATGATAATGTCGCTTGTGTGTTTAGCAGACTACCACCTCGTGAAGAGATGTGATTTGTTTTTCACTTACAATTTATATAGAAGGTAATAAGGATATATTATATGAATATATATGATATATATAAAATAATAAAAATTATATAAAATTAATATATCATAAAATTCCAATCATTTTCACCCATTAAAGAAATGATATCGTCGCACATATATACGTATGACCTACCATCTCCACGAAGTGATGCAATTCATTTACTAGAACCAAATTTTAGTAATAGTTATAACAATGTATATAATGAATAAATATGATATTTAAAACATTATTATTATTATTTATATGATTTATTTGTATCTTATATACATGAATTAGAACTTTCATGACAAAACATGCATGAGAAAACAAGGCGATTAACACCCAAAACAATGACAATAAGGAAATATTATTAACAAAAAAGTGGTAAAACGTTATAATTGGATCATATATGATATTATAAATATGATTATGGTTCTATTATAAATTTATAACATGATTAAAACAATTATACATGATTTTAATGAATGTTTAGTTAAAAAAAAGAGTGAGGTATGGGATTTCATTTACATTTCCATTTCATTAAGACATATTTGTTAATATGAACTTATTACCATTAATGGGGGATATATACTTAACCTTTTTTGTATTTAACATGAATAAATAAATATATTCATGATTATTAATGTTTTTTATTTATGTTTATTCTTCAAGGGGTTAAAATTTAGATGTTACACAAGAGGTAAATAATTTATTATACAATCTCTCTTTCTTTTGTGATTATTTAATTTACCTTGAAATAATCTATTTCTTATGATAATTTTTCATTTTAAATTCTATTTACCTAAAAAATATATATATTTTTATGATGGATATTATTGTTACATAAATCATTTACCAATTATACATATGGTGTTTACATTGAATGCTATTTGATTAACTCAGGAAATATTGATAAATCATTATCCTTAATCAATATGTATATTTTATGATAAGGAATATTAGTTCATGAATTAAATAAATTATTCAATATGGGAGGAATGATTTGGGAATAATGTTATAGGTGGGTCCCAATTATAGCTAGCCCCTCGATGCATGGACAGGTCACATGAGACAAATCAGTTTACCAAATTAGAAAGGTTTTTACCGAGTAGTTTTCAATGTTATTATGAAAGGTTTTTATAGTAGACATATAATTATTCCTGAGATCATGATATCCAATAATTTTTCATTTTCTTCCTTGAAAATTTAGTATTATTATTATCCACAATATTTTTACAATGATATTATATATATATTTATTTCATTATTAGTCTATTGATTAAATGACATGTGTTTTCAGTTATTTACCTTGACATATTTATTATTCATTATACAGTTATGATAGAAATATTTTATAATAAATGGAATGTTTTTTCAGTTATCTACATATCCATATTGATTATTATATTTTGATAAATGATAGTTTCCACTGTATGTAACCCTTTTTAAGCGTTTTACCTCACCTTTACTTTTTTTCCTTTCACTGGGTTATGAAGGAGAATTCTTAAAATGAGCTCAAGAATGAAAAATGTTTTCCAAAATTATGTTTTATATTTTATTTACCAATATAAAATAGGTATCATGTATGTTTATGGTTCTCTAAAACTGCTATACTGATCGGTCATTCAATATTTGATCTCGTGTATCTATACCAATGTAATAAAGTAGGAACTGGCACCAGTTACTAGAGTCGGGGTCATTACAGGTGATCCATGAATGATATAAATTGGATCATTAAATAAATTCTAAACAATTAAAATGTATAATTAAAGAACCCATATTTCCAAACTTAAGATCCACTTATTTCTTGATAACATTCATGTTCCCTTTTTTATTTGTTTCATTTCATGGTTTTTACACCATATCAAACCCAAATACATATTCCATTTTATGTAAATGTATTAAAAACATAAAAAATATGAATAAATTGAAAATAAAAGTGACTGTTCTACAAACTACCCTTGAGAGATAACCTTGAGGTTATCTATTATGTTGTACTATTAGGATAAAAAAATTCACATGCCAGGATAGATGATTTTCACCACACTTGAGTTGAAGTTGCACATAAAAATTATTTTATCTGATTTATGGAATACCTTTCCTAAAATTTCTTTAATGGTAAGAATATAATATTTTCATATAAACACTATAAAATAAAAAACCCCGAGTTTACAACCTTTCCAAAGTCTATAGGGGTTTTTATCAAATAAACATCTTATGAGAAATGAATTTACTTTGTAACAAGTGATATTGATAATATCAACCAAAAATTATTTATAGAGTTTGATTTAATTAAATAGAGTTCTTTCAATATCTAATGTAGTTCAATTATATATTTATATAGCCTATTTTTATATATTTATAGAAGGGAAAAATTATTATAACCTTATTTATTAAAAATTCCATAAAAGTATTTATCATTGAACCCTCCCCATAATTACTCTAAATAGATAAGATCTTATAACATTTTTTATTTTTATTCTTTTTGGTAAATTTAATAAATTCTTTAAAAGATTCATTTATATATTATAAGAAACAAATATAATTAAATCTTATATAATCATTAAAAAATATAAATGTTTAATATTTAATTTCCATACTAAAAACTTGGATTTGAATAAATAAATCAAGGTGTACATGCTCAAGGTTTTTTAAGCTTCTCTCTTACATTTTGAATTTGAAAGATTTTTTTCTTTCTATGTTAGTAATATTTTTATTTAATAACCATTCATATTTTTTTAAAAAATTCATACTAGTTGGTTTTGATTGAGTTTGTAAAGTGTGTATGTACAATTATGACCAATGTTTAAATTCCATAAAAAAATATCACTATCTTTCACACACAAGAATTTTAATTTTTTTTTCTAAAAGAAGATTTTAAATAAAATAACATAATTTATTTAAAATAAGATACATTAAAATAAAAGTTTTCATTTAGAGTCAAATTCTTTACAAACACTATTCGTAAAATAGACATTAAAACCAATATCAAATAATATACTAATATTATGAAAGTTATTTTTTATCCATCAACATAGAAATCATTTTAATAATTGTAGAATTAATATAACCAAATGTACTCATACTGATGTTTTTACTCCTTGAGTTGTCACCGAAAGTGACATGGATCCTATCATGATTTTCTAAGTATTTGAAGTCTAAGTAGTCATGACAAATATTCCATCAACATATAATATCAATATAATAAATACCTACTTAAGATTTTATCTTGAGAAAATTTTCCTTTTAAAGAATAAAAATACTAATGATTTCAATACCCAAATAAATTTGGGTCCACTAATACTTTCCAGAATATATTTTAACACCCATATTTTCTTTTTATTATGGGTTCCATTACCCTAAAAGTTTTCACCCATAGTTTATGTTTGTTTGTGTACCTACTTTATAAATTAAGGTTTTAATTTGGGTCACCTAATGATCTTTTAATATCACAATAATGAAAATAGGATGGTATACCAGCTCATCCGAGGAAGGGTATTATTTCTGATATCAAACCACTATTATAGAAATAATAAATATTCCTAAAATCATTCCATGAAACAATTCCAATTTCCTTTATCCTAAAATAAATCAATTTGTATCATGAATCGATTTGAAAACATCTATACATCCTAGGTGGTCAATTTTTCTTTTATAATAGTTTCTCATATTCCCCCATAATTGGTTGATTACACTATAATTTAAAGCTACACTACTGGTAATTATTGAATTTATCTCCTTCCAGGGAGGTAGTAGTTGTTATAGAGTTTGGAGAAAGGCCATGAGATGAGATCACAATTAATCCTGACAGGGTGAATTAGAACCCACATATTCTAGTTTCATTTAACAAGGAACACCATTTAAATTAAATTCATGTGACAAGGACCACTGTGGTTCCTTTTATGGGTTTTCAGTCATGATAAAAAAAGTTAGATTAAGGTCGTACGATTTAAGTTCATGTGAATATGAGAAATTATGTTCCTTTTATGGTCATATAACCTAGATCAAGGTTTCATTTTTAAGGTTTTTCAATAATAACCATAGAATGTTTTAGGTTAAGTTTATACAATGAAGTTCAATTCAAATAATTTTAATGTAATTCAAAATTGACTACTCGGTTAAAGGGACATAGAAATGGTTTGTGTGGCACTTACAAAAGAGAAGATATTTTATTATTCATGTTGTATATTTTTAATAAAAAGGATATGGTATGAATGGGTACTAGAATTAGTAAAATCTCTTGGGTATTTATGGATCATTTTTGGGGAACACATATGAGATTATCATTAAGGACATGGTAGGGGATTTCACCTAGTATGAGGCCTAGATATCCAAAATAAGGGCCTTTAATGAAATGTATAACCATAGGTGAAATAATTCACTATAATGGACCCTCAAAAAGATATCAATATGTATTTCAAAGAACATGGATTTTATATAACATTGGGGTTTTATGAGAGTGTGAGTAGTCCATTAAATACATAGGGTTATATGGATTACCACCATACAATATTTACATGGTGGGTAGCCTGATATGAAGAAATAAAGCTGGGTACTTATAAAAGGGAGACTATATGTTCCATTTCATTTTAGGTTTTAATATTTAGTGGCTTCTTGAACCACTTTATGTTTTGATAATTACAAAGTTTTTGTTTATTTCATTTAAAAAAATTCATAATTGGAATTATATGTTAATTAAATTATGCATATTCATGATCATATCATAATATTTATTTTATTAAAACATCTTTAGTTTTTTTTCATAACATGTTGAACATGTTTTGTGAAGTTTTCCTTGGATAAATAATCCATTTGGGGCCCTAAATAATTTTTTTGTATTCTCGTATTAAAATTTTGAAAAGTTTGGAAATCAAAAAAATTGGAAAAGTATGGAACATACTATGAGAAAAAACCATGAGAATCAATAGTGGAACAAAGAATGGGAACTAATCATGGAAATAACTGTGAGAACCTACCATGGAACTGGTCATAGAATCAATCGTGAGTGCTGACCATGAGTTCTTACTATGGAACCAACGGTGAGTACTGACCAAGAATGAATTTTTTTTGGGTATTTTTATTATAAATTAGGATATAGAACTCCAAATTAAGATTATTATTTAATATAAAGGTAAAAAATTATTTACATTTAACTATAACACATAAAACTCTAAATTGATCTCTATAATGAAAAAAACTAGATTTAAATCAGTGTATGTTTTCAGACTGAATTCTAAAATTTTCAAGAATAAATTTTTATTGTATTCTAATGATAAATTGGTATTTAGAATTATGATTAAAGAGATTATTGATCATTTGGATGGATAATTAAATCATATAATTATAATTTGATTGTATATAAAGCTGTTTCTACCATTTGTATGGTATTTTTTAAGTATGAAACCTTATAAGTCAAGTTTTCTACAAATTTCTAGAACTGCCTACGTGAAATCTGGTATGTGAATTTCATTATGTAGATTCAACTAGATATACTTTATTATGTGAATACCCTACATAAATATACTTTTTGAAACCCATACATGGATTTTCTTATGTGGATTTTTGATTTTCTATAGGATGTAGTAGAATATTAAAAAATGATCTGTTTTACATAACATTTTATTAATCCATTTTTTTCAGTTTTATTATAGGTATAATTAATGATTTTATTTCTATAAATAATTATTAATTTTTTAGAAGGCAGAATTATATATTTTAATTTTTTTATTAATTTTTTATCCCATGGGTTGCAATTTAACATTGATTTCTTTGGAAGACATGTTTTCTAAATTAAATGTGGTTGGAATGTGAACATTTTTTTCTCACGTGATTTATGGGGATTTCCAAGGTACATTAATGTTGATTATAATTATTAATTAGTACTATATTTATTATACTAATTTGTTATCACTATAAAACATATATTTAATTTACCTTATTATCGAAGTGACACACATGAGTATGTTTTTCATGCACATTCAATAAATAAATTGGATGGTGTGTTAGGAAAGATAAACTATAGTGGAATTCTGGTGTTGAATATTTTATGTATATATTAAATCTATATATGGATTTAGAAAAATCCCGATCAATGTGAAGAGGGTGAGGATATTATTTAACTATATAAGGGCTTCAAACCTTGATGATCAACTCTGACTCTCAACTGGAATTTAACTGTTTGATCCTTTACCGCTGGAGAGATCCTCATGTCCCTGAATCTTAGACTGTGAAGCTTTCATATAGTTATATGAATATAATTCTTTCAATATATATCTATTTTTATAATTTTAAAGGGTTATACCGCCTAATAAAATATAGGTAATTTGTTTATGACTCCCAAACAAAATTTATGCATTGGGATTTTCCTATTAGGAAAAAAGGCATTCTTTTTGGGTTGTGACTCAAGGAAGATAAATACATGTCAGTTTGGGTTTAAGCCTCTAAGTGGAAAAAGTATTTTTAATGATGTTATATATCCAAGTGGAAAACATTCATTGTAATATTCAATTATATTGGTTATGTCTATTTCCATCACTCCCACATCATGAGTGGGGTGAAGAGTTGAGTAAAATCATTAAGATATGAACCACTATTAAAATATTTTTTGTTCTTTTTATTTTATTCTCCACAGAATTCAAAATATAACTATGATATATAATTCTTAAATTCCTTAATTAATTTTGAAAGTCCAATTACTCCCCTATTGGATATTTTTATAACATAACTACGAGCCAACATTTACACAAAGGATGAATATACACAAAGAACATGCACCATGTGCCTCCCCCTCTCAAAGGATTAGATAAAATATGTACTTGAGGTATTATTTAAAACAATTATACAAAATAATAATTTTCTAATGGTGTGATTCATGTAAGAATTCATGAGATGGAAATGTACTCATCCTCAAAATGTGTTGTGGGGGAAGTATTTATAGGAAAATGAAATAAGAAGTCCTCTAGGATCTGTGTAAATTCTTCCTCATAGGGGGTCATAACTGCATATGTTTTGTACCTTGATAAAGAAAATGACACACCACCACATAAAAATCATGCATTTAAAATGGAGGAAAACCATAATTTCATAAATGATATGTCTATTAGCCTTTAATTTATCCCTAATTGACTTCCATCCTTGCTTGTAGAATTATCCAACTCTCTGAAAATTTCACATGGCCATAAAGGAAAACCACCAAAACACTGATAAAGATTCCTCTATAAGATTTTTATACAGTTTAAAATGAAATATTCCTCTATTATGTGAATGATAATGTTCCATGAAAATTTCAACTAGCCAAAAATGTGGTCCTCTATTCTCACACAAATTTTTATTTCTTGGGAAGGTGTTTATGTGTTTTTATTGATCCATCACATAGATATTATGTCGAGATAATTTTTATTCATGGTGGGGACCTTTAATTTTTTTAAGTTAGGTTCCTCCATTATTTTCCTTAAAATCATCTCCAAAGTGTTTATTATCTTTTTTGGAGAATTAATAAATCTCCCAACCCCTCAGAATTGGTTTTGATCAAATTTAAAATGAACAAATTTATAGGTACAAAAATTATAGAACATATGAATTACATGAACCATATATGATTATAAGATCAAGGGTTACCCTCACCCTTATAAATACTTTAAAGGAGGATTGATTTATTACTTTTTATCATGCATTAAAACCTTTCAAACCTTTTCTCACTAGCATAAAGATATTTTTTTATGCTCTGACAATGAAATAATACACATAGAAACTACATAAAACTACAAAATCATAGGTAAACACATAAATTTTATTCATTTGCTTATCCTTTATAAGTAATCCACACAAATAGACCAAATATTTTTTATTTGTTACACCCACTGCAAAATATCTATATGAATTTTATCACTTTGTAAATTCATTTTCACTCTTATACTATTTGATTCCTACTTTTAAACTAACTTATCATTATTATTTTTCTATTCCTTTGACTAAAGGAATCTAAAATAATCTATAAATAGAATACCTATTAGGATGATGGAGATGATAGTTGATATCAAGGACAATAGACATTAGCGTGCTCCCCTAAGTCTTCTACTTCACTCTAAGCTAATGGGTGCATGCCTTAAAAATTACTTGATGATAGAAAGGATACAATTTTTTGGGTTTTGGATACTAAGTGACAAACCTACCCTTAAAACATGATAAAAAACAAACCAACCAGTTTTTTGGATTAATCACTATTGTGAGGTGGATCATTTAGATGTTTATTGTAATTGATGCTTCATCAAATAAGTTATCCATTAAGTTGGTTTTGTTATATAGAATTCCACACTAATCCAGAATAAATACCTCATAATCTAGATATGAATGTATATTAATATTCCTATATTCTATAAAGATCCACACCTTACTGAAGACTAGGTGGAAAAAATGATTTGATCTTGATAGTAGAGGCATTTTTATCAATGATTGGGGATGTAAATTCTAGGAATAGAAAAGTTGTATGGAATTAAAAATAGATTCAAAGGTAGTTGGGTTGTATAAAGTTCTTTGGGTGTAAAATTTATTCTCCCAACTAAATAATAATATAATATCTGACTTAATTTGAAGAGGGTGACTGAATATAAACACATTTCACTTGCAGCATGGATAAGTCATGATATTGTGTTAAGTTGTGCACGTGAACAATAAGGATTCTATTTTAGGAGATATATATAATGAGTATACACCTCCCACTAACATATGGGAAAATATAAAAAGGACCCATCTGGTCATGAGGAAGCTACATTGGATAGAAATGAATTCCATAGATCAAGACCTTTATCTATGAGTATATGTTCCCATCAATATATGGGTAGAAATAATATTAATTTCAAATAATTGAGATCCATAGGTAAGAAGTCTCCAAATCTATCCAATATAAAAGATCCACATAATTTCAGGTTCCTATTAGATAATACTAGATGACGGTTGATATACTAATCATGGTTGGGAGGTCACCCCATTGGTGATCTCAATGTTCAACCGAGTAGCCTTCCTATGAATGTTCATCACTAGGTATCTTCTCCAGGTGTGTGAGTTACACAAAATGGAAAGTATATATTTTTTGTGATGTATGATCAATAGAATATCTATAGATGTTTTAACAAGTTAGTGTCAATTTGTTCTTAGTTGTAACATAATTTCAGACAATTTTATTGTGGGAATCTACATTTTTACTAGATAATCCATCTGGGATGGGATCTTATCTCACATGAGAGGTTATGAGTTCATAAACACCCAAGTGATCCTGAGATCCCAGTCTAGGAATATTCTATAAGTTATTGGAGGGGATAATATAATACTCTTTGGAGGATGGGATTTGAGAAACATGTTGAGCTTATGAAACCAATTCATCATTATTTTTTATCAGAACTCAATCAACAAGATCACCAATAATGGGAGTGTAATCAATGAAAAACATGCACTCTTAATTGCACTGAGAGAGAGAATAATGGAATCCATAATGAATAATGAAACCATATGTAAGGTATACATCCCTACTAGTTTAGTTTATAGTTCCACTACATATAGAATAAGTGTCATAATTATAGAATATTGGTTTTTTAGATTTTTTACATGGGTGGAAACTGATATAGAATTCACATTCCCACTAAAACGTTCTATCATAAGGTTTTAAACCATGTATGTTAAGACAAGGATCATAATGTATTTTAGTGTCCAACTAGTAGTCTTGGTGACCATGATTAAGAGTCCACTGGTGATTAAAGTTGAAGAATAACTAATTCATATAGTAGAGGTGGGAAGACTCCAATAAATTCCCACATTATGGTATCCTCTTGTAATTTAGATTCTAGAGAAGTTATTGATGCATTGACACCCTTATCATTCTATGGGAAGGGTGGATCTTTTTTACATATCCTTAAAAATTATCAATTTATAGAATAATGGGATAAGTGGGAATCTAGGAGGTGGATTTTTTGAATCAAGGAAATATTTTATTACCTTCAAGCGGAAGAGATCATCCAAACAAAATTGGGTTAGATCACCACACCATATAACATATATTATGAACTCTAACATGAGGATGTAGATGATTATATTATATATTTTGAGCCAACATTTATCACAAACATGAGAAAATACTTCTATCTAGGTTTGGGGCTCAGATAGATAGAGTTTTCTTTTTTGGGTGTTTCCAGCCATGAAAATATATATAATGGTGGCTATAATAATGATAATGAATTAGAGATGAGGAATAACTTAGAGTAGGGAGTTAATGGTTGAAGTTACTATTTATAGAAGGTAATTTTTATATGTATTTGATTCTAAATGATGTTATTTTGATATTTTCAACAACAAAAATCATTTCTTTAAAGAATCTAGAGAGGTTTCCTCACTTTTTAGTTTTCTGAAATATTCCCCAAGTGGGAAGTTGGGTGGGAAAAAAGTTGATATGAGTTGAAGATTTGAATAATATTCTTCCCCTACCTATATATCACAACTTAAGGACACTTACTATGGACCACTTAGGGCATTATTGGTACTCTCACTAGTGATTCTCCCCATAGATATGTCTTATGAATAGGTTTTCTAGTGGTGGTTTCTAGGGTTGTTAGAGCACCATATCTTCTTGAGGTTAATTTGTAAACTCTATATTTTCACTTTTATTTTTAAAAAGTACCTTTTATAATTTCATACTAATTTATTATCTTATTCAAACATTGTTAAATTATTTAGAGGATCAATAATACCAACTACCCATGACCACAAGATCTCTGTACACCATTAATAACTTCAATTGAAACTTCAACAGGTGAAATCCGATAGGGACCAGATTCAAGTCTCAACTTGAATGGTCCAACCAATTATTTCCCTCTAGTAGGATTTATAAACAACCTCATGGATATTGAAGACCTTTTCAACCATCCTAAATCATAGTTCACTACATTCCATTCCTATTTGTAGGAGTGAGTGTTATTTTGAAACCTATACTTTATTTATCATCTATATTAATTATTGTTAATTTTTGACATGTAGTACTTAATAGGGAAATTCTATATAATTTTGGATTATATATTCATGATGTAGCCAATGTATCCACTAGAGTGTGTGGTGCTCTCAGAAGTGAAACCACAGTCCCAAATTACACTACATGGACTGCCACAAGAAGAACCCCTATCAATGTAGTCATGAAAAGTAGTGGTAGTAGATTAATATGAAACTATAGATGTTTATGAAAGAACAAAAAAAGTCAGATAATACCCCTTATTTCACTTATTTATGGAGATAAATTTTTATAAGAAGTCAACACCCCTTAAAGTGAAGGTGGGTATACATATTTCATTCTTTTAAGATTCATGTTTTCTAGATGAAATGCATTTAATATCAATTTAAATATCCCTACCTCAACCCTCATAAGTTCATAAGGTCATTTCTCAATTTACTCATCCATATAATTTCATTTGAGAAAAAAATAGTCTAGTATTTGCTTAATTAGGATATATTGAGGCCAGACCCTCTGTGATGGATTTTTTTAAAAATTATCTACCACTTTTTAGGATATAATATAACTCAGACCATATGTATGCTTCACTATAATTAAATATGTGGTAATTTTTGTGCGGGAATATTTGGAGGTTAATTCATGATACCCATTTTGTCTAATTTAGTGGTTTTCTACATTTCATTAGGTATATATTCACCAATAAGGGTTATGTAATATTTATTTGTCACATAATCCGTGCTAGTATGAGGGAGGTGATTGCTAAATGGAAGTGTTCTGATTGACTTCAGTTTAAATTTTTTATAAAAAAATATATGTTGTACTCTATGATTCTTTGAGAGGGGATGTGTGAATAATTGTACCAAATTTTTCTTTCGATTTAAAGGGTCTTGTCCCTATGTTGGTAGGAAAAAATTAAAACTTATTGATTCTATTGAATATATCAAATCACATAAATGAAACAGTAAAGATAAAAGAAAAAAATACTCGGTTCATCTTTAAGGGATAATCTAAGGAGGATGTAGTGAAAATGTGTTGGTCATACTAAAATACAATTTTATTCATTAGTTATTTTTGTATTATATTTTTTCATATAGTCACTTTATACCAGGAACAATACTTTTATACAGAGTTTAGTTATAACACACTACTTCCATTAGATCAAATCTATCGACTCCAAATTATGCATTAATCTGGATGAAGTCTATCTTATTTTATCGATTTGATGGTCAGATACAAATATGAAAAAACATTTATTGATATTTATTTAATTAAAAATTATTTTTTACTATGAATATTTCTATAATTTCAACTTAGGTTGTTCGCACATGTTTCTGGTTTCACCTAGGAAAGAGTTTGGACCAATAGGGGCCTATATACCCTGAGAGGGGGGGGGGGTGAATCAAGGTATGGATATTATTTTTCAAAATTCTTCCCACCCCACTGGATCTTGACCTTACAAGGGTCACTTTGTTTTCACTTGTGTGTTTATTATGAAAACTTCTTTTCTTCTTTATCTGATGATGATGTTTTAAATGCAATGTAGGGAAGTAAGAAGGAAGACACATAGATTTTTACATGGTTCACCCTCACTGGGCTACCTCCAAAGAGAATAAAATGGTGATGTGCTGCTGTACCAAATTCAATAAGGAATACTACTATTTACATGGTTTGGGCTAGATCAGTTTTATACCGAGTCTCACTACTTTTACAAGGTTTATGGTCGGCTCACTACTTTCCCAAGGGTCACTCCCTGTCTCTCTCTCTCTAGATCACTGCTGGTGGAGAGGATCACCTTCTTCCTCTTCCTTTGCTCACTGATCTAGAAAGGATCCAATCACAGTTTATAGACCTATAGGTATCTTCATAATCACTAATGAATACATCCTCTGTTTTATGTGGATGCTCTGTTGAATTCCAACTTTCACCCGTAGATGAATCTCACTTTGCACCGAAGATATCAGGCAATCTTCTATCTTTTAAGTAGCTTGGAATCACTGACGTGAATCAACCTTACCTGGCGCCCTTCTCAAAGACAGCACACAAGTCTCGGCACACAATTTATAACTGGTGCACAAGTCCACCTCAGCCACCTGCGCGACACAAGATTTTGCAACTCCAAACTTGTGTGACTGACAACCTTTTAAGCCCAAACCAATTTTGGCGCACAACCATCAACTTTCACACTTCTCCCAAATATGGAATGAAAGTCCACCTCAACAACTTGTGCAACACCTCCTTCTTTAACTCTAAACATGGATGACTCACTTCCTTTCTCACCCAAACCTCCTTGGGCTCTCAACTATCACCAGGCGTGCAACTTCTACTTGCGCGACCAAAACACCACTTCTGAAACCACCACACCTATGAAACGGGAGCTCTTATTTTCTCTAAGTGTTTAAATAGTAGAGAATGAGTAGGATTCGACCTGTTTTTATAGGCATTTAGACACCCTACGCGACGGTGCGCAAGTCTCCCCTCGGCGTGCAAGTTTTGGCGCGCAAGTATCTGCTGAGAAAGTCACTTGCATGACCAACCTTAAAACATGGGCACCCCTTATCCCTTTACCTTATATGGATGTTCTGATCTTGAAAAAAATTAAGCGCGCAAGTTTCCTTTCCTTCAATTAAATGTCTTGCAAGTCCCTTTTCCAAAACCACTTTTCTCCACCTTGTATCTGCTCTTTTTGTACCACCTCCAGATCATCCATTCCTTTGTCGATGTTCTTTAATCAAACATGGATCGTTAACCATAGCCCTTGAACTCGAAATTCCACTAAGAAATACCCCTTTTCAACAAATTTTTACATCATGGTTTGCTTTTTCAACAATTGCAACACAGATTTCCACTTTGTCAACAAACACAATCTCCTCAAAAATTATTCAATGATACCTTGAGGGATTTTTTCCTAACAGAAAGGTTCTCCCATGTCACTAGATTCTACCATGTATACTTCACCCAAGTCTTTTACTTATCACATGAATGATTCAACCAAGTCCTAGGATTCATCCAATTTTTGTTCCCCTATTTACAATTTACCAAACTCCCTTTGGTAAGGAATGTTTTCCCAAGTGGTTCATCCTTGCTTCCTTCAATGTGACCTATTAATAAATCCTAGTGTGTAACCCTTATCTATGTATAACATGGTGTTTGTTCTCCCATCTCCACTAGCACAATAGATTAATGCATTGTGAAATGAAAATACAAGCACCTAACATACTCTTATATTTTCATGGTTCCCCGAATAGCATGCATGACTTGAATGTGAGTCCCACACATAGTGATTAGATTTACAATAGAAATCTACATCAATTTAAACCATATTCCTTGGTCATAAAAGACCTTTAATAACCTGGAAATGGATTGAAAATGATGATAACATATATTTCTATCTTAAATCACCTTCTAATAGTTTTTAACCTATTAAAAAACATTTGGGTTGAAAAATTATCAATTCATCTCAACATGTAGCGGTAACATTATGGATACTATATCTAATTACAAATGAAAAGGTATTTATGGGTAAGATTTTTAAAGTGTTGGACACCACTAATAAATTAGTATAGGAACAATAGAATATAGTTGAAGAAGCAGGGAAAGAATGGATGAATGTTTTTTGAAAGTGAAATGGTACTTAGGATTAAGAAAGATGAATGATTTACATGATTGGATGTACTATCAAGAGATGCAAGTGACCTAGATAAATCAATAATTTTACTTTATAATTCAATTTATAATTCATTGAGAAAATCTTTTATTTTATTTCTCATTTTCTATATTTTTTGAGTGATTACTCATATCATGGATACTCATCACCCTTTTTCTCATTGAATAAAAAATTGTACTCTCTAAATATTATCAATTTTTTTAAATTTTTTGGTTAGACTGTAAATCCATGATAATATACAAAAACTTTCAAAAGGTAATATCATAATTATCAAATCCATCTGAATTCTATTTCTAAATGGATGGGATAAATCACAATCTAAAAATTATTGAGTCAAATGTTCAGTAGTGTTAATTAATATATCATCATTAAGGCATATAATCCTAGATGGATACATGATATCTTGAAAAAAAAAACACTTTTTCCCATTAGCATAGCTAGGGTGAACCTATTAGAAAACATCCTATTAATTTTAATTTCTTCTGAAACATATACATTGGGATGGATATAAGTGGTATGGATACACAATGATTTTACCATCATCATAATCCAAGGCTAGACCATTTGAACATGAGGGGATGAATGAATCAAAATAATGATAATCATGAAAGTATGTGTCCATGGAGGAATCAAAAGTCTAGTGGGTTAAAGTAACCAAACATTACATATTCATGAATATTGAAAATACCATTTAACGCAACATATATATGAAGAATATGAATGTGATTCATATTTTTTTAGATTCATAAACTAAGAGAGCGTAACATGATTTTTTTCAGTTATATATTGAGTAACCAAAATGTTTTATGAATTTACATTTTAGAGATATTTTTTCCTAATTCATAATAAAAAATTCTTATTTGGCTTGTTTTTGAATATTTCTAAGTCCTTTATTTATAAGTTTTCAAACTGAAAATATTTGATGCTTTTTTTTTCAAGCACTCAAAAAAATGTATTATCTATGTAAGGTAAAATTCTAGTGATTTAGGGCTCAAGTTTTTCTTAGGATCTCATTTTTTGGTTTTCACCCCTGTAATAACCATATCTCATTCCTTTGAAAATTTGAAGTCAAGCAATTCAGACCAATGGGGGATAATATTTATGGTATAATAACATTGAAAAAAATTAGTTGGAGTTTAAGGTCAAATGTATTTGACCCAAATTGGATGGATTTTATTGCCAAGCTGATTAGACAAAAAGTGGATGGATTTTATTGTTATACTCCTTGACCATAAGATATGGAATTCTATATAGTAATAAGGGAAAGGTTGAGATAACAGGAATTGTAACCCATTACCAATATAGATGGCCTTATGGAGAGGGGAACATAATTTAAGGTCATATTTATTAGGACAATGTGTAAATGTGACAATGGAAATTGTAGGGGGGGCTCAAGAATTAGTGACATTTCTACATCTTTGAGAAAAGAGAAGGGATAATGTAAATCATAGTTTGATTTTCTTGAATTGGGAAGTAATGAAATTAAAAATTATTGTTGCAGATGATTGTTAAATAAATTTGTATAATGGGTTCCATTTTAAGGATGTTGAGGGAATATTAAGTTAGTTAATATTCTTATTGAGGCTAAAAACTAGCCTCTAGATAGTTATAAGTGGGTTTGATCTACATCGGATTCACTAACCACAAAAAGAAGGTTGTTCAATATTGGATACACTAATTAGGAATATATATAGAGGATTTTTAGTGATTCATATACCCATGATTCAAAGTATATTTTAGGGGAATATAATATTAATAAGCGGATTTGTAACAACCCAAATTATGTTAAAAGGTGAAATTATAGAGGAATTTGAATTTTTAGCATTGGTGGATGGGCCATTTTGAATAACGAGATTGAAAACATAATTTAGAGATTTGGAACACTTCAATGTATTATTTTTAGACTTGTGGGAAGGGATAAAGGTTTTATTGGGTACTATATTGAGTTTTGGGAGTACCAAATCCCAGGAATACAATTTTTAGGTTATGTAATAAGGTTAAAACATCATTTTACTTTTCATTCTCCTCCTATAAGACACGTGAGGATCTCCTCCTTTATGGGTTTCTCATACTTCAAGCATAATCTAGGTTTCTCGACATCTCCTCTAGCTGTCATCTGGATTGATCATCATATGTCACTATGGATCCACATAAGTAAACTCTCAACTCATTTTTGATCATTATTCATTTAATATCCTCTCGACACATTTATCGATGCGAAATCTCATTTGCACTATTTTTATGGAAAATCTCTATTTAATAGATTTCTTAAAAATCCAACCAAATGAGACCTCAATATTGGATGAGTGAGTTGTCATAAGAATGAGGTAGGTGATATACAACTTTTTCCTCAAGTTTTCATTTTTCTTATATAGTGTCATTACACTAGACATCATCTTGAAATTGAATTTTTTTGTATTAAATTAACATATGTACCTTCTATTAATCACTTTTATTGTTTTTATGTGGTTGGAGAATGTCAAACTCACTCGTAGAAACCCCATGGGTGTGCCAGATCATGTTTCCCCTTGGTGTATTAATTTTTTAAATGTTTATAACAACTATAAAGCAATTGACTTATACTTTTAAATGGTTTTCCATTGTAATAAAAATACCAATTGATAACGGCACCTCCTAACTTCCATTTTAAGCCTTGTATTGTTTTTATTTGTTTTTTTGTTTATTTTATTTTCTTTTTAATTTAGTGAAGTGAATTAAGACTCATGTGATTGATGTTTAAATTTTGATAAAATAAATTTTTGATAAACAAGGTCACATTTTTATAATAAAACCACTTTAATGAGGTGCACTGTCTTCAGAATTACAAAGTGGTAATTATTAGATGGCATTATCCTTGGTTTATATCTTTGGAATTTTCCTCATGACTCTGTGATAGTTCTTTTTTTATCATGGAATGTTGGTTCATGGACTCCTGAATATTCTTAAATGGATTACCCGTCCTTTTATATAAATTTTATTGAACATATTCACATTCTTTGTGCAAGGCTTATACCACTCTTATATAAATGATTAATGAATCAAGATCCTATTAAGGGATTGGCTTGCTTTGTAAATGGAATTTCCTATGTTGGAAACTTCTCAATTTGACCAAGACACCCTATATGTTCCCCTTTATACCTTTATAAATAAGTTTCTATGTTTTGTTTAATTAAATTTCAGGCATTAATTTCAATAGCTTGTTCATGATGTATTTCTATCCTTGATTTTATTTAATGGTTTACTTGATATGAAATTGAATAGGATGGTATGACCACACCTATTTCTATAATTAAATAAGTGTTTATTTTGTGATTTGTAATAATTGTGATACCCTTTATTATAATGGGTTATTTAAATGAAAATATTGAGAGGTATTAAATCATTCCTTGTATTATTAATATGACTATGCCTTTTTATCGGATTGATAAATTCCAATCATAAAAGGTATTTACTCATGGATGTTTATTTTAAATAATATTATGCCCTATAAATAGGTTGTGGATAATGTTAAGGGGTGTTGAACATGGAGGATAATCAAACTCCCTTACATTGGGTCTTTAGTAAAAAATTTCCCACTAGTGATACTATATCTATGATAGGATTTACACGTTATGTTCCATGATTAGATTGTTACCATCACAGATCAATCACCATTCCGAGTATTGTAGCATGACATATCTCACTCTATCTGTATGTAGGGAATGTGCCCTATTTATTGATTTTATAGACTCGTTTAGATTGGTTATGGATGATTGAGTTATGCCTGGTCTAGCCAACACTTAATATTGCAGGTATGTGGCCACTTATGTTCACATTTACTTGTTTCATATAGTTGGATGAAATATAAAAGTAACCTATATATATAATTGATAATATATATAGTTATTTTTCATAAATATTATTCCCGAAATGATCTAAAGTAGGTATAGCCTCTTGGTTTTCTTTGGGAACCAGAGTGAGCTGCTATTTATTTTTTCAGTTTTGTTTATTATTTATTACTACCTGCACTAATTTACTTTATAAATGGATTAGATTTAGTTGTATAAACCATGGGTGGTAATCTATTGGTATTTATATGTCACACATTTATTGGGCCACCATTGCATAGGGCTACCTAGGTAGACCTCTTGTTTGTAGCACTATGGTTTATTTCTTATACAGTTTAGCTTGTACCAGGGAGTTTGGAGGACAAGACTAATGTGGTGCTCGGGATACTGGTGGAGATCACCTGTGGAGATTTTATTTTCCTTTATTTCATTATTTTGTTCTCTATTGTATCTATTTTTCTATTGTTTTAGTTATGTATAATCTTTTGGACATGCATGCATCTATTTTATATTGGCATTAGCCATCTTTTATATTCAGTTTATATTATTCTTCCACCGCACTATTGTTTATTTATTACTACTTCTTATATTGATTGTTATTTATTAAATGATATACCATTGTACTACTCTAATAATAGGGGTATAATCTCCCTAATATCCCCTCTTTACATCCTTACTACTAGTTTACAGCCTCTGGTGTATGGGGAGGCACACTTGAGGCCATGTGACCATCCAGTTTGACTACCTTATTAATGGTTAGTTAAGTCGGGATGTTACATGACTGGATCAATTTGTTTTAAGAACAATTATTAAGTACATCACTATGAAACATTTAGGAGGATTGGAATTTGATAATTATTTGAGTGTATATTTGTGATTTATAGTCTGTATATTATCATATGATAACAGGAATCAAGACACACATAGTTTTTATAATAAAACATATTTTTTTTCCTAGAATAATGTTTAATATAGAAATAATCATTTTGAATAGGGAGAAGTTTTTATAGAAAATGAAATTTTATGAGAATAGAATTTATAGATATGTACAACATTGGAAATAAATATATCACTACATATAATATAATAATGGGAGTCTATCAATGAGCTATTCTTAGAAATAATATAGAAATTATTATCCCTACATAGGGTTAGTGAGGAAAAACTTGACGTGAATGTACATGGTCCCAAATTCTTGGATGATAGGGGGATATAGAATGGAAATTGAATTTTATTTTGGTAATGGAACAAATAGTTTTATTTTGACTATATATATTGATATAACATGAATCAAGCAACATGTAATTTTTTCAAGGTCTCTCTGTAGACCTGAGTCATTTGTAGGGGGGGGAATCTTAAAAGGGGAATCCTGATGAAAGGAAAAATGGGTTCCAAACATAATATAAGGTTATGAGTCTTAAAACCAAGATAGAATGAGAAGTGGAATGAAGGCATGCATTGTGGCTAGTCCTAGGTGATTCAAGCATCACTATGTATCCTATGAAGAAGATGAATCAAGACACATTTTGTTCATAGAATAGGTCTCTATGAATATCCAGATCATGTATAGGGGTAGAAAATGGGATATGGATCCCTCGTAATGTAGGTTTTTAGAGAAAATTGAACATTAAGGAGTAAGGGCCTGTGTGCTAGGTTCACGAGTTAACTTAGAGTTGATAATATTATTATATGGACCTTGGTTCAGGTCTTAGAGAATCAATATGTATCCAATAATAATATAAATCAAGATGAAAATAGTTCTTATAATATATCTCTATATATATCAGGATAATAAAATGGGGAAAAAATAAATAAATTGCATGGGTTTCCCGATTAGACAATGGAAGAAACCTGATGTGAATTTCATCTCAACACCAAGGCCAAGTGAAATGATTTCATCATAATGAAAATCCATTAGAAGACCCAGTATATATGAGTCATGGCCTATAAAAAAGGATAATCTTTGACTATTTTCTTTGGTTGGACAAGAAATAATAAATTTGGGTATCAAAATGTATCATGTGACAACAAGAATCAAGCTACATGTAGTCTTGAAAGGCGACATGCCTTTGTTATCTTATCATTGACTTATTCATGGGTTAAACCACACTCCAGACTCTTACATGGTTTAGAATCTCTTATAAAGAGATTAAGTCATATATAATAGGAGCCTCTAAATAAGTTAAAGATCATGTGGGGTAGACCATAAGACATTCATTCTTATGTCATGTGACGAGGAATCTATGATATGCAGTTTAAATTTATATTGTGAGGACAGTGTAAAAATGGAATCTATGTATATCTTGATCATGTGTTTCGGAAATTTGGAGAAAATAAAATGTTTTCATCGTAGTTTTGACTCATTGAAGGAAATTAAACTTTTACTAATGAAGTCTTAGACACCAAGATTAAGTGAAAGTTTTATAGAAATAAAAGTTTCATTTGTGTCTATGATAATTGATTTTGAAATAACTATACATCTTGAATAAATATGAATCGAGAGACACATTGTTCTCAATTGTGGAGGGAAAATGTTTAGTATTAGTTCTTGATTATTGATGGGGTAACCATATAATATAAACTCTAATATGGATTAGTTATTGCACAAGAAATGAATCCGTATAAACAAGACACTCCAAGCAGTCTATCGGTCATGTGGGGTGTACTATATTATGTGCAATTTAATATCATGTTACAATGACTTAGGTGACATACAGTTTTGGGTCATATTAAAAGACCTATTTTGAGAAGTTTAAAGTCATTCATAGTAGAATTTCATGAAATTATAATCAAATAACTTCTTGAAAAAACATTTATTTTTTATAGTCATGATGATATATCCAACCATCATAGTGAGAGAGTAATTTCCATTTGAGTAAAATGTTTTTATGAAGTAAGATCCTTCCCATTTTTCTGTGGTTTTAGAAGTTTGTTTCATGGTATCATAGTAATCCACATTGTTAATACCAATTATCCTTGGATGAGTGAGTTGTGGTGTACCTTTTTATTGAATACTTTTGTGTCATTATTTTTCTGAATCTCAAGGCTGTATAGTTTGTGAAAAGGATTCTCATAGATTCATACCAAGTCTTCAAATTGGAAATGAGAATCTTCATCTTCAAAGAGATAGTTATTTTTGGAAATGAAAAGAATGGAATAATGAACCTCTATAGTAAATATAACTTTTTTAATATAAACATGTGTGTATTGGATTTTCTGCATAGCAATACATGCCATGGTGTGATAAGACCACATATGAGGAAGAAGGTTTTATGGATATGGCTTATAGTCTTTTACAACTATTTTTTAAAGATAATGAGGTGAGTTTTATATAATTCCTTTGTCTATCCATTTTATACCACATGATTTATGGATGAGTGGTTATACTAAATATTATTATATTGATATAGCTTCTTGAGTTCAGAGGCATATAAATAAGTTCCATTATTTGTAAGGATAATATGAGGGACTATTAATAAAGTTATGTTGTTAGGATTTATAAAATTTATCATGATTTTTTTTGAAATCCTTCAGGGTTATGGGTTTTGGAAAATTTAGGAACAAGTTGGAATAATTAATAATGATCTTGAATTACTAAGCTATGGAAGGAGGGTATGTATCTATGATATTTGTTCTCCACAAAATGAATGACCAAACTTGTATGAGAATGTGCATAAAATTTTGGGGTTGATGAATTAAATTTTGATGAATATAAAATGCATGATATTTAATTCGAAATTCCAATAAGTCATGCATCATTGATGATTAATGGAGTCCAATTATTCAGAAATGGCAGAGGATCTTTTTTTTACTGATGAGAATTACAGACACCAACATGGGCTTCCTATTTGATTGTGGGGTATATCCTATTTTAATTCACTTGAAGAGGATTCTTATCAATGCAACATTTAATACATCCTTCTATTAATTTATGCCTTTATAAAGGGAATTTTTTTTCCCATTGATAGATATTTTCCTTCTGGGTTTAATCCAATAGGATAACTCTTTGTTGAAGATACTACACTATAGGATACATTCAATTTGTTTCGTCATCAATTAACTAGGGAGGGTATTTACGTTAATCTATATTAGTGTTAATATCATTTGTTTCATCATTATCATTACTAAAAAAATATAAAGACTACTCTGAGATGTGTAATACAAATGCTCATTTCTTCCAAATCTAGATCAACCAAGGTAGTAACCAGTGTATCACTAGTGGGAAAACATATTCTAACATTGTTTTTTTTACTTTTGTAAATTAGTTTTAACGAATTTTGATATAGGAAAAATTAAAAATGAAAGTTTCAATGTCTGTTTTTTGAGAACCAACATCAAAACTTCTACTAAAGAAGAGTTTAGGAAACATTTCAACGTCAATTTTCAAAAAAACTTACATTGAAAATAACTTTCCATAGTGGTTTATAATTTTATTTAATGTGGAATAAAAAAATATACCTTTCCACAACATCTTTAAAATAAATCAGACATGGGAAAATTCATATAAAAGGATCCACATTGGGTTTTTAAATAAAATGATTTAAAAAGTTTTATAATAACGATTCTTTGATGGTTTATAAACAATAAATATAGAAATATATAATTTTTTTAAAATATATTACATTTCATGTGCCAAAACCATATAAAACCATATACATACATAAAAAATAATCCAACTTGATGTAGAAAACCATTTTCTAAATAATCATTTTTTAACTTTAATTTTTAGATACATACTTGATAATTTAAAATTTAACTATACAAATTTTATTTCCAAAAAAACATTGAATATGGGTAAGGTCTTAATTCATATATTACTCGATATCATTGAAAATATATAACACAAATGAATGTTATAGTATTAAAAAATAATATATTTTCATATAAAACCATAAATTATTAATATAACTTACCTTATCAAATTCAGTCATTGCCCCGGTTGTGATTACTCAAACATGAATTTTAAAACATAATAACCACATTCCACCCTTCCTTTTTGAAGATGACATTATAGTCACGAAACATTAACTTGAAAATAAAAACCGAAACACACACACACACAGAGATATATATATATATATAAGATTAGACAAATATTATTTACTTTAAAATATATTTACCATTAATTTCGTGTGTATGATTTTATTTAAATCCTCATTCAATTAGTGATATTTGTTAAAGTTTCTCCATAAACTAAATTTTCATATATTAACTATGAAAACATATACAAACTATAATAATTAATAATAAATAACTTACAAAAAAGGAATAACAGTTGTTAATTTTCTTTATAAAAGTAATAGTAAATCTACCTAATAAAGAGAAAAACTACTATAAAGGGCATTAATGTGGAAAAAATTCACCTAACATCCAATGAACGCAACAATGTAAAAAGTTTACAATTAATTAAAATATTTATTTCATAATTATCCATGTCTTCTTAAATATCACGGAATGGAAGAAACTATCACCCAATCTTTATATTTTCATATTTATCACATATATATAACTCTCGCATCATTATGAATATGTCACTAGCATTGAAATGTATTATAGATCTATAAGACCATAAATAACATTTCCCTCATTTTTAGTAAAAACCAAGTGTATATAACTAATTAAATAAGTAATATATTAATTCACTTGAATTCATATTTATTTTAAAAAATAAAAATTGAAACATAAATTTAATTATAAGGAAAAAACTGTAACATAGGTGTGCTGAGCTCATAAAACTAACTAGATATATGATATCTTTTTTGAATATTTTCAAAGGATAGTCTCTTCTATATATATCATATTTCATTCAAAACTCATAAATATTATTGAAGGATGAAGAAATCTTGGATAATCTTTTCAGCCAATCAAATATCTAAAAAGTATTTGAACTTATTGGTTATTGATCCATTTGTTTATTATATATCAATTCTTTTGATTTGAGATAATTATATATAATTTAAATATAGTAAATCATTATAATTAATTTTTAATCTAATGTAAATAACATTTGAAAAGCAATGCATGCCTCGTATCTCAGATGATGAAGAAGGCTAACCGGAAAAAGTAAAAAATGATCCATATAATGTCCATCTCTTGTAACCTAATCTTTATTAAATGATAATAGAGTATTTGGATCAATTTTTTCATGTACCAATACTTTTACCGGACCTAACTATAAATATTGGTGATTTATATAATTTCTAATATACATATGAATTTATATCCTATAATACATACATGGATATCTCCTGTGAACAAATCACAGTATAAGGTTAGGTCTGAATGAGGAGGTAGAGGATCCAAGTAGGCGGGATATACAAGCTATGATCGTCTAATCATTTACATAAAAATATCCAATATATCTGATTTAATCTGATTGCCCATAGGCTATTTCAGTTCTTTCATATATAATTTTAAAAAATCTATTTTCATATCCATCGATTTATTACTTTGATGACCAAAACGTTTTGTAATACCAAAACCTATCTAATATCCTCTTATATAGACATGGTTTTATATATTTCGTAAATAATTAAATTGAATGTCTTTCCAAAACATAAGGATAAAAGTCATATACTCTACTTTATCTGGAATTTTTTCTTAAAATGAGAGATTAAAATTTTATATAAGGGTTATTAATTTAAATAAAAAACTTTCAAGGAAACTAAAAATTAATTTCTTTCAATTCTATAAACTACTTCCATAGATTTATCTGTAAGATACTCTTAATTTTTTTATTTCCCACTATTCCATTATTCATGGTGGGTGGGGGGAGATAGAGGACCTAACTGGATCTCTTCTGAACTACTACCATATTTATCTCTTAATGCATCAAATTTTTTTGCAATGATTTTCATCTCTAGGAAATGATACCGTCCATATGATAAATTATGAGGGTACAGATTATGTAACTCGATCTATTGGTATGATATCCAAGAGGCTCGTTACATAAAATAAACAAATAATTTATCTGGTTATATATATTCAATTTTATATTATAAAACAATTATCATACCATAAATGATTTATCATGTTGCGTAACAAAATATTTAGCCCATGTATCTAAATATAAAAACCCATATTTGAGGAATGGGTTTTCATTATACAACTTCCCAAAAAAATTATTTTTTTCAATTATTTATAAAATATCTATATCAAATCACCACTCAAGACCAACATATTTTATTAATTTCATCCTTTTCCTAAAATTAAAATGTCATCTCTAATTGAATACAATAAATATTATTCATAAAAAGTATATGATAGGTAAAGAATGAGATAAAAATAGATCAATTGTAATATTTTACCACTACAAACTCCCACAACTTCTCTTTCTTCATCTTGTTGATGGAATTCTAGTTAGAATATAAAATGGTAATCCTAAAATAGCTTTACATGGCGATATAAATTGTAAAAACAATTCATTCGGTCCAACTGGGTTATTAATATCATCAAAATTACTATGTTTTTTCTAGTCCCAATGAGAAATTGAAAGTTTCGATAAAAATATAATCCCAAATCTACTAACTGTAGGAATAATTTTCTCTAGAAAGGAAGAAGACAACTCTACCATAATAAATACACATGTATTCATGCCAATAATTTTTATAAGTTATAAGTTAATATCATTAATTATTTTTTATTTAATATTTAATAATATGAAAAAATGAACTTATACCTTGATAAATTTTTCTTTTCCTCTGTGTATTTCAGTGAAATTGAAAAATATAATTATATTTTGTAAACCTTCATATGGATGGAAAATTAAATATTTAAAAATAATGAATACCAAAATATATAAAAAACAAATAGTGACACACATGTGTAAGTTTAAAAAAATGATGTTATGATTATTAACAAAAACATAGGTAACAAAAACTATTAAATATAAACATTAATTCTAAAATGAAATAAATGATTAACATTTATAATTTAAAATATCATAGTTATAAAAAAGTTTTTATAAGTGTACCTTTAAAAAAATATAATGAAGTATGTTGGATTTTTCAATGAAAATAATATTTAACCATAATTGTTGATTATAAAATTTGACACAAAAAACAAATAAATAATCAATATATATATATATATATAATTAAATAGTCAAATTTTAAAAAATAGAGTTTCTACAAATGTAAATTTAAAAATAATATTAAATATATTAAATATTTACCTGAATAAATAGGAATTTAATTTAGTGTTTTTATATGTCCCTTCAACTTAAACATTTAATACAACATTGTCTATGAATGCATTATAATCATTGTTATAGTCTAAAAGTAGTGTAATGGGTAATGAAAACTAACATAAATCTATAATATCATCATTTCCCTCATCGCCTAAATTATTTTTTCCCTTTGCAAAAAAGACAAACCCCTAGTTATTTTATGGATCAATGACATAAAAATATTTTGTGTTCTTGTATCGTCGTGATAAATAGTTCCTCTTGGAAACTAAATATTTTCAAATCAACTTGTGTAAATCCTTAATCATCATGTTTCAAACCACTATTACTTTCAAAAAAGTACACTAAAACACTATTACTCAAAAATTTTGTATATTCAATTTAGCATATATACTAATGAACTCCAAAATATATCATTAATTTTAAAATTGGGTTTATATTTTTCACTCAAAAAATGCAGTACTGTAGTGATGACCATTACCCCAATATTTGGAATAGTAATATTATTATCCAAATTATTTGTTTAAAATATGTAACCAATAATATCAAAACCAAACCATGTGATCAATCTAAGAGACAACCCCCTACAAATAATTTCAATGTTTCTGATGTAGATAAATATATATTGAATTTCTCTTTAAAACATGAAAAAATATCTTTTTATGTTCAATCATCAACCAATTTTAATTTATATTCCGATCTCATACCCTTAATCCAAAAAATATTTGATGACATTTATGGGTGAACCTAATATTTGTTGTTCAAAATTTTTAAATGTGTCTGCATCACTTCATCACGTGTAATGAACTTTACCGTTAATCCATGAATCCCTATATCTTCCATATCAACTATAAAATGTGGAGATATAAGGAGACAAATATACTCTAATTTATACACATAATCAGTGTAGAACACAATATACTCTTCTGATACATATTTTTGAACAATAAAGGCCTCCGATCAAAGAGGAATTTTGACATAACCCTTCAAAATTTTAACACATATTTTAAAAGGATACATCAAACAAAAATAAACTGGATAACAAATTATTGTACCATAAACCAAATGAATCCCCATAGGAACCATTATATCTAAAAATATTGGTGGGAAATATATTTATAGTTGATAAAGTATGAAGACAACTTGATTATACAACACATCTAATTTTTTTTGATGAATGACTTGGCATTAAATGGATTTAAAAAAATAACATAACTTGATGAAAGTGTTTCTACCATTGTTTTTAATATACCACACAATGTGACCAGTTGGATTTTTTTCATCAATATATTAAAATCAAGATATTTCATACCTATTAAATTAAAATATTTCACTAACACCAAATTATTAACATTTTAAGAATATCCAATGGGTAATTTAATACCTTGTAGACACTGAGAAAACTTCATATTCTCACTCTTTATTAATGTGTGAAAAGACAGAGGTAAATATGTTCTATTTCCTTTCATAGTGGGAGTTAATCGAAACATATTCCTACAGATATCAAGTTTGATATAACATGAAATTCATCTTTTATATTTACTTTTATGTCTAACAAAGTTCCAATAAAAATATTACATACATATTTTACAACATGATTAACATCCATGTTATGTTTTTCTCTAAAAATATCAAATATGGTAGTTCAAATATGATAAACTATTTCTTTTAGATAATTTATAATGATTTGAACTTCCTTTCTTTCCAAATGTAATGTCAATATTTTTTACCTTATCACACTATTATTCATCTATAAATTGTGGTGTGGGGAAATTATATTCATGTAAATTGTTGAATTATTTTTTCAATCTATAATAAGGATGATCAATTTGATAAAAATTTCAATATCCCAGGTACACAGTCTTTCCTCCCATTTTAAATTAATAATATGAAGTATCTTCTTCACAAATTTTTCATTTTTTATATCCTTTAACATTGTATCTAAATAATATTCCTTATGAAAGAAATTCATTTATAGTGAACATTATCATAACACACAAAATACAATACTCTTTCTTGTATGAATCAAAAATGTTAACACCTACCTCCAATAAATGTTTCTAATCATCAATCAATTGTGAAAGATATACATAAATATTTATTCTTAGATGTCTCAGTCCATAAATCCTGTAGACCATCATAAAATATTTTTTATTCATACATATTTGTGTGGAAAAGTTTTAAACTTCTAAAAATAGTCCATGAACTATGTTGGCAACTAATGATCTAATATGAATTCATTACATATGTTCACAGTCAGTTTTTGAAATTTCTTGCTTCAATTGAAAAATAAAAAACAATTTTCAATCAAATATATTCCACTATGGTGAATCATTAGGGTGATGTAAATTTCCATCAGATATTCATTGATTTGTATTTCATCATAACATTTTTTTCATTATTTGAATTTTCAAATACACTTAAATAGTGGGATTATTGGAGATAAAAAAATTTCTTTACTCGAATGTTGGATGGAGATACATCAAATACAGTTAGAGTTGAATTTTTAATCCATCTTAAATCATGATGTCCCACATTTACTACATTTTTATAAATATTTATATTACTTACTATAAAAAAAAACAATTAGGAAAATAATTTAACATTTCGTACACCAACCCCATTGGGAATAATATTTTATTTACATCATAATTGGAATCTAGAATAAAAATTCCTTATTGAAGAAACACATTTAAACGAGAAAAAAATCCAGATAAACTTTTATCACTCCAACCATTTCTTCATTTCAAGTTAACTAATCTCAAAACCACTGATAACATTGTAAATTTAATACAACACGGGAATAGTGGTTTCACATAATCTCGATACAATCATTCAACTGTTTTTATTTTTCTGATGGTTTAAATTTCTACATCATTATTCAATTATTAAATTAGATCCTTAGTCTCATACTAAATATTTTCAACAACATTAGATGTTTTATTCTCTCTTATTTCACCATTCCAAATCCAATGTTTATAATTATTGATAATACCATCACAAAGGAGATGATTTTTAATTTATTGAGAATTTAACATTCTCATATTCAATCATATCATGTGTTGGAAGAAAACCAAATAATTATTTTGAAGATTTGATCTATAAATTTCCATGGAACCATCAACTCATTTTACAAATTCACATGTGGTTATTCATAAATTAATCTAGTTATAGTCCATTAATTACCTGTGATCACAATATAAAAGGTTAATATATTGAATCATATAAATCTTTCAAAATATATATAAACAAATAATATTTAAGAAATAAAATCAAATAATCAAAAAAATCTATTATTGATAACTATTTGATTAAAAAATGAAATTATACATAATTTTTAAATAATATCATTTAAAAATTTAATTCCAAGTGACTAAGGATATATGAAAATAGATAATTTAAGAATATAAAAATTTTCAAAAAATAATTTATGCCTTAAAGATAATATAAAAATGAAAAATAATTTACAATAAAAAAATCAAAATTTATTATATAATAAAAATCCATATGAAAATAAGAATGAAAAAATGATTTTAACCACACAAAAAATTATGTTGATGAAAAAATAATAAATAAAAACAATTATAAACATAAATATTTATAAAAAATTATAGTGTAAATAACTTTATTAACATTAAAAATTTTATTAAAAAAAGAAAATTTTAATGAAAAATGATAATTGATAATAAAATGTATAAAAGCAATGGAATGGATGAATAAAATTTAAAAAGAACATGATATTATTTTTTCTTAAAAAATAAAAAAAACTTAATTTTTTTTGGGTTTGATAATTCAAAACAGATCTAGAATTATGATTAACTAACTCAAAATTAGTGGAAATAGGGTGAATGAAATAATATTGAAGAAAAATGAGTGCAAAAAAATGCAGTAAAAAAATAATCAACAAAATCCAGAATAGTGGTTGCTGGTCGACCAGAGTGGCTCTAGTATTGTGATATAAGGATGAAGGATATATGTTTAAGGAGAAAAATGTGAAAGATGATGAAAATTTACTATAAGATAAGGTTGTGTGAAATTTAGGGTCATTGGGAGTAATTTATTGGCGTCATTGGATAAAAAAATAGTTTTTCAAGTGAAAACAATTACGACGTTAGAGGGTTAGTATTTTTTAAAAGACTTCATTTTTATGGAAAAATGATGTTAAAGAGTTTTTTTGACTACTATGTTGGTTTTTTATAAAATAAATGTTAAAAATTTTTTTGAATTACTTTTAACATGAATTATATATAAAAATGACATTGAAAGAAAACTAGAAGAGCTTTTAACATTTGTTTTATACAGAATTTATGCTAATAGTTTATTAAAGCACTTCTAACATCGGTTAAAAAAAAACCAATTTTAAGTCCCTGATACAAAAAGCCTCTATTTATCTTAGTGATTAAAATTATTCATTCTGTGAATAAAAAATGTGGGAAAAAATTATCTCTAAGGTAAATTGATCCATTAAAACTCGCACAAAATCCAGAAAGGTAATCAAATCATCATTATTGTTGTCATGGTCACCATTAATTTCCTTTATCACAAGCTCTAAACAACCCTTGATATCTAATCATAAAAATTGTATCTACATGGTAAATTTTATGCTTTAAAATGGTTCTGGTATTCCACATCATTATTGGTATATTATTTTGAAGATAAAATAGAATATGAAAAATATTCCTTTGTTGGGGATATGAATATGATCTCCAAACAAACCCTATTAAAAATTGGATGTTCTATCCATCTGGTTTTGGGGCTCCTAAAATCATTATAAAAGTACATTTTTTATTACTAGGATTTTCTATGGATGGATTAAACTTATTCATTCAAGAGATAAATGTTTATTAGTGACACCTTTAGGTAGGAAGTGTTGTGAGAAAATCCACTATCTCACATACATTGATTTCCGTTTGAGATAAACAAATAAAAAAATGGTAAAAAATGATCTTCCAACATGCTTGGATCATAGTTAACATCATACTATTGATGATATATTTCATAAGATCAATAAAAGGGACAAAGTGGAACTTGTGAGGTGATATATAATATCTAAACTTCTATACTCAATGAATAATATAGGGTAGTTCTTTTCAATACTAGAAAATCTAGTCTCAATATTCAATATTTTCTTCTTGAGATAATATAAACTATTATATTTTCCCTTGAAATTTTTCTATACAAACAGAGAACCAAGAGGTTGATCAAAGATTTTTGTTAATTAGATGTGGGTATTTTTCTATAGAAGGTATCATTATTAGAGGTCATAGACGGTTCTTCTTAAGGTCATCAAAGTTATTTTTGATAATCTTTAAACAATTGGTATATAGAACCTTCATTATTATCTTTGTGAAAGGAAAAAACATGGCTAGGAGGTTGGATATAAAGAACTTAATATAGATATAGTTTTTCTAGACCCCTATCATCTCTTTGTGAATTCAAGGAGGGTGAGTACCATGCATAGACTTTCTATTATTTGGTTTTACCTTGATATCATAATGGTACACCACAATGTTTGGTAATTTTCATGATATCACCCTAAAATAACAATATTGAGGGTTCATTTTTAAGATATATTGGTGAAACTTCTCGAAGATTTTATCAATATTAGTGTGTATTTATAGTTACAATTGTATTTATCTACCAAATCAGCCACACCAAATTTTATGGTTTGCATAGAAAAAACATGAAAATGTTGTTCTTGGCATTCTAGTTGGTTGTTCTAGAATTTTTTAAATTAAATAGATTTACTAGGTAAAAATATAACCCTTGATATTCCCTAAAGTTATTTGCCTCTTCATATATTTGGTTAATTCTAATATGTTCATAAATATAATATCCATCACTAAATGAGAGAGCACAAAAATTGTCCATATCATTAATTGATGATTCCTTGATCAGGATTGGGAAATAACTTTATAGAAGATGATAGTTCAAGTCCCTATAATCAATGAAGACTGTAATTTTTCTATTTCTTTCATTCATGTACAATGATACAAAATATATATTGGGTATTTTTATTTCCATATGAAATTTGACTTAATCAGGTCATCTATGTTATATTCCACCTTATCAACCTGGTCTATACGCATTATCTTTATTAGAAATTTTTTTCTGTGATGTTTTTTTGGTAGAACCATGTAATGAACAACTATATTTGGATTTAATCTAGGAAATTTTTTGTAATTAAATGAAAACACAAATATATATTACTTGAGGAAAGGATTTTTTTATCCTATTCTTTAGGGTGTATGGACACATTAATTAGTTTTGTCCTAAACTTTTCTTCCATACCCAAATTCACTTGTCAAAGCTCATCGAAAATAGAGAAAACACCTTTCCAAAATGTAGGAGGTACATCCATAATATATTATTCTTATTATTCACTATAGAATATATAATCACCCCTTGATATTTGGGAGGTGATGTATAATTGATACCTTGTTCATTAGGATCACATCCATTTTAAGATTTGGAGGATTTTTTTGGGTGAAATAGACACTATATGGATAGAACTAATAGTGATTAATCCCCATGTTCTTTTTCCTAGATTCATATCCATCCAATCTCATAGCCTTCTCCATGTCAACAAAATATTTTTCAAACCTATGTTTTAGTAAATAAACTTAGATTCCTAATTCATATACTTATAATGGACATGGGTCCCTTTATTGATGGTCAATGCTTAATGGAAAAATATTACTGACTATTGTTTGAT
The DNA here is from genome assembly GCA_963277665.1 of Viscum album. Classification (NCBI taxonomy): domain Eukaryota; kingdom Viridiplantae; phylum Streptophyta; class Magnoliopsida; order Santalales; family Viscaceae; genus Viscum; species Viscum album. The sequence continues at coordinate 1,100,449,555 of OY728133.1, read as the reverse complement.
GATAAGGTTATTGGGGGGTTCATGTATTTAGAAAAAAACATAAAGAATCCCCAGATATGGAGTTTTTTTTGTCATTTTGTTTAATCTAAAAAATAAAATATTTTTCAGATCTATGGATTGAAAGAAGAAATTTCTAGTCCATTATGAGAAAAAAATTGAGTGAAATTATTTTCCAACGACTAGTTATGCTCCCTTTTTGGTTCCTATTATCAATGCACTAAGATTACTAGGTTTCAAAAAGGGTTATATCACTTAGAGTACCCTAACCTTGACTTTGATAGAGTATTTTAGGAATTATAATATAAAGAAAGAACTATATTCTGCATATACAACCTCTATATTTTTATCATGGTATTGAAAGCCATATATTGGTAAACCACCATGAAATTTGAGCCAAATACAAGGTATTTGGGTTGAGTCCTCAAATTTATCATCTGATGTGTCCTTTATTCACTCTTTTCATATAATTGAATTTTAAAATTCAATCTAGAAAAATTATATTCACTGAATACTAAACTATGTAGGGTTCATACCCAGATGCGGTTGATTATGGATCCAATATTAACTAAATATTAATGAGTATTGATGTCATGAATCTCTCTAAAAATATATAAGGGTTTGATTTTCCCTAATATGAGAGTTTCTTAATATTATTTTGGTAAAGAAATAACCATGTGACATTTAGTGAAACCTATCTATGTATGATATGTTTCAACTACATAAACTTCTATCTTGAACCCTTGGGGGGGGAATAGATTAGCTTTGACGAGAGCTAGCCTGAGTTATTTTTTATATTTAAAGGGATTCAATGATTATAATCCTAGAAGGGAAAATGGATAGGTGCTTGATATTTTTATACTTCAAGGACATAGGAATTTTATTTTTACCAGGTGGTTTCTCGTTATATTGAGGTTGTGGGTTCAAAGTTGATTGTTTCATTGAATCCCTTCATCGATCATATTTGGAATGTGTTTTTATTATTTATGAGTTGCGTTAAATTTTACTTTCTATTCTTTAGTGTCATCTAGATTACTATTTTCCAACTAATTGGTCCACTAATAAGATTATATGATAGTGATCCCCAAAAATATTTATTATCAGCTTAATGTTTCTATTAATATCATTAAAGAAAATGTATTTGTGTATCAGGTGCATGTATGACCTCGATGCAGATAACTTTCAAACGTGAAGGTATATTATAACCACATATTATATGACCTCTATGTCTTACTTCACTAATAATGGTGGGGAATTATTTGTCAAAAGTCTTATTCATTAAAAACTGGTTCTTTTATTTGAATGATATTGACCAAACCATGCTGAAATTATTCATATATTGAAAATTCTATTTGTTGGGGTGGTTCTCATCCTCCAAATTATGGTGGAAAAAAATAAAAATGGATTTTGTCTATACAGGGTGCCTATGAGGGATACTATTCCAATGATTTACTCGATATATGTTCATTGCATCATCTTTTAGAGGATTGTGAGGGTGATAGTGTCACCGTAGTTATCATTGGTGGAAATGGGGTTATGATCAGAGGAATCAATAATTTCATGATAAAGTTATGAGTATGAATTATAGATTTTATAGTCATCCACTCATATAACCTATATCCCCTTTCTTTGTTATTTATTTCAAATCATCTTATTCTTTTATTACAACTGTTGCAATAGATACATGATTCACTTGATCGAGGGGATTTCTTGTCTTCGCAAGTTTAGTGTCAATCTTATTCTTTGGTAAATACTTATAGACAATACAATACTGGATATTGTGCCCTAATATATAATGATTAGGTAAATAATCAAGGATTTATTTTACACCCACCTAATATGATATTTTAATATATACAAACCTGAAAACGTTTTTATCTAGGGTGTAAATGAAAATTCATGGAGACTATTCCTTTTAAAAGAAATTAACCTTGTTTTTATGATTTTCAAAATTTCAAAAAAAATATTCCTTATTTATATCCTATTTGTTTTCATTAGGATACTATAGTTTCTATTTTTTATTAGTAGAGTGCACTATGACACTCTTTGAAGGCTAAGGCACTGGATCTGGAATTGGTGTTTTCTTGAGTGGGATAGTCATAATTTAGGCTCTTATAGATTTCTTCCCTAATGTCAATTGAACTGTCCAAGACTTAAATTTAGAGCATAAATTTTTTTATTCTAACCATTATGGTACCACCCCAATTACTAATACCCATGGGGATACATAAAATGAATAAGTAGTATTGGGAGATTATATCTAAGATTCTATATCCATATATCTAACAGCTGTTCTTACAGAAGTTTTATATTGAGGGAATTGGTCAAACTATTCCACCTAGTGATGAAAATTTTCAAATATCTCATTTTCACATTATTTCTCATTTGATATTTCAGGGAAAATGGACTTTTTTAGCATCTGGAATAATTGGTAAAATAATTTGTTTCAGTCGTCTTTCCAATTAGAAATGAATCGTAATGGTATGTTGTTGTTCTAATTGAATACAGAGTCCATTAGTATTTTCACAAAGAATATGAGTTATGCCACATCTTACTACTCAAATTCTCCTACCATGGGGCCATATTAAGATTAAAAATTCTTGATACATTGTACTAGATATCCCATACCATGGTATGTAAAAAATAGGGGATTTACAAAGTTGGGTAGAGGGGGAGTCAAGTCCACCAACTCAGTATATGTTTAACTTCTCAATTGAAGAGGTGTGTATTTTTCAACATGGTTTAAAATAAAGTATGATGAGACTCAATTGATTCCAGATTTTTTGAAATGCATTGTCTCTTGAGTTAAAACCTGAGTGGAGTCATTCAGAAGAAACTGATAAGGTTAATCAGTCTATTCTTACCATAAGAGACCCATTTAAATTGACCTGGGGTAACTCACTTTAAAGAGGGACAGTTTCTATCTCTGTATAGGAAACTATTAATTGTCCATGAAAATTGGGATCAATAAGAATAATTTGGTTGGACTGGGGTAGGTTAGATGGAATGAATTTTACTTTACCAGTTAGGAAAACTCTTCTTTTTGAAGATCATTCAACAAAGGAGGGATAATGGTCTCATCCCAAGATTTACACTCATTAAGAATATTCCCGTAGAGTAATTCATTTTTAATTTTCCTCAAAATTTCCAATGTTTCTTTACATCTAGAATTATTCTCTTTTATGGAAGGAGGTTTAACATATTTGAGTAGAATATGGGTAGTGAAACCCCAATTTTTCCATTTTTTTAAGAGGAATATTTCAAACTTAGTGGTATTTAGATATTTATAGTATCTATGGATTCATGAGTCTATCTTTGATATTTGGCCGCATACCCTATTTTTCAATTTTTTAGGAAAAATATTTTAAATTGTCAAATCCTAGTCAATTTCATCTTCACCTATGTCTTTCATTGCATTTTATTTGGGACTGATGTCGACAATATTTATGGAAACAAACCATGTGTAAGGAGTAAACTCTTTCTCTATATTGGAGTACTAAAGAGCATCATCAATGTTTAAATATCATTAAAGGTATATATCTAAATCTACCATTGATATTGACCCTCTATAAATTTCTTGGGCCTATGACCCCTTCTAGGATTAAAATCCACCCCCTAGTTCTCATTTTGAGATAGATTATAATTTTTTTAATGAATAATGATTCTGAGAGAATCTACCGTGGTTTATACTAAACATGATTCCGATGAAGGGTATGAATCACAAAAATTTTAATTTAGTTAACTGTGTAGATGATTATTCTAGTTCAAATCCTCGTCCTTAAAATACCTACTACTATAGAGATTGGGTTGGTAAAAATAAATTAATCATTGTTAGTTGGAGTGGATCTAATTCATCCATGATTTTAATCTTAACTACACCCTATCATGAGTTTGATGGATGTGGGGGGGGGGGGGGGGTGAATGTAGAGGTTAAAATTACACCATCCATATCGGATGGGGATACTCCTATACTACTTCCTAATATTTTGTTTCTTATTTATTCACCTTTTATACTCATGATCCATAATTAGTTGGATTTCGTGTCCATTTTCATTGCCTTGTATTATATGTAACATATATTAATAGTGGTTTAAAATTTGAGGTATCAACTTTACAAAAACTAGATACCTACTTCATGTTTCTGGTGTGTTGATGAAAGATTCTTTTAGTAGATAATTCCTTTTAAGTACGTATCTCATAATAATTTGGGATTTTAGGTTTTTTTATATAAATAATATAATATATGGATCCAAAACTTGATACTTGACATAATGTAATAAACTTGAATAGTTATTTTCTTGAAATTTTGTATTATATTTGGAGTGGAGTTAAGTTAAAGGCTTTATATTCACCATAATATTTGATGTGTAATCTAGTGTGTTCATCACCAATTACTACTAGAAAAATACCCTATACCAACTGTTTTAAATCATTGGTATAGGCCTCTAAACCGTTGGTATGTCCTATACCAATGGTTTGGAGAACCGTTGGATAGTAAGCCATGGGGATAGGTCTATACCTACAGTTTGTAAAAATCGTTGGTATAGATCTATACCAATAGTTTTCAAAACCATTTCTATAAGTAATATAAAAATTTTATACCAATGGTTCCATAAAATCATTGGTATATATATTTCAAAAAGGAAGCATTCAGTTAGTTTTTATCCCAGTACCTCTAGTTTATGATTGAATGACCTAACCGCTAACCTAACATGTTTTTTGTGAACATAATTTCATAAATATATATTTATTATCATAAATATTTTAAATTTTGATTTATTTAATGTTCTCTGTAAGAAGATTCCATAAAAAATACATGTAACTATACCAATGGTTCTCAAAACCATTGGTATAGACCTATACCAATGGTTTTGAGAACCGTTGGTATAGATTATTTGATTTTGGGAACTATAACAATGGTTTTGGACAAACTGTTGGTATAGGGGGGACCTATACCAACAGTCTCTGGAAAACCATTGGTATATGATCTCAATTATAGACCTATACCAACAGTTTTTCCAAAACTGTTGGCATATGTCTCTATAAGTGACCTATACCAACAGTTTTCACCAAAACCCAGCAGTTTTGGACAAACCGTTGGCATAGGTCCATATAAGTGAACTATACCAATGGTTTGCACCAAAATATTGGTATAGATCATATATTTAGTAGTGAATACCTTATTAATGTGAATCTAACCTATTAAGGTAGGAATTATAGAGACACTTACATAGGTTTTTCTAGAATGGAGGTCTTGATACACTAAAAGGGAGACCCCGTCAATATGGTGTGACTATTTTCCCAACACCTCAAGGTGATCAATATATCCCTCATAAGTATAGTGACTATATTTGAGATTATGGAGAGTCACCCATATGTTTTAGAAGATATAAGTTACAAATTTATCTTTCTATTTCTTGGGAAATTCCATATTTAGAAGTGGAATAGACTAGAACCGGACAAGTATTCTATCTAAAATTAGTTCTATCAACATGATGATAGAATTTTCATCATCCTCTACATCTGATTATTCAACTCCTTCAAAACAAAAGGGCCATTTGAAAACTATTTTAACAAATAGGAGTGAGATTGTTCTAAATATCATTAACTAAATCCAGGGATGATAGACGTAGGGGTGGGACAGATGATGAATGTTACATTGGGTTTTTCATTGGTTGGGATGATGTACCACTAATTGATGATGAAGGTCCTGATGAATCTAACTTTTTTTCCAAATTAAATTCAATTTGAGGATTTTTTGATTTTTTTTGGAATAGGGAGGGGCTTAATGCTGAAGAGATACATCCCTACGAGGAGGGCCTTCAGAATGAGTTCCATGGGGAGAACATCCATGGTTATTGATATTCAATTCATTATTATAGAGAGGACATCCACTTTGGTTTAATGATTTTTTCCATAGAGTATCTCTATAACATATTCCCTTGGGAGTACCTCCTAGGCTATTGGGTCGACTACCATGGGGAGTCACTCCATGGTCATCAATTTTTATTTTTTAATTCATATCAAGGACATTCATTTTGAAACTTTTTGACTTGATAACCATTATGAGATACTTTTAAATTGTTTTTTTTGTTGAGTTCATGATGGGAGAGATTTTTTTACAGTCATTTATTTATTGAAAACTATCTGTAGTACCTCTTTTGTTACTAGATTCTACTTAGGTGATAATAGGAGGGTGTATCTACCTATTGAGATTTGAATTATAGGGATGGCCTCCATAAATGGCATACTGGGGTGGGATTTTATAACTGATAGATAATATTATTTAATGGGGAAAATCTATATATTCATCATTTATATTAATAAAAGCAATACCTTTATGATTGGTGTTCATATGGAAATAAGGATAAGACACACAATATGGTTTTTGGGGATGATCTCTATAGTTTCATGTTTTCATCATACCATGAGGGGTATCTTTTTGGTTTTTTGAACTATCCAAAAGTTTCTACCTTGATATTATTTAAGTATTACTACTCCAAATAAATTTTTTATTATGAAATACTTTTAAGGGGAAGTGAGAACCCGGATAGAAAATTTTTAACAAACATCAAAGGAAACAATTGACTTATCGAAGAAAATTTTAAGTGGATTGGAATCTATATCCCTAAATAACATCCAAGTGAGAGAACTTACCTGATAGTCTAGATCATAATTTAAAATCTCTCTAAAATTTCATGCCAAATTGTCCCAAGATTTCATGTATTCATCTTTTTTAATCATCCCCTTATTTAAGCGTCTAATAAATTTGAAATTTTTTCTTGCCAATCCACTAACATTGCTCCCTCGAAGTATCCACACACAGAAAAATTCCCAGCATATCTTCACCTAAGTGCAAGAGAATCTCCTCACTCTGGTCAATAACCTCAACATCCTGTTGTAGGAGGTCGTTAGAGGACTCTACCCCTTGCAGCATCCCAGGACATAGAGTAACCTACTTCACTAGGATAAATTCCTCAAGATAATAAGGGATCTCTCTTTGCAAATTCATGGTCAATATAGATGCATATCCTTGAAGAGGAACCAAAGAATATGAGGTTCCCTTCAGTTGAGAAATTTCTTTTGCTGAGGACCCATACCCATCTAAATGGAGACCCTTCAATTCATCTTCCACTGATTGGGCCTTTCGTTCGTTGGGATTTCCTCCCTATTTTGATGACCGAGTCTCCATAATTCTAGGTAGGCATGAGTATTATTTATGTAACTTTGGTTTCTGCTTCTTGGAAATAATACAACTCCCTGGGTACCTATTTCCCTTATTTTCTTTCTTTATCCTTGGGCTGTACATGCCTTTAATACACCCTCTAACTGCATTGTTATCTAAGGGTCGTCTTTCTCATTCTGACTCTACATGTGATGGAAAATTGGAAGTACCTCCATCGAAACTAGGGTTGTCAAAGCGATTGTAGAAACTGAGACTAGTAGAAATCATTCTTGGCTTTGTCCCCTGAATGAAAACCCTATGATTAGAGGCACCGTGGAGGTCCTTCAGATCAAGGGAGTTTCTCTCAACAAGGATACCTCCATCGAATTTAATTCCACTATACTCAACACGATTGGGATGCACATGAACCTACCCAGACCGCAAGCCTCTATCCTTGACTATCTCTTTGAAGGTAGGGGGCAGCAAATAACTATACACACCCTAGACTATCACTAAAAGTTTAGTAATATCCAGATCACATTTTAACCTTACAAATATGTCTTCGAATCTTAGATCATTATGAATAAGAATTTTATTATCACTCATAGGTCCCTTGATGAGTCCACCCATAGGAGGAACCCAATTCATAGGGGTAATAATGGGGGAAATAACATCCAGTGTGTCCTTAGTAACACTAAAAGAAAAATGGGCACCCCCCTCAAATTCCCCTAGACATTTCCCTTTCTATTTTGGGTGAAATGGTCGAGCCTCCAGCTAAATGGGGATGAAACTACTAGAAATGACCATAATACTAGAAGAACATAAAGTCTTAGGAGACTAGCCTATAGAAAATCGACCATCAAATTGGAGGTGTCCCAGATGAAAGAATGAACAAAAATAGTCGAACTGGTTTTTAAATACCACTGTTTGCTAGTAAAGAAATTCTTCAGCAAACACTAGCCAATATGATTCCACCAAAGGCTTTGAGAAATCCACTTCCACAACAATTCTTGGAGCAATCAGATGGTATAAGGCATGAGAGCGCTCACCGAAGGTAAGTAATCTACTGATGAAGTTTCCCAACATTTGCAGAATAATTTTATTTTGGAAGTTAAGAGGGATGTTTGGTAGACTGACCCAAATCAATCTAGAGGGGATATCAAAATTTTAGTGGAACACATAACTTCATTTGAGAAGGAAGAACTGAGATCCATCGCAAGAATGCATACCTTTGAACCACGAGGAAGAAAGATCATCTGCGCATCTGAAGAAAAGAATAAAGTGGTGAGGATTCAAGAGCCCAACCACAATGCAACTCTTTAGGGACCATGTGTTATTTGCGAACTATTCGAAGCAGTCGAGGGACAACCAACAACGACCAAAGCAGGTGACCAGGTATAGTCCGTGGAGAGACGAAACCTCCAACAACTCCTAGGGAGAAATCAGATGTGATTGAAAACCATTATAGAGTTCTAGTAAATTTAGGAATGGGGCCCTATACTTTGGCCAAAATAGTTGATGAATCTTGATGAGACCACCTCCTTGGTGCCCTGGTATGTACTACCAGAGTATATATAACCAAAATAGATTTCTTTAAGACCTATTGAGGAGTCAAGGTTGAGTGGTGATAGTTGTGACCATGGTTAGAGGGTTCCCTAGTTGGTGATATTGAATATCTACTATGATATAATGAAAGTACTCCCCCATATCCCTGAGATAAAATATATTGGCGTTGATTCACACCGGTGAGAGAATCTTAATTTTTTGACTTGGTGATAGGGGCCACTCATCTTCTATCAAACCATCAAAGATTGTAAAACCAATGTGGATTCATATTATGAATTATTTCACGAGAAAAATTAATTTTGGGATAGAGTTTTTAATGTTATAATGGTAAATTAAGGAATTCACTACTTGTCATAGAAGATTTTGGTTTGGAGGTATTTCTCATCGGGACTATAGATTTATAGTAACCATTTATACCAAGGCATATATCTAGGGTTCCATCTATTGGAAATGAAAAGGAATTATGTTGATCAATCATTTTTCCAATCAATGTTTCAGAATTTAATGCCTTCAAGTGAATTGAGTGATGAATGTATTTTAGATTTAATTGATATTATAAAGGTAAAACCATAAACAAGGAGATTTTAAGTGTAGTATAAAAATATTTAATGTGTGTTCAATCCTTATATTTTTAGGTAAGGGACTTCACATGATATTGAACACTTTTGTTCCCCAAAACGTTGACTCTTTTGGTTTATGTTTGGATGAAATCCAAATTTTCAAATACTGGTGATTGTTAGGGTTAGCTAGAGATGCTTAAAATGATATATCAAGATCAAAAGTTTGGGAGATCAGTGAATACAATATATGGTGCTATTTCATTGTCATAGTCTCTATTATTAATTTATTATGTATTCATGTAATCTTTATGAATAAAAATACTGGTTACCCTTATAATGAAAGTAGACAATTAACATTATGAATCATTGTAAAAATATGTAGGAATTAGTGGATCTCTATATGTATGTATGCTAATTTTATATTTCCTCACTCATTAATTGATTATGATATTTTTTTAATCCACACCATAGGACCCTAAATGTTTTCTCTATTTAGGGAGGTAGTGGAGGTTGTAGAGTTGGGATCATACTTACGAAATAGGACTTCAATATATTCTTATAAGGGGAATCAAAACCCACATAGTTTATTAAAATTTAACAAGGTACTTAAAAAATTTTATGGTTATTTTAAAAGGATCATTTTGGTGACTTTAAAGGTTATACATACATGAACATAAATTTGTTTCTTGAGGTCATGTGTCTATGTCTAATGATGTTCCTTTTATGTTCATTTAACTAAGACCAATGATATTCCTCTTAACTTTTTGGTAAATGTACATTGAATCTTATTATTCAAATTAACTTGATTAAGTTAAATTTCAAGTAGATTAATGTTTTTAAAAATGGACTTCTTTGTGAAAGGGATATAGAAATTGTTCATTGGGGACTTATGCGAGAGTGTCCCTTTCCTAGTTCATCATGTCTATTTGTATATAAAAAAGAGAAGGTGCGGTTGGGTATTCTATATAGTATAAGTACCAAAGTTTTTATGGGTCTTTAATTTAGAATAGATATGGAAATATCAATGAGATATTTCCTAAAATAATACACAATAGGAGACCTAGATATCCCCAATAGGGACCTTTCATGATGTGGCTGACCATAGATTAAATCTTTCATTATAATTGATCGTAGAAAAGAGATCAAGAAATACTTTCAAAAATATTTTTTTCCTAAGATTGAGGTACTATATGAGTGGGATGAGTCCAATTAATACATAGAGGAATAATTAGGTATACTAACTAAGATTTATGAGGTGAATGACTGACCCAAAAGAAATAAAATGGGGTTCCTTTATAAGAGAACCTATGTGGTTATTTTTGTAAAGGTTTTACATGAAGAATGCATATCAACGATGAACTTATGTCGTGTTATTCACTATTTCAAAATATTACATTAGATATCTACTCGAGGAATTGTTTGAAGAATTTTCATAAAGAAGGAATTCACAAAAAGAGCTATTTTTTTCCGACTTCATGCCCTAAAAAATTACTTCTCTACAAAATATGTGCTGAGGGAGGTATTTATGGGTGGATTCTATAACCACTAACCCACGTTCTTTGGAATAACTATTGTATAAAATATTTTGACCATATAATTATACTATAATGTTAAAAAATACTCCCACAATATAAAAATCATCTATACATTACTAAGGATTTTCATGAAATTTCAAATGATGCCTCTGAGAGACGTTCATACAGCCTCAAATTACTTCTGTCTCGATTTTTTGGAAATTTTTATTTTATAAAAAATTTCATATGGCCATAAAACTAGTCCACTAAGTTGCTAAAAATGATACCTCTATCTAAATTTCATGTAGTTATGAATGAATCAAACATCTTCTTCGTGAATAATCCCACACCACTCTAATTTCACACAACCATTAACAAGGTTCATCATTACCTTATAAAAAAACATCACTAGTAATGGTGTTTACCATATTGAAAAGTTGCATTGCATACATTTTATATAGAGATGAAATTTATAAAATGTGTGGCACTTTAAATTTACCAATGATGAGTTATTTATCCTTTTATATTAAAATCTTCCTTAAAGTGTTCATTTGATTTTTTTGGAATTAATAGTATTTAATGGAAAATCTAAAAGAAAAATGTAATCTTTTAGGTCCACCATTACAAGAATTTTTAGAATAACATTCATAAATAATATTCAAATTTTAAGGAAAATAATTATATTATTTATATTTATATTTTCCTCTAATAAATTAGTTTAAAAAAAACTAAAAAGATTTACAGAACCAACATGAATCATTTCTTCCCAAGAAATTGAAAACAAGGATATTTTTCTAGAAATTAATCTACTTGGGAGAATTTAGAGTGATCCACTCTAATAAATTTTACAATGGAATCAAATTTATCCACATTTTATTAATCTCATATTTTTTATACCAGTTCCTCCTTTTCGTTAGAGAGTTGATCCTTCTCATTATTCACTTGAATGCACTTCTTTTTAAGTGCTTTGATTATGTATTATGTTCAAAAAATTAATCCTTAAGTCAATAACCAAACGTTTTAATATATTTATTATTTAAATGAATGAATTAATATTTGGAAGTAAAAAAATTACCTCATAGTTTAAATATATTTTAGTGATTCTACATGTGGTGATATTATCCTTCGCCTCAATTTAGAGGTGTGAATCATCACATGAACTCTATTTTGAAATTTTGAATGTTTGTTTGATATTTTATTCCTAACTTTATTCTTTTTATTAAAATTTGATAATCTAGTTTGATGTGCCACTTATTATTTCATTTATGGAAAGATACATCTACTTCTACATTTTAGTTTCCTTTTTGGATTGATAAAATACTATTTATTTCATGAATTTGTTAATCTTCTTAAAAAAGTGTGAAATTTCTATATCAATTCAAGAATAAATTCATTTTATTTATTTAGAAGATATATTCTTCCTTTACTCAAATTTATTATACTCATTTTCATCTTGTATTTTTTTTGTAATCTCATAGGTCATGAGTGCCCCAATGAGTTCCTCAATTGGCGTGTTTTTCATATAATTTTTTCTATGATTTAGTTAACCTTAGTGAAAAAGGGATTTGAAATACCCAAATAATTTTCATCAATAGTGAATATGTATAAATTTAATCATGAAGGGTTTTTATACCATTTATGACATCATTAAATATTGTAAACACATTAGTAATAGATTCATTAGAACAAAGGATAAAAAACTCAAAATATTTCATATACTTGTAAAGTCTAGTTCCTTTGAATTTATTTATGACTTCATGTGTGATAGTAATTTGTTCCAAAATTTCTTGGGTACTTTCAAATTCATAAATACAATTAAATTAATTATGATTTTTTGAGTGTCTATCAAGACTACTTTGAGTGTTATAGGTAGTTTACATCCTTTATAGTTGTTCTTTTAAACTCATTAAGGATTAAAACCCAAGGATAAATCTAATACCCTTTCTTAATCAATGAGGATAACAAGAGTGTTGGTGAATTTTATTTTTGAAAATTAAATTGAAAAATAGAAACAAAAAAAACATAATATTATATTTATAAGAAATTAAAAGTGAAAAATATTTGATAAACAAGTTCAGCCAAGAAATCATTTAATGAGTGACTATGTTTCTTATAATCAATATATTGAGGGTTTTTTAGTCCCTTAGATTTAGTTATATAAAAGTAAACTATAAAAGAAGAAAATAAAATTTATTTTTAATGGTTATATTAAGAAACCCAAACTCCCTCAATTTGATGATAGTGGGAGACTAAGAATTATAAAATAAGACTAATAATGTTTATTTAGAAAAAACCTAATTTTTTCAACTTTCTAATCACACAATAAAATAAAAAAACTAGTGTACATGGGGATAAATAGAGAATAAAATAAAATGTATGAAAGAATGATCAATAAGGATTTAATGTGAGTAATTATGGTAACTGATTATTTATTGGCCTTCATAGTGGCTTACTTACAACCTCCCATCATTTTTTTTGATTCTTTAGAGGTATTGAAGATTCATTAAATATATTGAGAAAAAAAATATCCATTAGTGCGCTCAATTTTAGTTAGTTTAATTTTCTATAAATGATCACCGGGTTGTTGATAGGGGCTCATAAGGTGGTTAGTGAGAAATAAGTGTCCACCATGTAACCACTCTATATGTACTATATGCTCAATATAAATAATAGAATAATCCCATGAATATTTATTAACTACTAGGTACTCAGTTCATAGAATTTGGTACCTCATGGTTGTGAAATATAGTTATATAACTCTCTGTATAATCTAACATTTACCTGGTTGTAAACCATTATGTGTCCAATTGTAAGTGCCACATTGAGGTCTCCTGTTTTCTTCAAAAAATAAGTTTTATGTATAAAAAAAATTATATTAAACTTAAAAATAAGTAATAAATTATAATCCTTAAAAATATAATAAAATCCTTATAATTTTTTTTTGTGATCATTTAAAAAATTATAAGAGTGTGAGATACCAACACTCTGATGATTACTTTTTAGTTGCTCAACTTAACTCCTGAGGGGAACATTCTTTCCCCCACCATTAAGAAGAAAACTTAAGGTGAAAAAATTTATAACATTCTAAAAATATATAATTCAAAATTAATGATTATAATTTAGTTTTACTATACATGATAATTTTTTTTAAAGTTACTAACATTGACTTCAAAAATTGAACAACCACCTCATACCCATTACCTAGTGAGTGTATACCAACAATTTAATTATCCTTTACAAGAATTCATGATTTCCATTTAAGTTTCAAAAATATTCTTCCCTTTATCAACATTAACTTGGAGTAAATTTCATTAAATTTTACCCCTTTATAAATTATTTCTAACACATGCAAGTCCATTTTAGTAATCATTACTCATAAACTAAAATTATTTATGATTGATCATAATTTTAGAATTAATCAAAATTAATAAAAAAAATCAAGCTATGTGATTAATATAATATACTTTTGAAGATCATTTTTGTTTTCCATCACCACCCTTAATGGTGGATGTATCAATGACATGAAGTATTAGTGTGATAGAAAACAAGAAACATCTCATTTCAAAAATTTCCCTAACATTGAAAATAGTGATATTAGATTACATTATAATCATTTCAAAATAATAATCTTTATAATCTCATAATAATCATTTTGTTAACTATATTAAGTTCCTCTTTCATCAGTAATAAAATATAGATAATATTTTTTTTTCTACCACTATGGAAGCTTCTATTGAGAAGGTTATGTAACTGACTAGAACGTCTATAAACATTTATTACAAAGATCCAAATACTCTAACTATCCTATAAAAATTTTAAATATATTGTAGGGTAACGTTACCCCAATTAATAAGTGTATAGTACTTATCCTAACTATATGACCACTGTTATTTTCCCCAAACCCATATTTAAATCTCATAATATCAAAAAGAAATTGATAAAAATTAAATGGAACTATATCTTGAAAACACTTTTGAACATATATGAACACACTATGTTGTTTATAAGTGTTTTTCAGTAATTATCATTGATGATTATTTCTACACCTTCCTTGGATTTCATCACAAAAATCTTGCTCCTCATGAAGACTTCTTTGGAATCTCAATCACATAACACTAAATCCTATAAAACTAGATTATTTCTTGGATAGATTAATCCCATTAAAATAAATGAACCACTTGTTAGTTATTATTCACATGATTCTTTTTTATATGTATTTATTAACTACTTACACTAAACACAATTCAATTTCCAAAAATTAATATTAGTTATCAATGAATGAGTGTAATACATGTATAAATAAGTAAAAACTCTAGTATAGAAGTGCATATAGAGTTCCTCAAAACACAAACAATGCTTAAAATTCATGGTCATCCACACCTTAGGGTCCTTATCCATTTGATAACCATGTTATCCAATAATAAAATTCCCCAATAAACCCTTCTAGAGTCTATTTATTGGAACCAATTTCACTTTGTTCTAATGTTACATTAAATAACATAACTAATTTTTCTAATACAATTATACTTTTCTCATTAATCTCTTATAACAAAAAGAATTAGCTAGTGTGTCTCAAGATCAACCTCATACATTAGGATTTTTAAAACAAAAATGTTTCATAGGTATAGATATCTTAATAACAATGAAACCTTACTACCATTATATAATGATCTGTGGCATTGGTTATTTCTATAATTCCCAGAGAACAAGCCTTCCATTGATTTAGAACTGGGGGTATATCAATTTTTGGCATTAAAAATAAATTATTTATTATTAATTTATTTAGACATGTTTACAGGCTTTCATAAGTTTTTATGGTTATTTAAATGAAAGAAATGTTCTGGTGTTGCTGTCAAGGATTGAAAGAACCACCGGGTACTTTATGGTGGTGTATTAGGTACTTGGTGTTATATGGGTGGTTCTGCTGAATCATAAAGATACCAATGGGTACCCTGTGGGCTGGGAAAGGGGATATGAGACACTAAATAGCCATTGGGTTCCTGTTAAAGGTTTAATGTGTACTCAATTGATCCAAGGTGCCTTTTTTATCAGTGAATAACCATCTATTTTGGGTCAAACCCCATGTTCTTTTAGTTTGGGAGGCATGTGAGGGGGTCCATTTTGGATAGCACACCCTTGGTTCCTCCAAATTAATCTTATCATTATTCCCCTTTGATCATATTTAAATAAAAATAATTAAATTATTTATTTAGGTAATAATCCTCCATCATTTTTTCTATTTTATCCATCCCTAGTTTTCCTTGGATTTTGAAGTGGTGGATTTAGGGATTTGAGAAATACTATACCAGATCATGATAGAATCATGGGAGGTCATAGATACTATAACCAAAGTTTTGGATCCTAGATCTTGTCTCTCCATAGTGATTCCCAAATAGAGATAGATAAGGCTTATTCCACCCCCTTCCTATCATTTGAGGGGGGGGGGGGATCTTTCCCCACCAGATTTAAAGCTCTGTTTTTACTCCCTTTCACAAACCTTGATGGCCGCCCTAAGTTTCTAGATATATCATTAAGCCTAAAGGTTCTTGATATTTTAGATGGAATGCCTCAACTTCTGTAATCACCATTGGATTTCAAAAAAGCTTCAAGTCTCTTGGATCAGACTATAGTGGACCATTTTAAGTATTTAAGACCTTCGAAGTTTGACTTTGACTAGTTTGTCTTTAGATCTTGGGGGTTACAAGAACACACAATTCTCATTCTTCTTAACAAACACTATATAATGATTCATTTGGAATTGGAGGAACATTTGATTATCGTGTGGTCCAGTTCTCCACATATGTTATTTGGTTATAAGTTCTTTCTCTTTCATTGGTCTTATGATTTTCATATGAAGATAGATTCTACTTCAGTCGTGATTTGGGTTATTTTCTCATAACTCTCTTGGTCTTTCCAAACAACCTTAATTTTTAAAATTCTAGGGAATATGGTAGGATGATTTTTTTGTTTCAAAAAGAAAAAAATCTCGGTCAGCCATATGATTAACCCATGTAAATTTGTGGAGGTTGACATCTCCAAGCCACTGGTGGAGTGGGTATGGGGTTTTTTGGTGAATAATTCACACGAAAACATCCAGTGCACTTTGAATTTGGGGTTAATTATTGAAAGATGTAAAGGAGATTAGGCCATAAGGATTTCTATTTTCAGTTTGGATTTATCTATGGGGGTGTGGATCTAGAGATGGGTAAATATGTGGGAAGTACTCATGTGAGATTCAATGTTGTTGTTTATGATTCCCTTTTTCTGAAAGTGGAAATACCTTCCACCGATCAAAATGTTGTGGACATTTTTGACCACCTGAAGAGTTATTTAGTTGAGAAAAATCCAAATGAACAAGATTTGATGGATATAGATATGGATGAGGGGGCTGGTGATGATGATTCGTTGAAAATTAGTCCAATTTTACCTCACTCAGAGGTGGTCCCTGGAAAAAAGGTTATGTCTTTGGTGGAAGTAGAGGAAGATAGAGTCGACCAGGTTCTAATATCTTAAAATCCGGGAACTCCAGTTGATTTAGTGTGTCAAACGACCAAATACATAATGTGGAAGAACCAAATTTTCACCCCCTTAAGAAATTAATTTGAGGTTTTGGATCATGAGGGGTTTACACAGGACTAGGAAGGATTTTCATAGGTGCTGAATGACATTGATGGGAAAGAACCTTAGGGAATAAAATTAGAAGAGGATTCTCCTTGTTACTCATCTGAAAAAAATTCGGAGGAATACACACCCAAGTTATTTCTAGCTTGTGAAAGAAGAAGGGTAAGAAGACTAGAATAGATTTGGTGAGTTTCAATTTTATTAAAGAAAATAAAATCAAAGGGCACAATGACTATTAATTCCCACTGAAACCATTTGGGACTTGGTCAAGTAAAAACATCAGACCAAAAGAGATTGATTTCTTAACTTCTAATTCTAATAAGGTGATGGGAAATCCTGAAGAAGAGGTTTTTGTCTTGTGAGAGGCCATAAATAAGAGTTTTATGGATGGTTAGAAGTGGGAGACAAGGGTAGAGAATGTCAATAACAATAACACACTCTATATCGTATCCCATTCTGGTGATTTTATGGTGAAGCAATATCTTATTATCAATTCCAAAAAAGAGTAAGTAGATAGAATGAATGAAATAGTTATCTTGGTGGACACAAATTGTGAGTAGTGTGTATGGATTAATAAGAAAGGTAATATATTGATACGAGTATTCAATATTGGAATGATCAATTTTGAGGAGTGCATTCAAACATTAAAGTATATGGCGGACCACTTTGATGATTTTATAAGGGAAGATCTAAGAACACATGAAATTACTCTATCATTGAAATTATTTAGGGAAAACGTTTTCAATAGGATCAAACATAATTTCAATGATTATGTCATATATTTTTATGGATTTATTCCTATATTAACTATATGGTTTCTCACTTTCCCTCAAAAGTGTTTTCATTATAAAAATTTAATTTTTAGTCATGATGGAATCATGAAAGAATCAGAGTGATTTTATTTGGAGAATATATAATATGAAAAAGTGTGTTAAAAACATGATGTAACATGTTATTTTACTTAATGTAAAATACCAAATGAATTTAATGTGTATTTTGGTAAAATTGGGTGAAATTTTTATATAACTCAAGGTGTAAAATTCGATATTTTTATCTAGGGACTCAGTGTTCTTGTAAAGGATAACCCATACATTGTTTGTTAAAAAATTTGTGAGTGTATGACACCCACTCTTCTTTTCATTTTTATAATTTATTAAATTATTTTTTTAATTATATATATAAATATATAATATATGGTAAATAATAATTTAAGCGGGATCTTCGATTGATTTATGGTCTCAAGGATGATGTTAGTGATCGAGGGTGGTCTGATAGATTGGGTGGATGTAAATATTAAAAGTGGATTTATCATTTATGAGGTAATTGGTCCCTAATATCTCCTCATAAATATTTAAATTCATTTATTGTGTGATATATAAGAATTATTAATCAGGTGTGTGTAACCCTAAGTGGAACCATGTTGGGTTTCCACATGTTAGGAAAATAAAGTGATGTTTTTAGGGCTGTTGTTTGAATTATGAGTGTTAATGATTGATAAGATATCCATTGATGGAAATAGAGAATTTAGAGGAGTCTTAGGTATAATATAATGGGACTCAATGTTGAATATCTGAAAATTCATAAATTATTATGGGACCAAGTATTATCTTGAGGGTTCAGGTGTGATTCTCTATAGAGGAGAGTGAAATATGTTAGATTTAGTGATTGGTTTACTCAAGCTTCAATTAAAATTGTGGGTTTGTCGAGATGGGGTTATAGTTATCAAGGAAGGACTTGTTAGTTCTAGTGAGAGTATTTATAATGGTCAAAATAGGATGGGAAAGTTAGTTAATTGATATGTAAGATATTAGGATTTATGTTATGTGTGTGGTATAAGATAGTGATGAGCCTTTTTTTAAACCTTGGTTGTTCCGCACTCCCCTTAGCTGTTCTGGACGTATCCCTAACTGGATTTCTATTAGGGTGTGACTACTAAAAATATGCGATTCCTATAATAGGGAATTATGTAGTAATGATGTCCATGACAATAAGGGTGTGATATCATGTCTGTAATGAGGCATTTTCTGAAAAAAAAATGGGTGTGATGTCCCATGGACAAAACTATGATGGGTGGGAAGATAAAAAATAGATAGTATCATGTCATTAGGTAATAATTGGTGGATTACATATATACCTATACCTTTTATCAAACTGCAAGGAATCTTTGTAAACTCCTAGAGTAATATCGATTGGGAGTTTGGTGAACCTAATATTGTTCGGCGTTCTACTTGGGTGCTTGTGATCTGGCTGTTACTCTAACGTTGCAAGGGTGTGGTTGTTATAAAGTTATGAATCCCATATTGGGGCATGGAAATCTTAGTAAATTCTTGATAATAATGGATTAATATACTCCCTAAAATAGAAATTTTACAATGTTAAAGGGGTTTCATGTCCTTGGGATAAAACCATGGGGGTTGGGAAGCCCTAAAGTTGATAGATTAGGTCAACTGGGGAGCACTGGTGGATGCACGTAGGATATCTACCCACTAAAGTGACCATGTAAGAAATTTATATATTATCAATGAGTCAATATGTGTTTACTAAAGGAAAATTTTTATGATTATGGAGTTGATCTTCAAATGAGCTAATGAAAAGTTCTCATGTTGGAGAAAACACTATCAATAAAAATGGTAGTGTGTTTGATTAAATTGAAAAATCCTATAGATAAATTGAAAAAGTTTTTATTAAGGTTAATTAAGTAGAGAATTACCATTAGATTAATAATAGAAAAAAATTATTTACAAAATATATTTAGTGGTGATCATTAATCTATACTATCTACGTAAAGGTAACTAGACTTCTATGTAAAGGGGAACTTGGAACCGTGTAAAGGTATCCTCAGTTTAGAAAGTGCTACATAATGATAACTAATTAACTATGTAATGGTCAAAAAAGATATATGATGGATATATAAGGGTAATAAAATGTTTATAATCTAGAATGTGAAATATTTTTGGTAAATGGAAAGTAGTTCTGTGATGCTACATGTTCACATATTTATGGTATTAAACATCACTAAAACTAATATTCTATATGAAATCGAAGGAGTTATTTAGAATGGATGAGAAGAGTAGCATATTAAAACACATTACAGTCCTGAAGCATAAATTAGGAAGATAGAGGTGGTCAATATAAAATGAGAATCTTTTGATATCAACACTATAGTGAATTTTGAGTGGTCATTTTAGTCACCATGGGGAACACTTGAAATGTCGTTCTAATAATTAATAAAAAATATGCGCACTATGTAAATTGTTGTAGAATATTGAGCATTTCATGACATCAGATAACCTATGAGAAATTTTGACCCATTTATTACTTTTTTTTCATGTTAAATCTCATGATTCTCTCATGGAAGCTAAGATACGATATTCAAAATTAATGTGGACCAAACTTTGGTAATTTCTAAGTTACCATTCTGAGAATCTATCAATTCTGAAAGATAAATATGGTGCCTAACAAGGATCACCATGCTTCTAAAAATTATTTTTTATTTCATGTTTCATGTAGTCTTGGAATAAACTTAAATACCTATGAGGTGTTTAGAGAAGATGATTCTATAATAGTTTAATATCACTTAAAAAAATACATCTCAAATCATATATAGATTTAAAAGGATGTTTTTACTAGGGATTTCCATGGGTTTTGAATGAGAGAAGATCTTGAAAAAAGTCATTGATATTACCATATATTTAATATAGAAATAATATTCAAATAAAAATTACATGATATTTTTTTGAGTATTTAATTGTATTAGAATAAGAATAATGTATTTTGAGAAGAGCGAGATCCCTTTAGAGTATTATATAGACAATGAATAAAACTTATTCAAAAAGAATAATAGGATCATTGATACAAATCTGTATCAAATAGAGAAAAACATTAAATTTAGGTAGTTTTAGAATAAGTATATCATAAGAACCTAAGTATTCAAAGATCTATAAGAGAATAAAATCAATCAAGATCCTGGGTGATTTTTTTAAAACATAATAGTTTCAATTGGAGTTTTAGATAGTGAAGTTATATATGAGAAAACATAATCTTGTAGGCTCATATAGGAAGTTCATATCAGTCAGTATTGATTAAAATAGAATTTTATGATGATATTTCTACATATGGATCTATATTGATAAGAAGACTGGTGCGTATATAATATAACCAATTACTCTAGATTGTAATTAATAATCACTAAGGGATTATTTTTAGTTCAGAATATTACCAATACCCACAGAAAAGTTTGTGGTTGAGGTGTATACCCAAATGAAATTTTAGGATCAACTACAAGGGTTTATGACCAGTTCCTGTCAAAATTTTGTGATTGGGGTGTATAACCAATTGCTCTCCTATATGACTACTTATCCATTGTAATTGATAATAATATTATAGTATGGAATCCATGGTTCATGATGTTTAACCAATAATATTGAGGATTAGGATTTAATGTTGAACATTGTAAATGTTTTATACTAAACTCACTTTATATTTACTACATACGAGGAGAGGTTGAGATATTAAATTTGATAGGTTTTAGGATTTAACATTCTATAGTGGTTGAAGTTATGAAGTATTAACTTGCCTAAAATGAAAAATAATTTACTGATTCACCCCCCTTAGCGATCCCTATGGACCATGGAACTTTAATAGGTATCAGAAAAAATCTTGGTTTCCTAAAAAAAGAAACAATTTTCACTTTTTTATTTACTATATTAATGAAGTAAATATTTTAAGATGTTTTTAAGATTCCTTAGATAGAGAAAGAGTAATATACTTATGATCATAAAAAATATGGTTATATTGGATAATACAAAGAAAATCAGTTGGAAAATAGAGGCAAAAAGCTAAAGGATAATCTAAAAGTAAAGGGAATGACACCACTAACTAAAGGTTATCAAAGGGATATAAGTAGTAATATTTTTTTAATTATTATCAATATAATAAATATATTTTTTATTTTTTATAAAAATGTACCACTTAGTAATTTTCATTTTAAAATAAATGACCATCTGAGGAAAGTTCCCAAAGAAGTGGTCACTTTCATATTTCATGTAATCATGGAAATTATTAAATAAAAATAAAAACTATAAGAAACATTTTAAATATTAAGAATGAAATAACTATGATATTTAGAAAATTAATTCCTCTTATATTTATAGTAGAAGTAAGGGAGAAATATATTTCACTTTATGATAAAAGATGTTTCTTTGTTTAATAATAATTCCAAAAGTTATATTTAGGAAAAATAAGTCTTTGAAACAATATTATTGGAAGTTTTCCAGGAACATAAAAAATTTTGTAAAACTTTTATGGATATAAAAAATGCTCAGTTGGAGTTTAAAGAGAATTAATTATAACATATATTGATAAATATTTGTAAGGATCAATACAGGTGTATGAATAAAAAATTAATATATTAAAAGAGGATCAGGAAGTAACATAAGATCAATTTAGGATAATAAGAACTCCCTCAAATGAAGTGTCTTGAGTTTTAAGTAAGGATGAGAAATCTAAAATCCATACAAGTTAGACCATCAATAGTTATTGAGAAGAAATATGTTTCTGTAAAATTTCAATTGAGATTTATATTACCCAGAGGTCTCACTTGAGTGGAAATAAATACTTTAAGTCATTATATAATCAATAAATACCAATATCTATGTAAGTGGTACCATCCATATCAAAATCAATTGATTAAATAAAGTTGGTTCTCTTAAAACATATACTTTATAGCAAATTGTAGAAAATTATAGAAGAGAAAAAATGATGAGAAGTCTAGAAGTAAGCCTATGGTGGAAGTCCATAAGTAAGTGGGAGAAAACATTATTAGGGGAGAAAACCTATTAAGAAAATTTATAATTTAAAAGAAAAGGATAATGAGTATTCCTTGAGGTTAAAATAGAAGGGATGTATTGTTGGATTTGGTGGCCTATAACCAACTACTTTTTACTTTATTCCTTAATAAATACCATATAATATCTTGATTGTTCTTCTGCAAGACAATGCATGTGATAATATCCTAAGGATAGATGTTTCATTAAAGGGTCATAGAAGATCCCTACTATTATGAGAACCCGAAGTGCCATAACACAGTTCTTGAATATATGTTCTATGTCCAGATGATGTTATTTGAGGGACACAAATAATAAATTCCATTAGGGGAGAGGACTCATAAAACTTTGAGGCACCTTCTCATGGTGTGAACCATTAGTAATATCCAAAAGGATATTATGGGAACGAGACCCGCCATCAGGAAATCCATTTTTCATAGTGTCATTGGATGTTCCTATCTGTGGACGTGTGTAGTGGTCCATATACTTTAAGATTATTATTAATGGGTATTAAAACTTGCGCACTTAGATGTATTAATGAAAACTGTGACGACACAATGTTCACAGCGAGGTATGATATGTTGGTTTCATCTTGAGTAATACATCATTAATAGATAATGGGAGAAAGGATTTATCCCTTATGTTCTATAATAAAAGTATATATCTCAGGCCCTTTGATGGAATTAATATATCCTAAATAAATATGTGGACATTGTAAGGAATTGGTGAGTTCAATTCCGGAAAGTCAAAGAAAGAATAATCGAGCACATGGGTTGATGGCACTAATAAATATAACCAGCTTGACTTGAGATATAGAGACAAAGGTATTATATTACATAGTTAACATTCATAGGAGGTGACACGTCATTGCAGTGTTAACTACTTTCTCTATGGGTTCCTTGGAATACTACTAGATTCTAACCTTGGAATTTAAACAGACTCCACCTAATGCCACTGTGAAAGAGGCCTAGAGGGTCACACACTAAGTGTATCCAAGTTTCTTAGTTAAATATTCATTTAACAAGTTGAATATTTATTTTTTGTAGTTGTGGTTTAATAATTACTCTAGGATGCCTAATCACATTAATTTTGACACTAGTTATTCTAGAGAATATATTGTGGGTGAAATAATATATTTATTATCAAGTAATGTAATGATACTTATTTAAGAAATAAATATCTATTATTTAAGGTCTAATAATTGTGGTGGAGGAAATAAGAAAAATTTAAAAAAATTACATGCCATGTATATTAATATACATGCCATGTAGTTTTTCTGGAGATTTGTGAGAAATAATATTATTTAATTAATTAAATAATACTATGTGTAATTCGCTGGGTACATGTCAGGTAATAATTATAGTGAACTGTTATTATTAGACATGGGGTCTTACTAAGAATTAAATGAAATGAATAGATGCTTTTGGGTAATTAATTAATGTTGTTAATCTATGTAATTTAAATCCTAATTATATAATTATAATTAGCCTAGAAATATTTGGGGGTATTGCACAGTATAACTAAAAATCACTCAATCCAACTGAAGATTCTTTTTCCCCCAAGAATGCTCTCAAGTCATGAGAGAAATCCTTGTCAACCAGAACAAGGAGAACCCTTTGGAAGTGGCTCTAAGGGAGATCGAAGATGGAAATCGCACGAGAAGGCTCTTCCATGCTAGCACACGAAGATCTCTTCAGCGACATCTAGAGATATGTGAAGCACGTGGGGATCCCCACTAGAGGAATCCTACACTTGGATTCTATGACGCAACGATGGGTCACATCGGATCATGACTAGAAATATCAGTGGAGTGAGAATTACATCAAGGTAATTCTCGTAGTTTAACTAAATAAATTATAAAAAATATGATGATCCTCTCTATGGTTCTAGGACTCCCTTACTTTCTTTTGTTTTTCGTTCTATTCTGAATATCTGACATTTTATTATCTTGACAGATTACAGATTGATCATTGTTAACATAAAAAATTAAAGTTGGGTACACCCACCAACATGGTTCTACTGCGCTCAGAACCTAAAAGTGGTATCAAAGGGGTCATATCATTGAATATAATTATTTAGTTTTTCGTTGAGTATTTACACATTTAATAATTTAGTTGTTTTAATTAAATTTAATCATTCTGCAAATCTGAATCTCATGATTTGTTACTCCATTTTTTTCTCGTTCACCTTAAATAAATGATTTTTTTATTTTAATTTTCATTAAAATATAACAGAGGATATCATCTGGATGTTCCAAAGCTTCCTGGTCATACAATACCAGAACACACGACATGGATTCCGAAGTACAGGCCGTTTAGTCTAGGTTTTATGAACTGGGATGGTCTGCCAAACTAGGCCATGCATTGGAATCTTTTTAAGTCCTAAATGAATCTATTTGTTGACCAAGAATAGGTGGCACACAATTTCCAGATTACATGCCTTGTAGTCTACAGGACACGATGTGTAGTCCCTTCAGGTTAGGTTTGGACCATGTACCCCGTACACAGCTTGCCCGACTAGAAACTATGTAACGTGGATACTACATGGCATTTGGCCTAATGAACATAACATGTACTCTGAATATTTCAAAAGTACATCTAAATTCCATGTCACCGGGTATGTACTTCAGATGGACGGTGAAAAAAAGTACACGCCGTGTATTTGGAACTACATGCCATGTAGTCATCCAAATTGTGCATATTTATTAAAATTTATTATTATATTATACAAACCCTTGGGATGTGAACCATAGTGTGGGCATAAAGATAAGGCACAAAACGTGATAAGAATTTTCTATATATGTGTTTAATTTAACATCTGCATAATGTTTATTTCTAATCATTGGGTAGTTATGAACTGGAATTCACTGAGTTGCCTCTAAGGTACAAGTTACGTATAAAGATAATTTTAAATGAATTTATTCATTTAAAATTATGATGCCTGAGAATCTCAAGGAAATTCAGAATAGGGTTTAAGATAAAGGGATTGATTAATTAAATATAATTAATTGGTTCGAGCACGATTTATCTTAAACAAGAACGATTAAGTAATTGAATTCTAGTTTTATTTATGCATTATTATATTTACTTTTATGTATGATCATAAGCTAGACTAAGAACTTTTCATGTGAATGGTTTATTTTAATTTATTTATTTAAAATTAAATTTTGTGGCCTATGATCCCTCTCCTCATTGATATGTAGGGTGTGCGTGCCCAAGGTTTATTTTATGTAAAACACCATTTACCCCTGACCTACATGTGAGATAAAATCATATATAACGGATGGATCTCCCAGGCTAGTGGTGGTGGCTTTAGTTAGGAGCGAAGGTGAAACCAATCCAAGGATTTACAAAGGTGGACTGGTGGAAGCTTATAAACACGAACCCAAAAGGTTCAAGGTGTTTCTCCCCTTGGTCTTGGGTTAATTTATCAAACGATAGATAAACTAACCAATAGAACAAGCTCATGACCATACCATTTATTTTATTTCTATTAGTTTCATGGTTTATTTATTGTGGGTGTGTTGTCATGATCACACAGTTAATGAATTAAAAAAGAATGCAATATGGAACTAAAATAAGACTGACTTATTTGTAAATATTATCTTAGACAT
Source organism: Viscum album (assembly GCA_963277665.1). Classification (NCBI taxonomy): domain Eukaryota; kingdom Viridiplantae; phylum Streptophyta; class Magnoliopsida; order Santalales; family Viscaceae; genus Viscum; species Viscum album. Next base: position 1,100,422,694 of record OY728133.1, on the reverse strand, counting down.
GGTTAATCACTTAAATATATCCCAATTAATATTAACAAGCATGTAATAAAAGATAATAAAATAGAAATTTACATATGAGGATAAAATCCCTCAAAGAAATATTATGTCATTATATCCTTCCATAATCTTGGTAAGAATCGAACCATAGTTCAAAGTGCATGACCAACCCTAGTAGGGGTGCTTCCAATTATCGGGGAATTACAATTAAAGTTTTTGGGTGGACTTGAATTGGTTCACATCAAGGGTTGACTACCTGATTAAGACTTGGTGTGATTAAGAGGCCAATGTTGAGGAAATCCAAAATAAATGGGTTTCTAGATTGGGGAGTCCACTTAGCGGATCAAGGAACTACGAGTTGATGCAGTTGGCATTTAGAATGCCTACCTAAAACCCTTAAAGTTTCTAGAACAACCCTATTTGGGGTAATGCAAAGGGAAATATGAATCCTTTCCACTCAAATATTCTGGAAACAGAATATTTCCACATCAATGGTGAGGGGTATTATATTTAGATAAAATAGTGGGAGACTAATAAGTTTTACTATATTTATTTATCTTAGTTTTTTCATGAAAAAGTACTAAAATCTTTTCTCATATTAATTTTTAGAAATGGCAAGAATAATGACTTCAAACATATCATTTCGAACAATACTTCAGAAAGAAAACCCTTTCACTTGCACTAATTTCTTGTAATGGTAGAGGCGTTTACGTGTCATCCTTCACCACGAGAGGAAATTGTTTGTGTTGGAGGATCTTATTCCAGTTGCACCTAGAAAAAGAAGCCAGTGATGAAGAACTATTTACCTATATGAAACATATGGATGATTCCATATATGTCTAATGTTTCATGCTATCAGCATTGTTTAATGAGCTCTTGAAGCAACTGGAAAACCTGGACACGTATAACATGATGTCTCACCTTAATGATCTCTATCAAGAGAAGGCGAGACAGGAGATATATGGGATCACCAATGCTTTGTTTACAACTATGCTTGGAGAGTATGTGCCAGCTGTGCATCATGTAGTCAAGTTTATTAGCTACATTGAATGCCTGGACATCTTAGGGGTTAAGTTCCTGGTTGATTTGTGTATAGATATCATCCTATCATCACTTCCCAAGACCTTATATAGATTTTCTTTCAACTATAACATGAGAAAAAATGATAAGAGTTTATCAGAACTTCTAACCATAATTCTCCATGTAGATAAGAAAATGGGGCGTGAAAAAACCCACAATCCTTATGGTGAATAAGAAAATGATGGTCAAGGTAAAAGATCTAAGGACTTATAAATTATATCAATCCCCCAAGAACCATCCCTCTAAGAAGGGGAAGATCCAGAGGCAGGGAAAGGAATGAGAGGTGATATGTTTTTCATATAGAAAGCTAGGCCACAAGAAGAGTACTTATAGGTAGAATCATGGGGAATGTAAAGATACATTTGTTATCGAGTGTAATCTTTCCATTTCTACACAACGGGTATTAGATAGAGCTTGTGGGGATCACATCTGTATTCAAATGAAGGAACCAAGTAGATTTTGAAATATTTCTAGAGGATAGGTGGATCTTTGAGTGGTAGATGGTGCAAGGCTAGTTGAATTGGCCATTAGAGATTACCATCTTTCATTGCCAACTAGGATGCTTTTGTTTTTACATTACTATTATTATGTTCCTAGTGTTACCAAGAACATAATTTTTGTATCATGTTTGGATATGGATGGATTTATTTTCATGTTTGGAAATAAGGATTATTTCTTTTATAATAACAATGTATGTTATGGTATGGCGCATTTAAATAATGGTTTGTTTGTATTAAATTAAGAAAACCAAGTGTTGTAAATCGATAACAAAACAAACTCACATGAGTCATACATCACCCACTTGTGGAATCATCATCTTGGTCATGTAAACAAGAAGCAGTTGACAAAGATCTTCTTGGATGGTTATTTGGACTCTACTAAGAGAAAATCACTTGATAGATTTCATGCCTGTTTAAAAGGTAAAATCACCAATTTTCCTTTCAGTGGATAGGTTGAAAGGGCCACTGAGCTTCGAGTATTGGTGCACACAGATGCATGTGGACCATTTCTAGTAGAAGATAGAGGTATATATTCTTACTTCATTACTTTTAATGATGATTTTAGTAGATATGGATATGTCTACTTAATGAGGTATAAGTCAGATTTCTTAGAGAAATTTGAGGAAGTCAATAATGAAGAAGAAAGTCAGCCCGGTAAGAAGATAAAGACACTTCGATCAGATCGAGGTGGATAATATCTGAACTAGGAGTTCATCGACCTTTTATGGGTGTTTGGGATTCTATCTCAACTCAATACTCCTAATACACCACAGTGGAATGGTGTTAGTGAAAGGAGAAACCACACCTTGTCGGACATTTTGAGGTTGATGATGAGTCATGCAGATCTTCCATTATCTTTTTAGGGTTATGCATTAAAAACTGTAGCAAACACATTAAACCGATTACCAACTAAGGCGTCAAATTGAATTCCATTTGAGATATTGGATGGGAAGAAACCCATTCAGTCACACACATGTGTATGGGAATGCAAGGTGTTTGTTAAGGCCTTCTCAGGAAAAAAACTAGAAACTCAGGTCACAAAGTGAATCTTTATAGGATAACCTAAGGAATGGAAAGGATATTATCTATATAACTCTTCAGACAATAAAGTCATTGTCTCCAGACAAGCAATATTTTTTGAGAGAGAGAACATCTTCAAAAGGGATATTGGAATCAAGATTGACATTGACGAAGTTAATTCTCAAGATACACAGGAGTTTGTATAGGAACAAGTTCCATAGGTCCACATGGAAGTGGTTCTAGAAACACAAATACTATGAAGGTTCTCAAGAGAGGTAAGATAAATAGAGAGATTTGGTTTTGTAGTCACCGTGTATGGTGAATCATTATTGCTGGACAATGTTGAACCTCTCTCCTACAAGGAAGTAGTAGAGAGCTCAGAAGATTCAATATAGTTTAATGTTTTGAAATCTGAGATGGATTCCTTGTATCAGAACCAAGTTTGTGTTCGGGTCGATGATCTATTTGATGTAAATTCTGTTTGATGAAAATGTGTATTCAAGAGATAGTTGGACATGGAAGGTCATCTTAGCACCTATAAAGCAAGGCTAGTGGCTAAAGGATCCATACAACATCAAGGAATTGACTATGATGAAACCTTCTCACTAGTTTCCATGTTTAAATCCACAAGAATCATAATTTCCATTAATTCTTTCCATGACTACGAGATTTGGAAGATGGATGTCAAAACAACATTCCTTAATGAGAACATTGAGGATGATGTCTATATGACCCAACCAAAAGGGTTAGTAGAACCAGGTGAAGCCAAAAAAGTTTACAAGTCGCATAAATTGATTTATGGATTAAAGATAGAATCCCAGTCATGGAACATTCGATTTTATGAAGCCATAAAAGAATTTGGTTTCATTAAGAAGGAGAGTGAGCCATATGTTTATAAGTTGTTTAATGGGAATGTGGACGTTATCCAAGTAGTATATGTTGATGAAGTCTGTGTACATATATTGACCAGATACTGAAGAGATTTAGTATGGAACAATCAAAGAGGGTATTGGTTCCAGTGTCACATGGACAACATCAATCTAAGAGATGTGTCCTCAGACACAATAGGAGAAATATAAGATGAGTAAGATCACACATGCTTTGGCTATAGGATCCATCATGTATGTCATGTTATGTACCAGATTTGATGTTGCTAATGCACTTTCCATGGTAGGTAGATATCATGTAGATCCAGGACAACAAAATTGGACTACTCTTAAGATTATCCTTAAGTATCTGAGAAGAACTAAAGATATGTTCCTAGTGTTTTGTGGAGACGAGGAGCTTGTCATTAGAGGGTATGTTGATGCTGGTTTTTAGATAGATTAGAATGATCTGAAGTCGAAATCAAGATATGTTCTCTGTCCCAATGGAGGTGCTGTGATATAGAAGAGTTCAAAGCAGCCCATTGTCACCAATTCTACAACGGAGTCCGAATATATAGCAGCTTTGGATGCAGCTAAATAATCATTATGGATTCATAGCTTTTTCCAGGATCCTGACGTGGTTTCTAGAAGTAAAGATCCAATCACATTGTATTGTGATAATAATGTAGCGGTGGATATTGTAAACGAACCAAGGTCACATCAACGTACACAGCACATTCTATAAAAGTATCACCTCTTGAGGGATTTATATTGAAGGGGTGAAGTTGTAGTGAGCTGAGTGTCCACGGAAGATAACGCGACGGACTCCATAACTATAAGCATATCTTAGCAGAAGCATGAATATCATGTGAGAACTAGTGGGTTAAAGGTTGTTAGTAGTGGAGTATAGTTCAAGTGGGAACTTTTTGGAGCTGGTGACCTAGAACAAACTACATTGTAATTATTTATTTAATAAATACTTTATCACATATTGATTTTTATTTTTAATGACAATGCATGTGATAATTTCCTAAGGATAGCTGTTTCATTAATGGGTCATAGCAGATCCCTGCTTTGAGGAGAACCCCAAAGTTCCATAACACTATTCTTCAATATATGTTCTATGACTGGATGATGTTATTGGAGGGAAAAAAATTATACAGGCCAATAGGGGTGAGGACTCATAAAAATCTGAGGCACCTTCTCATGGTGTGCGCCCTTGGTAATATCCAGAAGTATATTATGAGAATGAGACCCGCCAGCAGGAAATCAACTTTTCATAGTGTCATTGGATATTCATATCTGTGGATGTGTGTATTGATCCTTAGACTTTGAGATTATTATTAATGGGTATTAACGATCCTAAACTTATATTTTATGACAAAAACTATGATGACGCATTTTTCGTAGGGAGGTAGGATATTTTGGGTGCGTTATGAGTAATACAACATTAATAGAAAATGAGAGAAATGATTTGTCCCTTCTTTTCTATAATATAAGTATATATCTTAGGCCCTTTGATGGAATTTATATAGACTAAATAAATCCATAGTCAGGGTAAGGATTGGTAGATTTCAATTCCAAAAAGTCAAATAAAGAATAATTGAGCACATTGGTTGATGCCACTGGCATGAAACTCGTTTGATTCGATATATCGAGACAAAGATATTACAATACACGGTAAGCATTCGTAGGTGGTGAAACATAATTACGGTGTTAAATTAATTCTCTATGGATGCCTTGTCATGTTTCTAGATGCTAACCTTGGACTTTAGGCTGGCTTTTCCTAATTCCACTGAAAAAAGGCCTATAGGGTCACACACTAAGTGTGTCCAAGTATATCAGTTAAATATTAATTTAACAAGTTAAATAAATATTATTCCCGGTTGTGGTATAATAATTATTCTAGGATACCTAATTACATTTATTTTGACACTAGTTATTCGATATAATATATTTTGGGAAAATAATATATTTATTAGCGAGTATTGCAATGGTATTTATTTAAGAAATAAGTAGGCATTATTCAAGGTCTAATAAATGTGGTGGAGGAAATAAAAAAAATTTGAAAACAAAAGTACAAGATGTGTATATTAATATACATACTGTGTAGTTTTTCTGGGGATTTGTGAGAAATAATATTTTCTATTTAATAAAATAATATTAGGTGTAATTCACTGGCCACATGTCAAGTAATAATAATAGTTAACTATTATTATTAGACATGGGATCTTACTAAGAATTAAATGAAATGAATAAATGATTTCAGGTAATTAATTCATTTTATTATTCCATGTAATTAAAAACCGAATTAAATAATTCTCATTAACCTAGAAATTTTTGGGGGTTGTGCTCAATGGATCTAAAAAATTATCAATCCAAGGGAGAATTCTTTTTCCACCAAGAACGATCCCAAGTTATGAGAGATATCATTTTCCACCAGATCATGGAGAGCGATTTGGAAGTTTCTCCTAGGGCGATCGAAGGTGGATATCACAAGCAAAAGTTCTTCTATGCTAGCACCTAGATATCCCTTTGGCAACATCAAGATATATGTGGAGCATGTGTGGATCACCACTAGAGGAAGCCTACACTTGGATTATACAATGCAATGACAGATCACATCAAATCGTGAGTGAAATCATCAATAAAGAGATAATTCCATCAAGGTAATTATTGTCTTTTATTTAAATTAATTATAACCAACATATGATGATTCTCTTTATGGTTCTAGGAATCCCTTTATTTCTTTCATTATTCGTTCTATTCTGAATATTCGACATTTTATTATCATGTAGGATCTTAGATTGATCGTTGTTAACAGAAAAATTAATGTTGTGTATACCCACTAATGAGCTTCCGCAGCACTTGGAACCTACATGTATTAAAAAAACCACTACCATGAATTAAAATAAGAATAGATAAGGTGATATCATAATCCCAAATGAAAAATTGGAGAATCATCCAATGAAATTCAATTTGAAGGATGTTGAGTGTTTTTTGTATGAAAAAAGATTCCAAGAATACAATCTAGTAAATTATTAACTTGGTTTCCAAAAAAATTAGAGATATTTAAGAATAAAATGGAATCACTTGAACATAATTATGCTACAATGGAGGAAATAAAAAATTGAGTTTTGTACAAAGGATTAACTAATGGTAAAAGGAATTATAGGTTGATACTCAAGTATGAAACTTTTTAATCTCAATAAAAGTGAATTTTATACCTCAATACATTCTATTATTATTGTGGAATGTTTCTATAATGCATTTAATTAATGGAAAATAATGATGTTTTCAATATTTTACAACAAATGATATTATTTTTCATGACATTTCACCTTCGACAAAGTAAAGGAAATGAGTGGATCCCTTGAGGGGAAGAAAAAAATGAGAGATGCATTCAATATATCATAACCTATGAAAATATAGAAAATCAGGAGTTTTAGCAAGTCTTATGAAATCTGAAAATGATGTTATTTTTTTATCTTGTTAAATCATTTTTATGTAACCACTAAAATGAGATTTTCAACACGGTATATCATGAATACAATTCTTTTGATAACACTATGATCTTGGTTATTTATATCCTATTTTATATATAATGTTTTCCCATGTAGATTTATACTATATGAAAGAAAGTTTCTTTGATAGAGGTAAAATATTTCATTATCCTTGTCTCTAATAGATAAAGGATATTTCTTTCATATGTAAAAAGGGTTAATAAAAAAGTGGTTTGAGAGTCTTTAATGGAAAAAAGAGGAGGTGAGAATACCCCTATATTTCCCTTTCCATTTATTATAAATATGGGAGATCATTAGGAATCCATTTAGATATATATATTTAAATTTTATATTCTTGGTATTGATATCAAATTACCAGGGTGATATTTAAGTACCCAATAAAGAATTTTATTTGTTTCGTATGAGAATATATGGGTTTGGTGATGAATAATTTTGATTTTTGTCAAAATAATGTTCAAAGTAATTAATGAAAAGTGTCGGTGGATGAAGGAATTCTATAGAAAACATTTTTGAAGTGAATTTGAGTTGATATTTATATCTTAGAGTTGAATTAATATTATTCTAATTGAGGTTGAAGAAGTCTTAAATTACTAGAAGATGTTTATGGGTATATCGTGAAATGCATTATCTTTGTAGAGGTAATATAAATGTTTCACTATGAACATAAAGTTTACTCAACATCTATGTAAAGGTGATCCAAGACCTATGTAAAGATAAAATCAGTTTATAATGAGTTGTGCAACAATAATCTATAAAAACAATGAGATACATAAAGGTTATTCAGTATCTATGTAAATGTCCATGAAGATAGATGATGGTTATATAAGGGTAAATAACTGTTTATATTAAAAAATATAAAATATTATATATAAATAGATAAAATTAATATAACATTGAATATACTAATCCTATTGATAATAAATATCCCCAAATATGGTAATTCTAGATGAAATCAAAGGAGTTAATAAGAATAGATTAGAATAGTACCACACCACAGAACAATATAGTTGGGAAAAAAATGATATGATGGAGGTTTCTATGCCATTTTACAATTCATGGTCATTGGAAAATGATCATGTTATGATGAACACACAATGTAAATATTTAGTGGGTGATTTTATTATCATATACATCACTTGAAATGGGTTTTCTAATAATTAATTAAAAATAAACATAATAATAGTAATTCACCATAGTTTTATGTGTTTTTTGTAAAATGATCACCTATGGTAAATGATGACTCATTTATATGGTGATGGATTCCATGATTGGAGTCATGATAACATCGAAAAAGATGAGATCTAAAATTCAAAAATAGCTAGGGCCACAAAGTGGTCATTTCCATGTGACTGTTTTAAGAATACCTAGTCCCTAGAGGATGAATGTAGTTCAATATGAGAATTACTACACTATAGGCAATGCTATATTTATGCATGATTCATGAAAACATAGAACAAACATAAATACCTATGAGATTTGTAGAGAATATAAGGATACAATATTTTAATATTGAATAAAATAATAAATCCCAATCCATATAGAGATTTAAAATAATGTTTTGACTTGGGATTTTAATGAGTTTTAAATTGGGGAATATCCTGATGCATGTCATGGATATTTATATATATTAAATATTCAAATAATATTTAAATAAATTTTACATGATATTTTCCATGATTATTTATATGTTATAAGTGAAGAATAAATAAGCATGGGAAGAGTGAGATCCCTTTAAGGTGTTATTATTACAACCCTACTCTTTATTACACATTTGAACATGCTTTATTTCATAAAATTACACTTAATATAACCTATAAGATCGAGATTTCTAGTGTATTTGGGTATTAAGAACATTACGTAACATCTTATAGCATGAAATAGATATCATTATTGAAAACTTCTTTTACAAAACCATACACATTCTTCATACATAACATTTGATGGGATAACCTGAGGACATTCGTAAGAAAAGGTTGATATATAAATCCCATTAAGGGAGTAAAAAAGGCATAACATGAAGAATACAGTAAATATTAGTCAATAGGCATATCAATGTAGCATAAGAGAAACATGAACACAAAGGCATGGTATAACATGATTATCATAACATGTAAATGTGGTATCAACATTTAACATGATATTAGAATGATCTATATCTCACTGCAAAAGGAGCATGAGTAAACCCTCATTTAACTTGAATTAGTATGATTACTCCCTCATTTCACTTAGCCTATCATGATACTAATATTTACCCAATGCATTAGAGCGCTATCTGGGCACAACCATTATAAATATTTCATTTAATGTATAAGTGTTCCACATAGATCATACAACATGGATTCATTAAGCATCATAATTTATTCCACAATAAAGGAATGTGGAATTCATACATGAAACTATATAATCAATAAGTAAAGTTTAATAAAGGTGAATACCCTTGATAGAGAAATGAGCATTATATTCACTACACAATGAATTTGGCTTGGAAATTCATGGTGCAATTTCGGCAGCATAATAGTGTGACATATGAATTCCAAAAAAATGGTTGATGAGAGAGAAATGGGTATATAATAATATTTACATGAAATGGATAGTAAGGAGATCATATATATACATGTCCCAAACTATTTAATGGAATTTAGATTCATAATATAAAATAATTCCTTGAATGTAAATGAGGAGAGAGAAATCACTTATAGAATTTAGGCATGGTAAAAGGTGTACATATAAGGAATTAATGCGAGAGAAATGGGTGTATCATCATTCAATCATAATTAGGGAAGTATGGGGGAGGTGAGAAATAATTCCACAACATTTTTAATTGAAGAAAAGGGAATAATAATATAAAGAAATTTGTAAAAAAATGAGAAAGGAAGAAATATCTTACTTGGAAGTGTGATCCCAAAGTTTGGGAGAGGATTGAGATAGGATTCTTGGGAGTTTTTTCTTCCTTTATAGGATTATAGAGAGAGGGATTATTTTGGTCTAGATCCAAAGGTTTTGAGTGAAGATAATGTGGAGATTGGGTGGGTTTATATAGGAAGAGGGAGGGAATTCTTTATTATTTAGGTTTTGGACTCCACATACTAAACTATTCAAAACCACAAACCATCACATGGTTTTTGACCATGGTTTTTGCCAAAGTGTATTATAAAACATTATTTAATAAGGTCAACAGACGAAATTATTAAAATCTTAGGCTTTATTATGTGGAGGTGAGTCATACTCTCAAGGAAACCATTTGTAGAAGTTAAAATATTTTATAAGTCTTGGAGGGTTCAATAACGCACCATAAAATAAATCAAACAAACATAAAATCACATTTTTTAAAGTTAAAACATATATTGGCTAAAAATCCCTTTTATAGTATTTTATTATATCACTATTGGGTCATTATGATTTCATAAAACACATTATATATTTAAAGAGTATTTAATTTTTACCCAAAAAATTTTACTGTCTTGGAAAATTATGTAACATTCACCATAAGTTTATTTAGATATTATGATTTAAAAAATAATATTAATTTTGTCTAAATAAATTTCTAAATATGTGAATTTTTACATTTAAAAAAAACTAACACTTATCAAGATTCATGGGTTTTGACAAAAACAACTTTCAAACCATAATAAAAGTTACAATTGTATTCATAAAAATTATACGGTCATTTAAATTTAATAAAAAGTTATTTTGTAATAATATTTTATTAAAATATTATTTTTTCAAAAATCCATTAATTCATCAAAACAGATTTCTTAGTTGAGTATTAACATAAAATACTATTTTTTTTCATTAAAAACTATTTACAATGTAATAATAATAAAATGAATATATATTCATTATACAAAAATAATGAACAAAATCATAGTGTTTGGGTCTTGTTACATAACCCCTTATACCACCCACATAATACTTAAGGGTAAGGTGTGAGATGGTGACAGAATCTTGGGGTGGCTCGGATAACATCGCTTGGGTGGAAATCTCTATCAACTTCCACTTCTCCTGTGGGCGGTTCCATTTAAGTTTAACGTGTTAAAGCTCAGCTTGGTCTTGGTGAAGAGTAAAGCCTAGTGAGGCTAACTCCTTTCTGAGCTCCTACAAATGGGGTTCTTATGGAGAAATTCTATTGGATGAGGCCATCAATTTATCTTTCTGAGTAAATTGGATTTGTTAAAGCCCTATATTTATACTAATCATGTGATCACTGTTCAATGGCTATATTATCAATCATAACAATCATTAAAGGTATTTTAAAATCCAAAGACATAAAACCAAAGAAGTTCATATATTTTATATAACTGTTTTACATAATAATACATTTAATTATTTCAGTAGGAATTTTCATTAATGAATTTTTGGGTCATTACAATCATCCCCCCTTATGAAATTCCACCCCCAAAATTTTCTTTTCCCACATTAAAATAGATGAGGGAAACTCTGATTCATCACTTCCTCAGATTATCACATTTCATATTCAAACTTGTGGTTTCTCTACAACACCTTGACAAGGGGAATTGTCTTATTTCATAGAACTTTTTCTCTATGATCAAAGATCTCCACAATCCTCTCTTCATAGAAGAGGTCATTCTCCAATGGTATCACCTCTAGATTGAGTACATGTGATGGGTTAGTTATGTACTTCCTCAAGAGTGATACATGGAATACATCATGTACTTGAGATAGGTTCGGTGGGAGTGATAGTCTATAGGCCACTACTCCAATGCGATCAAGGATCTCAAAAGGGTCGATGTACCATGGACTAAGCATTCCCTTATTCCCAAATCTCATAACTCTCTTCCATGGTGATATGTGAAGGAATACCATATATCTAACATCAAACTCTAGGTCTCATCGATGATTATCATCATAGATCTTTTGTTGACTCTAAGAATATTTAATGTGATGCTGGATGGTCTTAACATTCTCCACCATTTCTTTGACCATTTCTGGACCAAGGAGTTTTAACTCCCTAAATTCGTCCCAACATCTCAGTGTTCTGCACCTCTTCCCATAATGTTCTTCATAAGGATCCATTTGGATATCTGAGCAGAAACTATTATTGTAATAGAACTAAACTAGAAGAGGAGTTGACCCCATCTTCCTTAGAAGTCCATTGAACATGCTCTCAACATGTCCTCAAGTGTTTGGATAGTCTTCTCAGATTAGCCATCAGTTTGAGGATGATAAGCCATACAGAATTTCAGCTCAGTATTCAGAGCATGTTGATGACTCTTCCAGAACATAGAGGTAAATCTTGGACCTTGATCAGATACAATAGTTTGTGGTACTCCATGAAACCTTACCACTTCTCTGATATATATCCATTGTAGTTGATCCAATGAGAAATCTTCTCAAATTACAGTGAAGTGTGAAGTTCTTCTAAGATGATCCCCAACAATCTAGATAGCATTGTTTCCTTTAGATGTATTTGGATGTCCGGTGAAAAATTCCATGGTGATATTCTCCCATTTCCATGCTAGTATGGGTAATGGTTGCATCATCCACTTAGACTTATTTCTCTCAGCCTTCACTTGCTGAAATATGAGGCACTTTGATGTATACTCAACAATCTCCATCTTCATGTTATCCCTCCAATAATTCTCTCAGATACCTCAATACATCTTTGTGTTTCCTAGGTGAATGGAGAAATTCGAACTATGTGAAACATCCAAAAGTTTATTATTTAACTCCAAATTTGATGGAACACATAGTGTTATCACAAATCTCAGAATTCCTTCTTCATTAACATTGAACTTTCAGGATTACCCTTTTATGATAGCTTCCATTTATTTAGAATTCCCATATCATATTTTTGAGAAACCTTTAAACATCCAAGAAGAGACGGTTGATTAATCATTTGTGAAAGGATTTATGATGTTCCATTATTTATGATTCCCATTTCCATATTATTCTAATCTAAGAAGATTTTATACTTTTAAATTCTCATCAATGATAGAATCACAATGTCCTTTCTACTTAGAGAATCCCCCACTTTTGTCACTTTCCCAGTGTGGTAATGGATTGAACAGTCATAGTCTTTGATGAACTCTAACCATATTCTTTGGCACATGTTCCACTCTATCTGTGTGAATATATACATGAGGCATTTGTGATCTATATATATTTCACACTTTTCCCAAAATAGGTAATGTCCCAAAATTTTAAAGCGAATATTACTATGGACAACTCCATATCACGTGTTGGATAGTTTTTCTCATGAATTTTTAATTTTTTTCTATCATAGGAAATGACTTGGTCATTTTTCATCAGTACAAAGCCCACGCCCTTATTCGAAGCTTCACCGAATACCACAAATATTTCTCCACTAATGGGTAGTGTGGGAATGATTACAGTGATAATCCCCCTTTTAGACACTTGATGCTGTCTTTTCATTCGTCACTCCATGAAAAATTTGTTCCCTTTCAAGTTAGCTTGGTATGTGGGATGGAAAACTGTGAGAAATTTCTCACAAATCAGAGATAATATCCAATTAAACCCATGAAGATATAGATATCCATTACTGATGTTGGTATCAACCATCCCTCAATTGTAGATATCTTAGAGGGATAAAAATATATCCCATTTTTTGTGATGATATTACCGAAGAATGAGACTTCCTTCAACTACAAATCAGACTTTATGTACATTTCATAGAGCTTATCCTTTCAGAAGGTCTCTAATATAGTGATTAGATTCTCCTCATCTTTGTCCTTGGTTTTGGATTATATTAGAATATAATCTATAAAGAATACTAAAAGTTTTTAAAGGTAATATATAAATACTCTATTCATCAAGTCCATGAAGATTTCTGGAGAATTAGTGAGTTCGAAAGGAATTACCATGAATTCATAGTGCCCGTACCTCATACGAAAAGTAGTATTTAGGATATCCTCCTTCTTCACCCTTACTTGGTAATATCCTGACCATAAATCCACGCTGGAGTAGTATTGTGCTCCACGTAGTTGATCAAACATGTCATCAATTCGAGGCAGATGATACTTGTTCTTTATCGTGATTTTGTTGAGATGAAGATAATCAATCCAAAGGAACATTTACCCATCCGTCTTCTTGATGAAGAGGACTGGTGCGTCACATGGTGAAGTAGTTGGGTGTATAAACCCATTATCCAGATTCTCCATTAGTAATTTCTTCATCTCCTCATGTTCCACAACATGAATTCTATATAGAGTCTTGGATATTTGCAATTCCCCTGGTATGAGATCAATCGATAATTCAACATATCCTCTAGGAGGAAGATTAGGAAATTCCTCGGGAAACACTTCTGTGAATTAACTCAAAATAGGCATGTATTCAAGGATGGTTTCTTCCTTATACTCAATCATCTGAGAAAGATATGCTTGTTTATAGGGAAATAATATCCATGATTTAGAGGATGGTTCTAAATAAGATTCATCCTCCACCTTGAACTTGTACAGAATCAGGGGTCGATTCTCTATATGGAGAGTGATTTCCCTATCATGGCAATTTATGTTGGCTACATATAAGGAAATCCAATCCATGAAAATAATTTCATCAAAAACCACAAAAGGGTGTGTGACGATGTTTTTTGAGAAGTTTAGACCACAAATTGTGATATGGGAGGAGTTATATTCATTGGTTATAATGATTTCCCATTTTATGTTCTCACTAACATATTTACTTCCATGATTTGTGGTGGTGTTGGGATTGTTCTAATAAAATTTAGAGATATAAAAGAATGCATATAACAAAAATCAAAATGTACTTTTGCTATTACTAAATGAATAACTAGTGTACCTATCACCACTTCATTGTCGGGGTTCACTTTAGCGATAGTGATGGACGAAGATATCCCTTTCTGCCTTGGATGTTGTTGGTTTCCCCTGAAAACACTTAACATAGGGCACTAGATTGAAATGTGACATGGTTCTTTGTAGTTGAAGGAATGAACAATGCATTGAGGGTCGAATGGAGAATTCCTCACCTCTTTCACAGCTGCATGTTTTTATTTTTTGTAGTTAATGTCTACGTGCCCTTATCTTCCACACCTAAAGAATTTCCTCATCCCGTTCAGTCAATTTTCAGGGTGCTTCTTTCCACTTATTTAGAAAGTGGGGTGATATATTTTCTTAGAACTGTTGGATTTATCCATTGGACTACCATAATTAAAATCCACATTACACTTCTTATCTCCATGATAACCCTGAGATTCTCCGATCTTAGTTTTGAATTTGAAGGCACATCAAACAATTTAACCACAGCTCTTGCTGTCACAGATCGCAAGGTATTTCTGTAGGTTTTCATTTATTCCACCAAAGAAGCGGTCAACATTAAATTTGGGGGTAATGAAAAAGTCAAAGGCATATCATGAAAACCTTGTGAATTTTTCATCGTACTCTTTGATAGGTTTGTCGTCTTTTTTCTCGAGGGAAAGGAAGTCCCTTTCCATCTTAAGTCGGAGGATGCGAGGATAATATTTATCAAAAAACATTTTCCGGAAATCCTTCCATACCAATGCCCAAATATCCTCCTTAGGATTCATATTTTTGATCAATATAAACTATTTATCAGCTTCACCCTCCTTGAGATAAGCATCCAGAAGAACCCTCTCTTGTTCGGAACAATTAAGTATGGAAAAGATGCTTTCAATGGAGTTAATCCATTTCTCGTCAATTAAGGGATGAAATGATCCATTATAAGTAATATTTCATTTTCTCATGAAGCACTTGATTAAGACTTGTTATTTATTAGGGGGGTTGAAAGTTCCTCTTGACCCATGTTTCTATTCAAAAATTGAGTTAACTTAGAGATTATCATGAAAAAGTTCATGATTACTTCTCCCATTGGTTTGGGCATCTCATTTGAACAATTATCACATTGATCTTTGCATCGACTGTTAGCCTGATTCATCCTATTACTAGCCACTGGATTAAATAAATGGAAAGTTAGGGGTAAAACATAAAGGGAAATCTAAAGACAAAAATGGATGACTTATAAATTATTTTTATTTCCTTAACTTAGTAATTTATAGGCTTCAATCTATGTTATCCACGATCAACTTCACAACATGGATTCTTAGGGGCATTTTTTTATTCCCTTAATAATTGTTTGTACTAATATTATGAATTTACTAAAGCATATACCCTAAGATTTTCATAACCAAGTGTGAAGAAAGGCCCCTTTTCGTGCACCAGTTCTCGTTTGAGTCTAGCTCAAAGTGGGGTTTTCAGGGTTTACCCTTAGATACATCTGTGCCAGAGCCACCTCTACCTACTCGTATCTAGACCGGGATGTATTTTCTTTATAAAAAACATACTCAATACTCACCAAAATTTAGGGATGTTTTTATTATAATTAGTCTTATCCCTACGGATTACACTAGTGTTTTAAACGATATTTAATTTTTACCCAAAAATTCAGCTATCTTAGAAATTTATGAAACATTTATAGTTGGATAATTTAAGCACACTGATTCCAAAAATAATGTTCATATTTCTAAATAATTTTCTAAATATGTTAATTTTTAATTTTAAAGTAAAACCCAGTTTTTAAAAAAAATCCATGGGTTTTGACAAAAAAACTTTCAAACCATAACACAAATTACAATTGTATTCATAAAAATTATACTATCATTTATATTTAATAAAAAGTAATTTAGTAAAAATATTTCATTAAAATATTATTTAATTAAAAAATCCATTAATTCAACAAAATAGATTTCTTAAATGAATATTAACTAAAAACACTATTTGTTATTTAAAACTATTTACAAAGTAAAAATAATAAAATGAATGTTTATTTGTTATAAAAAAATAATGCATATAATCATAGTGCTAGGGTATTGTTACATAACCCCTTATAACACTCGCATAAGACCTAAGGGTAATGTTTCAGATTGTGACCGACTCTTGGGGTGGCTTGGATAACATTGCTCGAGTGGTAATTACTATCAACTTCCACTTCTTCTAAAAGTGGTTCCGTTCAAGATTAACATGTTGAAGGTCTACCAGGGGTTGGTCTAGATCAAAGCCTAGTGACACCACCTCCTTTCTGAGCTCTTACAAATTTTCTTCGTATGGAGAAATTCAACAGGATGAGGCAATCACTTCTTTTTTCTGAGTATATTGGATTTATTAAATCCATATATTTATACTCATCAAGTGATCACTATTCAACAATTATATTCACAATATTAAAAATTCTTCATGGTATTTGAAAATTGAAAAGCTAAAAACAAAGTAAGTGCATATGTTTTATATAACCATTTTATATAATAAAACATTTAATTGGATCAAGAGTAATATTCATTAATGAAATTTTGGGTTGTTACAGTTATCCTGGCGAATGAAAACACTTAGTCTCAGTAAAATTTTGAGAACCCCAATACTACACTATATCATAGAGATAAAAGGAGTTGAGGTCATGTGGTTTTAATAGAAGGAGATCAAAATAACATGAGTATTTGAATAAATGAGGAATAACTGAAACACTGAATATATAAAGGTAGTTTTGAAACCAAAATTATTATTTCTATATGTTTTTGAAGATGTTAAAGCTACACACAAGCCACCCTTGTCTTGTAGGATCATGGAGGAAGATAATATTAATTGGTGTAGAGGGAACTAAGAGCTGGTGAACTATCTACCATTAAATCAACCATTATGATAATATTAGTGACTTAGGATTATAACCAGTTACCTATAATTGGTATGTATAAATAATCAAGGAGGGATGATTCATGGATGGGGTGTATGAACAATCATGGTAGAAGAGTATTTTGTTAGGGTGTATAACCCTACACGACTAGTGGATTGAAAAATAGGGTGTATAACCAGTTTTTACAAATTTCTAGTGATTGGGGCTTATAAATAATTACTCTTAAGTGTGACCAAGGTCCATTTTAATTGATAAAAATATTATAGTGAAGAATGTTTTTGTTTAGGCATATAACTATCCATGGAATTGAGTTGGATTGTTTTCTGATACTTGTAAATCAAGTGTGGTAAAATCTATCAATATTTACAGCATACAAAGTGAGGGTAAGATATTCTTGATGGTGGGATTAAGTATTTTTAAAGAAACATATGTTAAAGTTAATTTTTTTTAACTTTCATAATAATAAAATAAATATCCCTAATTCACCCCTCCCCCTCCCAATGATCCATCTAAATCTAAAAACTTTACTTTTGGAATATTCCACAAAGTGAGAGTTGAATAATGTGTTGGAAATTTGTTAGTGAAATATATTGATGATGAAATCATAAAATTATGAGTGAAAACCTTCCCATGTAAGGTTATTGCATGTTTTAGAGATGATAATTAAATACTAAGAACATTAACAAAGGGTATTTATTTCTTGTGTTTGTGGAGTATACACCTCCAAATGGGTGAGTTCTAAGAGTGATCGATGATCCTAGGATGGTCGATCCTACATAGGATATCAGTTTTACATACATATCTACTGTTTTTAGTGGCATATTATTGGGTTAATAGTGGATTACATTGGGATCTATGATGTACAAGGTGAGAGAGGTAATTTTCTAAGGACATAGATTGGGAAAATATTTTTAACCTGACTATGATTACTATCCTGATAATATTTTGTTAAATTTGTATTAATTTAATTAAGGTATTTTTTTGGTGATTTGGGACCAACTATTCTGGAATAAATAGATTAGAGGATAATGGGATTGTATGGGTTGGTGGTGGCTAAATTAGTATCATGATGTGTGCGAGAAAGACCCAATGATATACCCTAAACCATGATATTGAGTGAGGAAGTTCAAGTACGATTCCCTATCCCTAAGAATGTAAAAGCATTTCCAGGAGGGTCACACTACACTATGAGACTGAGTAATCATTTCTAAATGGAATTCAATATTCATTAAGATCATATGCTCATTTTTATATGTGATTCAATTTCATATGAGATCAAGTGTCTGTGTTTTAATGTGATGCACTTCCCAATAAAATCGAGTGAGCATGTCCAAGTGGGATGTACTACCCCCTGAGAGTGATAGATTTTATAGGGTAGATTTACAACTAACCTCTATGATGATGGGTTATTATAGTATTGGATACTATTTTAACCCATGGATATAGAATGATTCTAGATTAGGTGTATTTTCAACATATAAGGATGGTTGTGTTTCCAATATTGTGGACTTTTCCTGATATAGGAAGTAACACTGATAGATACTAGGAATATCCATCATATTAGGGAATTATATGAAGTAGGTATGAGATAATCATAATCATATATTCTTGAGTATCCAATTGTGTAATAGTTTTATGAATGTGTGTTCTTACAAATTTCATTTTAAACTATACATGAAAGTACATATATAATAGTCAATACTGAAGACACCATTGGTGTTTTTGTCTTACACTATTTCATTATAAAACACTAAAGGTGAACCTCAATGGTTGTGTGAACCTTATAGTTGACATGTAGATTAGGGAATGATCCCTAGCATAGGTGAGTAGACTAGATGAGGTTGACGGGGATACAAAGACATGTATAAGGGAATGCTGAGTATATTTTTTTAATCTCTTTGATATTTTATTAATGTTTTGTTCGACACTATATATGACCATAGAAACAGGGAGTATTATATTATTCATATATTGTATGACATGCATGAATTACATTATATTATATAATGGTGGATTTTATTTATTATAATTAGATTTTAATAGTACATTAATCTATTATACCATGATGTTTTCATGGTTATGGATGTTTTTGTTATTTATTATATTTTATACTATGATATTGAGTTTATAGTCTCCTCACATTATTTTTTATAACTTTTTCTGATATAAAGTAAACACTAGTTTACAAGTTGGTCTACTTGAGGTGGGTAATGCTCTATCATGGTCCATGAAGATGATGACTAGGCAAGGAATATTACTATGTTGAATGAGATAATTTTTTTATTGACTTATGGTTTTGGATATATTATATATATATATAGGATTGGTAAAATATTTGGTTTCATTCCATATTTGTGCTTTTCCATCACAAGTATGATAGAAATTTAAATTTGAAAGGATTTATGTTAATTTTTATTTCCTGTCACAGTCGATTTGATTATTGATAAAATATAGGTTTATGATATTACTTTATTGTTTTTCTCATGGGATGAGATGGAAAGAGGGTTGTGTATATGCATCATACCTAGAATATTTGTTTACTTGACATATCCGTTATTATATGTGATTAAAAATCTATTTAGAATAAATAAAGGGGCTTTCATTTTTTTAAATGTTATTAATAACTTATTCAGTGTTTTCTTAAATAAATTATTGATAGAAAAATACTTAAACTATCCTATCATGATGGATTTTATGTTGTACATCGCTTGAAGTACATTCTATCAAAATTCACATGTGTCTGATGATTTTATCCCTAGAGTTGGTGGTTCTATTTTGAGAATGAGGATACCAATATATATATATATATATATATATATATATATAATATCCATAGGATATAAGAAATGACATATGAGTTGTCATAGGATATACAAGATGGATTCATTTATTAGTAGACGTAACCTGCAAGGGATTAACATTTATCGATCAGGTGAGAGATCCTATAACTGATGAGATGTGACCCATGGTGGTGTGAGTTGAGTGTGTTTTCCTATTAACAGTGTATTGTTTCGGTTTCTATTTAATATGAGTAATGATAAGCGAGGATAACCCAAGGGATATGGTTCGGCCTAGGAATACAAATAAATTTTGAGATGAGATACATAGAAAAATAATTCAGGTAATATGAATAACAAAAGAGTTCCTTGTGAATGGATGATGAGTTTAAGCCGGAGAATCTCCTTGGGTAGGTGTGGGGCATGATAACACATGTTGTTCTTTGTTCATGAGATGTGGCTGACATGTGTTGGATGCATTTGCAATATATAAATTATTAAATCCTAATATTTTTGTTATATTAATTACAATTATATGTTTTAATAAATATAGTGGGGGTAGCACTAAGGTATATGCCTAAATGGAAGTGAGACTCGACAGACAATGTTGGTAGTTTTATTTTAAGAGTGATTCTTTGGTTATTATTAAGACTAAGAGAGTATTTTTTCCAATTAATTGATGAAACATGAAGTGGTATAATCAAATATTTATTTTGATAGTGAAATTAGTGATTATTTAAAGGATATCAAACTTGGATATAATTAATTGCATGCCAGTGAGAGGATTTGAGAAAATCTATGATGTAGTGAGATTGTGTTACAAGAGTCATATAACTTCTATGAGATAACCATACATATGATTGTGATTCGTAATCCTTTCATGAGATCATTATTATAATGTATGTTTTCCTTGGTAGGGATGCATGTTTGGTCCCTTGAAAACCAAATAGTATGCAAGAACTCAAGAGTTTCTTGTATATAATGGTGGATCCTTGAACTCATTAGATTCCCCAAACTACATTGCAATATGTCATAGTATTTTGGTGTAACTCAGTGGATATTCACATTTGAAGTTTCTTTTGGTATTAAACACCTTTGGATGGTGTGGGAAAAATTATATTTAATTATAAATATACATTTTATATAATCTTATGATTCAACATCATGTGTTAATATTAGTAGATGGTACACTAAGGATGGTTGATTGTAGTTAAAACAGTTTGAAAGTATAATTCAAGATATGACTGGTGAGGAATATAAGGTCTTTTTTGTGACCTGGTAAAATAACCAAGGGTTTATGTGTATCATGGTTAAATATAGATGACCAGTTCTTGTGGGTGATGTGTTGTGACAATTTTATGAGTGTGAAGTATGTTGAGTAAACTACTAGGTTTTTTATAGAACACCACATGGTTGAGTGGCCTAGTGATATAATATAAAATATTGAGTCCCTAAAATACAATGAGTATCATAACAATGATATTCCCAAACTAATAGAATTATATTATTGGATAAATACCATGTTAGTTTAACACCCTAATATTTATTGATGTTTTTCGTTTCAATTTAACCTTTTTATTATTTTTCATTTGATGCTACATTGAATATAATTTATTCTATAATAAAGAATTGTGTTTGGATTGTGTTAGACAAAACAAAAAGTTAATCATACCCTAAAATCAACATAAATTTTATCTTTATCTATAAAAAATACCTAGTTTATCTTGCGTTATATGCAATAATGACGTTTCTCGATGGCTTGCATAACATGCATGGCTGCTTTTTATAGAAAAATATTATATCCCAAAAATGTAGTAATTAAATATAATAAGATATAACATATCCAATAAAATATTGGTTATGAATAATATAAAATAATTTATGAAAATATATTGTTTGAACAAATATAATATGAATTAATAGGTTACTAATTAATTAGAAATGAATTTGAAAACCGATTCAATATAATAGAAAATATTATTATTTTTATGGTCACAATACTATTTTCCCCTAATAAATTAAATTATGTACATTTAGTGAGTAATATTAATGTAATATTTATGTTATATATTCTATAAAATATTTTTTAAATACATTCAAATTATTTGACAGACATATGAATAGAAACATACCCAATTTTATGCTTAAAACCCAATATTTCCATTAAGGCAATTTTACAGTATTTTATTATCAAACCCATTTTAATTCAAATTTTTGGATCTTTTATAGATTTAATATTTCCCATTAAACTTCATATTTAAAATATAAACACAAAATTTATGTTAGTATAATTTTTTTTATTTTTCTATAAGTTTTCTTTTTTAGTGAATAGTTAAAAACACAGCATTTTAATTCAAAATTGCCTTTTAATTTAATTTATTTATATAATTAAATTATATTTTAAATTAGTTTAAATGTTTAATTAGATAATATTTTTATAAATTTATAAAATTTAGTTCATTTAGATCAATTTCACATTGATATTAGTTATAATAACTTAACAAACTTTTGAATGTTTTTACTTTAAAACCCCACATTTTCGACCCGACTGCAAGATTAATTTTAAATTAATTTATTCCAAATAAGTTATTATAATATTTAAATATGTATGAAATATTTTTAATTATAATAATTTATAATTTATAACAATTTCAACTTAGTTTTTGACTAAAAATATTTTTGAAAGTAATTAAAATTAATTACACCGATTAATGTAAAATTAAGCTTAATAAGGGACTAAACCTTAAGTTTAAGACCCAAAAAAAACATAGAGACCTATCCAAAACCCATTGGATATAAATAATTTAGAAAATAACCTTATTTTATTGAGTTTTTTTTGGTATTACTTTTTTTATGTACGAACATTGGTACACCTAACATGTTTCCAAAAATACCATGTGAGTCCTTTCCCTTCTTTATAAAAGGTCACTACCAATCCCTCTTTTTCACACCTATAAAACAACTTAGTATTAGAAAATATATTACCAATACTCTTCCCAAAATACATACCTTCCTACTATAATAATCCCCTTGGACAGAAGGCAATCCAAGGAATCCATTTTTCACAAACCAAAAGGAGTTACCCGATTTAGAGGTAACACCTTCTCTCAAGATCCTTTATTTCATTTTATTTATCTGCTACCTCCATTATCTTTATTCGATTATTATATAACAAAAAAAGTGTCCTAAATATTCTAGGATATTTTTTAAAAGGTTTTTAATTGTACTTACACAAACCTCAATCTAATGGGTAACAAACATAATGTTTATGTGTATGATGAACTACCGCCTCACTAAACGATGATATTTCATTTTCCCTTTACCTCTTCCCTTGGAGGAAATTAGGATGGAAAAACTATTTATATATTTAATATATATTTTATTTATTATGTATTTAAGTTTCTTTATTCCTTTTTTACAGCACATATCTTTTTACATTCCATTTTGTTTTAATATGATAATTTCGTTTGAGGAAGTGTAGACTACTGCCCCCTCAATGCGATATGACCCATTCATACACTACATGAAATGTATTAAGGATAAGTTTTGTTAATATATATGATATAATGAATATAATTTAATAATTATTTATGTATATTTATTAATTTTCTTTCATTTTTTCATCACTAAAATTAAATGAAAATAACGTTCATGCGTACGTACGACTTACCATCTCCCAGAACGATGTATTCCATTTCATAATTATATATTATATGGATTATTAAAAAAATATATAATGAATATAAATTATCTTTAAGTCCTTTTTTAAATTATATAAATCATGATATAAGTATAAGGACCACAGATATAACAAATTAAGACATATACAAAAAATAAAGCAGATATTACTGGAAGTGAAACCATAAAATAGAATTTTTAACAAGAAGTTAATATAAATACATAATAAAACCCTATATGATATTATAAGTAAGAATATTTACATTTAATATATTCATAATAAATTCAAAATTATTATATAGGAGGTTTCAACGTGTACAACGAGATTCAAAACACAAGGTAAAGGGATTTCATCTCACGTTTTAATTCTATGAGATACATTATTTATTCACCACTCATTCCTTTTGTGTGGTGTATGTACTACACATGAATGTATTATATATCTCTTATAATTAAATTTATGGATATTAATATATCTATCTTACGGTGTTTATATTTTGGGGTTTGATTTTCAGAAGGTACCAAATCGGTAAAAATAGTTGTTTCCCAATTTGACTTATTCTAGACTCATGTTTTGTTTAGCACTTAAATTATTTTTGAGGTGTATATACATCCATTTTATATGATATATCATGAATCTACGTATTTCTAGGATATTAAAATCTTCATTTAATACCATTTTCTTACATGTAGTGTATGATCCCAAGTTTCCAAGTGATAAGAGTTTAATGAAATAATATCATCGCTTTTCAGGATTGTTTATGTTCATGCTTCCTTTGATAAATTATTTCAACCAATATCTCAATAACATTAAGTAATTTTCTTATAATCTATTTATTCATGATATATTAATGTAAATTTAACATTTTTTAAACACTTTGGTTCTTTATATATTTAATAAAGTGTTTTTAAGAAATCCAGATTTTACCCACTCTTTGGACGGAAATCAATGTTTTCTAAAAGGGTTTTCAAGAATATTGTACCATTATAAAATATTATTTAAAAGAAATTTTTACCCATTTCTTGTTTTGGTAATATCTTAAAATTAATATTCTTGTCTATTTTTGAACAATGCATTTTTCTAACCTTTTAACTGTGAAAAATAAATGTTCTTTTTACCTCGTACAATATGTATGGATTTACCCACCATCATTCCTTTAAATATTCCTTTTCATTTTTATAATGTTAATTTTTAAGATAATTATTTTTAAAAGAAATTTTCAAGGAAAAATGTTTTCAAAATGTTTTCAATCTTCTTTTATATGTTTTCAATGAAAATTGATTTCATTTTTTTGCCTTATTTATAAGATTTAAAAGTATTTTCAAAGAAATTGTTTTGAAAATAGTTTCAAGAGTCTTTCATATGTTTTCAAGTAAATGGTTTTAAAATTTATTTAAAGTATAATTTATATTTTTAAATCTATTTTATAAGATTATTATTTTCAAGTGGTTTTATCTATTAAAAATCCATTTTCAAATAAGAAATGATATTTTCCTCAATAATCATTTTTGAAAGAAATATCAAAATTATTTTCCATTTAAGGTTACCTATGTTGATTTTACTCATTTAATTATAGGAAATGATATAAGGGTTTCATTCAAATTCATTATATTAATGGACTATGTTTAATGATATGGACCTTATGAAACCCATTTCTTTTTCATGGGTTATATTTTTATGAAACCTGTTTCTATTTCATAGGTAATTTGTTTATGAAATATGTTTCTCTTTCATTGGTTATGATTTTTATAAAATGATTATAAAATCTGTATCATTTTTCAACAGATTATGATATGTTTACATGTTTATGATGCCCATTTCATTTGATGGGTTATGATATAATGTTTTATGATTTTGTGGTACATGCATGTATGATTTAATTATGATATTGGTGGGACCTATATCTTCTTCCAATGCATTGGGTAATGATGGATGACTCATGATTGTAAATGTCATGCATGAACCTGATTACATATTCCACATATTATGCATGGGATTCGTTTCATGTGCATATGTTTATGTGTGAACCTTATTAAATGTTCACAATGTTATGAGTGAACATTATTACTTTTAATAATATTATGCATGGTCCTTGTTGCATGTCCATAATTTTATGCAATAACCTGATTACATGTTCACAATGTTATTAATGAACCTGATTACATGTTCAAAATTTTATTCAGGGATCTGGTTTCATGTCCATAAGGTTATACGCGAACATGATTATGCATTCACAATGTTATTCATGGACTTAATTTAATGTCCATAACTTGGTGAAGGGGCCTTACTTCTTATCCTTAGCTTAATGAGTGAACTTGTTTCTATGTATACATGTTAACAATGTTATAAACAAATGTTAAGGCCACAAATTACATGTATTATTTCAATGTTATTATTTCATTAATTATGATATTAATTAGTTTATGATCTATGTCTCATGAACCTCCAATATTTATTATATTCCCTGATATATAGGGCATGATCTTCAAATGTTATGATGATGTACCATACCATTTTTTCCATGTTATTATTATACATTTCTTTTATTTACCCTTTACTGAGAATCTAAACTCACCCATTTTTTAGGTTTCCTTTCCCCAGGTTCTGAAAAAATGTTTTAGGTAGAAGTACTAAAGGTGGAGATATTTATAAGAGATGTTGAAGATATTTCACCAGGATGGAATATTTTGATTCCATGTTTCCAAAGACACTAAAATATTACTGTCCTCAGGTATGTATTTTTTTAATTTACTGAATATTCATTTAATATGATGTAATATTCATGTATATTAAGCTTGGGTCGATATAGTTTTTATCATATGAAATTTTGAGTCAACCTTAGGAAACTAGGATGAGAAAAATTTAGTGAGATCCCAAGGTATATTTCTAAGGATAGGTCTAGGGATGTGTTTAAGTATAAGTATAAGAATGAGTCAACATTTAGGAAAATGTATTAGAATTTTGGTAAAGGATAGAGTTAGTGGTTTTCTAGAAATACATATCTATTTAGACACTACAGGTGTATGGGGATCTAGAATAGATGCACCTCGGGGTAACAACTTCAACAAGATGTTTTGGGACTGACTCAGGGAAATATAGTATATGACAACAAGCCTTGCGGGACACCTAGTTTGGCACTCCTTGGGGATTTGATATGGAAATTAACAAACTCTTCAAAAACCATTATGAAGTATTTGAATAGAAGATGAATATGAATAACCTATAATAAACCAAAGGTTTCATAGATTAAAGAAGTGCCATCCATGATTTGGTCACCCTATAAGAAAATTTTCATGATTATATGGTATCTCAATAAGGTAAATGTTTCTCACACTATCCCTTATAGTTTCAGTCAATGGATGGAAATCAATTGAATAGGGTTTAAATTTTATGTTTCTGATAGGTAAAGTATGGGAATTATTATAATTTATTTCCCAAGTGTAAATTTCATAAAGAGAATTAGGAAGGTTGTACGAGTATTGGTTATACATCTGATGATAAAGAGACCGCAAACAACATTTCAAAGGTATGTGATATTATTTCAGTATTTTTTACATTGATCATAAGAAGCTTTATTATATTGAGTTTGAGTAACCTTAACAAATGAATCGTATTTCATATTATAGGAAAGAAGTGTTAAGGAATAAGTTGATGAAGCTTGAGTAATGGTTTAAGAATAATGTGGTATGAATGAAGTATTAATGTTTTGAAATTCAAAGATAATGTTATATGAATCATGAAATATATAATTATTTTTAGTATAATTTTTCATTAAGGATTGAAAAGGACATGTTGAATGGTGATGAAGATATAGAAATGTGATTTCATGTAATGGGTATATTTTGAATAGGTGAAGGTAATACTTGATCAATGCCTGACATTGAGATACTGATGTTTGGATAAATATATTCTGGATATGGATAAGTAAATTGGATGGAATGGATTACCCCGAAACTAATTATTGATAAAAATTCTATTTAATCAATGATAAAGTTTACAACATTTTGGTTTTAAAGAATATATCCATTAATCATTAGAATAAGTGATATTGCAGTTCTCCAAAAATTATTTATAGTAATTAAGGTTTTCACCATTTTTTAAGGAAATATACGATGAGGGTATTCACATGTTTGGAATGTGACATTAAAGTGGTTCTTTGTGATACATGGGTGATCAATGTTAAGAAAATTTTATGACTTTCCTTCTAAAGTATTTAATTTTAATCTTTTATAAGGGTTATAAGGTTAACCATTAATGGAAATTTTAAGTTAAACTTTAGATTAAGTTAGTGAGAATAAAGTGTTATATCTCTATATGGGGATTTATTAATATTGGATAGAATGTTTAAACTAATTTTTTTGATGGTAACAGAAGATAAATGGGTTGATTTGTCTTCCATCTCATGATCTCTTAGTACTTATTGAATAAAAAAAATATACTCTCAAATCATTTCTTTGGGTAATAGTTGAAGTGGAGATCTATCATGGAATAACCAATGGTTGGGATTTTTCATAAGAAATGGATTAAAATAAAATAAGTATATTTACTTATATTCTTTGTCAATAAAAAGAATTACTCAATAATGGGATAACGATCCAAGAAATTTCTTGTCCTAATACCTTAATTTCGGTTGAACATATATATGGCCTTATAAATCATCACACATTTATGTATTTGAGGCCCTCAAAATTTCTTTGATCATTATATTGTTTGTGATTGATGAAATAAATAACTTTCTATAAATTTTTACATTTTCCATCCATATCCAATCTTTACTCCCAACATGTGTTCTCTAATGAGGAAACTTGGTCATATTTTACTTTGGGTAACTGTTATGGTTCAAACAAACCATTTTAATGGAAGATTTAGTATTTATTTTTAAAATATGAGATTCTCTAAATGAAACTATCTTGTTTTCAAACTGTGATAAACTAGATTAATTTAGAGGGAAAAATTAATTTTAAGGGGGGTATAATGAAACTCCCCGTGATTTTGTGATTTTTTTATTTAATTTAACATTTTTGATATTTTACATTTCATGAAATAATGAAAATAGTTTATTTTATGTTAACGAACTATGTTTGGATTCAGTTATATGAAACTCTTAGTAAATCATGCACTATATGCAACAGAAATTTATGCTTTCTCTAATCCCAACACAAATCTTAGTTTGCATGACATGCAATAATGACTTTTCTTGATATCTTGCATAACATGCATGACCGATTTTTTCCAAAAATAGTATATCAATAAAATGATATTATTTAAAATAATAAAATATAATCTAAACACTAAATTAGTGGTTATGAATAATATTTAATAATTTATTAAAATATATATTTTTTAAAAATATAATATGAATTCATAGGTTACCAATTAACTATAAATGAATATGAAAACCGATTGAATATAAAAGAAAATATTATTATTTTTATGGTCACAAAAATATTTTACCCTAATGTAATATATATTTTATATATTATATCAAATATTTTTTTATCCATTCAAAATATTTGACAGATATAAGATAAGAAGCACACCCAATTTTATTCTTAAAACCCAATATGTTTTAAGTTATTTTTACTACCTATTAACAGAGAACCCATTTTAAATCCAATTTTTTAAACTCTTATAGATTTAACATGTCAAAATAAACTTCATCTTTGAAATAAAAACTTATTTTTTTTAAAAATATATTTTTGATATTTTTCTGTAAGGATTCATTTTTAATGAATAGTTAAAAATACTGGATTTTAATTCAAAATTGCGTTTTCAATTAATTTATTTATAAGGATAAATTATATTTTAAATTGTTTTAAAGGTTTAATTAGATAATATTTTTATTAATTAATATAATTTAGGTCATTGAGATTAATTTCACTTTGAAATTTGATATAAAAACTTAACAAATATTTAAATGTTTTTACTTTAAAAACCGGCATTGTCATCCCAAATACAAAATTAATTTTAAATTAATTTCGGCCACTTCTGTGATCAGAATTTGTAAAAATGGATTCAATATTTGGAATTATCATAATTTATAATGTTTAGTAATTTCAACTTATTTTTGGACCAAAAAGATTAGTGAAAATGATTAAATTTAATTACGTCGATTAAGGTAAAATTAAGTTTAAAAAGGGTCTAAACATTAACTTTAAGACCCAAAAAAACTTATATAATTGTACAAAACCCATTATATAGACATTATTCAGCCATTCACACTCTATTACTTATTTTTTTGGTTTGGTATGACTTTTCTAAGGTAAAATCGTGGGTACACCTAAGTTGTTTTTAAAAATACCAAGTGAGACATTTCCCTTTCTTATAAAATGCCACCCTACTAACTATTCTTCACACCTATAAAAACTTTAATGATAGGAAAATATCATAGAAGTAAAAATCAAAAAATTCCTCACTTACTCCTATAATCCTGTTCTTGGGCAGAATGAAATCCAGGGAAGCCTTTTGGCATAATCCAAAATGTGTTACCCGATTTAGAGGCTCAAGATCCTCTCTTTTATTTTTTTATCCACCCCATCTACCCTATTTATTCCATTATTTTATGAAAAAATAGTATAATAAATATATTAGTATGTTTTTATGCTATATTTTTTACTTAAACTTACACACACCTCCATCTAATGGGTAACAAACATACAATGTATGTGTACAGTGAACTATTGCCTTACTAAATGACGATTGTTCATTTTTTCTTTACCGCCTCTCATGGTGGAAATTATGATAGAAAATATATTTATATATGTAATATGTAATATGTTTTATTTATTATTTTTTAAGATTCTTTATTCCTTTTTATAACAAATATCTATTTGACTTTCAATTTTTGGTTAATACGAGAATTTCATTTGATGAAGTGTGGACTACTGACCATCAACGCGATCTGATTCATTCATACACTACATGGAATGTATTAATGATAGGTTTTGTGAATATTTACGATATATATTATATCATAAATATAATTTAATAATGATATTTATATGAAAATATATACATATATTCCTTTTACTTTCTTTATTCAACATAACAATTAAATGGAAATAGTGTTTATGCGTACGTACGACTTACCGTATCAATGAACGATGTATTCCGTTTCATACTTATATATAATATAGATTATTATAATACATATATACTGAATATAAATTATATTTAAATCATTTTTTACATTATGTAAATCATTATATAATTATAAGGACCAAATATATTACAAAATAAGACATAAAAAAAGAAAGTGGATATTACCCGAAGTGAAACCTTAACATAGAATTATTAACAAGTAGGTAATATAAAGCCATAATAAAAACCTATATGTTACTATAAGTAATAATATAGTTCTATGATATATTTATAATAAATTTATATTTATTATACATGAGGATTTAAAGAGTATGAAGAAAGTCAAGACATAAGGTAAGGAGATTTCACCTCACTTTTTTTCCCATGAGATACTAGCTTTATTCACCACGAATTCCTTTTGTTATGCACCTGAATTATTTTTCAGGTGTATATATATCCGTATTATATGATATATCATGGATATGCATATTTTCATGATATTATAAGACTAATGTAATTTACTTTTCTTACATAGAGAGTTTGATCCCAAGTTACCAAGTGATAAGAGATTAATGAAACAACTCATCGCTTTTCATGATTGTTTATGTTTATGTTTATTTTGATTAAATCATATAGCCCATCTCTCAAGAACATTCAAGAATTTTCTTATACTCGACCTATTCATGATAAATTAATGTATTTCTACAATTTTTTCTACTCTTTGGTACATATGTTATTTTAGAGGGTTTTTTTTCCAGAAATCTTGACTTTATACTCTCTTTGGATGGAAATCTATGTTTTCTAAAAAAGTTTTATAAGAATATTGTACCATTATCCAAAAATCCTTAATAGAAATTTGTACCATTTTTTCTTTCACTAATATCTTCAAAGGAATATTCTAGTTAATTTTCTAACAATGAATTTTTCTATCCATTTCACTGTGAAAAAAGGAATGTTCTTTTAACCTCGCATGACATATACATATTTACCCACCATCAATAATTTGAAGATTGCTTTGAATTTTTAAAAGGTTAATTTTAAGAAATGTTTTTTAAAAGTAATATTCAATGATTTTTTTTTTCAAAATTTTTTCAAACTTCTTTTATAAATTTTCAA
Organism: Viscum album; assembly: GCA_963277665.1. Taxonomy (NCBI): domain Eukaryota; kingdom Viridiplantae; phylum Streptophyta; class Magnoliopsida; order Santalales; family Viscaceae; genus Viscum; species Viscum album. The sequence goes on along the minus strand of OY728133.1, from coordinate 1,100,390,420 downwards.
TGATTTTTTTTTCAAATTTTTTTCAAGCCTTATTTACTAGTTTTCAATGTATTTTCAAAGAAATGGTTTTCAACACCCTTTCAAGATTCTATGATATGTTTTTAAGTAAAAGGTTTTCAAAATTATTTCAAGTCCTCTTTATAAATCTTATATTTTTTTTCTATGAAAATAATTTTCAAATGGTTTTATGTATTAAAAATCATTTTTCAAAGAAGAAATTATATTTTACTCAATAATCATTTTTGAAAGATATAACAAAATTATTTTCCATCAAAGCTGAAATCCATTGATGTTACTAATTTTCTTTAGAGTAAATGATTGAAATGTTCTATTCATAATCTTTATATGAATGGGTTATGTTTAATTCCATGGTATTTATGAAAATCGTGTATCTTTCATGGTTTATATGTTTATGAAACCTATTTCTCTTTCATGGGTTATATGTTTATGAATTCGTTTCTCTTTCATATTTTATGATTTTTATGAAATGATTATGAAACCAATATCTTTACCAATGGTTTTGATATGTTTATATGTTTATGATACCCATTTCATTGCATGGGTTGTGATATGATTTTTTATGATTTTTTTGAAGATGTATATATGATTTCATTATTAGAGGGGTGGGACCTACAAATCCCTCCAATGCATTGGGTAAATACGGATGTCTTGTGATATAAATGTTGTGGTTGACCATTATTACAAGTTCATGACGTTATACACGGACCTGGCTTCATGTCTATAATTTTACTCATGAAACTGATTACATGTTCACAATGTTAGGTTATCCTTATTATAAGTTCAAAATATTATGCATGGACCTAGTTTCATGTCCTTATGTTTATACATGAACCTAATTACTTGTTCACAATGTTATGCCTAAACCTAATTACATGTTCAAAAGTTTATGCAAGAACCATGTTTCACGTCCATATGGTTATACATCAACCTAATTACAAGATCACAATGTTATGCATGGACCTGGTTTTATGTCCATAAGTTGATGCAGTGGCTAGATTCCATGTCCTTAACTTAATTAGTGAACCTTTTTCTACTTATACATGTTCAAAAAAATGTGTATTCTATAAATTCCATGTCTTATTTTTATGTTATTATTTCAGGTCTTATGATCTTAATTCTCTTATAATCTTTGTCTCATGAACTTACAATATTTATTATGATCTCTGATATACAGGGTGTGATATTAAAATGTTATGATCAAGTTCCATACCCTTTTGTTCATTTTATGCTTTCACATTTCCTCTATGTAGCCTTGACTGAGCATATGAGATCACCCTTTTTTATGTTTCCTTTTCCCGCATTCGGAAGAAAGGTTTTAGGTAGAAGTACTAAAGGTGGAGAACTTTATTGGGAGATATTGAAGATCTTTCACTAGAATAGAAGATTTTGTTTCCAAGTTTCCAAACATGCTAAATATTATGGTGATCGGGCATGTATTTTTGTAATGTACTTTATATTCGTCTAAAATGATGTAATATCAATGTATATTACGCCTAGGGAAATGTAGTTAGATCATGAGAGTTTCATGATAGAGAGTAGGATCATTGAGTTGGTGACATCTCTTTTAGGATATTGGTGTTTTGGTGACGAATCATTGATGAAATTCGAAACTGGTAGCATAGAGTACCGTTACAGTTATAATGCCTAGAGTGAGGCTCATGGGATTTGTTGATCAGGTAATGATGATCATGGTTTCTAAGAAAACATATTGAGGAAATTATGAAATATATGCATCTCGGTTCTCATTAAATGAGGATAATGATGATAATATAGTGTGGGGTTCAATGTATATTGATTAAGGGTATAAACCATATTTCAAGAAGAAATATGGTTACATTGGTTGCAGTGTCACTGGCTAACCTAGGACGGTACGTGAATCTTGTTAACACTTATATGAAGGTAGACTCGGGTTATTGTGTATATGAAAAAGATATGGGGTGTATTTATTGATCTATTGTATTTAGGAGGACTTAACACATTTAGTAATTAACTAAGGTTGATAAATAAAGAACATGCCAATATGGGAATCCGATATGTCGAAAATCTATACTCATAAGAACTGAAAAATTTTACGTTCTATGGAGTGATATTTTTTTTGAGTTAGACCGAGTCTTGAAAAGGAGGCTAAGAAATATGATGTGAATGGTTTAGATATTGTCATGTGTGGTTTTTATCAATTAATTTTTTGTTATTGAAAAAAATTCCAACCATAGTGGCATGAATTCTAGGATTTTGGAAAAGAAGAATGTCTCTATGATCACGACATTGTTGTGTAGTTGGGGAATCTAGTTAATACATCATGTGAGTTATTGGATTTTTATAATTTATTTATGAAGTTGGGTTCTGGATAGATTTTTTCACATGTTATTGAATACAATGACTTAGAGGTGGATCAACACACATCATTTGAGGGATGACTAATATATATAATGGACTATTACAGTTGGTTTCTAGAATTTTTGATAGTTTTTAAGGTTTGGTTTTGGTGGTGTATGTTTTGAAAAGACGATTTATTATATTTGGAGTCTATATCATATTTCTTTGACCAACATGGATCCTATGAGATATATAGAGAGGAATATTTTGGATGAGTAGTGGTATGATGGGGGGTGATTAATGATCCGTTCCTTTGGGTGTCAGTAGTAATGGTGGAGAACTTGACCTTTATGGGTGTGGAACTATGGTTGTTTTTTATTTTTGGGATTGAAAAAGAATTATTGATGATTTTATATTGAATAGAACATGGTTATAGACTCATTTAGTGTTTTTTTGGAGAAGTTATATAGATCTAGGAAATGGATGAAAGGATTTGGTGTGGCATCCATGGTTAAAAGTTATAGAATTTACTTAGTGGTGGTGTATTAGTTACCTGGTATGATATGGGTAGTTCTATAAAAAAATATTCCATTGAGTACATAGTGGGGGTGTACTTGGTACTTGTGGGGTTTCCAGAGGGGATGTGAACTCCATGATATCTATTTGGTTCTTGGTATTGGGTGTACCAACTATATCGATGAGTGAGACATTGAGCTAATTTTTCATGTCATTTTGGAATGACTTTGAGTGATTATATATAAAAAACAATGTAGTTATTTGATTTCATCATTTTGGGGTTTTATATATTTATTATTGAAAAGATAGATTTTATTTCAAAATTCAGGTTATTTTTTGACATATTTGATCAATCATTATTCAGAATTAATTTTCATACCCAGATTTATTTTATTTTATTATACTATTTTTTGATTAAAATATATTTTTAATGATTTTTTATTATATTTTTATATTTGACCATATTTATTTTGTGAAATTTAATTCATTGATTAATTTGACCATTAGTTACTACTTACTAACCTTATTTATCAAATTTATATTGAGGAAACCAATGCTGGTTGATTGAAGTAAAAGAAAATCAATGGGAGAAAATTTTTATAATAGTAAATTGGACTTTAATCCATTTAAATATGATTAACTCCCAGATGCGGAAGAAGAGTTATCCAATAATATAATATTAAATTAAAGTTTATTCAGAGTACACATGATTAACTATGAATCTTTTAATATCAAATCTAACCATGCATGGGATAAAGAATATATCTCTATTTTTTCATGGTGTTGGAGATAAATTATGGTTATGTAATATTAATTAGATAATCTTGAAGATCATGCCAGATTAAATGGGGTCTTTTAAATAGTAACTTGGATCTATGAAAGAGTAAATCAGTCTAAAAATCAGTTTCATATGAATAAATACATTTCTAAAAGATAAATAATATGTGATTAAGATGTGGAAAATTGAATAAATCCATACTATTGATGAAGACATAAGGACACTTTGAGAGCAGTCACAAGCTGAAGAGTTTCACATATATATTGTTAAAAAAAACTATAAAATGAATCACCATAAATTCACATTGAATTATCATATCATAGGATCATGAGGAAGTATGATTGAATTAACTTAATATTATAAAAATTTAAATATTATATGTGTAAGTGATCCAAGAATTTCTTTTACATAGGTCATGATCATCAGTTAGGTGAGAAATTGAATTCATTATAAGTTTTATTAGAGGAATACAAAGTGTGACTGTGGTTTGGGGATGTATTTTTCCTGGGGGGGGGGGGTGAATTTGTGTAAGTGAATTTAAATCAATGTTATAAAATTTTCACTTTTCTTTATACATATTTATCTAGTTAAAGGGAACTGATTATATTGTTCTCCCACACCCCTTTTCTACTGAAAAAATTAGCAACAGAAAAAAACACTCACACGCAAAGGAAAATGATTTAGAAGGTTCATCTTCGAATGTGGAAAGGCTATTACTTAGTGTGAACTGGATTCCTCTATGATCACATAACCCACTAGAATCATCATGCTGTCTTAGCACTATAGTCTATTGACATCTTATTAGTTTTCATCTAGTACTACTTGGTTTAGTGAGTCCCATACTCTAGTTTATCCCACACCTTATACTGATATATCAAGGATAAAAACTAAAGATCATTTTCATTAATTTAGATATCTTCAAGCTACTGTTGTGTTTTATTGATCTCTTATTCACCCTCTTTCTCTCATACAACAACATTTATGGAATTCATATTTGTTTTTGTATGTAAACGAAGATGAAAAAATATTCCTTCCTTGTATTCATACTCGGAAATTATTCTCCATAAACGGATGATTAGGTGGATTGATAATGGACTATAGTAATAGATTAACAGTATAAGATCAAGTAGGGAACTTCTATTAGGTTATTAAGGATGGAATAATAGGATTGTGGATTGAAAACCCATGCCTTATAATCTTGATGAATAACTTAACCAACTTAGATCCTATGTAAAGTGAGAACACATACCAACTTAATGAAACAAATCTCTATTATTCATGTAAAGAACCATAAAATTCAAGGGAAATTTTTTCTTAATTTTCTTTGGGATTTTAAAAGAATGCAGTTTCTGACGGCACCTGATTCCGCGGCCCGGTGTGCCCGGAATCATGTTCCGAAGTTTAGCTCGGGTATGTTCAGTGAACGAACGAGCGGGTTTTCCTAACTTTTGAACCGGTGCTCGGAATCGAAATCTGAGGGCACCAATGAAACCGAAGCTCCGATAATTTCTTAGGAACACCTTTTATGGAGTTGCGTTTGCTCGGGTGTGGTTATTTAAAAAAAGGGGTTAACTAATGAATAAAATAAAATTTGTGCAACAATTTTTATTTTATGTTCTAAGTATTTTAAACCTACTTATGGAAGTTGAGGTGGGACCCACTATATCCCAACCCCTCTTGATAGGATATTAGTGAGGTGGGCCTCACACGAACCCCACCTTTTCAACTTCCTCAAACCCCCATTATTTTTGTAACACACCCACACCCCCCTTATTAAATACCAAGTCAACTATCTTAATTAATGAATTGAATTAACTTATTCAATGTAATCAATTCTTGAATTCATTTTGAAATTCGAATTGAATGTTGGATTGTGTGTGTTAATTAAATACGACAATGTCTTATTTCCTTAAGGGTTATTTAATTGTGCGAGAAGGTTGGAGAGGAATTGCTCAAGCCTGGGAATCTTCATCTTCCTCCTTGAAGAACGTGAAGAACACACCTTCACCGATGAAGAACACCGACCTCCGATGAAGGATGATGAAAAACGCTGATTCCTTAGAGATTGACGACACGATGTCGTGTACCGCGACGCCAATGGTCCTCTTCTCGGTGACGCCGTGTAACGAGATGTCGTGTACCACAACGCCGTGTGCCACGACGCCAACGATCCTCCTTCCGCGACGCCGTCTTCTGCGACATCCCTTTCCCGCGACAAACCTCATTCGACGACTTCATCGAGGTAGTGGGTTTGATTTAGTTCACGAATATTATTTTCCGTCCAAACGTCTATTTTTTCTTTAGCCGCTTGATATCAGATTAATGGGAGGAGGTCGGACCGCACAAACATGGCCGACCCTCCTCCCCCTTTGATGTTGTGTTTGTCGCGGTACGATTAAAGGCAGCACGGTGCAACGACACAGCACAGAAACAACGAAGAAGAACGGTGTCATCGTGCTGCGCTCGTGAGTCCGAAAAAATCCGCGACATTGTCGCGCCGTTCCAGAGAACCACGAAGAGGCGGCGGCCGGAGCAGGGCCGTGGCGAAGGGGCGCGACGCCGTCGCGCCGGTCAGACAAGGCCGCGGCTCAAAGCCGCGGAGATCCAAGGCGGGGCGGCCGGAACCGCCGGACGCCGGCACCTCGGAGGGGTGGGACTGCAGGGTCCCGCTGCGGTAGCACCGGCCGGCCGGACGGGGCCGGTTGTTTCGAAAGGAAGACCAGGGGTCGTAACCCTCAACCGACAAAAGAGCGGCCCCACGTGGGGCCGTAGTTTCAATCAAGGGGGGCAGTTGCTGCCCCTCACCCCCCTTTCTGCTCAGCTCGGCCAGCGCCGATCTGGCCACACCGGGCCGCGCCAGATGGGCCGGGCCACGACCACCGAGCTGGGCCGACCTTGGTGGTCTCGGGCCGGGTCGGTCCGGGCCCAAAACCCCTTAAAACCGGACAAGTTCGTTATTTTGCCCATATCTTGGGCTACAGACATCCGATCGACGCACGGTCAATTGGGATGAGATCCTTGGATTGAGACGGTCCTTTTGGCATATTTATACTCAAAATTTCGGAGAACTTTGGGTATGGATGGGTTGGTTCGAACACAAAACCAACAAGGCCTTTGGAGCGGAAACACTTATAACTTGAGCTCTGAACATCCGATTGATGTTTCGTCGACTTTGTTGGATTCCTCTTAGTGAGATAGACCTTTTGGATAACTCCAATCAAGGTTTGGATGCAGTTGGAGTGTGGTTGGGTTGGTTTTGACTTAAAAACCAACCGGGCCCCAGGAACGAAAAAGCCAATAACTCTCAGACCGGGCGTCCGATTGACACGCTGTCTGTCACGTTGAGTTCCTCTTGTCGAGACAGAACTTTGAGATACATCAACTCCGGACTACGTGTCCATTGATGTATCGATACCTTGGCTCGTGGAGTGGACCCTCCCAGAAACGATCATGCTGTGTGCGGGAACCCTTGAGCTGGCTGTTACTCTGACGACGATGATGACTGCACTAAAATCCTCCGTGGGTTCGGCAGTGATGACGACTGCACTGAAATCCTCCGTGGGTTCGTTAGAGATGAAGACCATACTGTAAGCCTCTGTGGGTTCGATGGTGATGACGACTTCACTGAAATCCTTCATGGGTTCGGCAGCGATGAAGACCGTACTGAAATCCTCCATGGGTTCGATGACAATGAAGACTGCACTGAAATCCTCCGTGGGTTCGGTAACGATGAAGACCGTACTGAAATACTCCGTGGGTTCGGTGACAATGACTACTGTTCATGTATCCTACATGGGTCTGGTAGTGTTTGACTCTGTTCTTCCTATCCTACGTGGGTATGGCAGAGTAGCTGGTCTGTATCCTATGTGGGTCCGACAGCTTGGTTGGTTTAGTATCCTACGTGGGTATGAGCATAGATGAATCAGTGGCTATATCTGATCATCTCTATCACCTTACGAAGAAGTATACCTATGTGATCTGAGTCTTGACTTTCAATCAATATCTTCGATATGATTGACTTGCTTTCCTATGTGTATTGGGTTGTGTTATCCTCTGTGGATTGGGTTGTACTATCCTGTGTGGACGTGATCGAATTTGGGCTCGGATGTTGGAGCCGAACTGGAATTGATGAATTATGTATATGTATATTCATATACCTAAGTAGTGTTGGATGTTATTTCGTAATTGTATCTTTCTTTTGTGGATTATACTTTGTGGATTTTGGGAGACCTTCGGGGGTGTCGGGGTCCCTACTGAGTAGCGTATACTCACCCCTGCACGGGCTATGCCCACACTACATTGTGTTGGAAGTAGACGATGGACATCGCTGATCGTGGTTGAGGCTTGTGGAGCAAGTTGGTACCTGGAGGTGGACCACTGGGCTGAACGTACACGGAGCAGACGGCTGGACCCGAGGGGCTGAGTAGGATATATGTACCCACCCTTCAGGTGGGACTTCCAGCGGACGGACCAACGTTGCTGCTTCACTTTCAGTTGTTGTAATTTTTTTCTAGTTGTACTTTACATTCAGTTTGGGTTTGTCTTCTGGCCCACTTACTTTTCCGCACTACTATTGTACCCAGTTTTACTTAGTGTTTACTTCTGATTACTTACTCTATGGTGTTTTTTTACTTTATAAAGGCAATTCCTTCCACTTTTTGTCAGGATTTATGCCTTGGTGCTAGTCGTCAGCCCCTGGCCTATGGGAGGCGGGCTTGGGGTAGTCACGACATGGGTCCCGAGGACGGGTCGTGACAAATTGGTATCAGAGTAGTTCGGTTCTACCGCAGAACTCAAGACTCTGATATTTGTACTATGTGAAGAAATAGTGTTAAGGGTATTGAGTGTGGTTATCCGTCCAGGGAGTCCAGTGTTGGTGCGGTGGCCGACGTATCCGTACACTAGGACCCTGACTTCTGATTTCTGACTCAATGCACGAAAACATTGATTGCATGTGTGTTTCAAAAGTTTTCTTTATGATTACTTTGTGTCAGATCACTAGTTATACTGTTTGATCATGGAAAACCTATTTCTTTTCAGGATGGCCCCACGACGGCAGCCATCTAGGGTTCCGAGCTTTGTGCGAGACGACAGCCCACCGAGCGACGAGGCCTCGTTGGAGGGCCCTATTTCAGAGGAGGCACCGTCGGTACCACTACCCACTGAGCCAACGATTCCACCAGCCCCAACCTCTGAGAGTGCACGTTACCTTAGTGCACTGCATGAGTTTCAACATCAGAGACCGCCTAGGTTCCGTGGGGAGACGGACCCTCAGGCAGCCGAGGATTGGCTGGAGTCGGTTGTGTGAGTTTTTAGGTTAGTGGGGACACCAGCTGACCTCATGGTGATCCTCACAGCGAGCCTCCTGTATGCGGCAGCAGGAAGATGGTGGAGATTGATGCTCTAGGTGCACGACGAGGCATCACTCCTCTATATGGACTTTGAGAGCCCCTTCCACTCGGAGTTCGTCCCAGCCACCCTCCGTGCGGTGTGCATCTAGGAGCTTCTATAGCTGCGGAAGGGCAGCATGATGGTCGGCCAGTACTCGGCGAGATTTACCGATCTCTCGCACTATTCGACGGTCATGGTACGAGACCCATTCTTCTGAGCCTAGACCTTCGAGCAAGGACTGAGGCATGAGATCAGGGCATCGATGATCTACCTCTGCATTCCGACACAGGCATGAGTACTGTAGCGAGCCCTTCTCATAGAGAGATTTCTTTCTGAGCCTACGCTAGCAGCGAGACCTACCGCAGGGTGGCATGTAGCAGAGTCATCTGCAGCTGGCAGTCGACGAATGTCACAGGGGTCCAGGTGGACCGGACCATCAGGAAGATGACCTCAGGACACTGGCTCAGAGGTGCGGGGGCACACGGCGCAGAGCAAGCCTTCTGAGGAGCAGGTAGTGCTACGCATGCGGCGGGCATGGCCACATGGCTCGTGACTGCCCAACCCTCCGTACAGAGGATCAGAAGATGGTTGAGGGGCCACCCAGGAAAATGCAGAGGGTCGACCGTGGCGATCCGCCCAGAGCAGGCGGACGAGGCAGCGGAGCTAGCTGAGTAGCAGGTGGTGGGCGACGCTTTGAGGCTTTACCACCACCACCACCAAGAGGTCCACCTCGACCACATGGAGCTGGCGGGCAGAGACAGGCTTCAAGCAGCAGAGGCCTACGACCACGGTGCGCCAAAGATGATTCGAAGTACTATCTGTGTCTACTCCACCCTTGATGTAGTTCTTATAGACACAGGTGTGGGTCATTCTTTTATTTATGCTGCCCTTGTTTGGAGCTCAGAGATCCCGATGGATTTGTTGGCTCGATCCTTATGGCTAGAGACCCCTACGGGAGCAGACTCGATGATTACACACTGGTGCGGGTAGTGTGAGCTTACTCTAGGAGGTTAGATCTTCAGCTTTGATCTTCTTGTAGTGGCGTCAAGGCCTTACGATGTCATCTTGGGCATGGATTGGTTATCCACAGTCCATGCTCAGATCAACTGTATTAGGCGCAAGGTGCGGTGTGTTCGCACTGATGGAAGAAGGTTCACCTTCACCGGCGAGAAGGGAGCCTTTGCAGCGCAGGATGGACTCACACAGAGGAGAGGACAATCCATCACTCATTAGTTGGATAGCCTCATTCTAGGAGTAGTTGACGTGCGGAGTCCTAGTTTTTCTGTAGTGGTGGATCAGTATGAAGATGTTTTCCCTAATGACGTTCCCGGACTACCTCATCGCAGATAGGTAGACTTTTATATTGACCTGTACCCCAGGACATCCCCGATATCCACTCCAGCATATCGGATGGCCCCCGCTGATCTTCGAGAGCTACAGCTACAGTTGGAGGACTTGCAGGGCAAGGGATTCATCCGACCCAGTGTTTCACCCTGGGCTTCCCCGATATTGTTCGCCAAGAAGGCTGACGGGATCTTTCGACTGTGTGTCGACTATCATCTCCTGAACCAGGTGACCGTGAGGAACAAGTATCCGCTAATGAGGATTGACGACCTCTTCGATCAGTTCAAGGGAGCACGGTGGTTCTCAAAGATAGACCTTAGATCAGGCTATCATCAGCTCAGATTTCGAGATGAGGACGTGAAGAAGACGACCTTCAGATGTCAGTATGGCCACAATGAGTTCTTGGTTATGCCTTTCGGAGTAACCAACGCTCCAGTAGTGTTCATGGGTCTAATGAACAGGATCTTTCAACCATACCTCGATCGATTTGTCATGGTCTTCATCGATGACATATTGATATACTCGACCACTGAGGAGGAGAACGCCTACCACTTGCGGGTTGTACTAGACACACTCCGAGAGCACCAGATTTATGGTAAGCTCTAGAAGTGTCAGTTCTGGTTACATGAGGTCCACTTCTTGGGACACATCATCTCTGAGGCGGGAGTTGCGGTAGATACTACGAAGATCGAGGCAGTGCTATCTTGGGAGCCACCCTGGAGAGTGACGGAGGTGCGGAGTTTCTTGGGGTTAGCTGGGTACTATCGGAGGTTTGTGCCAGAATTATCCAAAGTTGCGGCACCACTCTCAGCTTTGAAGAAGAAGGGGAAACCCTTCATGTGGTCATACAGATGTCCGCAGAGCTTCCAGGAGTTGAGACAGAGATTGACAAGCGCACCTATCTTGAGGCTACCGGAGGAGGGAGTAGGGAACGTAGTCTACTGTGATGCATCAGGGACCGGAACCGGATGTGTCCTGATGCAGGAGCGGGCAGTGATCGCCTATGGATCAATTCAGTTGAGGCAGCATGGGAAGAACTATGCTACCCATGACCTGGAGTTAGCAGTAGTGGTCTTCGCTCTGAAGATGTGGTGACACTATCTGATGGGCGAGCGTTTTACAGTCTACTCTGACCACCAGAGTCTCAGGTACATCTTCTTGTAGAAAGACCTGAATCTGAGACTATAATGATGGCTCGAGTTCCTCCAAGACTATGACTTTGAGATAGTCTATACTCCTGGAAAGGGGAACGTAGTAACCGATGCTCTCAGCCGGAGGATGACCATTCAGCTACTCGGGGAGGCGACGGAGCAGCTAGCCGCTTTACAGATATCCTTCGTGGATAGAGATGGAGCAGCCTTCCTTCAGTCACTCACAGTCACTCCTCCACTACTACAGTGGGTAAGAGAGGCACAACGTGGGGACGCTGACTGTGAGACACGGTGTGCGAAGATATCATCAGGACATTCACCTGATGGATTCTCTATAGGAAGAGAGAACATCGTCTTTTTCATAGGACGTACCATGGTACCAGTTTCTTTATAGGAGGAGGTGCTGAAAGAGTTTCACACTTCCCCTTTAGCAGTACATCAAGGAGTGGCAAAGATGTACCAGGATATCAGACAACAGCACTGGTGGTCGGGTGTGAAGAAGGCTGTGGCGGAGTTCGTTTCTCGATGCCTCACCTTCCAGCAGGTGAAGGCAGAGTACCAGGTACCAGCTATCTTGGTACAGCCCTTGGAGGTCCCGAAGTGGAAGTGGGATGGGATATATATGGATTTCGTGACTGGACTTCCACGCACTTCTAGAGGTCACGACTCCATTTGGGTGATTGTCGACCGAATCACCATGTCGGCCCACTTCTTACCCATCAGAGAGCAGGGCTTAGTGGAGATCTTGAGACGCATCTATATTCAGGAGATCGTACGGCTTCATGGTGTGCCATCATCTATCGTCTCCGATCGAGATGCTCTCTTTATTTCCCAGCTTTGGAAGGGGTTGCAGGAGGAATTCAGGACGCAGCTACGACTGAGCACCGCCTTTCATTCTTAAATGGTTGGTCAGACGGAAAGGACCATTCAGACTCTCAAGGACATGCTCCGTGCATGTGTCCTCGACTTTGGTCACAGCTGGGAGGACCACCTACCCTTGGTGGAGTTTGCGTACAACAACAGCTACCACTCCACCATCGGGATGGCACCATACGAGGCATTGTACGACCGACCTTTCAGATCATCTCAGTGCTGGACAGACCCTGGGGAGTCAGTACTTGTGGGACCAGAGATGGTCCATGCCACGACAGAGAAGGTCCAGGTCATCCAGGAGAAGATGAGGACAGCTCAGAGCCGACAAAAGTCTTATGCTGATAGGAGGCGGATGCCACTGGAGTTCGAGGATGGCGACCACATTTTCTTGCGGGTCTCACCGCGACGTGGATTACGGAGATTTGGCCGGGGCAGCAAATTATATCCGCGCTTCATCAGACCGTTCCCGATTCTCAGCAAGATAGGCAAGGTGGATTATCTCCTGGCACTACCACCTCAGTTTCACTGGGTGCATGACGTCTTCCACGTATCTCAGCTGAGGAGATACATGCATGACCCGACGCACATCATCAACCATGGGGAGTTGGACATTGACGATGGGGAGACTTTTTCGGAGGTCCTGGTGGAGATCGAGGATCGACAGGAGCGGGTCCTAAGTGGGCGGTCGATTCCTCTAGTGTGCATCAGATGGCAGCACGGGAACCTCCAGGAGAGTAGTTGGGAGAGGGAGGCTCAGATGCGTGCTCAGTACCCAAATTTTTCACCTAGTTTATGATGTATCTTTATGGGGATGTAAAGCCCTGAGGTGGGAGTAATGTAAACACCCGTCAAATTCAAGGGAAATTTTTTCTTAATTTTTTTTGGGAATTTACAAGAACACAGTTTCTGGTGGCACCTGATTCCGAGGCCCGGTGTGCCCGGAATCATGATCTGAAGTTTAGCTCGGGTACGTTCAGTGAACGAACGAGCGGGTTTTCCTAACTTTTGAACCGGTGCTCGGAATCGAAATACGAGGGAACCAATGAAACCGCAGCACCAGTAATTGCTTAGGAACACCTTTTCTGGAGTTGCGTTTACTCGGGTGTGGTTATTTAAAAAAAGGGTTAACTAATGAATAAAATAAAAGTTGTGCAACAATTTTTATTTTATGTTCTAAGTAGTTTAAACCTACTTATGGAGGTTGAGGTGGGACCCACTATATCCTAACCCCTCTTGATAGGATATTAGTGAGGTGGTCCCCACACGAACCCCACCTTTTCAACTTCCTCAAACCCCCATTATTTTCGTAATACCACCCGCACCCCCCTTATTAAATACCAAGTCAACTCTCTTAATTAATGAATTGAATTAAGTTATTCAATGTAATAAATTCATGAATTCATTTTGAAATTCGAATTGAATGTTGGCTTGTGTGTGTTAATTAAATACGACAAAGTCTTATTCCCATAAGGGTTATTTCGTTGTGCGAGAAGGTTGGAGAGGAATTGCTCAGACCTAGGAATCTTCATCTTCCTCATTGAAGAACGCGGAGGACACACCGTCACCGACGAAGAACGCCGACCTATGACGAAGGACGACGAATAACACTGATTCCTCAGAGATCGACGACATGACACCATGTACCGCGACGCCAAATATCCTCTTCTCCGTGACGCCATGTACCGAGACGCTATGTACTGCGACTCCGTGTACCGCGACACCAACGATCCTCCTTCTGCGACGCCGTCTTTCGCGACGTCCCTTTCCCGCGACAAACATCGTTCGACGACTTCATCGAGGTAGGGGGTTTGATTTAGTTCACGAATATTTTTGTTGTCCAAACGTCTATTTTTTATTTACTTGCTTGATATCGGATTAACGGGAGGAGGTCGGACCGCACGAACACAGCCGACCCTCCTCCCCCTTTGATGTTGTGTTTGTCGTGGCACGATTAAAGGTAGCGCGGTGAAACGACACCGCGCGGAAACAATGAAGAAGTGCGACGCCGTTGCGCGACACCGTTGCGCGACGCCGTTGCACGATGTCGTTGAGGCCGAACAATGCCACGGTGCCGTCGCGCTGCACCGGAGAACCACGAAGAGGCCGCGGCCGGGGCGGGGCTGCGATGGAGGGGCGCGACGCCATCGCGGTGCGCCGGTTGGACAAGGCCGCGGCTCAATGCCGCGGCGGTGTAAGGCAGGGCGGTCAGAACCGCCGGCCGCCAACACCTCACAGGGGCGGGACCGAAGGGTCCCGTGGTGGCAGCACCGGCCGGCCAGACTGGGCCATCCATTTTGGAAGGAAGACCGGGGGTCATAAACTCCGGCTGGAAAAGGTGTGGCCCCACATGGGGCCACGGTTTCAATCAAGGGGGGGGGGGGGCAGCCCCCCCCCCCCCCCGCTTTCCGCTCGGCTTGGCCAGTGCCGAGATGGCCACACCGGTCCGCGCCCTAATGGGCCGGACCCAGACTTGGTTCGGGTCAACCCGGTTTGGGCTGACCCAGGGGGTCTCGGGCCAGTTCGGTCTGGGCCCAAAACCCCCTAAAACCGGAAAGGTTCGTTATTTTGCCCATATCTTGGGATAAAAACCTCCTATCGACACAACGTCAGTTGTGATGAAATCCTTGGATCGAGACGGTCGTTTTGGTATATTACACTCAAGGTTTCTAAGAACTTTGTGTATGTCCGGGTTGGTTCGAACACGAAACCAACCAGGCCTTCGGAGCAGAAACGCTTATAACTTGAGCTCCGGACGTCCGATTGACGTGTCGTCGACTTTGTTGGATTCCTTTTAGTGAGACAAACCTTTTGGATTACTCCGCTTGAGGTTTGGATGCAGTTGGAGTGCGGTAATGTTGGTTTTGACTTAAAAACCAACCGGGCCCCTGGAACGAAAAAGCTAATAACTCTCAAACCGGGCGTCCGATTGACCTGTCGTCTGTCACGTTGAGTACATCTTGTCGAGACAGAACTTTGAGATACATCAACTCCGGAATACATGTCAGTTGATGTATCGATACCTTGGCTCGTGGAGCGGACCCTCCTGGAAACGAGCATGCTGTGTGCGGGAACCCTAGAGCTGGCTGCGACTGCGACGACGATGATGACTGCACTAAAATCCTCCGTGGGTTCGGCAGTTATGATGACTGCACTAAAATCTTCCGTGGGTTTGGCAGCGATGAAGACCGTACTGAAATCCTCCATGGGTTCGACGACGATGAAGAATGCACTGAAATCCTCCGTGGGTTCGGCAGTGATGATGACCGTACTGAAATCCTCCGTGGGTTCGAAGACAATGAAGACTGCACTGAAATCCTCCGTGGGTTCGGCAGCGATGAAGACCATATTGAAATCCTCTATGGGTTCAACGACAATGACTACTGTTCTTTTATCCTACATGGGTCTGGCAGTGTTTGACTCTGTTCATGCTATCCTACGTGGGTCTGGCAGAGTAGCTGGTCTGTATCCTGTGTGGGTCCGACAGCTTGGCTGGTTTAGTATCCTACGTGGGTCCCAGCTTAGATGAATCAGTGGCTATATCTGATCATCTCTATCACATTACGAAGAAGTATACCTATTTGATCTGAGTCTTGACTTTCAATCAATATCTTCGATATGATTGACTTTCTTTCCTATGTGTATTGGGTTGTGTTATCCTTTTTGGATTGGGTTGTACTATCCTGTGTGGACGTGATCGAATTTGGGCTCGGATGTTGGAGCAGAACTGGGATTGATGACTTAGGTATATGTATATTTATATACCTAAGTAGTGTTGGATGTTACTTCGTGATTGTATCTTTCCTTTTTGGATTATCCTTTGTGGATTCTGGGAGAGTTTCGGGGGTCTCGGGGTCCCTACCGAGTAGCATATACTCACCCCTGCACGGGCTATTCCCGCACTATGTTGTGTTGGATGCAGACGACGGACAATGATGATCGTGGTTGAGGCTTGTGGAGCTAGTCGGTACCTGGAGGTGGACCACTGGGTGGAATGTACACGGAGCAGACGACTGGACCCGAGGGGCTGAAGAGGCTATCTGTACCCACCCTTCAGGTGGGACTTCTAGTGGAGGGCTCGACGTTGCTGCTTTACTTTCAGTTGCTATACTTTCTTTCCAGTTGTACTTTACTTTCAGTTTGGGTTTGTATTCTGGCCCACTTACTTTTCCGCACTACTATTGCACCCAGTTTTACTTAGTGTTTACTTCTATTTACATACTCTGTGGTGTTTGTTTACTTTATAAAGGCAATTACTTCCCCTTTTTGTCAGGATTTATGCCTTGGTGCTAGTCGCCAGCCCATGGCCTGTGGGAGGCGGGCTTGGGGTAGTCACGACATGGGTCCCGGGGATGGGTCATGACAATTCAAGGTGGAGCATGATAGGTAAACATACAGGGTCATTTAGCCTCATTAAAAAGTCTTAGGGATGTTTCAAAAGTGAATCATGTGAAACATAATTTTTTTTCTTCATTGTACTTTCTTGAGCATTAGATGATTCATGGGGATTTTATTTTATTATATTCCCATACCTTTTCCCTCTCCACAAGTGGTTAGAACCCTTGGTAGTAAATTTTGGTCTTGGTAATACCTGTATTTCTTACCTATCAATCCCATAAATTTTCATATCACCCCATTCCTTTTATAATTTCCATAAAAATTTCCATCATTGAACCCGTGTAACCACTCTTATCCCAACAAAATGAATAACCTGACATCCTACCAGTATTATGCTATGATGAAAATATGCACTTTCTAGGGAATGAACTAATTTTTTATGAAAATTTTTTAGAGCTATTTACACAGACCGGTTTGAATATTATCCTGAGGTTCCTATGATAAATATTATCCCTTACACTTTAATTTTTAAAATTTAACTTATATAGTTTTCTAACTAGGATATAAATAAAACATTCAGTTGAATTATGAATAATAAAATTTAATTTCTTAATCATTGTGGATATATTTTAGTTCAATGATTTTAATTTTCATATTTTTGACAACATGTGTCAATAAAATAGTGAATTTATAAGTTCACAGGTTCATAAAAAACCAAAAATATATTAGTTGGATGGATTATTTTTTAAGTTGAGTGAAGAAATTAAAGTTGAAATTCACTCTGTAAACTTGGATATAGGATAGTTTCACTTAAAAAAGTGTGTTGTAGAACAGTGAAAATTCAAATAGGTGTGGCTATAAAACTCAAAATAATGACTAAATTCATGATTCAATGGAAATGCACAAACACACACCATAAATTATATGACTTAATTCACTTAAGTTTATCTTATTAGGAAATCTACTAAGTACTTAAAACTATATTAAAAAGTCTTGGGGATATGTCAAAAGATAATCCCCATGTACCTAATTGTTTCTAATAGTTATCCATTATAAGAATAATTTATCAGCATGGTTGATCATTTTGATTATTTATTCCACATAAAATAAGTCCACCCCAATGCTTTTTGGGTCTAAAATTTTTAAATTATAAGGTAATATAACTTCAAATGTACGCACCCATTCTATCACACACTAAACCTCACCCCCATTTCTTGATTTCATATTAAATTAAATTAATTACACTATTTAACCAATCCCATCCTCATGGATTTAATTTTACTCCCTATATAAATACTATTTATTATCTCAAATACTATACGCACACCCGATGGATCCTATGTTCATTTTTTAATGTTGGAATAATTGTCTTTTTATTTTCAAAATCATAGTTATTTTTCCAAGATAAGCATGAAGGGGACTCCATTTTTTCTGTATCGCTCCTTGGTTCCTCCATATTTATCCTTTCATTATTCCCCTCTTATTAGAGTTTAATACGATTAATTTTATGATGATATATGTTGATATTCATTCTCAATTGCTTCTAATTTATCCACTAGTTTTCCTCTAATTTTGGTGGGTTGGATTTATTAATTTGATGATGATTTTATAATATCATGGTATAATTTTACCAAAAGGATGGGGACTTTATGTATATATTCTAAAGTATATCTAGGATTGAATAATTAATATTTTATCATGTCGTTTCTCTTATGTTAAACTGATCAATGATTTTACATTGGATTTTGGTGGAATTGGGTGAAATTATATAATGATTCAAGGTATGGGATTTGATATTTTTCATATTATGGGTCTTAGTGAATCTCATATAAGGTCTCCAAATTACATCTTAGGATGTCATAAAGTGTATTCCACCAGATTGGTTTTCTAGTATATTTTTCAATTAATTTAATCATGGATTAATTATAAATGTTTTATAATTAATTTAGTAGTTCATATGAGAATTATAACTTTATCAGATAGTCCTTACTGATAAGTTTCTTTTAGGAGAGACACCGTTATAATGTAATGAGAATATATGGTTGATTTACATCCTTTTATAGTGTGTTTATGGATGTTAAGTGACCTTGAGTGTTAGTGTGTGATTCTCTATAGAGGGTAGTGAAATAAGTGATGTTATGCGACAAGTCTTCGGGAGATTCCATTGAAACATTGGTTTCTTAAAAAACGAGTTATTATTATTGTGAAAGACCCTAAGATGTCAGGTGTGACTATTGATGGTGGTACCCCTAGAGTGGGATAGAAAGTTAATTTCCTTGTGATTAGTTCGTATTTGGGGTTCGTTTATGGTATGGTCTAGTAAAGTTATTTTGACCAATTCCCAAAGTGAGAGTATACTATTGAGTAGGGAACATGTTAGTGACATAGATCATTAGTAGTATCACAAGAGTTTGGTTACTGATATTCTAAAGATGGTTATTGAATGATTAAGTGATGATAGGTCTATGGTGTTTCTGTTGACATAAGGTATTTCTGATTTATATATTTGTATCTTGTATCGACTGATGGGTGTGTTATTAAATTGAGTGATATTCATAACATGGAAAATTCTACTGAGGATATTTGTTACAATTAAACATGTGATACATTTAGTGAGGTTTTCTATAGTCTAAGTGATGGTTATGAGAGGATGAATGAAATAAAATTATGATGTGTGATCAGCCTAGAGAGAGGACTAGAGGTGGAATTTACTAATATTATAATTACTATCAAGATGTTATTTTTCTATATGGATAATGATTTCATTTAGGTAAAACTATAATAGTATTAGAATAATTTTTTGGGAATTTATAGTGGAGAGGTTACTAAGAATATAAAAATATGTAGTGGATAACCTAGTATCCTTGTCTGTGCGAGCATGTCCATGTGGAATGCACTACCCCCGATATTGAGTGAGAAAGTCCTGGTGGAAAAATTTCTCCTTGAGATCAAATGATCTTGTCTAGGAAGGATGCACTGGCCCCTAATATTGGGTGGGAATATTTAGGTGGGATGTACACCCCATGAGATCAAGTGATCATGTCCAGTAAGGGTGTATTGTCCATTTAGATCGAGTTGTAATGTCTAGGTGGGATACACTACACTCTTGAGATTGAGTGATCATGTATTGGTGGGACACAACACCCTTACAGTTTGAGTGAGCATGTACAAATGGGAAACATTTTCCCTCAAGAGTTATAGATCAATATAGGTTAAATACACGACAAAATTATATTTTTATTGGGAATTTCATGGTTGGATTCTTTTCTAACCCATTTCCAAATTATTCTTATAGGTTGGGTGCATTTCCAATATATGGTTGTAGTCTTTTTGGTCAACTTTATGGACTTTATTACATCAATTCAATGCCAAAATCATTTTAAATCTTTATCCCATTTCAAAAATAGTCATATTATGTACGATTCAACTCTCATGATGGATTTTTGAGTACGTAATAGTGAAATAGCTGTATAATAGTTATAGTTGACTACTTTCATTTGATATTGTACATGTTTTGACATGTACACTATTTATCATCAATTTAACAATTGGTGGTAGGATAATTCGTTTTATGATCACACCCTACATGAACACCCCATCAGATGTGAAGAACTCACGGTTAATATCCAATTCATGGAATGGGTCCAAACATGGATGTTCAAGCAAAATGAACTCAATAAGGATATGGAAAACACTCTAAAGGGTGGCCACATATAGTGGTTGGAACTTTCTAATAATGACTTAGATGTGGATATTAAAATTTTACTATTAATGCATTATCCAATTCCTTTATAATATACTAAAAAACTCGTCCTAAATATATTAAATTATGTTTTAATGTGATATCACTGTTTTGATCACCTCATTTCCTTTTCTAAAATATAATTGAGTCATTAGAAGATCATCACTCAATTTAATTTGAAAATTTAACAATACCTGAAATAAATATACATTACCAATAATAGTGAAGAAACATTATTTCATGTCACATAACTCATGAAACTTTTCCCTCATCAAAACCAAGGAGAAAATTGAATCTAAATTATTTGAATCTTCATCTCTATATCTAACCTACCTCACCACTAGATAGCTAACCATGTAACAAGATCACCTTGAAAAAATAAAAGATAAAAATTTCCTCACTAAGGGGAAATTTAATGTCTATATCATCCAGACAAGGCTCCATGTTCTGACATCAGAGTCACCCTGCAATATATGTAGCATTTAATTTTTAATCTTTTCCTGTAACAAACCATATTTTTTGTATACTTTTTTTTAAATTTCTCTCCCTTAACATACAAGTGTAAAAATTAAATTAATTTGTTTTGATGATATGGGAAAAAATATGTATATATTCATTCTATAATTATTTTTTAATTTATTATTATTTAATTTTTTTCTTATAGAATATGAATTAGAGTATAAAAGTGTACCATAAAAAAATACTACGCGAAACACAATGAAATAGAAATTATTTTATCTTCATTATAGAATGAATAGTAAATATATTTCTTAAAATGAAAAATATTAAAATGGGGCAATAATACTGTGGAAATAACAAAACTACAATTTCAAAAAAAATTATACCATGGTCTCCCATAAATATCACACCTACAAACACCACTATAATAAGAAATCAAATGATTAAAAATAAGGAAGTAATATTTCTACAAAAATATAGAGAACATTGGGAAGAATTAATTGAATGATTAATGAAGGAAATAATAGGAATTTATAGATAGTATAATAGTTATATGATGGTAGAAATAGTAACTATATTGTTGTAATAAAAACATGACTTTTATACTAGTAACATGGCCACACAAATTGTAAAATTGCTAGTTAGTAATATTTATCATCAATAAAAACAATAAATATAAATATTAAAATTTCCTAAAATAAATATTTAAATTATGAAACTCAAACATAGTATAATTGTAAATTTTAAAATGGCATATTTTAGCTCATTATATAAAAATATTAATAATAATATTATTATTTAAATATTATTTTTACCTACGTTTTAAAATTACATAGAAGAAACGAATGAAATTTTTTAGAATCGGTATATTGAAATTATCCAGGAGTGATTTTTATTAATTTTATGTAAAACATAAATTTTTAGGTGAATAGTAAAAATCCAAGTGTTAAAATATAGTGCATTTTATAAAATAATTTTGATATAAAATGAATTAATAATTTATATAATGGTTTGATAAAACTAAATTATGATTAAAAATATAAATAATCTACTTAATAACTATAAAATTAAATTCCAAATTCAAAAAAGTAATTTCCCAATTTGAAAAAATAATTTATTATATAAAAAACTACATTTTCATCTTTTTTCTTCTTAATTTTGTATAAAATAATAAATTTAGTGGTGAAAAGGTTTGAAATTTATAAAAAAATCTATATCTAATTAAATATTATTCACAGTTCCAAAGAATATTATCATGTCAAGTATTGGTTGTGAACTAAAATTTTATTTATTATTTTGACCCAAAATATCCTTACCCTACATGTTTAAATACCCCCTTGGAAAATAACTTCCAAAATTCTGTTTAGTTCCCAAAATCCAACCATATCACAATACTTAAGTATTTGAAGATTCATGGAGATTTTCTAGTATCAACCCACTCTAATATATATTTACATTAATCACTTAACAAAGTTGTAATCGTCAAAGAAGTTGTAACTCTCTAATGTCGTCACTTCATCACCTCATTTTTCAGTTTTATTTTTTTAAATTTAATTTTTAACCACCCTAAGATAATTATTCATTATATATACATAAAATAAATTTTATAATGATACTTTTAATAATTATAAAATATATATTATCTATCTCACATGTTTGACACCTCCTGTTAAGGAACAGTTTTACCAATTTTGAGGATATTGAAAATTATTTACTTCTCAATAATTTATGGGCTAGTTGGTGTAGGTTATATATGTTTATATATATATATATGATATTGTTATTTTATAAAATTATTATAAAAAATTTATAATATATATGACCTCTCCTCCTCAATTAACATGTTTTGTTAATGGTTAGTTTTACCACCTTTGAGGACATTATCAATTATTTATCTTTTATAGACTTTATATTTATTTAGTGTAGATTATATATAATAAATATATATAATTATTTAACTGTTATTAAGTTTTTTAGGTAATTAAATAAATGAATAATTAACAATTATTAATACCGTAATATTTAATTGAAAAATGAATAGCTCAAACAAATATTTCATCATAACTTTACAATATTTAATATAAAGTTAAAAAATAATTATAAATAATAATAAATAAATAAAAACTTGAATTGAAGAAAATATATTTCTAAAATACCATTTTAAAAATTAAAAGTTAGCTATATAGGAGGCGGAAGTGTGACAAAGAAATATGGTAAATAACCCAACTAAATTAATGGTTCTAAATTTGTATTTGTTTTTAATATGGTTATGTAAAGTAAATTTAATACGTGATGTGATTGGGTGATGTGGAATATATCAATAAATGTAGATGTTTCCTATATAAAGATCAAGAAAAAAGGTTGTGCTATTTCAATCATTGAATTTATAGATGGAAAAATTCTAGGAAAGCACTACTTATATATGATGATTGATGAGACTATCCTCATGAAATTTAATGTCTAGTTATAATAGAAGATAGATTCATAACTATAATAATTATATGTAAGTTAATGAGAAGATAGTTTTGTAAATAGATTTGAGTGATGGGATAAAGGGCATGAAAGCAGGATTTATGTTTAATGAATTCATTAATGGTGTATTTATGAGAGTTGAAACTAGATACAGATGAAGTGATTATTAATATTAGAGTAAGAAATTATGTAGTACAATTAATAAGTATGAATTATGGAAAAGTGTTGGGTGTACCCTCTATATCTAATATTTTTGTAAATGGAGGAGTTTAATATTTTCCCAATTCCCAAGACATGTAATATTGCTCAAAATAAATGATTTCAAAAATTAAAGTGATTTTTAAGAAATATCATAAGATATATAAAATAAATTTTTAGAGAAAGTGGGAATTATACTAATTCCCAAATCTTATACAATGTGTATGATTTCTGGGTCAAATGAGATACCAATATTTTTCATAAAACTGACATATTAAATAAAAATAATAAAGAATTATATATTTATCATTAATTTTAGAAATATAGAGTAGTTAAGAGCTCAAACTATGATACATTATAAGAATATCATATTACCCTTTGGTATCTCATTTGATAAATATGGAAAAGTGAAGTACTCACACTATGATGTGTAAGAAATATTACGTTTTACATAAAAACCTATAGTTAAAAGAAATGTGAGTTTTTTTAAGATGAAGAAATTAAAAAATATTGTTTTAAAAATTTAATCAAATGACTCAAGTTCAATTCATTAATGATTTATACATCCATAATTTTATAAAGAGTTTTTATTCAATATGAGAATAATGAATCAAGAAAAATATGGTTCTATGAAGTGATCTACAACCACATTATGGGAAGTTTTACATTCCTTAAAGATTGTCAAGAATTTCTAGATTGAAATAATTACAACACATATGGATTTTATATAGAGTTTTTATATGGAAATGTCCCAATCATCATGTAATTTTAAATAAATATATTGATCTAGATTTAAATGAGATATTTGGTGGAATAAAAATATGAAATATCTACCAGTACGAATGGAAGGATGAAAATGCCAATATTCAATTAATATTTACATATTTTTATATGAAAATATTATTCGGATAATTCAGTGAATATAAAATAACAGGAGAAGAATAATAAATTAACTAATTATAATATGATACCATTATTAAAGAGAGAACACCCATTGTATTAATGAAAAAGGAGATTAGGATATTGTATTCTTTATAGATAAAATATTCTAAGTATCAAAGAATAATGAATATGAATACATCAAATAATAATAACCTATTAATTTAAGATGAATAAAATTGAAGGAGTTTTATGATACCCCACTATGTTGGTTTATAAGCTAGTAAATGTTTCTATTTAAAATTTAGGAAACTTTGGTTGGATAAAAATAAAAATAAGTCCACAAATTCATCAAGGATGGATGTTTTAATATATAATAAATGAATCTCTCCAATATTTTCTCAAAATAATTATATTATTTCTAAAAAATAATAAGGTTCAAAAGTTTACATTTTTATCCAGATTGTATCTAAAAGAAGGAGAAGCAGATTCATAAGACATTATTTGTTTTTTTGGACGTTTCGTTATATGAAAATTTAGTGTTGTAATAATATTTCAACTTAAAGATGTTTTATGTGTCTTGTATTAAATGGGATCAGTGAAAGATTATAATAATACCTTCTAAACAAAATAAACGTTTATAAAGGATGAGAAATATATTTAACAATTATATGTTTTAATATCATGGTAATTTTTATAGAAACTTAAATACAAGCGATTATGATGTTAATGAGTGATGATAATAATATAATGAGTTAAATTATTATATTTAGTAAAATATAAATCTATAAAAAAATAGGTTGAAGAAATGGTAAGATGAGTCGGCTATATAGTATAAAAATGTAAAGAAAAATATTAATTAAAATATTCCCTAGAATAAAATTGAAATGTTTGAAAACCCAAAGTGTAGATGCATATAAATTGGGATAAAAGGATACCAATGGAACATTGTAAAAAATTCATGGAAATTATAATTAATGGATGTTATCTGGAATAAATAAATAGATCAATCCAAGAGAGAAACAATAATATTGGTTTGATAGAAGAAATCTGATAAGAAGAGGAGTAAGAGTTCCCTAAAAAGGGTAATATAGATGCTTAAATTAAAACATGTGGGAATATAAATGCGGCTATTCATGTTAAAAAAGAAATATTAATATTTCAGACTACAAAATTAGTAAAATGAATAAGGAATAGAAGGATTTTAGTTATATGGGGAAATAATTTTTCGGTATGGAGGGAAAACATTTCATAAGATTTTTTATATAAGGGATATACCAAAAATTAAATAGATTTTTTATATGTTTTAGGTAATCTTATGATAACAAAAAATACTATACAAATATCCTATAATATAAATAGGAAATATTACAGAATATGAAATATAAATTAATAGAATCATTGACTATAATTGATTTATTTGAAAAGACGAATAAGTTAATTCCATAGAATTGAAAAAACATAGGGAAAAAATAAATAGATGTTATCCAATGATGATTATATTTGAAAAATAAATTTTGGGGATAAAATTAATATTTCTCTAAAATTTAAATCTTTGAAGAAAAGGGTTTCTCGGTTGAGATCTAAGACTTAACCTTATTCTCTTACTAAGGAGTTGTGGGAAACTTAATTTATTCCCTTTTATTTTAAATATGTTCATTCGTGTATAGAATTGGAAGTTATATATAAAAATAGATAACTAGATGAATTGTTTTAATCCCTTTATAGAAAAAGGATTATGTTAATTATGGAATATTTTAACTACCATTATTAGGAGATGTTGGAGGCATACCCTTAGGGGGCTCTAAAAAGTATAATAATTAAACATGTTTTATTTCTTATGAATTTGAAATTTTTGGTTAGTTCTAAAGCCATTTGAATGGTTGTTACACCTTTCTACTATTATGTTGACTAAATCATTTATCATTTTAGAGTTGAAAATGTGTTGAGGTATAAATGGTGAGTAATCTACCTTTCATATAAATTTTTAATGTGTTTATTAACATTAGTTTCTATGATAAATTATCTTTAAAAATATTTTTAAATAAACCTTTAATAGAGAACTCATAGTTAGTATCAAATGTTGTATATTTGTGGACAACATTGATATTAGAGTTAATAACTCTTATTTAATACATTTATTATGGATCATGTATCCTTAGATTTAGTTAATTTTGGATAATTTCTAAGAAAGTTGGGATGTTATCCTTATCTCAAGAGAATCATGTTTTATATTTTATGAAATAGAAGACAATGTTATTTTAAATCATGGAAGAAGAACGACGATGATATGATAATACCTTCACTTAAACATTCTCATTTGATTTTTTTAATAAGAGGAAAAATAGTAACATTCACTTTGGAATTGATATTGGTATTGACAACAAATTCAAAAAGAGATATTGAAGAACCAGTGAATATTATTAGTGATGATGTCATATTTTTTATCTGTATAGTTGTGTGAAGGAAATTAAATGTTTGGTGGGATTGTGTGATGTGGAATATCCTAATGAATATAAATGATTCTTATATATATATTGTAATAGAAATTATTGTTGCTTGTATAATAGAATATTTGGGTCAATAGATTCTATGAAAACAATCCTTATATATGATGATTGGAGTATCCATCCTCCTAGAAATTAATTTCTAGTGTTGATGGAATATGGTTTCTTTCTCTAAAATTGTTCTAATTTAGTTTAGAATAATTCTATTTAGGTAAAATGTATCCAGTGGAGTGATTTGTAAAGACTTGAGTAAAAGTAAATTTTCTCTGATCCAATGTGAATAATTATGGAATTTTGAATTAAAGTTGAAATTTTTTAAAGTAAATAATATATATTTTATGTTTTTGAAAGATTAAAAGTCTTGAATTCATGATGATATATATGGGGTGCCTTTATTTGATGTTACAGATTTCAAAATGGCATAAATTCAACTCCTTATATACATAAGATGTGACCCTAGATGAAAAATAATTATATCTAAAGCTCAACATGAGAAATTTTTTAAAGGTTCTAGAAACATATATATTCGAGAAAAGTATTAGGAGTACCCTATATACATAATTTTGTCCTATATACAGAGGATTTAGAAATTTTACAAAGGAATAAATATAAAATATTGCCTTAGAAGAATAAATTTTGAAAAATAAATAGATATTTACAAATTATCAAAATATATGTAAAATACTATTCTAGTGAAAGTTAGAACTCTGCTAAGTCAAGTATCTTGTACAGTGCATAAGATGTTTGGATTGCATGAGATATGTATGATTTTCATAAAACTTACATAGTATGTAATAAAAAAAATACATAGTGATCATAAATTTGAGAAATATGGAAAAGGAAAGAGATCAAACAATGATCAATATGAAAAAAATCATCATATATAGAGGTCACAAGTTTGAGCGGTATAAAAGATTGAAGAGCTAAAATTTTTGAAGAAAATAATTTATACTTCTTAAGAAAGAATAAATAGTTCAAAGAAATGTGAGACCTTTAAATAGGGAGGAATTCCACATGATTATTCAATAAATTAAATTAGATGATACAAGATAGGTTAATTCATGATTTAAACACCACAACAATTCTAAATATTTGTAATTCAGGCTAAGAATAGAGAATCAAGCTAAAGTTGTTTATATGAAGCGATTTGTAGCCATGTAATGGGAAATGGTATGCATTATTAAGATATTTATGCATTACACTCTAGAGAAAATTTTAAAACTCATTAATTTTTTGGAGTGTTTGTAGATGAAAATATATCAAGTCTCATGGATATTTTATTATAGATATTGGCAAATATTTAAATGAAATTTTCATAAGAATTAAAACAAAAAATATCCAAATGTAGGAATGTGAGGATTTCAATATCTCAATTTAGGAAATATTTCAATATTGGAATATAAAAATATTATTCACAAAATTTAGTGAATATTAAAGTGTAGGATAAGAAGTAGAAATTAATTGATTGGAATTTGATACTGTAATTCAATAGAGCATAACCAGTGTTTCTAGAAAACAAGTTACTCTAGTATTGTGTTCTCTGGATAAAAAATATTATAATAATAAAATGAGAAGGAAGTTGATGACATTCAAGAAGTTTAACCTCTATGTTGAAAAATTGTAAGATGAAAGAAGAAGTTGAATCATGCTGTTGTTATCTATCAATTTTCAAGAGGGTCTTGGAGATTGAAGAGAAATTGTTATTTAACATCACAATGAGATTTATTTAAAGAACAAGATCAACTTTCATATCATATTTATACTTATAATTGGGTGATTTAAGACTTATTCAATTAATAATAAGATCTTATTATGGTGATGTTGTGACATTTGGAGTAGAATGAAGATCATATTCTATGAGTTTGTGAAGTTACATTAATGTCTGATGTTTCTATTATAAATGACCCCATAATTCCTTTCAAGAGCCTAAATAACTAGAGTATGATATTTTTATCTCAATACTTGAGGAAGAACTGTTCCCTTGTGTTGAATTCGACAATTTAATATACCAAAGAAAAATTTTCTAGATTAAGGATTAACTAAGACCACTTCCTATTATAATCAATATCCTATATTAGTGATTACCATGTGTCTAAAAACACAATCCAAACAAAACAAGAATTGGGTACCCACATTGGGATTGAACCTTGGAAATCCTTACATGCAACTATAACAACTTAGAGTTTTTAAATGATATTTGTTTCTTGAATAAATGTGTGTCATATTTTATTATATAGTATTATACACATACTTCACATATAGAAACAAAAAAAGTTTATTTAATTAAAATAATTATATTATCTATAAATTAATCCCATAAAAATTCAAAATATTACAATGGGAAAAAATGAAAAAATTACATTGGGAAAATATGAATCACCCTAATTTTCTAGAATCATTGCTCCCACAAATAATACTGAAGAAAAGAAAAAAAATATTAGTAAACCAATGAAACTTTTAGAGAATGGGAATATAAAACATTGAGAAAAATATATGATAATAATGAATGAAATAATGAATTCATTTTTATATGAGGTAATATGACTATTGAAATTGTAATGTGACCACTGGAATAGTAATGTGACTGTTGGAATAGTAACCTCACCACTAAGAATAGTAACATGGACGTTGGAGTAGTAATTTGATCTCAAAATAATAAAATGTAATATTGATAATATTTAGCATTAAAAATTAAAGTAAATATAAATATTATAATTCTATAAAACAAACATCAATAATAAAATCACAAAGAAAATATATAGACATTTTAAATAAATAGTATTTTATGGTATTTTGTAAAAAGGTCATAATTTTATTATTTAAAAATAAATTTAACACTGTTAGAAAATTATTTTGATAAAATAAATTTCATTTTTAAATAATCACATTGAAATATACCAAGTGTGAGTTTTTTTGGAAATTTTCTGAAAAACATTAATTTTAAGGTGAATAGTACAAATACATTTTTTTTGTAACCGATGTATTTTAAATTACATCATTGAGGATGTAAAGATGGTCGAAAAAAATATATAAAAGTTTGATTGACAAATTAAATATTAAATTAGATAAATTATAAATTTAAATATTATAAACATATTTTCAAAACCTAAAAAGTATTTTCCAAGGTCAAAAATGTAAAGTATTCCATTAAAATAACAATTTTTCATTTTTTCTGTATTTCTTTTTAAAAAACTATTGAATTATATTTATAAAGGGGATTAAATTAAAAAAAATATATTTTATTTAAATATGATCCCTACTTTCATTATTATCACTATTATAAGATTTATCTTTGATATAGTATTTTATTTAATATTTTATTCTAAAAATACCTTTATCCTCAAGTATAAATATCTCCTCCCACTACCATTGGGAAACCACTACAACCCCACTTACCAATGAAAACAATATTCCTAAATACCCTCTCAAAATACCCTTAAAATACTAATGGATGTTATGGAGTAACCAATTGCAAGCATCAAGGGAGTTTAGCACCATACAAGAGAAGTGATGCTGAACAAAAAAGCGAAGTCAAGAAAAACGATACATTTTCATAGAAAACATGAAATCCAAATGATTATACTTCAAGAAAAAAAATTAAAGAAATATATTATGATTGTTATTATTGATAAATAATGTCCTAAATTAATATAATTTATTTATTTTTCAATTTTTTAATAAACCTACATTAATTATTCATGTGGTAGGAAAGTGATAAAATAAAGAGGGATTTAATGTAAGTGGATTTTCAATCGCAAACAGTTTTTTTGGTTTATCTTCTATATATCATTGATTTTATTATAAAATTTAACCTAATATCCAAAATATTTCCTTTCAATTATGTTTCAATTTTATTTTTTTTTATCTCTAGGTTTTTACCCTTCAAAAATGGTTTCTAAGGCATCTATAATTCTTTTTTTTGAAAAAGAATTTAATTTCCAAAACATCTCTTGAATCCGCTTGAGTTGTTTTTCTTTTAAAGGAATAAAATGATATTTTATGCCAAATTATGATCTCCCTAATTATTTTTTGAATCATAAAGTTCACTTCATGAAGTATGATATGTGGAATATTTTACAAAACCCATTCTTTTCCATGGGCTATTTCATGACAACGATTATTATCCTTCCCCGAGCATACTTGATTATGAGAATTTTATGATGTGACATGTAAAGACCCGTAAATTTCAAGGAATTTCTTTTTCTTAAATACTTTAGAATTTTACGAGTCTGAGGTTTCTGAAGACACCTGATTCTGAGGCCCGGTGTTCGGGAATCAATTTCTGAAGTTTTGTTTGGGTACGTCTAGTAAATGTACGTGCAAGTTTTTCTATCTTTTGAACTGGTGCTCATAATTGAAATATGAGGATATCGATGAACTCGCAACACCAGTTTTCGCTTAAGGGGACCTTTTCCCGCAGTTGCGTTTTCTCAGGAGGAGAAGTTAATTTTTGGTGATTTATAATAAATTAAATAAAATTGTTGTACATAATTTTATTTATGTTTGGTGGTTATTTCCTAAAAGGGGAAGTTAGAGGTGGGTCCCACACCCATATAACCTCCGATGAGAGGATAATGTGATGTGGGGCACATAGAATACCATAACCCTTTAACTTTCCTTAAACTCCACATTAACTCCCCTTCATTTAATTTGACAACTCCCCTATTTTAATGTGAACTCTCCACCTTCTCTCTTTTGAATTTTAAACTCTTCACCTCCCCTTAATTAATGCCAACAACTAGGATTAATTAAATTCCACATTTAATTAATCTTTGAATTCATTTGAATCAATTTGAATTGAATGGAAATTATTTTAAAGTTAGGTAGATTTTATAATATTTTCTTTGGCAAAGATTTCGGTGGGGAAACCTCTGGAGATTTAGAAGGAAGTGTTCCTCTCCGCGAAGAATGCTCCACGACTTGAAGAACGGGAAGCATTTTCTCTCCAATTTTCTTTTTAACCGGAATAAGATCATGAGGAACGCCTCCATCCTTTCTTCTTCCTCCACATCGAGGGAGAAAAAACCGCTCACGAGGAACGCCATCTACGACAATGACTTCCAACGTTGACGAGACGACACTGTTCTCCGTGACACTGTCTTCCGCGATGCCCGACTACCATGACGCTCATTTTCTGCGGCTCATCGAAGAACAAACTTCAATTACAAGGTAAGGGGTTTTGATATAATTTTAAGTGAATGAAATTATATTCTATACTTGGTGAATTCTTGTATTGTGTTCGGCCAATTGATATCGCCTAATGCGGAGGGCGCGGGCCGAACGAACATGTCCTGACGACCCTTCGATAGTTATTGAATATTTTGGCGGCAGCAACGGGAGGTGGTGGCGACCAGAGGCGGCGGAGACCGAAGGAAGCGACCACACTCAAGCCGCGTGGAGGAAACCGCGACCCTTATTCACGGGCCACTCGGCAGATGAACTGAACCAGCCGGTTGTAGCCGGATGGGCAGGAGAACCAGGGCCCGTCTAAGGCGCCGCGCTGTAGAGAACTGTGGCCCGCACACCGCGTGCCGCTTCGGCAGCGAATCGTTCGGCCACTTGACGGCCGGGTTGAAGGAGGATGCGGAACCTGCAGGCGCCACACAGGAAAATCGCGGCCCACCCGTGTGGGCCGCTCGCGCCGGGAAGACCGGCTGGCTTCGACCAACCGTATAGAAGGGGCAGTGCCGCCAGTTCGGGAAACCGAGGCGCCACCTCCCCAGCCCGCACCGCTCGCCCCGCCATGGGCCGGACCACGCCACACTAGGCTAGGCCGGGCCACGCCCCATAGGGCCGGGCTGCTCCCCAAAGGGCCGGTGCAACCCCCTGCCGGGTCGGACCTGTCGAACCAGGTCGGGCCGCCCCGCCAGCCCACTGTGCTTGATAGCCCGGACCCATTTCACTTAAATGTGAATAAATTTAAGACCGCGTGTCCGATCGACGTGACGTCTGCGGCATTTGGATCCTCGTGACTAGACGGCCCTTTTGCGATACTCTAAGTGAGTTTTGGAAAACTTTGGGAAATGGACGGGTTTGGAATGAGCATAATTCCAACTGATCCCCTGGAATGGAAAAGCCAATAACTCTCAGACTGGGCATCCGATTGATGCGCCGTCTATCACGTTGGGTTCATTTTGATGAGATGTAACTTCGAGATAAATCAAACCTGGACTTCGTGATAGTTGATGTATCAATCCCTTTGATCGAGGAGCGGACCCTACCAGAATCAAGCGTGCTGTGTGCGAGAACCCTAGAGATGGTTGCGACTGCGACGACTACCGTAATGGAATCCGCTGTGGGTTCGATGACGATGACAACTATACTTGAATGCTCAGCAGGTTCGAAAGTGATGACTACTGTACTTGTATCCTTAGTGGGTCTGACAGTTTGACTTCTATACTTGTATCCTGAGTGGGTCTGACAGATTAGCTGGTCTAGTATCCTACGTGGGTCCGACAGCTTAGCTGGTCTAGTATCTTACATGGGTCTGACCGTTTAGATGAATCGGTGACTAAATCTGATCATATCTATTGCTATAAGAAATATGTATACCTCTGTGAGATGAGTCTTGACTTTCAGTCATTTTCATCGATGTGATTGACTTGCTTTCCTGTGTGGACTGGGTTGGCTTGGGCTCGAGAGTTGGAGCCGAACTGTGTTTGATAACTTAGGTATATATATGGGCATATACCTACGTTGAGTTGGTAGATACTTCATGATTGTATCTTTCTTCTGTGGTTTATCCTTCATGGATTCTGGGATACCTTCGGGGGTCTCGGGGTCTCCACTAAGTATTGTATACTCACCCCTGCACGGGCTGTGCCCACACTACGTTGTGTTGGTTGCAGATGATGGACTACACTGATCGAGGTGGAGGCTTGTGGAGTTGGATGGTACCCAGAGGTGGACCACTTGGCGAGATGTACATGGAGCAGATGGCCGGACCCGAGGAGCTAAAGAGGCCATATGTACCCACCCTTCATATGGGATTCTCGGAGGACGACTCAGTGGTTCCTGTTTTACTTTACTGCAGTTGTACTAGCTATTCAGTTGTACTGTACTTACTATTGGGATTATATTTCTGGCCCATTTTCTTTCAGCACTTACTTTTGTATTCAGTATTACTTAGTGCTCTTTTCTGTTTCATACTCTGTTGTGTTTGTATACTTTTATAATGGTAATTCCTTCCAATTTTTTGGTATTTACGCCTTTGGTTCTAGTCGCTATCCCCTGGCCTATGGAAGGCGGGTTTGGGGTAGTCACGACACAGGCTCCAAGGACGGGTCATGAAAAATTGGTATCAAAGGAGTCTGTTCTACCGCCGAACTTAGGACTCTGATTTATCTTAATATAAAGAAATAGAGTTAAGAGTATTGATTGTGGTTTTCAGTCTAGGGAGTACAGTGTTGGTGCGGCGACTGACGTATCCGTACACCAAGACCCTGACCTTTGATTTCTGACTCAGTGCACGAAAGCACCGATTACATGTGTGTTTCCTTTAAAAAAATTCATTGTGATTACTTTGTGTCAGCTCACCAGGTATACTTTTTTAACCGTGGCGCACCTGTTTCTTTTCCGGATGGCCCCACGAAGGTAGCCAGCTAGGGTTCCGAGTTACGTACAAGATGGTAGCCCACCGAGTGACGAGGCCTCGGTGCTGGGCCCCATCATAGCAGAGGCACCAGGGGTACAACTATCCAATGGGCCACCGATACCACCAGCCCCAGTAGTAGAGAGTGCACGCCTCCTGAGTGTATTTGACGAGTTCCAACGCCAAAGGTTGCTGAGGTACCGGGGAGAGATGGACACATAGGTAGCTGAGGATTGGCTGGAGGATATCATCAGAGTTTCCAGATTGGTGGGGACACTGGCAGACCTTATGGTGATCCTTGCCGCGAGTCTCTTGAATGCAACATTAGGTAGATGGTGAAGCCTGATGCTCCTGGTGCATGACGAGGCATCTTTACTATGGACAGACTTCGAGAGTCTCTTCCGGTCAGAGTTTGTTCCATCCACCCATCGTGCGGTGCAGATTTAGGAGTTACTTCATCTGAAGTAGGGCAGCATGACAGTAGCTCAGTACTCAGTGAGGTTCACTGACCTCTCATGCTACTCCACGGATATGGTATGGGACCCATTTTTCAGGGCCCAGACCTTTGGGAAAGGTCTCAAACAAGAGATTAGGGCTTCGACGATCTCTCTCAGTATTCCGACACAGGAGGGAGTATTGGAGCGAGCCCTTCTTGTGGAGAGATTTTTTGCTGAGTCAACACCATCTGAAAGACCCACCATAAGATGAAACATAGTGGAGTCTTCTGTATCCGACATTTGATAGTTGACGCAGTGGTCCAAGCACACCAGGCCATCAAGTGGGCGACCTCGGGATACAGGTTCGGTTGTGCGGGGCACACGAAACCGAGCCAGCTATACGAGGAGCAGGAAGTGCTTTGCATGCGGAGGGTAGGGTCACATGGCTCGAGACTGTCTGACCCGCCATGCAGATGAGAAACAGACAGTAGAGGAGCTGACCGATTAGCTGGTGGTGGACGGCGTTTCGAGGCTCTACCTCCAACACCACCAGGAGGTCCACCCCGACCGCAGGGACCTGACGGACATAGGCAAGCTCATCTCCAGGCAGTCGAGGCCTATGACCACGGTGCACCAGAGATGATTCGAGGTACTATCTGTGTCTACTCCAATATTGATTCAGTACTTATATACATAGGTGTGAGTCATTCTTTTATTGCCACTGCCCTTGTTCGGAGCTCGGAGATTTCGACGGAGCCGTTGGCTCAATCCTTACGGCTAGAGACTCCTACGGGAGCAGACCCGATGATTACAAACTGGTGCCGACAGTGTGAGCATACTCTAGTAGGTGAGAGATTCGTCTAGGATCTTCTTGTAGCGGCGTCGAGGCCTTATGTCTTCATCTTGGGTATGAACTGGTTGTCTACAGTCTATGCTCAGACCGAATGCATTAGGCACAATGTGTGGTGTGTTCACACAAATAGGACCAGGTTCACCTTCACCGGTGAGAAGGGAGCCTTTGTAGCGTAAGATGGACTTAGGTAGAGGAGAGGGAAGCCGATCCCACATTAGTTGGCTAGTCTCATCCTCAGAGCGGTTGATGTGACGAGTCCGATTTTTCCTGTGGTGGTGGACCAGTATGAGGACGTTTTTCCTGACGATAATCCAGGACTACCTCCTCGCAGAGAGGTAGAATTCTACATAGACCTGTACCCCGAGACAAAACCGATATCTAATCCAGCATATCGGATGGCTCCCGCTGAGCTTCATGAGATACAAGTACAGCTGGAGGACATGCAAGGGAAGGGAATTATCTGACCCAGTGTTTCACCCTGGGATTCTTCGATTTTGTTCTCCAAGAAGGCGGATGGGAGCTTGCGACTATGTGTTGACTACCATCACCTAAATCAGGTGACCGTTAAGAACAAGTACCCACTACCGAGGATTGAAGACCTCTTTGAACAGTTCGAGGAAGCACGATGGTTCTTGAAGATAGACCTCAGGTCATGCTATCACTAGCTCAGAGTTCGAGACGAGGATGTGCCGAAGATAGCCTTCTTCTGTCAGTATGTCCACTACATGTTCTTGGTTATGCCTTTTGGCGTAACCAATGCTCCATTAGTGTTCATGACTCTAACAAACAGGATCTTCCAGCCTTACCTCGATCGATTTGTCATAGTTTTTATCGACAACATACTGATTTACTCGACTACTGAGGAGGATCACGCCTACCACTTATGAGTTGTACTGGATTCACTCCGAGACCACCAACTTTATGATAAGCTCTCAAAGTTCCAGTTCTAGATTCGAGAGGTTCAATTCTTGGGACACGTCATCTCGGAGGCTGGGGTAGA
Organism: Viscum album; assembly: GCA_963277665.1. NCBI lineage: Eukaryota > Viridiplantae > Streptophyta > Magnoliopsida > Santalales > Viscaceae > Viscum > Viscum album. Next base: position 1,100,353,557 of record OY728133.1, on the reverse strand, counting down.
AGTGGATCCAGCAAAGATCAAGGCAGTGCTTTCTTGGAAGCCATCCAGGAGTGTGATAGAGGTTTGAAGTTTTCTAGGTCTGGCTGGGTATTATCGGAGATTTGTGCCAGACTTCTCTAGAGTTGCAGCACCTCTTTCATCTTTGACGAAGAAGGGGAAATCCTTCATGTGGTCAGAGATATTCTAGCAAAGCTCTTAAGAGGTGAGGCAGAGATTGACTAGTGCGCCCATCTTGAGGCTACCGGAGGAGTGCATTGGGTACGTAGTTTACTGCGACGCATCAGGGACCGGACTCGAGTGTGTCATGATGTAGGAGAGAGAAATGATCGCGTATGGTTCACGACAATTGAGACAACCCGATCAGAACTACGCTACCCATGACCTAGAGTTAGCATCCGTGGTCTTCGCCTTGAAGATGTGGCGACACTATCTGATGGTGGAGCACTTTACAGTCTACTATGACCACCAGAGTCTCAAGTACATCTTCTCGCAAAAGGATCTGAACCTAAGATAACGGTGATGGCTCGAGTTCTTCCAGGACTATGACTTTGAGATAGTATATACTCCTGGGAAGGGGAACATTGTAGCTGATGCTCTCAGTAGGAGATCGGGCATTCAGCTGCTAGGAGAGGCGACAGAGCAACTAGCCGCATTGTAGATATCCTTTGTGGATATAGATGGAGCATCCTTTCTTCAGTCTCTCATAGTAAATCCTCCACTTCATCAGTGGGTCAGGGAGGCACAACATGGGGACATTGACTATGAGACGTGACGTGCTCAGATATCCACTAGGTGGGTGCCTGATGGATTTTCTGAAGGAGGGGAGCACGTCATCCTCTTCAGGGGATGTACTATGTTAACAGTTTCACTATAGGAGGAAGTGTTGAGAGAGTTTCACACTTCACCTCTAGCGGTACATCCAGGAGTGGTGAAGATGTATCAGGACCTCATAAGACAACACTGGTGGCCAGGTATGAAGACGGCTGTAGTAGAGTTTGTATCATGATTCCTCACTTGTAAGAAAGTGAAGGTAGAGCACCTGGTACCAACAGGCTTGGTACATCCCTTAGAGGTCCCAGAGTGGAAGTGCGAAGGAATATCCATGGATTTCGTGACGGGGCTTCCACGTACATCCAGATGAAATGACTGTATCTGGGTGATCTTAGACCGACTCACCAAGTCGGCCCACTTCCTACCGATTAGAGAGAAAAGCTCAATAACGATCTTGGTAAGCCTCTATATTCAGGAGATCGTATAGCTTCATGGTGTTCCATAGTCTATCATTTCTAATCAAGATTCTCGATTCAATTCCCGGCTATGGAAGGGGTTACCGGAGGCTTTTGGGATGCAGCTACGTCTGAGCACCGCCTTCCATCCTCAGACGGATGACCAGACATAGATGACCATTCAGACTATCGAAAACATGCTCCATGTATGCGTCCTTGACTTTGGTCACAGCTGGGAGGATCACCTGCCCTTGGTGGACTTTTCGTACAACAACAACTATCACTCCACCATCGGGATGGACCCTTACGAGGCACTGTACGACCGACCTTGCAGATCACTTGTAGGCTGGACTGACCCAGGGGAGTCAGCACTTGTAGAACCATAGATGGTTCAGGCTATGAGAGAGAAGGTGCAGATCATCCAGGAGCAGATGAAGACTTCTTAGAGCAGATAGAAGTCCTATTCTAATAGGAGATGGAGACCACTAGAGTTTGAGGATGGTGACCACGTCTTCCTACGGGTCTCACCTTGACGAGGTCTACGGTGATTTGGCCGGGGCGACAATGTAGAGACCCAAAGCTTGACATTCATGGACAATACATTACTTTTGCGGAATACTGAATACATAACAAAAACCAAAACTCAAGGATCGTAATAGTTTATTGTCTTTGGAAACTCATAACATAATCTTCTAATCATGGTGAAAGATCTTCAACATCTACCAAAAAGATCATCCCCTTTTTTCCTACCTAAAACCTTTCTTTATATCCTGGGGAAAAGAAAACATAAAAAGGTTGATCTCAAATGATCAGTAAGAGTAAGCATGGAGAAAATTAAACAAACCATATACATTTGAACATAAAAACATGTACATAATGTTTAAACATCGAAATCTTGTGTAATGACATAAAACATGGCAGTATGTAAGGCATAGATCAAAATAGAACATCAATCATGATAAAATAGATTGTAAATAAAACTTGTAATTGTGGAAAAACATTAAGCACATTATATGATTTCCATAGTAGCCAAGGCATTGCTTTTAAGACCATATCAATGGACAAAGTCCCTTTCTGAATCAAGTTCACTCCTCATTCCAGTCCTATATTGCTGAACTGGATTAACTTACCATTCCATCCATGTCTATCTCATGAGATATAAATTTATAACCAATGCATTGGAGGTAGATATAGGTCCCAACAATCTCATATTGAAATCATTTTTACGTGTTCCACAAAAAAATCATAAATCATTCATCATAACCCAATGAATAAATTGAGTTTCGTAAACATCATTCCATCATAACATAATCCATATAAAACAAACGGATATCATTTCATCATAAGAAAAGTGAAACCATATAAATCATAGAGACATTATACTTGAAACATACACATATAAAATAATTTTATCTTAGATGGAAAATGGTTTTGATAAATCTTTTGAAATGAATTCTTGAGGAAAACATCATTTCTTCTTGAAAATCATTTTCTTTTCACAAAGTTCCCTTCAATTTTAAAAGAAAAGGATTTTGTTGAAAATAGACATGAAATCTTGTAGAGTAAGCTTCATGAAAATAAGGCGACATGAAACCGTAAAAATCCGTTCATGCTGTATAAGTTAAAAAAACATTCTTGTAGTACTTTTGCTGGAAAAGTCAAAAAGTACCTCGTATGGTAAACAAAAAACAGATTCCTTACATACCACGTAGTAAAAGTCAAAAATGGGTAAAAAGAACTTTAAAAATACATGAATTTTTTTATAAAACTTGGAAATGGATGATAAATATAACCCCATTAAATACTTATGTATAAGCAATCTCATATAGAAAACAATTGATATTGCAACATTATCCCTTACCTTAGGTCTGATATGCTTCGTACGTATCCGAACCTCATCTTCTTTGAAGAGACTCTCCTTAACCTCATCTTAGGGAGCTAAAGATGGTCTTTGAAGAATTCCAAAACCTCTAGGATATTTCTAGGAAAGTGTAGAAGAGAAATTGGAAGGGGTTTGGACGATCTTGAAGGCTCAAAGTGGTGTGTGGAAGAGAGGGAGGAGGTGCCCTTTTATAAGGGAGGAGAGGGGAACCTTAGGAAAAATTAAAATATTATTTTATTATAAAGTCATATTCATTTTTTAATAGCTCCAAATTGATTTATTTCGAAGCTAAGGTGGGTATGGGTCTAAATCCTCTCATCCAATAGAATTTACACAAGTTTAGGTTACTATTTTATCCTTATCATTTAGATTTAACTCTAAGTTAAATAATTTTACTTTTACCGTGTCTTCTTGTTTTCTTACACTATAAGGTTAATAAAATTACTATAACAAGACAAAAGAACCCCAATTTGTTTATTATTAATATATATAACCTTATCTAAGTCATTTGGCCAAAACTTTGATTTTTAAGAATAAAATAACAATTAATAATGTAATATTAGTTCTAAAAACTATTTTATGTCAATTTTGACACTATTTGGTAATTGATTTTTGTGAAAATCATAATAGAATTATTAGTTAGAAAAACATTAATTAAAGCAATACTAACATGTCATATTAACCTAGAAAATTAGTGTAATTCATAAAAAGTCTCAAATTACATTTATTTGAGTATTTATAACATCAATTATGTCAATATTTCACTAATGATATAATTACTGCATTATCATTGTGTCATAAATAAAATAAATTATTTAATGTCTAAAAATTATAAATAAAATACCATTATGTAGGAAATATATTTATATTTCCAATGAATATTTATAGTCTAATTTATCTTATGTATTAACCTATATTAAAAATGTTTTAGTTATTAAACTTTGATTTTAACTATTTTAACTATTCTTTAAATAAAATAATATTAAATGTCCTAATCTAATCCAAGTGGGCCTAAATGGTCAAATTTTATTCCTTAGGTTGTTTTTGGCGAATTAAACTTATCCAATAGAATTTATACATGTGTTGGGTAATATTAATATCATTTTTACCCTTAATTACACTATTTACTTTTAATCGTGGTAAATAAAAGTAAAAAGTTACTATTCATCAAAAATTATTTTAATCTCATTGAACCACATTTTAGTATTTGATATTAACTATGTCTCTTGGATTTTCAAAATTCAATTCACCGAAGTGGTAAAATTTCATTTAAATGAAAAAGCCAGTTTTTTTAACTACCACTAAGTGGTTTCACTATTCATCGAAAATTGAAGTTTTTGAGAAAAATACCAAAAACTCAGCCTAAGAATTATTTGATATTCCAAATTCAAAATTGATGTCTATTTTTCCAAATTCAAATCATATAATTGGAATTAATTAATTTTAAAATTAATTCCCGTTATCAAAACAAATAGCGTGTTTTTAAGAAACAAAAACTATCAAAAGATTGATTCTTGTTTATATCCAATTTCAAAGTGAAATTAATTCCAATGAACAACATTGGATTAAATGGTAAAAATATATTCTAATTACACTTTAAAAAAAATTAAAAATATAATATAACCATATAAATTATTACGATGAAAAAAGTTGTTTGTAATTAAAATATAGCGTATTTTTACAATTTATTAAAATATGAAAGTTATCAGAATAATATGAAAAATTTATCCAAAGTAAATTTTTATATCCTGATTCCAAAGAAGAATTATATTTTTTCAAATATAACTTATATACATGTAAAAAACAAGATTTAAAGTGGGTGCGCCATCAAAAGGCGGGAAAACTGCAATTTTTTAAAAATACATATTTTACAGGAAAAATTTATTTTATTCTCATACCATATTCTAGAAAATGTGTAAGATGAATAATAATGATATAAAATTCAAAATTTAGTTAATATTATTCATAACGGCTAGTCTATACTAATATTATAAAAATATATCGTTGTTTAGTGAAACTCGGTATTGCGTACTACACACGCTATCGAGGTAGGTCGAAATTGCGTGTAATGCAAGCCAAGAATAGTGTTGCATATACTGCAAGCTAATTCAGTGTTGCGTATAGTACAATATAATCATGGTGTAGTGTATAATAGAAGATCAAAGAAATTAAAAATAATATATCTCATAAAATCTCGGGGTGTTATAGGCAAGCTATCTCCGCTCTTCATCGGGCTGTTCCAGGTCCTCAGAAAAGTAGGCGAGGTGGCTTACCACATGGACCTTCCACCTCAGTTGCATCGGGTGGATGACATCTTCCATGTATCTCAGCTGAGGAGATATGTGCACGACCTATCCCACTTCATCGACCACGGGGAGTTGGACATCGTTGACGGGGCGACATTCGCGGAGGTCCCTGTGGAGATCGAGGATCGAAAGGAGCGCATCCTATGTGGATGGTCGATTCCTTTGGTGCGCATTTTCTGGCAGCACGGGAACCTCCAGGAGAGCACAAGGGAGCGGGAGGCTCAGATGCGTCCTCAGTACCCACATTTGTTTCCCTAGTGTGTGTTGTTGCTTTATGGGGACGTAAATCCCTGAGGTGGGAGTAATGTAAAAAACCCAGAAATTTCAAGGAATGTTTTTTCTGAAATACTTTGGAATTTCACTAGACTACGGTTTCTGACGACACCTGATTCCGAGCCCCGGTGTGCCCGAAATCAATTTCTGAAGTTTTATTCGGGTACGTTCAGAAAACGTACGTGAAGGTTTTTCTATCTTTTGAACAGATACTCGTAATTGAAATCTGAGGGCAGCGATGAACTTGCAACACCAGTTTCCGCTTAAGGGGACCTTTACCACAGTTTCATTTTCTCAGGAGGAGAAGTTAATTTTTGGGGATTTATAATAAATTAAATAAAATTGTAGTAAAAAATTTTATTTATGTTTGGTGGTTTTTTCCTACAAGGGGAAGTTAGAGGTGGGTGCCACACCCACATAACCTCCCATGAGAGGATAATGTGAGGTGGGGCCCACATGATCCCCTAACCCTTTAACATTCCTTAAACTCTCCATTAACTCCCCTTCATTTAATTTGACAGATCCTCTCTTTTAATGTGAACTCTCTACCTTCTCTCTTTAGAATTTTAAACTCTTCACCTCCGCTTAATTAATGCCAACAACTAGGATTAATTAAATGCCACATTTAATTAATCTTTTAATTCATTTGAATCAATTTGAATTGCATGTAAATTATTTTAAAGTTAGGTAGCTTTTATAATATTTTCCTTGGAAAATATTTCGGTGGGGAAACCTCTGGAGATTTAGAAGGAAGTATTCCTCTCCGCGAAGAACGCTTCATGAACCGAAGAACGTGAAACATTTTCTCTCCACATTTCTTTTCAGCCGGAACAAGATCATGAGGAACTCCTCCATCCTTTCTTCTTCCTCCATGTCAAGGGAGAAGACATCGCTCGCGAGGAACGTTGTCTATGACAACGACTTCCAACATTTACGAGACGACACTGTTCTCCATGACGGTGTCTTCCGCGATGCCCGACTACCGCGACGCTCGTTTTTTGTGGCTCATCGAAGAATGAACTTCAGTTACAAGGTAAGGGGTTTGATATAATTTTAAGTGAATGAAATTATATTCCGTCCTTGGTGAATTCTTGTATTGTCTTCAGCCAATTGATGTCACTTAACGCAGAGGGCGTGGGCCGAACGAACACGGCCCGATGACCCTCCGATGGTTCTTGAATATTTTGGCGGTGGCAACGAGAGGCGATGGAGACCATAGGCTGCGGCCGCACACCGGCCGCGTGGAGAAAACCGAGGCCCGCATTCGCGGGCCGCTCGACAGACAGATCGAACCAGCCGACCATAGCCGGCCGGGCTGGAGAACCACGACACCTCTAAGGTGCCAGGCTGTGGAGAACTGTGGCCCATGCACCGCGGGCCGCTTTGGCGGCTAGCCGGCCATCCTCTTGTTGGTCGGGTTGAAGGAGGCCGCGACAACTGTAGGTGCCGCTTCGGAGAAATGAAGCCCGCCCGTGCGGGCCACTGTTGCCCGGAAGACCCCCCCCCCCCCCCCCCCCCCCGCATCGCTCGGCCAGCCAGGCCGCGCTGCGCCCCATCGGGCCGAGCCGTGCCCCACCGGGCCGGGCCGACCCCCTGCCGGGTCGGACCCACCGAACTAGGTCAGGCCACCCTGCCAGCCCACTGGGCTTGATGGGCGGGGCCCGTTTCACTTAAACTCGAATAACATTAAGACCATGCGTCCGATCGACGCGCCCACTGCGACACTGGGATCCTCGTGACAAGATGGTCCTTTTGCGATACTCTAAGTGAGTTTTGGATGAATTTGGAAAATGGATAGGTTTGGAATGAGCGTAATTCCAACCGGGCCCCAGGAACAGTAAAGCTAATAACTGACGCGCCGTCTGTCGCGTTGGGTTCCTTTTGATGAGATGGAACTTCAGGATACCTCAACTCTGGAATTCATGATAGTTGATGTATCAACCTCTTTGCTCGAGGAGTGGACCCTAACAAAATCGAGTGTGCTGTGTGCGGGAACCCTAGAGCTGTTTGTGACTACGACGACTACCGTACTGCAATTCTCTGTGGTTTCGACGACGATGACAACTGTACTAGAATCCTCTATGGGTTCGACAGCGATGACTACGGTACTTGTATCCTAAGTGGGTCTGACAGTTTGACTACTGCACTTGTATCCTGAGTGGGTCTGACAGAGTAGTTGGTCTAGTATCCTACGTGGGTCTGACAGCTTAGCTGCTCTAGTATCCTACGTGGGTCTGACTTCATAGATGAATCAATGACTACATCTGATCATCTCTATCGCTATATGAAAGATGTATACCTATGTGAGCTGAGTATTGACATTCAATCGTTATCATCGATGTGATTGAATTGATTTCCTGTGTGGACTAGGTTGTGGTTGGGCTCGAGAGTTGGAGCTGAACTATATTTGATAACTTAGGTATATTATGGGAATATACCTATGTAAAGTTGGTAGATACTTCGTGATTGTATCTTTCTTCTGTGGTTTATCCTTCGTGGATTCTGGGAGACCTCCGGGGGTCTCGAGGTCCCTAATGAGTATCGTATACTCACCCCTACACGGGCTATGCCCACACTATATTGTGTTGGATGTAGACGACGAACAAAACTGATCGAGGTGGAGGCTTGTGGAGATGGATGATACTTGAAGGTGGACCACTTGGAGAGACGTACATGGAGCTGAAGGCCGGACCCGAGGAGCTGAGGAGGAAATCTGTACCCACCCTTCAGGTGGGATTTCCGGAGGATAACTCAATGGTTGCTGTTTTACTTTACTACAGCTGTACTAGATTTTTCAGTTGTACTGTACTTACTATTGGGCTTGTATTTCCGGCCCCTTTCCTTTCAGCACATACTTTTTTATTCAGTATTACTTAGTTATTTATTCTATTGCGTACTCTATTGTGTTTGTTTACTTTTATAAAGGAAATTCCTTCCCATTTTATCAGGATTTACGCCTTTGGTGCTAGTCGCCATACCCTGGCTGATGGAAGGTGGGCTTGGGGGTAGTCACAACACGGGCCCCGAGGACTGGTCGTGACATGATAGGTTGGATCAGAATTATATATCCCTAAAATTAATTGGTTAATATTATATATCTTATGATATTATGTGTATTATTCATAAACATGATTCTATATTTTTTCACAATGATGATATTATGATTATGAACATATGTTATGTGTGAACATGATTATAGATTTGTTCACAAATATGTGTGGTATTTGACCATTGTGCCATGATTTTTTCTTATTATTAATTCTCCACATTCCATTCATTTATCAGATGTTTCCCTAATTATAATTATGATGATCCTGTGCTTATGATATGGTTATGTTGATTATTCTGACACACGTGCCATTTATTATTGTCCCTTATTCCTCCCATTATAAGGCTTTTAGCTCACCCATTTTTTTGATGTTTATCCTCAGGTGAAAACTTGTACTAAGGAGATTATGAGATATTCAATTGGATAAATAAGATGAATTTAAATAACTTTCACGTTTTATTATGTACAATTGTTGCTTGATTCGGATTTTCCCAAGACACTAAACCTTTAAATCCAAGATAGGATCACTATTAAGTTTTTTATATTAAAAGTGATGTAATAGTCATGTAATAAAAAATTGGGTCTATATAGTTTGATTTTGAGAATGGTTTCGTTAATTTGGGAATTAAGATTAGAAAATTTTAGTGAAAATCATTAGTATAAGTCTATGCATCGGTAAACATCCAGAAATCATTGGTTTATAAAAATGTAACTATCAAATGTTTGATAAAATAAATTCCCTTCTTATAATTAATCATTATTGTATAATCATATAATATTACATAAAGAACACAATAAAAACCTTATAAATTAAGAATGAGTGAAAGAATAGGCATCTCTAGAAGTTAACAAACATATACTGATGAAATAATTGCTTGACCTTTGGAATAGTAATGTAAACCTTATAAATTGTAAACCAGAAAATTGTATATTAACATCACTAATGAAAGTATAAATAAAATTTATCCATCTTATAAGTTAAAATATTATATAATTATATCATAGTACAAGTATGTAAATATTTTGATAATTATTAATTAAGTGTTGGTATTTTTGTATGTCATATATATTTAATTACAATTTTATGATTCATTTAAAAATATAAACAAAAATTTATTTTAAAAAAATGTATTCATAAATAATTATTTTTATGAATTAAATTATAATATATTTATAAGCGGTCTTAATTAATTTTTAAAAGTGTTAGAAAAGTAGTTTTAAGTTTAAAAGTTGTACTTTTCTTGTAAATTACTATTTTCACTAAAAATTAATATTCTTATATTAATTTTTTTTTCATAAAATGGAGTTAATTTTTTAATTCAACACGTATAAAAAAGTTTGGGGTGAATTTTTGGGATTTTTCTGAAATACTTAAAATTTTTATGAATAGTGAAATTCAACAATTTACGAAATATAGAAAATCAATGAATTTCTCCATAATTATCGAATTATGGATGATGTAAATGGACATTGGATAGAAATAAAATGATCAATTTACAATTTTGGGTGACAATAATCAAGACTATTCATGGTATTGAGTAAAAATTTTAAACCAATGATTAAAATAATGGGAAACCCCTCCACTCCTCTACTATAAATACCACCCATCTTTACCTCCTCTCCTCACACCGCTCAAGCCTTGTACGTAGTCCAAATTCGACCCAAATATCTCCATAATCCCCTATCACACATCCATAATCCCTTGGTATCTTTAAAATACCAAATTATCTCCCCTAAAGAGGCTCCCAAAGAAAAAATAATCAAGAGGTAAATCCATCTTTTCATTACTTTTATTTTCTTTTAAGTTCCTTTATTTATTTTTCTTTCGTCACCTCCTTTCATAAATAATTTATGATGACTACATTAACTTTCATTTATTGAATTTCTGTTATGATAATGGAGTAATTCGTCATCATCACTCATTTCTCCTCCTTTTATACTAGAAATGAAAATACCGTTTGAGATGTGTTAATTTATCACATTTAAGGATGATGAGTTTTCAATTTCTATTACTATATACAATTCTAGTCATAAAGCAAGGTTTATGGTTTAACCAAACTACAATATATGTTTTATATCTTATATAATGTTTTTTAATCTTTTTCACACGTGATATTAATTTATAAAGAAAAATGTGTTCATTGTGATAAAAAACCGCAAATTAACCAAAACAGTTATCATTAATGTTTTATATAATGATTCATCCTCACTCCAAATAACAAAATTATTTTTATAACCATGTAATCTTATTTATGTTCAATAATAACATATTACTTCAATTCTAGAAATCTATTATCACCTTTCAAGTTTATACTTATATGTATATAAGTAAACTAATCATGAAAACCAATGAAACAAACGCTCCCAAAAAATGAAATTGAACCTATTAACCCAAAAAAAGGCCATGAATGAACTTAATAAGGTTCTAATAAATCAATTACATGTATAATATGACATGAAAATATTAATTGATGAAATTAATTTGGTTATCCATGACATTAAGATAGAGTGAAGGACACCATCATACTTACGATAAGGGATTCTACCAGAACCTCCATGATTCATTCTGGTTGTTCAATAACTCTTTTTACCCAAATGAAGTTATCTACTATTTTCATGAAAATATTATGAATTATTTTATATTATATGAACTCATTTATCAAGATCAGTTAATCATTCTCTTTTTAGTATATAAATTTTTTTAAATGATTTCCTCCTCAATTATTCCTGATAAGCAATCTCGTTTTAAGGGAATGTTCGGAATTCTTATGCATTTTCAAGTAAAATATATAATATGTTTTTAAGATAATATAATTTTTTTACAAAAACTATTTTTATTATAAAATCCTTCTTTGGTCACTTCTAGTTTTATATAAAATATTATTCCCTTTTATGTTTTAAATGACCTTTTATATTTTCCTTTAACCACACTAAGATGTCTTTATTCTAAATTTTCTTAAGTACAATTTTTACATGTTATTACTTCAAGTTGAAATTACTTTTCATGATATATTCCAAATACACCCTATGATTTTCCATGCGTGATCTAATTCCTTTCCATCATGGAAATGTTTATGATACTTCTATTTTTTATGCTTTCTGACATGATTGTCATACCCAATTCTTACCATGGGTAAACATTATGTTTATGTATGATCGATTATGTGTGTTTATATATGTTTAAATCATATTAATTAAAATTTTATGATGGGTGAGCCTAGATATTTCCACAATTCATTGGGTAAATTTGTATCTAGTGAGACGTTATGTGCAACGGTCTAGGTGGTTTGCATTGACTCATGCTACCAAGCGCAACGGTCTTGGTGGATAACCTTGACTTGTGCTCCTCTACGTTAAAAGATCCTTTAATATTGATAAATTAATCTTTTATATTTCTTTTACACTACTATGAATCCATTTTTATATGATCCCATGTTTATATTTCATGATTCCATATGGTCTATTACTTTTTCAATCATTATGTCATACCTTCTAAGCCATGTGCTAAATATTTATTCATATATTTATTACCTTATAGAGATTTTTAGCTTATCCTGTTATTCATGATATACCTAGTTTATCCTATGAATATGTATTATCACATTGGATGTTAATATCACTTTATGAATATTAAATAAGAAAATGTTCTATTTATTCCCATGTTTTCTGTTTCATGTACTTGGTCTTCCAAGACACTAGAAATTACGATCCTTGTCTTGTAATATAATGTTTTATTATGATTAAAATCATGTAATGATATGTGTAAAAGGATAGAGTCTCTATATTGGGTATCATAGGATGATCTAGTCATTTTTGAAGATTTGGAGTAGATCACTTCAGTAAGAACCTTAGGGTTGGGACTAGGTATAAGAAAACATCTCTAAATTTTGGTAAATATAAAGTAAGAGGTTTATCAAGAAAATGCATACATGTCTAGATAAGAACAAGTGGATTTGGCTCTGTAATAGATGTATTTAGTGGTAAATCATAAGAACACCACTTTGATCTAGACTCAAATGTGAAATGGTGCACGCCAATGGGCCTTGTTGTACCCCTAGTTTGACACTCTAGGTGGATATGATTAGGTAAATTCATAAGATTTGTATAAACCATTATTAAGGAAAAAAAGAATCCCATAAGAATATCTTTTTTGAAACATATCATGGACAACCTAGATTGAAACCCAAGGAATCACAAGTTATTATATACTTTTACTTTATGATTTTATCCTTTTATATTTAAAGTTTCCTTTTCTATGCTTATTAGGTAAGTATTCAATCCATTTAATAGTATGTTATTTTTCTTAGTTAATGGAGGGAAGTATAATAACATGTACCAATAATCTATGTGATAGGAAATGGAACAATTTACCTAATAATATGTCTGATATGATGGGAATAGGTGCTCAAATCATTATGATAGTACTTTCTAAGATTGATTAAGTTATTAATAATAAATTGAATCATGTGGAACAACCTCCTCATCCAAGGATAGAGAAAGTTTTCATTGAATCATTCAGGAAGCAAAGAAATCCCCTTTTTAGTAGATCATATGATCCCATCCTCATGGAATAGTAGATTAACTCCATTGAAAATATATTCTCTATCCAATAGTGCTCATAAGAATATAAAGTCGCATTGGCGGTCTATTGTTTTGCTAGGGAAGCTGATCAGGGGTGGACACTAATCAGGAATACGAATTCCTTGGAGAAATTCATTATAGGGATTGAGAGGAATTAAAGAAAATGTTTTTCAATAAATATTTTCCCCAAAAAACCATCTCAATATGGGAAAAGGGTTCCTTTACTTAAGAAGAATGAAGATGAGTCCATCGAGGTGAATGGAGAAAAACTCAAAAGGATTACGAGATACACCTCCAGCTTTGTCATCAACACCAAAATCAAGGCGGGTCTGTTATTTATCATACTAAAGATGAGCCTATAAAAAGTGTTGGTGATTAGATACTTTCATAGTTAGGAGGAGATTGTATGTTGTGACCTCAATTTTGAAATGGATAACATAGACACTCAATGGTCTCATGGGCCAGATGAAAAAAAGAAGAAAATGTAGTCAAATATGGGTGGATCAAAAAAAAATCCCATGATGGAATGAATATTGAACATCCCACATGTAAAAACTGTGAGAATAAGCATTCTAGGAACTATCTAAAGGGAACCTAGAAATGATTAAAATGTGGAATAATGAGACATATGGATAAAAACTAATGAAGGGATTTGAAGAATCCCACTAACATGGAATATTAAATGAAGGTTTAGATCAATGCTCAGCTAGTAGTGTAGTGTTTTATCTGTAACAAGAATGGGAATTATGTGAAAATTTCCCGAATCCATGGGTTCTCAGAGGAAATCAACAAAAACATCCAAGGCAACGAGGAAGGGCTTATGTTATCACTATTACTAATATGGAACTGGACAATGATGTGGTGATAGGTACTCTAGTTATTCATTAAATAATAGATAGTGTACTATGTGATTTTGGTGCTATGCATTCTTCATATCATGAAATTTTAGTAGAACCATTGAAACACCACCTAAAAATTGGATGTTGAGTTATCTGTGATAATATAAAATGGGAAAATTATTGCATCCAAGGTCTATAACTCCTCCCTAGTAAATATTTGTGGACTGAACTGCCTAAAAAATGTTGTCATACTTCATCCCTTGAAGTTTGATGCTATTTTGGGAATGTATTGGTTGTCTTTATACAAATCCAACATTGAATATCAAGAATGGGAGATCACTCTTCACATCGAAGAGTATCCTCCAATCTTATAAAATTGTAAATAGGAAGATGAAACTCCTCTTGAATCATTATCTCAAGTGTGGATAATGTTTCATTTTGAGAAAGAAAATATTTCTCAAATGTTTGAGACAAAGGAGGTGATACTTATTGAAGATATTACCATCACGAGGGATTAAAATAATGTATTCCCTAAATAATAACCTATTATTTATCCTAAACAAGAGGTTGAGTTCTTAATTGAACTTATTCCTAGATCTCTACCTATAAAAAATACACCCAATATAATAACCACCATAGAGTTGGAAGAGCTGAAGAAGCAGCTATAGGAGAATCTAAAGAAGGGTTTTATTTGACTGAGTGATTTACCATGTGGAGAACCAATCATCTTTGTTAAAAAAATGATGGATCAATGCATCTATAAATTAATTATCATGAGCTCAATAAAATCCTGACGGGGAACAAGTATCCCCAACCCTAGATAGATAACCCGTTCGATCATCTAAAATGGGCCAGTTATTTCTATAAAGTGGAACATTTTTTGGGATATCACCTATTAATGGTGAGGAAGAAAGTTATTCCAAAAAAATCCTTTTGAATGAGGTATGGACATTATGATTTCATAGTGATGCCCTTAATACTCACTAATGATCCAATAATATTCATTGATTTTATGAATAGAGTCTTTAGAGATTACCTCAACAAATTTGTGGTAGTAATTATTGATTATATTTTGATATAATCCAAGAGCAAGGAGAAACATGAGGATAATTTGAATACTATGATGATGACTTTGTGAACTGAAAAATGTTGTGCAAAGTATAATAAATGTGAGGCCTGGATGGAGAAATATCATTCTTTTTTATCACTAGAAATAGAATATCCGTGGACCCTTCTAAGGAAAATGAAATTTAAGAGTGGACCAAACCAACATCTGTAACAGGGATCCATAGATTTCTTGGTCTATCCAGGTATTATCGATGATTTGTGAAGAAATTATCACAATTATGAAACCAAATGACCAAGATGACATATAAGGGAGTGAAGTTTGTTTGGAGTCATGAATGTGAGGAAATATTTATGAATCTTAAAAATATGGTTATCAATAGACTAATATTCACACTCCTGATAAGTTATGAACTCTTTATGGTGTATACCGAGGATTAAAAGAAGGGATTAGGTTTTGTGCTGATGAAAATGATAAATTGATAGCCTATGCCCCAAGGAAGCTTAATATCCATGAACAAAACTATCCCTTTCATGATCTAGAGTTGGCGGCTGTGATCTTTGTGGTGAAAATATGGCGACATTATCTCTTTGGGGAGAAGTTTGAGATATATACTAATCACAAGAGTCTAAAATATATAATCACATCAAAATATATTAATATTCACTAATGAAGATGGTTATATCTCATTAAGGATTATGACTACTCAATCCACTACCATCCGGGTAAGGAAAATAAGGTGGTAAATGTTATATGTAGAAAGGATCCTGCATATTTATCAATGAAGAGAATTGAAAAGGATTTAATATTCTTATATTTTTAGAGGATGGACATGAGAATAATTAAGGGAAGAAAATCATCAATCCTTTCTCAAATGTTTGCTCAACCCCCACCCCCCCTAGGGAAAAAATAAAATATTCTCAAATAAATGATGTGAAAATATAGAAAAGGGTGGAAGCTATTAAAAATGATAAATCCTCTGAGTTAAAGATTGAAAAGGAAGGAGATGTAATATTTGGGTCATGATTATGCATACTATCCAATCTAGAGATAAAGAAGGTTCATTTTGAATGATTCTCGAAGCTCAACCTTCTCTATTCACAAAGGGAGCACAAATATGTATCAAGATATCTGATATAATTATTAGTGGGACAATATGAAGAAGAAGATTTCTGAGTATAAATCAACATGCCTTGTATGTCAGCAAGTGAAGGGTGAAAGTTAAAAGTATAAGGGGATGATGCAACAACTACCCATACCAACATGTTAGTGGGAGAACATCACTATGGACTTTGTCAATGAATTTCCAAATACATCCATAGAAAACAATTCTATATGGGTCATTGGGGGATATCTTATAAAGACAATTCACTTTATCACTATTAAAAAGGACTTCTCATTGGATAAATGTACACAGATATATATCAAATAGGTAGTAAGTATGCATGGAGTACCACTATCATTTGTATTAGATCGAGATCCAAGATTCACCTTGAAGTTCTAAAAAAGTATCAAACTTGCTCTAAGCAGTGAGTCGAACATCAGTGTGGTCTTTAATCCTAAAACTGATGGCCCATCTGAATGAAATATTCAAATACTAGAATTCATGTTGATATAATGTTCTATGGAATTCAAAGAAGTATGGGAACAACAACTTTCACTGGTCAAATTCTCCTACAATAATAGTTTTCACTTCAACATCCAAATGTAACTATATGAATCCCTTTATGGGAAAAGGTGAAGAACACTAGCGTGAAGGGATGAAGTTGCTGAGCATAAGCTATTAGGACCTAAAATGATCTAAGAAATGGTGGAGAAGGTGAAACCCATTTAGCATCACATAAAGGTAGCCCAATGTCGAAAAAAACCTATGCAGACAATCACTGATGAGACCTTGAGTTTAAAATTAGAGACATGGTATTCCTCAACATATCTCCATGGAAAAAGGTTATGAGATTTGGGAATAAAGAAAAGGTAAGCCCCGGGTACATTGGGTCCTTCAAGATTCTTGATCGTGTTGGAGTTGTGGCCTATCAACAAGAAATTTCACCTACCATATCTAAAGTACACAATGTATTCCACATAACCCTATTAAAGAAGTACACATGATACCCTTCACGAGTATTCTCTTCAAAGGTGGTACAGTTGGAGAATGATCTTTATTACGAGGAGAAGCTAGTGAAGATATTGGATCATAGATATAATGTACTACAAAACAAGACTAATCACCTGGTCAAAGTACTATGGCAGGACCATAAGTATGAAGAGGCAACATGGTAATTAGAGGAGGCAATGAAGGAAAATTACCAACTTCTATTTACGGCTTAGATTGTAAAATCAAATTTAGAGGGAGAACTTTTATAAGGGGGGAAGAATGTAATGACCCCATGTTTTATCAATGAAATTACCTTATTATAGTTATTTATTATAGTATAATAATATAAGATTACATATACAACACAATACAAACCTTATAAATGAATAATGAGTGAAACAAAATGTATCTCTAGAAGTTAAGAAATGTATACTGATGAAATAGTAGCTTGACCTTTGGAATAGTAACATTACACTTATGAATAGTAAATTGAAAAATTGAATAGAAACCGCACTAATGAAAGTATAAATAAAATTTATTCATCTTTTAAGTTACAATATGATATAATTATATCATAGTATAAGTAGGTAAATATTTTAAAAATTATTAATTAAGTGTTGGTATTTCTGTCAATCATGTATAATTAATTAAAATTTTATGATTAATTTAAAAATTTAAAAGAAAATTTATTTTCATAAAATGTATTCATAAATAATTATTTTGATTACTTATGATTAAAAGATAATTTAAGAGACCTAAATTAATTTTTCAAAGTGTTAGAAAAGTAGTTTTAATTTTAAAATTTATATTTTTTCGTAAATTGTGATTTTAAATAAAAATTAAATTTCCCATATTTAGAAAATTATTTTTATAAAATTGAGTTTATTTTTTAATTCTACACATTGAAAAATTATTGGGGTGAATTTTTTATATTTTTCTGAAATACTTGAATTTTCGATGAATAGGGAAATTCAATAATTTACAAAATATGCTAAATAAATGAATTTTTGAAACTTGCTTGAATCATGGATGATGTAAATGGAAATTGATTTGAACATTAATGATATATTTACTATTTTTTTGTAATAATCCATTATATTCCTGGCCTTGAGCAAGAATATTAAATTAATGATTAAATTAATGGGAAACCCCTCCTATTCTCCACTATAAATACCACCCTCTTTACCTCCTCTCCCTGCACCTCTAAAGCATTTCCTCTAGTCCATATTCTACTATAATCTATCTCTAATTCCCTATCCCACTTCCATCATCCCTTTTCTCTTCAAAAGACCAAATACACTCCCCAAAAGAGGCTCTTGAGGAAGATATATTCAAGAGGTAAATTCCTCTTTTCATTTCTATTATTTTCATTCAAGTTCCTCTATTTCTTTTTATTTCATCACCTAATGTCATATAAATATTATGATAACTCCATTACCTTACATTTACTATAATTTTGTTTTTATAATGGAATAATTCATCATCATCACTCCTTCCCCTCCTTTTATACTAGAAATGAACACACCATTTTAGATGTGTTAATTTATCACATCCAAGGATGATGAGTTTTCAATTTCTATTACCATATTTAATTATGTCCATGAAACCATATTTATTGTTTAACCTAACTATAATATTTTTATTTTAACTTATGTAAGGTTCTTTAATCTTTTTTACACATGATATTAATTTATAAGGTAAAATGTGTTTGTTATGATCAAAAACCACTAATTAAGAAAAACAGTTATCATTAAAGTTTTATATAATGATTCATATTCTCTTCAAATAACCAAATGAATTTTATAACCATGTAATATTATGGATGTTCACGAATCACATATAACTCCAATTATGAACAACCGTTCTCACCTTATATGTTTATATTTACATGTATATAAGTAAACCAAAAATGAAAACCATGGAAACAAACTCTCCCAAAACAATGAAATTGAACCTATTAACCCATCAAAAAGGCCATTAATGAACTTAATAAGGTTATTAAAATTCAATTACATATATAATAGGTTCTGTAAATATTAATTAGCGAATTTAATCTGGTTATCCAGAATATTAAGATCAAGTGAAGGACACCATCGTACTTAAGGTAAGGGGTTCCACCCGAACCACCATTATTCCTTTGAGGTGTTCTATATTTACTTTTACCCAAATGAAGTGATCTATTATTTTTATTAACATATTATAAATGATTTTTATATTATCTAAACTCATTTATCAAGATCAATTCATTATTCTTTTTTGGGGATATACATGTTTTAAAATGATTCCCTATTCAATTAATCCCGATAATCAAGCATGATTTAAGGGAAGTTTTTGAATTATTACCCATTTTCAAGTACACTATATAATCTATTTTAAGACACAATTATGTTTATAAAAACACTCTTTTTATTATGAAAACCTTCTCGGTTTACATATGGTTTTATATAAATGATTATTCCCTTTTATGTTTTCAATGACATTTGATATTTTCCTTTAACCACACTAAAATGTTTTAATTCTAAAATTTCTTAAGTACAATTTTTACATGTTATAACTTCAATTTGACATAAATTTTCATGATATATACCTATTATACCCTATTATTTTCCATTCATGATCTAATTACTTTTCTTTAAGGACAATTTAATGACACTCCCATTTTTTATGCTTTTTGACATGATTATGATAGCCAACTATTTTCATGGGTTACCCATATATTTATGCATGATTGATTTTTTATGATTCTGTATGTGGAAAGCATATTCATGCACATGTTATTATGGCTTCACCTAGATATAAATCTAATGCATTGGGTAAATTTGAATCTCATGAGACGTTATGTGCAATGATCATGGCAGTTAGCCTTGACTCGTGCTGCCATGTGCAATGGTCTTGGTGGTTAACCTTGAATTTTGATCTTTTATGTGCAACGAACCTTGAATTGTGATAAATTTGAGTTTTATGTTGGTTTCACATTACTATGAATCCATTTTAATATAATCCAATGTTTATATTTCATGATTCTATATGTTCCATTTGTTTTTATGTCCTTATTTCATGCCTTATAACCCATGTTCTAAAGGTTTATTCTTATGTTTATTCCCTTAGTTGATTTTTTTCTCCTCAATATATTAATGTGATCCCCATGTTATCCTATGATTATTTATTAGAACAATGGAAGTTAGGAGCTCTTTATGAATATTAAATAAATAAATTTTTTATTTAGTCCCTTGTTTTCAATTTTATGAACCTAGTCTTCAAAGAAACTATATTTTATGATCATTGGCTTATAATATGATGTTTTATTATGCTTAAAATCGTGTAATGATATGTTTAAAAGTATATGGTTGCTATAAAAGAGGATAAATATATGGATCCAATGAGATATTACTTTGGAGTTAATTTCTTCATAGGAATAAATTATTTATTCATGATTTTTTGAATTATAATTTTTTCAAACATTTTATATTTTAGAAAATGGTGGGAACCAGGAGATACTACATCAAAAAACTATATCAAGGACAATGGTATGAGTTTTTGAACAACATCCCCAATTCCATAGGACATGTAGTTAAAAAAATCATGGTGATACTTACCTTATTGTCTCAGGCTAATAATAATAACCTAAACCATATAGAATATATTAATTAACACAAGAATAAGAAAATGGATATCGAGTATTTTATGTGGAAACGACCCCCAGAATTCAGTTTGTCTCCAAATCCATATATCACTGAATAGTGGGAAAAATTAATGGAGATTTTATTTTATATACTATATTGTTATGAGAAGGATAAGGTTACTCTGTCCATTTTTCATTTTAACGGATAATTTGATCAGTGGTGGGAATTGATAAAGGATACCAATACAAAGGATGAAATGGCAGTGATAGCATGGGAAGATATTAATAAATATTTTTTAACAATTATATCCCTTTAACTCATTGAATAAAGGAAGAGTAAAAATTCTTAGAGATATATAAAAATAAAGGTGAATATATCATGGCTTATAAGGAAAACATTACAAGTATTACAATATATACATTGGGATTTATTATCAACAGTGGTAGAAAAATAGATAGATTATTTAGTGGATTAAAACCAAACCATTGAAAGGATCTATATAACCAAGACTTTGGGAGTTATTAATAAGTGGTTTGAGTCATTCTAAAATTTGACATGGATTTTTTATAATGTTACCATTGTAATGGATATTAGAATAGAATAATGGTGTTTAAATTTGGTAGGTCAAATGAAAAAGGAGAAAGAGGATCTGACCACCCACATCTCAAAAACGTGGGAAGAATAATCAAGGGAATTTCTTCAATGCGATGGTTAAGTTATTCATGTGTGGGGAGAAGGACACCTATCATGTGAATGTTGAAGAGACATGAAGAATCTGGTAAATATAATGGAGGTAAGGAGGGAACCACCTAATGCACCACCCATGGTTAAATTCGTTAACTATATGGAGAAAGGGAACTATTTAATCCAATGAACTAAAACATGGTTCCTTATGGGTAATTTTTTTAATTAACCACCAAATAAAAAGGAGAAATAGATAGATTATTCCATCAATACTACTGTAATGTAGTGTGAAAATGAAGTTATTTATGGTACAATTCTTCTTCATTTAAGAATGGAATAAGTTTTATTTGACTCGAGTTAAATGAATTCCCTTGTATCTTGTAACTTTCCTAGAACTATTGAATTTAATCCCTGATAACTTAAAGTCGATATAGCTAGAAAAAATCCTAGTGTTGCAATAATTTAAATCCAAGTGATAGAATATTATCTTTTTAGCATCTATTGGAAGACTCTTCAAGTGAATATTTTACTCCTTCTCTTGGTGTAATTTTATTCCATTCTAGGAATGAATTGAATACTGTTATATATAGAACACATCAACTATCATAAAATTAAATCTCTTTTTATATTAGAAACCATCTAATTATCCTATAAAAATGTAATTAATATCATGAATCTTCTTGAGAAAATCCCTCAACGGTGTGGGTATTGATTCCGTATAAATAATAATACCTTTACTAAATAGTTGAGTCTAAAGAAACTATCAACCTTGAGGAAATTACCATTCTTGGGGAATACACTTATGTATTTATTGATGAGTTTCCCATAATTCCACCAGATTGTGAGGTATAGTTCTCAATAGAGAGTTTACTCATAGCCACTCCTATCTCCAACTTATATTATAGGATGGACCTGATCAAGTTAGAGAAGTCAAATAATATTCTTCAAGAACTTTTAGATAGAAGGTTTTATTTTCCCTATTGCAGCTCCTTGGGGTGTTCCAGTTCTCTTTTTAAAGAAAAAAGATGGATCAATGTAGTTGTGAGGATCTTAGTACTTCTCAAAGGAAGATGATTATTCTAGATATCATCATATGATGCTGAAGAAGGAATATATTCAGAAGGAATCCTTTCATATAAGGCAGAGACACTATCGGTATTTAGTGGTGCACTTTAGACTTAATAATTCTCATTTAATCTCTGTGGATTTGATGAATAATGTATTTAGATAATACTCAAATAAATTTATGGAAGAATTCATTGATGATGTTCTCATTTACTCTAAGATTAAGGACAAACAAAAATATCATCTATGGATTGTGTTGGAGACATTAAGAAAGGATAAAATGTATGCTACGTTCAGAAAGTGAGAATTTTAGATATAGTAATTCACAATATTTGGGAACATGATCACTAGTGAGTGAATTTATAGGGACCCTTGAAATACATAGGCTACTGAGGAATGACCAAAACCCCATATTTTTACCAAAATGAAAATTTTTCTTAGATTAAAATAACACCACCCATGTTTTGTGAGAAAGTAATCATTATTTTATCACCTTCAAACTAATTTAACACATAAAGGGATAAAGTATTTCTGGATAGAAGAATGAGATATAATATTTAAGGATATTAATAAGAGGCTTATCATTGTACTTTTATTTACAATACCATTAAGTGGAAAAGTTTTTTTGACCTACAATGATGATTAAAAGCACATATTGTCTTGTGACCTTATAAATAATGATAAAGTGACATCGTATTACACTCAAAAACTAAATAATAATGAGAATAAAAAACTGATATTGGAATTGGATCTAGTATCTATGATCTTCACTCTGAATATTTTGTGGGACTACCTCTATATTTGGAAGTGTGACATATATATATGTCACAAGAGTATAAAGTATATATTCACATTTAAATAGGTCAACATGCATCAATGAAGATAGTTAGAGACAACTTATAAGATCCCTTTTTTTCTTGGTAGATACCTCTTTGCGTTTGGGTTGAACCTCTTTTAGTTGGGGTTTTCATCTCCTTTAAACCATGGTGGTTGAGTTCTGTTTTGGGGATGGAGAGAATTTACTGGGGAAAGTGACCTAAATTTTAGGGATGTGTTTTTCTTAAATTAATGGAGTCCAATTATAAAATTTTCAAGGGATTATGATATGTTTTCCATATTTTATAAGGATTTATAGGTGGTTTGGGCTATTTCTGTAGAAGCTAGGCTGAGATCTATCAACTGGAAATTTCATATTGTGAACATGTTACATTATGTGAACCTGTTTCTTGGTAGACATAATGAATTGGTTCAGGACATGAAATGGATACACACCATGAAATTGGTTCATTTCATTAAATAAATGATTGTGGTTATTTTAACCCAATGCAACATGTTTTTCTTTGTATCTCATAAATCGAGATATTCATGTTGTGAAAGGGTTTCACATCATGATTCTCGCATAATCAGTGGTTAAAATCATATTTTTCATGTGATTTATTTTCACATCCATTGTACATCCTTTTCTCTTAAACCTTAGGGAAACTTTAGGAAATTTTGGAGTGATTTATTACCTTATGGACATCATAATAAAGAATTTAATATTTTGAGAGTTTCTTTTCTTTTCTTTTCCCCCACTTTAACTTTTTCTCCAATATTGTGGTGTGTTCTTTTTAACGTTGTTGAATCGAGTTTCAATCTAGTGTGATTTTGAGTTTTCATTGTGATCTCCTTCACCTTCATTCCTAATTGTCATTCTTAGTTGAGAGTGTTTCATGAATCAAATAATGTTAGGTGGTCGAAAAACAAATCCATATAGTATGTTTCTATTTTTTTAGGTATGTTAAATATTATTCTATTGAGTCGATGAAATTTGTACATTAATTGAAAAAATAATGGTTTTTTATAATCATGTGTTTGGACTACCCTTGGATCCCTTTGGATTCTAATAGTATTATGACCTAACTTGCGACTACTCATAGGGTGAGCCTAGCCTGGAATAATAACGAAATGGATAATTTCTAAAATATGTTTTAGCATGTCATAATACCTCAAGAAATATCTTGTTATAGATTCAACGTGGAAAATGGATTACTTTATTAATGAATGAATGGGTAATTAAAATATCAATGCTAGTTGGATAAAATAACCATTGGGGATTATGTAGTTATGTTGTGGTATTCTTGTCATTATGACTTGTGTTCTAATTCAGGCTGAAATAATTATATAAAAGGATTTTCCTTGTGATACTGAAATTCTTCTGCAAAGGGTTTTTCAAGGTGATACTGAAATTATTATATAAAATGATTTTCCCAGTTATTCTAAAATTATTATATAAAACGATTTAACTGTTTATGCTTAAATTATTATATAAAGAGTTTGTCCGGGTAATGCAGTAATTCTTATAAAACTTGATCCGATTGTGTGATTATTCCACGTACTTCTGCTTTTGTTAACATTTTCATGTCACATGCACATAGATATTCAATCATGGGGTAGAAGTAGGTTTATTTTTGTATCATATTAATTGATTAATTAATATTCACAGTTGTCAATTTATTACATGAACTTATTATTAGGCTATTTTTATTTAGACAATGTTTTTCCGACCTAATACGTCTTACTCACATCACATTCAGACCACTGTTTGGTAAATGAGTAGATTACATGGATGTAGATTTGGGAAAGGGAAAAAGACTTTGTTGTTGATCATTTCTTTTTTGATGGGTAATATCTTGGAGATATGACCAACATGGGATTCCAAGCAAGGGACTTTTGATTTTATTTGTATTAGCTTTCTCTTTTATCTGTATTAATTTATGTTTGACATTTTGTTACATCCCATCATAATATTACTGGGTTATTTATTATTTTGTTTACTTGGTTCTTATTTTATCTTCCATTTGTATGATGTACTATTTTTTATATTTATTTACACCGTATTTTTAATCTCTACTAGGGGGTATAGTATCCCCAATATGTTTTCTGGACCCCTGCTAGTAGTGGTAGCCAATGGAATATGAGGAGGCACGCTTGAGGTTTAGTAACCAACCCAGTTTTTTCACACGAGAGAGTTCTATATCGGGGGATTTTAAAAATTGGAATAAGAGATTAAGGTTTTTACTTTTTCTTTCATCACTATTTAGGAAAGGTAGAAAGTAAAGTAGTATGTTTTGGGACTTGTTAATGAGATTCTGTATGGAATTATTTAGCCCATGTATGGGGGAAAATCAGAGTACCCAGGGATGGATTGTTGTTATGGTTGTTCTCTTTTAATGGATTCATATTATTTCACCTTAGGTGATTCACATGTTTTGTGATGTTATTTTTTCTTGATAGTTTTACCTGTGGCTAGTTTGGTGCGATATGAATATGCATTAATCATGATTGGCACATATGGATATATCTTGACATGAATTTTCCATGATAGGGATATATTTATTTATGTGATATATTTTCCTATATGAACCACGAAATTAGATCCATGTTATATTAGAAAAATTAAATAAATTAACTATTATGTCATTCTCATTCACTTGTTTATCAATGTTAGAGAGACCATGAGCCAGTGGATCTGTGTGTTTTTACCCTGTGAGGTTGACCTCGATGTTATCTAGTGTTATAATAAGTGTTTTGGTCTATTAGAGAAAAATTTTCTTTGTTATCTTCAAATTGATTATTATGAGAGTGGAAATCAGAATGCTCCTGACATAGCTAAACTGGACCTTCCTTTTGTTCCTGAGGATTATATAGATGTTCAAATTTATTATAGCTTCATGAGGGTCATCTGGTCCTTGTAAATGGAGTGTTTTCACATAATATTTTTTGTTTCTAAGTTGATTAGAGAGTTTCTTCTATATAATCTACCTACATTCATTGGGGATGGAGGCCCTAAGGCAGCCTAGTTCTAGATTTAGTCAGTCTATGTCATCTTTAATAACCTTGATTCACACACAAAAAGGAGGGTGAAGATTTATGTATAAATTATCTGTAGACCTATTAAGAATTGGTGAAACACTTTTCCCAATGTGTGGAAAAAGGATTTATCCTGGAAGGACTTGAAGATAATGTTTCTGCTCCACTTATATCCTAAAAGGTTGAGGGATAAAAAGGATCAAGAATTAATTCACATGACATAGGAGTTATTATCATTGATGGAATATGCTGGATGTTTCAATGAATTGCAATGCTTTGAACCATCATTAGTAGTTGATGAGATAACAATAGGGAGGAGTTTTTAGTATAGTCTCTATTACGACCTGACCCAACAGGGCTGAAGCTGTGATCACCCCAATCCCACCTCCAATAGTCCAGGGGATGATGTCTAGTGATGATTAGTCATAACATGAAAATGAGAGTCCTTAGACTATGGTACCTATATGTACTCACCCACAAACATCTCCATGAAATATTGAAGAGATAAAGTAAACTAAAAAGAAAATGTATGCATAGATATATCCTACAACCATAGTATAATAGCAGTTTAGAAATCATAAAAAGGAAAAAATACAAGACCAAACAAATATAAAAATTTCTATCATACTCAGAAGGAGTGGATCAATTTCAAATTAAACTTCTATAAAGATCCTCATCCAGGCTTTGGTAAACACCTTGGTAGATCCCGCTCACTACACTCCATGTACCCCGAGTCCTCCTAGGACTCTATTGAAAGGCCTGTAATCTAAAATAGGCACAACATGTACATGAAAATACCATTCAAGTGTGATTATAACAATAATCATTTGGCACTCCAAAAACCAAAAGAAAAGGGATCAACTAAAAGAAAACACTCCACTTGACCCAACCAGAGGGAACCCAAACAATATAAAATCTTTGTCTTGAACCCATCCTTAGCTATACAAGAATAGTAAGATCAATTCAAATGGGGTTTCAAACATGACAATTTAAAACACCTCAAGGACCCCCAAAATCACTTAGATATACTCATCTCAAACTCCAAGTCTCATTAAGTTTTGACATCATGTCAACTACATGATTCTACTTGAGTCACGTAGGTAACACACTCCTAGGAGAACACGCTCCATGATATAATCCATCCTAGATGAAACTAATATGTGAGATACTATCCATCAGGAAAAACTCTACCATCCCTAATGATACGTCAATGAGAATACGCTCTATAAAGAAAAACTCTCAAGGTAAAATTTTAGTTCGTAGCACCATAGGTCCTACCAAAACTACTTACGCTCTATGCAAGCTCATAACAACCCAAGTAGAGAGTACCACCCCTCCCTACTACATAAATTCAAGAGATAACTGATCCATACCATGTACCACATGCATCCTCTCTAAAGAGAGAGATTGGAGGGACCCATGCCTCTCCATTTCACTACAACCGATGGAGTATTATCTCTTAACCATCCCATGAAACAAAAAAAAATACTCATTGGGAGAGTCCCTCACCTCACTATGTTGAGGGAGAAATAAATCTTAACCAGGTATCACACATAACAAGTGGAGGTCCTTGATCCTCATAACTACTCTCCATAGATGACAGAGCTCCGACTCTAGTGGAGGACCCATTCCCACTACTACTCGAATACGGGGGCGTACCAAACCATAGATGAGGGCCCACACCTTGGTATGATATGGGAGTACTACTCAATAGATAGAACATTGTCACTCTGGAACAATAGGGGATTATGAATCTATCATTAATAGTATAACTATTGTGGGGGACCCATACCTAACTTGACAGGGGAGTACCGACCCCGGGCTTGAGGATCTTCAACCTAGAATGATAGGGGAGTTTGAAATATTCTTGAACGTCACATATAGAGAAAGAAAACCCTAGGAAGATAGGGTAGTTATGACTCCTAGGACAGAGGACCTACATCTTGGTACAATAGGGAGGTACTTGCTCTATCTATACACCACATATGGAGGACCTATTCCTCAGTGCGATAAGGGAGTACCAACACCATAGATAGAGGACCTTCTCCCTGGTATGACATGGGAGTAACTGATCTATCTATACAAATATTCTTGAGGGACGACACCCTGATATTAAAAGGTATCTTTGTCTCAAACTCCATGAATGATACAGGAGAACTGGGACTTGGTTAATAGGGGAGTTCTGGCCATGGAAGAGCTACTCAATGAATAGAGGACCCACACTGATGGTGGGGGGAGTTCTATGTCTACCCATTAGAGAGGTAAGGGAAACCTCTATAATAAGACCACAGAGGAGTACCAGTCCCAAAATCTCTCTAAAAATACACACCAATCTCTATCATCGGTCAAGCACTACTAAAAAGAGTGTAATGCTCATTGCACCTCATGTCACAACTCTGCCATGGGCAGGGTTCCATTCCTTAATACAATAGGGGAGATCTGCTCAAATTACCTAAAGGGTCTAGGGAACCCACATCCTAAGATGGTGTGGTAGGGTACCTAACCTAATGTAAACCCAATGATCCACCCTGATCAGTTCCCGAGGTATATCTCCACTAATATTATGTCGTTCATGAACCATACCATGTCGTATCTCATAGGCCACCATCGTGTTTTATGTGAAAAAAGTTCATAGGATTGGCTACTCACATGCCTATATCTAAGTCATGAAGAAGAAGATACATTAGGTTGAAGTCTCCAAGGAATGTACACAGAATGTTCTGGGGTCCACATGGTAGGTGACCATATATGAGCACCTTGGCATGTCCTCTACTAGATGGATTGTCTGGATATGTGATAATACACGGTGTGTTCATGAGGCACATGAGGAGTCTTGCCTTGCCTAGGTCTCCAACCATGTTCTTACCCACATGGCTAGGTCAGCCATGTCTCAAACATGGTGGTGTGTCTTAGCTAAATGACCTCTTGGCTACGTCTATTTCTCATGATAGTTGTGTCTATGTACTCTGACTGTGTACTTCCGCATGACCATGTTCCATTACATGGATACCCTGGCCATGTCACCTGAACACGTGACCTAGGGTCTCTACAAGGCGTGTAACCCTGGTAAATAGATTTTAGTACCCAAAAATAATCTTCCTTGAATGATAAGAACCCATAGAGTGTGACACTACATGACACATCATGTGAAAAGGAATTCTGAATTGAAATTAACTATAAGCCACACGAATCCCCCCGATTTTCCCCAAAACCTAAAGATCAACCCTGAAAGGATCTCTAATATTCATATAAGGGATCTAAAACCATAAAAAATATAAACAATGTAGATTAGACGTAAAGATAAAATCTACCTACCTCATGAAAAAAACTAATGGTTCTGGTGTAGGTCCACATTCTGAAGTCACTACACCACAATCCAAGAGCGATCACAATCAAGATTGGATATAGGCAACACCACTCATCCTTGTGTACACCTCGGTACGTCTGTCACTCTATAGGGGTATCCTATACAATGTTCATGCTAGGGGTGTTCAATTTGTTTAATTTTCATTAAATCAATTAACCTTCTTTTAACACCCTTCTAAAAATTCTCCTCCAACCCAACACCTGATGCTGAATTTTTTTTCATGCCTAGGTTAAACATAATGATTTGAACCCAACTATGAAAATATATTTCTAATCCAAGACTCTATTTGTGAGAAATTACACATTTTCCATGCCACTTATAAGAACACACTCTGGGGAACCACAAATTCCAAACTACACCTACATCTAGCTATGACCAGGTCATCATCAGGTAATAGAGGGGAAAATGTCCCCTTAGCTGCTACATTTGAAAAATAACAAACACCCTAATCCATCTGCAGTCAGAGGGTCTAGTGGTATGCTACTTTTCTAACCTAATAAAGATACTGACATAAACTAGTAGTACTTATACACACTTGGATCAACTGTACCATGTTTTCCTCAAGAGTCTCACATACAAATATGACATCAAACATTTGAGGGTACCAAAGAAAAAACCAATGTCTCTCAATTGTAAAAATTAGGTCATACCAGACCCTTTATCTAGAAACCTCCACCCCCCACACACAATAGTGTAAAACCAACAGAACATGGATGATAGGAGAGAAATAAACACTGAGGAAACATCAACAGGGCTAAATCATCAACTATAGAAAAATTTTATGTGAGGATCTCCCTCAAAAAGGGTTACCATGCATACAGGTTGAGTAAAAGGCTCAAATGGTAATGATAGGGCCTGATCCAACACTCTATTTCACAACCACACCATGAACACACAAGTCAAAGGAACTCATCCACGAAACCTTTACACTATCCTCTTTGGGAAGAACTTATTTGATCAAATGGTTTTAATCACATCACAAGAACACATCTCTATTAGGGAATTATCCCTATACTTCATTCATTCAAATCTGCATTAAACAAAAAAACATGGGGTTCTATAAATTCCATGTTTTTCCTAGGGAAAACCTCAAGAAAGAAGTGGAACGAAAATATTACCTCAAAACACCTTCTATAAATATTACTAAAGAAAGTATAAAGAACATAGTTCATAACTCTATTAATCTTTGAAGACTCTTAGTCAAATACCTATACTACCTGTAGTTTTACTCACCCACATCCTCCAACTCCCTATGCCACAAACCATACAGAGGTTTCAACAAACCTGACAATTGATCAGGTCAGAGACATGGACCGAAGGGAGTTCCCGATTCACACAGACTCGAGACTAGTGTCAGGCATCAAATATAGTCTTTGTGAGAAAAATTTCAGCACAATAATCTAGGAAAAAATGTATAAACTAGAAAAAATGAGCACTTAATAATAACCAATAACTGGTCATATCTAGTTATATAACTCATCTTGTTATAAATTACAATTGAACAAACTAAAAACCAAATACAAAACAAAACCACAACTAACACAATCTCTATATCACCTCATGGTCACCACCATCCACACATAGACTATTCATATGTCCATCCTGCTCCCATGATGAGAATTCAAACAAGAGAACCTAATCCACCAAAACATTTGGGGTCTTTAGACACTGAATGGAACAAGTTGGGTGTGATATTTACAGATCAATAGGAATCCACTAAAGAATCTATATGTTTCCTTTCTCAAAAACAATTCATTAACACTAATTTGAAATAAATTCATAAAAATATATTTTTGATATTTTAAATAAACAAAAAAAATCCCCTTTTTAAAAGAAGGCAGGGAACATTTCCATTAATTCACGCAGTTTATCATTTTGGAATCCTAAACACAAACATAAATCCAAACAACAGAATACAACTTCAGGCTGAAAATAAAGAAGTAGTGTAAATTGAAAACCGTGTGTCGTAGAAAAATAAGCAAGAAACTATATCTAGAAAACCCTGGTAATTTACTAAACATCCATAAAGAGATCCCTGGATGTACTAGAGTTGGACTCACATATCAGTGTGTGGTGTAGCTCCATGGTCTATAACCAACTGGATGCTCTAAACTAGCCGTACCAGTGGCACAAACCACATGGCCTATAAGAAATCAAAGGGTTAATAACCCATCTAATCTAGTTTGATGTAAAATCATCACTTAACCCTCTAAATGATTTCTAAGAATCCCATTGTAATAATATATTATGTACACAGGGGGCCCTCACACGTGTGACTCACCTTATGGACCATCATTACATTTTCCAACCCCATACACTAACACCTCCTATACAACAACCCATATAGATAAATCCATTTATTGGGATGCCTATAATATAAAAAAAATTTCACAAGTTCCAACTAATCTTTCAATTCAAACAATATTTCAAAACATTCTATAATTCTAGTTGATTTCACATCATACAAGTTTTAAAATAAAACTCCCAATGCGTATCAAGTTCCAAAATTACTTATAATTATTAAACCAAAATACATTACAAAGATTACTCCACGTAATTTTTCAAAATCCACATGAAAAATCACTTTGAAATATATAACTCCAAAGTCTATTTCTTTTTTCAAACACCATTTCAAAACCAACAAAGAAACACAACATGTTTAAAGGTTCCAAATGGACTTTCATACCATTTGAAAACCAATTGAATATTAAGGAACAAAATGGAAAATTATTTAAAAAAACACTTAAAAACATCTTCAATCCACATTGAGATTACAAAAATTTTAGATAACATGTGGTCTTAAAGGAAATTGAGAAATAGGGGAGGGTGAAATGTTGAGTATTTTGAAAACAAAGTCTTTTATGTTAAACAATAGCATTATAATTTTTTGGAACATCCATATGTGTACCTTTTCCAAATATGGATGTTCAAACATCCAATGGAACACACATGAAATCCCAAGATATTATCCAAAACATTTTTAGAGAAACACATGTTCATTTCAAACCAACACACAAACTACACATGAGAATATCACCATAAAATTCAATTAATACCTTATAATAAGTTCAAATAAAAATTAAAAAACATTACCAAAATATTTTCCAAGGGAAAAACCATTCAAACCACACAATTTATCTTTAAAATAACTATTCAAAATTTAACGATCACCCTATGTACATACTATGTACTACAATTAAAGAAACCTTTAAAAAAAATTCTAATAATTTTTGGACACATGAAAACATCATACCAAGAAAGGAAAAAATACCACAAGCATTAAAAATACATTGTTATGTTTTTTTAAAAATCAAAAAGTATTATTGGAATGATTTGGAAATGAAAATAATGGAAATATCTACCTCAATGGTGTGAAAATGTGATGTAACTATTGGAGAAGGAATTAAACACTCCGAAGTTCAATCCACACCCTAAAAATCAAGAAAATCGAACCACACATAAAACCTAGACATTAGGGTTAGACCAAGAGCGGATCCTACCAAGAAAAAACCAATAAATCAAGAGAGGAGAATATAAAGAAGAGAAAAATGAACAAAAATCAAAAAAAAATATCTTAGAAGCTTGGAGACGAATCTGTGGAGGGAGGAGAACCAAGAGGGGGGGGGGGGGGTTGGAACCCTATCATTCACAAAAAATGACCCATGGGGAGGAATTCTGATTTTGGGATAAAAAGAGGGGAGAGAGGATTAGGCATTTAAATATTTTAAAAATCTGGGCAACATGCACCGTCTGGACACATGGTTTACCAAACCGTGTGCCAACTGTGTGGTAGCTACTGCCTAAGAATAAATCAACTATATGATAACCTGGATAGTTTTAATTACCATGGTCAAACTGTGGGATAGATTTTTCTAACTCTAAGACCTATTGCATGGTTACCTGGGTTTGACCACACATTTTCCACAAACTGTGCACTTCTTGTGCACATGCCAAAATTCACGCGAAACTCAAAAACTCAAATGTTTAAGATGAGAACTCAACCCGAACCACAACCTAAGGATCCAAGATCAAGAAAAGAATAAAATAAATTAGTATCCAAGGTTTGGGTGAAAAAATTCTCCCCACTACAGACACTTTTTTTTCCAACCATTCACCCAACTGAATGATAAAAAAATTTATTCCTTTCTAAATCAAAATTAAGAGAACATATGAACAAAGTGGTTCCCTTTATCTTCTCAAGTCACACTTGAACTATTTTAGAGAAAATCACAGCACTAAGAAAAATGAGAGAACGTGATAGGGTTATCCCTACCACAAGAACTCTACTAACCCTTATAAGAAATTTTAATTGTCCTGATGTGGGAACCAACACAAATTTGTAAACTATAACTATGAAACACCACCACCACGACCAAGAAACACCACCACAACCAACAACAAATTATCTGCATAGGCTAAATGACACAACTAACAAAACTGAATATTTCCGAAACTATTAAAAATCCACAACACATGGGGATTATCCCATGAAAATAACTATAACTCAAATAATGAACTCAAACATAACGAAGAACATTGATTTTCCAAAAGCACGAATATCCCAAGACAAATTCTATAGAAAGTGAGAAACTAATTCATGAAAGGGTATCCATTTAAAGGTTCACATTATGATAAAAAAAGAATTTGAAATATGGAAGGATGAGCTTATTAAACATTAAAAATGAAATATGAACTCAAAAACATCACTAAACGAAAAATAAAGGAAACTCGGAACGCCTCTACTTCAACATGGGAGACAAACCAAGCTAAGGTTTTTTTTTCAGAAACCCCCAAAAATTCTTACCTATGTGTGAGCTTCACACCAAGGCCTATGGATAGAGCCCAGATGACTGAAGAATCCACCATCTTAGAGTCAAGTGCTTGTATCCTCTGTTCAAAACCTTTTCTGTAGGCTTCACTTCTGATAAAACTTCTCCAAATGACCTAGACAACTACAACGATGACACATCTTGGGAGGATTGCGACAAGATATCTTCGAATGCTTGAACCGGACACATCGGTGGAATGCAAGAGAATAGTATGATGAAAAAAATATCAAAACCAATGAAGGATGACTTTCAAAAATGCATTCCTTTAGAACACCCTTCCTTCCATATGGGAACCCTCATGAGATCCAACCACCACTGACAACACCCCGAGTTCTAACTTTTCTAAAAATTCCACATCCTCTAACTTCTTAAAAATAGTTTCACCATATGGGAGTACCTTTTCCACAATCCATGGTTGAAGAAAACAAAATAAATGAGGAGATTACAATAGATCATGTGACACCACCTACGCTGATTAGGGAACCACATCCATGAAATGTTCAGCATAGGACTTCACTGTCTGCTAGCCTTCTTGAATACTTGTGAGATCTTCCCTCTTATTCGTCTACACCTCATATAGTATGAACCATCAGATGAATAAGAACATAAAAAATTTCCATGTCATTCCAAATTTCATCGATGGAGTGGAAAACATCTCCCATTCATCCAAATTTGGACCCTCAAATAACCCCATAACAACATGAACTCTAACAGCTTCAGTAGTTCCCAATGACCTGAAGACACACTCTACTAGTTCAAGATACTACACTAATTCTAAATAAACATGATCACCAAGAAGGATATGAAGCACTCAATAATAACCATAATATGGGCATTAATCATTATAAACATTGGGTACCATTCTTGGTGGAATATTTTGATTAACACAAAATACAAAAAACTGTAATTAATATCCAACAAAAATGATGCCAAAAGAGATCATCAAGATAAGGTCGACATGATCTCAAGACAAACCCATACAAGAGCAACCGTAAATCCTATTTTCAAAAATAAAATTTTCATTTTAATTTCCAAACTACCTACTTTCTAGGCCCCCTTCCAAAAATTTAAATCCATTTTCAGAAACAAGAAATCACTCTTCAAAGCACAACCAATTTATAAAATTATTCTAGAGGAACAAGGACATGCATTTGATCTCAAATACACACCCATGGAATCCCATGAACCTTCAAACATGTGTTTATACACTTATATACCCATGTGACAACACACACTTCCCACACATACCCATACCTATGTAAACTTTTATATGTAGTACCAAGGGTCACACATTTTTTTTCAGGATCAAAACCCAAGAATTTAGGAATTTTTCAATACAAAATATTTTCCTCTAAAAACAATTTTCAAATCCAAAATCATATGAATAAAATATTATCTATTCAAAAATACGTTTTCATCTTAAAATATACTCAAATAACCCATGAACAAAAAAACAAGACTCATGCCAAATACCAGAATGAGGTATTAGTATCCATGCCCATCCTTACAACATGGTAGTAGGCTATGCCCCAAGAATGAAATAGAAACTAAGAGGGCCTTGAACTGTGAACATGGATATCACATGGGTCACTACCCCATGTTACATCATAGCATGACACCAGAATACCCATAAATATGAAAACTTTCATAATTAAAATTACACTGTGTATATAGGAGGCCCTCACATGCGTGACTCGCATTACCTGTTATCACCACACTTGCCTACACTACACACTAACACCACCTAAACGATAACCCATATATTGAAATTCTTTTATAGGGGTACCCATCATATAACAAACCATTTACAAGTTCCAACTGGGATGTCACATCACACAATATTTCAAATCATTTCACAAAATGTTTTAGAATTCCAATTGGTTTCACATCATTGTAGTTTTAAAACCAAAATCCCAATGCATCTCAAGTTTCAAACAACCTTAAACTTCTAAACCCAAAATAAATTACAAAGTGTAGTCCACATAATTTTTAAAAATTAACATGAAACCCCACTTTCAAATATATAATTGCAAACAAGCCTTTAAGATTTCTTGTTCAATTCCTTTTTCCCAGACCATTTAAAAACCAACATGGAAACAATACAAGATTAAAGGTTCCAAGTGGGATTTCATTCCATTTGAAAACCAACCACATTTTAGGGTACCAAATGGGACAACATTTCAAATATAACACCTAAAAAATCATTAATACACTTGGATTTTATGGACCGTTTAGATAACTGGTGGTTGTAAAGGAAATTATTAAATATGGGTGGTGGAAAGTTTAAGTATTTCTGAAACCAAGTATTTTAAGTTTAAGAAGGAAATTATCATTTGTTGGAAAACATATATGGGTACCTAGGGCACATATGGGTGTTCCTACATCTAGTGAGACACACATAAAATCCAAATATAACTTCCAAAACCTTTTTAGAGAAACATAATTTCATTTAAAACCAACACACAAAGTACCCATGAGAATCTTATCATAAAAATCACCCAATTCCTTATACAAATTCCAAATCATGTTTCAACAACACTATGAGAATACTTTACATGGGAAGCACCATTAAAACCACACAATTTCTATTTAGACTAGCTATACACAATTTAAGAAAAACCATATTATCTTATTATGTAACACAATGAGAGAAACCTTTTAAAAACAACTTTTACTAATTTTTGGAATCATTGAAATCACATAACAGGCAAAGAAAAAAACCACAATCATGAAAAATACATTTCTATTTTATTTAAATATCCAAAAACATCAATAGAGTGTTTTAAATAAAAATAATGGAAAAACCTACCTCAACGGTGTGATAATGTGATGAAACACTTGGATAAAGAAGAAAACACTCTGAAGTTAAATCCACGCTCCCTAAACGTCATGAAAATCAATCCATACATAAAACCTAGCCATTAGGGTTCAAAAAAATGAGAATAATACTTGGAGAGTACCATCAAATTATGAGAAGAGAAGATGAATAAGATAAAAATGAATAAAACTATAAAAATATACCTTATAAGCTTGGAGATTGATCCATGAAGGGAGGAGAACTAAGGGGAGAGGGGTTAGGGAACCTCTTGTGTGCCAAAAATGACCTAATGGGTGAAATCCAGATTTTGGGTTAATAAGATCGAAGAGGGGATTAGGTAATTTAATATTATAAAAAATTGGGCAACACTCACAGTTTGGCCACATTGTTTAGCAAATTGTGCACCGACCTTGTAGTAGCTACAGCCTAAGAAGAAATCAAACACACCCCCAACCCGCAGAGTTTTACTTAGTGTACTCAAACCGTATGGTAGATTTTGTCCAACTTTAGTACCTTCTATACGATTATCTAGGTTGGGATGCACAGTTTATACTAATAGTGTCCTTACTGTGCATAGAGTCGAAATTCACCCAAAAATAAAAAACTCTGAATTTTATGTTTGGAAATAAACCCAAGCCTCAACCGAAGCATCCAATATCAAGAAAATAATAAAATAAATAATTATCCATGTTTAGGGTGTGACACCTTGAGCCTAACATTGACCACCTAGGGGTGGTTGTGGAAACACTTCAAACCATCTTCTACCACCTACTGCCATACCAACTCCATTTCCACATCATCCATCATGAAAAAATACATGTGAAAAATTCTACATCTATCAAGGAAGTCCACTGACCAAATCTATCTCCATATTATTGTGGGTTGGAAAATCTCTAGAAAGATTTCCCCGACTATTAAAATCATAACATCGCCTCTCCAACAGCTGACCAGTTCCCTAATGTGGCTCATGCACTACAGCCCCACATGCCTGAGTCTAGGAATGAGTATACCTCTGGCACCATGATCCTATTGACTGATGCCTACCAACTTTTACAGATGAATCAGCCCCATGATCACCACTACATGACACATCTACCCAACTTTTCGTCAAGAAGCTCTCTACCACCAGATCTCTCTTCAGAACTCCCACAAAAGAGTGAAGTCATGAGAGGACCACACCTACTCAAATGTCTCTGTAGATGCCCTTAATGAAGTTATTTTCTCTATAAACTTATTTTGAACCTTATCCATGGAGTATCATGATATGTTTCTGAACCATTTCGAGTTATCTTCCAAAGACATTCTACCCTACCAAAGCTACAAAAAATCCATGATATTCCCCAATATCAACATGTCTATATAGGAATAATCCCTGAATTTCCACTCAAACTATTCATAAGTTGGTTTTTCCACCTCATGGGTCTATGTAACTTGTCCCAAACATCGCCCGACTAAGCCCTATGGAAGACTCACTTCTAGGACAACCATTTAATCTGGAGGTTTCCACACAAGGAGGAAAACATGTGTGACTGCCTTGAGAAATTCATCCGCTACCTAGGGGTCTAGATCACCACAAAACCTAAAAGTTCACTACCTTTTATATGTTATGTAGCACACTAAGCCTGAGAATATCCTCTGACAAAACTACCAGCACAACCCATTCTTCAAAGGGTGGTGGCTCAACTGGAGGCAAATTCAGAGGTACAACATCCAAACCAATTCCATGCACTTAAAACTCCTCATGGGGTGGATCATCATCACAATCCCTCTAGGGAATCCTATCTGGATGCCATCAAAGTGGATTACTAAAATATAATCAAGATGTTCCATGGTCAAAGAGTATATATTGGGAGATCACTGAATAAATACATGAAACCCACATCCTAGTCCTATGTGATGCGTGTAAAAAATTTTCTTTATGAATATTAACCTAATTTACCAAGTCAATAGGTTGGTTTTCCTAGTCCTTGAGAATGGATATGTTGGATTCCACACCATCACTAGATTCCCTATCATTATAGTGAAACAAAAAAAACCTTATCATTGTCTCTATGCAACCAAAACCAAGCTCATGACCCTTTGGTCCCAAAGTATAACTCCCTCTGATTCCACTCTGTAATGACCCAACCCAACAAAGCTCAAGCCATAACCACCCCAAGATCACCTCTAATAGTCCAGGGGTATACATCTAACACCAAGTAGTCCTAACACACAAATATGAGGCCTTAACCTATGGTACCTATATTCACACACCCAAAAACATCTCCATGAAACAGTTTAGAGATAATGAAAACTAAAAATAAAATGAATGGATATATATATATCCCACAACCGGAGTACACAAACAATATAAAATGAGTAAAAAGTAAAAAAAATCCCAAAAAAATTGTAAAATCATCCACCCTTCTTAGAAGGAAGGAATCACTGTCAAATTAAACCGATCTAAATGTTATTTTCCAAGTTCCAGTAAACACATTGGTTGGTCCAGCTCACTGAGATCCTCATTCTCTGAGTCCTCTTGTTACTTTGTCAAAAAGAATGTTATCTGTATATGAAACAACATGAGCGGGAAAATCCCATGAAGGGGTGGGTATAATAATATTCTGCAATTTCCCCAAAACCCAAAAGGAAAGGGACAAACTTAAAGGGAAACAATTTGCTCGACATAACTAGAGGGAACCAAAATGAGTGAGAATATCCATATTGAACTCACCATTAGCTATATAGGACTATTCTACTTATACCACATGGGGTGTCAACTAATACATGTGAAAGCACCGCAAGGACTCCTAGAATCACCCAGATATACTCGTCTTAGACTCCAATTCTCGTGAGGTTTTTTCTTCATAGCTAGATAAAAGATTCCACTTGAGAATTGAAGGAAACACACGACTAGTAGAACATAGTCCCAAAGAAATTACTTCTCATATGGCACTAATTTTAGGGATATACACCATTAGGAACAAATCTACCATCGTTGATGTCTCTAGGTCAACCTCTAGTGCCCCGCACCATAGGTTCCACCACTACTGCATTTACCCCGTTCGAGCTCATAGAAAACCAAGTTTAGAGGTCCACCCCTCACCATAGTATACTATGTAGGGAGAAATAATCCATACCATTCTCCATGTGCATCCTCTCTAAAGAGAGAGAGAGACAGAGTGGATATATCTTCACCTTTCCACTACCTCACAACCGATAGAGTACTATATCCTAACCATCCCAAGAAACCACTAAAGTACCAATAGGGAGTGGCCCTCACCTAAATACATCAAGGGAGAAATAAATACAAACCCAATATCACATATAACAAGTGGAGGGGTCCGCTACTTGTAAATTTGCTCCATAGCCTAGGGAGATTCGACTCCAATGGAGGATTATCTCCCCACTACTACTAGAAGATGGGGAGTACCACTTTGTAGATGAGGACCTTCACCCTAGTATGAAAGGGGAGTACCACTCAATAGATAGTAGACAAAAAACTTGGAATGATGTGGGAGTATGACTCTATCACTACCAATATAACTGTTATGGGGGGCATGCACCCTGACTCGACAACGGAGTATCAACCCCGAGCTAAAGGACCCACACCATTGTATGACATGGGAGTTATTTCTATACCTGGACATCTCATATCGAGGTCCACACCCAAGAATTATAGTGGAGTTACGAATCCAAGGATAGAGGATTGACATCATGGTATTATAGGGTAATACCCACTCTATCTATACACCACATATAGAGGACATATTCCCTATTGAGATAGGGGAGTACCGACTCCACGAATATAGTACCTGCTCTATGGTAAGAC
Source organism: Viscum album (assembly GCA_963277665.1). Classification (NCBI taxonomy): domain Eukaryota; kingdom Viridiplantae; phylum Streptophyta; class Magnoliopsida; order Santalales; family Viscaceae; genus Viscum; species Viscum album. The sequence continues at coordinate 1,100,312,191 of OY728133.1, read as the reverse complement.
CGGGGAGTACATACTCTATGTGTCCAGATAGTACGAAGGGTTCTCATCCAAATAAAAAATGGGAGATCTGTCGCCTATTAGATGGACATTACATTGGAACCACCCCTAGTATAATAGAGGAGTGCAGAACCCAAGAGAAATATTTCATGGATAGAGGACCCACAACAATAGTGTGAGGATTTCCATCACTTAGAAATTAGATAGCTAAGGGAAACCCTCAACATAAGACCGCAAAGGAGTACCATTCCCAGAATCTCTCTAAATGATCAACCCCAATCTCAAACATTGGTTAAGAATTTCTGAAAGGAGCATCACACTCATCATAACTCACATCTAAAATCTTCCATGGGCAGGGGACCTATAACTTGATATAAATGGGGAGCACCATTCTACCAGCCTAAACAGTCTAAGGGACCCATATCCTAAGATGATAGGGAAGGGTTTTGACCCCAACGTCAGCCAAGTAATCCACCCTGATCGTGTACCTTGTTATATAACTGACACTATAGTTTCATGCTTCAACCATGACAAATCACATCTCCTAGGCCACCACGAAGGCCACCATCATGTTCTACATAGAAAAATTCTTAGGATTGGCTACAAACATGCCTAAATCCGAGTACTAAAGAAGTAGATACACTGGGGAAATTATCCAAGAAAGTAACTTTTGTGTAAAGGGGTCCATATGGCATGTGACCCTGATTGTAAACTTTGTCGTTACTTTTCTTCACATCTTGGGTAACATCACATCCCACCTCACTGGCTTGAGTCGAGGGAGAATTTATACTTGGCCTTAAGCGATATTCCTAAGAGGAAAAAGGCTGGAAATAAATGTTGAAGGATTCAAGAATGAGTGGGGGAATGATTTTCCCTTGAAATGATAATGAACATCTAAACAATACTTTATCAAAAATTCAGTACACGATGCATGTCAAAACAGTTACAAAATATAACAACACCCAAGACCAATACAACCAAAACACAAAAAACCATAATCAGAGTACTTAGTGGATGACTAAAAAAACCCAATGAAACTATAACATAACTCTATATCTCCACATAAATATCCATTCTACAAGAACCTCAATACAAACCAAACATCACGATGTACCACTATAGAAATTAGATGTATTACCCTTACTGGTGTCTAAAAATACAAAATCTACAAAAGAAAAAAAGTGCCAATGTAGCGGTGATTATAAATAATCAATAGAATAATTCTAAATGACGTCCCTAAACTTTCCAGTAGGATAGAAAAATCAGGAACAATTTCTATAAAACAATTTTATAAAGGCAATAACTAATGCCACCATTTTTATAAATCCAAACACACCTTAACAAAACTATTTTTTACAAAACACCACAATTCCAGGAAAGAAACTGACCAATTCAACCAAACACATCATTAACCCAAAAACACTTTCACATTTACATAATCTATTCAAACTAGCATGGCCACACGCATATCCCAACCATATAACCATGTTCCACACACACACCCAAGGTCATTGTTTCCAATAACAGTAGAACTTCACGTCCGAACCTACCCACTTTTTATAGTGTTACTTCCTGCCCACTTAGCTTTGATGGTGGTACTTCACACCCACTATACACCCTTTCCCAACCATGTTTAACCCTCTTAGCCAACCAACATACTAACAACATTCATCAAGTCAAAAAAACATGCCAATTTACAACATCCAAAATCATAAAAAAAAAATTCAAACAACATTCCAAGCCAACAATTTCAAACTAAACAATCCTTTAAGCCAAACCACACATTCAATTATAGGCCAAATCATTTCGATAAAATCAAATTTTGTTGAAAATGTCCTTAAATAACTTCCTTGCCTAATTAGACATCAATAAAACAACATTTTTTATTTCAAACATTTTTCCACAGTCTATTTTCTATAAATCCACCATGCTAAAATTTTAAAATTAACATATTAAAATCGAACAACCCTCACATTTCACAACAATAACCCATTTTTTCCTAAATACACAAAAAATATGGGTTCTAAATAAGCTTCACACTTCATAATCACAACAAATTTCAGGAAAAACATATTTATTTAAAATTAATTCATTATAGGTCTATCAAAATAGCGGTAAGAGTAAATCCACATACTTTATGGTTTGGAGAAATTGACCCAACACACAATTACACACAAAAATCGGGTTAAACTTCCATAAAATTACCTTATATATCTTTGAATAGCTTTAAAAACCCACAAAATCAACATTTTAGGCAACCAAAACCGTAGATATACATGTGAAAGATGTAGATATAAGAAACTATGAGAGAGGGGGATGTAGACCTAGAGAAAAACCAATAAAACACCAATGGGGAGACTTATTTAGGGATATTTTTCTTCAAAGTGACAAGAAAACTCTTCCAAAGGCTTCCAAAATGAGCGGGTGATGTTTCCTAATCTTAGAGAAGATGGAATCCAAAGATAGAGAAACATAGGAGAAGAAATGAGGGTTTTTGGGAAATCTTGACCCCCCTCATTTTTAAAAGGTGGTGCTTTTAAAAAGTGCTTGTTTATCCGCGAGGTTAAGAGAAATCGTGCGCTAATCATGATCCTCCTACTATCTAAGAAGGTGCCTCGCATGGTTATCCCAAACAGTTAGACAAACCATTCTCCAATAATGTAACTAGCAATTTTCCTAGGTGTCATGGCTTACTTGGGATGGGTGTATGGTTTGGATACTTGGTGCCTTAACTGTGAACCCACCCCTTTGCCTTTGCCTCACGATGCATGGTTACTTGGGTTTGTTGCGTGGTTTCTACTAATTGTTCTCAAACTATGAATCCTAAAACTGGGGGGGGGGGTACTACATTTTCCCCACCAGTGGCCTTTCTATCCTAGGAAAGTATAAAACTTTCGAAAAGTGATCGTGACATTACTGAACCACATCTTTATCCCACTCCAAATAATCCTCCAAGATCATACCTTATTTCCACACAACCCAAACTAAACTTATGCCTTCAACTTTCAATACTTTCTCTTTCCTATCCACTATCTGCACTGGCACATATACCAACAAAGCATCTGGTTCTATCTTGACATTATCCCACCGAATGACATGGTCAAGATCCTACTAATACTTTTTCAACTGTGACACATGATACACATAGTGAATCACACTAAACCATGGGGGAAAAGCCAACCGATATTCCACCTCCCAAACCCGCTCAAGTATCTCAAAAGGCCCCTTATACCTCAGAGATAACTTTCCTTGCTTCCCAAACCAATGATGTCTCATCATCATCATTGTATATTTTATTTTCGGAAGAAACAACCAAAGCCCAAGAAAGGGCGGCTGGTATCTAAGGAGGTCTAAAGTAATGCAGGCTGAGGGCATCCCCTCTAATCAGGTTCACCCCCTCAGGTTTAAAACAAGAGATGTTATGGAAAAATGTGACCTCAAACGTTTTTTCTGCCTGAGAAGCAAGATGGTCTGCTACTTTGTTCCCCTCTCTCCAAGTATGGGTTACTTTAATATTGTTGGATATGAGTGTCTTGCACCACCTAATTATGTAAGCTATCAACCAAGGTGTGGGTCCTCCTCCAAGAAAGGCATCATGAATGATCATTGAGTCATTCTCCACCTGAGCGAGGCGAACCTTCTTTTGCATGCAAAGAGTGAGTCCGGTTAGGACTGCATTGGCCTCTTCTTGTAAAGAATTTCTCCTCCTGTAGTGTTCCATGAAGGCCAGAACCATACTTCTTGTGTATTACCTCACTACACCGCCTCCTCGTATGATACCCGAGGAGCAGGAGCCGTAAATATTCATCTTGAGCCCATCCGTTGGGGGTATCCAGCGTACCCAATTGCCCTGCTGTGGGGGGTGAGGGACAGGCGAATCACTGTGCATGAGCCAGAGTGAGGGTGCCTCTCTCCAGCTGCTGATGTGGGTTTCCCAATCGGCTATCAGGTTCCTTGTGCACACAATGATTGATCTCCCAGTAGACCTAGACCCCTCGTATCTTGAACAATTCTTGGCCTTCCATAAACTCCAGTATCCTGCATTGAAAATGATGGTTCTCGCCGTTCTTTCCGGTTCTGCACTGTCCGCTCCCCTGTACAAGCGCTCAAAAAAGGAGTCATCGTGAAGGTCGCAATCCTGGTACGCAGTGAAACCACCTAAAAAGATCCACATTTCATGAACCCATCCGCCATTGAAGAATAGGTGTTGTGTGGTTTCCTCGTGGCTGTTTCTGCAACAATAGCATCTTGATGCCATCTTGATCCCCAATTTTTTAATGTTGTCATCCGACGGGATGTCTTGGTTCCTGATCCGTCATCTTGATCCCCAAAACAATGATGTCTCATCCGAGGAGATATTCTCAAGAACACATGATCACCAACCTTAGATGATAATGGCCATAGATGATGGTCCGTATACGATTTTTGATGACTCTATGTTGTGTCTATTTTCTTCTTGGTCAATGTAATATCCTTTATTGTCCCTTGGTAATGGCTCATTCCAAAAAATAAATTGTCACCAATTTCCACCCAATGTAGTGGGGAATGACACAGATGCCAATACAACACCTCAAACAGTTCCATATGTATAAAATCTTGATAATTATTATTGTAGGAGAACTCCATTAATGACCAGTGATCCTCCCATGAGACACCAAAATCCATTACACAATCCCACAACATATCCTCCAACATTTGTTTCATCCTATCTAATTTGCCATCCATTTGAGGGTTATACACTATAATCATAGTAAACTATGTCCTAAAGGATTATTGGAAGGATGTATAGAAATGATATGTGAACCTCAAATATCTATCTGATACAATTGAAACCGTTATACTGTTCCTCTTTAACACCTCACATATATAGATTTTGGACCAATATTCCAGTATATGAGATTCATAAATTGGGATGAAATGGGTTGACTTTGTGAGTCGATTCATAATCACCCATGAATTTTGTTTCCCAATGGTTCTTGGGGGACCATTTAAAAAATCTGTTGTTATATTCTCCTATTTCCACATAGGGATAGGTAAATATTACAACATGCCTACTGACAAATGATGATCTTCCTTAACTTCCAGAAAAGTCTAGCATCTCGATACAAACTCATCCACTTTCCTTTTCATACCAACCCACCAAAATCACTTCTTCATCACTTGGAACATTGTCTGAATTTCAGAATATAAAACCCATTTGGAATGGTGATAATCACTGAGAAGTTGTTCCTGATATGCTACCAGTACAACCATCTAATTCTTAAACCATAACACTAAATCCTCATCTAGTTTCTAGCCCTCAATGGTCTCCCCGCCATTGTGTCTCGGCCTCATAGCCATGCAATCTAAATCAGTCATATGTTCCTCATTAACTAATCCAAACAAGTTAGGAACTAACGAAACTAGAAATAAAAATATTGCATCACCATATTCTTTATATTCCAACCGCATCTCAGCTATAACCAACATTAACTTCCACTGTTCTGAATCTTCTTTCACCTCTTGAGGATATGAATTTTTACTTAATGTGTCCACCATGGATTTTTCTTTACATGGTGTGCACTTGAATAAAATTCAAGCATATGGAGATACTACATCCATCTTATCTTACTCAAATTAAAATATCTCTATGAGAGAATAATCTTCAAGTTTAAATGATCAGTAAACACCATGAATTTATCACTAAAGAGATAGTGAAGTTGAGTTTCAAATGAATTAACCACCGCCAAAAACATCAAATCATTAGTGGGGTAGTTATTATCATGTTACCATAACTATTGTGAGCCATATGTAATAACATGACCCCCTTGAATGATAACATATCCCAACCCTGACCCAGATGTATAATAGTACACCACGTACCCTTTCCCTGGTTCTATAGAAACCCAGATTTGTGCTAATGTAAAGTTTCCCTTAAGATCTTCCAAATATTTTTAAAATTTTTCTAAGGCCAGATGAACCCTTTTTAGCTCCTCTAACTACACATTAAATTCCATAAACTCTGTTGGTTCCATACGGTATGATGAAATTGATATAGTATTGGTCCCTAAGAGGAGATCAATCATAAACTTAACTTATCTCATGGGTGGAAACCCTAAGAATTATTCAAGAATGACATCCAAAAATTGATCAACTAATCCATGAAAAATACATTGCCCAAATTGTTCCACAAATTCCAATGACAAAGCTTCCAACAAATATGATATCTTCCCAACCATTGGTTCTAGAAAATCCATTGTACCCACACATTCACTCTTCTCTCATCAAAATAGATTCCTGAATACATCATCTTTCGTTAAAATAACCATTTGTGTATAAAAGTTGGTGTGGTTCGTCAACATTGTCAAAAAATACATACCTAGAATTACATAATTAATTTTCCTCTATATCACTAAGAAATCCCACATCAACTCAATGCCCTCAACCGCTAAAAAACATGCTCTACTCAGGAAGGCTCAACACTCTTTTTGACCAAAAGAAGCTTAAAATTTTAACAAATAAGGCTTAATTTCCACTTTCAATCCCAATAAATCAATAGATCAGGAAGAAATAAAATAATGATACCCACTGGTATTGAAAAACACTTTCATGAAGGTATAATTAAAAATATTTTTACCTCTAACCATGGATGGTCTCAAATGATCATCCCCCACAGTCTGCTAAACTCCAAACACCTACTTGCTAGGCACACTATGCTCTTTATTCCCTGCTGGGGAGTCATGGTGTTCCTTGACTCATGATGAGGGGTATACTACTACCCTCATCCCATCAAGGTATATGTTGCATGTGACCCCTGGTGAGTGTCACGAACACCAAACCTAGGAGCATTTCAATAATAATGCTGAAGACACCCCATCTAATTGTTGTTATGACATCCTTGAGTTTGTGTCATAAAATCCTACTTCATGTGTCTTATAGAACCAGATTGGAAACTTCTTGGATTACTTCAAGGCTTCATATAAAGATTCACTGATCCTTCTATCAGGTTATGATCCATACTCCCACCTGAGAAATAAGTGTCCCTCTTTAGATTACTCACTTTATTTGATTTCCCACCATTTTCCATGGTTAAAAACATGCCTCCCTAACCCATGTCTCCCAAGATATATCTTCCATATATTGTTTCTATATTCACCATCTCTATATAATCGCTTATATAGAGGACCATAATTTTAGAATGAATGTTTTTACTTAAGCCCGATTCAAAGATATTCCCCTTCATGGATTCAATAGCTGCAACCTTGGGTGAAAACAATATTAAGTTCCTGAATTTCACTGAATATTCTATTAATGACAACATCTATTGCTCCAAACTGAATAAATTAGTGGTTTTATGACTTCCAAACATGTTAAGGTAGATTTATTTGTTCAAAAATTTCTCAAAACCCTCCTATATAATACCTTGGTTTGTTCCATCCTTTACCTCAAACTCCAACCACTAACATGAAATATTTTCTAACATTTACGTCACTAACATTACTTTAAACTCCACTGGTGTACCTAGAAAATTATTTATTTGATTCATCTAGTTAAACCACCCTTCCAAACTGTATGGTTTCAAATCAGACGAAAAAATGGGTGGATTCATGCTCTAAAAATGGATTGAATGGTCCACATGATCTAGTTTATCCCCTATATTATCACATTCCATTACTTTGAAATCTTTCACTATGATTTGTATAAGCTATTCGTTCACCTGAGCCTCGAGTACAACCACATTTTCAGCGGCATACTCCAGTTGGTCTCTATGATGCCTACCTCGTTTCTTTTTCTATCAACATAACAACCACCATACATATCAATCCTTATAAACTGAATGCATACAATTTAAAATTAGATCACATTTTAAAAATCACAACCATGCTTTCTAAAATTCATATTTTTTCATTTTCATCCATTTTTTAAAAAATCCACTATGTTTTGAAAACCGAACCATTTTCAAAATACGATGACCATTTGTTTTCAAAACCACGCATTTGAAAACCATTTCTAGATTTTTAAAAAAATCATCTCATTCATACCACAACATAAATAATTACTCCAAATTAAATATTAAATCTTAATGGGAAGTCATTTCTACCATGAATTCCATGATCATATCACTGGATACTTCCACGATAATGAGATCACGCTCCTATAAGTTTCTCCAAAACACTTATGTTCCAACTCCCTGGTAACATGAAGTTCTCCATAAAATGGTTATCTATGTCCTTTTATGCTATACATTTCATGTTCTGACAATCCTACTCCTTGCTACCATCCCAACTGAAGGAATATACCAAGAATGAATGCCAACTATAAGACAAAATTTTAATGTAAATGAACCGAATAAGATTTGTATCGCTTTAAATTCAAGTACCAAACAACCTAATACCACTTGTAACATTCTTCCCCACCTCATTGGCTTGAGTTGAGGAGGAATTTATACTCACCCTTAAGCGATGTTCCTATGGCATGAAAGGCTGACAAAAAATGCCGAGGGATTCAAGAATCATTGGGGAATGATTTCCCTTGAAATAAAAATCAAAATCCAAGATTGAAATTATCTAAAATTCACTACATGATGCAAGTCAAAACTCTTACACAATACAAAAACAAAAAAGACAAATAAAACCAAACCATAAAAAAAACCATCATTAGAGTAATAGAAAGAATACTAAAAAACAAAACTCAAGGATGCTATGACATAACTCCATAGCTCCACATCAATATCCATGTTCCAAGCACTAAAAGACCATCCAAGCATCATGATGCACTAGTATAGAAATGAGATATCATACCCTTATGAGTTTTTTGGAATTAAATATCTAACAAATAACCAAAGTTCCAAAGCAGGGGTGAGTAAAAATACTCAGAATGATAACCCCAAATGAATTCCCAACATACGCACTAGGAAAGAACAATTTAGCATAGTTAATATAAAATATTTATATAAAGCTAACAAACAATGCCAAAAATTTTCATAAATCCAAACACACCCTTACCAAAACCCCTTCTTCACAAAGCACAACATTTCTAAGAAAGAAACCAACCAACAAAAAAAAACACATCATTAACCTAAATCCCCTTTCAGATTATTACCATTCCAAATAGTGTAGCTGCATGAATATCCAAATCATATGTCCAAGTTCCATATGCACACCTAAGCACAGGGTTACCATTGATGGTGGAACTTCATGTCCGAACCCAATTCTCACTTCCCTTTGATGGTGGTCCTTCATGCCCAATATCCATCCTTTCCCAACCATGCTAACCCCAAAATCCAACCACCATTTCAACAACATTCATCTAGTCCCAAAAACATCCTAATTTTCAACTTCCAAAATCTTAAAAACATTATCCAAACAAAATTACAATTAAATGAACCAATCCTTTATGCAAAACCAAAATTTCAACAATTTTCTAAATCATTTCAATAAAATCAATGTTTTTATAAAACGACCTTAAACAACATCCATTCCCAACAACTCTTCAATAAAACAACCTTTTTTTTATTTAAAACCATTTTACACAATACATTTTAAATAAATCAACCATTCCAAAATTTAAAATTAACATTTTAAAATCCAAAAAGCTTCAAATTTTACAACAATAACCCATTTTCCTCAAATCCACTAAACATCACAAAATGGATTTTGAAAAATATTTTCACATCATATTCACTACCAATTTCAAGTAAGACTAATTAATTTTAAACTAAATCCCTCTATTTCTATCAAACAGGATATGAGAGTGAATTCACCTACCATAGGCTCTGAAAAAATCGACCCACCACACAATTGTGCACAAAAAATGGGTTAAAATTCCACAAAACACCACAAAACCCTTTTCCTAACAACAAAAAACCCCAAAATTGTCATTTTATGAAATGAAAAAACTCTATCTACATGATATAGATGTATATCTAGAAAATTAAGATATAGGGCGATATAGATCTAGAGAAAAACCAAGAAAAAACCGAAGAGAGAGATATCCCAAGGGAGATTTGTCTTCAACGTGTCAAAAAAAACTTCCAAATGCTTCTAAAATGGGTGGTATATGTTTTCTGTACTTAAAGAAGATACAATACAATGTTAGGGCTACATAGTATTGTAAATGATGGATTTAGGGAAAATCTTGAGCGCCCCCTCATTTTTGGAACATCGAACTTTTAAACCATGCACAATTAGTCGCACGGTTAGAAAGAACTGTGTGCTAACTGTGCACCTACTACTGTCCAGGAAGGTCCCCTACACAGTTGGACCACATTGTTAGAAAATTTGTACACCAAACATTCTACTAGCTAATTTCCCATATATCATGGTTTACCTGGGCTGGTCAGATGGTTTGGAAGCCGTGTGCCTTAACCATGTGGCCACCCCATTGCCTCTACCTCATGGTGCACTGTTACTTGGGTTTGTTGCACAATTTCTACTAACCATTCTCAATCTATGAACCCTTAAGAAAGCTCCAAAAAACCTTCTAAAACCCTTCCAAACCATCCCAAATAATACCCAATCACTTTTAATAAATAAAGAGACATAAATAAGGGTTATAAATCTAAAATTTTGGGTACTATATCTTGGTAGGCCATTGAGCTTACACAGCCTGTATATGAGGTACATGTCATGTCTCCCCTCAAGAGAGCCTCCGACCATTCACTTACCACATGACTCAATCATTCATGTATCAAAAATGATGTATATCCATTGTACAAGATGTGTCTCAGACAAACAACCTCTCTTCCATGTCTATTTCTCATTCCCATGTTCAGCACCCTGTGTTCATGTACACTGCCTTGTACTTCCACACAACCATGTCACATCACATGAATAAACTTTTCATGTCCACTGACCACCTGAATTAAGATCACTACATGATGTGTAACCTCATACAATGTGTTTATTCCCTAAAATTCATCCACCTCAAATTGTAAGATCACAAGGTATGTTACACTACATATTGTGTGATTTAGAATTCTGAATGGGAATTCACTTTGATCTGCCTGAATCACCATGGTTTTTCATGAAACCTAAAAATAGACCCACAAGGGATCTCTAAAAGTTATATAAGAGAACTAATACATTAAAAAATCATAAAAATGGTATTAGGACTTAAAATAAAATCCACCTACCTCATGTTGAAACGTTGAATCTTCGGGTGCAGATCTATACTCTAAAGGCACTACACCACGATCCAGGAGTGATATCCATCAAGATCGTAGATCAGTTGTGCCTCTTCTCCCTGGATCTGACTGAGTTATCCCATCACTCCAAAGGTGGGGGAGGTTTTTACTCTTCTCTGTTGTGAACAAACCAATGGGCATTTTTAATTGATTTAATTTTCATTAAATCAATTAAACTCCTCTTAATACCCCACCAACAATTCATATCAAACCCAAAACTCGTCGCTGAAATATTTTATTTGGAATCTAGGGTAAACACCACATTCTAATATCAACCATGACCTCATAATTATGATCTGAGACACATCATAGTATTTTTTCATATTTATAAATAAATTTCACATGTGTGATATAATATATTTAATATTTTTAATATCCCCGAATTGAGATTCTTCAAGCCCCAAAATCCCATTTCGACTTAGAACCTAGCTTCAAAAACAATCTTAGAAATATTCAGAAGTACTAAAGGTCAAAACCTGAGTTACTAAAGTCTTTTATATGATATCTTTTTATAGTCGAATGTTTTTTTCTTGAGTAGTCTTTCAGACGTCGTGAATCAGGATTTCATCATGGAAGGGAATCGGAGAGAGACCACAATCATTGACTGAGATCTTTCAACAGGGTGACCTAGTAGTTATTATTCTAGAATAAATAAGAACCTCTATGACAGTTTTCACCAAGGAAACACTGAGAATTTAATTAATGGAAGTGGGAATCTAACTTAGGACTTTGTTCTATTATAGTGATATTAGTGTGTAAAATTTTCCTAGAAGAGGACTTAGTTTCCATACCCTTATTTGGTGTGTCATGCTTGTGGTAGGCTGTGAAAAATATAGAGTATTTATAGGGTAAATACTCGAATATTATGGGAATGGGGTTAGGATAGGTATGATAGTTCTAGAAGGACTTAGCTACACCTCAATAGAATAGTAGTTGGAGTACCAATGGACGTTCAAGTTGAGGAAGCGGACATGGTACCCCAGTATAAGAGTTTCATTACCAAGAAAAAAGAATTTCTCAAGGGGGGTCACACTAGAGCCTATAGAAAAGAGGTATGTCTGCTAAAATCTATGCAATGTACTCCAGAAATTTTAGATGTTTGATATAATAATGTCACATTATTTTTTATCTAATCTTTTTTTAAATGGTTTGGGATTGTTTATGGAAATATTAGATGGTGTATTGACCATTGACACACCATTTTAAGTGCGATCTAGGAATATAAAACATTGTCAGGCATGTTCCCTATAAATTAGTGGTTACCAATCCTTTTGGGAAAATTTTTTACTTGAAATGATAGGTTTTTATTTGATTATTAGTATGGATTTTATAGTCCTATACTAGGATATTATTGAATATTACCAGTGGATATTTACCTTTCAATCTTCAAAATAAGGAATCTATTTTCACTAGGGTGTGTGGGATCTTAAGGCAAGTCATGCAAGACCAATTTAGTGTAGATTGAATTGTCGCATGGCTCACATAACATGATTTTTTCTAGATGATGGTGCAATGCAACATGGTACTTTTAACCTAGTGTCAAAAAAATTTACTGATGTATTTATTGATGTGTTCTGTGAATTACCACATAAGCATGAGATTGAGTTCACAATCGATTTTGTTTTGCGAGTAAACACAGCCTCCATTCCTCCATTTATGATGGCACTATCAGATCATTGATAATTCAAAGTTTAGTTGGAAGATCTGTAATCCAAGGGTTTCATATCTCCTAGTACATCACTATGGGTTTCTCCAACTCTTCTCACCAAAAGGCTGAAGGTTAATTGTGCTTGTGTTTAGATTAACATATATTAAACCAAATGATGTTCAAGAACTGGGATCCCCTTCCACACATGGAATATCACTTAGATCAATTGATAGATTCCAAGATCTTCTCCAAGATCGAGTATAGTTTTGGGTATAATCTATTAAGGGTGATACCATTGGATATTCCTTAGACTGATTTTAGGAGTAGGTATGGGTTGTATGAGTTTGTGGTGATGCCATTTGGTTTGAAGAATTCCAAAATAGTATCCATGGTCTTGATTAATATGATATTTCATCCCATTTTAGATCATTTTGGGGTGATATTTGTTGATGAAATCTTTGTGTACTACCCGTCTAAACTTGATCAAACCCAAAATCTTGAAATTATTTTGAGTACATTGAGAGATAAATGTCTCTATTCCTAGATTACCAAATGCAGTTTATGTATTGATAAAGTTCACTTCTTGGGTCATGTCATCTTAGACGATGGAGTGTCAGTAGAACTAGAGAAGGATGCATCCTTGGTATCTTGGGAGCATCCTAATAATATATTCAAGATTCTGAGCATTCTGGAAACACCAATTTAAAATTTGACCAGAAAAGTGGTGAATTTTTTTTGGTAGGACACATGTGAGAGACATTTTCAATAGATGAAGGATATTCTAACCTAAACACTAATATACACTTTACCCATGTAGGGTATGGAATATATCATGTATTGTGATGCATTCAGAGATGGACTCAGAATAGTTATAATGGAGGAGGATTGAGTGGTTTCTTATGGATCTAGATAGCTGAGACCACATGGGAGGTATTACCCTACTCATGATATAGAGTTAGTGAAGATGTATGTTCCATGAGATGCTGGAGACACTAGCTTTTGGGTGATACGTTTGTGGTGTAAATAGACTACATGATTTTTGGTATAAATTTTCTCACTGGGACCTGATCCTTCGACAAAGGATATGGGTCGAGTATCTATCATCATTCAACTTTGAGATAGATTATAAAATTGGAAACGGGAACAATTTTTTCAATGTCGTGAGTTGGATGATAGAAACAGAGGTCGGGCATGAGTCTGGAAATGAGTGATAGATGATTGAACTATTTACAGAAATGCATCTAGACGATTAGAAGTCCTAAGGGTGAGTAGCACTGAGTTAGACATCAATTATACCTACGCTTTTAGACCATATCAAAATTGGGCAGTTTTCTGATCTAGAGGGATTAACTCTGAGGGAATGATTATATTGTGGGGACTCATCCAGATGGTGTATTGGAAGTAGAAATTTTCTTCTTTTCCATGGATGATTATGGGGTTCTATTGGATTTAATAAGGAGATAATGAGATAGTTTCTTTCTTATAGATTTTCAATATATTCAATACTGAAAAACACATATCATGGTTTCCATAAATAGTAATGGTATCAAGAAATAAAGAAGGAGATAGTAGGATTTGTGAAGAGATGTTCCCCTATTAGCAAGTGAAAGGTGGGAATCATAGGCCTACTAGGCTATTACATCCTTTACCTATTCTAATGTTTACATGAGATGATGTCACTATGGATTTTGTGACAAGATTACCCAGGAAACCTCACAAGAATGAAGAATTATAGGCAATAATAGATCGAATATCAAAGGATATATCTTAGAGACCATCACTGTTGATGATTTGGGTGGTATTTACATGAAAGAGATTGTCTGGTTGAATGATATTATGAGGATAATCATTTTTAATCATGATCATCATTGTACATATCAATTCTAATATGGTTTTTAGAAGGCTATTGGATCATTGGTTCATCAGATCATGGCCTTTTATCCATAGACATGTAGTCAATCTAAATAAAATATTATGATTCTTGAAGATATGTTATGAGCATGTGATTTGGATATTTATGGTTCCTGGGAGAAACATTTAGCAATAATGGAGTTTTCTTATAATTAAATATTCCAAGACTCAATATGAATTGAACCTTTCTAGGAATTGGATGGAAGGACCTTTAGTTCACCTCTTTGTTGGTTAGATTTAGGTGAGTCCACACTTGTTGGGCCTGATATCAGGTATGAGAAATCAGAGCAGGTTCATTTTACCATGATGTGGTTAGTGAATGTGCAGAGAAATCACAAATACAATGTTGACCATCAAGGAAAACCTATAGAGTTCAAGTTTGATCATCATGTTTTTTCTTCAAGTGTCTCCAAGTTTGGGGAAACACTAAATCAGAAAACAATGAGATCTAGCACCCAAGTTTGTTTGGCCATTTGAGATAGTGGAGAGGGTCAGTCTAGTGGCTTAATGATTGGACCTTCCACAATGCTACGGTTCCATGCACGTTTTTTTTCACATGTCAAAAATTCAGAGATATCATCTAGAACAATTTCATGTGATAGACATTGGTGAAATCAATCTTGGTGTTGATACATCCTCTGAGGATTATCCAATATGGATTTCGGACTGTAGTGAGAAGTATTTCAAGGGAAAGACTATACCTCTAGTTTAAGTGTAGTGGTAGAAAATGAATGTTCATCAGGATACCCAATAAAAGGAATCTGATATGCTTGCATATTGTCCAATGTTTTTCACTAAGACCCCATAGTGATACTGATAGATGCTCAAGGATATGTTTTTATATGATGGAAATGTTGTAATATCGTACATTTTTTTAGGTACGTCCCTCTTTGAGTTTTTCTTAAACATATTTTAGTTGGATTTTCTTTCTTCTTTAAACCTTGGTGGTTGAGTCTCTTTTTGGGGATGGGGAATATTTTCTTGGTAAAATGAATTAATGTTTTGGTTTCATGTTTGTTTAAATTAATGGAGTCTAGTTATAAACATATCAAGGTCTTATGAGGGTATTTCTATGGTTTGGAAGGCTTTATAGGTGGTTCAGGATATTTCTAGAGAAGCTGGGATGAGATTTGTCTATTGGAAACATTCATGTCATGACTCATTACATGATGTGTATGTGTTTCCTCTAAAATGACAAGAACTGGTTTAGTTAATGAAATAGTTACATGCCATGAAACCTGTTCATGATGTAAAATGGTTGATCAAATTTATTTTAACCTAAAGTGATGTATTTTTCAGTGCATCTCATAAATCAGTAAATTCACATCATCAAATGGTCTCACTTAGTGAATATCTTGGTATCATTAGTTAAACCCACTCTATGAATATGATTTATTTTCAAATCCACTATGCATCCTTCTCTTTCGAAACCTAGTGAAACGTCTGGTGATGTTGGAGAAATTTATTCCCTTATGGTTTTCTCGATCAAGCGTTTGTACTCAGATGAGTTTGTTTTCTTTAGTTTCCCCCCTCTTCTGATTATCATCTAATATAAATACATGATATTTTGACCACTATTGAACTGGGTTTCGATCTTGTTCGATCTACGTTTTTCCTTATGATATCTTTTTCATTCATTCCTCATTGGTTTTCCCAGTTGAGAGTGTTTCTGGAATCAATAGGTAAAGGTTGGTGGTATAAAACAAAACCCTATGGCCTCTTTTTATTTGTTTAATCACGTTCAATTTTATGATATTAGGCTGACACAAAATTCGCATTAACTAATAGAATAATTGGTGATGATAATCATTTTTTTAGACTACCCTTGGATCCCTTTGGGTCTAATAGTATAACAACCTGATTTGCAGCTACCCATAGGGTGATACTACTATAGAACAATAATGAACTTGAAAATTGATTAAAATATTGTTTACCGTCCTCGTGTGATGGATTTTTATAGATTCACATTGGAAAATTTATTACTTTATTGATTAATTAATCTGTATTTTAAAGACAAATGGTAATTGGCTAAATTGAAAATTGTTTCTTTTATTGGAATATAGTCGTATTCTTTTTGTTATGATTTTTTTGATTCGTGCTAAAATTATTATATTGACGGATTTTATTGGTGATGCTAAAATGATTATATAAAGTTATTTTCCTATTTATTATAAAATACATATATGAAGGTATTTTCCTCATGATGATGAAATTATTATATAAAGGGTTTTTCCGAGATATTAAAAAATGATTATATAAAGGACTTGGCCTAGTTATGTTGTAATACTTACAGGGCTTGTCCTAGTTGATTGATTATGTTGTGGAATTTTGGTTACTTTTGGTATGGATTTTCTAAAATCTCATAGATATTTCAACATAATTCTGAAGTATGTTGGTTATTGTATCAAATTAATTGATTAATTAATATCATGATTATCAATTTATATTATGCACTTATTATCAGACTAGTTTTACTTATTCATTATGGTGTTGACCTACTGATTTTTACTCACTCCAAATTTGGGACACCATTTAGAACTTGAGAAAATCACATGGATGCGGTTTTGGACATGGTAAAAGGACCTTGAGGTTGATTGTTTCTTTCCGAATGATATGGAGCTTGGGGATGGGACTAATGTGGGATTTAAGAATGAAGAATTTTGAGATTATATGTGTCAGCTTTGAATTTTATCTATATTACTTTTAGTTTAGAATTTAGTTACATTCCTGCTTGACATTGCATGGTTCTTTATTATTTATTTTATCTGATTTTTCTTTTATTTCCATTTTTATGATGTATTGTTTCTTTAATTTTAATTTATATGGTATTTGTTTATTTTCACTATAATAAAACACTATACCAGTGGGGAAGAAGATGATTTCTAAATACAAGATGTTTCATGATCTCCAATAGCACTTATATTAGAACAATATGAAGAAGATGAATTTTAAATAAAAATCAGAATTATTATTATGTTAGCAAGTTAAAGAAGAGTGATAGAAGTCCTAGGTGATGGTGAAACCATTTCTCATACACCCATGGAAATTAGAGAACATCACTGGGGAATTTTTAACTATCCCTTTGATGAAATGAGAAGAAAACAATGTGATATGGGTTGTCATGGATTGAAACACCATGAAAACCAACTTCATCACTATTTGAAAAGATTTATCACTTTAAAAACATTCTAAGATATATAAAATAAGTGGTGAGGCTGCATGGGGTTCCAATTTTTATCATCTCTGATCATGATCCAAGGATCACTTCTAAATTCTTGAGAAGCATTCAGAATTATCTGAATAATAAATTGAATTTCAGAAAGGTATATCATGTATAAATTGATGGCCAATATCAAATAATTATTCAGACACTCAAGTACATGCTAATAACTTACTCAATGGAATTTAAAGGTGGATGGGATCAAGATCACCCATTAGTTGAAATCTTGTACGATAATAGTTTCTACTTGTGTCTTCAAATAGCCTCATATGATTTTATCTTTGGGAAGTAATATATAACTCCTAGTTATTTGGATGAAGTTTAAGGTTGAAAGATACTTGTACTCGATATTTTTCAAGAGATGATAGAAAATGTTCAATCCATCAAACAATATATACAAGTTTCTTAGAGTTGGAAAATGGGCTATGTTGAAAACCATATAAGGGTAATGAAATTTGATGTTCAAGAAAAATATTTCCTTTTAATATTACCATGGAATAAATCCACGTGGTTTGAAAATAAATGAAATATTAACCCTATGTAAATTTTTCCTTCTGAGATTTTTTACCATATATGATTTGTGGCTTATTATCTTGTACTTACACCAAATATGGCTCAATTTCATTATGGGATACATATATCTATCCTAATGAATTAAATACACGATCCGTCACTTGTGAAAAATCTAGAGGTCATACAACTATAGAATGACCACTCATATGAGGAGAAAATAGTGAAGATCTTGGACTATAGAGACAAAGTTCTATAAAATAATACTACAAACTTTTTTAATGTTTTTTGGTGAAACAAAAAATTTAAAGAGGTGATGTGGGAACCGGAGGAAACAATGAAACAAATGTACCCTCCTCTATTTTCAACTATGAATTTGAGTTTAAATTTTAGGGAAAAAATTTATAAAAGAAGGAATAATGTACCAAAACAAGGTTTTTAAATGATATTTTTTTTCTAGATACATGTGTGCTATATTTTATTATACATTTTTATACTTATACTACACAAAGCGAAACTAAGAATAATTTATATAATGAAAATAATTACATTAGTCATCAATTAAACCAATTAAAATTTAATATATTAAAAGTGTTCAAAAAATATAAAATATAAAAACTATAATGGGAAAATATTGATTTCCCCAATCTTCTAGAATCACTTATCCAATGTAAAACACTATAGAAAACAAACATAAAATCAGTATACTAATCAAAATTAAAAAAAAGGAAGTGTAACACTTTGAGTGTAATTTAGGTGAATAATTTATGAAATAATGTAGTGTTATTTATAGTAGGTAATATGTCCTTTGGATTAGTAATGTGATAATTATAATTATAATGTGATTTTTGTAATAATAACCTGAACATTGGGAATAGTAACCTGAGCATTGGAATAGTAATTTCACCTCATAATAAAAAAAATTAATATAAATAATATTTATCATGATTAATTTAAGTAAATATAATTTATTAGAATTCCATAAAATAAATATCAATATTAAAAATCAAGGAAAATATAAACACATTTCTAATAAATAGTAATTTAAGGTATTTTTTATATTAAAAATTAAAATAACCTAGAATCAAAAATTATTTTGGTAAAATGAATGTATTTTTTGAAATAATAACATTTAAATTATCCAAGTTTTTTTCATTTTTTTTGAAATACTTCAATTTTTTGGTGAATAGTAAAAATTGAGTTTTTTTCATAATTGGTGTATTTTAATTTACATCATTCATGATGTAATAATGATCGAACCAATTCTATAAAAGATTTAATTATCTATAGAATATTAAATTATTTGAATGATTCATTGAATTATGATAAACATGTTTTCCAAACCTAAAAAATATTTTCCAAATTTTAAAATCTAAATTATTCCATTAAAATTAAAAACAATCATTTTCCCACTTTCCTTTCTAGTGAACTACTAAATTAAAATTATAAATTTGTTTAAATTCCTAAAAAATGATATTTTAATTATATATGATCCATAATTTCGTTAATATCACTATCATAATATATATTTTTGATATAGTAATTTATTCAACTTTTTATTCAAAAAAATACATCTCTCCTCAAGTATAAATAACTCATCTCCGTCCCCTTAGAAAGCAAATCCTTCCACACATATCAAATCCAAAAATATACTAGAATAATCTCTCTAAATTCCTGTATAATTCTTAGATATATTCTGAATTAATCAACTCCAAGAATCAACGGATTTTATTGTCATCCAAGAGAATCTACCCTTAGAAGAGGGTATGTTTTCATCCACTCTTCTTTGTGTTTTCCTCTTCTCTTCCACGTTTTTTCTATCCATTCAAAGATAAAATAATCTAATACTAATTAATTTGTATGTTAACAATAGATTAATTATTTCATAAAAATTAAATAATTATAAATTCTATGTTATTATATTTTAATATTATCATACCTCCTCTTTGGAAAATGTCCAGTTAATAGTTAGTTAAATGCAAATGAGGAAGTTTCCAATTATTTTCTGCTCAAAAACCTTATAAATGTTTATAATAAACTATTTCAGAAATATAAATATATAAATATATTTATTTTAATCTTTAATAATTAATTCTAATTATGTATAAATTACCATGATCAAAATTGTGAAATTAAAGCAAAATAAAATATTTTTAAAGAAAATATGATATCAAAACTCTTCAACTTCTACAATGGAAATTAACAAATATAATACAATTATTATAATTGATAAATAGTGACGTAAATTAACCTAATTAACATCTGTTTCAATGTTTTAATAAACATAATTTTACTATGCAGTAGGTATTAAAGTGAAGAAATAAAGATATATTTAAGGTAAGGGGATTCTCTAATCCAAACTATTTCTTTTGGTTATCTCCTATTTCAAATTTATTTCTGTATTAATGTTACCCTAGTGTAAAAAATATTTCCTTTAAAAATTAATTTTCTTTTATTTTGGTGATATTCATATTTCTACCATTCAAAAATTTATTATAATCCATTTACAATGTTTTTTTCTAAAAATACTTTAATTTAAAAAACATCTCTTTAATCATATTGATTTTTTTTTCATTTAAAAGAAATAATTATATTTTATGAAAAAAATACTATCTCCCTTATTCAATTTTTAATCATAAAGTTTATTTCATGAAGTATGATATGAGAAATATTTCATAAAGCCCATTATTTTAAATGGTATATTTCATGAATATGATTGTTGCACTTTTATATTCAATGCAAGATTATGATCATTTTATAATGTGAAGGGTGGGATAAATATTATATATCCGTCCAATAAGTTAAGTAATGTGATATATATCATGATCTTATGTGTAGTTTCCATTAAAATTATTTTATATTTTTTCACAATGATTATATTTCAATTATGAAAATATGTTATGTGTGAACATGATGTTAAATTTTTTTCCAACTATGTGTGTTATTTTACTGCTATTATATGATGTTTCATTATTATGAATATTTTACATTCTTTTTTTTTCAAATGTTTCCCTCAAGATTATGATTATGATTCTATGTTTATGGTATGTCAATATTGATTATGATTGCTCTTGTACCAGGGATTCATTTCCCTTATTCCTCCCCTTATCGAGATTTTAACTGACATTTTTCCTTGATTTATATCCTTAGGTGACTTCATGTAATAAAGAGATCAGGAAATTTTAAGAAGGATAAAGAATAATAATTTGAAAAATATTTATTTTTTGTTATATAAAATTTATGTTTGATCCTAATTTTTCTAGGACACTAAAACCATGGATCATTGATTATATACCTATTATGTTTTTATCTTGAAATTGATGTAATAGTCATGTCTGAAAAATTCAGTTCCCTATAAAACAATTTTTTTATTTTTTAAATTTTATATTGTCACAACTATTATTTAAACATTAAAAAAACTATAAATCTAAATAAATTAAATTCTTGGATTAGAAATATGGGAAAATTAAAATATAAATTAAATGTCAGAAAAATAATAGAGCACTAATTCACCCCCCCTCAATGTCCTTGCATGATCCATAAAGAACAATATACATGGCTTAAGGTAATAGAACTCATTCACTCTATATCGTACTCTTCATGATTCTATATCTCTATATACACCACTTAAAAGAAATTAAATTATTTTATACACCAATTTTTATATCCATATTAATATTTATTAGGGATTAATGTTATAATAAAAATTTAATCTGAAAAATTTATACCCAATTCCTACCTTAAAATTTTCATATTATTATTCCATAAATATTTTATATTGATTGTGTTGGAATTCATACATCTTACCATTTCTTCATTAAATACTATTTTGATACCCTATTTATGTATATCACTACATTTCTCTCTCCTTTGGAAATTTTTTCATCTCGATATCACATTTATATTTATTATGAAATTTTATGGAACATCACTCTATTTTCTTTCAGAATAAATAATATAATTTCTTTTATACTTCTCATTTTATTTTATAATTTTTAGTTTCTATATATGTACATATTAATCTATTATTTCCTCTATTTATTGATTCTTCTAAATGTATATATAAAAATCCTGAATGATTTTAAGAACTTTGTTCTCACACTCGGAATTATTTACCTCTCCTTTTAATTATGACTTCAAATTTGATGATATTACATGATATATGAGATTCCTATGAATAATTTTTCTATTTCATCGTAGGTTTCCTGTGTTATTCATATTGATTCGTCTATAATTTTTAAACTTCATTTTCTATGCAGAATGAATTAATTTTTAATACACTATGGTGTAATTGGTGGAATTTTAATTATATATCCCTCCACTACATTGGTTAAAGCTTTATATATCCTGAAATAATTATTCATAGACATGATTCAATTATATTTTTCTACTATTTTATACATAAAAATGACACAATTATCTATTTTTACAATGTCATATGTGAACATGATGGAATTAGATTTGTCCACAATGGCATTCATCAACATTATGACGTTATCTTTATCCATTGTCTTATGATCCTATGTTTTACTCAATGATTTCATGGTATTCTAAATTTTTATGCCATGTTCCTATGTCATTATTTATGTTTATCACATATTCTTATAGGGATTATGCATCCCTTTAATTCATGTATGTCCCAAGGTGATCACATTTATTTTTAATAATTAAATAAAATTATAATAAGAATAAGATGAAGGAATTATTTGACGTTTTGTTGTATTATATTGGTTAATCATGTAATATATACCAAGTTCCCAATGATAGTAACTTAGGATTATCAAAATGGTTGATTGTAACAAATATTTATTTTATTTATGAAAAACTATGTATGTATTGCAGAAAATATAGAATTTTGGGTCTAGGGGTATCTAATTTTGTGTTAGATTAGAGTTTGGTTACTTTTTGAAATTGGGATTTGGAAGGTAAAAATACATAATGAGGTTATCTTTAGGTTTATAGGACTAGTTTCAGTATAACTAGAATGAGCACAGAGGATTAAAATTTCCACTATGGTTATATTGGACTATATTAAGAATTTTCAATAGTTAATGTGTTTGAAAACATTTGGAGTTAGCAATGTAGTTTGATAAAATCTATTGAAATATTTATAGGTGTTTATCACTATGTAAAAATTACTGATATACAATTTTTTTAATGAGGGTATAATATAACAAACAAATTTTTTATATAATTTTTTATAAATTTTATCAATTTACTGTAATGCATAGAAACTAAATTCATTTGTTTTTATTAAATTTAATATAAAAATATATTAATTCCATAATAATTTTTTAGGTTATGAAAAAATTCATATTTACTTACAAAATATTAATTGAATTATATAAGTATACCATAAATAAATATTATACCACAAATAGAAACTGATAATTATATTATTTCTTCATCATAAAACATTACATACTAATTATAGATACATTATATAAAATTAAAAATAGTATAAAGATTCAATAAATACAAGTAAATAACATAACTATAATTTGAAATTTTAGTGCGTTGTGGTCTCCCATAAATATCATACCCCTGAAAACCACTCTAATAAGAAACAAAATGAAAAAAATAAGGTATTCATATTGTTAATAAGATATAGGTAACCATGATAGAAAGTAATTAAATGTTTATTTCATGAAATAATATATATTTATAGGAAATATAAGGGTAATATAATTGAGAGGAATGGATTTTTTTAGTCCTTCAGTGATTTCTAGGAGTGTTAGATATGTAGAGAATGATTTTTGTATATAGATGATAGAAGTGGATTTTTTCATTAGTTGGAAATTTTTCTAATAGAAAAATCATATCACGGTGACCTATAGTTTTATCATGATTAGTTAGTTGATGAATCAGGATAAGAGGTGCTATTTTAGTTTGGTAGATGAACCTTGTTTTGTGGAATTGTCTTATAGAGGTTTTTCTACATTACATTCATTTAGTCCATGATTATTTTAATCCTATTTATTTAGTGTTGTTACACTATGATGGTGGTGGTTTAAACCAGATATTGTTAGGGCGTTTTTTGAAATTGAAGAAGGGTATTGAGGCTTGAGACATATTTTTTAAGATATCAAGAATTTTATTATATATGTTTTCATTTAATTGAGATTATATTTATTATCAGTGATTTTAAATGACTATTAACTAGGTTTAAAAGGGATATCAAACCATGATTTTCAAAAGGGTAGGTTGAATTGACCATGTTTCAATTTTATGAGGTTAATCACGACAAATTTTTGGTAACTTGAATTATAAATTATAAATTTGAGTTCTTTATCAAATTATTTTATTATCCTTATACTTTCATTGAACTTTAGGTGTCTTGTGGCTCATTTTAGGAATATTTGGTCACCTCTTGGTATATTTTATGCCTAAGATTACTACAATAAAATTCATTATGATTAATTGTGGTCTTTAGGTTCTTTCCATATTTTCTTCTGGTCTCCTTACCCTTAAAAGGATTGAGAATAGAATTTTTCATCGATTTTGGTGGGTTTTTGTCAAGTCATCAATGAAAGATTGATTTGTATAGGTTTTTTGGGGGAGTTCTTTCATATTTGGCAATGATTGGAAATTGTGTACTTCACATTTTAGTATTGTAGTTGTCAATGATTTTCTTTGAGGTAGATGATTTAGACATTATACATTCTATTATAGTGTGAATACAAAATTGTCAGGATTTATCATTCTTTGTTTAAGGATATATAATTTACCTAATGAGGATAATAAATCATACATAAATCAAATAAATGTAGTAAGTGAAAGTAAAATTAATTTTGTATTTTATTACCATTGACTTGATTTTTCTTGACATTAATATTAGATATTGATAAGAATGCCACTGTATTTTTGTGTTATTGATTGGTTAGAGCATGTTTTGTTTGGATAAATGATGAAAATATAGTAATATTATAAACGTAGTTGAAGATATATTTTTTTTATTTTTTTATTAAATAATTTTATAAACTTTTGCGATAATTTAATAAATATGGCATAAGGAAAATAAGATTTATTTTTTAAATTTCATGATTGATATTTTATTTTTTCTTATTTTTTTGAGTTTTTTATTTTAGAGTTGTGATTAGGTTCGTGAAGTATATGAGGGACAAATGGTTATATAGATGATTTTTTTTGTGGTGGTATAGAGTGGATAAGGTGGATTTGTGTCGTAGTTTCCTGATAATAAGTAGAATTCCTGGCATAATAAAACAAAGTAGTTAAATATGAAATGGGATTTGGTTTTGATAAAATTAACAAACTATTGAATAAATAAATAAAGTGGTAAATAAATAGTAATAGGATAATATGATTTAAAATGAGAATTATGTAAATGGGAAGTGATTGGAAATGAATGTGGAATAATTAATATCTTGTGATTATTAATGATTCAATGTGGAATTTCAATTAAATGTGAGATTTGAAGATGTGTGGATATTTTTTGGTTGTAGAGTGGTGATAGTGGGAATTCCATGTGATGTGGGTAAAGGTGTAAATAATTATTGATACAAGAGAATGATGATGTGTCCATGTTTTTTTATTTTTTTGTTTATTCATAATGGACCCCAAGTTGGGTATTGTGTGTATTATATATTAATTTTATTTTTATGTTATTTCTTGTGAACCATCACGTTAGTTAAGATGAATGATGGACATATCTGGTTTTAGATTCATTGTTTTTTTCAACATATTGGATATATATGATAAAGATGGCCTCCTACTCACCCTTTAACGATCTCTCTTCTAGGCATAGTGTAGGGTATGATGGTCGTAGGTTATTGTTGGTTGCACACTAAAATATGCATGCATGTGATACATGTTCACATTCATCTGATGCATGTAGACAATAATATGATGAATGAGATAAATATATATAATATATGATATTATATATATATATATTATGTATGTTTTATTATGTATATAATTCATTCCAATGCTGCATGAATAATATATATATATATATACTCTTCATTTCTCCTGAATGGTTTTATTATTTATTGAAATCCATAGTAAATAGATTAATTGGTATAATTCATTTATAAAATTTAACTTAATTAATAAATACCCAATTTTTAGTAACACATTTGATGCGTTATATATTTGTGATGCTTTGGAAATTACCAATATAAAAGGATGATATCCTCTTCTGTTGTGTGTGGTGAATGTTGTGAGCTCTATTTTCTTCATGTACATCATTTTAACATTTCAAAAACAAAGGTGATATCACCCATTCAACACTTGGGTATCCTCATAATATGATTTGGGATCCAAGTTACCAGTGTATTCTCTCAATTACCAGGTTCTTAAATTCAATACTCCTCATGATCTTCCTCAAAAATTCTCCATGAAAGAAGATATAAACTCTCTTTGTTAAAAAATTCTAGGTACTCTATATTTATTGTATTATTTTCAGGTTATTGTTAATAAAGATATATCTCCTACATTTCGGTTATATTACACTATTTAGGATCATGTTATTTTAATATAAAAACACATGATTGGTGTCATAGGGGGTTTATTCATGAATATAGCACGTTTCATTCACATGTTTTCAATGAAAAATAGAATAAAACAATTTCATAAAACTAGAACTATGTTACAGAACCTTGTATGAATTACATAAAATTGAATTTGTTTTACCCTAGTGTATGTCAGATATGTAAGTGTAATACCCATACATAGAAAATATATGCAAGCATAAACTCTTTGGTACCTTTATGAAAATGAGTTGGGTAAATTTTATACCCTTACATGGCAGTGCAACAAGATGCATAAAGAAATTTTTTCCTTTACCCTTATGTGATACCCTTATGCAGAAGGTCTACGTAAGGGTATCCTTAATGATTAACTTTTTTCATGTGCGTTTTGTAAAAGTAGTATCCTTACAAAAGGGGTTTACATAAGGGTAATAAACACATTTACACTTATGTGTAAAGATAATAAAGTTGTGTAAAGGTCTCTAATGTTTACCTTTATGCAACATGTGGGAAATACAGAATTCCTTATGAAAAGGTGTTGTATAAAAGTAATACCATTACACTAGGGACCTTTATAAATGTAGTCTAGGTATTTAATTCACGCAATGGTATTGAGATGTGTAAGGGTAAAATTCACCTTCATGAAGACTATTAAGAATGTTTGTTACCCTTATGCATAACATTAGAATAAGGGTAATAAAGGAATATTCTTATGCCTAGTATGGGTGATACATAAGGGTAAGTAGAAAAATGTCAAAAAATTGTTTTTTGATGATTATGAAAAACTTTTCCCAAAAATTATGGTTAATATTTTAGTATACCTTTTGAAAAATTAAATGACATACCCTATAATATAGAAATTAATGGTTTTTTGAGAAATAATAATAGGTGAAATATGAAAATTTTGTTTCTCTATATATATGATAAATTGATTCTAATATAGTTCCTACATATCATGCTAGTTTTGATATCATAAAATTTAGTTTTCATCTACCTTGGAGTTAGTTTTAAATTTTAATTATGAGCATTAGATTAGTTATTGGTAATATTTTGAGCATATTAGTTAGAGTTTTTTTAATGGAATTATCTCTTGAGTAAAGTATCCCTTGGTAAAGGGACTTGGGGTCAGACAACTGAGTTTTCTAGAGGATTTCTTTTTCTAGGAAAGAGATTCATGTTTTCTATCTATCTCTCTTGAATTACTCAGGTAGATATTTTCAGTATCAAATAAATAAATTAATTTACATAAATATTTTATGTACCATTTACATAGATGAATTTGGATTGGTATAAATGTACTTGAATTCTTTTGTTTTGGTGATTTACATAGATTTGTGGGATATTTAAATATATACACAATAATATAGAGTAAACACAATAATTTAGTGGTTAAAAAACTTAATTATTAGAAGCACATATATACAAAAGAAAACTAAAAATGAGGTTTAAAGATGATGTCATAGTTTGACATTAATAAGATGTATATATAATTGAGGATATGAAAACCACCTCAAATTTTAAGTATAAAATTATTTCCAAAGAAAAACTTTTTCAGGTATCAATCATCCAACAATGAAGTCCCATTCCTTGGTGGGGTTCCCCTATATTACCTTGTGCAGAAAAAGAAAGTAATTAGTGACTTAGGATTATTGAATGGGTAGTTTCACACCTTAGCAATGTACCCCTAGATTGTATTATGTTAGCTTGTTTTTGATGTTTCCTTTAGGTTAATCTTATATAGGAAACACCAGGGTTGTGATAATATAGGAATAGAGTTGAGTTAATCCAAAAAATGAATTTAGATACATGATAATCCACCCAACTATCCAACAATCACAACTATTGTGATTAGAATGAATCCCTATCTAAAAAACTAAATTGATTAGTTTCATAATATGGAGGGGTCATTTATTAATGAAATAAATATCTTTTATCACTAAATGGATAATGGTATATGGGTTTTTCATTTTTAGTGTGAAAACATACATTTAAATCCCATAATGAAAAGATAAAATGCATGACACTCACCCATTGATATGTGTTTTTTTTAGAATGCAGAATCATTCACACTAATCACATTGAGATCTTTAATAGGTTTGACCTATTAAATAGTTAAGTATAGATATATAGGATTGAGAAGTGTTCTAAAGGTGAAACATTCATAGTACCCAAATGTGTATTTCATAGAAATTAATTTCTCTAACTCCGACTCGTGCGTTTTATATACTAGGTGTGCATCACATGTATGATGGAAAAAACAAACTCAGTGATAAGAGGTAATTTGTTAAGATAGATGTAAATATTTATGTCAGTAACTGAGAAAAGTTTTTTCTCTATAGGTAAACACTTTTGATCTAATTTTACCATGTGGATCAATCCTAGAATTGAAAAACTGTTATTATCCTCTTACCATAAACAAGAATATTATTTTTTATCTTATTTATATAAGATGGTATTTTCATTCACTTTTAAAAATAAATTTTTTTATATATATAAGAATTAATTGTGTTATAGAATTTGGAATATAATGATTTTATGAAATATTTTTGATATAGATAATCCTATTTATAAAATTCTGAATGAGAAGGCCAAGGATGATTTTATTCCTACGGACCTCCAGCATTTTTCACTTGGAAATATAAATGATAAATACATTCAAAGACATTTTAGAGATGGATTGTTGGACTCATTTTATTTTGAACCATATGATACATGGGAATATTATTTATTGGAAAAAATGATGAAGTCATATTTTGGGAGAAAAGTTGAGAGGTATTATGTACAATGTGATCTCATACATAATGATGTGTATAGAATAATGAGTACTCAAGAAAATGGTGGTTTTAGGTACTTAATTAATTTTATCGATGACTTTAGTCGGTATGGGTATCTGTTTCAGATGAAACACATTAATGAAACATTTTAAAACATAAAATTATTTCAAAATGAACTAAAAAATCAACATAGAAAAAGTATTTAAATTCCCCTGATCAGATCCGGGTGGTGAATACTTGAGCCAGGAATTCATACCTCATCTAAGATATTGTAGAATTATTTCATAAATTAATCCATATGGAACTATATAATAGAATGGTGCATCTAAAATGATTAATCATACCTTTTTAGACGTGATTCAATTGATGTTGTGTTTATGTGACCTTCCTATCTCATTTTGTGGTCATGCCCTGGAGACCGACGATTTTCTGCTAAACTACGTTAAATATAAGGTGGTCATAAAAATGTTATATCAGATATATTATGGGAAACTTCTAAGTTTGTATTATATGATTATTTTGTGTTTTAAAGAACTCGTATGGATATTAGCTTCTGATAAGCAAGTTCTGAATTCATATAAATTCTTACCGGTTATTTATCCTAATGAAATTTAAGGATATCATTTCTACCACCCTCCTAAACACAATGCGTTTTTCATTCGAGATGTTGTTTTCATAGAAAGATGATACATGAATTGAGTACTCTGTGGGAGGAAAGTGGGTCTTGGAGAAGTTCAATACCAAAACACAAGAATTGACCCTATGTTAGAAGTTGATTCAATTCCACAAAGTGTGGTAGAAGAATAACTGTCTCATGTTATTTTAGAAACTAGAAGGTCTGGAAAGATTTGTCAAGAATTTAAGAGATATGGATTTCTCATGGAAAATGATGATGAATTAATTTTAATATAATATGAACCTACTTCCTACTAATTATCCATTGAGAGTTTTGATTATGAGAATTTTTTTAAATCCATGGAATATAAGAAGAAATCCATTTACTCTAACAAATCATGGAACATGGTGGATGCACAAAAAGGGGTGATACCGAAAAGATAAATGTGATGTTTTTATAAGAAAAATGACTTGGATAGTATAGTTTTTACCTATAAATATTTTTTGGAGGAAAATGATTACAAAAATGTTCATGGAGTTGACTTTGAGGAGACCTTTTCACCTATTTTGATGATAAAGTACATTCTGATTTTTCTATCCATAACAATATAATATGATTACGAGATATATCATATAGATGAAAAAACCGTATCTCTTAATGTTAATTTATCTGAAGACAAGTATATGGTAAAACATGATGTTTTTGAGGTTATAAATGATAAATATTACCTTTATAAGTTGTATAGGTATATTTATAGGATAAAAAAAACTTCTCTGAATTGGAAAATTTAGATTATAACTCAATCAAAGAGTTTGGTTTCATCAAGAATGTAAATGATTATTGTGCATAAAAGAGTCTTATTGGGAGTATAGTAGTAATTTATATTTTGTATGTAGATAACATACTTCTCATTAGAAATGGCATCCTGACACTTCACTCAATGAATTATGTGGTTGGGAAAAGTTTCTCAATGAAATAAATGGGTGAAGCACCTCACATAGTCTATATGAAGATCTATATAGATATATCCAAGATATTTATTTGGCTATATTAGAACACATATATTTGTAATGTTCTTAATCATTTTATCATAAATAACTCCAAGAAGGGGTCTTTACCTGTAACACCCCAGGTAAATAAAGAATATGACATTTTTATATTTATCCCTATTTGTGAAAAAATATTAATATTACTTTAAAGGGAACGCTATGCTCGATGGCGTACCCAATACGCGACAACGAGTTCCTTTGAAATCTTACATTGCACTCTAATAATAAAATAAAATTATTTTAAATGGTAGTTAACGCCTAGCCATTGTAATGGTGGGAAAGAACGGAACTAACTAAAAAATTATTATGTATGTTTGTCAAATATTTTTACTTTTTACAATAAATGTTAGAGGATAAAAAATGCGAATGAATCCAATTTTTAAGCATAAATATTCTAATATTCTTTAAAAGGTCGATTAACCGCCTTTTGATGGAGAACCTCTTTTAAATCAACATTTTAAAAATTTTATGTGTTATATTTGACAAAATACAATTCTTCTTTAGAATCGTGACATCAAAATTTACTTTGTGTAAATTTTTGGTATTTTGCCGATAAAGTTCATTTTTTAATGAATAGTGAAAAATGTTGTATTTTAATTCAAAACCACTTTTTAATCTAATTTATTTATATGATTAGATTATATTTTGAATTAGTTTTAAAGTTCAATTAGAATATATTTTTACCATTTAATCCAATTATGGTCATTGTAATTAATTTCACTTTTAAATCGAACTTAAACTAGTTTCAATCTTTTGATACTTATTGTCTCATAAAAACACGCTATTTGCTCTGACAATGGGAATTAATTATTAAATTAATTAATGAAACTTATATGTTTTGAATTTTGTAAAATAGACTTCATTTTTGAATTCAGAATATCAAATATAGATTAGGGTGAAGTTTTGGTATTTTTCTGAAGAACTTCAATTTTTGATGAATAGTGAAACCACTAAGTGGTAGTTATAAAAACTGATTTTCCGTTTAAATTAAATTTTACCACCTATGTGTTCTGAATTTAAAAAATCCGACATACATTGTTTTTATTAAGAAGTAAAATGTGGTTCAATGGAATTAAAATAATTTTTTGGTGAATAGTAACTTTTATGTTTTTAATCGCGATTAGAGGTAATTAGTGTAGTTTAAGGTAAAAATAATGTCTTAATAATATTAGATGAGCTTGACACATGTCCTACCATTATTGGATGTGTCATGGCCGACCACGAAAATATATGAGTCAACTTGGGGACCCCATGGAGCCACTTTGGAAGGAAAATGACATTATTATCTTTTTATTTAATGTAAAAGTAAAAATGACACAAACATGAGTTGTTTTACTAAAACAATTTCTAAATGGGGATATACAAGTCAGATTTTTGACTATAAATAGTCATTGTAAATCTAAAAATATTTCCTACATCATAGTATTTTTTTTATAATTTTTAGACATTAAATAAATTAAATTATTTATGACATCATGATGATGCAGTGAATACCTCATTATTTAACGATTTAAATAAAATGAAAAGATAATGTAAAAACTAAAACATACACTTGTCAAAAACCTATTGGATGGGTATATTTATAACACTTATAACCATATCCTCGAATGATATCAATGTGAGACCTTTTAAATACGAAACTCATTTTAAAATAATGTAACATTTCTTTACTTTCCAAGAGTGCCCCTCCTCTCCTCTTATAAAAGGCCCCCACCACTATCACCTTACCCACACCTCTCAAGCCTTTGGTTCGGCCAAGATCTACCCATTTTGTCTCTCCACATCCCTCTCTTACTCCTATAATCCTCACTTTGGCCATAAGTCTTCCAAAGGAATCCTTTGAGCTCAAATCAAAAAGAGTTACCCTATTTTAAGGACGTTAAAGAACGATCGAGTCAAGTCGGACCAAGGTAAGGGATCCCACCCCTCTCTTTCTTTTTAAGTACACTCTTTTATGTCATTCCTTTTAAGATCATCTTTCATATTATTGGGATGTTATTTTATATTACTCCTACTTTACTTTTTATGTTCATATGATGAGATACCCTATTCTCTCTCATTAATCCATTTTGGAAGTTTTGAGTGGCGCCGTTAGGCTGCTGAATTTTCGTAAGAGATCTAACCTCTCTCTTTCTTTTTAAGTACTCTCTTTTATGTCACTTATTTTAAGATCCTATTTGTTTTGTTGGGGGATGTTCTTTTATATTTCTCTTTCTGTAAAATTTTTGTTAATATGATGAGAGACCCTATTTGATCTCATCAATCCATTTTTGGAAGTTTTAAGTGACACCGTTAGGCTGCCGAGTTTTCGTAAGGGATTTTCCATCTCACTTTTAATCCCATGAGATTTATGCTACATTTTGCACAATTTCCTTTGAGTGGTGTATGTACTACCCATTATTTTACTCATTGTGTAATATTCTTTCATTTATGAGTATTTACATCAATGTTGTATTTTCCTTCTTTCACGGGGTGTATGTTTCGAAAGATACCCATGTCGGTAAGGGAACCTTTCACCCTCCTCTTTTTAAAAGACTTATTTTGTTATGTCTTTTAATTCACATACTATTATGTTGGGATATTTTCTTATATATCCTTATTCATGTAAATTTTATGTCCAAGTGATGAGATACCCTTTTTATCTCTCATCAACTCTTTTTCTGAATTTTGAAGTGATGCCGTTAGGCTGTCGAATTTTTGGAAGGGAACTTCTTAACCTAATTTTGATTCTTTGGGATAAACATGTACTCCTTGAATATGTAGTTCTATGAATATGTGTGAATGTCCTCTTATTGTTTTACACTTAATATCCACTTATATTTGGTGTATTCGTTTGTCACACATAATTATGTAATTGATTTATCCTTAATCCAAGGATACCGTCTTTGTGTGGTACTTCGTCTCAATCTCCTTTCATTGAGGCATATTTTGTTTTATAAACAACCTACTTTTATACGATGTATAAACCCCTTTGACTTTTATGTTTATCCAAAAGGAATCTTTTTATACGAAGAGTTTTACTAAATGACAAAAGGGAATGTTTTTGTCGTACGTATGCGGCGACAACGACTTCTCCGCCGCCATGACCATTATTTGAGTTTCGGCTTCCTATACAAGTCATAACTTTTTTTTAAATGTAAAATAAATACCATGTTTTACTTTTATTTTATTTTGGTATTAAAAATGGTTTTCATAATGTTTTTATATCAATGTGTTGTATTGATATCTTGTGATTGAAAAGTGGAAATGTTATGTTTCCTTTATGCATGTTTTATGTGATACAATTATGTTATGGTTCTTGGGAATTATTATGAAGGTGGGCGGTTTCGTGATAAACTAAGGGCGGGTGAGCCCGATATACCTTTCCAATGAACTGGGTAACGTGAAGGGGTTAAACGTTAAGGTTTCTCCGAAGAGATTTATGGAATATACTGTGATGGGTATTCCAAACATAACCAAGAGGGTTACTCGCTACGTAAGAGTGTTATGAATGCCTCAAGTTACCCTTATGTCTTATGATTTCTATGATTTATTCACGATTTGATGAGGTATGTTAAAGTGCTTATGTATTATGGGTAAAGGTTGATTTCATTCTTATGTATACATGTACTCATGTTTCCTTTCCATATTTTTATATCCCTTACTGAGCTTTTTATGCTCATCCGATGTTTTTGAAATGTTTTTCACAGGTCAAGGGAAAGGTACATGATATGATGATAGTGTCAAGGAAGTGTCAAGAAAGAATCCATGTTTTATTTTAAATATGTTTCCGTTGATGGGGAAAAACGAGTACTATCTTTTATGTAACCACTTTGTTTAAATGTGGAATGTAATTAATGATTTATGATCTAATTCTCTAAAACTCTAAACCTGAAAAGATCCTCAATGTGAATTATTCATTTAATTCAATATTAAGTAAGGTTTAAGGCTGGGTCCTTATAGTTGGTATCATAGGTTGGTTTAGACAACTTTAGGGATTATGAGTTTTTGTTAGACACATGGTTAGTCCCTATATCTATTATTTCAGTTAAATCCTTATTTTATAACTTTTTTTTCAGGACAAGTAAAGTCAGTTACGAATGGAAGGAGAAGGATCTCAAATGAAATTCCTATCTCTTCCTGATGACATGCTTCCAATAATTATTTCAAAGTCATGTTCAGATGATTGTGAACCATTTTCTAGCATACAACTCACTTGCAAGAAGTTGTTTGAGATATCAAACACCTCCACTATACCTCGTTATCATCGTGGATCATGGGTTGTTTTTAGACAAATACTATTTTCACAATATTCTCATATTTTAAAGAAAGGTAAATATTATCAAGGTATTTTCAAATATTTTACCTTATCACAAGAATTTGAAGCATATTATGATTTTAAAAATGGGGCTGAGGAAGAAGACCCTTGTGCAACCTATTTATATTTTCTTTTAAAATATAGTCTCTCAGCACATACTTATGGTATTTTAAAAGGACCAATAATAGAAAGTTTCCACTCAAATTCTGTCTGACTATTTTATAAAAATCATGTTTTATCAAATGTTTTGGAATTATATGTCATACATTATTATTTTCTAAAACTGTTTTTCTGTGAACACCCATATGACCCATGTTGTACAAGGTGTATTTGGATGGAGGAAGCAAATGATTTTTAAGGATATATGAATCATTGTTGCAATGAATGGGACGTCTACCTACGTGAACAAGATGATGATGAAACCGAGTGGACTCTATGATCAAGGTATGCTGTTATTCATTTTGGGAATCATTTTATTTTATCTTATGGTGGTGAAATAAGACTTCAAGAATTAAGATGTTGAGATCATAATGAATTTGGATGAAAATGAGAGGTATAAGGAAACAATTGAGGTTGAAACATGTTAGGTTTATTTTTAGAGTCTTATAAAAAGGACAACACGTAGACTGTGTGAAAACCCATCGCGTCAGACAAAGCTGTGGTAATTGAACCCACAACCAAAGTGCGACTGGTATTTATTGCCTACCACTGGACTACGTGAAGTCCTTGGTTAGTTTGACTGATTATTTTTTGTTAGATGAATTTATGAATTAATAGTAAGTTGATTTTGGGTTATCTATGGAAATTTATTAACCTATCATGGAGGATATGTGATTAGGTTAATTACTTTTCAATACTAGACTTTAAGAGCAACTGATGTTGTTTGGAGATAAATGTTACGATTTAACTTGGAAGACTATGTGACTAAATCCTTTAAATATTTGGGTTTCAATCTTAGTTTTGATAATTTTATGGACAAATTGTTTATCGAATGGTCCTCATTGAACTTTGGGTTTTGTTGGACAAATTTTGGAGATTAAGAATATATTTTCTTTTTATAAAGGGTTATCCTTTTCTGGATTATCTAATCTAGTACTAACCTTTTTAGTTTTGGTTTTGGTTAAAGTCTAAAGACATGGGAAGTATATAGTTCTCTTTTGTGGATTAGGTGATTTTCTAGAATTTGATTATAGTACTTTTATGTGAACAAGTCTTCCTAAATACTCATCTTTTGGAGAAAATATGAGTTTGTGTAAGAAATATAATAATGGTTGAAAGTCAACATGATAAGTGATTATGTTTCCTTATGAATAAATTCTCCAATAAAAAGAAACTTAAAACCAAAAATGTTTTCTATTAACTTTTCCTATTGGGGAATCAAATACAGTTTAACCCATCACCAGTTTTTGATTTTCTTGTGGTTAACTTTCTCCTAAACATGTTTTCTATCACTCTCCATCAGAACATGACCCTATGTTTTCTCCTCCATGTCCATGTTTTCATACAAGGAATACTAGTATGGGTTAACTCAGGTGACCTCTGTACTTCTTTTTCTTTATTTTAAAGTGATTGTTTTAACGACTCTTTTTCCGATGTGGGACTTTCAATGGAGTTTCCAAGCCCAATTTTGAAATTGCAAGGACGCAATTACCAAAAGGGGGGAAGGATGTAACACCCAAGGTAAATAAAGAATAT
This sequence comes from Viscum album, assembly GCA_963277665.1. Lineage (NCBI taxonomy): Eukaryota > Viridiplantae > Streptophyta > Magnoliopsida > Santalales > Viscaceae > Viscum > Viscum album. Next base: position 1,100,274,818 of record OY728133.1, on the reverse strand, counting down.
GACATTTATATATTTATCCCTATTTGTGAAAAATATTAATATTAATTTAAAGGGAACGCTATGCTCGATGGTGTACCCAATACGTGACAATGAGTTCCTTTGAAATCTTACGTTGCACTCTAATAATAAAATAAAATTATTTTAAATAGTGGTTAACGCCTAGCCATTATAATGGCAGGAAAGAACGGAACTAACTAAAAAATTATTATGTATGTTTGTAAAATATATTTACTTTTTACAATAAATGTTAGAGGATTAAAAATGCGAATGAATCCAATTTTTAAGCATAAACATTCTAATATTCTTTAAAAGGTCGATTAACCGCCTTTTGATGGCGAAACTCTTTTAAATCAACTTTTTAACAATTTTATGTGTTATATTTGAGAAAATAAAATTCTTCTTTAGAATCATGACATCAAAATTTACTCTGTGTAAATTTTTGGTATTTTTCCGATAAAGTTCATTTTTTTAATGAATAGTGAAAAATGTTGTATTTTAATTCAAAACCACTTTTTAATCTAATTTATTTATATGATTAGATTATATTTTGAATTGGTTTTAAAGTTCAATTAGAATATATTTTTACCATTTAATCCAATTGTGGTCATTGGAATTAATTTCACTTTGAAATCAGACTTAAACTAGAGTCAATCTTTTGATACTTATTGTTTCATAAAAACACGCTATTTGCTCTGACAACGGAAATTAATTATTAAATTAATTAATGCAAATTATACGTTTTGAATTTTGTAAAATAGAATTAATTTTTGAATTCAGAATATCAAATATAGCTTAGGGTGAAGTTTTGGTATTTTTCTGAAGAACATCAATTTTTGATGAATAGTGAAACCACTAAGTGGTACTTATAAAAACTGATTTTCCGTTTAAATGAAATTTTACCACATCTGTATTCTGAATTTCAAAAATCCGACACACATGGTTGTCATTAATAAGTAAAATGAAGTTCAATGGAATTAAAATAATTTTTTTTGTGAATAGTAACTTTTAAGTTTTTAATCGCGATTAGAGGTAATTGGTGTAGTTTAAGGTAAAAATAATGTTTTAATAATATTAGATGAGCTTGACACATGTCCTACCCTTATTGGATGTGTCATCGCCGACTAAGACAATCCATGGGTCAACTTGGGGATCCCATGGAGACACTTTGGAATGAAAATGACATTATTTTCTTTTTATTTAATGTAAAAGTAAAAATGACACAAACATGAGTTGTTTTACTAAAACAATTTTTAAATGGGGTTATAAAAGTCATATTTTTTACTATAAATAGTCATTGTATAGATAAAAATATTTCCTACATCATAGTATTTTTTTTATAATTTTTAGACATTAAATAAATTAAATTATTTATGACATCATGATGATGTAGTGAATACCTCATTATTTAACGATTTAAATAAAATGAAAAGATAATGTAAAAACTAAAACCTACACTTGTCAAAAACCTATTGGATGGGTATATTTCGAACAATTATCACCTTATCCTTGAATTATATCAATGTGGGACCTTTTAAATCCGAAACTCATTTTAAAATAAAGTAACATTTCTTTACTTTCCAAGAGTGTCCCTCCTCTCCTCTTATAAAAGGCCCCCACCACTATCACCTTACCCACACCTCTGAAGCCTTTGGTTCGGCCAATCTCTGCCCATTTTGTCACTACACATCCCTCTATTACTCCTAGAAGCCTCAATTTGGGTAGAAGTATTCCCAAGGAATCCTTTGAGCTCAAATCATAAAGAGTTACCCGATTTTAAGGACGTTAAAGAACGATCGAGTCAAGTCGGACAGAGGTAAGGGATCCTACCCCTCTCTTTCTTTTTAAGTACACTCTTTTATGTCATTCCTTTTAATCTCATCTTTCTTATGATTGGGATTTTCGTTTACATTACTCCTACTTTACTTTTTATTTTCATATGATGAGAGACCCTATTCTCTCTCATTAATTCATTTTGGAAGTTTTGAGTGGCGCCGTTAGGCTGCCAAATTTTCGTAAGAGATCTAACCTCTCTCTTTCTTTTTAAGTACTCTCTTTTATGTCACTTCTTTTAAGATCCTCTTTGTTATGATTAGGGATGCTCTTTTATATTCCCCTTTTTGTAAACTTTATGTTAATATGATGAGAGACCCTATTTGATCTCATCGATCCATTTTTGGAAGTTTTAAGTGGCGTCGTTAGGCTGCAGAGTTTTCGTAAGGGATTTTTCATCTCACTTTTATTCCCGTGAGATTTATCCTACATTTTCCACAATTTCCTTTTAGTGGTGTATGTACTGCCCATTATTTTACTCATTGTGTAATATACTTTCATTTATGAGTATTTACATCAATGTTGTATTGTCCTTCTTTCATGGGGTGTATGTTTCGAAAGATACCCATGTCGGTAAGGGAACCTTTCACCCTCCTCTTTTTAAAAGACTTATTTTGTTATGTATTTTAATTCACATACTATTATGTTGGAATATGTTCTTATATATCCTTATTGATGTAAATTTTATGTCCAAGTGATGAGATACCCTTTTTATCTCTCATCAACTCTTTTTCTGAATTTTGAAGTGACGCTGTTAGGCTGTCGAATTTTTGCAAGGGAACTTCTTAACCCAATTTTGATTCTTTGGGATAAACTTGTACTCCTTGAATATGTCGTTCTATGAATAAGTGTGAATGTCCTATGATTTTTTTACACTTAATATCCACTTATATTTTGTGTATTCGTTTGTCACAAATAATTATGTAATTGATTTATCCTAAATCCAAGGATACCGTCTTTGTATGGGACTTTGTCTCAATCTCCTTTAATTGAGGCATATTTTGTTTTATACACAACCTACTTTTATACGGTGTATAAACCCCTTTGACTTTTACGTTTATCCAAAAGGAATATTTTTATACGAAGAGTTTTACTAAACGACAAAAGGGAATGTTTTTGTCGTACGTATGCAGCGACAACGACTTCTCCGCCGCCATGACCATTATTTGAGTTTCGGCTTCCTCTACAAGTCATAAATTTTTTTAAATGAAAAATAAATATCATGTTTTACTTTTATTTTATTTTGGTATTGAAAATGGTTTTCATAATTTTTTTATATCAATGTGTTGTATTGATATCTTGTGATTGAAAAGTGGAAATATTATGTTTCCTTTATGCATGTTTTATGTGATATGATTATGTTATGGTTCTTGGGAATTATTATGAAGACGGGTGGTTCCGTGATAAACTAAGGGCGGGTGAGCCCGATATAGCTCTCCAATGCATTGGGTAACGCAAAGTCGTTAAACATTAAGGTTTCTCCGAAGAGATTTAGGGAATATACTGTGATGGGTATTCCAAATGTAACCAAGAGGGTTACTCCCTACGTAAGAATGTTATGAATGCCTCAAGTTACCCTTATGTCCTATGATTTCTATGATTTACTCATGATTTGATGAGATATGTTAAAGTGCTTATGTTTTATGGGTAAAGTATGATTTCATTCTTACGTATACATGTACTCATGTTTCCTTTCCATATTTTTATATACCTTTCTGAGCTTTTTATGCGCATCCCAAGTTTTTGAAATGTTTTTCACAAGTCAAGGGAATGGTACATGATATGATGATAGTGTCAAGGAAGTGTCAAGAAAGAATCCATGTTTTATTTTAAATATGTTTCTGTTGATGGGAAAAAACGAGTACTATCTTTTATGTAACCACTTTGTTTAAATGTAGAATGTAATTCATGATTTATGATCTAATTCTCTAAAAATATAAACCTGAAAAGATCCTCAATATGAATTATTCATTTAATTCAATATTAAGTAAGGTTTAAGGTTGGGTCCTTATATTACAACTATTTCATGACATGAATTTTATGATGATTCAAGATCCTTCTAAAGTGTTAGATGTGATGGATATGATTCTTTATGCATCCTCCATAGGATCTATCGTGTATTACATGTCATTTACTCAACCTGATGTCTCATATTCTTTAATAATAACATGTTGATACCAATATAATCCTAGTGAGAGTTCATGAATTATTATGAAGAACATTCTTAGTTACTTGAGAAGGACTAAGGATATTTTCTTATTCTTTGGAGGAGTGGATGATCTCTGTGTAAAGGGTTACACATACTCTAGTTTTTAATTTAGTAAAGATGATTTGAAATATCAATCTGGATTCATATTTTTCTTAAATTATGGAGAAATTAGTTAGAATAGTTCTAAATAATCCAACTATAACAACCCAGAATTTTATGATATATTTCCTTTTAAATAAATATAATTTCTTTAATATCTTGTGATACATGGAACCATGATCCCAAATGAACTCTAATGTAGAGTATTTTTTAACTAGTTGTTTGTTTAGAGTAGTGAATTGAAAAATACACATTTTAAAAAAATATTTATATTGTTTTCATATAACAGAAATATATTTAAATAAAGACACTTAGTTTTTATTAATTTCATTGTATAAATTATAAATATATTCCTTCCATAAAAATGTTTTTTATTTTTTTATGAGAAAAAATATAATTACTATATTTTAATTTTATAAAATTTATTTGAAAAAAGGAAATTCATTTTTTATACCAGCATCCCAGATTTTTCAAAGAGTGTTTTTTGAGAATTTTTTGAAATGGTAGTTTTTTCAATGAATAGTAAAAATATTGATCTTCATATTGTTTTTCAGGTTTAATTTTAAATTAAATTATTCCACTTAAATGAATTTAATCTTAAAAAAAAGATTCCATATTTTAAATTAAGTGGATAAAATTTAGTAAATAGGTTTCTTTTATTTATGGTCAGTATGAATAGTAACCTTGATAAATATTTATCACCCTAGAATGGGTAAAATTGGTAAAATAGGGTTAAAATTTCAGGGTAAGTATTTAAAATTTCTCTAACACTTGGATTCATCACATTAGATGAGTTCAGTTTATCCTTGTACCTCAAAGTATTGAATTTATTCCACTTGGTTCCATTTTTCTTTGATTATGGCCTTTATAATACATTAAAAAAAAGAATAAATATATAATCTCACTCTCTAGACTTTAAAGTTTCTAAATTAGATACCAAGGGATAAAAATATGATAATCATAGTTTATGTTTTTATTAATAATATTAATTTATTTTTTACATGGAAATATATTTTTAATTTATTTTGTGATTGAATAATTACATTAAATGTTTTCACAATAGAGACATAATATTTATTCAATTAATATAAAAATAAAATAAATGATATTTAAAATATTACATGTAATACAATTCTGATGAATTATAATGTTACATATATTTTTTAGATAAATATAACATATTAGCGATTTTTTAAAGGTTTATATTTAAATTTCAAAACTATCTTCATGACTATAAGGTATATATAAATGAATTGATCCAAAAATGGAATAAATGATATTTTATAAAAAATGATATTTTATTAAATGATTTAAATTTCATAAAAATATTATATTCAACCATGTGAAAGGGGTATGGTTGGAAATATCAACCATTTTATAGTCATGTTGTGATTTTACTTTTATGATAACAATTCTGAGCCTTAAATAGTAGATAATTTTGATATTGTGGTAATAGTTAAAAGGGTTAATGAAGGGTAAAAAAGAGATAAGGGTGTAAAAATAACCCAAAATTGAACAAATTTTATTAAATAGAGGATTTATATTTATCCTGAACATATATTTAAAAAATTTCAATTTTTATTAACTTGATTGTAAAAAATAATTTATATTATTTTTATACTTTAAGTAATTCCATGAGTGCCCCTCCAGTCATTTATAAAAGAGAATATCTTATATTCTCTTCCTCATAGCATTTTAGAATTATATGTCATAAAATCCCTATCATAATACCTTCCTAGACTCTTTAATCACATGATATATCTTTTGGAATTTTCAAAAACCATCCCTTCAAGGTTTAATGTGTAATCAAAAAGTGGTTTCTCGGTGAGTAGGTATAACCCATAATTAAGGGTTTTCAATTTTATTTATTCTTATACATCCTCAAAATATATCGTATCCATTATAAAATAATTACTTCAGTTAATTAAGTATACTAAAATTTAATTATGATGATGGAACAACCATTTTCTATCTTCTTTCCATCCTACAGAAAGTGAAAACATCGCGCATGAATATGTATGGTTTATCGTCTCTACATAGTGGTGTAATTCCTTTTTCATCACCAGTTTACTTGGATGGTTATAAGGATTGAATTGATAAATTAACATTTTATTTAAAATATTATTATCTTTCTATAATAGTGAACTATTATTTACCATTATTTCATTCCACCCATTGAAAAAAAAGAAACAACGTTCATGCATATTTACCACCCACCAAATTTAAGAACTATATAATTCATTTTTATATCTTTAAATTTTATAGGTTAATATAAATATATATAATTAATATATAAGATATTAATCAGGGTAAAAATTTTGTATATGATGTAATCATTATCACAGTATAATTATCGGAACTGATGAATCGAAACTTCCATGAAAAATTACACAGTGAACATCTAGAAAGGATTTAAGTAAAGAATTATTAATAAATTGGTGTTGAAATGTTTTAAGTATATCATATATGATATTATAACTGTGTACATTATTATATTATATATGTATGAAAAATGTTAAATTTATTATAAATGAGTATATAGTGATTTTAAAATAAATGGAACTTGAGGTGAGGGATTTATGTTTCATCCCATTTTAACCAGGATTATTTATTATTTAATTTACATTATGAATATTATTTGATAATTATAGGATAAATACCTTTAATTTTCATATCCTCTGATTTTTCATTTGATCTCCAAGTAATGTCTCCATTTTCCACACTTGATAAATAAAATGGATGTGAATATATTTTTAAGAAAAAAAATAATTTATGCCCTCTTTGGTTGGAAATAATTTTCATCCATGTCCATGTTTTCTTTAAAATATTTTCAATAACATTTTAAAATTATCATAATTTTTTTTAAATTAATTTTTACCAATGCTATAATATTTATAAAAATGTTTCAAAGGAAAATTATTTTCATTTTCTGAATGGTGTATTTTTAAAATTTTACTAAAAATGTCAATAGAATCATTGATTTAATATACTTAGAATAAACCAATTTCTTGAAATAATGAATTATCAATGTTTTGAAGCATAATTTAAAAATTTTCATGGTTATTTTCAAATAAAATATTTTCCATAATATTTTGGAAAAATTTGGTATTTAAAAAAGTGATTTCAAAATTAATGGGTATTTTTTTCAATAAATATTCCAATAAACTTTTAAATAAATGTTTCATATATGATAACACCATTTGATGTTAATTATACTATATTGGGGATATGATCCAATGATACCATCCTTATTCTTTCTCTATATGGTTTATGATTAAAATGATGCTATTTTTATCAAACATGTTTATTTTACATGGGGTTTTCTTTGATGAAATGATTTTAAAACCCTTTTTCGTTCCATCAGTTAAGTTATGATGATATAATAAATGTTTTAGGATCTATTGGAACACATATGCGCGGTATTCATTAAGTTATGGGTGGGTTTAGAATTATATAGCCATCCAATTCATTGGATAAATATGTATATCTCATGTGATAATAAGGACTATAATAGGGAGTGAATCCAATTTAGTAGTAGACTTAATTTAAAATTATAGTATTTAGAGTGAACCTTTCCTAAAAATATGATGAAATGACAAGTGAGGCCAATACACTATGAATTTCATGGTATTTATCCTTGAATAAGAAAAAAATTTTCTATACGTATGTATATTCCACAAACTTATGTATTATACTAATTTTATATCCTCTTGGATCATTTTATTTAATTCCTTTATGATTTAAGTCCTAAACAATACCAAACATTACACCATAACTTGAAATTATTATCTATGATATGTTGGGAATGGTACTCAAATTTTATGTTCATATTCTCAAACCATTATTCACATGTTATTCTTAAATGATCATTTATATCTACCTTATTTACCCTTAATGAAAATCTAAGATCAAACATTATTATGATTCCCTTCCCCGAGATATGAAGGAAAATTTTAAATATTATATTTTTAAGAAGTTTTCTTTTTTTGAATAAATAAGTGGGTGATGACATAAATATCTTTATAATAAGTTTTTTATGTATCCATATTTCAAAATACCCTAGACTTATTCAATTTTGGCGTGAACCATAATTTTATGAATTCAATTTTGTTCTAATAAGATTTAATATTCATGTATGAAAATATTGGGTTCTATACTTGGTATTAGATCAATGTTTAGTCAAAATTTTGAAGTTATGATTAGAGAAATTTTGTAAAAACCTTTTGGATGAGCCTATGTATAGAATATAATCCTATTGTTTTGGTAAGAAAGATATGGTGTGATTTTCCTAGAAACGCAACCCTGTCTAAATACTAAAAGTTGATGTGGTTTCCCACTATGATTACTGTTTCTTACACTCTTATTTTTTTTTATTCATTCTATTGAACCCAAATGAAACATGTTAATAATAAATATTATGGACAATGAAATGATTTTATTATTAAGAAAAAAATATAATGGTAGATGGAATGAAAAATATTATTGTTATTCCGATAAACCTTTCTCAAGATATGGATCATATTGAGCTTCCAAACAAGAAAAAGTGGGAGAAAGATTATATTGATTCCTTCATGAGGAAACGTCCACCTTCTTTTAGTGGGTTTTTTGTTCAACTAGTTTCTGATCAATAGGTCAATACCAATGAAAACATATTTTCCAGTCTCTAATATTTTGAAAATAAAAAAATTATTTAGTTTTTTTACCATCTAGTATGCAAAGAAGACCAATGGTGGACTCTTATGAACATAGAGAGGAAAAAGTAAGAAATTAACCCCATTGGGTGGGACGATCCAAAGAGATTATTTTTCAAGAAGTAATTTCCTCATATTATTTAATTGAAAATGGGGAAGTAATTCAATGATCTTAAGAAGAATGATGATGAATCCATTATTAAATACAAGAAAAATTTTATAATACTTGCAATGTACGCTTATGGTATTATTATCCAACATGAAAGTAAGGTTGGTTGATTCTTCAATTTCTTAAAACAAAGTCATTGAAGGATGTTATCCGTAAGATACCTAATTAGATATAAATAAATCATTAGATGTTATATCAAGGTGGAAATATATATTTGAATTGACTATTATTATCATTTTTTAAGAAAATAAAATGGAATTCAGAGTAAAATTTAAAACCCTATAGATAAGAAGAAAATCATTCATTTATGCCGAAAGTGTGAAATAAAAAATGATGAAAATTGTCTTAATATAAGTGGTAACTTTATAAAATGTGAAAATTAAGTTCATCATGAAATTTAATGATAAACTAATTAGAAGAAGAAGTTATCTAATTATCAAGAGAATGTACCATAGAATTTACCCCTCAAACTCATGTGTTTCAAATGAAAGTAGTATGGGAATTATCCTAACCCTCTTTAAAATCCAAATATTAATAATGATGATAAATGTCTATAGCTAATTAATCCCAGAGACAAAGAAAAATCTCTCATGATTACTTTTTCTGATGTAGAGTATGATAACAAATCGGTGAAAGGTATACTTACTATCGACTCCAGAACTACTAATGTCTTATTGGATTTTAGATATTCCCACTATTTTTTAAATTAAAAAATTTATAAGTTTATCACAATACCACCATAATGATTAGATATTGAATTAGCATTGAAAACTCCTAATAATATGATGATAACATCTCAAGTCTATGATTCTCCTCCAATTCAAGTTTATGGGGATGTGTTTCCTATAAATCTCAATATTCTAACACTAGTGAAATTTGATGTTATTTTAAGAATAGATAGAAATTTCTTATGTAAATCCAATATAAATTACTAATAAATGGAATTAAATTTTTACACACTAAACCAACCTATGATCATTTATCATAGCATTGATAAATATGAAATTCCAATGGAAATTTCATGAAATATATGAGTTTTTATTATTATTAAAAATGGGTTCGTATCTCATATGGATGGGGAGAAACTAAACATTAAAAATATTCCTATTTTTGAGTTTTTCTTGATTTTTTTCTATAATATTTTTCTACTCTTACACTAAATCATGAATTTTAGTTTCCAATAAAACTTATACCCTATGATATACCTATTTCAAAGACTCTATATAGAATGGACCTGATTGACTTGTAAGAATTAAAGTACCAGCTCCATGAGAATTTTCATAAGAGATTCATTCTAAAAATTGATTTGACATGGGTTAAACCTATTCTTTTTACTAACAAGAAATATTGATCAATGAGACTTTGCATTGATTATCATTTATTTAACAATATCATAATCACGAATAAGTATCATCTACCTTGTATTGATGATTTTTTCAATCAATTATGAGCTGGTCAATAGTTTTCAAAGATTTATCTCTAATCTAGATACTACCATATGAGTTTCAAAGGTGAATTCATACCAACTAAATATGTAACAACTTGATATATTATGAAATATTTTTTCAAATAAATTTAATTTCTTCGATAACCTGTGTTACATGTAGCACCAATTTTAAATGAACTCTGATATACTATTAAATTATCATTATTTAATGTGATATTTATAACCTGGCCATTATATTAAAGGGTATGAATAGTAATAACAAAATTATTCACCTTATATGGTTTATTAATGAATAAAATAATTTCATTTGTTGTCAATTGATTATAAATTAAAACAAAAAATCATTTCAATGTAAAATAAATGTATTTTTGAAAACACAATTTTTATGCACGTATTGTGTTTATATATTTACAAATTAACTTAATCACTATTATTGAATGATTTTAAATAAATATATTACATATTCAATCTAATTTTTTATCATTCTTATAATATTTTTTCTAGGCATGGGATATGAATAAATCCAATTTTATACTTTAAAACAATATTTTTTGTAAAATTGGGTTCATCATGGTTTGAACACTTAATTTAAAATTATATTTCTCCAATTTCTGTTTTTTTTTTGAAAAAAGAACTTAATTTTTTTAATCACCTTGTAAAAATTATCTTATATTGATTTTTTAGAGTTTTCTGAAAAGATTATTTTTTCTATGAATAGTAAAAAACTACTGTTTTTTATTAAAAAAATTCTTTCATTTAATTAATTTATAGAGTTCCACATTATTTTAGAATATTTTAAAAATAAAATTAGTTAAAATATATTATTATTAATATAATTTAATTAATTTTAATAAATTTCAGCTTTCATTTAAATACAAATACTCTTTATACTTATGAAAACATTTTCTTTGGAAAAAGACTTTTCTATATCGATTTTGGGTTTAATTTTCAATTAAATACTACAAATTATATTAATTAAATTTCATAAAATGGATTCCATATTTGGAATAAAAATAATAATAATTATTAAATAATTAAAGATTATATTTTTTTCAAAATGGATAGTAATAATAATAATAAAAATTTATGTTGTTAGGGTTAAAGTGGGTTTTCCATGGTATAAACTAAAATGTTTTGGGTTAAAATGACCTAAAAAAATTCATAATTCATATTATGTGGAACTATTTCAAACTTATATCAGATAATGTTCCATAATAAACCATTTTGGATCCTTTTATAAAATAAAGTGACTTGGAATGTTTGTAAAACATTGAAACAATACAACAGTGGGACTCACCTCAATTATAAAAGGTCACCCCCGATCCTCACCTTTTCACACTTAAAAATACTTTTTGTTTGGAAAATAACTACACAATTATATTCCTTAAATCCCTACTAATTACCCACCATCCTTAGTTTAATCCCAAAAAAATTCTAGGAATTCTTTAGGTATAAACCTAAAAATCTTCTCCAATGAAAAGGTATAGTTCTTAGCCTTGAAATCTCATTTTATTTCTTCCTAAACCAATTTAAAATCTTATAAAATGTGAAAAAATAATAAAACTAGTATATTAAATATAATGAGATATTATTATTTTAAAGTTATAACGTATATCCATCTTCCCCGCCATCAAATAGGAAATGAAACTACTGACTGTGTGTACAGGGGAATACCACCTCTCAAACAAATGTAATTCATTTTCCATCACCACCTCTAAAAGATGGATATAATATGGATTTAATGTATATATATGATATTAATGACATAATTATACTTTTTAAATTATCATATCACAACAAACTTATTACCCTCCAATCCATTAAAAAATGATAACGTCGCTCATGCGTACGTGTGGACTACGACCTCTAGAATGTGTTGTGATATGTCTTTAATTTTATCTTGAATTGGATTGAAATAATTTTAGATTTAAAATATATATATAAATATATAATATCTATGATGTGAATATTATTATTTAAAGGTGATTTATTATATTCCTTTATTTCTTTCAATCTATTAAAAAATGGAAACAATATTCATGCGTATGTACAACAAACCATCTCCATGAACACTGTAATTCATTTTCTTATATCTTAATTTTATGGATGAATATAAAGATGTATATAATGAATATATAAGATATTTATATCATGATTATAATTTTAGATATTATCTAACCATAATCAAAGTACAATTACAAAACTACCAAACTAAAACATACATGAGAAACAAAACAGTTGTCACCTAGAACAATGATTTTAATAAAAGAATTATCAACAAAAAATTGATAAAAGTTTATAATTTAATAATATATGTAATTATATATATGTTTATTTTCCATTATGATATTTATAATAAACCAATAGTTATTATATAATAGTATTTAATGTGTTTTAAGGAAGTTTATAATTGAGGTAAGGGATTTTGGTCTCACTTTTACTTCTATGAGACACATGGAATATTCAACAATTTTTCTTATTTTAAGTGGTTTATATTATATTGGAGATTGTATTTTATGAATATTATCATTAAAATTATAGGGATATTTATATCCATATTTGGTTTTCTCTTTCCCGATGTTTTGATTCTAAATAAACAAAAGTGGTAAGTATTTTATGTTATAATCTCATTGTTTATCATGACTGTTTATGGTTAAGATATGGTGATGAAATATTTTGATCTATCTCTAAATAAACTCATGAATTTTATTCTCTTATTTTTATTTATATCAAATACATTTTTTCTTTTATTTTCATCTCATTAAGTACTTAAGATATTAAATATAGGTTTTTATAAAAAAATAACTTTATTTCTCTCTTGAGTCAAAATTTCATTCTATTCCATGTCCATGTTTTCTAAAACTGTTTTCAGGAATTGTTTACTATTATCTTTATATTTTTTAAATTCATTTTTACGTATGATTTAATTTTTTTTTAAAATGGTTTAAAATTAATCTTCTAGTCATTTGTTTTAAATGAGGTCATTTTTGTCTTTTTTTAAAGGAGTGAAAGTAATGTTTTCCTTTAACTTATACAACATGTATGAAGTTTCCTGAATTTAATAAAAATAAATCAATTTAATATTCCTTTAAAATTTTATATTTTTATCTTAAAATATTTTTTTTTAATATTTTGTAATTTTTATATTTTAATAAAGTTATTTCAAAATGGAAAGTATATTTTTCTTAGGAATGTTTTAATGATCTTTTTATAGTATTTATATTAATTAATGAAAAAAACTCAGTTGTTTCTTATGATTTTATTAGGATATGATCTCATTATACCATCCTTAAACTTTTTCTAGAAGGTTTATGATTATGATGAAAAAATTTATGAAACATATTTCTTTCCCACAGTTTATTCTATAGTGAAATGTCTATTAAATCTATTTTCTTTCTATGGGTTATGATATAATGAATGAATTTGGGGCACACATATGTGTGATTTTCATTATGTTATGTGTGGTAAATTGTTATATATCCCTACAATACATTGAGTAATGATTAATTCTCTATGAGATCACATAGGGTACACTGGAGTTTATACAAAGCCTAAAAGAGGTTATACGATAGGTTATCCCTTACCCAAAAGAAGGTACATGGGAGATTATCCCAAGTCCAAGAAGGAAAATAGGTGTTTATCAAAATCCTAACATGTTATGAATGTCATAGTGTATTGACTTTACATAATATTTTATAGACTTATGTTGATGCCACAAATCTATATCTTAGGCCAATATTATTCTCTCATGAATTATGTTCTTTGATTCTATTAAGATTACTGTCTTATCAAATACCATGATTTGTTCCACGACTCATATTTCTAATCTATGATCTGTAATATATGATTGAAAAATTTTATTCTCAAGTTCTCATAACCTTATTCTCATGTTATGTTTATATATCTCTTGGTTTCCCTTATTGAGCACCTAATTCAATCCTTTATTATATTTATTTTCCCTTGGTTATGAAGAAAGGTATTATGTATGATATGTTTAAGGAGGGATATAATTAGGAATAAATTAGTGATAAATGATACAACTCACTTATGAATAATTTTTTTATGTATCAAAATTTCAAAATATAATAAACCAATAGGATTTTGGCATGTGTCATTATGTTGTGTAATAAATATTGATATACTAAGATGTGATATCTATGTATATAAATTATGGATCAATGTAGATATTATCAGAGTAAGGTTTAGTTAACAATTGGAAACTAAGATGAGAAAACTTTAGTGATAACCTAAAGGATAAGTTAAAGTATATGAAAATATCATGAAATTTTGGTAAGGTATTGGGTAATTGGTCTCCATGAAATTACAACCTTATCAGGATTCTACAAGGGGATGTGACTCTAACATAGTTATAAAGAAGTGTAATAAATTCAAAAAAGCAACTTTGGGATTTGGCTTGATCGACATCTGGTGCATGACAATGGGACATTCTGTACACTTGGTTTGACACTATCAGAGGATATGTTTTACAAATTCACAAACTCGTTATAAAGCATCATGAATGATTTTAATAGATGATGACCATGAATGACAAAGGTTAAACATAAGGTTTCATATATTTAAAATAATTTTTCATTATTTAGGTATACTTTGAATAAATTTTTATAATTATATGATTGATCACATTGATTATCTATGTTTTATAATAAAAAAAATCCATTTTTATTTTATTATGTGACTAAATATAGAATGATGAAGTTGAGGTGGTGACATGTATGCTCCAAATATTTAACCACCCTATTTTTGATTAGTTATATGAATTATTGTATAATATGAAAAATCAAAATGAAAACTAATTCACATCCTAAAAAATTAGATGTTCAATTAACAGTGATATCCCATAATGGAATGATTATTTCATCTCAATTATATGATTATTCTAAAGTTTAATTTTTCATAAATGTGCTTCATATGAGTATTTTTATCCTCCCTCAGGTTGAAATTGATGTTATTCTAGGCATGTGTTGGATTTATCTGTATAAATCCCAAAATAATTTCATAAGAAGGGAAGTCATGTCTGATATATTGAACCAACCTATGACCATTTAATAGTGTGATAAAAAATATGAAATTTTTATTGAAATCACATCCATTTTATGGGTATTGATTCATATTCAAAATGAGTGTTTATCTTAGATGGTTATTGATAAACTCGACATTGATCATATGCCTATTGTGTGGGAGTTTTGTGATATATTTCCTGAAGCCTTTCTGAGTCTTTCATGGACTTGTGAAGTTGAGTTTTTAATTTAAATCATACCTAGTTTTATACCCATTTCAAATAATCTCTATAGAATTTCCATGAATGGGTTATAGGAATGAAAGAACTAATTCATGGAAAATATTGAAAAGGGATTCATCTAGGCAAGTGTTTCACCCTATAGTTCACCTATTATTTTGGTTAATAAGAAATATGGATCGATGTCACTATATAAATATTATCAAGAACTAACCAATATGAAAATCAATAACAAGTGTCATTTACCCGATATTGATAACTTGTTTGATAAATTGCGTGGAGATCAATACTTTTAAAATATTTTTCTTTGTTCTGGATATCAGCAATTTAGAGTCAAGATAGAGGATATACCCAAGAAGACATTTTGTACAAGGTATGGATACTATGAATATATAGTTCTTCTATTTAGTCTTATTAATTTACCAATTATCATCATAGATTTAATGAATTGAGTCTTTCGAGACTTCCTTCATCGGTTTATGGTATTTTTTATAGATTATATTACTATATATTTAAAGATAATGGAATATCATGAAGATCCCCAGAGAATTGTGTTGAATACCTTAATAAAAGATAATATTTATGATTAATTCACCAAGTGTGAATTTTGGATACAAAACATTTCATTTTCGGGACATATAATATCAAGAGAGGGTATATTGGTAGATCCCTAAAATAAATAGGCCATTGAATGTTGGCCCAGAATAACCACAATTAATGAGATTCGTTGTTTTCTTGGTATGGATGGATATTATCTTCACATTGTGGAAAAATCTCACATGTGTCCAATACAATCACCAAGTTTACTCAGAAGGGATAAAAGTTCCTTTGGAATGTTGAATGTGTGCAAAATTTCTCCGAACTGAAGGGAAGGTTAGTTAGTAAAACTATTCTTACATTACCCTAAAATAGAGAAGGTTTTGTAATCTATAGTGTTAAATTTAAGAAGGGATTGGGATTTGTTTTCATGAAGAATTATTGGGATAAATCATATGCCTCGTGAAAATTGATGGTTCATTAGAAAAATTACTCAAATCCTGATTTAGGGATAGCTTTTGTAATTTTTTCAATATAAATATAAAGTAATTATATTTATAGAGAAAGGTGTCATATATATACTAAAAATAAAAGTTTAAATTATATTTTCACAAAGAAAGAGTTGAATATGAACCATAGAAGATGGTTGTAGATGATTAAAGATAATGATTGCTCAATACAATTCCACAATGGGAATGCATATAAGGTGGATGATGCTTTGTGTCGAAAGGGTCATGCTAGCTTATCCATGATGAGGATCACAAAAGATACAATATTTATGGATTTTCAAATGATGGATCTTGAAATCATGATGAAAGGGGGAACATCTTATCTTTATTAAATTAGTATTCAACCATCTATCCAAGTGAAGATTGAGGAGGCTTGAAAAAAAGATATGGTGTTGTAGAAGAAGTTAAGAAATGTTCCTATGTTTAATCATGATTAAGATGGAATGATAGGTTCAAGAACCATGTATGTGTTACCTCTATACCATATTTAATTGAGCTTCTGACTAAGGCTCATAGTTCTCCATTATCTATTCATCTTATAATTATGAAGATGTATAGAGATATGAAGGAGTATTTCTGGTGGGACCACATAAAGAGAGATATTGTAAAGTTTATATCTCTATGATTGTTATGTCAGAAATTTAAGGATGAGAGACAAAATTTTAATGGGATGTCAAAACCACTACCCATACCATAATAAAAATAGGAAAACACCACCATGTATTTTTTCATCAGATTCTCCCAAGCATCTAAAGTCCATAATGTTATTTAGGTTTTATTCGATCACCTTGTAAAGTCTACACACTTCAGATACATTAATGAAAAATTCTCCCTATATCATATTTCAAGGATATATATTAAAGAATTGGTAAGGTTTCATAGAGTACCACATTCTATTACATCTGATCAAGATCAAAGGTTTACCGTGAAGTGCTAGTAAAGTATTCAATTTGATCTGGATATGATGTTAATTTTCAACACATCTTATTATCCTTAGAAAAATTTCCAATAAAAGATAAATATTCAAACCCTAGATGATATGATATGACCTTTTTATATGTATTTCAAAGATTTTTGGGATCAACACCTTCCTCTCGTCATGTTTTTTAAAATAATAGCTTTCTCTCAAGTATTCAAATGGATCCTTATGAATCCCTCTATGAAAAGAATTATAGAACTCCAAAATACTCTCATGAATTTAGAGAAATAAATATATTGGTACCTATGATATATGAAGAAATGGTATATAAGGTTACATCCATTCGGCAATACATATGGGTATTATAAACTTGATAGAAAAGTAATGCTAACAATCATGAGCAAGATCTGGAGTTTGATGTTGGTGAGAAGGTGTTTCTATGAATTTTTATGTAGAATAAGGTTTTTAGATTCAGTAAGAAAGGAAAGTTAATCCCTGAGTATATTATTCCTTTTTATATTATTGATCGAGTAAGGATGGTATCTTATCTATTGTTACTTCCACCAATCCTCTCTCAAGTTCATGATGTGTTTCGTGTATCTCAATCGAAGAAGTACATACCCAACCATTCATATATATATTGAAATTAGATGTAATAACACTAAGGAAATATTTCCCTTATGATGAAAAAGTTGGGAATATTATGGATCATATAGAGAAATTGCTACAATACAAGACAACTCATATGGTCAAAGTTTTGCGGTGAAACCATTAATTTGAGGAACCTACAAGATAACCTGAGTATATGATGATCCATAAGTATACGTAGTTTTTTTGTATTAATGTAATGGAATTTTGAGGTTTAAAATCATTTTTAGGGAGGGTATAATGTAACATGCTGATATTTTATGAAATATTTTCTTCAAATAAAATTATTTTCTTTGATAGCTTGCGTTACACACAACACCAAGTTTAAACGAACCGTGATATATGATTTGAATATTATTATTTAAGGTTATAGTTATAATATAAACATTAAATAGATGGAATGAATAGGTATTACTAAATTAAAAAAACATATGGTTTACAAATATATAAAATAAATACATTTGTTATAAATTCATTGGGAATGAAATTAAAAATTAATCGAAAGTAAAAGAAATGTTTTTTTTGGAAAATAGTTTTTTATGTGAAAATTGGGTTTTTGTCTTATTAAATTGAACTAATAACTATAAGTGAATTATTTTAATTAAAATTATATTTTATATATTCAATAATTTTTTTATTCATATAATGTTTCCTCTTAGGCATGGGATAAGAATAAATCTAGTTTTATACTGGAAAATTACATTTTTCTAAAAATAGTTTCATCACGTTTTGCACACTTATTCTGAAATTAAATGTTGAAAATTTTAGAAAAAAAATAAAAAATGAACCTAAATTTTTAAATCACCATGTTAGAATTATCTTAGAGTGAATGTTTAATAATTTTATCAAAATATTAATCTTTTTTATGAATAGTGAAACAATAACAAATTTTTTTAAAGATGGTCTTTTGGTTTCATGAATTTAAAAAGTACCATATTATTTTAAAATATTTTAAAACAAAAAATAAATAAATTATATTATTATTAATCTAATTTGATTAATTTTAATAAATTTAATATTCAATTTTCATATATTTTTTTACTTAAGAAATCTTTCTGTTGGGAAAACCGTTTTTTCATGGCTTATATAAGTTCAATTTAAAATTAAATTCTTCCACTTTAATGAATTATTATTTTTAAAATGAATTAAATATTTGGAATAACTCGAATAAATATTTGGTAATAATTTAAATTTGTTTTTTACACAATTAATAGTAAAAATATTATATATTAAATATTGGAGTTAAGGTTATAATGGATTTATCAGGGGATAATATAAAATAATAAGGGTTTAAAGGACCTAAAAACTTATGTAATTACTATTTTTTAGAAATATGTAAACATTATATCTTAAAAGTTTCAATAATGATCCATTTTGGAGCCTTGTGTCCATGAAATTAACATGGAATTATTGTAAAACATTGAAAATTTACAAATACACCACTCACAAAAATTATAAAAGGCACTCACTCCCCTGTTATCTACACAATTAAAAATAATTTTTGTCTAGAAAATACTTTCCCAAATACACTCCTTTAATTACTCCCCATGAACTATAGACCTTTTATTAATCATAAAACCATCATAAGAATGATTTGGGTATAAACCTAAAATGGTTCTCCAAATAATATATATAGTTTATAACCTTCTATTTTAATTTTACTTCATTTTACACCTCCATGAAAATTTCTCCAAATATGTTTAAATAATAAAAAATTATATTATATATAATGATATTTTATTATGTAAATGGAATAACATATATCCATATCCTCCTCTATCAACTAGGAAATGAAATCATAGGCCACATGTATGGAGAACTACCACCTCGTAAACCGGTGTAATTTGTTTTCCATCACTCCCTCTCAAAAAATAATGTAATGATTGATTTAATGTATATATATTTTATTTGTGACCTAATTAAACTTTTGAAAATATAATTTCACATCTACCATCTTATCTTTCAATCTCCTGAAAAACAATAACGTCTCTCATGAGTATATGTGGACTACCACCTACACGAAGCGATGTGACCCATCATTCATTTTATTTTGACAAGGGTATTAATTAGGATAGTTTTAAAAAATATATATGATATAAAAATGATTTTTTAAAGTTGAATTATTTTATACCTTTCTTTCATTTTATCGATCAAAAAAAAGGAAACAACATTAATGCACACATACAGTCTACCATTACTACAAAAAGGCCTTTAACAATGTTGGCTAGTGCTTAAAAATCACTGACTATCCGAGCATGATTAAAGACCAAGGATTTTATCAATTATATAAAATCACTGATAAGGGGTTCATTAATCATAAAAAAAAAGTGCACATAAAAGGTTTCCTTATGAGTGCTTTTAGAAGTGATGATAAAGGACCCCATTTATCAGTGATTTTATTAAGAATTAGACAAAGAACCATTTATCAATGCATTAATAAGCGCTTAAGAATGGAAACTTCATCAAAACTTTTTAATGATGATAGAGGGACCCTTAATCAGTGGTTTTGAAAGTATTAATAATTGGGCATACAATAGTGCGCTAATTAATTTACCACACCAAAAATAGTACATGTAAAATAAATATAGCACCAGAAATAGTAAATAGGTACAACACAGATTATAAATAAAAAAAATTTAAGGAAAAAACTATATTATAGAAATATGAATCATTGGTTTATAAAATTAAATTAGTAAGTACAAATTATCATAGAAATTCAAAAACATCAATGTTCATTTGTCTTTGGCCCTTGACCCCCACTCATGATATTATTGAAGAAACCATCCTGGCCTGAGAAAAAAGTGAACCTCTATAAGAAAACAATTATTATATTAGTAATACTATAAAGTAATAAATTAAAAAAAAAATTAATTTTAAAATGAACTATTAAAATAACTTTGGGTCATACCTGGAACATTGTAAATCAGATTAAGTTGTGGTATATTCTTACACATCTACCCATTTCATATTCATGTTCAAGAATTATCTCTATCAAAATTAACTAAATAATCCTAACATAAAAATATTATGGAAATTCATTAATTAATATAAAATAAAATGATGAGAAAACAATGTAATATAGTTTTCTCAGTTTTGGCGATGTGATGTGCATTTTAAACTAAAATGACAGTTATATATTGAAAATATACACTTAGAGTCATTTCGGTCATACCATGCATTGGATTTAGGTTTAGATAATTCATACCTATCTCAAATGACTTATGGATCACTGTCCTAAATTATCAAAATAATCCGAATGTTTTTTTCTCAATTTTGAGTATGTATCTTTTTTTTACTAAAATATTATTTTAAAATGGAAACATGAACTTTGAGTCATACCATTCACATCATGTGCCAGTTTTATGTGGTTGTGATTCTAACACACTAGAAATAACGTGTTAACTTTTTCCAAAATTATCATGAAAATCCAAGAGTTCTTTCACAATTTTCAGGGAGTGAAAATTTTGAACTAAAGTGCTAATTTCAAATTTCTAATTGATTTTTTGAGATATATCAGAAACATAGTGTATCATATTGATGTGTGACTGATTCTTACACATCCAAAATTACTTATAGATCATTTTTATAATCTATAAAAATAATCTGAATTCATTTTATCAGTTTTGAGTATGTAGGTTTCATTTTTTGCTAAATTAAATTTCATATTTATATAAAAAGACACACTTGGAGTCATACTGGTCATACCATGAATCATATTGAGGTTAAACTAATTCCAACATGTAAAAAATTTGTTATGGATATTTTTCCTAAAGTATCAAAACCCTATAAATGTTTTTTCTCAGTTTTGAGTAAGTCAGTTATCTTTTTTACAAAAATTAATGTCAATTTTGAATAAAAAAACACACTTAGAGTCATACAACTAAAAATGTGTGTTATATTGAATTTCGAATGATTCTTATACGTAAATATTTAGTTATGGATCATTTAGTAAAGTATAAAAACAATCATAATGTGTTTTCTCTGTTTTGAGTATGTCACTTTTATTTCTCACTAAAATGTAATCTTAAACTAGAGACACACAAATTGAGGCCTACCTATCACATAGTGTTTCATTTGGATTTGATATTGATTTTTACACATAAAAAATGACTTATGAATCATTAAACTAAATTATCAACATATAATGAGTATGTTTTCCCAGTTTTTCATGAGTTAAAATTTTTGAATTAAAATGTCGATTTTAAACTAATAACGAGAACATTGAGTCATACCAAGAATATCATTTACCAGATTGATTTGAGGTTAATTAATACAAATAAAATTAATTTTGGGTCATTTTCTTAAAGTATAAAAATCCATATGAATTTTATTCCTTGGTTTGGAGTTTGTTAATATTTTTTTCACTAAAATAAATGTAAATTTTAAATAAAAAAGACACACTTATAGTCATACCAGTCACACCATGATTCAGATTAAGGTGCAAATAATTACTAAATATCACAAATGATCTATAAATAATTTTACTAAAGTATAAAAACAATCCAAATGTATTTTCTTGACTTTGATCATGTTAGTTGTCTTTAATACAAAAAATAATGTCAACTTTAAATAAAAAAACACTCTTAGAGTCATACAGTTCTATAAGCTAATTATTTTTTGGATGATTTCTGCACATCGAAAACAACTTATGGATAATTTTAAATATGTATTAAAATAATCTATATGTGTTTTATTAGTTTTGATTATATCACTTCTCTTTTTAAAAAAAATTTCATTTCAAATTTGAAGCACACACTTTAAGTCATACTAGTCCTGTCATGTGTTGGTTTTAAGTGAGACCGATTCCCGTACATTAAAAATGACTAATGAATCGTTTTAATAAATTCTAAAGACAATATATTCAATTTTTATCAGTTTTCAATGAGTGAAACGTTTTTGAAATAAAATTTAAATTTTAAACTGGTAACACACACTTTGATTTATACCAGGCACATCATGCATTATATTGAGGTACAACTGATTCCTAAATGTCATAAATTACATATGTATTGTTTTCATAAAGTATAAAAATAAGCCGAATTTTTTTTCTTAGTTTTGAGTATGTTTCTTGTCTTTTTTTATGAAAATTAATGGTAATTTTAAATAAAAAGACTCACTTAGAGTCATACTAGTCTCACCATGCTTCAGATTGAGGGGAGAGTGATTCTTAGATGTCATAATTAATTTAGGAATCATTTTAATAATGTATAAAAATAATAATAATTCATTTTTTCCTCTTTTGAGTATTTAAATTGGCTTTTTTTGCTAAAATTAATGTCAATTTTAAATAAAAACAAACACTTTGAGTCATACTGGTCACACCGTGTATCAGATTGAGGTGAGTTTAATTCCTACATTTCAAAAAGGACTTATGGATCATTTTCTTAAATTATAAATACAATATGACTGTTTTTTTGAATTTGTATGTATTTAAATTGTCTTTTTATTAAAATTAATGTTAATTATAAATAAAAAGACACACTTGGAGTCATACTAGTCACATCGTGCATCAGATTGAGGTGAGGATTATTCTTAAACATTGAAAGTGTCTTATGGGTCCTTTTTCTACAGTGTTAAAACATTATAATTGTGTTTTCCCATTTTTGAGTATGTGACTTTTCTTTTTTTACTAAAATTAAAGTCAATTTAAAATAAATACATGAACATTGAGCCATACCAGTCACATTTTGAATCAGATTTAAGTGTTGCTGATTTCTACACATCAAAATGACTTGTGGTCTCATAAAGTAATGTAAAAAATTATATCATTATCTAAAATACTGATGAATACGATAAATTTATAAAATTTCCATTTAATTTTTTTCTCTAACTAAAATAGAAGTACCAACCCACTTACTGTCAGATATTAAATTTTTTCTAATAATATAAATATCATAATTCACTTAAAATATAATTTTATACTCGCAGCATGATTTACATGCAACTTAAGAAAGTAAGTGAGTTATCAAATAATTAAAAACACAAAATCTAATCTCATAAATATTGAAAATACTCTCGCGATTTATCTTTTGTTCTTGTAATATATTATTATTAGAATAAATTATTACCATGATTTTTTATTATTTAGTTCTCTTCCCATATAGACTATGATCATTAATACCCCAATTGAATTTTATCAACATCAGTTAAGTGTCTAGTATATCCTAAAATATTATGATTTTTTCTTCAATACAAATAAATCTTTCATTATAGAGCATTATGTTTTTCATTTTTTTGGATACCAAGATACCAACAGGTATAAGAAACTATAAGTATTCACTTATAGGGATTGAATCAGTGAATCAAACTTTTTCCATTTTTCATTAAAAATATAATTAACCACCAATTGTGACGATTCAAAATCTATATTTCTTGTTCTTCTTATATAATATCCCCTCACTCGGCAGGTCATCTGCTCTCACCCTCTGTTCCTTCTTTGCTCTCCCTCCTCTAGTGTTTTGAGATTCTTCTAGTGACATTGTTTCTTCCCTCATCATCCTTCCTCTTCAGCCTTTATCATATCTATTTTCCTTCCCAATCACTTCTCAATGGTGGCTCTAGAGGGGTTTTCCCCAAATTTGGTTTGGAGTGGATTCAGCTCAAGGTAGGTTGGTGCTCGCTCCCCTACCTTATCCATTCTTGGGTTCCTTCTGAATCCCTCTCTGAAATTTCTTCCCCTCTTCACTTCACCTTCATCTATTTCATAGTTGGTCCACTCTAATGAAGGTGTTATGAATTTTCCCCAGCTTCCAGTCCTCAATCTAACCTCGATTTCCTCTGCTTTTTGACAAGTTATTTCAAGAGAGTTGTATTCATTAGGTTTTCAGATTAGCGACTTGGAGGTCTTGGATCTTCAAGGTTTATTCATCTCTTTTCTTTGGGTTTCATCCTCAGTCTCTCTTTCGTCCTTCTCGGTTATGGATTTTTCATTAGATATTTGTTGTTCTTCCTCGATCGGGTCAACCTTTATCTAACCTAGAATTCCATCGCTCCTCTCCATGTCAGATTTGGAGTGATGGACACATAGGAATTTTGGTCCATGTGGTTCGATGACTATGGATCTTTCCTCATGGGTTTCATTTTTGGCCTTCTTCTGGTTTTCTCATGTGATGTCTTTGATGATCCTTTGATGTTCAGTCAATTTTGTGTGTTTTTTGTCTTTCAGGGTCAGTGTTTGTAAAAGATGGGGGGTTTTATAGAATTTTTGGAGGTTCTGCTCGTCCTGTGGTGTTCTGTAGTGTGTTCGTTTTTTACTTTCTATGTTAATAGTTCTTTAATGATGATGATGATGATGGAATGGGGTTCCCTTCCACTTCGGTGCTGGTAGATGAAGGGTGAAGACGTTCGATGGTGTATTTTTTCGATGATATTAGTTTCTTTTGTGATGATGATGGACTCCAGTGGCCTTACTCATCAGCGATGATAGAAAAATGGTGAAGACGACTGGTGTGTGGATGGTTCATCTTTATCGAAAGGAAATTATGATAATGGTGATTGTTGTGTATGGAAGCCATGTGAATGACAGTGATGTGTTTGGTAGAGAAGACGGTGATGTTGATCATTGGATTCATGGGATATTTTGAATTTTGATTTTCATTCAAGATTGGTGTTATCGTAAGGTTCAACTTTTCTCAGGGTGCATATCACGAGGTGGTTCATGTTCTGATGTACTGATGATGGTATATGCTCATATTTTCAAATGGTTTGAAGTTTTCAATTTGAATTTTGAAATCAGGTGGGGAAGTTTTTTTGTAAGGTTCCCACTTTTCCTTAAATTGTATCTTTCAATAAAATATTAAAAAAACTGATGGATTTTTTTCTTATGCCTTAATTTGTGAATTTTTATGAATTTAATCACTAAATTCAGAAATCAAATAATCTAAAAAATGAAAACATAATTATAATTTAAATTCATACGGTTAATCATTTAGTATGAATGGAGACATCCTTGGTATGAATTGAAAAATTTTAGATAACACACTCCACTGGAATCATCACGTGGAATATAAATGGGAAGTTAATACCATTAAATCATGTTATAGAAAAAAATTATATTTTCTTATATAATGTGATCCTTCACAATAAATATGAATGGCTTCAAATTATTTTATACGAAGAGTCTTAAAAATTTTCAATGTAACTCCTCATTTTTGTTGATCCATATCAAATCATATTTTCTTCTTCACACTGTAATATTTAATGAAATAATAGATAAAAAACTCCCGATAACCCAAAAGCTTTTTAAATTTCATCTAAGAAATATTGATAAAATAAAAATCATCTCAACTTAAATAAATAAGATAAATCATATAACTTCACTCTATATGAAAAATAAATCCACATTCTCTTCAATACTGTCTTATATCATCAACTAAAACAATTTCAATGTCATGAATTGATTTAGTAAATGTCATATACGTACAATCACTTTCTTTTATGTCTTCCACTTCCACTATATCCATTACAATCACTTAAATTCATGAAATACATACATTATATCTATAACCCATATATTCTATTTGAGTTTTAAATTCAAATTTAAAAAAAAATAACTAACTTTCATCAACTCTCATAAAAATCCATTCATGATCAATCCATTATATCACTTAAGGATTCATATTACCTTGAATATTACTTAGGTATGTTTGGGTTGATTTGGAGTAATTACATGTATCACCAATCAAGACATATCATCAACACATTAAAATTAATTTTTGCTATAAAAGACCACTGGAAATTCATTATGAACCAGAAAAACTCAAATAGGGAATAACTATTATAAAAATATATTTTCTTATAGAGACAAATTATATTCAAATCTATCCGAAGTATATTTATCAAACAAATACCTTACTAGTTTCCAACTTAACACCGGTGGAACTCCAATGTTAACACACCATAACTCCGATCCAAACATATTAATCTTTTTTTCTCTAATTTGGTTTTAAATTATTCTTCAAAAAACTTTAACCACCAATAATACACGTGATGAAACATAAAAATAAACTTATTCCATCTCTGATAATCACCCCAACCATAAATTTCATTGTATCAAACATCATACCAAACAAAACACTAATATACCCAAATCACCAATGGAAATTCCCCAACATTCCAATCATTAAATTAAATTTATAATTATTATTTTTTATCATGATTATATGATTTTGTATTCATTGAATATTATTTTCTTTTGATTTTATTAGTTTATCAATAAAATAAGACACCACTTGATACCATTTTCAAATAAATCTATTCCTCAATAATAAATTCATTATTTGATCATCGAAATATCAGCATAAGACATGATTTCAATAATATCCAAAATTAGATTTTGGGGAAAATAAAATATAATAAATCCATATGTTAGAAAATATTTTATGTGTTTCTCTTGTTTAAATTTTTTATATTTGAAATGAAATAGAAATTAGTTAACTATAAACCAATGTGAGTGTACTAAGTGTAGGAAATAAGAATGATTAAATAAATTATTATAGTTATATGTAAATAGAAAAGGATACAACACTTTATTGAAATCATTCATTTATAAATATTTAAAAAAACATCCCCTACATATATTCTAAAAATATTCATATATGCTTTATTTAACAAAAAAATAGTATATCTCACATACAAAACACACACACATAGACGGTGAATTGATAGCTTTACCCATTTAGAAAAATTCACGAAAATAAATTATCACTCTTAAGGGAAAACATATTCTTTGAATCTATATTGTTATATTCCCCCATAAAAAATAAGGACTCAAAGATAATTAGAAATGGGATAGGATTCCATGCCTTATCCTTGAGAAGAATTTTGTAGAACTCCCATCATCAACATTAACTATTGAAATGAATTATTTTTCAATGTTTCGTTAAATACATCCACTAATTACTCCTTGGTAGGAACAAATTCCAACTCTAATATACCTTACTCAACCATTTATGTATTTAAGTGGTATATTAAATCTATATATTTTGATTAAAAATTTTAAACTAGGTTCCGCAAAATATTTAGAGAACTCTGATTATCCATCTCAATAATAATGTGATCTCTACCCCCACGTTGAGATCATGAGGATGAATTCTCATCTCCGACAATTCATTTGTGGGTTTATTTACATAAACTTATGGAACTTATGTTATAATAAATGAAGCATAAATTAGTTTCTTTATTTTTTAAGTTTCACAATTCTATCCCAAGAATAAACCTCCAATTGATTTAGAATTCCTATCATAAACCCCATTATCCAAATTTAAATCCATATATACATATATGTTTATCGCCCCATTTTTATAATATTTTATAAAATAATAAAATTTACCTTTAATGTTTTAGAGACTTATTTAACTTTTCAACATATGCATCATCTTCTCAAAGAAAGGATTCTATGGGTTTCTCAATATATTCATCCAATTCATGTTCACCACTAATGAAATATGATTTGGAATCCATTTGAAAAATATTTTATCACATTTGAGTAATGATAAAAAGATAAATTCATCCATTATTAAGTCGTTAAAGGGGGGAAAATATCTCGTCAAATTCAATACATTCATCCTAAGAAAATCCCTTATAAAAATGTTTTTATTTAAACCTAATCAATTCCCCTTTATCATTAATCTTCTTAAAAAATTATGACACCCCTAGATTTAAAAAAAAACTATGTTCAATAGAATAAATAGAACCATGTGTTAGATTATAGTATGGTTGATTCCTGCAGATCACAAATCACTTGTCGATAATTTTTCTAAACTATCAAAATAATTCGAAATTGTTTTCTCAGTTTTGAGTATGTTACTTGTTTTTTTATAAAAAATAATTTAAATTTTAAATAAAAACACACACTTGGTGACATACCGGTCACATCGTGCATCTAATTGAGGTGAGGCTGATTACTATAAATCAAAAATGACTTATAGATCATTTTAAAAAATTATAAAAACAATATGAATGTTTTCTATTTGTTTTGAGTTTGTTAATTGTCTTTTTAACTAAAATTAATCAAAATTTTAAATAAAAGACACACTTTGAGTCATACCAGTCACACCATGTCTCATATTTAGGTGGGGATGATTCTAACATGTCAATAAAATTTATGGGTCATTTCCCTAATGTATCAAAATAATCTAAATGAATTTTCTTGGTTTTGAATATGTCTCTTGTGTTTTTTTAATAAAATGTCATTTTAAATTAGAAAGAAGCACTTTGAGTCATTCCAATCACATTGTGAGTCCGTTGGAGATGAGACTGATTTTTACACATCAAAAATCACTTATGAATCATTGAACTATGTTATAAATACAATACGAGTGTGTTTTCTCTTTTTTTAATGAGGAACACATGTTTGTAATAAAATATTCAATTACAAATTGATAATGGACACTTTGAGTCATGTCGGGAACACCCTATATTGGATTGGGGTGTGGTTGATTATTAGACATAAAAAATTACTTATGAATTGTTTTACTAAAGTATCAAAACAATCCAAATGAATTTTATCAGGTTTTTGTATGTCAGTTGTCTTTTGACTAAAATTAATGTCAATTTTAAATAAAAAAAGACACTTGGAGTCCTACCTATCACACCATATGTCAGATGGAGGTGACGCGGATTCCTACACATTCCAAATGACTTATGTACAGTTTTTCCTAAATTATCAAAACAATATTAATTTTTCTCTCATTTTTGAGTATGTGATGCAAAATTTTATGAAAAATGTAAATTTTAAACTAAAAACACACAGCCTTAGTCATACTGAGAACACAGTGTATGGGAGTGAGGTCTGGATAATTGGGTATATTATTTGGGTTTTACATTCAACTATCTATAAAAATCGATTAAAAGAGAGAAAGGTTTTCATTCTGATGGAAGAGGAATCTTCATTGTCAATGGACTTGGCCTTCCCCAAGATCTTGTGCGGAGCCTTCAAGGCCCAAGGGGGTGTTCCACAATACTCCAAGGATTTATGAATTATTATAGAAATAGGTAGAGATGAATAAATTTTTAAGGTATTATAGATGACATCATCACCATAATCATATCCATGTGGTGGGTTGAGACGTCATGCTTCCTCAAACACTTCATGTTTCAGGCAGCATGGGTTTCTTCTTCCCAAAGAAATGAACACATTCTTTCCAATATTTCATGATCATGAACAGCTTCGAAAAAACCACCCCAAATCGAGCTAAAGAATCCACCTATATAAGAAAAAAATTCTTATGTTAGTAATACTATAGTGAAATAAATAAAACATAAAATTGAAACAGTGCCTTCCTAGTCCCATTGTTTTAAACTATGATTACAAACAATAACCTTTTTTATTCACCCACTATAGATACATATGATATATTTTAGAATCTCAATCCCAACAACTTAATATATTTAACCACTTTACAAAAACATAACATTCACTTATTAAAAAAAATAAGTGAAAAAACTTTTTACCCTTTTGGGTTAGTGTAAAACTCTTATATAAACATTTTCATTCTTATTTACAAAAAAAAATAGACATAACACATAATATATTTTTGGATTGTACTAAACATTATTATATACTTTTATTTATTCCTAGAAAAAAATAAACTTTAGTGTAAACCTATTTGATTTCATTTTTTGAACTAAAATAAATATTTATATTTGAGTTTATTTATCTTCATAAAATATATCTTTCCCTTTCACCATCATTGAGAGTACAAACTTCATAACAAACCAATCACATTATTTGATTTAAAAAAAACCTCAATGTGACCCATTATGTATTTTCAAAAGACACTAAACTCCAATATAAATTTTTTAACCATTTTTGAAAGTATTAAAGATAATTATATCAATTTATAGCATCCAAATAACACTAAAATCTATTTTATCCAATTAGTATTCCTATATTGTGTTATAGATAAGTATATCATTTTCAATATTATGGGTGATAATAAACTCTAACATAACATCATCATTATTTTTTCAAAAAAATGGTAACATCCCTATTATCAAATGATAATGAGTTTTTTTATTAAATATCTTGTAAACATGGATGAATTTACATAATAAATGTGCACGTACATATTAGTGAAGAACCAATGGACACATTTTTTAAAGTGATCCATTGAAAAATTATCTATATACATAATAATGATAGGTTAAACACCTCTACTCATGTAATGATTCTGAGATTCTATGTGATATAATGGTTGCATAATTTAATTTTTCATTATGTACATTTATAAGAATCAGTCTTAGTCAATCCATTTTACGAACATAAAAAATGATGTGTTACATGTATATATTTCATAAGCATTTTGTATATTATATCATGCATCTAATTGATGATCGAATATCACAAATAATTATACCACCCACAAAAGTAAAACCACTAAATTATTATTTTCTTCAATAATTTACCACCACCCCTGATGGAACCCTAGAGAGGGAATTAATCTAATTTTATTCTAAAATTGATAAATAAATTAAATAAAAATAGAAGATTAAAATTAAGAGAAAAGTAACTAAATAAGTATTTAGAATTAATCTCTTCATGATGCATGAATACATTCTGAAACCAAGATTTCTTCATATTTCTAAACAAATTGATTTCCTCCACTATAATTATCTTCGTAAAACAGATAAAAATTAATATATAATCATTTTGATACTAATTATTCTCACCCCAAATATATATTCTATGTTTATATCTCGTACTAGATCACAAACATAGTTGGTAATCACCTAAATTTATAATCAGAATATAGTGTGATACTATGTATTCTTCCCTATCATATCTAAACAAATTACTTATTCTTTTGAGTTTGAAGTTTGTCAAAAATATTTGTAGTACTAAAAAAATATAGACAAACAAATTATTTGGAAATATTTTTAATGAAATTTTAATTACCTTTGAAACTTACCTATTCAGGGATATATGTCTTCAGATGTTTTATGGTCTCTTTTATAAATTTTTAAAGTTAATTTCTATAATCATTGTCATTATCTATTTTTGAACATTGTAGAAACTTTGACCAAAATAAGTAAATTGTTTTGAAATATGTTTTTATATTTAAATATTCCTATATATACACTAATTTTTTTTCCATTTAAATAATAAATAGGTGATTTATTTTTAGTCACTGACTTAATTCTATGATTTAGATTATATTTAACAACCTCCCTATCATAACAAAATTATTGTTAAAATGAAAACTAAAACATATAATTTGAATTTTATCTATAAAATATTTATTTCATTCTATCACAAATTCACAATACACATCATGTGTGGTATGTTGGTTGGATATCCATGCTTTGGATCAAAGAAATAAATATTTTTGGTATCCAAATTGAGTGCAATTAGAATCTAGTTCTTCAAAAAAACAAATACTTAATGATAAAAATAAAAAATATATGTAATGTGATTATATTGAATATATTTACCCCAACATTATAGGAATCAAAAATAGTATTCCTTCTATTATTATTTTCTCAAACTCAACATATTTCTTGTTTTTTCTTCTCAATTTATTCATTCTCCATAATTTTTGTTGCGTAGAAATGATATAGGGATTAATGAATCCAAATCATGATTCCCACAGTATTCCCTTCATATAGTAGTAATATAAATTAATTTAGAAAATATTAATATTTATTAAATTTAATTAACATACTGTATCATTTGTTTCACGAACCTATAATGAAAATGTACCTTTTATATGTATTCAAAATTAAGACTCTCAGCCATTAAAACTGAAGAATATCATTTATGCTCTTGAGACCAACTACGACTGTCATGAATGTTCCATATATTTCTTATTTATATGGAATGTAAGAAATGTTCTCATCTTTAAATATGGTCTCCATATTAAATTGTGATGATAGTGAATGTTTCTTTGCAACTGGTAGGGAGAATGTACTCCTAGAAGGTCCTTCTAATTTATTGGTATATTAACTAGATTGTCTAGATCCGACCTTATGTTTCCCCTTTGCATTATCTATCTATAATATCATGACTCACATTAGACCTTTTCTCATCAACCGTTATAGGTTTTTCATATGAATGTTTTTCAACACATACCTCTTGTATCTTTATAAGATTAGACATTCATGCTATAAATGATCCAATAAAATCATTGACCATTGTAATATTTATATCATCAAGGTGAAGAGGTAACTCAGTAGTTGACTCCAAATATACCTCAATCCCCACTCTCATGTTATATTTTAGAAGTCTGTTATTATATAGCGTATCTCTTAGGATATTATACATCTTACCTCTCAAAATAAGGTATTGTGTGGGTGTTGACAGATAGAAATCACATAAAACTTTACCCATTATACTTTTAGTAATATGAAGTTATCTGAATTTATTTGATTTACATTTAGGAGAAATAATTCCATGACCCTTCCCCCGGGGACTGTTCCATGACTACCCCAAACCCACCATCCATAGGCCAGGGGTTTGAGATTATCATCGGAAAGGAATTTCCTGAAAATGGGAATGCATTGCCTAAAAACAAATACAAACATAAGAAATGTACACTACACAAAAGTAAACCGGCCAGAATAAAATCCCAACTGAAAAGATGCAACTACAATAGAAAATAGAAGACAACTCCTGAGAACATCTTCCAAGGATCCTAGCTAAAGGGTAGGAACAACTCATCTCCACATCTCTCCACATCAACCAGTCACCTATGTGTAACACTTCGTCCTAGATCCTATAGTCTCATCTGAGCTTCTCGTCGTCTTCCCAAAGCACAACAAGGTGCGAGTGAAGCCCATGCTGGGGTTAATATAACAATACCCAATTGGGACGAGATCAGGCCCAAGAAGCTTCCTCTCACCAGTTTCATCCCAACAAGTAGGAGTTCTACACCGCTTTCCATACAGAGCTTCATAGGGTGCCATTTGAATACTTGCATGGAAGCCGTTGTTATAGGAGAAATCCACTAATGGGAGGTGTTGATCCCATCCACCTTTAAATTCCATTGAGCATAATCTCAACATGTCTTCGAGTGTCTGAATAGTCTTTTCAGATTGGCCATCAGTTTGAGGATGATAGGCCGTACTAAAATTCAATTCAGTATTCAGAGCATGTTGAAGACTTCTCCAGAATTTTGATGTGAATCTTGGGTCACGATCAGATACGATGGATAGTGGTACCCCATGCAGCCTTACCACTTCCTTCATGTATATCTTGGCAAGCTGATCCAGAGAGAAATCTTCCCGAATAGAGATAAAATGGGTTGTCTTGGTGAGACGGTCCACAATAACCCATATCGCATTGTTTCCTTTGGATTTTTTCGGGAGACCAGTTACAAAGTCCATAGTGATATTATCCCACTTCCATACTGGTATGGGTAGCGGTTTTAATACCCCCTTAGGAAGTTGTCGTTCTGCCTTTACTTGCTGACACACCAGGCACCTTGTAGTGTAATCAGCAATCTCCCACTTCATGTTATCCCACCAATAATGATCACGAAGGTCTCTATACATCTTAGTGCTTCCCGGATGTATAAATAAAGTAGAGCTATGAGCTTCATCCATCAGTTCTTTCTTTATCTCCAGAATAGATGGAACACATAGTCTTGTACGAAATTTCAATACACCTTCTTGATCAATATTGAAATCAGGGAACTTCCCATCCTTTACAGCCTCGAACTTCTCCTGCAGCAAAGGATATTCTTTTTGAGCCTTCTTGATCTTCTCTAGTAATGAAGGTTGAGAAATCGTTTGGTATAGGGTTGATGATGTCCCTTTCCTTATAATTCCCATGACCAGTTTTACTAGATCTTTAATCAAGGGATCTCCTAAGATCCTCATTGTTGCCAGAACAACAGGATCTTTCCTGCTTAACGCATCCGCAACTTTGTTTTCTCTTCCAGGGTGATAATGAATTGAACAATAATAGTCTTTAATAAGCTCCAACCATCTCCTTTGTCTCATGTTCAATTCTTTCTGAGTGAAAATATACTTTAGACTTTGGTGGTCAGTGTATATATCACATTTCTCCCCATAAAGATAGTGCCTCCATATCTTTAGAGCAAAAACAACTGCCGCCAGCTCTAGATCATGCGTAGGATAATTCTTCTCATGAATCTTCAACTGTCGAGATGCATAAGCAATTACCTTGTCATTTTGCATGAGGACGCACCCAAGCCCTTTCAGAGATGCATCGCTAAAAATAATGAATCCTTCTGCGATAGAGGGTAGTGTTAACACAGGTGCAGTAACCAATCTCTTCTTCAGCTCTTGGAAACTTTCCTCACATTCCTTTGTCCAGATGAACTTAACCCCTTTTCGAGTCAACTTGGTTAGTGGATTAGAATGTCGTGAAAAGTTTTTCACAAACCTCCTATAATATCCCGCTAAACCAAGGAAACTACGAATCTCAGTTATTGTTGTTGGTTGAGGCCACTCCTCCACAACTATTGTCTTTTCAGGGTCAACCGAGATTCCTTCATTGGTTACGATGTGCCCCAAGAAAGCCACTTGTTGTAACCAAAACTCACACTTGATGAACTTCCCAAAGAGCCTCTCCTTCTGTAGAGTTTTCAAAATAACCCTTAGATGATCTTCATGCTTCTCACGACTTTTTGTATATATCAAAATATCATCAATAAAAACTACCACAAAGTTATAAAGGTAGTCCTTA
Organism: Viscum album; assembly: GCA_963277665.1. Taxonomy (NCBI): domain Eukaryota; kingdom Viridiplantae; phylum Streptophyta; class Magnoliopsida; order Santalales; family Viscaceae; genus Viscum; species Viscum album. Next base: position 1,100,238,853 of record OY728133.1, on the reverse strand, counting down.
AAGACTCTATTCATCAAATCCATGAAAATAGCAGGAGAATTAGTCATGCTTAAAGGCATAACAGTAAACTCAAAATGCCCATATCTTAATCGGAAGGCAGTCTTTGGAATATCTTCCTTCTTCACCCTCATTTGATGATAACCAGATCGAAGGTCAATCTTAGAGAAGAATTGAGCCCCGCGAAGTTGGTCAAATAAATCATCAATTCTTGGAAGAGGATATCTGTTCTTCACTGTGATCCCGTTCAGTTCTCTATAATCAATTCATATCTGCATTGATCCATCCTTCTTCTTCACAAAGAGAACTGGTGCTCCCCAAGGAGACACACTCGGTCGGATAAACCTCTTCTCCAACATGTCTTGGAGTTGTTTCTTTAGCTCTTCTAGCTCCACATTTTCCATTCTATACAGAGTCTTTGGTATCGGTTGACACCCAGGTACGAGTTCAATGGAGAACTCAACCTCTCTTTCTGGGGGAGGTCCAGGTAACTCCTCAGGAAATACATCCATGTATTCCTGAAAAATCAGAACATCTTCAATTTGTGTGCTCCCTTTCCCTTCTTCCTCATCACCGATTAACTCCATAAAGAAAGATATAGGAGGTGCTTCTAGATAGGGATCAGTTCGGGATATCTCTCCTTGGAAGATAACTGTAGGTCGTTCATTCAAGACTACTGAGATTTCCTTACTTCTGCATTTGATCATAGCACTATACTTTGAGATCCAGTCCATCCCTAGTATAATGTCGAATTCCATCATGGGAATGACTACTAGATTTGCGATAAGATTGTGCTCACCAATGTAAATACTAGAGTCTCTAAATACTTTTGATGCAAGGATAATCCCACTTGGAGTCTTGACTGACAAATCTACATCTAGCAGTTCGGGGATTTATTCTATATTCCTTGCAAACTTGGAGGAAATAAAGGAATGCGTAGAACCAGAATCAAATAAAGTACTTGATAGTTTTGAGAGGATGACAAGAGTACCTGCTACCACATCGTTCGGAACTTCAACTTCAGTTGTTGTGATAGTGAAAGCACGACCGTTCTCCTTTGGCCTCTTGCTGAGGTTGATGGTGATTCCCCACCATCGCCCTCGGATTTGGACATTGATTAGCAAAGTGCCCAAGCTTTCCACACTTGAAGCATGTGACTTCAGGTAGGGCCAGAACCATCTTTCCTCTGTCGTTAGTGTTGGGAAGTTGAGGCATCACATCACTACGACAATTCCGAGAAATATGGCCTTCTTTTCCACACCTATAACACTTACCACTTCCGATCAAGCAGTTCCCTGAATGCTTCATTCCACATTCATTGCATGTGGCATGTTGCATATGATTTCCACCTCTTTCCTGATCAAAACTTCTTCCCAGGCTCAGTTCTAGAGTTCTCTTCTTCTCATTAGATTTGTGAGACCACTGTGTCTCTCCAAACTCTAGTTCAACTTTCATGGCACTTCATACTATTTCTTCATAGCTATCATAGTCCCTGTTGGCTAGATTCTTCCGCAGATGAGGTCGTAGTCCACCAAAGAATCTATCAACTTTCCCATTAGGGTCCATGACGAAGCTTGAGGTATAATGGGAAAGCCTTGTGAAGTTCATCTCGTAGGTTCCAACTGATTCATTCTCCTTTTCCTTCAGCTCGAGAAATTCTTTCTCCATTCTCGTTCTCATCGAACGAGGGAAATACTTATTAAAGAATATTCCCCGGAACTCTTCCCACTCCATAGCTTCCATCTCTCCTCGTGGTTTCGTGTTTTTGATCAGTGACCACCACTGATCAGCTTCTCCCTCTAGGCGGTAAACAGCAAGGGTGACTTTTTCTTGTTCTGAACAATGAAGTACAGAAAAGATCTTTTCAATGGAGCTTATCCATTGTTACGCAACCAATGGGTCAGTAGATCCACTGAATGTTGGTGGTCGTTGACACATGAAGGACTCAACAGAAAGTTGTTCCCTTCGTGGTGAGGTCGGCCTCTCAGCTTGATTGAAGTTATTACTCATAACTTGAGTCAGTTGGTTCATCATTCGCATGAATTTTTCCATTCCGGCTTCCATCGGAGGGCCGTCAGCACATGGTGCATTGCAGTCACCATCGGCACGGTTCCTCCTATTTCCCGCCATTTTCTAAAAGAATAAAACCTTAGTGAGGAACTTATTTAATTTATGGATCTTTTAACTAAGACTTCATGCTTAGACAATTACACTTTTCTATAATTCCTTCATAATGATTCATAAAAAGCTTGTGATTAACCAAACATATCCCCCGGGAGTGTCGTAACCAAGAGTGCAGCAAGGCCCGTTATTGTGCACCAGTTCCCGTTCGAGTCTAGCTCAAAGCAGTGTTTTCGGGTTTTACCCCTATGTACATCTGTGCCAGAGCCGCCTCTACCTGCTCGTATCCAGACAGGGATGTATTTGTTTGATAAACCACTTACTCAATACTTACCAAAATACCAGGAAGTTTTACTATATTTAAACTTTTCTATAGGGTTCTTCCTAAAGTTTTTATATCCTAATTTCCACAAATAACTAAACCATCCCTTGATACCAACTATAGCATCCTGCCTTTTTATAACATAAACTTTCATTACATTACACAAAACTGAGGATCTTTAAGGTCTAGTGTCTTGGAAACCAGGAACATAATATATGAAAACAACATAAAACATTCTTCTTAAACACTTGAAAGGCTTATCCTTAAGTTCATCCTAGATTCATTACTACATCTCATAACCTGGGGACATACATTAAAAGAAAGGGTGAGCAGAAGGCCCAGTAAGGGAAACAAGAGGAACATTTTACATGTGAACTTGAGATACTTCAATAAGGTCATGAAAAAAACTTTAAGGCATGAGAAAGAAATCATGAGGCATTTCATAATAAAAATAACATTTTCCATAACTTGAAGATGTGGCTACATAATTTAACATAGACAATCATGAACATATCACCAAGGTCCATCCCCAAGGTGTCATTTGAAAATTACCAAGGTTATTCACCAAGGTATCGTGAAAATTGTAATCTCTAGTGGTTACATCATTACCCAATGCATTGGAGCGCTATCAGGGCGCACCCTTAATTTTGCCTTTATAATCATGTGAGCCACATATATCATCATCAAACATTTCATAAATAACCCATATAGAATAAAATAAATGGGTTTCATTTCATAATCATAACATTTTTAAAAACTGTTTTAAAGACATGATCTTTATGTCACTTTAAACCCACGGAAGGGAAAGTGGGTCTCATGTATGTAAATCCCAGAATTTAAAATAGAACATTTTGATATATATGTGAATACCCTTGTAGAAATAAGAGCTTTGAGTATTCACTTTATAACATAAAATAATTTTGAGAAAAGAGAGAGAGAAATTTTGAGACGAAAATTCTGCAGCATAACGGCTATGTTTCGGGTTTTTAGAAAACATTGAAAAGAGAGGGGACATGGGTCACCCACTCATAAATGATCCATAAAATAGTAAGGGGACAGAATAAGAAAGATATATGGACATGGTAATGAAATTTTAAGGACATACCATTTGAAATGAAAAACATGGAAGGAAGACAAAAATTAGATTTCTCTTATGAAAATTCGGCAGCCTAACGGCGTCACTTAAACTTCAATAAAAAAAGAATTGACAAGATAAAATAGGGTCTCTCATCATATTATCATAAGAGATCAGTATGATAGATATAGAGATCATACCCCAACATAATAAAAAGGAACTTGAAAGACTTGACATGAAAATCGAACTTGAAAAATGAGAAGGGTGAAAGAATCCCTTAAAAATTCGGCAGCCTAACGGCGTCACTTAAACATTCATAAAACGAAATGATGAGAGTAAGAGGGGATCTCTCATCATATAAATATGAAAAGGGCAGTAAGAGGAATATAAAATAACATCCTCTCACATAAGAACATGGGGCATTAAAGGAATGACATAAAAAGGATTACATGAAAAGAAAGAGAGAGGTCGGATCCCTTACCTTAAAACGTGACTCTTGAAACTCAAAGGTTTGGACCTTGAGGGATTGGGGGCACCTTGGGAGGTAAGGAGACCAGAACTTAGTTGGGGGAGAGTTGGGAGTGAAAACTAAAGGAGGAAAGGGTGGGTATTTATAGGGAAAGTGGGGGGACAAGGCAATAATGGCCAAGGGACACCTCACTAGTGGTTTTGGCAAAACCATGGGCTTGCCCATGGTATTTACCCATGGTATTGGCCACTTGGGACACCTCATACCTTATATTACTATTCATAATTCGACCATATTGAATATATACTTAATACATCATTTAATGATGTCATTAAACACCCATAAATTAAAAACCATGTTTTCACTATTCATCAAAAATCCAACTTTCTCAGAAATATCCCAAAATTTCACCTTAACCAAATATCAATGCTCTGATTTCAAAAATGAAATCCATTTTATAATAATAATTTTCGAAATATTTTTAATATAATTTTTAAATAAAAACACTATTCATCGAAAATTCTTTTTTTTTCAGAAAAATCCCCAAAAATTACCTTAACATAATATCGATGCTCTGAGTTCAAAAATAAAGTCCTTTTTATAAAAATAATTTTCTAACTATTTTTAATTAAAATTTTAATTAAAAAACACTATTCACCCGAAAAAACTAATACCTGACTAATAATTTATGAAACCATTATTTACCCATTTTATTGAATCACATTACTTAATCTAGGTGTTTAAATTATATTAAAACTTTCTTTGAGTGAAATTACTAATCCATTTGGTCAAATTACTAATCCTAAGCGTAAAATTACTATTCATAATTTACTATTCATCAAAAATTAAGTTGATTTTATTAGACTCCAAATTCCTTACTGAACACTTTTATAGAAGAACATTTTTTGAAAATCATTACACATCATTAGTTGTTTAGGGTTTTCATAAATATTTTAAAATATCCCTTTTTCCAAAAATTCATCAATAAAATACATTCTAAAATTATCTGGACATTTGAAATTTCACAAACATCACTAAAGGAAGAAATCTCAATTTATTCACCCGAAAGGATTACACAAGGAAGCTAGGGTCTCGTCACATAGCCCCTTATAACACCGGCATAAGACCTAAGTGTAAGGTGTGCTATGGTGAGAGAATCTGAGGGAGTCTCAGATAACATTGCCCTAGTAGTAATCTCTACTAACTTGAAATTCTCCCATAGGCATTTCCGTTCAAGCTTGACACGCTGGACTTCGGCTTAGGCTTGGTCCAAAGCGAAGCCCACAGATGCTACCTCCTTCCCAAGCTCTGATAAGTTGGCTTCATAGGGGTCGAGTCTACTGGATGAAGCCATCGAATCCTCTTTCTGCATTAACCATTAACATCTTATTAAATCATTAAGAGTAAGTTAATATACTACTCAAAAATATTGGGTCGTTACATTCTTCCCCCCTTAAGAAATTTCGTCCCTAAAATTTATACTTGAGGCCTAGTCGAAAAGGTGAGGGTACTTTTGCTTCATCATTTCCTCAGGCTCCCAAGCCACTTTTTCATACTTATGATTCCTCCACAACACTCTCACAAGGTGGGTAGTCTTGTTTCGTAGAACCTTGTCTCTACGGTCCAAGATCTCCACTGGCTGCTCTTCATAAGAGAGGTCATGTTCCATTTGTACCACCTCTGGGTTCAGTACATGCGAAGGGTCGGGTATGTACTTCCTCAAGAGAGATACATGGAAGACATTGTGAACTTGAGCTAGGTTCGGTGGAAGTGCCAGATGATAGGCCACTGCTCCTATGTGATCAATGATTTCATAGGGGCCAATGTACCTAGGGCTGAGCTTCCCTTTCTTCCCAAACCGCATGACTCTCTTCCATGGAGAGATTCGAAGGAAGACTTTATCACCAACACCAAACTCCAAGTCCCTTCGACGATTGTCAGCATAGCTCTTCTACCGACTTTGAGAAGCTTTTATGTGTTGTTGGATGGAATGAACCTGTTCCGTCATCTCTTGCACGAGATCAGGCCCAAGAAGCTTCCTCTCACCAGTTTCATCCCAACAAGTAGGAGTTCTACACTGCTTTCCATACAGAGCTTCATAGGGTGCCATCTGAATACTTTCATGGAAGCTGTTGTTATAGGAGAACTCCACTAATGGGAGGTGTTGATCCCATCCACTTTAAATTCCATTGAGCATAATCTCAACATGTCTTTGAGTGTCTGAATAGTCCTTTCAGATTGGCCATCAGTTTGAGGATGATAGGCCGTACTAAAATTCAATTCAGTATTAAAAGCATGTTGAAGACTTCTCCAGAATTTTGATGTGAATCTTGGGTCACGATCAGATACGATGGATAGTGGTACCCCATGCAGCCTTACCAATTCCTTCATGTATATCTTGGCAAGCTGATCCAGAGAGAAATCTACCCGAATAGAGATAAAATGGGCTGTCTTGGTGAGACGGTCCACAATAACCCATATCGCATTGTTTACTTTGGTTGTTTTCAGGAGACCAGTTACAAAGTCCATAGTGATATTATCCCACTTCCATACTGGTATGGGTAGCGGTTGTAATACCCCCTTAGGAAGTTGTCATTCTGCCTTTACTTGCTGACACACCAGGAACCTTGTAGTGTAATCAGTAGTCTCCCTCTTCATGTTATCCCACCAATAATGATCACGAAGGTCTCTATACATCTTAGTGCTTCCCGAATGTATAGAGAAAGTAGAGCTATGAGCTTCATCCATCAGTTTTTCTTTATCTCCGGAATAGATGGAACACATAGTCTTGTACGAAATTTCAATACACTTTCTTGATCAATATTGAAATCAGGGAACTTCCCATCCTTTACAGCCTCGAACTTCTCCTGCAACAAAGGATCTTCTTTTTGAGCCTTCTTGATATTCTCTAGTAATGAAGGTTGAGAAATCATTTGGGATAGGATTGATGATGTCCCTTTCCTTGTAATTCCCATGTTCAGTTTTACTAGATCTTTAATCAAGGGATCTCCTAAGATCCTCATTGTTGCCAGAACAACAGGATCTTTCCTGCTTAACGCATCTGCAACTTTGTTTTCTCTTCCAGGGTGATAATGAATTGAACAATCATAGTCTTTAATAAGCTCCAACCATCTCCTTTGTCTCATGTTCAATTCTTTCTGAGTGAAAATATACTTTAGACTTTGGTGGTCAGTGTATATATCACATTTCTCCCCATAAAGATAGTGCCTCCATATCTTTAGAGCAAAAACAACTGCCGCCAGCTCTAGATCATGCGTAGGATAATTCTGCTCATGAATCTTCAACTGTCGAGATGAATAAGCAATTACCTTGTCATTTTACATGAGGACGCACCCAATCCCTTTCAGAGATGCATCGCTAAAAATAACGAATCCTTCTCCGATAGAGGGTAGTGTTAACACAGGTGCAGTAACCAATCTCTTCTTCAGCTCTTGGAAACTTTCCTCACATTCCTTTGTCCAGATGAACTTAACCCTTTTTCGAGTCAACTTGGTTAGTCGATTAGAAAGTCGTGAAAAGTTTTTCACAAACCTCCTATAATATCCCGCTAAACCAAGGAAACTACGAATCTCAGTTACTGTTGTGGGTTGAGGCCACTCCTCCACAACCATTTTCTTTGAAGGGTCAACCGAGATTCCTTCATTGGTTACGATGTGCCCCAAGAAAGCCACTTTTTGTAACCAAAACTCACACTTGCTGAACTTCCCAAAGAGCCTCTCCTTCCGTAGAGTTTTCAAAATAACCCTCAGATGATCTTCATGCTCCTCACGACTTTTTGAATATATCAAAATATCATCAATAAAAACTACCACAAAGTTATCAAGGTAGTCCTTAAAGACTATATTCATCAAATCCATGAAAATAGCAGGAGCATTAGTCAAGCCGAAAGGCATAACAGTAAACTCAAAATGCCCATATCTTGATCGGAAGGCAGTCTTTGGAATATCTTCCTTCTTCACCCTCAGTTAATGATAACCAGATCGAAGGTCAATCTTAGAGAAGAATTGAGCCCCGTGAAGTCGGTCAAATAAATCATCAATTCTTGGAAGAGGATATCTGTTCTTCACTGTGATCCCGTTCAGTTCTCTATAATCAATGCATAGCCGCATTGATCCATCCTTCTTCTTCACAAAGAGAACTGGTGCTCCCCAAGGAGACGCACTCGGTCGGATAAACCCCTTCTCCAACAAGTCTTGGGGTTGTTTCTTTAGCTCTTTTAGCTCCACAGTTGCCATTCTATACGGAGTCTTTGATATCGGTTGAGACCCAGGTATGAGTTCAATGGAGAACTCTACCTCTCTTTATGGGGGAGGTCCAGGTAACTCCTCAGGAAATACATCCATGTATTCCTGAAGAATCGGAACATCTTCAATTTCTATGCTCCCTTTCCCTTCTTCCTCATCACCGATTAACTCCATAATGAATGCTATAGGAGGTGCTTCTAGATAGGGATCAGTTCGGGATATCTCTCCTTGGAAGATAACTGTAGGTCGTTCATTCAAGACTACTGAGATTTCCTTACTTCTGCATTTAATCTTAGCATTATACTTTGAGAGCCAGTCCATCCCTAGTATAATGTAGAATTCCATCATGGGAATGACTACTAGATTTGAGATAATATTGTGCTCACCAAAGTAAACACTAGAGTCTCTAAATACTTTTGATGCAAGGCTAATCCCACTTGGAGTCTTGACTGACAACTCTACCTCTAGCAGTTCGGGGATTGATTCTATATTCCTTGCAAACTTGGAGGAAATACAGGAATGTGTAGAACCAGAATCAAAAAAAGTACTTGCTAGTTTTGAGAGGACGACAAGAGTACCTGCTACCACATCGTTCGGAACTTCAACTTCAGTTGTTGTGATAGCGAAAGAACGACCTTGCTCCCTTGGCCTCTGCTGAGGTTGATGGTGATTCCCCTCCACCGCCCTCGGATTTGGTCATTGATTAGCAAAGTGCCCAAGATGTCCACACTTGAAGCATGTGACTTTGGGTAGGGCCAGAACCATATTTCCTCTGTCGATAGTGTTGGGAAGTTGAGGCTTCACATCACTACGACAATTCCGAGAAATATGGCCTTCTTTTCCACACTTATAGCACTTACCACTTCTGATCAAGCAGTTCCCCGAATTCTTCTTTCCATATTTATTGCATGTGGCTGTTGCATATGCTTTCCACCTCTTTCCTGGTCAAAATTTCTTCCCAGGCTCGGTTCTAGAGTTCTCTTCTTCTCATTAGATTTTTGAGACCACTGTGTCTCCCCAAACTCTAGTTCAACTTTCATGGCACATCGAACTATTTCTTCATAGCTATTATAGTCCCTGTTGGCTAGATTCTTCCGCAGATGAGGTCGTAGTCCACCAAAGAATCTATCAACCTTCCCATTAGGGTCCATGACGAAGCTTGAGGTATAACGGGAAAGCCTTGTGAAGTTCATCTCGTAGGTTCCAACTGATTCATTCTCCTTTTGCTTCAGCTCGATAAATTCTTTCTCCATTCTCGTTCTCATCAAACGAGGGAAATACTTATTAAAAAATATTCCCCGGAACTCTTCCCACTCCATAGCTTCCATCTCTCCTCGTGGCTTCGTGTTTTTGATCAGTGACCACCACTGATCAGCTTCTCCCTCTAGGTGGTAAACAGCAAGGGTGACTTTTTCTTGTTCCGAACAATGAAGTACAGAAAAGATCTTTTCAATGGAGCTTATACATTTTCCACAACCAATGGGTCAGTAGATCCACTGAATGTTGGTGGTCGTTGACGCATGAAGGACTCAAGAGAAAGTTGTTCCCTTCGTGGTGAGGTCGGCCTCTCAGCTTGATTCAAGTTATTACTCATAACTTGAGTCAGTTGGTTCATCATTTGCATGAATGTTTCCATTCCGTCTTCCATCGGAGGGCCGTCAGCACATGGTGCATTGCGGTCACCATCGGCATGGTTCCTCCTATTGCCCACCATTTTCTAAAAGAATAAAACCTTATTGAGAAACTTATTTCATTTATGGATCTTTTAACTAAGACTTCATGCTTAGACAATTAAACTTTTCTATCATTCCTTCATAATCATTCATAAAAATTTTGTGATTAACCAAACATATCCCCCGGGAGTGTCGTAACCAAGAGTGCAGCAAGGCCCGTTATCATGCACCAGTTCCCGTTCGAGTCTAGCTCAAAGCTGTGTTTTCGGGTTTTACCCCTATGTACATCTGTGCTAGAGCCGCCTCTACCTGCTCGTATCCAGACAGGGATGTATTTGTTTGATAAACCACTTACTCAATACTTACCAAAATACCAGGAAGTTTTCCTATATTAAAACTTTTCTATAGGGTTCTTCCTAAATTTTTTATATCCTAATTTCCACAAATAACTAAACCATCCTTTGATACTGTAACGCCCCGACCCCAGCTACCCAGATTCGGTGCATTACTTCGTAACATTGGCATGATCACAAGAAAGATCAAATCTCGAAAGACCGATTGATTTAGTAGCCTTGGAAACACTAGATATATTCATAGGTTTTACATTACATCATAAAATGAATAAGTACTACAACTACATATTGTCTCCATAATCCACACTCATATCCCCACATAATATCCCTGTAGGTCATTCATAACTTACTTCTTCACTTCCTGGGAAAAATAAAACATAGAAAAGGGGTGAGCTCAAATGCCCAGTAAGGATAACAATATAGCGGAAACTTTCATAAATAAGAATAAACTTTTAAGGAAATGTATAACTAAAACAAAAGCCTTTCAAACATGAACTTTCAACATGGTATGGCATAAATAAAATGAAATAATGCCATTTACTTACTCACATGGATATTCTACTAATCAAATAATCACATGCAAAAATCAATAACCACTTTCATAATGTTGGAATGCATAATGCTAAACTTTAATTACTTTTCAAGGCCCCGTCCCAAGACCTTGGGGCTAACTGTAACCGGAACCCAACCCGGAGTGCCTCTAATAACCGGACACCAACCCGGAGTGCCTCTAATAACCGGACACCAACCCGGAGTGCCTCTAATAACCGGACACCAACCCGAAGGGCTTAATTTTACCAGTCCCTAACCTGGAGGGATTACTTTTACCAGTCCCCAACCTGGAGGGATTACTTTTACCAGTCCCCAACCTAGAGGGCTTACTTTAACCAGTCCCCAACCTGGAACATACTTGTCCAACACATTCATATGAAGTAAAGATTGAAATATAACATAAACATTCTTATTGGAACTAGTATACGAAATGTCAATACTTTCACCATGAACTATGAATGGTATAAAAATAGCACATCCACAGTCAAAAATATCACAAAACCTTCAAAACAATATAGAAGTTTTGTATCATAATAAATCAACTTCAAATAATCTTAAAACCCATCAAAGGATGTTGACATAAATGAAATCAAAATTCTTTTTAAAGAAATATCTCCTTTTATTTTCAAATCATTTAAGATCCATATAAAATCAAACATTTTCTTTGAAAATAATCTTATAAGCTTTTAAGGTAAGCTTTGATGATTTTATAACGGCGGAAAATAACCGCACCCGCCGTATAAGTTAAAAAAACATTCTTATCTTAATTCTGTCGAAAAGGTTAAAAAGCACCTTGTTTGGAAAACGACGGAAAGATTCCCTTATAAACCTCTTATAAAAAGTCAAACAAGGGTATAAATGACTTTAACCCATATTCTTTTAAATATTAAAAATGTTTTGAAATACATTTTGAAGAAACATGGATGTGGATGATAACGAGATCCCAGTAGATTATTACGTATAAACAACCTCAGATAATGAAGAGATTGTGAAATAACCCTTACCAGTTTGGTAACTTATGAAACATACAACCCATGAAAGAGGTATCATACAATGAATATGTAAGTACACATAAATTAGAGTGTATTACACAATGAATATAATTATGGGCAGTACATACACCACACAAAAGGTAATGGTGGCAATATGGCATGAATCTCATGAGAATAAGGAGTGAGATGAAAACCCCTTACCACGTTAATCAACTGAGTCGTATGGCCAAAAGTTAATAACCACCAAATGATTTACAGAATAACATGAATATAAATAGAATCATGATAATATATATCAAATGGCAGTACACAATACACCACTTTCAATAATTTAGTGGCGAACAATGGAAATCTCACGGAATTGAAAGTGAGATAAGAAAATCCCTTACCTTGTACTTTTCCTTTGTTGGGGTAGGTTAACCTCCTGTATAATGGTGAAATAGTTGTTATTAAATTATACAAGAATCATATATATTAATATGATATCATATATGATCTTTTAACCCTGGTTTGTTAATAATATCTTAGAATTATCGTCGTTTCGGGAGTTAACTTACTCATTTTCTTTTATATGTTTTGTTACATAAGCCATGGTTGTTGTATCTTATTCATATACAGAATTATATCTAGTCCATAAACATCATTTTTAAATCATCAAATGATAATTATTCTTGAATGGATACGATGGAGAATGAATCTCATCGCGTTCGTGGAGACGGTAGTCCGTACGTACGCACGAACGCTACTTCCATTTAATTTTTATTTTAAAAGAATTGAATCCAAATGATACATAGGTATATTAATATTCCAGTATAATATAATATTTTATATATGTTACTTAAGTTCATTAACACCATCCTTTATGCGTTCCATGTGTGGTATGAACGAGTCATATTATTTTAAGGGGGCGGTAGTCCGCACTTCCTCAAATGAAATTATCGTATGTATATACAACATGAAACGAATAATGGTATGAAATAAAATGGAATTACAGAAGCTTATATATAAAATATATATCATTAATATCATATTTAATTACAGTGCCATCATAATGGCCACCATGAGAGGCGGTAAGATGTATTTGAACAATCATCGTTTCGTGAGGCGTTAGTTTGCCATCCACAGAAACATTATGTTCATCATCCATTAGATGGAGTTGTGTGTATGTGTAGTTTTAATCCTTCTTATAACAACATCCTAGTATATTGAGGATACTGGTTTTGTTACAAAATAAAGGAAATAAAAAGATTTTGGGGGTTGGAGAAGCAAAATAAAGGAAAATAATTTAAGAGAAATCGTTACCTTTAATTTAGGTAACTCACTTTGGTTGGAACCAAAGGACTTCTTGAAATGATTTCTGCCTAAGGGGAAGCTTCAAGGAGGAGGAGAGGGATGTGGGGAGCTTAGTTGGGCAGAGTTTGGACGAGCCAAGTGGCTTGAGAGGTGTGAGGAATGAGTAGAAGTGGTCTCCTTTTATAAGGGAGAAGAGGGGCTCTTTAGGAAAGAGTGAAAGTATTACTTTATAATATAATTATATTCTGTTTATAATGGTCCAAAAATCATTGAGGTAGAAGATAAGATGACTAATATTCTAAATAACATCAACCAATAAGAATTGGACAGGTTTTAGATAATATTTTAATCATTATAATCTTATTTATTTAAATGATTTATTAATGAGGTAAACATTGCATCATTATTGTGTCATTAATAATTTAAATTATTTTATGTCTAAAAAATTATAAATAAAATATCATTATGTAGGAAATCTTTTTATCTTTCTAATGAATATTTATAATCAAAAATACAACATGTATAACCCTATGTAAAAATTGTTCTTCTAAAAGATGTAAGCTTATGCCATTTTTATTTTTATTTTAACTTTATTAATATAAAGTGTCATTATCACTTACAAGTGGATCAATGGGGTCCCAAAATTGACCCAAAGATTCCCATGGTCTACCATGTATCCACCAATATGGTTAAGACACGTTTTAGGGTAATTTAGTATTATTATAATATTATTTTTTAACCCTTATTTACCGGATTTACCCTTAACCATGGTAAATAAAATATTTACCGCAGTAATTATTCAAAATGTCTAAAAATAAAAGTTACCTATTTACACAATTTGAACATCCTGATTCCAAATATGGAATCAATTTTTCTAAATTCAAAACACAGAAGTGGCAGAAATTAATTTAAAATTAATTCTCGCTGTCAAAACAAAAAGCGTGTTTTTAAGAGATAATAACTATCAAAAGATTGACACTTGTTTATGTTCGGTTTAATTGTAAAATTATGTCTAATGACCAAAATTATATTAAATTGTAAAAATATATTCTAAATATACTTTAAAACCACTCAAATTCATAATTTATCACTATTAATTATTTTGATTAAAAAAGTTGTTTTTAATTAAAATTTAGTAATTTTCACTATTCATCAAAATATGAAAGTTATCCGAAAAGCACCAAAATTTCACCTTAGGCTAAATTCAATATTCCGAATCCAAAAATGAAGTCCATTTCAAAATATAAAATATATATAATTTCAAAATTTAGGTATTACTATTCATAACGGCGAGTTTGATCGGTTGTGGTGTGTGTTAAAACTCGACATTGCGTACAACACACGCTACTGTTTTATTCAAAGGAAAGCGTACCGTGGAAGCTTGGGATGTTTCATTCTAAATTTTTTGATGTCTCCATTTAGTCAAAAATCATAAAATATTGTATTTAAAAAGGTTTCACTATCAAAAGTTGATAAAAGTGCAATACTGAAAATGAATCTGTTCTTGCATTATGACTAAGAAACTCATAATATGGATTCTAAAATTATAAGGATTATATAAAGTTAAAAATGTAGTTAATTCTATTCATGACCTCTTTTAATGGCTTTTTTTTGGTAAGTCATGGTGCAATTGAACTCGGTGTTGCGTGTAGTGCAAGTTATTGAATTATTTTGAAGAAATAACACACTATGAAATCTTGGGGTGTTACATTCTCCCCTCCTTCAATAAATTGCGTCCTCGCAATTTGAAATTGTTCTTCGAAAATAAAAGGTTGAAAATAGATAATATATTTGTGGGAAAACCCACATCGAAAATTGGGTTACTAAAATTTAGTCTTAATATGAGGAAAAGAGAAATGAAAGGGTCACCACCAAATTATGATCTTGATTAGGAGAACATTGGTGGCAATTAGAGACATATAATCGGAGGAAAAACGTAAATAATTATAGGTAGTGATTGAGGTCATCAATCACAAACAAGTGTATAATTGAGGTCCTTAAACTCATCAATCTATGATGATTTGAAGTACCATCGGTTCAACAAAATATAGGGTATTGGGATAACACATTTTTGACGTTTCAAAATATCTTAGTTGAAATCCCACATCGAAAAATGAATTAACGAGGCCTCTATTTAAAATAAAGAGTCGAAAGTATGAAGATTACCGAAAATAACACATACTAGGGTTCCATGTAAGAAAATATGGATATGGAAGAAAAATCTGACCATCAATTATCTGATGGAGAGTGGTAGAGAACATGGCTATGAAAAGGCCAACAATCCAAAAGCCATAAATTAGTGATGATTTAAGGTACCATCTAGGAAAACATTTTTGTTCTAAGTTGCTTTCTTAATATTGAGGAATTTATTTATGAGATTGGATAAGATCATAAGGAGATATACTTACTTTATAATTAGAGTTTTATCCATTAATAAATTTCTACCACAAACTCATCTTTCACTCTAAAAGATAATAGAATGCAAAAAAAATTCTATTTACACTATTCGTATAGGGTTCCAAAATAAACGAATTTATAATTCATCTACAAGATCTTTTAATAAAAACTACATTATTTAATCTAGGACATCTCATGGGCCAGTGGTAGGTGATACACCCTTGTCGCCCTTCGGTTGTGGGTTCAAGTCTCGCAGCCTTGCCGGACGCGACGGGTTGCCGCCCGACCTCCGGGTTGTCCTTTTATGGCAATCCAAAATAATCCAAACTAGAACTATCCAAAATACTTCTATCCATACTCACAGTCCAACATTTATAAGTAAGGTAAACATAATGTAGAACCTTTTTACCCCGTAATAGCATATAAATACCTTCATCATGTATTCTTTTAATACACCGAAACATCCTGAATTACCATATTCCTTATTGATTACATTCATGCTCCCTTATTCCATATAGAAAGTTGGATATACTTCATTAATCCAAAAATGTTTTAAACCCCAACAATGATGGAATATACAAATCATTAATCAGTTCCAATGTAGTCAAGAATATCCAATATAATTTATCCAAAACAATCACATATTATTCCAAAATCACTACCTCAGTATCAGAACTATATTATGATTTATCATTCTCTTAACCATATATTTTCCAAAAATTTATCCTGCTATTGAGTCACTTTTCTTTGTTCCACACAATCTCAAGTCCTTAATGAAATAGTACTGCAATACAATCCTTATATACTCCCTGATTATTGTAACAAGTACATTGTTGATACAACACTCAATTGACATAATCAACATAAGAACTCTAATCATTCCTCTTCATCTATGGTAGTATCATAACATGATTATTATCCAATAACATCATTTGCGGCATAGTCTGATGACTGGGACATAGGTTCGCGTAGTGTCCAAACTCCTTGCAAATGAAGCATTGTACATTTGAAACCATTTTCTTACCCTTGCAGTCACGTACTTTGTGCCCTTTTCCTCCACACTTATAACAAACTCCCATTCCTTTCAGGCAAGTTCCAGGGTGTTTCTTTCCACAGTTACCACATATGGGAAAATTCTTCTTTTCCCTCTTCCCTTTATCCATCTTTCTCTCTTCTATCCTTTTCTTCTCTTGCTTCCCTTCAAAGCCATAAGACTCAGTAAACTCTTTACTTATCTTATCAACACATGATATTATTTCTTCATATGATGATAATACATGGGAGACTATTTCTCTAATAAATTCTAGCTTAAGACCATGAGAGATATGATCCTTCCTTCTCTTTGAATCATGTGCATTTTTGGAGTTATCATTCCTTCTACTGGGCGCCATTTCTAAACAATGGCATAAACTAGATTAGTTTATGAGTCAACATACATAATCCCATACTTATAAAACACTTAACATAAATTGAACTATTTATGGATATAATCCATAATCATAAAAATGTTTTCTTTGAGGAAGTATATACTCATAAACCCTTCATAATGGTTTGTAAAGAAAATGAGAATTATCCTAAGCATATCCCCCGGGAGTGTCGTAACCAAGAGTGCAGCAAGGCCCGTTGTCGTGCACCAGTTCCCGTTCGAGTCTAGCTCAAAGCGGTGTTTTCGGGTTTTACCCCTAGGTAAATCTGTGCCAGAGCCGCCTCTACCTGCTCGTATCCAGACAGGGATGTATTGCTCGGAAAACTCACAAAATCTCTACAATACCAAAATTCTAGGAAGTTCTTCTACACTAATCCTCAAAGCTCATCTTAGGTCTACGTGCTCTAATCAGAGTTTATCTAAATCTAGCTTCCAAGGTTTGTACTAAACTTCCTCTGATACCAACTGTAACGCCCCGACCCCAGCTACCCAGAGTCGGTGCATTACTTCGTAACATTGGCATGATCACAAGAAAGATCAAATCTCGAAAGACCGATTGGTTTAGTAGCCTTGGAAACACTAGATATATTCATAGGTTTTACATTACATCATAAAATGAATAAGTACTACAACTACATATTGTCTCCATAATCCACACTCATATCCCCACATAATATCCCTGTAGGTCATTCATAACTTACTTCTTCACTTCCTGGGAAAAATAAAACATAGAAAAGGGGTGAGCTCAAATGCCCAGTAAGGATAACAATATAGCGGAAACTTTCATAAATAAGAATAAACTTTTAAGGAAATGTATAACTAAAACAAAAGCCTTTCAAACATGAACTTTCGACATGGTATGGCATAAATAAAATGAAATAATGCCATTTACTTACTCACATGGATATTCTACTAATCAAATAATCACATGCAAAAATCAATAACCACTTTCATAATGTTGGAATGCATAATGCTAAACTTTAATTACTTTTCAAGGCCCCGTCCCAAGACCTTGGGGCTAACTGTAACCGGAACCCAACCCGGAGTGCCTCTAATAACCGGACACCAACCCGGAGTGCCTCTAATAACCGGACACCAACCCAGAGTGCCTCTAATAACCGGACACCAACCCGGAGTGCCTCTAATAACCGGACACCAACCCGGAGGGCTTACTTTTACCAGTCCCTAACCTGGAGGGCTTACTTTTACCAGTCCCCAACCTGGAGGGCTTACTTTTACCAGTCCCCAACCTAGAGGGCTTACTTTAACCAGTCCCCAACCTGGAACATACTTGTCCAACACATTCATATGAAGTAAAGATTGAAATATAACATAAACATTCTTATTGGAACTAGTATACGAAATGTCAATACTTTCACCATGAACTATGAATGGTATAAAAATAGCAAATCCACAGTCAAACATATCACAAAACCTTCAAAACAATATAGAAGTTTTGTATCATAATAAATCAACTTCAAATAATCTTAAAACCCATCAAAGGATGTTGACATAGATGAAATCAAAATTCTTTTTAAAGAAATATCTCCTTTTATTTTCAAATCATTTAAGATCCATATAAAATCAAACATTTTCTTTGAAAATAATCTTATAAGCTTTTAAGGTAAGCTTTGACGATTTTATAACGGCGGAAAATAACCGCACCCGCCGTATAAGTTAAAAAAACATTCTTATCTTAATTCTGTCGAAAAGGTTAAAAAGCACCTTGTTTGGAAAACGGCGGAAAGATTCCCTTATAAACCTCTTATAAAAAGTCAAACAAGGGTATAAATGACTTTAACCCATATTCTTTTAAATATTAACAATGTTTTGAAATACATTTTGAAGAAACATGGATGTGGATGATAACGAGATCCCAGTAGATTATTACGTATAAACAACCTCAGATAATGAAGAGATTGTGAAATAACCCTTACCAGTTTGGTAACTTATGAAACATACAACCCATGAAAGAGGTATCATACAATGAATATGTAAGTACACATAAATTAGAGTGTATTACACAAAGAATATAATTATGGGCAGTACATACACCACACAAAAGGTAATGGTGGCAATATGGCATGAATCTCATGAGAATAAGGAGTGAGATGAAAACCCCTTACCACGTTAATCAACTGAGTCGTATGGCCAAAAGTTAATAACCACCAAATGATTTACAGAATAACATGAATATAAATAGAATCATGATAATATATATCAAATGGCAGTACACAATACACCACTTTCAATAATTTAGTGGCGAACAATGGAAATCTCACGGAATTGAAAGTGAGATAAGAAAATCCCTTACCTTGTACTTTTCCTTTGTTGGGGTAGGTTAACCTCCTGTATAATGGTGAAATAGTTGTTATTAAATTATACAAGAATCATATATATTAATATGATATCATATATGATCTTTTAACATTGGTTTGTTAATAATATCTTAGAATTATCGTCGTTTCGGGAGTTAACTTACTCATTTTCTTTTATATGTTTTGTTACATAAGCCATGGTTGTTGTATCTTATTCATATACAGAATTATATCTAGTCCTTAAACATCATTTTTAAATCATCAAATGATAATTATTCTTGAATGGATACGATGGATAATGAATCTCATCGCGTTCGTGGAGACGGTAGTCCGTACGTACGCACGAACGCTACTTCCATTTAATTTTTATTTTAAAAGAATTGAATCCAAATGATACATAGGTATATTACTATTCCAGTATAATATAATATTTTATATATGTTACTTAAGTTCATTAACACCATCCTTTATACGTTTCATGTGTGGTATGAACGAGTCATATTATTTTAAGGGGGCGGTAGTCCGCACTTCCTCAAATGAAATTATCGTATGTATATACAACATGAAACGAATAATGGTATGAAATAAAATGGAATTACAGAAGCTTATATATAAAATATATATCATTAATATCATATTTAATTACAGTGCCATCATAATGGCCACCATGAGAGGCGGTAAGATGTATTTGAACAATCATCGTTTCGTGAGGCGTTGGTTTGCCATCCACAGAAACATTATGTTCATCATCCATTAGATGGAGTTGTGTGTATGTGTAGTTTTAATCCTTCTTATAACAACATCCTAGTATATTGAGGATACTGGTTTTGTTACAAAAGAAAGGAAATAAAAAGATTTTGGGGGTTGGAGAAGTAAAATAAAGGAAAATAATTTAAGAGAAATCGTTACCTTTAATTTAGGTAACTCACTTTGGTTGGAACCAAAGGACTTCTTGAAATGATTTCTTCCTAAGGGAAAGCTTCAAGGAGGAGGAGAGGGATGTGGGGAGCTTAGTTGGGCAGAGTTTGGACGAGCCAAGTGGCTTGAGAGGTGTGAGGAATGAGTAGAAGTGGTCTCCTTTTATAAGGGAGAAGAGGGGCTTTTTAGGAAAGAGTGAAAGTATTACTTTATAATATAATTATATTCTGTTTATAATGGTCCAAAAATCATTGAGGTCGAAGATAAGATGACTAATATTCTAAATAACAACAACCAATAAGAATTGGACAGGTTTTAGATAATATTTTAATCATTATAATCTTATTTATTTAAATGATTTATTAATGAGGTAAACATTGCATCATTATTGTGTCATTAATAATTTAAATTATTTTATGTCTAAAAATTATAAATAAAATATCATTATGTAGGAAATCTTTTTATATTTCTAATGAATATTTATAATCGAAAATCCAACATGTATAACCCTATGTAAAAATTGTTCTTCTAAAAGATGTAAGCTTATGCCATTTTTATTTTTATTTTAACTTTATTAATATAAAGTGTCATTATCACTTACAAGTGGATCAATGGGGTCCCAAAATTGACCCAAAGATGCCCATGGTCGACCATGTATCCACCAATAGGGTTAAGACACGTTTTAGGGTAATTTAGTATTATTATAATATTATTTTTTAACCCTTATTTACCGGATTTACCCTTAACCATGGTAAATAAAATATTTACCGCAGTAATTATTCAAAATGTCTAAAAATAAAAGTTACCTATTTACACAATTTGAACATCCTGATTCCAAATATGGAATCAATTTTTCTAAATTCAAAACACAGAAGTGGCAGAAATTAATTTAAAATTAATTCTCGCTGTCAAAACAAAAAGCGTGTTTTTAAGAGATAATAACTATCAAAAGATTGACACTTGTTTATGTTCGGTTTAATTTTAAAATTATGTCTAATGACCAACATTATATTAAATTGTAAAAATATATTCTAAATATACTTTAAAACCACTCAAATTCATAATTTATCACTATTAATTATTTTGATTAAAAAAGTTGTTTTTAATTAAAATTTAGTAATTTTCACTATTCATCAAAATATGAAAGTTATCCGAAAAGTACCAAAATTTCACCTTAGGCTAAATTCAATATTCCGAATCCAAAAATGAAGTCCATTTCAAAATATAAAATATATATAATTTCAAAATTTAGGTATTACTATTCATAACGGCGAGTTTGATCGGTTGTGGTGTGTGTTAAAACTCGACATTGCGTACAACACACGCTACTGTTTTATTCAAAGGAAAGCGTACCGTGGAAGCTTGGGATGTTTCATTCTAAATTTTTTGATGTCTCCATTTAGTCAAAAAGCTTAAAATATTGTATTTAAAAAGGTTTCACTATCAAAAGTTGATAAAAGTGCAATACTGAAAATGAATCTGTTCTTGCATTATGACTAAGAAACTCATAATATGGATTCTAAAATTATAAGGATTATATAAAGTTAAAAATGTAGTTAATTCTATTCATGACCTCTTTTAATGGCTTTTTTTTTTTGGTAAGTCATGGTGCAATTGAACTCGTAGTTGCGTGTAGTGCAAGTTATTGAATTATTTTGAAGAAATAACACACTATGAAATCTTGGGGTGTTACAGATACCAACTATAGCATCCCGCCTTTTTATAACATAAACGTTTATTACATTACACAAAACTGAGGATCTTTATGGTCTAGTTTCTTGGAAACCAGGAACATAATATATGAAAACAACATAAAACATTATTCTTAAACACTTGAAAGGCTTCTCCTTAAGTTCATCCTAGGTTCATTACCGCATCTCATAACCCGGGGACATACATCAAAAGAAAGGGTGAGCAGAAGGCCCAGTAAGGGAAACAAGAGAAACATTTTACATGTGAACTTGAGATACTTCAATAAGGACATGAAAAGAACTTTAAGGCATGAGAAAGAAATCATGAGGCATTTCATAATAAAAATAACATTTTACATAACTTGAAGATGTGGCTACATCATTTAACATAGAAAATCATGAACATATCACCAAGGTCCATCCCCAAGGTGTCATTTGAAAATTACCAAGGTTATTCACCAAGGTATCGTGAAAATTGTAATCTCTAGTGGTTACATCATTACCCAATGCATTGGAGCGCTATCAGGGCGCACCCTTAAATTTTCCTTTATTATCATGTGAGACACATATATCATCATCAAACATTTCATAAATAACCCATATAGCATAAAATAAATGGGTTTCATTTCATAATCATAACGTTTTTAAAAACTGTTTTAAAGACATGATCTTTACGTCACTTTAAACCCACGGAAGGGAAAGTGGGTCTCATGTATGTAAATAACAGAATTTAAAATAGAACATTTTGATATATATGTTAATACCATTGTATAAATAAGATCTTTGAGTATTTACTTTATAACATAAAATAATTTTGAGAAAAGAGAGAGAGAAATTTTGAGACGAAAATTCTGCAGCATAACGGCTATGTTTCGGGTTTTTAGAAAACATTTAAAAGAGAGGGGAAATGGGTCACCCACTCATAAATGATCCATAAAATAGTAAGGGGACAGAATAAGAAGGATATATGGACATGGTAATGAAATTTGAAGGACATACCATTTGAAATGAAAAACATGGAAGGAAGAAAAAAATTAGATTTCTCTTATGAAAATTCGGCAGCCTAACGACGTCACTTAAACTTCAATAAAAGAAGAATTGACAAGATCAAATAGGGTATCTCATAATATGATCATAAGAGATCAGTATGATAGATATAGAGATCATAACCCAACATAATAAAAGGGAACTTGAAAGACTTGACATGAAAATCGAACTTGAAAAATGAGAAGGGTGAAAGAATCCCTTAAAAATTCGGCAGCCTAACGGCGTCACGTAAACATTCATAAAAATAAATTATGAGAGTAAGAGGGGATCTCTCATCATATAAACATGAAAAGGGAAGTAAGAGGAATATAAAAGAGCATCCTATCACATAAGAACATGGAGCATTAAAGGAATGACATAAAAAGGATTACATGAAAAGAAAGAGAGAGGTCGGATCCCTTACCTTAAAACGTGACTCTTGAAACTCAAAGGTTTGGACCTTGAGGGCTTGGGGGCACCTTGGTAGGACTCCTTTGGAGGTAAGGAGACCATAACTTCGTTGGGGGAGAGTTGGGAGGGAAAAATAAAGGAGGAAAGGGTGGGTATTTATAGGGAAAGTGAGGGGACAAGGCAATAATGGCCAAGGGACACCTCACTAGTGGTTTTGGAAAAACCATGGGCTTGCCCATGGTATTTACCCATGGTATTGGCCACTTGGGACACCTCATAGCTTATCGTACTATTCATAATTCGACCATATTGAATATATACTTAATACATCATTTAATGATGTCATTAAACACCCATAACTTAAAAACTATATTTTCACTATTCATCAAAAATCCAACTTTCTCAGAAATATCCCAAAATTTCACCTTAACCAAATATCAATGCTCTGATTTCAAAAATGAAATCCATTTTATAAAAATAATTTTCTAATTATTTTTAATTTAATTTTTAAATAAAAACACTATTCATCGAAAATTCTTTTTTTCATAAAAATCCCCAAAAATTACCTTAACATAATATCGATGCTCTGAGTTCAAAAATAAAGTCCTTTTTATAAAAATAATTTTCTAACTATTTTTAATTAAAATTTTAATTAAAATACACTATTCACCCGAAAAAACTAATACCTAACTAATAATATATGAAACCGTTATTTACCCATTTTATTGAATCACATTACTTAATCTAAGTCTCTAAATTATATTAAAACTTTCTTTGAGTGAAATTACTAATCCATTTGGTCACATTACTAATCCTAAGAATAAAATAACTATTCATAATTTACTATTCATCAAAAATTAAGTTGATCTTATTAGACTCCAAATTCCTTACTGAACACTTTTGTAGAAGAACATTTTTTGAAAATCATTACACATCATTAGTTATTTAGGGTTTTCATAAATATATTAAAATATCCCTTTTTCCAAAAATTCATCAGTAAAATACATTCTAAAATTATCTGGACATTTGAAATTTCACAAACATCACTAAAGGAAGAAATCTCAATTTATTCACCCGAAAGGATTACACAAGGAAGCTAGGGTCTCGTCACATAGCCCCTTATAACACCGGCATAAGACCTAAGTGTAAGGTGTGCTATGGTGAGAGAATCTGAGAGAGGCTCAGATAACATTGCCCTAGTAGTAATCTCTACTAACTTGAACTTATCCCATAGGCGTTTCCGTTCAAGCTTGACACGCTGGAGTTCGGCTTGGGCTTGGTCCAAAGCGAAGCCCACAGATGCTACCTCCTTCCCAAGCTCTGATAAGTGGGCTTCATAAGGGTCGAGTCTACTGGATGAATCCATCGACTCCTCTTTCTGCATTAAGCATTAACATCTTATTAAATCATTAAGAGTAAGTTAATATACTACTCAAAAATATTGGGTCGTTACAATTTGCACCTTCTCTGTGGTATCATGTACTAACTCTGGCCACATAAGTGTCGACACCCCTGGGTCTATCCAGTATAGAGTTGATCTGCATGATCACCAAAACAGGGCCTCAAATAGAGCCATGCTGAGGGTGGATTGATAATTGTTTTTGTATGAAAACTCCACCAGTGGTAGGTGGTCCTCCTAAATGGGTCCAAAATCGAGGACACAAGAATGAATCATGTCCTCGAGTGTTTATATGGTCTGATCCATCTGACAATATGTTTGAGGTTGAAAGTCAGTGCTTAAGTATATTCTAGTCCCAAACACCTCTAGAAACCCCATCCACAAGAGGGATGTAAAACGTGTGTCACGATCTAAGAATATCAATGATGTCAGCCCGTGAATCCATATAATCTCTTGCACATAGAGGCATCCCAATCCCTCTACTAATCCATTCTCTCAGATGGGTAGGAAGTGGGCCGAATTGGTGAGTTAGTCAACGATCACCCAGATGGAATCATGACCCCTAGATGTACGTGGTTGCCCAATTATGACGTCCATGGAGATACCATCCCAATTCCACTCTGGAACCTCAAGTGGTTTCACTAAGCTTGCTAGAACCTAATGCTCAGCCTCCACTAGCTAACAAGTGAGGGATCAAGATATGAATCCATCCACTGCTTTCTCTATCCCTGGCCACCAGTACTGACGTCAGAGGCCCTAGTACATATTCCCCACTCCAGTATGTACCACCAAATGGGATGTGTGGAATGACCTCAACACTCCTCTCCTAGCATCATTGGTACCATGGTGCGTCCTCTAAAGAGAACGGCATGCTCCCCAGCTTCAAAAAATTCTTTCAGGAGACAGTCTTGAGGATATATGTGCACGTCGGGCCTCAAAGTCAATGTTAGAAAGATGAGCCTCTAGAACATACTAAAGAAGTGGAGGAGTGGCAGTCATATAATGGAGGTAAGCTGCTCTATCTCTATCTACCAAGGATATCTGCAACATGGCTAGCTGCTTTGTCACCTTACTCTACCACTATAGACCAGACCTCCTATTGAGTGCCTCTGCTACTACGTTCCCCTTTCTAAGAGTGTAAACTGTGTCAAAATCATAGTCCTGGAGGAACTCTAGTCATAGATTCTATATCAGGTACAGGTCCTTCTGTGAGAAGATATACCTGAGACTCTTATGATCAGAGTAAACAGTAAATTGTTCACCCATCAAGTAGTGCCACCACATGTCTAGTTCAATGACCACTGCTGCTAACTCCTAGTCATGGGTAGCATAGTTCTACTCATGCTACCTCAACTATCACGAGCCTTAGGAGATCACTGCTCGATCCTACATTAGGACACAACCTAGTCTGCTACCTAATGCGTCGTAGTATACTAAATACCCACAACCCTCTTCTGGTATCCTCAAGATGGGGGCACTCGTCAGCCTCAACCTCATAACTTGAAAACATTGTTGCAATCTCTCCATCCACACAACGGTTTGTCCCTTATTTTTCAAAGTTGAAAAGGGTGTTGAAACTCTAGAAAAGTCAGGTACGAATCTCTAGTAGTACCCATCCAATCCCAATAAAATCCACACCTCAGTCACACTCATGGATGGATTATAAGAAAGCACAACCTCTATCTTCAAAGGATCCACTGCAGCTCTATCCTCTGAGATAACGTGCCCCAGGAAGTGGACTTCCCGTATCCAGAACTGACACTTCAAGATCTTTCCACAAATCTGTTTCTCTCGGAGTGTATCCATAACTATTTTTAGGTGTGTGTAATGCTCCTCCTTTGATGTCTAGTATATCAATACTTTGTCAATGAATACCCCCACGAAGAAATTGAGGTAAGGATGGAAGATCATGTTCGTTATCCCCATGAACAATGTCGGAGCATTGGTCATGCCAAATGGAATCACCTAGAACATGTAATGGCCATACTGATATCTAAAGGTTGTCTTATGTATGTCCTCATCCCGTACCCTGAGCTGGTGACAGCCAGATCTGAGGTCTATCTTTGAAAACCAGAGACCTCCCTTTAGCTAGTCGAAGAGATAATCAATCCTTAATAGTGGATACTTTTTCTTCACGGTCACATGGGTAAGGTGATAATAATATATACAAAGCCTCAAACTACTATCTGCCTACTTGGAAAATAGAATCGGGGATGCCCATGGAAACAAATGCTCCTTATGAACCTCTTCCTCTACATGTCCTCTAATTGTACCCTATACTCATGAAGTTCACATGGGCCATCCGATATGATGGGGTAGATATAGGTGTTGTCCCGGGGTACAAGTCAATGTATAAGTCTACATCTTTGCAAAGAGGTAGTACCAGAACATCATCAGGAAATAAATAATCATACTGGTCCACCATTATAGGATAACTCGGACTCCTCATGTCAACAACTCCAAGGGTATGGCTAGCCAACTAATGAGTGATCAACAAAACCCTCCTTTGAGAGAGTACATTTTATCTTGGAAATTTTTCCTTCTCACTGGTGAAGGAAAAACTGATCCCATCCTCCTAGACACACTACACTTTATGCCTAAAACAATTGATCTGAGCATGGACCGCGTATATCAAGTCCATACCCAAGATTACATCATAAGGCCTCGATGCTGCTACTATGAGATCCCAGCTGAAGCAATCACCTCTTATAGTGAGTTCACACTATCTGCACCAGTGTGAAATCGTCAAATCAACTCCCATAGAAGTCTCTAATTGTAAGGATCGATCCAACAACTCTGTCGGAATCTTCGAGCACCAAACGAGTGTCCTAGAAATAAAAGAGTGACTGGAACCTGTGTCTATAATAACTACATATATGGTAGAATAGAGATAGATCATACCTATAATCCTCTCTGGAGCACCATGGTCATAGGCCTCTGCCACCCTAAGCTGAGATCACCCATTTCCATATGCTCCCTGTGGTCGGGGTGGACCACCTGAGGGTGGTGGTGATAGAACCTCAAACCGCTATCCACCACCTACTACATGACCATCTCCTCTGCCACGTCCGCCGCCCTGCGGACCCCCTTACTCGAACCTCAACCATTTCCTCAGTGGTCCCTTTGTCATCTAAGGATCATCTATGTGGGGAGTCGGACATTCGCTATCCATGTGTCCCTATACACTGCAAGTGTAACTCGATTTAGTCATCAGAAGACCGCCTTTGCCTCACAACCTCCACACCTCTGACCCTGTGTCCGGGGGTATCCACTTGAAGGTCTGGCTCGCTTGGACCTCTACATTATCTACATACTTCCTATTGTAGATGGCTCAGGTACCTGTTGTTTAGTGGTGGCCCTCAACATCGGTGCCTTCTCTATTAAGAATGTCTCCGCCAATAGTGCTTTCTCGAGAACTCTATTCTGCATCGGGATATTGAGTGATATAATCGATTCTCTGATCTCTCACCGGAGACCCTGCTCATAGGTCTGGGCCCTGAAGAATGGGTCTCATACCATGTCAGTGGAGTAACATGAGAGGTCATTGAATCACGCCGAGTATTGGGCCATGGATAGGTTTCCTTACTGTAAGTGTAGCAGCTCCTAGATACACACTGAGCGTAAAGTCACTAGTATGAACATCGTCTTGAAGAGGGTCTCGAAGTCCAACTTGGAGAGTGTCGCCTCTTCATTCATATGAACCATCAGAATCCACCATCTCCCTATTTTTCCCTGAAAGAGGCTGGCATCTAAGATTACCATCTAATCTGCTGGCATCTCAACTAAGCGAAAAACTTGTGACACAGCCTCCGTCTAGTCCTCAACTGCCTGGGGGTTTCTCTTGCCTCAAAACCTCTAAGTCCTCTGTCTCTAGAACCCGTGCAACACACTCATTTATTTTTCATGGTTTTCTAGTGAATATGGTGGAAATTTCTTCTCTATGAGTGGTAGTGCTGCTGTTACACCACCCAAAGGTGACAACATAGTAAGAGGGCCCTACATCTAAGCCTTGTCACTAAGTGGGCTATCATTGTGTACTCTATCTCGAATCCTAACTGTCCATCTACACGGTGGCATCCAAAAAAGAAACAGGTGTGCCATGGTAAATAATTTATACCTAGTGAGCTGACTTAATATATATTAAAAGTAAAATATTTCCAAAATAAATTCAATTAGTGTTTTTGTGCACCGAGTCGAAAATAAGAATTCAGGGTCCTGCTGTATGGATACGTTGGCCGACGCACCAAAACTGGACTCCCTGAATAGGAAACCACCCTAAAAAAACTTAACACTATTAATCCATTGGAAAGATCAGAGTCCTAGTTTATCAGTAGAACCGACTCCTCTAATACCTCTTTGTCACGACCCATCCCCCGGAGCCCATGACGGGACTACCCCAAGCCCACCTTCCATATGCCAGGGGTTGGCAACTCGCACTGGAAAGGCATTTCCAAAAAATGGGAAGGCATTTCCTCAAAACCTGTATTCACACAAGTAGGGTACACTATGAAAAGTAAAGGGGTCAAAATACAAGCCCAACTAAAAAGATACAACTACAATAGAAAACAACTCCTGAGATCATCCTCTATGGATCCTACCTGAATGATAGGTACAGATCATCTCCATAGCTCTCCACTTCAGCTAGTCGCCTCTATGTACCACCTGGTCCTAGCTCCTACAGTCTTAGCCGAGCTGCTCGTCGTCTGTACAAGACACAACAAGGTGCGGGTGAAGCCCGTGTAGGGTTGAGTATAAGAATACTCAGTAGGGACCCAAGACCCCCGAAGGTCTTTTAGAATTCCACTAAGGAAAAAAAAGCATGATATCAATCAAAATTCAAAAATCAAAAGACTCAGCTGAAAGTAGGTATAAATTAAGTACATAAGTACAGATAATTAGTCGTAAAGCTAAACCATCTTATCCTGTTAAGGGTCCTACTGCTGATCCACATAGGATTGCTCAGTGTTGATCCACATAGGATCACTAGGTGGTGATCCACATAGGATATCTAGGTGATAATCCACACAAGATCACTAGGTCATGATCCACACAGGATCCGTAAGTGCTGATCTTCATAGGATCACTAGTCATTCTTCACGTCTCAGCCAGCCACTAGATTCTAATACAAAGTATGCTTAATTCTGGTAGGATCCTATCCTCAAGACATCGGTCATACTTCAACTGGCATTAAGTCTCGTGATAAAGTAACCCAACAATTTTTCATGTCATAAGGGTTCCAAATCAATAGATGACACATTAATCGGACATCCGGTCTAAGAGTAACAGGCACTTTAGTGCTGAGGGTCCAGTTGGATTCAGGTAAAATCCAACCCGTCCGTTCTCCAACTTTCTCCAAAACTCAATTGGAGTATCTCAAATGGACCGTATCATCCCAATGATTCCAATGTCACATATGGCTCGTCAAACAAGTGTTTGGTTTGTAAGATACAACCTTTTAAGTGAAACCAGGCCATAAAGGGTCCTGGTCCGACCCAAGTCCGACTCAGCCCCGCCCGAACCAGCTGGTCCACAGACTGGCCTAGCCCGAACTAGATGGGCCATGGACTAGAACAAAATAAACCGGATGGGTTGGGCCGTGGTGAGTTCGACCCACTTGGCAGCAGAAAGGCCTGGCCCGCCGGATGGGAATGCCCTGCGCAAGGGGCCACGCGACCCCTCCTTCCCGAACGACTCAAGAGTTAATCTTCTCTTCAACCGATGGTGCCATGTGGCACCGCCTAGCTACCCATGGGACCCACAGGGCACGGGTCCCCCTCTGTCTTGGCTTCAAATATGTGGCCTCCATCTACGGTGCACGATGGCGCCCCGTTGTTTCGGCAACGCGGCTGGCCGAAAGCCGACAAACCCTACTGGTCCGCTGCGGTGTCATGCGGCGCCGCCCCCTTCCGTAGACAGTGAGCTTCGGGCACCACCTTCTCCCACAGACATAAGAGGATCTTTCAAGGGATACTGGGTTAGCTATGATGGTCCGTTTTACATTCTGAAAGCACCTACGGGCCTCCCGGGAACATTCCAACGCTGTGTGGCTCCCAAGTTCATCTTGTCATTCTATTTTATGGTTGCCCACAAAGAACGCAACAATGATCAAAGTGACAGAGGGTCCGGGCCTTTTTTGTTTGGAATGTTCCCTCTGCATTATCATCATAACAAGGTTGAGATTAATTCATCTTCAAAATCTTATTTTTAATCAACACAAAAACCCATACCTCGTGAACTATTGGATGGTGTCACAGTCATGGAGGGAGAATATTCCTCGTTAGTTAAAGTCGCTAGCATTCGTCGATCCCAGATCGTTTCCCAAAAACGATGTCGTTCAAGCCTCTATTCACCATTGGTGGAAGATGTTGCAGTACTTCTTTATAGGTTCCTCACATTTATGTCAAAAATCCAAGCCCAAGATCCATTTAAATAGATGAGGAAACCAACCATGTTGCATCACATTAATGTGGTTCATTTATGAACCGAATTTAATGTTCCTACGTTGGGGTTATGCAACCCAAGGGTCATGCCATTGAATGACCCATTTAACTCTACGGTCCCACCATATCACTCAATGGTTACCAAAAAAAGAAATAAAATAACTTGTTGAGCTTATTATTTTTTGATAAAGCTAAAAATTAACTTTTCCTACTGATTTTTTTCGAACAAAGTTAAGCTTCCCTTAAATGAATCTTGGTGATGTGAGTCCAACGGGGCCATCAGATTTCAACTCCGAGCACCGATAAAAATATTAGAAAATTCTGCCAACACGTTACTGAACATAACTTAAAAAAAGCTCAAAACTCTGTTTCGGGCTCTCTTGGCCTCGAAATCATGTATCGTCAATTTTCGCAAACTCTTAATAATCCTAAATAATTTAAAAAAAATACATATTGAATTTCCAGGTCTTTAAAAGAATAACAAAAAAAATTGAATACCTTGGGTAAGGTATATGGTTGAGGTGAATTACTAACCTCAAAGCTAGTTGGGGTGATTTTGTTCTTCGTGTGTGGATCTTTGTTCCACCAATAGTTCAATTCAATCCTTTCTCATATATTGGTCTTCTAAACCATACCAAGAATAATATCTTACAAATAATCTATTTAGGAATGTAATCCTTTCATCATCTTATATGTATCTTATTATGGTTTTTTCTAGTAAAATGTTCAAGGAGAAACTCCGAAACCTACTCCCCTAATGTGACTATATTTTTTTAGTCGCTTAAAAGCTACTGAAAGTAGATCTTTTCCAGTACGATCGTTGTCGATTCTTATGTCTAGACCGTATAAAAAAATTCAAACATAAATAAATATTTGTATGAAATATTTTTATAAATCATAAAAATTAATTATA
This sequence comes from Viscum album, assembly GCA_963277665.1. Classification (NCBI taxonomy): domain Eukaryota; kingdom Viridiplantae; phylum Streptophyta; class Magnoliopsida; order Santalales; family Viscaceae; genus Viscum; species Viscum album. The sequence continues at coordinate 1,100,206,802 of OY728133.1, read as the reverse complement.
TATCATACTTACACATTTTTATCATACTACTTTTGTGTTTTTATAAACTAGTTTACCCTCCTTTTTTATACGAGCCTCCTTCTATAACACGTGATGTGGGATAGAACACACTACAGATTTTGATTCATCAATCTGCATATAATCAAAGGAACTCATATTACTACATATCACAAAAATCATTTATTTTTTATTTAAAATACATACCAATTTATTTTCTAATGAAGAGTACCCCATCCATGCTTTGTGATAGTGGAACATTAGTTTTAATACACATTCTTTATTTTAATCACTTTTTTTCAATTTTATAAATTAACAATTTGAATCAAATAAGATAAAATAAATAATTTCATATAATATATTAAAAACTAAAATATTCTTCAAATGATTTCTCATCGTGACGAAGGATGACTAATTCTATGTTTCCTTCCTTATAATGCTTGCATAAATAACTGACGGGTGGGGTATTACTTTCCCCTCAACATACCTAAGATGATACTAGGTAAGAAGAATTCGGAATCCCCTATGGGTATTTATAGTAGCCATTAAGACAAATTTATTATGTAAATATTTTAAAATAAATGAATTTTATAAATAATAATGAAAATTAAGTAGATGTTTCATTATATAATTTTACAATAAAATAAAGAAATTATAATGTAACATTTCCTTTATATCTTCCAAAAGGGTTTCCTTCATTAATAATTGGACATGGCGCCATGAATCAATATCAATCATCACATTCATCCTCATTCTAACCACAACATAACTAATGAACATTGAATTATTGGGGTCAATAAGTTGGCTGCGTTGATTCCATCCAACCTCAAATTTCATAGCCTTACTTATTTCCTTGATAATTTTATTCAACAATAGGATACATATTACTTATATTTTTTTTCTCATAAACATGATGTTAATCCCCTAATAATTCTGTAGTTTCATCACCAATAGTCTATTCTTCCATGATATTGGTAACATCATCATGTTCAGAAGTCATTTTCTACTTGAGTAGAAAAACGTTTAATTTATATTATGTCAATGTCGTAGAGAAAAGATGATATTATGAGAAAAATAATATTATATTAAAAAATTTATTAACCTTATCATTGAACTATCTTTCTTTTTTATGGTTTTAGGGATTTAGATCCTCTCTAGAGAATTCAAATCCCCTCTTTACAGTCCCCACTAACGTAAAATACATTCTCTATATTTGAAACAACATGAACATATTGTAATTTTCCAATGAAAGGTTCTTCCTATATTTATTTTTCATCTGATACTGCAGTTTTTTTATTCACTATATGATTAATTAACTAATTATTTTTTGTTTGATCTGATACATAAAATACCTGCACTGTATGGGATATTATTATGAATGGATCATTCTTTTCACGCTCCACATTGAAATTCACCTTAATTAAGGTCATTTCATCAACTTTCAATGATATCCTCTTGTTAGCCCATTTGAAACATAAAATATGCACTTGAAATGTTGTTTAATCCAACTTTAATACATATTTGATAATGGCGAAATATGAAATATTCACATAAATTTGATTTTTGTGCATGGATCTAGATATATGAATTGCTTCTTCTATAAGTGTAACTCCACTATTTTTCAACATACTAAAGTCATCTTAGTCTTCTGTATTTAATTTATAACTATTAATTACAAAACTAGTGTAAATATAAAATTTTAATTCCATCCCCTAACTAGTTATCAAATTAGTTTGGAAATTGAATTCACTTTTTTATAACACCCTAATTTTTTTATTTGATCCATCCTCTAAACTATTTATTATGTGTTTTTTATATCCATCTTTCATCCCTTGATAGATTCAAATGCCTAATAGTTACTTTATGGGATTCAACATATAGATTAACATATTTACTATTATGTAAAATATAAAGGTGTTCTTGCTCTCGCTCTGTGATATGAATTATAACAACATCTCTTCTAAAAATCCATCTTTTCATTAGGTGTCACTATAACATGACTTTAAGATATTTATTTATTTTTAAATCTAATTGGTAATTAGAAAAAAAATCAATATATTATTCTAGAATATATCAATATGCAATACAACCTTCAAGATTAATTCAGTTCTTGAGATACCCTTTAAAAATCTTTATATATCATTTAATGGGATACATCCATATGTAATGGATGAGAAGACACAGTTGAACCATTCTAACCAATTAAACCATCATATGGACCATTATATCAAATAGTGATAGTGGGGAGAACATCTCTAATTCACATAATATGATTGTAACCTCCTTATTCTTTTTCAATAACTTTAAAGGGTATATAAATTTATTTCACATGGCTTTGAAAAATAAGTATTGTCTATTTTATGTATGTTGTAATTTTTTTACAAAGAATGCAATGAAAATAAATGATCATCAAATCTTATATCAAAATAAAAAATTCGGGTGATTTTAGTCCCTGTAACTTAAAATTAGTCACTAACATGAAATTCTTGATGTTTGATGAATACACCTTGGGAACTTTTATGATGTTAAGAAAAATAAAAAAAATCATTTTTCATTTTTGGATAAAGTATATGATTCTGGAGGAAGAAAACTCCACACTTTAACCTTCACTGGTGCCAACTCTTCACATATCCCCATGCATATAATTTCCAACCTAGCCTTGATGCCATCTTTTTTTTCAGGAACATTTACTAACATGCCAATAACCTTATCAAATATGCTATTTTGTACATTAGTTCTATCTAGAAAATGTTTGATGTATTAAAAATACCAATATGGTAATTCAAAGAAAATTGATCACTTCTCCCAACCTGATTTCATAAGTTTTTTTGAAAATGTTTTACTAAAAATAATTTTAATATCTTTTAATTTATCTAGAATTCTATACACCATTTGTGGAGACAATGTTATAAGTCCTTCTGTATTCCCATCGAATGATATCACTGGGGATCAAAATTTATTTCATTAAGGTAAAATTTTATGATGACATAAAAACATATATTTTTAGGAATGTTTCATCCAAACTACGTGTGTCCATTAGTCACTAAAGGGATACCCCAACATTCCTTTAATGTTATAACCTAAACAATTTACATAAACATGAAATAATTTATCATCTCATAAAACGTGGACCTCAATGTGAATTTATAACTTCAATGTGCGTCATATATTTTAACACTTGTATCCCATATAAATTTTTAGATCTTCAATAGATGTATCCAAATAGACATCAATATCATTATTGTGTATCTTTGGTCCAAATATAAGTAGAGACAATATATTGTATTTATGCTTCATGCATAACCATAGTGGAAAGTTATAATTTAAAAACATTATAGGACATGCAATATGAGTAATAATTTTAACACCAAAATGATTTATTCTATTTATAGATAACATGTGACCAAAGTTTCTTATCTCATTTTTAAATTCATGATACTTATAATAAATTTTATTCCACTGAGGATTTCTTGTTGGATGACGTAGGTTCCCATCTTTAATTATTGTATTTACAATACGTGTAAATTTTCTCATGTTTTAATGAAATCCATGTAGTCTTCTAAACCATAGAATGATAGTAAATTATCATAAATCTTTTAAAATATTTGATTTATTTTTATTGTATTCATCTGTTCCACACTTAGGGAATTTTATGAGTTATTCTTAATCTATGTGAACAATATGCAATCATTTAGACAAGCATGCATTTTTTAGAGATTATTCCCATTGAATATAGAACTATTATAGTACCATATGTTCAACATGGAATTTCATTCTCCTTCTATAGTATATATTTTAGGAGACGATGTAGTTTTGTAAATGTGGTGTTGTTCTATCTATTGCTAGTTTTCAAATTTAAATAATTCCAGTTTAGCTGAAAATGATATGTATTTAATAGAATTGGTATAAAATGGTCTCTTAGAACACCTATTTAACTTCTAAAAAAAATTGTTACAATCAGGAAGGTCATATTCAATTTTGATTTTTGTTTCCTCAACACTATGTCCCTCATCATTTATACTTGTATTCATATCAAATGATCTATAAACCACAGTATCATCCAAATTTGTGTTCACGTTTAGTTTTCCCCATGTTTAGTGAAACATTTATAATTCGGATCTATTTTGATACAAATAAAATTTTCTTACAACACGTATAGACTTATTTTTCTTGAATAAAAATAATGTAAACACAAACAAAGGGTTTGAGAACGGTCATATTCATGCTCTATTGCGAACGTGATGAACACTTTAACTCCATAAATATATTCTTTTTTCATATGATTTGTACGCATCAATTTTTGATTCATATCAATCCTATTAGGTACATAAAATATTCATTTTGTACAAAAAAATAAATAAATACACATAATATATAATTTTTCAAAGGTGAAATTCAGAGATAATTCTAATAAGGGGAACCCACCTTTTGATTGTTTCAAATAATTTCAATATGATTTGAAATAAATAGGTAATTGAATTTAAGAAAACAATTAATCCACTATGGTAGGTGTTATCCTCAGAATCCATCCAAAATGATAATCGATACCTGGTATGGGATAAATACACTTCAGAGTAGTTTATTAAACATAGTTTAGTGTTTATAAGAGATGGTGGTGAGTCTCCAGAAAAATGAAACAACAACTATTCAGAAGATGAAGCTAATGAGGATGATAGTTCTCCCTTAAAACTTTTAAAATTTCTAAATATTAATTTAAAATTTCAAATCTCAACTCAAAAAAACATTCAAAATTTAAAATGATAATTTTTTTAATTTTTAAAACCCTACTTGAGATCTGTTTTTTTAATTCCACATGAAAATAAACCAATATTTTTTAAAACTCAAAATGGGATAAGAACTCCATTTTCTATAAAAACGGTCAGCAACAAGTGAAATATTTTAAAATCAAATTAAAAAACAATTAATAATAAAATAAAAGCTTAGAATTGATTCCATAGAAAGACGTACACTTTTAAATGTTTAAAACTTCACAAGTTCACTTTGAAATCACTTTATGAGTTTCAGAACACCGAATCCATCTTATTTTATTTTAAGAGAAACCCCCATTTATCCATTTCAGAACCTACTTTAATATATAAAACCAAGTTTCCTTTTTAACACTGAAATTTTAAATAGGCATGTCCATAAAAATGCTAAGTGGGCCACCACCCAGTCTAAAGAAAATCATGATTATAAAAATTTCTCAAATATTATATAAAACTGACATGAAAATAACATTTTTAAAAATACCGTATTAAATTAAAAATTTAAATCCTGACATGATTATTATGGACCCCCTTCCTAAATACCAAGGTTCCAATGGGATTCTATAAAATTTCAGTCCAGGTACGATCCATTTTTCACCCCCAGTTTCATCAATGTTTGGAAAAGTGTTCTTTAATAATTTACATTCTTTCATTTATATAAGATCTTTCTTATAAATTCTGTACGATCCAAATCATTTCAAGATCCAGAAAGAAATGTAGCGATTATGTGTTTGGGTTATGTTACGTAACTTTATTTTGATAAAGTAACCTGAATATTCACATCTCTTAGACCATTTTTGTAGAAATGAAATTAATATTTGGTACATATTTATTTTCTAATATTTTGATTACTTTTTGTAAACCTGAATTGAGTTATAAATCATGATTTTAAATTGTATGGGTTTACTTAGTTAAGTGTCCCCTTTTATACCTTGATATCATAAAATCAAAACATATATGACAACATAAAATCTATATATTCTCATATGGGTGTGTATGTTGGGTGTGATCTAAACAATCCTAGTAATATTTCACCAAATAGTCAATTAAATTTCATTTATTTTACATTTCACAAAAAAATAGTCTAATCACCATTTAAAAAATGTTTCAAAAAAATGAAAGTACAAGGGAATTAAATATTAAAAATTTATCTCTTTTTAAAATCCCAAGGTTAAATCATTTTCTAAATTAAAATAAAACCATTATAAATACCAATACATTTATACTCATGTAGATAAAAAAATAATTTAAAATAATTCTTTCAAAATCTAATTTTTACCATCCAATGAATGGAATCATACATCTAAAAGTGAAAACACATTAACATATTAACAATTTGGACATCAGATCTTATGAAAATAAATCAAAATAAATTTTATTCATTCAAAAAATATCTCAAAACCCTTTTTATAAATGCTAAGTAGATAATAGAAGACACTAACCCAAGGGTTTCCTAATATGGATGATAAAATCATATTGAAGCATTTTTTTAATAAAGTGACAATGGTCCTTTAATAAATAGATGGGTGAAAATTTGTTTCAAAACAATCCTAATTATAAATTAAGGATACCATGTATCAATTAAAAACAAAGATTGTTTGAAATACATATGGAGAATATTTTTTATTCATTTAAGAAATTCCAACCATGAGCTTTTCTTGACATCGATCTCTAAAAATGAATAATATTTTAAACAAGGATTTATAAACATTTATTAAACTATTATTTTTTTATTTTTAAATGAAAATTATCCCTTGAAAATAATTTTCCTTAGACCAATTATTATTTATTAAAAACATGATTTTAGAAATAACTTTTCGGTTTTTTAAGAAATGTCACTAAGAATGAAAACCCAATATAATGGAATGTAAATAAAATGAAATAAATAAATCTAACTAAGAAATTAGGGTGTTGAAGACGTAAGCAATAAAATTAAATAAGGTTGATGACGACAAACATCCATAAAAGTGAAACTGTGTACTAAATAATATATATAATATCACTAGTATAACCCACAACACATGGGAATGAGCTTTGATCAATAGGTTCTAAAGGCAACCGAATTTCTCATAGAATAGTATTCAGTTATGTGACCAAAAAAAGTAATACAACCTAAGCCTCTTGAGAAAATTGAAAATGAATCTTATCCAATACCTCAACTAAGCTAGAAAAGAACCCATATTTTTACCATCCTATCTATGGTCTCCCATGAGAAAAATAAAAAACAATATATATAGAAATAATTTATTACATTAAAATTGACATCACAAAATTAAGAAAACAATTAAAACCATTCCTCCTTTCAAAAACCCATTATAAATCTCTCTAAAAAAATCATTTTTCATGTTGCCATTTAAAAAAAAATTGTCTACCACAAAAATCATTTAAATGAAAAAAACATTTAAACCCCTATATAAGAAAATCAAATTTAATCATATTGTTTATATTTAAAAACAACTCATTAAATGAAGTAAAAAAATTAATTACACATATACATATCTAAACAACTCTCTATATAAATATTCACATATTCTCATGTGAATATGTGCATGTGTCAAATATATATATATAAACACCAATAGATATGTGAATAATCATAAAATATGAAAATTTGACCCCATAACATTAGATATTAATAAATAATACAAAAACAAAATAAAACATAAGAATACTTCTCAAATAAAGGAACCCCAATTAATCAATGTCATGAACTCATGCATTACAAAATAGATTTTATAAACCACAAAAAATAATTTTAAAACACAAAATTAATTTATCAAAAAATTCATTAATATTTTATTGGCCGAAAATATAATTTATCCTTCAAATTTAGATAATGAACAAGTTCAAATCCATAAGAACCTAATTGGAAATCTATTATAATGCCTTTAAAACATGAGAAACTGGTATATTAAAATCCTATTAAACCAAAATAACAATTATAATTTTAGAAAAACCAATTCCATACACTTAATAAAATGAAAAAAAAATTAGGGAAAAGAGAAAGAATAAATACACCTACCCTAGGGATATCATATATGATGCAAAACCTTTAGAAATAGTGAGTGGAAGTATTGAATAAAAGGGAATTAAGCACACAGACAAGAAATCAATGAGTCATGAAGAAGTGAAAATAATATACCTTGGATTCAAGATTTTATTTTTCCAAGAGAATGTAGATATATTATTAAATCATGGATTCATTCAATCCTTGGATTCATTTGATACTTGATTCATTCAATCCTAGGATTCAAGCATTAGATTTGTTTGAGGGTTGGTTTGAGACTTGAATTCAAGGAGAAGCACTAGAAACATGTAGATTTAGTGGAAAAAATTAAAAATTACTACCAAAACAATCATATATCAGTTTATTTAAATAGATTGTGATATTTTTATCATTAATTCAAAAAAAGTAATGATGAAGATGAGTTTTACCATTTCTAAATTGATAAGCGATGATAGAGGATATCCTAATCAGTGCATCTTTATTACTAAAGAAGATATATCTTTATCATCTGTAAAAATTACTGGTAAAATAAATTTTTATCAACACTAGATTTTATCACTAATAAAGATACATTTTATCAGTGCTAATACATTAGCACTAATAAGGTATTTATGATTATAATTATAAATAAGAAAATTTGTAGGCATATTTATGTATATATATTTTAGGTATTTAAGAGTATAATTATAGAAAAAAATACAGACACATACCTTACCGTATAAGCCGATGGGTAGATCATAGCCCCCCTGTATAGATAACCCACCCATTATATAGGCCCTTGTTGACCTCTTTTTTATTTTTATTAGCTCGAAGACCCTTACTACATAAGCCCTAAAAGGCCCCATTTTGAAAGCTCAGGGGTATTGGACCCCCAACCTTAACTTGCACCACCATAGGCTTTGTCACTTCCTGATCTGGCTTCCCCTATATAGACCAATGAGGTAGACCCTACCTTTCCTTTCATTGTGTGATCACTACACCAACGCCTCCAAACCATCGTCGGCCAACATCTAACCGGAAGCCATGGTAGATTGCCAAAGACAACTGCCATACCACCACCTCTTTGGTTGAGTGGAGGTTCTCCAATCTCAAATTCCAGTGAAAAAAACTTATCCAACATACCATCACCTGGTTAAACTGATCATCGTATCAATGAAAAAGCCCTAACCACCACATGGAATCGACGTCAGCAAAGGGTTACCGTCATCACCACTCATTTGACAATCAATTGTTGTTCCCACAACACCAGTGAAGAAAGTTGTGGCCCCTCCAATAGCTGCAATCCTGACATCCCACACGTTTACCTCTATCCCTAAAATCCTAAAGATCGAGAGTCGTGGTTCCCAATACTAATTCCTTTGGCATCTCATTATGCCATCAGTAGCCAATGCCATCACCAATCCATCACAGTGACATCTTCTTGAAAGAGTGCCCTCGTCGTTACCTCTCACTACCAACCATTGCTCTGCCGTATCCGCATCACAAACTGAGGATCATCCAAAATATGAACGGTTCTCATCATATCCACACCCTTTATATCTATGATCTTCCTCACAAAATCATCATAATTTAAGTCTACATGCCCACAAAGGAAAGCTGGAATTTTTTTCCATGCAACATTATCACTTTCCCACCAAATTTGGGGCTAATGAAACCACGATGGGGATTCAAACCCCATCCGGGAGATGTAGTATTACATGGACCATAACCACTGAGTCAAACCCCAACTAAAATATATTTATATAATTTTATATTTATTTTTTATAATTTTATAATTTATTTAATATATAAATATTTATTTTTAATTATATAAATACTTTAATAAAAAATTTATTACTTATTGAAAATTATAAATATATAATTTTATAAATATAGTAAATATATATTAATAAATATATTTTTAAGTAAATTTATAATTAATTATTTATAATTATAAATATATTTATATCATTATATATATTGTTTTAATTATACATAAATTTAATAAATATATATTAATATAAATATAGTAAATATATTTATCATTTTCATATATTTATTATAATTTTATATTTTAATAACTATACAATAATTTATTTATAATTATATAAATAATTTTTAAAAAATAATATTTATTTATTTATAATTATAAATTTATAAATTATTAATTTAGCAAATATAAAATTATTAATATATTTATTCATTAATATTTATTTACAAATATATTTTTAATATTAGTAGTGAATATAAAATCTTAAAAGAATGCATGTTAAAAATTAGTGAAATTGAATAATTAAAAATGATAACACTTTAAAAACATTGAAAAAATAGATAAGTTTTAGAAATTAAATATAAATTATTAAAAAAATATGGATATACATTAAAATATATATGAATACATTTTTGAAATATTAAAACATAGTAAATAAATATATATCAATAAATAAAAAAAATGTTTAGATTCCCGAAAAAATAAAACAATATTAATAATGAATAAATAATACCTAACTGGGATAATATTAAAAATAAGTAAAGAAAATTTACTGACTAGAGACATAATATACTAAATGTATCATATTATAATTAAATTCTAAAATGAATACTAAAATTTGAATAAATTACATAAATATTAGGTGTATGGGTTTCTGTATATGATTTTATTAATTCGGTAAATATTTTGTGTGTGTATTAAATATAAAAATGTGTTAATTACCTATATTTATGTGAAATCAATGTAACATGTGTTTGATGTATGTTAAATTATAAAATCAAATTACATTTAATTATGTTTATTACTCGATGCAATTAGTCAGTATTTTTTATTAATTATAAATTTTAATTATATACAATTTTCACTATATATATGACTTATTTATTGTATGAATATATAATTTGTAGTATATAAATCATATTTTAAGAAATATTATATACATTGATATATATATAAATATATATGAATATATTTCTATATTAAATGTATTAATGATAAACTATCTATAAAAACCAATAAAAATGAATAAGACATTAATACGATTTTAATCATTACATTTTAGTCATTTTCTATATCTATATTTAATATATATTGTTTATTACTATTTATAATTAATATATATATTAAACATACTAATTTTTAATAATAATTTATTCATTAATTTTTTTTATTTTTTTGTAATTTATTCATTAACTTTTTTTATTTTTTTTGTAATTTATTCATTTTTTATTTTTTAGTTTAATTATTACAATTTATTCATTTTTTATTTTTTTTGTTCAATTATTATATTATATTCATTTTATATATCTATATTTAATATATAATATTTATTAATATTTAATATCTATATAGATATACATTGAATTTATTCATTTTTGTCAAGAATTATTTAATTAATTAAATGTTTAATATTTTTATTAACTTCCTCACTTTTTATTTTTTATTTGTTTAATTATTTCATTTTATTAATTTTAAGAATATATATGTTTAATATATACTATTTATTAATATTTATAATTTATATATATGTTTATTAGATTTATTTGTTTTTATGAATAATTATTTATTTAAGAAAAATTTCAATTTTTTTTAAATTCATTAATTTTAAATATTTATTTATCTAATTATTTCATTTTATTTGAGACCTTTAGCAACATATAAAATTAATCACTGATAAAGGGTACCCTTCAGTAGTGTTAAAGAAAAGTACTGATAAAAGTTATCCTTTATCAATGTTAAAAAAAGCATTGATAAAGTTAACCATTTATCAGTGATTTTTTAGCACTGATAAACATTACCCTTTATCATCACTTTTTTTATCACTAATAAATGGAATCTTTAGGGTTGTTTTTTAGCGCTTATATTGTCCAGCGCAATTAAAGGAATGTTTTTAGTAATGTATCATATCCCTAAATGGTATAATTCATTTTCCTATCTATAACATTTACGGATAATTATAAATATGTATATACTGGATATATATTATATTTATACCTTGATTTACATTCTGAAAATTATGTACCTATAATCAATTTACAAGGACCAAAACTTCCAAGCCAAAACATACATGAAAAATGAAGCATTTATCACTCGTGACAGTGATTTTAAAAAAGAATTATTGAAAAATGGGTAATAAATGGTTATAATTATATCATATATGGTATTATATATAAGATAATGGTTTTTGAATATATGTATAATAATCCCATATTTATTATATAGTAGTTTTCAATTGGTAATAAGGAAGTCAGGACACGAGGTAAGGGATTTTCATCTCACTTTTACTTCTGTGAGACAAATGTCATATTCACCACTTTTTTCTTTAATGTGTTGTATATTCGACCAAGGAATGTATTATATGATTCATACATGGAAATTTATGAAGATATTCATATCCATACATGGCTACCTCCTTCATGAGGTTTTAATTTGAATGTTTCTATAGTGGGGAGGTTTTTATATAATAATATCATTTTTTATTAGGATTATTTATTGTTAAGATATGATGATGAAATATTATGATTTATCTCAAAAAAAATCATGGATTTTATTATAATCTGGTTATTTCTAGAGAATACATGTTTTCCATTCATTTTTATATCCTTAATTACTCATGATACCAAACATATGTTTTTAAAGAAAACCAACTTTATTTCTATCTTCAATCAAACATCATGTATCTTCCATGTGCATTTTTTAAAAATATGTTTTCAAGAATATTTATAGGATTATATAATGATTATTGAAATTCATTTTCACCCATGTTTTATTTTTAAAAATTTCCCTAAAAGTTATATTCTTGTATTTTTTTGAATGATGTAATTTTTTAATCTTTTTACAAAAGAGTGAAATGAATGTTTTCCTTTAACTTATAAAACATGTATAGAATTTATTTATAACCCTAAAAATCAATGCTATGAATTTTCCTTTAAAATATTACAAGTTTATTTTTAAAGAAAACATTTTTTTTTAATATTTGGTAATTTATTATATTTTAAAGAATTGATTTTTAAATGTAAAGGAAATTTTCCTCAAAAAAAGTAATGAACTTTTTCTGGAATTTATATTCATTAATGAAAACAACCTTAGATGTTGTTTATGATTTACTAGGGATATTAAATAATGATATCATCCTTATCCTTTCTCTGGTTGGTTTATTATTATGATTAAAAATGTTCATAAAACCCATTTCTTTCCCACAAGTTATGTTGTGACTAAATATTTATGAAACCCATTTCTTTTTCATAGGTTATAATGTGATGCTGATTTTTTTGGCACACATATGTTAGATTTTCATTATATGTTGGGTTGGACTATAATTATATATACCCTCAATGAATTAGGTATTTATTAATATTATATGAGCTCAGAAGGGGTACATGAGTGGTTATCCCTAGCACAAAAAAGGGTACACCATAGGTTATCCCATGCTTGAGGCAGGTACATGAGTTATTATCTTATTCCTAACATGTTATAAATGTCTTTGTGAATATCCTTAACATAATATTTTTTTATTATTATGTGTATGGAATTAATCTATGTCTTATGAAAATATTTTTATCTCATGTATTATGTTATTTGATTACTTAATGATTTATGTCTTTTGAACTACCAATATTCATGTCATGACTGAAGTTTATGATCTATGATATGTAGGGTATGTTTATAAAATGTTATTCTCATTTTATCATACCCATATACTCATCTTATGTGGATATATCCCATAGTTACCCTTTATATTCACTTAAGCTCGCACTTTATTATGTTTTCTTTCCCCAATTTATGAAGAAAATTATTATGTATAATATTTCTAAGAAGGGTGATTTATTAATAAATTAGTGGGAGATAATGCAGTTCACTTATGAACATGTTGATTACATATCTATGTTTCAAAGGATGTTATACCTATATGATTCCAGCATGGATCGTTATGTTATATAATGAATATACATCTATTAATAAGTAATATATTTATATGGAATGTTTGTTTTTCTACAACCACTTTCTGTTTGAGGTAAAGACACTATAAATTTCTAGATATTCCTATTGGTCTTACTAATTTCCCTTCTGTCTTTATGGATTAAATTAATAGTGTCTTTAGATATTACCTTTTTTAGTTTGTGGTAGTCTTTATAGACCACAATCTTATATATTACAAGGGTAAGTAAGAGAATGAATACTACCCGAAGATTGTATTGAATACACTAAGGACTAATAATATATATGAAAAAAACTACCAATTGTGAATTTGGCTTGAAAAAAGTTGAATTTTGGGTCATATAATCTCAATTAAGAGTATAGCGGTGGATATTATTGATGTTTTGTGGTGAATATATCATAACTATCTGACCCACTATCCAAGTTAACTCAAGAGGGATTCAAGTTCCTTTAGACAGATGAATTTGAGAAAAATTATAGGAGTTGAAGAGAATATTAGTCAGCACATCAGATCCTACACTACCCAGCATTGGATATGGGTTTGTGATATTTAGTAATGAATCATAGAAAGGACTAGGATATTTCCTAATGAAAAAATATATAGTGATGGGTTATTCATCATTCTAATTGAAAATACATGTGCACTATTTCCCAAATCATGATCTCATGTTATATATTGTAATTTTTACATTAACGATATAGAGGCATTATGTTTGTAGTGAAACTTGTGATATATATGTAGGTCATTCAAGTTTAAATTATATTTTCACTTATAAATAGTTGAATATACACCATATAATATAGTTGGGTATGGTTAAATGTTATGACTACTCAATACATTACCACCCGAAGAAATTGAGCATGGTGTGAAATTTAATGTCTTTAAATAACCATGATAACATATCTATGATGAGGATAAAAAAAGATCCAATATTTTTTGATTTGAAAAAGATGGACCTTGAAATATTAATGGATGGGGAGAAATGTTATCATACTTAAATGAGTGTTTTACTATCTCTCAATGTGAATATTAATAAGGTGTATAAAGAATATGTAGATTTATAAATTAAGAAGAAAATGTTCCTAAGTTCAACCTTGAATGTGATGGAATGATAAGGTTCATTAACTTTGTAAGTGTCCCTTCAACACTAGAGTTGAAGGATGACATATTGGATAAAGCTCATAGTTTTTTGTTCAATATTCATCTTGGAATTATGAAGATGTATATATATTTAAATGAGTATTTATAGTGGGAAAAACTGAAGAGAGATATTACATGTTATGTTTTATGTGCTTGGAATATTTAGAAGTTATGGTTAAGGGATAAATTTATAAGGGGATATTACAACCGTTACCCATACCTAAATAGAAATGGGAAAAAATTAGAATCTATTTTTCCATCAGAATTCCTAGAACAACTAAAGGTTATAATTCTATTTGGATTTTAGTTGGTTTCCTTACAAAGTCATTACACTTTATTTATATCATATAATATTTATCTCTTGAACAACATTCACTACTGGAAAAATACCATATACCAACGGTTTAGAATCGTTGGTATAGGCCTCCAAACTGTTGGTATAGCCTATACCAATGATTTGGAGAACCGTTGGCTAGTAAGCTATGGAGATAGGTCTATAGCAACGGTTTTGGGAAAACTATTGGTATAGACCTATACCAATGGTTTTCAAAACTGTTGATATAAGTAATATGAAAATTTATACCAATGGTTCCATAAAACCATTGGTATATGTAATCCAAAAAAGAGTCATTCAGTTGGTTTTGATCCCAGCACATCCGGTTTGTGATTGAACGGCCTAACCACTATACTAAGAAACTTTTTGTGAACATAATTTTATAAATATATATATATGTATTATCGTTAGTATTTTAACTTCTGATTTATTTAATGTCCTCCATAAGAAGATTCCATTAAAAATACATGTAGCTAAACCCATGGTTTTTGGAAAAACCGTTGGTATAGGGGTGACCTATACTAACCGTTTCCCCAAAACCATTGGTTTAGGTTTAAATTAGTGAACTATACCAATGGTTTTCCCAAAACCATTGGTATATCTCCACATTAGTGACCTATACCAACAGTTTTCTCCAAACCATTGGTATAGGTCCAAATTAGTGAACTATACCAACGGTATTCCCAAAACGTTGGTATAGATATTATTTCTGGTAGTGATTCCAAAATATAGATTAATAAAGTGGTAAGGTATCTTGGATTAACAAATTTAATTGTATATTATCAAGATCTATGTTTTACCACAATGTTCTAGAGAAGTCTTCAAAAAGATCTGAATTTATAGTTTTGTGAAAGTACTACTTATAATCCTTAAATGGATGTTTAGTCTAATAGAACAGTTAAAAACATAGAGGATAGGATGATATCTTATTCTATAGATTTGAAAGGTGGTTGGGATCAACACATTCATCTAGTCTGGTTTTTTTACAACAATAACTTTCACTCGAGTATATATATGGCTCTTAATGAAGCCATATGTATAAGGAAGAGTATAACTCCAACATAGTAGGATGAATTCAAATAAATAAATCTGTTAGAACCTGATATAGTAAGGGAAATGGAAATTAAGGTTAGAGTCATTATGCAGTGCATCAAGGCATCTCAGAATTGATAGAAACCTTATACTGGAAATTGTTGGAAAATTCTAGAATTAAAAGTTAGTGAGAAGTTATACTAAAAAATTTCTCTATATAAAATGAAATTATATTTTTAAAGAAGGTTAATTAAATCCCTTCATATATTTTCTAAATTTAATATTCTTGATTGAGTTGGTATGGTATCTTATCACTTAGTGCTTCCATTGAACCTTTCTTAAATCCATCATGTGGTTCATGTATATCTCTTGAAAAAGAACATAACGTTTCCTTCACATATACTATACGTATAGGTCATACCACTAGATAAATGAACAATACTATGAAGAAAAATTGGTATAAATCCTTCATTATAGAGATAAAGTGTTATCAAACAATACTACTCGCTTGGTTAAAATGTTTTAGAGGAATTAGAAATTTGAAGATGCTACTTGGTAACCTAGATATGCAATGAAATGATGATAGCCTATTTTTTATATAATAGTGATGAAATTAAAAGGGGGAAATTCCTTTTTAGGAAGGTATTGTGTAACCCCCCAATATTTTATGCAATATTTATGTTTAGAAAAATTTAATTTCTTTAATAGCATACAATACATGCAACCTCGATTCTAAATAAACTATAATGTAGTGTACCATTATAACATAGTTTTTTTATTGAAAGAGTGAATAAGAATAATATTTATTTAAAAAAATATTCATAAAATTTTTAGATAAAAATATATATTGATAAATAATTATTCAATTTTTAGTAAATTCATTTTATGCTTTAAAAATACATTCGTTTCCATTAAAAATAGATTTTTTTTTATTTTTCATGAAAACATAATATAATTAATTTATGACACTTGTAAAAATATTATTTGAAAAAATGTACTTATATTTTTAAATCGTCATCTAAAAATTATCTTAGAGATAATTTTTGATAATTTTCTAAAAATATTAATTTTTTCAAAAAATAGTGAAAAATATGGATTTTTATTGAAAACATTATTTTTCAAAGAATTTAAAAAGTTTGATTTTATTTTAAATAGTTTTTAAAGTAAAATTAGTTTATTTATGTTATTAATAATACAATTAAGGTCATTAAAATTTATTTTATGTTATAATTTGGTATTAAAACATTTATACTTTTGAAGACATTTTTTCTGTAAAAATTATTTCAGTATCATTTTGAAGGATTAATTTTATGTTAAATTAGTACACTTATGTGGATTTAAAAATGATAATTTAATTCAATATTTGGAATCATTGGGATCAAATTCGTCAAATATATACCTTTTTTTCAATACGAATAGTAATCTTGATTAATATTTATCACTTTAGTAAAGGTAAAATGGGAAAAATAAGGTTAAAACATAGGGATAAGTTTTTAAAATTTCACTAACACATTAATTTATCTTTTTTATGAGTTCATTTAAGCCATTTACGTATAATTAACAAATATATGCACACATGGTTCCATTTTTATTTGATTATGATCTTTATATTACTTTATGATAATAATAAATACCAATTATCACTCCCTTGACTTTAATATCTCTAAATTTTTTATATACTGATAAAAAAGATTATAAGTTTGGATCTAAAATTTTATTTAAAATATGAATTGATTTTTTCATCATGGTAATTTAGTTTTATTTTGAGTGATTGAATAGTTACCTTAAATTCTTATGGAACGCCAACCCAATATTTTTTTAATTAATAGAAAAATAAAATAATTGATTTTAAAAATATTAAAAGTAATAAAATTTGGATGAATTATGGTGGTGGATGAATTTTGTAGATAAATATAACATATTATTGATGTTTGAGATGTTTATATTCTTATTCCATAACTATCTTGTTGATGTTAATATTAAACAAATTGAATTGTTCCAAAAATGAAATTAATGACAATTTATTAAATTATTTAAAGTAAATAAAAAAACATATTCAAACAAGAGAATAGAACATGTTTGAATATGGAAAACATGGCCCATTTATGTGTTTATTTTCCTTCTATAGTAACATTATCTACTATTAAATTGTATGAATATTTGATATTGTGGTAATTTTCAAAATTGTTAATAGGGGTTAAAATAAAAATATATGGGTGAAAATATCACGTAAACTTTTTGAAATTTTATTATATAAGAGTATTTAGAAATATAATCATCCTATATTTAAAATATTTTAATTTTTACCACTTTATTATAAATGTTTTTTATTAATTTAATGCTTTTTTTAATTCCAAGAGTTCTCTTCCCCTCACTTTTAAAAAGGGAACCTCTTCGACTGTATTATTCACACCTTTTAATCATTATATCATTGATAATACCTATCATAATACCATAATATATTTATTCTCAATATAATAGATCTTATTTAGTTGTCATAATACCATCCCATCAAGGCGAAAGGTATAAACTAAAAATTGTTTCTCAATAAAGAGGTCTCACTCTTAAACGATCATTTTCAATTTTATTTATTCTTATAGCTCCTATAAATATTTGGAATCCAATTTAAAATAATAAATTCAGTATATAAAATATAATTAATTTTTATTATGATTATGGAACAACCATAATTGGAATTTACATTGAGAAAATTATATGATATTTATCTAATAATTACATTTAATTTCATTCTTCTCTAGTTTTTCATTAAATATTCAAGAGATTTCACCATTTTTCTCTCTCGGTACTTAAAATGGTCATGAATATGTTTTTAAGAAAAATAGACTTTATTTTATCTTTTGTTGTGAAATTTTTTTTCATATCGTTTTTTTCTTTAAAATGATTTCAAAAATGTTTTCAAATTATCCTAAGACTGTTCAAAGTCATTTTTACCCATGTTTTAATTTTTTTTTATAAAAATAAAAAGAATCCTCTTGTATTTTTTTAAGGAGTTGTTTTTTATCTTTTTAGTAAAAAATGGAAAGGAAACATTATTTTCACATACCCGAAATTAAAATAATTACCAAAAATAATGACCTTTAAATTTATTTACGGTTAATTTAAAAAATTTCATGTTTCTTTTTAACTAAATTATTTCCATTAATATTTTGGATTTTAAATAAGTGATTTCAAAATTAAAGTTTACATTCCTCAAGCAATATTCGTGTGACCTTTTAAAGAACATTTATATATACAGTACCATAATTTGATTTTAATTTTCTTATACTATGGATATAATACAATGATACCATATTTATTCTTTCACTAGATGGTTTATGAGTATGATGATGAGACTTTTATGAATCCTATTTATTTTCTACAGTTTATAATATTTTGAAATGATGAAATTTTTATGAATCCCATTTCCTTTTCATGGGTTATGTTATGATGATATTATGGATGTTTTATGACCTTTTTGAAAACATATGTATGGTTTTCATTATGTGATGGGTGGTCTTCGAATTATATATCCCTCTAATTCATTGTTTAAATATGGATATCTCATGAGATAATAAGTAGTGGAAGGGAGAGTGAACCCAATTCAGTAAGGGACTCTGTCCACCTTCATAATCTTGGGGGTGAACCTTAACTATGGATATGGTGGAATGGGGAGTGAACCCAATCCACTATGATAGTCTTGGTAGCGATTCTTGGCTACAGAAATGATTTTATATGCTTATATGTGTGCTAAAATCTTATTTCTTATACCAATGTTATGGACTAACAGCTTGTGTTATTTTATTTATTTTTTTATTAATATCCTATTAACTACCAAACTTTGTGCCATGGATCTATATTAAAATTTATGATATACTGTGTATGGTTTTAAAATGTTTTGTTCATGTTCTCATACTCTTATTATCATGTTATTCTTAAATGATTGTTGATATTTCCCCTATTACCCTTCCTAAGTATTTGATCTCACCCTTTCTTATGTTTCCATTACCAAGGATGTGAAAAAATATTTTTAAAATTATATGTTTAATAAGGGTGATAGTTAATAATAACTAACTGGGAGATGACACAAATCTCTTAAGAATAAGTTTTTTTTTGTATTCATGTTTCCAAAGACCCTATAGATATATTATTCTGTCATGGATCACAATCTTATATATTCAAGATTTATATAATAAGATGTAATATTTATGTATAAAAAGTATGGGTATCTATACAACCCTTTAGTAATCTATAACCGAGGTAGAATACATCACTACAATAGTTGTTACAAAGGGATCTTTTTTGATCAAGGAGTTCATTTTTGAACATAAAGTGGTTCTCACCATTATGGGAGAAATTGAGCTATATTGTTACAAAAATGATGTTGTTTCTTAGGATAAAAAACCCCAGTCTCATCAATAGACCAAAAATATCATTCAAAAATACCATATAATATGATAGATTATTAAGAGGGGTAATTCAATGACTTTTTGGGAAACTACATAGAAGAATATAGTAGATCCATTGAAGAAACCATTATCACAACAACAACATGGGGATCATGTAGAGGCTATGGTTATAAGACACATGAGTGATTGGTTATAAATGTAGTAAATGTATCATGTTATTATAATAAAGTAAATATCCATTTTTCATTCATTATTGTGTGATATAATTTATTTTACATGAATTTTTGAATGATAATATCACCTCAAAAAAATTATTGAGTTATCCCTAACCAATGATCATTACACAGTATTATGGTTTATATAGATGTGATAAGGTTAGCATTTATATAATCTTTTATTTGTTTGTAGGATTTTTATAAGTGATAAAAATAACAGATTCTTGATTTAATATGTAGAGAATTATAACTTGGATTGATATGCTAAATTATATCTCATGGAATTTCTAATAGTCATAGATATAATTAGTGTTGTATGATTATTTTTTAATCCTTATTACTAGAGGTGGGAAAGATACCTTGTCACATCTTAGCCCAAGTCAGGCTGTGAGCCTCAACTAAAATAATCCCACCTTCATAGATTGGGGGGTGGTGACCAGTGTCGAAGGTATATCTAAACTCAAGGAGGTATTTTCTGAGGAACCTATATGCACACACACAACCATCTCGATAATAAAGTGTATAATGAAAGAGTTAAACAAAAAACACAACTATAAAGTAAACCAAGAATTCATAACCTCTAGGGTGTATAAGAGTACAGAAGTGTAAACTAAAACTTAAAGGGGAAAAACACACCCAACCAAAAGTATGTCCCAACCAGAAAAAACTATAAGAGTAAACTACTAATAGAGTTATGGTCAAGATATTCAAGCTATGACTATTGTACGTAGTCCAAAGTATCAAGAATCCCTAAGCTCCTCTGATGTCACCGCTAACCTTTTTTCATTCGCATAAGACATGACACATGAGGATAAATCCCATGTAGGGGTGAATATATACATACCCAATAGGGAACCCCAAAATATGAAGGGTGAGTAGTAATAGATACAACAGAAAAACAAAGAAAATAGGTGAAAGATACAATAAAAGGGAAAAGATCACCCAAACCAAGAGAGAAAGTAACCTCATCCAAACCCAAGGTTCTAAAAATGGTGAGAAGATGAAATACCCATTAAATATTTACCACATATAGCAGGAGAGTAGACTCATGTATCCATGAGATGCTAAATGTAGAAATCACATGGTGTACCTCACTTCACATCTCTTAGAATGAGAGTGACCAAATCAAAGGTGTGGATATAGAGGAATATATATACAAACTCATTCAAAAGAATCCCAAATGATAGAGTAAGGGGATATTCATCTCAAGAATTATCCCAAGAAGAAGAGTAGACAACAATTATAAAATTCAAACTATAAAGCCCAGCATCTCACGCGTCTTCCCATAAGTAATCATCCAAGTCATTCCAGACCTTGTCACTGTTTCAAATAGTTGAGGGTCCACAAACTCGAAGTAGAAGACCAACACCCTTATATGTCACTTGGGGTTCCGTTATGATATTATTCATAGAGGACGCAATCCCATGTCGATAGGGGGTTCCACTCTAGTCATCACAAGGTCTTGTTCCCTCTAGGATAGGTGGGGTTCCACTCTGAAGTTAGAGGACTTGTGCCCATGACGATTGGAGGTTCCACTCTATCAGTCAAGGACCCATGCCCAATTACAACAATGGGGTTCCACTTTGTTCATCTGGGATCCATACCCTAGTAAGTATGGGGATCCACTCTAATGTTAGAGGACGTGTTCCCTTGTCTATAAGTGGTTCCTATATTTTGGTTAGGGAAACACGCCTTGGTAAAATAATTGGTTCCACTCTAGTCATGATGGATCCATACCCATGTCAACGGGGGTTCAACTCGGAAGTAGTTGTAGAGGACATGTATCCTTGTATATGGGGGGTTACACTCTAAAGGTTAAAGAACCCACTTCTTTTCATTATTAGAGGGTTCAACTCAGTAAACTCTGGTGATTCTTCCAGATCACTTCCATTGTCAGGTGTCTCCTCAATAAGCAGCAATCCTAGAACATTTCACATAATATTTCTAAATCCACTACCAAGGGAACCCTCATGATATAAATGGAAAAACACTTAGTATAGGATAATGATGGGCCAGAATCTAAGTTGAAATGAATTATATACATAAAATTAGTGTTTACTCAAAAGAGTTCAAGGGGTACACAACATGTGTGGGTACCCCCACTATGTGTTGTCTCACTCCACCACTTGGTTGTGTCCCTAGCCATAACATGGCTCCAAACTATATGGGAGCACACATTGTGCTGGTGGACTACACAACGTTCCAATGAAACCAAGGATTAGGCCATGTCCTTTTTTCAGTGTCTTTGTTCCAGACCTCATGTCCGAGTAATGATCATTTGTCCATATACTTTGTACAATTCATGTTGCCTCGCATATGGGGTGCCACATAGTTGACCAAACCATGTATTTGTACTTGGGTACATGACCATGTACCAGCCATGGACTTCCATACAAGTTCCCTCCCGTGTGATCCTCCACATGGGTTGTCAATCTGGGGAATGGGTACACATATTGTATGAAGGATACATGTTGTGACATCCTTAAATTTTCCAAAACCCTATCCACCACCATTGAGGGGCTACACACCATGTGTTCATTCCTATACATGTTGTATAGTTGGGTTTTTTTTCATATTTTATATATCCAATTTCCATTCCTCAAATTTGGTCCCTCCCTTTTATTCTAGCCATGAATCCACTCAAAACTCATGGATCTTTCCACAAATCAAGGTCTCTAACCATTTGTTATAATAAATTGGCTCGGGTGGTTCTTCGGGGTCTCATTTCACATCTTGCATTCCACCCTTTGTTCTGAACATGATTTATTAATCCCAAAACATCAACACAATTTTCCTTGCCTAAAAATCTAGTTCTTATGTTAGTTCATCGATCCACTCCTCACACGTGATTATTTAATGGTTTTGGTGGTCCGATTGGTCTCGGTACTATTTGAAAAATTCGAACCAGGACCCTGGGGTCCTACCGGTGAAGAATACAAATAAAAGAAGTGATGAAAACACAAAACCAAATGTTTAAACAATATTTTCCAAGTTTTATTGTCCAAATATCTAGAATGGGCATCTAGGGGTATAAAAAAATTGAATAAATTTTTGCTTTTGTACCTGGTCTCATGCAATTGGCCACAATTGGTGTAGATCAAAGTACAATGATGCATCTAGTAAAACAATTAAATAAAAAGAAAAAATAACCAATTGAAGATTCCTACCAATATTTTGGATCACTCATTGGTGAAGAACGTGATTTCCAATGATGAAGATGTATTATTGCGTTTGTTGCATCCTGGTATGCTCTGGTCCAATGTTTCATCAGCATCATATTTGATTTTCTAATGGAAGGAGAAAGGTGAGCATCATTGGAGTTTCCAGGATTATGAGTCTAAACCTATCCAATTTACCCTTGTGTTATTTTTGTAGAATAATCCAATCCATGAAATTGAAACAATTAATTAAATAATTAGGTAATTATTTAACTGAATGTCCCACCAATGAGAGAGGATTCTGAATTCCCCATTCTGAACCATTTAATGTTATGATTAAGTTAAACACCATGTTTTGTATTAAAACAAGGTCTCAAATTTCATATCTGAGATTTTGTTTAAGATTATCCCATTTTCTTTAAGAATATCTGTGTGTAATATAAAATATATTTAATATTTTTATAAAATTAATTATCGGCACACAGGGCCTTATAATTTATTGTAATATCGGCTCCTGTGTATGTAAATATATCTAAAAATATTTCAAAGTCTTAAAAGGAAAAAAACAGGGTCTCTGCATCATTCCCTCCTTCAAGTGTCTCATCCCTGAAGATCAAAAACGAAATAAACAACTTGAGATACTATGTATAGACATTTCTCTCCCACTCCTTAGATATGTCTAATATGTTCATGTGTTGTCACAACACACAGTACAATGGATTGGTCCATCCATATAGGTTCCTCTCATGTCGATCCTCACTCTCCATCGAGTGATCTAAATAGGTGGCTCAATTCTTGATTTTTAGCTCTCCCTAATCGATAACGTGCATGAGGACATTTATGTATTTCCTAAGCTGTGACACATAGAATATGGCGTTCACCTATTCCAGTTATAGGGATAAGTTGAGGTGGTAAGAAAACTCACCATCCCTCCATGAGATTTTGAACGACCTGATAAACCTCAGGGGTAGCATTACTCCCCAAATGAACCTATCCAATCCTATTAGTAGGGAGACTCTTAGGAATATGTGGTATCCCTCATAAAAATCCAAAGGCCTATGAAAATGATCTTCATTATATTTCTATCTACTCTAGGCCATCCTCGTCTACTCACGGATAACCTGGACTTTCTCCATCATCATTTTCACCATATCTGGTCTTTAAGAGATGTCCCACTGATATCTATACAACACAAGGGTGACTTTTAGGGTCTCCCATATAGGTCATGAAAAGGTATCATGCCAAAGGTATAGTGGTATATTTCGTTGTATGAAAACTCTGCCAATGGAAGGTTATCCTATCATCTCTGGCTGAATTCAAACACTCAAGACCCAAATATATCCTCTAACACCTAGATAGTGCACTCAATCTTACCATCAGGCTGGGGGTGAAAGGAAGTACTCATCTTCATTTGTGTCCCGAATTACTCTTGTAGGACTCTCCATAATCGAGATGTAAATTGCACATCACGATCAAAGATAATCATCAAGGGAACCTCATGAAGGAAAATAATCTCCCATATATACTACTTCCTCAAACCCTCCACCGAAGTCTACTACATGTTTGTAAATAAGTGCACCAAATTCTTGATTCCATCAAATATCACCCATATGGAATCATGGTTCTTCATTTTACATGTAATACCTATGAAAAATTACTTCGATATTCCATCCCATTTCCACTCCATGATCTCAAGGGGATAAAAAAAATCTATCAAAACTAGGTTCTAAATCTTCACCTTTTAAAAAATGAGGCACTGGGGGATGAACTCATCTATGCTTTGTCTCATTTAGAGCCACAAAAAACTTCCTTTTGTGGTGTTTGTATATATTTATCACACCGGGATGTATGGCTAGGGGAGAAGGGTGTAATTCTTGTATCGTATCCTCCTACAATTTGATTGGGACCATCACTCATCCCTGGAAAAGGACGATGTGATTACCTCCTTCAATATATCCATCTGGTTAGTCGCCTTTGGATACATTATCAATTAAGACCTCACTATTGGTGTATCCCAGTTGGGAATCTCTCACACACTTTAGAACTAGAGAAGTCAACACCATCTACTATAAAACATTTATTGCCTCCTTCTCTTCTTGGGTCAGCTGTAAGGAGGCTAACTACTCTAAATCCTCTTACACCAAGTGATACTAGGACTTCCTACTATGGGAAACAGCTACAGAATTTCCCTTATTTAGAGTATATACTATCTTGAAATCATAGTCCTGTGGGAACTCCAACTAGGTTCTTTGTTTCATGTTCATGTCTCTCTGTGTGATGATGTGCCTAAAACTCTAGTGTTCTTAGTAAATCGAAAATAACTCCCCTAGAAGGTAGTGCCTCTACATCCTTAGGGTTAAGACAACCTCTACCATCTCTAGGTCATGAGTTAGGTACCTATACTTGTGGCGTCTCCACTTCCTTAACTCGTATGTGATAAATGTTTTTCGCTGCATCGACATGCATCTGCGACCAGCTCTCAAAGAATCACAACACACTATGAACTCAATGCCTTCCTCTAGTAGTCTCAACCCTAGATAACTCTTCATCCTTAGCCACAAATCATAAAAGGACCTCTATCACTACTTAGAGAAGGTAAACAACATTAATTTCCATTTTAGGGTGCTCAAAGGGCCTACAACTCTAGATAATTCTACCACAAACCTTTTATAGTGCCCCTCCAAACCAAGAATGATTTTCACCTCTGACGCACTATTGGGTGGCTCCCAAGTAAGAACCCATGGCTTAACCATGGTTAGAGATGACATTCCTTATAAAGCAAACCTCATGAATCTAGAACTAACATTTAGAGATATTTACAAAAATTTCGTTCTCTCAATGAAGATCTAGGACCATCCTAAAGTTACCTTCAAGTTTCTACTCTAATGAAGAGTATATGAGTAAGTCATTGATGAAGATGACCACATACTTGTCCATGTACGACTGGAAGAATGGGTTCATCAAATCCATAAACACGATGGGGTAATTAATCACACCAAAGGGAATCACTAGGAACTCGAAGTGCCCATAGATACCTCAAAATTACAAAATTTGGTATATCATCCTTACAAACCCTAAATTGGTGGTATCCATACCTAAGATCAATATTCGAGAACCTTCTCATGCCTTACAACTGGTTAAAGAGGTCTTCAATCCTTGGAAAGGTGTACTTTTTCTTTTTTGTGGCCTGGTTTAGGCGATGATAATACATGAAAATCATCAAGCTCCCATGAACATTTCTTACGAACAACAGCGAAGCTACCCAAGGGGCACACTGTGTATGATGAATCCTTTCCCTCATTGGTCCCCCAATTTCAACTGTATCCCTTGGGGCTTGGTAGGGGATATATAATATGTCATAGAAGATATCAGAGTGGTTATTCGATATAAGTTACTGAAAAACTTCATCTCCAGCCTTAGAGGTAGTCCAAGAATGTCATCAGGGAAGACGTCAATATAATCCTCCACAAATGAAGGAATTTAGATGCCTAAAGATCCTACTACACCAAGGAATATTCTCAATGGCTGATGGTTGATGGGATACAACCTCTTGATTATAGAACCTACTCATCCCTTCATGATATCACTCTCACCAAAAAGAATAATTTCATCCCATCAGTGCATATGAATATGACTTGTCCACGGTGACAATAAATCTAGGACCAGACCATGGATATCCAATCCATACCCAATATTACATCATAAGGTTCCATAGTTATGATTAAAAGGTCCCATGTGAACCTTTCTCCACCAATTGATAGCTCACAATGCTAGAAGATGATCAATATAGAAGAAGCAGGCCTATTGGGAACCTGATGATGAAGTTGTTATGCTAGAACCTCAACTAGCAGCTCCAGTTCTCTCACCAAGGGTATAGAGATAAAGGAATGGCTGCAACCTGTGTCTACTAATATTGAATGAATAGTAAACAATGCACAGATCATACCTTGAATCACATCATGTGTTGAAGGATCATAAACCTCTAAATCGCACAACTGTTTGTGACCCTGATCTCCATTACATTGATCTTGACGTGGGTTTCCTGGTGGTGGTGGTGGTGGTGGTGGTGGTGGTGGAAGGATCTTACAGTGTCATCCAACACCCATAACTCTTACTCCCATTCTAGATCTTCCTCTTTGGGGACCACCCAATCTATTCTTGGGATATCCATGATCATTGTGCTACCTATGACATGGTGTTCTATTATATTTCTTTCTATGTTGTTTGGAACGTCTAGTTGGGTATTCTCACACTATGTGGCATATCCAATCATAAGTAAGACACTACCCTTATCCGGGATTCCCTACAACGTTACATTTCCTCTAAACAAATTCATATGTTTGATCATGGGGAGGTCTCCTACACCGAGATCCTGGAACTTGGAATCTGCTAGCTTCTATAGACAACTCATATCTGTGGCACCCATAGCCAGCTCCATCTGTCTCATGTCCAAATAATTGAATTTTATGTATCATTATTTCCCTCTATAATACCCTAACATAGGTGGTGATGCATAAGGGCACCATGTTGGAACAAATATCTCTGTAGATCCCCTGTTCTAGCTTCCATGTTCAGAAGTAGCCATCTAAGAACATGCTAAGAGAGTGTCGTGTAATGTCTTTGAACCTCACTATGTACTCATCCACCATTATCCCTCCCTGATGATGTTTTATAAGTTTTTTGATCTAGAATTAGCAAAATAAAGAGGGGTAGTACTTTTCATGTAATAGTTTCTAGAAGTCGGTCCATGAGAGTTTTGACTCATCACACATCTATGTAATGAGACACCACCAGTTCCCCACTACTCTATGGAAAAGTCTAGCTACTAGTAAAACTGTATAATCTTTTAGTGTACGGATGTGACTGAAGACAATGACCACTAACTCTAGCTAATCCTCAACTACCTACGGATGTAGCAAACTTTAAAACCTCAGCATACTCTGTCATGAGAACATGAAGAGTGAATGAAGAATACGTACATCCTCATCCAATTCTTCTAAAAAAATCTGGTTCTTGATAGGTGGAGGTGCTCCTACCTGCGCCCCAAGAGGAAGGGGATCGCAGGATGGACACTTAACTAAAGACTTTTTACTTGTCATATCATTTTCATGATACAAAATTGGTTTCCTCAATGGCTATTATCGTGGATCCATATTGATATTTACCAATATGTGCCATGTTTTCATGATAATATATATAGAATTACAATAATTGTGATATGTCTTAAAAAGTAAAGACAAAGACTCAATCATATATGATGCACGTACCGTTAATCTCTACAATTAACATCTTGGTATACTGGGTCGAATAGTGTGTTATAATGAACCATACCATTTACACAAATTATTACATGATTTTAATCATAATTATCCTTCAAATACAAGCCAAGGATCATAATTTGAAGTGCCTTTGGAATATTAGATACAAAATTAAGAAAACATGAAACCAAAATAAAAATTCCTTTTATTTAATATTATTAATGAGATCCTAAAACCATTTGAACCCTTCCATATACATAGGGTGGCCTGGTTGATACATGAACAAATGTATGATCTTAAAATCTCAGTAAGGGAATAAATATATGAATAAATCATAGAACATGGGTTGGAAGACATAACTTGATGACATAAAAAGGGATGGAATATGAATAAACATATGGAAGAATAACATATAAAATATAGGATCATGGAATCATGAAATCATAGTAATGTAGAATTAATATAAAACATGACATAAGTATGAGTCAAGGATCATTACAAATGGAAGAGCATGATTCAAGGCTAACCGGCAAGACCATTTCAAATGGATCATGAGTTAAGGCTAACCACCAAGACTGTTGCACATGACATCTCATGAGACTAAACATTACCCAATATATTGGAGTGTTATCTAGACACACCGATCCAAAATTTTCATGAATATGTGTTCACATAAAGAATAATACCTAATGAATCAGACATAAATATAAGGGTTACCCAAGGAAATAATTGGGTACCATAATCTTGTCATGAAGCATAATAAATGGGTGTATCATAAAAGTGTCCATAAAATAATGGATTTAAACCATACATTGACATTAATAATCAATAATAGGTATTGATCATGATAAATTATGTCCAATTTAAGTGGAAACAATTAAAAATATATTTTTAGAATCATTAGAAATAAAATATTTTAGTGTGGTTTAAGGAGAAATTTTCAAGATTATTTAAAATGAAAAAGGTATAATTGTTTGTATAAAACCAAAAATGAAAATATATTGTTTTTAATGTTAAAATGATTAATTTTATAAAAATTATTTTTCCTTAAAATAGATTATAGATCTCACATGTAAATTGGTAAGATTTTGGGAAATTCCCTTTAATCAAGCTAGATTATTGGTAAGAATTGAGAAAGGGACCATTTTAAAACATGTATATCCCCGAAAATTAAGGTTGAAATGATATAGATACATGATTTTAGAAAATATAAATAGAATTTCAAATAATTATATAAAAATAAAAAATATTTACATTATGTTAAAGAGAGAGAAAGCGTAACCTGAAGAGAAAATGGATGTTTAGAAAGAATCCCTTACCTTATGTTTGAAAGTGTTCTACACTTGAACTTAATGTCCTAGATAATAAAATTAAATCAATTAATTATTTAATTTCAAAAAAATATTCATTTATTTGATTTATTATAATTTTATTAAGTTAATTTCTAGACTTTTTGTGGGTTTTGAAATTCAATTTCATCGTTCAGGTGTGTTTGTTTCCTTGGTTTTCATGATTTGTTTACATGTTTATAAGTATGGAATTCATGTATTATAAGAATGATTCTACAGAATTGAAATTACATGTTATTAATGAATGTAATTAATTTTAATTATTCTTATATATCATTTGGTAATATGGTATGCGGATTATTTATTAAATTGAATGTTAATGAAAATGATTTAATTTATTTGGGTGGTTTTACAACCATTATGATTTTATATCATTTTATTTAACATCATGTATATATATTGGATCCATAACATTATATAAATTATAATATGTATAAAAAATATAATATAACCATATTAATGGTTTTACAACCATCCTTGAAGCCAGTAGTGAAAAATGAAAATACATCACCCTCGGTGATGGTAAATCGACACACCACAGATGATATTTTCATTTTTAGAATAAAAGGAAAAGGGAAGAGACTTGAAGACGAATTATTAAATTTAAAAAATAAAATTACATTATATAAAATATATTGGAGATGTCATTCTACTTGGATAATTATAGGTTTGGAGAACATAAGAATGAAATGAAATTGAAAAGAAGTTAAAAGAAAAAGAAATAGAATTGTACCTCTCGAATTTATCCTACTTGAGGTCCTCTTTAAAGAAAAGGTTTTGGTATTTTAATAATACCAAGGGGTCTTCGAAGTGGTGGAGGGGATTTTTAAGTGAATTGGATAGAATT
Organism: Viscum album; assembly: GCA_963277665.1. Taxonomy (NCBI): domain Eukaryota; kingdom Viridiplantae; phylum Streptophyta; class Magnoliopsida; order Santalales; family Viscaceae; genus Viscum; species Viscum album. Next base: position 1,100,175,384 of record OY728133.1, on the reverse strand, counting down.
TGGTGAAGCGTAAAATCTTTGAAGTTGTGAGGAGAAGAGGTGGCGAGGTGTGGTATTTATAGGGGAGTAGAGGGGTGTTTTCTCATTATTTTTTTCATTATTTTATTATTTTGTCTCAATACAATGAATAGATTATGAATTATAACAAAATATATTAAAATAATGAAAAATTGTTTGAGATTATGGGTTACATTAGTTGTACATCATCTATGACACAAAAATTAATGTATTTAGCTTATATTGTAAATTATCATTTTTAATGTTTATTTAAAATTATTATTTTATTTATAAAAATATAAATAAACATTTATGTTTTATATAAATGCCAACAATTAATTTATCATTTTTAGAAAAATTATTTTCTTATACTAAGATAGAATTATATCATATTTTCTTTTATAAGATACCCAAATTTTATTTATACCTCTAAGGGTGAGGTTACTATTATATTTTTTGGTTTTCTATTTATAAGAATCACATTACTAATCCAAATGTCATGTTACTATTCAATTGGTTTATGTTCCTCATTCTTAATAAATAGTTCTTATTTCATTTATTATTCATTTATAAAGTTTTTATTGTGTTTTATATGTGATTTTATGTGATTTATACTATATAACATAATTATAATAAGGTAAATCTCATTGATTAGATTTTGGGTATTTACATTCCTCCCCCATTATAAAATTTCACCCTAAAAAGTTCGTTTTACAAACTATGAAGAAAAAAGGTGAGGGTATTTCACCTTCATCTCTTCCTCATGTTCCCATGTTGCCTCTTTATTCTTATGGTGCTGCTATAGTACTTTCACGAGGTGAGTGGTATTTTTTTAGAACATTATATCTTCAATTCAAGATCTCCATTGGCTTATCCTCATAAGAGAGATCATTATTCATCTATAACACCTCTGAATTCAATACATATGATGGATCTGATATTTACTTCCTCATGATGAATAAGTGTAATACATTGTGTAATTTATCAATGGTTTATGGAAGTTCCAGTCGATATGACATAACTCTAATATGATCACGAATATCAAAGGGTCCAATATACCTGGGACTTAATATTCCATTTTTTTAGAATCTCATGATCCTCTTCCATGAAGATATGTTGAGGAATACCATATGTCCAACCTTTAACTTTAGTTCTCTTCAATGATCGTATGCATAACCCGTCTATCTAATTTGGGCTTCCTAGATATGTTGTTGAATGGTTTTCACTTTTTCTACCAGTTCTTAAATAATTTCAGGTCTTAGAAACATATGTTTACTAACTTAATCACATCATTCTAGTGTTCTACATATTTTCCCATAAATGGAATCATATGGAGCCATTTGGATGCTCGAGTGGAAACTATTACTGTAGGAGAACTCGACCAAAGGTAGGTGTTGGTCCCATCCTACCTTGAAGTCTCTAGAACCTGATCTCAACCTGACATACAATGTCTGAATAGTCTACTAATATTAGCAATTAGTTTTCGGATGATAGGATATACTAAAGATCATTTTAGTGTTTGGATTATGTTGGATACTTTTTCAGAACATGGAGGTTAATCTCGGATCTCGATTAGATACAAACGATAGTGGTACTCCATGTATCCTTACCACTTCTCTGATTTATATCCGTGCAAGTTAACCCAATGATAGGTCATATCTAATTGATATAAATTTATATGTCTTTGTAAAATAATCCATAACAACCCATATAGCATTGTTTCCTCTATATGTCTTTAAAAGTCCAGTGATAAAGTCCATTGTGATGTTTTCCCATTTCTATATTGGTATGAGTAATGGTTTAATTATCCCTTTATACTTTTTCCTTTAAGAATTCACTTTCTTACATTCTAGGTACTTTGATGAATATTCAGTTATCTCCTTATTCATATTGTCCCACCAATAGTTTTCTCAGAGATCTTGATACATATTTTTTCTCTCTAGGTGAAAAGAGAAGGTTGAGTTATATGTGTCATTAAAAATATCTTTCTTTACCTCTAGATTTGATGGTACACATTGTACAGACACAAATATCATGAATACTTCCTTATCCATTTAGATTTATGATGATCTCCCATTTCTAATAACTTCCACATTTTTCTGAATTTCCACATCATTTCTTTGACCATAGTTTATTTTTTCCAGGAGGGAAGGTTAAGAAATCATTTGAGAGAGGATTGATTATGTTCCTTAATTAAAAATTCCCATGTCCATCCTTTGAAGGTCTAATAATATTATATCCTTCTCAATTTTCATTATCGATAAAGTATTAGGATCCAATCTAATTAGAGAATCCACCACATTATTTTCGTTACCAGGATGGTTATGTATTGAGAAGTCATAATCATTGTTGAGATCTAACCATATTAACTAGAATATATTAAGTTTCTTATGTGTCAATATATATATTTGAGGTTCTTATGATCAGTATATATCTCACACCTCTCCTCATAAAGATAATTATTTTAGATTTTCAACACAAAGATCACAGCTGCCAACTCCAGATCAGGTGTGGTATTGTTTTTCTCATGCAATTTCAAATTTCTTTATGCGTAGGATATCAATTTATCATTTTTCATCTGTAAATTTCCTAATACCATCTTTAAAGAATCATTATACACCACAAGTAGTTCCCCATTTTTTAGTAGTGTTAGAACTGGTGTAGTGATGGGCCTTTTTTCAACTCTTTAAATAAGTCTTCACATTCACTCATCCAGACAAAATGTCCTCCCATTAGAGTTAACTTGTTTAGTGGGATTGAAAATCCTAAGAAGTTATTCAAAAAATTTCAGTAGTATATAACTAAACAAAGGAAACTATAGATCTCTATTATAGGTTCCACTATTCAATTTCTTTTGTCTTTGATGGTTCTGTAGATATCCCTTTCCAAGTGATTACATAACCCAATAATGATACTTCTTATATATAGAACTCACATTAAATATACTTTGTGTATATCTTATCCCTTCACAATGTCTTTATCACATTATTCAAATTCTCCTCATGTTCCTCTTTACTCTTGGAGTATATCAGAATATCATTAATAAAGTATACCAAAAAAATTCAAAGTAATCTCTAAAAACAATATTCAATAAATCCATTAAAATTATTGGATCGTTAGTGAGTTTAAAGGGCATCACTATGAACTCATAGTGTCCATACCTCATTCTAAAGTAATTATTGGGAATATATTACTTCTTTTCATTTAGTTGTGGATATCCCAAATGAAGGTCCACCTTAGAGAAATACGTGTTCCCAATTAATTGATTGAATGAGTCATCTATCAATGTCAGGGGATACTTTTTCATTATCTTGATTTTATTGAGCTCTCAATAATCAATACATAGGAAGACTGATTCATCCTTCTTCTTTACAAATAGTACTGTTGTGCCTCATGGTGAAGCACTCTGGTCTGTAACACCCTTGTCTAAATTCACCTGTAATTACTTGTTTAGTTATTGCATCACAACAATAGCTATTATATAAGGTGTCCCTGATATATGAAAAGATTCGGAAATAAGTTAAATTGAGAACTCAACATCTTGATCAGGAGGAAGACTGGACAACTCTTCGAGGAACACATTATTGTAGTCCCTCAAAATGGGTATGTCTTCGAGCATTATTCTCTCCTTTTTATAAATAATTTCAACTAGATATGATTTTTAATAAGGAAATAATATCCACAATTGATATGATCATTCTAAACTAGATTCATCCTCCACTTTACTCTTATACACAATTTTGGGACACCTTGGGATGGGAAGAGTGATCTCCCATTCCCAAGAGTCGATGTTGGTTTTGTATAAAGATAGTCAATCCATTCCCAATATAGAATCAAACTCCAAAAAAATAAGTACAACAAGATTTTTTGGGAGGTTCAGTAAAAAAATATTCACTAGGGAGGATTTATATACTTTGGATGCACAAATTTCCCCATTTTATGTTCTCATATAGAGCTCAAAATCCATATTTATAGGTAGGGTTTGAATTGTTCTACCAAAGATTCATGATATGAAAAAATTCATTGAACCAGAATAAAATAGTACATTCTCTATTATTGAATGAATAACTAGTGTACTTATCCCCACATCATTTTTGGGATCTACCTCAGCAGTAGTGATAACATATTATCTTCTTTGCTACATCGTAGGTTGTTGTTATTGATTACCTCCAACAACCCTAGGCTTAGGGAAATAGTTCTCATAATTCTAATGTTCCTTGTAGTTGAAACACTACAATATAGGCTGAGTGTTAATCTAAACCCCTCTTCTTCTCCATTAGTGGGATTCTTCATATCCCATTGGTGATTTTTAGAAATATGACCCATTATTCAACATTTTAAGCATTTCCTACTTCCCTTAAGACAGTTCCTAGGAAACGTTTTCCCGCAATTTTGACACATGGGATATTGGGTTTTCTTTCCATCATAGGATTTATCTATTGATTCAACCTTGTTAAAATCTATTTTAATATTTTTATATCTGGGTCCACAAGACCACTAATAATTTTCAATATTCATTTCAACCTTGAGGTCACAATGAAAAATATATTCATAGTTTCTAAAGTCGCCAATATCCAATTATTTTCATAGAAATGTCTTTAATCTGATAAATAAGAAATCCACATTTCTTTTGGTGTCAATGAAAAAGATAGACGTATATCTTGCAAGTATTTTGAAGTATACTTCATACGACCCAATAGACTCATCTTCCCGTTGATTCAGACGGAGGAACATCCTCTCTATATTAATATGGACTATTTGGGGAAAATTTTTATTGAATAATATTTTCTTGAAATATTATGATTCCATGGAATTAATTTCCTCCATATACTTCATTTTCTAGATCAGTGTCCACCACTGATAATATTATTCATAAAAAATATAGTCAGATAGCACAACTTTCTCTTTTTCTAGGAACTGGAGGATAGATAATATATCTTCAATAGAGTTAATCCACTATTCAGTAAAGATGGGGTTGAAAGATCTAGTGAACATGGGAGGAATTTTCATATTCGACTGCAACTTGCTCTTTATTAGGATAAAGAAGGAGTTACACACAATTCACATTATTATTAACAACTTGAGACAGTTGAGAAAGTACTATCATCAATTTTTTAGCACATTTTTCCATCATATTTGGCATTTCATTAGGTCAATAATCACATTTCCCGTCACATTTATTGTTAGAATGGGTTATAATATTTATATCCATTAACTAAGAAAATGAATGTATAATTATGGGGGGTATCTTGATTACTTGGATAATGAGAATATAAAATGAAAACTTATAACGTAGAAGGAAAAACTTGTAAATTAAAAGTATCTCCTAATTTGTGATTCCCTGAGTTTTAATCTAGATTATCCATGGTAATATAATTATCCCTAGGGTTTTAACTAAAGAGTTATGGTCCTAATCTCCATAAATAACTAGACCAACCTCTAATACCAACTATAACAACCCTGGCCTTTAACACATATTATTACATGATTTTAAGTTTAATTAGACTTTAAATACAAACCAATGATCATAAAGTATAGTTTCTTTGGAAGATTGAATACATAATTAAAAAAAATGAAACCAAAATAAAAATATCTTTTATTTTATCTTCATAAAGACCACCTAACACCCTTTGAACCCTTATAACTATATAGGAAAACATGGGGAACACATGAACAAAGGGATGACGTAAAAATCATAGTAAAGGAATAAACATAATAATAAAGCATAGAACATGTGTTAAAGGTCCTAACATAATGACATAAAAATTCATGGAACATGAATAAACATATGGAAGCATACTGTATAGAACATGGGATCATATAATCATGGAATCGTAGTAATGTAGAAAAAACATAAAACATGAAATAATCAAGAGTAAAGGCTCATTTCACATGGAGTGGTATGAGTCAATGTTAACCACCAAGACCATTGAACATGGAGCACAAGTCAAAGCAACCACCAAGGCCATTGCGCATGACCTCTTATGAGACTAAACATTACCTAATGAATTGGGGAAATATATGGATTTACCCATAATAAAATTTTAATGAATATGTGTGCCACATAAAGAATCATACATAATTAATCACAAATAAACATAATGGTTACCCATTGAATGAATTGGGTATCATAATAAGGTAATAAAGCATAATAAATGGGTGCATTATAAAATTGTCCCTAAAATAACAGATTTAAATATTACATGGAAATTAATAAGGTATAAAAGGATTATACCATGATAAATTATTTCCAATTGATTTGGACACTTGTAAAAATAGTGTTTAAGAAAACCTTAGAAATAAAAGTTTTTAGTGTGCTTTAAGGGAAAATTTGCAAGGATCTATAATATAGAAAATGCATAATTGTTTATATAAATAAAAAAAATGAACCTAGATAGTTTTCCATTTTAAAATGATTGATTTTAGAAAAATAATTTCGGCTAAAAAGAGATTATGGAGTGCACATTAAAATAGGTAAGAAATTGAGAATTTTTCTTTAATCGGGCTTCCTAATTCAGAAGAATTGAGAAGGGAAACTTTTTAAAACATGTATATACACGAAAATAAGGGTGAAATGATCTAAATACAAGATTTTGGAACATATGAATTGAATTAATAATAATTATATAAAAATAAATAATATTTACATTAGGATAAAGAGAGATAAATCATTACATAGAAGAAAAATGGAGGTTCGGGAAGAATCCCTTACCTTATGTCCAAAAGTGTTATGCACGTGCACATAATGTACTAGATAATGAAATTAAATACATTAATTAATTAATTTAACAATCTTTTATACATTTATTTTATTTCATATAATTTTATTATGTTTATTTATGGCCATTTAGTGGGTAATGAGATTCAATTTCTTCGTTCGGGAGTGTTTGTTTCCTTGATTTTCATGATCAGTTCACTTGTTTATAAGTATGGAAGTTCATGTATAATAATAATGATTCTACTGAATTGAAATTATATCTTATTTATACACATAAATAATTTTAATTGGTCTTATATGTCATTTTTATATATGGTATGAATGTATTTTATTAGATTTAATGTCAATTAAAATGATTTAATTTATTTTGGAGGCTTTATGACACTACTAGAATTATTAATAATTACGACGACCTATTTGTGATGGGATACCGTTGCAAATAGGCTTTAGCGACGGGGCCCCATCGCAAATAGCCCATTGTAGAAAACGCCATCGCAAATACAAGTATTTGTGATGGGCCCGTCGCAACAAATGTTATTTGCAACGGGAAACATAGCCATCGCAAATAAGCTTCTGATTACATGTATTATATATACGTAAAATTTTTGCGACGGGCCTGTCGCAAAAAATATTTTCGACGGGATCTCTTCCCGTCGCAATATATATATATATATATATATATATATATATATATATATATATATCATTTTCTGCGACGGGCCCATCACAAAATATTATTTGCGACGGTCAAGTTGTACTGTCGCAAATATGGTTTTAAAAATATTTAGTTAGACTATTTGCGACAGGACCCCATCGCAAAAGGTCCCATCGCAAATAATAAATTAATTTTAAAAAAAATAAAATTTATTAAAATTATGATATATTAAAAAATAATATTACTATTATTAAAACAATAAAAAAATTAAAAAAATTAAAATTCTCAATATTCACAAAAAAAATATAAAAAAATATTAAAAATTAAATTATTTAATATTTTCACCGATATAAAATACAGAAAATGAAAATAATTCATATTACAATGTTAAATTCAAATGTTTGTAACATAAAAAAAATCGCCGCGGGTCGTCTTCTGGAGGGGGTGGAGGAGCTGGTGGAGGAAGCTTTATCCCGAAACTACGAGTCAGACGGCGCATGTACTTTATCGGCTCATGATACTGCTGCTGCCATCGAAGCATTTCTTCCTCGTGCTGCTGCTGCCGCCGACACATCTCTTCTTGCTGCTTCTGCAAAATCTCTATTTGCTCAGCCTGAGCTCGCAATTGCTCCTGATACTGTGAGCCAGAAGATGATGTCTCTCCACGAGCTCCTCTCGAGCTAGACGCAGACATCGCAACAGTACCATAATAAGTACTAGGAGTCAAATGAGATCCTATACCAACCACTCTGTCATTCTCAAAGCCATACTAAGTCACTTGCATCCATGTCGCCTCATCGAAATGGTGAGCATTGGTCTGCTCAGCCGTCTTGTCTTGACCCTCAGCCTGTGTCTGAGAGGTCGCATCCTCATATGACTCTTTCAATTCCAATTAAAAATTAAAAATTTCAAAATATTATATGAAGTTAATTGTTAAACTGAAAAAATAATACTAACCACAATCTGACGTTGGAGATCACCTATAATCTCTCCAATGGCTCGATCACTGTACATCCTCCGATAAATGTCGAACTCCGTAATATCGGGATGCTCGACTGCCAACAGAAATATAAAATAAACTATTTATATTTAAAGTTATATAAAATATTTAAAAAATATACTTACCAGATGCTGTCTATGAGAACTGAATGTACGACTACCCGCTCGATGTGTCACCTCATGTCTCCCCCAGTTCTGTCGTCCCACTGAAGATCGCCTCTGAAATCCACCACCCAACAAGTTTAAACATAATCCATCCCAAATGTGAGATGAAATGTACTCCGGTTGGTGGGCTCTACACGACTCCTCAAATTCTATCACCCCTGCTTTCTTAATGGTTGTCCTTCTCAAATTCTACAAAAACTGGCGAAAATGGTCACACATAGAAACATGCCATGCCGTGTGGATAGCATCACACATGTTATCATCAATAAGATTCCATAAACCCTAAAAATAATTTATAATATCAAGTTGATTATAAAATAAATTTCAAAATAAATATTATTTATTTATGTACCATCCAATGCTGGAACATGTCGCATTGCACATCAATGGGAATATGTTCCAATGTGATCCATGGCTGAGAAAAATAATTGCACAATATAGCACTCCCCTGTCCAATAGCTACATGCTGAAAACTATGAAAAAGGAATAAATAATCAAAAAATTGGCATATATATAATTAAATTAATTAAATCTAACTAAAATATATAGGTTACCATACCTTCATGTGTGTGTATTGAAACTAATATGTGGACGTCGCTCGAGAATAGGGTCAGAAATCATCAGTCGCGCAAGACCGCACCCCCTCCGCATACCTCCTGAACCACCAGTAGGCTGAGGGTTAGCTGATCCCACATCCTCATCATCCAACGGTAGCTCAGCCTCTTCCAACTCACGCAATAGATCAGATCCCATATGACACAAAAAATTATTGTTGTTAGAAAATAGTTTAAAATAACTATTATATATAGATATTTATTAGTTATGATTATAACCAGCATTTAACTGTGTCAATGTTCATCTTCATCCTCTTCTCCATAGCTGTCAATATCAATGTCCTCATCTTCCTCCGCAACATCATCAATATCCATATGAGTTTCAGTTTCAGCATCTCTTCTCATTTCAAATTCATTTGTAACATCATTAACATCTTCATCACCATCAATCCTTAATTGTAGGGTGTCATCTTCAATACTCACATATCTTTGTGAATCAGATGGATTTTGAGTCTTCTCTTGAAAATTTTCAATTCCTTACACTTCAGCGGAACCACATTCAGTTTGAGTAAACTGATTTTCCTGAGATTTTATTTTTATTATGCTCCACCAATCACTCAAGTCTCTTGAAGTAGCACAGTACTTTGCATAATAAATTTTATGTGCCTGTTGTGCCAGTAAAAATGGTTTATTTATTGAAAGAAGACTTTTATATTTAATATCGACGATTCCATGAGTTGGATGAACACACAAACCTCTCTCAGTATCCAACAACCAACATTTAAACATTGTTATGTAATTCTGTCCTAGATAACACAGCTCAATAATTTCATCCAAAATGCCATAAAAATCAACTTCAGTTTCTCTATGAGGTAATCCTCTCAAACAAACTCCACTGTTCATTGTTTTTTTTTGATTCCCCGCATGCATGTGGATGAAATCAAAAACCATTCACCACATGTGCATTATAATATTTAACCATTTTGGATGGTGGGTTACTCTATATACACAGTCTCTTATCAATTTTATCATCATATTGAGACACCTGAAAATTTTTAAAACAATAATCAATATAATAAATAATAAACGTAATTGATATTAAACCATCAATAATTTATGTTACCATTTTTTGAAACCATTGACAAATTTTTTTTGTCTGCGTTCTTCAAGAGAAGTTGTTGTAATTTGTGGAAGTTGTTTCTTGATATGATTATCATATAACCTACAAATAAAATATGTTTAAAAAATGGAACATAAATTATAGAATAAGTGATAGAAGCACTCACAGGACAAATGTTGTAATTTTTTCACAGTTGAGCAGAACAAATGTATGAGCTCTGTGATGTTCATAATCTGAAATCCATCGTTCATAAACTCCACCGAAACCAAAATTTGGATGATTAAAAACTATTAATTGATTGTCCATTTTGTCACTTACATTACCCTCGTTTCGCCCCATACGATTTTGTTTTGAGGGATATTGAGATTCAAAATAATGAGAGCAGAAAAAAAAATCCTCTTGCAAATAAGCTTCAGCAATTGAGCCTTCAACTGATGCTTTGTTATGTATTTTTTTCTTCAATTTAATCATTCATCTCTCGAATGGGTAAATCCATCGAAACTATACCGGAACACCACATTTAGCTTCATGTGGCAAATGTAATATTAGATATTCCATTGAGTCAAAGAAAGCCGGTGGAAAGATTTTTTTCAGTTTATATATAATTACAACAACATATTCTTCCAGTTTTCTTAGCACATCATAGTCTGTTGTTGCTTCACAAATGTCTCAAAAAAATATTATATGTCTATTATCGAATCCATAATCATAGAATTAAACAAACCTCTAAATCCAATAGGTATTATTCTTTCCATTATAACATGACAGTCATGACTTTTTAATCCAGTAATATAACCATTCTTAACACATCTACCCAAATTGGAAGCATAGCCATCTGGAAGTCTCAAATATGTAGTCCACTGAAAAAATAATAAGTGACTCTCTTTGGACAGTGTATGAACTGCTTTTGGCTTCATTAACCTCTGTGATCTGACATTTTCAAATAATTCAAGTTCTGGTCGCCTGCAAATTTAGGAAAGATCTAATCGTGCCTTTACAGTATCTTTGGTCTTACCTGGTGTATCCAAAATTGTATGAAATAAATTATCAAAATAGTTCTTCTCAATATCCATAACATCCAACATGTGGCGGACCAACAAATCAGACCAATACGGAAGATCCCAAAAAATACTCTGTTTTATCCAATTATGTTCTTTCCCAAAGCCATGAATTTTTTGTTGGTTTACAATTGGTCCAAATGTGATGGGGGGTAATGAAAATACAACTGATTTTAAATTTGAACCTGAGATCATCTTTGGAGGTTCATCCCTTTCAATTGTACCTTTTCTGAAATGAGATTTTTTTCCTCCGAAAAGGATGATCGGTTGGATGAAATCTACGATGACAATAAAAATAGCAATGTCTTTTTTCCATTGACCAGCATAAAGGCTTTGTTTTCTTTCATACAGTAAGGACATGATTTCGGACCATGTGTACTCAAACTAGATAACATGCCATATGCCGGAAAGTCACTAATTATCCACATCAATACAGCTTTTAATAAGAAATTTGGTTTCGCTGCAACATCATATGTATTAACACCATCACTCCACAATGAATTTAACTCATCAATAAATGTTTTCATATAATCATCAATATTCTTTTTCGGATGTCCTGGGATTAAAATAGTTAAAAAAATATAAGGCTCCTTCATCAACATACATGGAGGCAAATTGTATGGAGTTATAAAGACATGCCAACGTGAATACTTACTAACATAAGAACCAAATGGACAAAAACAGTCAGTAGAAAGACCCAATCGCACATTTCAGGCTTCTACAGAAAAAGACGGATGCAGACAATCAAAATGTTTCCATGAATCACCATCATATAGATGATTCATGCTTTTATAAGTTGAAATCTTGTTTTTGTGCCATGACATCACTGACGCTGTGTTCTGAGACATAAATAAATGCCGAAACCTGGGTGTATGGGGGAATATCTCAACTGTTTTTCTGGAATCGATCTAGACTTCCCTAGTTGAGCTTCTTTATACCTCGATTGTCCACATGTGGGACAAATATCCAATGACGCATTTTCTCTAGAATATAAGATGCAATCATTTGGACATGCATGAATCTTCAAATAACAAATGCCCAAATTACAAATCAGCCTCTTTCTCTCAATGTAATTTGGAGGCAACACATTTCCTTTAGGTAATAGTGCTTTAACCAAAGAAAATATCTGATCAAAACAGTTGTTTGAGATTGAATTATTTGATTTAATAACCATAAATTTTACAACCGCTTCTAATTTGGTTATCTTGGAACCAGGATATAATGCATCCTCAGAAGACCCCAATAACTCATAAAATTATGATGGTGCCAACTCAGGAGTTAAATCAATATCATCGTGAGTTTCAGTTTTTTTCACAAATGGACCTGCAACATCATGTACTAAATTTTGAAAGTGTGATAGATCCGGAATCAAGTTATTTGGATCTTCTCTGGAACTGTGTTCACTATTTTGATACCAAAAAACATAATATGATTGAAAACCAAACCGCAAGAGTTGTCCCCCAACCTTGTCAAATGTGTCAAACATTCAGAGAGCACATTTTTTACAAGGACACTTAATTGTGCCTTATGAAAAATATTCCAGTTTTAATGATGCAAATGCTAAGAAAGCTTCAACACCCTCAATATATACAGGATTTAACCCAAAACCATTTGGATTTCTATGCTGATTTATCCAAGCACGATCATCTAATAATGACTGATGTCGACCTCCTTGTTCCATATTTTTATACATAAAATATAAAATCAACACTATTTTTGAATAATTTGAAATTATAAAAACAATATCTGAAAAAGAAGATAAATAATTAAAACGACTTAATAATTATCATTAATTAAGGGTGATACAATTTCCAGTGGATTGATGGCTACTCTTTTGTCCGATAACTCATTTAATTGCATCTTTCACAAACTTATTATTGCTAATTATTTCTAATTATTCCTAATTATTTCTAATTATTAAAAATTATTACAAATTATTACTAATTGATAATTTTTTTTACTAATTATTACAATTTATTAATAATTATTACTATTTATTACTATTTATTTCTAATTTAGCAATACTTAGCAATACTCAGCAAAATGAAAACTGCTAGAATAATGAATGGAAATTTGGTAATAATCGTTGTGGAGATGATTAAAAATTTTCCCTTCATTATCCAAGCAGATTTCATTTACTAATTATTAGTAATAAAAAAAGTAAATTATCAATATTTACAAAAAAACAATATTAATATTATTAAAATAATAAAAAAAATTAAATATTAAAATTATCAATATTCACAACAGACTTTGTTCTATTTTTAACGTGTTCAAATCTCAAAGGGTCGTCAATTGTCATGTCATGCGCAATAAAAAGTTTATGTCAGTCATGTCCAATGTAAACTCTATAATTTTACTGGCATGGTTGATCACCTCGCAAGTAGTGTTGCAATAGGACGAAGAAAGTAATGACGTCCTCATCTCTAAGAATCATCTCACATGACACTTTACATAGATCATTCTTCCGTAAAAATTTGAGGGGATATCATTATTTTTTCCTTAAATTTTCAAGGAAGAATAGTCTATGTAAAGGTTCATGTGAGATAATTCTTATACATAAGAAGGGAATGACTTGGTTTGTCCGATTGCAACACTACTTGCGAGGTGATAAACCATTCAAGGACAATTATAGAGTTTACATTGGACATGGCTAACACAAACTTTTTATTGAGCATGACCTGACAATTGGCGACCCTTTGAGATTTGAATATGTTAAGAATAGAGCAAAGCCTGTTGCGAATATTGATATTTTTAATATTTTATAATTTTTATTATTATTTTAAGAATATGTTGACGCTCCTTTTTCATCACATTGTCTAAAAGAATGTAAAGGGAAATGACTTAGGAAAAATTGATTCATCCTTTGAAGAAGACATCAAAAAATCGACAAAGGCATGAACAAGGCTTCAAAAGAACATGTTCCGTGCAAGTTCCATCACTGTCACGCAAGTCTACATGCGCGATGCATAATGGTCACGCAAGGGACTTGCGTGCCATAAAGGATAACCACCCAGGTCTTCCCCAACCTATAAATATATCGTATGGGCCCCCCATTCGAGAAGAATTTTTTCCAGAAACTCATATTTAAGCTCTCGGTGCCCTAGTATCTTATTAAAGCTTCCAAAACACTTCTAAGGTAATTTTTTACCTAGAACGGAAGATCTAAAGAGGGGGGGGAGGACTAAGTTTTGAAACTCATCAACACTTGCGTGCCTGAGTGGATAGCCCTTAAGGGAAATGGCCACACTTGTGCGCCTCCTTACTCCTTCAATAGAACTTGCGCGCTCTCTTATAAAAGAACCTCAAGACGATTCTAAAGGCTTTAACCAAGAGTCTCTCAAGTATTACCATGCTGGTTAAACATCACGCAAGTACCCATGTGTCGCGCAGGTATACCTGCGCGACCAGGACTTGCACGCCCACGCAGTACCTGCGCGCCTGCTAGGACTTGTGCGCCCCTACCTCTTAGGGCGCCCTTTCTGCCCATTTCACCCCTCTTAAGCCATTCCACCTCTCCTATTCAAGATTTAGTCATCAAGACACTCTTCAAATCCATTTATGGCATGATTTATTGATTTTAATTCCATATTTGAAAGGAATTCTGTGGAATATCTCTCAAAACCTAGTGATTTACACATCTTTATGTCACTAAAGATTGAGATTTCATTCATTCAACCACATCCTTTAAGATGAGAGAACTCATTAACCTGGGTATCCTTTTCAGGAATAAGCCCCAGTCACCTAATTTGGGGATCCTCTTCAGGAGGAAGCCCCAACCATAATTTCATTGACCTGGGCCTCCTTTTCAGGAATAAGCCCCAGTCATAATTCTAGAATCTGAGCATCCTCCTTAGGAGTATGCCCCAAATCCTCATTTCCTCGTGGGCCTCCTTTTTAGGAATAAGCCACAGTCCCCTAATTTGGGCATCCTCCTCAGGAGTAAGCCCCAAACATAATTTCATTAACCATGACCTCCTTTTCAGGAATAAGCCCCAGTCATAATTCTCAAGTATGGGCATCCTTTTTAGGAGTAAGCCCCAAATCCTCACTTCCACCTGGACTTCCTTTTCAGGAATAAGCCCCAGTCCCCTAATTTGGGCATCCTCCTCAGGAGTAATCCCCAACCATAATTTAATTAACATGGACCTCCTTTTCAAGAATAAGCCCTAGTTATAATTCTCAAATCTGGGCATCCTCCTTAGGAGTAATCCCCAAATCCACATTTCCTCCTGGGCCTTCTTTTCAGGAATAAGCCCCAGTCATAATTCTCAAATCTGGGCATCCTCCTTAGGAGTAAGCCCCAAATCCTCATTTCCTCTCGGGCCTCCTTTTCAGGAATAATCCCCAGTCCCTTAATTTGGGCATCCTCTTCAAGAGTAAGCCCCAACCATAATTTCAAAAACATGGGCCTCATTTTCAGGAATAAGCCCCAGTCCCCTAATATGGTAATCCTCCTTAGGAGTAAGCCCCAAGTCCCTTAATTTTTCAAGTCTCTTAACCTGGGCCTCCTTTTCAGGAGTAAGCCACAGTCTTAATTCCTCTTAACCTGTTCTAGTTTACCTTTGATCTGGGATTCCTTCTCAGGAGTAAAACGCCAATCATAAGTCCTCTCCTAATCTTGGCCTCCTTTTCAGGAGTGAGCCTCAAGTTAGAGTATTCAAATCTCTGTGAAGCACATATACCTTTGTGGACCCTATTCCTGGATTTCTTCCCTGAAGTAAATCCAAATCATCATTTATCTGGGTAGTCATACATATATAAGTCCCATCTTATTTATTATGATTGAATCTTTCATGGCACAATTGTTTGATTTTTAGAAATACCTCTTGTTTCTCACACCGAGAATGACTCACGTGAGCTTAGAGTGTAAGAGTAATTATGATATCCTTATTTGAGCCATCAATCATAAACATCATACTCCCTTACTCGAACTACGTGGGTTTTGATTCATTTTTTTTAAACAAAGGATACGTAGGTAGCCCATCTGCGGGTTCGATCCCAACTCTGAAATAATCCATGTCCTTCTGAAAGATAATAAACTTCATGTGCCCCACTGAGTGTCTTTAAAACCAACATGGTCATCACAATGACCAAGAGACTTTTTACGTATCAAAGGATACCATTGACTAAGAATCTATAACAAATACAGATGATTATTTATCAGTGAAGAACCTCGAATACATATAAAAGATTCTCTAAATTTCCTACATATCGACCATTGATTGTCAGATCTAAAGGAAAGCTCATTTTATACTTGGTAATGTAATAAAGATTCACGAACATAACTTAAATCTATAAAGAGAGTCCCAGAGTAGGCAATAATTCCCCTCAAAAAGGTGTGATGAGTCTGACCTCCCATCCTCTCGACCAATGCAAATTCCTAAGCCTTACTAGTCCACAAACTAATGAGCGCCTACCTTTAGAAAGTAGGTCCAAATGGATGTGGAATCATTGAATGTTTCTCGTTCTATGAACAAACCCGTTAGAAACCGATTGGAATGTTTGAACCTCCCATCAAGGAGGACATCCCCGAATTACGAGGAAACATAATATTAATATATTCTTTCTTAAATGTTGATAATATATATTTTTTATTGCTAATTATTGCTAATTATTGCTAATTATTGCTAATTATTGCTAACTATTGCTAATTATTTCTAACTATTGCTAACCATTCCTAATTATTGCTAAATATTCTTAATTATAGCTAAATATTCCTAATTATAACTAACTATTTCTAATTATAGCTAACTATTCTGATTTATGCTGATTTATTCCGATTTATTCCGATTTATTCCGATTTATTCAGTTTTATTCCTAATTATTCCTAATTTTTCTTATTTATTCCTATTTATTCCTATTAATTCTTAATTATTCCTAATTATTCATCATTATTACTAACTATTCCTCATTATTACTAATTACTCCTAATTGTTCCTAATTATTCATAATTATTCCTAATTATTCCTAATTATTCTTATTTATTTCTAATTATTCCTAATTATTCCTAATTATTCCTAATTATTCCTAATTATTCCTATTTATTCCTAATTATTCCTATTTATACCTAATTATTCCTATTTATTCCTATTTATTCCTAATTATTCCTATTTATTCTTAACTATTCCTATTTATTCCTAACTATTCCTAATTATTCTCAATTATTCCTAATTTTTCCTAATTTTTCCTAATTATTCCTAATTATTCCTAATTATTCATAATTATTCCTAATTATTCATAATTATTCTTAATGATTCTTAATTGATCCTAATTATTCCTAATTATTTCTAATTATTCCTAATTATTGCTAATTATTTCTAATTATTCTTAATTATTTCTAATTATTGCTAATTATTGCTAATTATTGCTAACTATTGCTAACTATAGCTAACTATTGCTAACTATAGCTAACTATTGCAAATTATAGCTAACTATTGCAAACTATTGCTAACTATAGCTAATTATAGCTAACTATTCGGATTTATTCTATTTTATTCCGATTTATTCAGATTTATTTCTATTTATTCTTAATTATTCCCAATTATTCATAATTATTCTTAATTATTCGTAATTATTCCAAATTATTCATAATTATTCCTAATTTTTCCTAATTATTCCAAATTATTCCTAATTATTCATATTTATTTCTAATCATTCCTATTTATTCTTCATTATTCCTATTTATTTCTAATTATTCCTAATTATTCCTAATTAGTCCTAATTATTCCTAATTATTCCTAATTATTGATAATTATTCCTAATTATTGATTATTATTCTTAATTATTGCTAATTATTTCTAATTATTCCTAATTATTGCTAATTACTCATAATTATTGCTAATTATTCCAAATTATAGCTAATTATTCCTAATTGTTGCTAATTATTGCTAATTATTCCTTATTATTCCTTATTATAGCTAATTTTTCCTAATTATAACTAATTATTCCTAATTATTCCTAATTATTCCTAATTATTCCTAATTATTCCTAATTATTCCTAATTATTCCTAATTATAGCTAATTATCCTAATTATTCCAAATTATTCCAAATTATTCCTAATTATTCCTAATTATTCCTGATTATTCCTAATTATAGCTAATTATTCCTAATTATAGCTAATTATTCCTAATTATAGCTAATTATTCCAAATTATAGCTTATTATTCTTAATTATTCCTAATTATTCCTAATTATTCTTAATTATTCCTAATTATTCATAATTATTCCTAATTATTGATAATTATTCATAATTATTCCTAATTATTACTAAGTATTCCTAATTATTCCTAATTATCCCTAATTATAGCTAATTATTCCTAATTATAGCTAATTATTCCTAATTATTCCTAATTATAGGTAATTATTCCTAATTATAGCTAGTTATTCCAAATTAGAGCTAATTATTCCTAATTATAGCTAATTATTCCTAATTATGGCTAATTATTCCTAATTACAACGTATTATTCCTAATTATAGAGAATTATTCCTAATTATAGATAATTATTCCTAATTATAGCCTATTATTCCTAATTATAGCTAATTATTCCTAATTATAGCTAATTATTCCTAATTATTGCTAATTATTCGTAATTATTGCTAATTATTCTTAATTATTGCTAATTATTCCTAATTATTCTTAATTATTACAAATTATTCCTAATTATTCTTAATTATTGCTAATTATTCTTAATTATTGCTAATTATTCCTAATTATTGCTAATTATTACTAATTATTGCTAATTATTCCTAATTATTGCTAATTATTCCTAATTATTTCTAATTATTCCTAATTATTGCTAATTATTCCTATGTATTGCTAATTATTCCTAATTATTTCTAATTATTACTAATTATTACTAATTATTCCAAATTATTCCTAATTATTCCTAATTATTACTAATCATTCCTAATTATTACTAATTATTCCTAATTATAACTAATTATATCTATTGATTCCTAATTATATCTATTTATTGCTAATTATATCTATTTATTGCTAATTATATCTATTTGTTGCTAATTATATCTATTTGTTGCTAATTATATCTATTTATTGCTAATTATAACTATTTATTGCTAATTATATCTATTTATTCCTAAATATATTTAATTAATATTAATTATAAGTAATTATTTATAATTATAACTAATAATATCAATTTCATAGTAAAACTAAACATAAATAAAAAACAATTGAAATCTAATTAAATTATAACTAATAAACAACAATTAAAATTAACATAATAAAATAAAATAAATATAAAAATAAAATAAAATATAAATACATTAAACTTTGATATTCTGAAGATATTGATTCCCTCTGATTGCTCTTCTATAAAAAACATCAACTAAAAAAACTCTCTTTGAAACTGAAGAATGAAGAGAGAGAGAGAGAAAGATCTGAATGATTTGTGAAAAAAAACGGATGGGGGGTATATATAGGTTAGATTAGTTGCGACGGGAAGTCCGTCGCAAATACCCTCGCCTGCATTAATTACAGTCGGCGGTTAAAAGGTTATTTGCGACGGCATCCGTCACAAATAGTACCTGCCTACAGTCTTTTTGCGACGGGACGACATCCCTTCGCAAAAAGGTATTGACCGCCGTAGGGTATTTGCGACGAGGCCCGCCGCAAATGCCCCTGCGCGGTTGGGTACACAAGCCACACGTTTTGGCGCGCAAGCCGCGTGTTTTGACGCCTATGTCGCGCCAAACTATTTGCGACGAAAGACATCTCCCCGTCGCAAATAATATTCGCGCGGTTTGGCATGCAAGTCGTGCCAAACTATTTGTGAAGGGAGACGGAATCTCGTCACAAATAATTGGTTATTTGCGATGAGCTACTTTCCCCGTCGCAATTAGCTTCCTGGACGGGTTATTTGCGACGGTAAAAAATATCGTCGCAAGTAACCCGTCGCAAATAGTGATTTTTTCCGTAGTGTGACCATTATGAGCTTATATCATTTTATTTAACATCATGTTTATATATTGGTTCAAGAACATTATTTAACATATAATATGTATAAAAATATATTATTTAACCATAGTAATGATTTTAGGACCAGCCTTTAAGGAAGTATTGAAAAATGAAAAGGCATCGTCCTCGGTGGAGATAAATCGACAAACCAAAGATGATATTTTCAATTGTTGAATAAAATGAAAACGGAAGAGAATTAACGATGGATTATTTCATTAAAATAATAAAATTAAAGTATATAAAATACAGTAGAGTTTTCATTCCACTTGGATAAGTGGAGTTTAGGATAAGATAATAAATAATTGAAATTGAATGGATGTTAAATGAAAAAGAAAGAAGATTTTTCCTCTTGAATTTCTCCTCCTTGAGGACCTCCTTAAGAAATTTTTTCAGTCTTTTGATGAGACCAAGGGATTATGGACATGGAGTATCTGCTTGGTAAGAGTATTGGGTATAGTTTGTACAAGTCTAAAACTTTGGAAGGCGTGACTGGAATAGGTGGTCAGGGGTTGTATTTATAGGGGATGAGAGGTGTGTTTTATTATTATTTTATACATCACTTTATTATTTTAGATCATGACATTAAATATATTGAGAATTACCACTAAATATATTAAAATAATGAATGAGAGTAAGATATTTTGGGATTAAATTATCCACACATCATCTATGACTCAATAATTGATGTATTTAGCTTATATTGTAAATTATCATATTTTACTATTCACTGAAAATTCAAGTATTTTTGAAAAATAAAAAAATTCATGCTAACCATTTTTTGATGTGTATAATTGAAAAATATAATACTTTTTATGAAAATAGTTTTATAAATATGAGAGATTTTTTTTAATTAAAATCATCATTTATTTGAAAAATAACAATTTTGAAATTATAACTGATCTTATAACACTTTGAAAAATCATATAAGATATCATAAAATAATTTACAATAATAATAAAGCAAAATATAAATTTATGAATATATTTTATGAAAATAATTTTTTTTAAATTGTTATATTATGTATAAAATTTTAAATAAACATTTATTTTTTATAAAAACACCAACACTTAATTTATCTTTTTCAAAACACTCATTTACTTATACTATGATATAACTATATCATATTTTCATTTATAAGATACCTAAATTTTATTTATACCTACATGGGTGAAGTTACTAGTCTATTAGCTGATTTACTATTTATTAAGGTCACATTGACTCAAAATCTATTTTTTTAGTTTTCTAAAATCCACTTTATGGGTTAGTGGTAACTGCACATTTCAAAATTCAAAAAAAAATTCCAAACTTCAGAAAACAAGGAGAAATTAAACACCATGACCAGATAAAAAACATGAGGGCTATCCAAGTCTTCTGAGTCTTCCTTAAAACATTGTCTTTTCTATCATCCAAGCATAGTCATCATCTCCTTGACAGCATCAAAGACAATTTTCAAAATTCAAAAAACATGATAACATTATCATACCTTCTGAACCACCTCAGTAATATTGCTGTCAAAATGTATTGGGAAATGTAAAACTCAAGCAGCACCATTGACAGCACCGCTTCCTGCGAGAACCCACCACTGGTCATCCCTCTATAGTAATAGAACATAATCACTGAGCTTGAACCATATATCCATTGGCATAACCATCGAAGAAAACCGCAACCTTAACTAGAAGAATCCATCAGAACCAAATGTGACCATCACCTTACACAAATCAGAAGCAAATAGAGATCTTGTTCGCACCTGAACCACCAGGAACCTACAACCACAATTCACCACACACCCAAAACCTTCTGCAGACCATCACACCCGACCAACCTGGGAGGGGGTAGTGGTCATGGAGGCTAGAGAGGGACAAGCAGAGGGACTCCCACAGCAAGCCACCAAACAATAACTATCTTGTCAAACCCAAAAGGAGGCGAAGACTGAAAGAATACGAGGGGATGAAACCCTAGGGAGAATGAAGAGAAATAGAAAACAGGGTTTGAATCCCTATTAAAAGATATATGGCGCTGAGAAATCCACAACGGCTTATTCACTAAACCCAAAACGTCAGAGACTCCACCGTTCTAGATCTAACTTGGAAAGGATCGGTGGATATCAAGGTCAAAATGTGGTAGAGATATCCTATATAAAGCTGAACCACCATGGAATAGAGGGAGGTGAGGGGGAGGAATGATAAGAGAACCCAACAGTGAGAGAAATAGGGAAAGGCGAGGAAGTATAGAGAAGAGGAAATCAATTTCAATGGAATGACAAGGGGGGAGGAAAGGTGATAGGGGAATAGATCTGATGCATTTTCAATGAAGCTGCAAGGGGACTTAGAAGGAAACCCTAGAATACACAGAGTAGAGATATAAGGAGATATAATCCAGTGAGTGAGGCACCATTCATAAGGGTCACATTACTATTCCACATGCCAGGTTACTATTTCACTGGTTTAGGTTCCTTAATTTCTATAAATACTTATTATTTAGTTCATTATTCATTTATAAAATTTTTATTGTGTTTTATATGTGATTTTATTTGATTTATACTATATGAAAAAATTTTACGAAGAGAATTTTTATTGATTAAATTTTAGCTTATTGTACAAGTATTCAAGGTCTTGGTTAATGAATACGCCAGCCGGCCACACCATGGATCTAACCAAAATCCTTATAAGGAAAATAATCCAAACAACATCCCAAGGATCTAACCACCTTTGATAGCAATCAGTCATGACCTGACTTAATTGGGGGCTCGGTCCACAATTACCATGTGACTGCCTCCATAGGGTGTACAAGAGTATGATAGTGTAAAATCAAAAAGTAAAGGGGAAAAATAAATTCCCAACCAGAAATATATCTGAACATAACAAAACTAGAATAATAAATTACTTGTAGATTCATGATTGAGAACTCCAAGCAGCAACCACCGTATGCAGTCTAAAGTACCATGTACCACCTAAACTTATCTAAATTCACCGCTGACCTATCCATGATCTGTATAAGACAAGACACATGTTGGAAAAGACCATGAAGTTGTGAGTATATACATACCCAGTGGGACAACCCAAAAGATAAAGGGGAAGTAAGATATACAATAGGAAAATAAAGACAGTAAATGAAAGATACAGTCAAATAGAATAGCTCAACCCAAACCAAGAGTCAAATTAACCTCATCCAAACATGAGGGTATAAACATGGTGAGTAGATGAACAAAACGTTGAGTCTTTTCCACATATAGCCAGAGAGTATACACATCCTACCATAATAAGATAAACATGTAAACCATGTGGCATACCTCGTATGTATTCACCTCTCATGGAAGGATAGTAACCAAATCCATGGTATGGATACAAAAGAACATATATATATATATATGATCATTCAAAATAATCCCAAATGATAGAGTAAGGGGATCTCTATATCGTTGACCAGCCTAATAATAAGATTATCCAATATTTCCAAAAGTACAACTACAATGCCCAATATCTCATGTGTCTCCTCAAAAGTAACCATCCCAGTATGGCCATGCCTCATCACTTTTTTGTACAGTTTAGGGGCCACAAACTCAAAGTAGAGGACCCATACCCTTATACGTGATGGGGGTTCCACTTTGATATAATCCATAAAGGACCCAAGCCCATGAAAATTTGGGGTTCCACTCTATTGGTAATGAGGACCCGCACCCTATTTGATAGAGGCTTCCACTTGAAAGGTAATAGAACTATGCTCATGCCGACGAGGGGATACACTCTATCAGACGAGGACCCATGCCCTGGTATAGTAGCAGGGATCTACTTTGTTCCTCAAGGACTTTCACTATACCCAGTAAGGGGATCCACTCGAAAGGTAGAGGACCTGCATCCACGCTGATGGGAGGGGGCCACACTATTGGTCTACGACCCACACCCTGTTACAACCGGGGGTTCAACTCTGCTCATCGAGGACCCCTAGAAATTACAATAGGGGGTTCCACACAAAAGTATTTGTAGAGAAACCACATCCATATTGATGGGGGGTTCAACTCTATAGGTTGAGGACTCCACTTCCCATCTCTACTGGACGGTACAACTTGGTAGTCTCTGGTGATTTTGCCTAATCGCTACCAGCATCGGGTATCGTCTCAACAATAACTGATCTTTGAACATTTCATATCATATCTTGAAATCCAAAATTGAGAGAACCCTCAATATTTATGTGAAAAAGCAGTCAGGATAGGCTACTCATGGACCAAAATCCGATTTCAAACAAAATAGTTATAAAACCAGGATGTTTCTACAAAATATTTCAAGGGGTACAAGTCATGTGACAGGACCCCCACAACATGTGGTCCTACTCTACTGCCTGTTTTTGTCCCTAGAAAACACATGGATCCCAACCATGTAAGATTACATGTTTTGTAGGTGTACTACATGGTGTGTCCCTACTACCCGGGGCCAGTATATGTCCTTTTGGTCATGTTTGTGTACAATACCTTGTGTCCATGTAATCTATACATAGCATGTTTCCACACACTTAGTGCTACATGTGTGACCTGATCATGTCCACGTACTCTGGTACAAGGTTATGCATCTGGTCGTGTACTTCGACACGGGTTCCCACCTGTGTGATCCTTTACACAGGTTGTCCATCTGGGGAAGGGGTACAAAGAGTATAGGAGGGCTACACGTTGTTTCATCTTTATCTTTTCCAAAACCCTAGTAACCACTACAAAGGGGATACATGTCGTGTGTTCATCCCTATACATGGAATGTAATCATGTTTTTACAATAATTGTTAGATCCAATTTTCATGCCTAAAATTTGGTTTATCCCTCCGATTCAAGCATCGAATCCACCCGAAAATCATGGATCTGGCTGAAAGTCAAGATCTATATCCATTATTTACTAGTCTTATTTCATCAACCCACTCCTTGCACATGACTCTGTCATGGTTTTGGGGGTCCGATCAGACGCTGAACCACCCGGTAAAGTCGAACCAGGACCGCGGGGTCAAATTGGTGAATTACATGAAGAAAACAATGGATAAAAGAACAAAACATAAGGTTTAAACATAGTTGTACATGTGTTCTTGGCCAAAGATCTAGAATGGGCATCCAGCATTAAATATCAATTGAAGAAAATTAAGTTTATGTACTAGAGCATAAGAAATTGGCTACAATTGGTGAAAATCCAATAACAGGGATAGATCTTCTCAAACTATTTAATCAAAGGTATTAAATCACCAAATGAAGATTATTAGCTCTCATTTTCATCATTTTTTTTATGAAGAACTTTCTCTCCAATGAGTAAGAGGGATTGTTGTTTTCACTACATCCTGGTCTTCTCTGATCCGGTGTTTCATCATCATTCGATCTATTTTTCTAAAAGAAGGAGGAATGAGAACATCGTTGGTGTTTCTGGGATTATTATGCTACTCATGAACAATTTAAATTGTCATTATTATTATATAATAATATATTATGTCAAAATGAAACAATTATTTATTTATTTATTTATTACACTGAATGTACTGCTAATGAGTGGGGAGTTCGAACGCCCTGTTCTAAACCATTTTATGTCGTGACTAGGGTAAACACCACGTTATAGACTTAATTGTGGTCTTTTATTTTTTATTTGGGATTCCTTATAAGAGTAATCTAATTTTATTTAATAAACTTCATGTTCTCAATATAAAATATATAAATTATTTTTATAAAATTATTTTTTGGCCCACTGAGTCTCAGAATCACACATCGTCTCAATGCCTAACTCTAGAAATATATATAGAAATATTTAAAAGTGTTATAAGGAAAAAATGAGTTCTATATATACCTAGCATGAGTAACTTCAAACATTTATACCCTACTCATGTAATTAAACATATTATCATAGCTAGTTAGGGGTGGTTGCGTATGTTGTTGATCATGTAATCAGTTGGAGTGCAACAAAGATGATATTTTTCCACTTGTAAGGCATGTTAGAGAAATATATCCCTTGATTGAATTAGACTGAATAAATTAATTTCCATTCTTTTTTTTGTCACATATGATGTGTTGAAATACTGAGATTAATGACATGTGATGTATTCATCAACTTGGCCAATCTTTTTCAGAGAATTAGGAAATGATAAGAGGATGATACTATATTGACATGTTCTGTGTCTAGTGGTTTTTGGATGTCAAGGAAAATGATATTATATAAGATATGTATTATTCATATGATTCATCTTTTACTGGACATGATCATATTGATATATGATTATGTTTGACTGAAACCACACAAGATCCTTTAGTAGCTTGAGTAGAATTGATGTTTTGATAGAGGGTTCTCATTGAATACATATATAAAATATGGATTTCATTGTTGTAATCAACATTGTTAAGGTATTTAGGGTCACAATGTTAGGCCCCTATATGAGGATAAAATCTTGGACAATGTTTTTGTTCAAAATAAAGAGATTTTTATGAAAAGAACAAATCCAAACTAGTTTGGATGGATTCACAATGAGTTGTGAAGTTTTTTCATAAAGTACTTCTAGGATTTTTTTGAAAGTGGGATATTGTTGGATGTTCACTAAAATAGATGTGTATGTGATTCATGTAAACATGAATGTTATACATGCACACATTCATATGATTTATGAAATAAATAAATAAATAAATATATGATATTATATATACATTGTACATTTTATTATATATATAATGCATACATGAGATGAATGAATATAATATATATATATATATATATAATATTATCCATTTAAAATAAATATATTTCTTATCACTTATAATCTATAGTAAATTGATTATTTTCTATGCATTTATTTAATGAAATTAATTCAATAAATAAATTCCCAATGAGAATTAATTCTTGATATGTATCATATTTTTTATATGATTCTGGAACTACCTATATAAGAGGTTGAGATCTTAATATATTGGTTGTGGTGAATATTTAAGGTTATATTTTCTTTGTATACTATTCTTTATAATTTCAAAAATGAATCGGATAACATCTCTTCAGCATTTTGGTATCCTCTAGATATGTTTGGGGTTCCAATTTACTGATGCTTTCCATCAGTGGTAGTTTACTTACGTTCACTCCTTATAAAATTCCGCAAATATTATTTTCAAGGAAGAAAAAACACACTACTATTCACAAAATCTAGGAACTATTATTTTATATTATTATTTATCAGTTATTATTAATGAAGATACATACCTTTTTTTTGGGTAGTCTTCTTCAATTTTTGAGCATATGATGTTCATATGAAACCCACGAGTTATTGTATATGGTGATGATAATGTAATGAGGACATGTTATTGACACATTCATGGGAGGGAGTCACAAGGTTAATACCCTTCTTGACACATCAATGTCACAATGTGGTTTGTATTTTGGTATGTGGTATGTAGCTATGGTATGTGATATGAATCTATGGTTGACTGGTTGGGGTGTGATTTTTTTTTTGTGGATGTGGAATGTAGATATACAATGTATCGTACACTAGGGTGTGTAAGCCACTATGGTGTGATGTTTACTATTTTAGTGGGGTAGTGAATGAAGGGTACCTTTCTATATATATTATTTTTATTGTTATGTTACTATTATTCTATGTGGTTTTAGTGAGTGATCAGTTTTGTGGAGAGGATGATACTTATCTTGTATAGGTAACAAGTTAGTTATTTTTTTTTATTTACTAAGGTATTTGTATATTTATTCTGCATTTGAATAAGAGAGTCTTTAGAGGAACCTATAGTTTAAAAGTTTATATTTAATCCTACTATATATTTAAAAATAATATTTTTATAAATCTTATATAATTAGTTGGTGATTTTGATAAATATTATGAGATCATTTCATTTAGTTTTATGAGTTATATTATCTATCACAATAGTTTTTTCTTAGTATTTTATTTACATTGAATATTTTTTTTTTGCATAAAATCCATTCATTTGTATTTTATATTGGATCTTTTTAGATTTATTTCATTGAGATGGAGTTTATATCTTGTAATTTCACTTTTTTAATAAATTAAAGTGCAATTCTTTCCATGATGTGTGTTTTATACCTTCAATGCTATTTGTAACCCATGGTCTGTTGGATAAAAGATTTAGAGGTCACACTCATCTATGTTACTAGCCTCTTAAGAGTTAATGAAAATATGGTTCATGAAAAAGTGGTATTACAGATTTGTTTAATATTTTGGGTGTATTTTTGAGTTAAAAAGTGGTGAGGATGGATTTTGGATGCTAGATAAACAATATCAATCAAACCTAGTATGAGATTCAAGAAAGAGAAACCAACTAGGACAAAGGCATGTATGACCCCTATGAATCATCTTAAGTACCTTAATCTTACTGAACAAACTAAAGTGAGAATATAATGATTTTAGGGTAGATAACTAGGGAAGGAACATATATTATGGAATTTTTCAATTTAGTATGAAATTTGAAAGTTTTTATATAGTTTGGAAAAAATTGGTAAATTGTTTTTTACCCACTTTTTAGTGTGGGTTCTCACCTATATTGATTTTTTATTCTGTTAAATTTATTTATGTTTATATACTTGTGTACCTACTGAGATTGTGTTTCTCGTGAAAAAATATTTTTTTAAAGGACATGATATTGGTATTCAATCGTAAATTTATGAAGAAATGAATTTCATTGAATGTAAATGGTTGAAAATGAATGTAAACATTTACTTTGTTGAAACTAACTTACTAACTACATGATTTTTTTAAATGAGTGATTTTTTTCTTTTCCATGATATGATCTTAATTATTTATGAAATTTTGACAACATATATAACCTTTAAAAAATTGTGAGAATTGATTATTTCATCTTCACATTATGGGATTTTTATATTATTTACAGTCTATGTGCTTTGATAAATTTCTTAATTTGATATTTTGATACATGTTAATTATGATTAAGAAAATACCATTCTTTAATAATGTGTTATTTTTCCTAAATGTAAAATAATATATATTGAATATGTATTTTTTTATTCCATGATATTTGATTATTTAATAAATCATATTTAATATGATACATCTATAATTATGCTTAATATGTTCCAGAATTCTAGATTTTGGTAGGAAACTTGTTGAGGAAAAAGTTTAAATGAATTACATGTTAATTTGGATTTCATAATGTAATAACTATTAATGGTATCTTGTTATAAGCGATAAGTTATGTTTTTTAAATTATATTATTATTAAGAATGATTTAATTATGATAAGATGTTTTGGAAAATGCATTAATTTTGAATATGGAAGTAAATTATATTTTAAATTGATTTTTTTCTTTTCTAGTTAATATTATTTTTTGAAATATATAAGTAAAATGATTAAAATTTGGGTTCATGATATTTATAATAAGAGAATTAATTTGATTTAATATTTATGTAAATATTTAATGTGTTGTTAAAATGTGTATTTAATGATAAATTGTGTAAGTAATTAGTATATACTGTTGAAAATTTCTTTAGATGAAAAAATAATTATGCCTATAGGTTTTCTTCAGTGCATAACATTGAAATATTTTTTCTTTATATGAAAAGATGTGTGCATATTTTTTTAGTGTTGTTTGATATCATTTCTTGAATTATTTTGTAATGTAATGTTTTGTTGGTAGATAAATTCCTTAAATTAAAAACAAGGATGATGGATTTTAATTTTAGAAGAAATTTAGATTAATTTTAATTTTTTTAGTAAAGAAAATTTGTTGACATTTTATGAAGGGTTTTTTGGTATCTTATTTCAAAGAAATAATTTATGCGTTTCTTCTAAATGGATATTTGGGAATAAATTTTTTTGAAAGACATAATTATAATTATTCTGAATTTTAATGTTTTAAGTGTGGTATTTAGAAAATATTTTAGTGTTTTGAATTGATGTATGAAAGATTTATAATGAAATTTTGGAATTTTTATGAATTGAATTGTTTTTGAATTGAAAGATATTATTGAAGTGTTTTTGTGGGTGAATTTTGTTTTCTT
The DNA here is from genome assembly GCA_963277665.1 of Viscum album. NCBI lineage: Eukaryota > Viridiplantae > Streptophyta > Magnoliopsida > Santalales > Viscaceae > Viscum > Viscum album. The sequence continues at coordinate 1,100,145,161 of OY728133.1, read as the reverse complement.
GTTGTATGGTCATCATGATTAATAGAAACATGAAATATGGGGGTTTTTATTATTTTTTATTTTAATAGGTTTTTTGGATTGTGAAATGGGTGTTATAAATTTGTCATGTTATTTAAGGGGGGATGATATTAATTTGGAACAATGATAGGTTTTTTAGAAAGGATGAATTATTTTGATGATTAGGTTGTATGGAAGTGAATAAGATTCATTTTTTTTGTGTTTTCTTTCCATCCTATTTAAATGTGATTTAATTTTTTGAATTATCCCCTGTAATTTTATCTTTATATTTAATAAACATAGTATATTAATATTTATTATTCAAGTAATGAGAATCCTAAAGAGAAGTTATGGAATAAAGTGCTATTGAGTTTTCATAATCTTGTAGTATGAGAGTTATTTAGTGAGGTACTAGGTCGCATGGTTGAAGAATGGTTAGAGGATGTTTATGTTTCCTTTTAGTTGATAAATAATTCATATCAATTTTTTAGCTACATTAGTAGTGGGTTATTATTGAGGTGTTTCATAAATGTAGTTGAATATTTCTCAAGTGATAGGATTAGGAGAGACTACACAACCACTAGGTGGTTAGGGGTGTGGGTGAGTAAGTGGTTTTTTAATCACACACTCTCACAAAATTTTCTCATTTCTAATTAGTTAGTATGATCATAGATAAAAAAAATTAATTATAATATAGAGAGAGATATATATAAATAGATAAATAGAATACATGAAACCATAGTTTTTACATGTTTCATGCACTCTATTAAACAAGTGTCTAATCCTTAGTGTACAATGGTTATAATCTCAATTTCCATGTTCTTATATTTTTATAAATAGGTAAAAAAGAACATATTAGAATAATGGAACTAAAATCCATGTAAAATAATGTTTTACATTTGTGCTAATAAGATGATCAGTTTATGATCCCCACATCAAGTGCCTTTGGATTTAGGATCAAGTGGGAACCATTTTTTATATCCTTAAACCATTTAAAATGATTTATAAAATCACTTCAGGAATGTATGGATATTTATCATAATGAATCATCATATTTTATACTAAATTTATTTACTAAAATTTATAGACTTAAAATGTGTCATGGGATGATGACCACTATTACTATATGAGATATAGATAAAAAGTTCTGAACATATGTCTCTCTATAAATTCTCAAAAGATACTTGAAAGTCATATCATCTTCATGGAATGATATGATTTATTATGAAATAAAATTTTTATATCCTCAATAGTATTCTCACTCAAATATTCCATGTCCTAGATTCATTGCATTGTGAACACTCTAGGTGTGGCATGGTTTGTAGCTTCTGCTGTGACAGTTTCTAGCTATCTCAAATAGACGCACAAGAAAATCATGGTTTCACTATCATGGTGTGATAAAAAACCCCAGGTATAATTAGAATCATATCAATAAACAAATTATTTTTCCTATTACATGATACTTGTATAATATAAAAAAACATATACTATTTGAATCCATTATGTTGTGGAGAGGACTCCTTCACACTATAGTTTTATAGAACTTAATAAATTCTTTAATACTATGGAATTAGTTCTTCTCTAATTAACATCCCTGTCATCCATGTGCATGTATTAAATAAATAAAAAATGAAACCACCTACAAAACTAAAAAATGAATTTTCTCAAGACACAATTAAAAATTTTCTTTTGTTTTTGAAGTTATCTAAATAGTACATCATTATATAGAATGATGTTTTTGTGAGTATTAAATATTTTTGAGTGAATATAAATACTACATTGACTGTGTATGAATTTATATCAACTAATATCTCCTATTTTTTTAGTTTTATTTATAAGGGATACTCAATCACCAAGGTCTCTTATATCCCCTCTTTGAGTTTTTTGGAAACATGAAGAAAAAACATGATCTCCACTCCAAGATTTACCTTCAAACTTCTCATGAATCCCTTATAAAGAAAACCTTTTTTTTCTCTTCTCCCTTTATCATCACCCAAAAAAAGAATCAGAACCCCTAACCCTTTTTAAAAAAATATCCTTTAATAATCATTCCCTTCTTCAAAAAATTCAAATGAATGGAATAGTGAAAAAAATAAATTAACTTATATAGATTTTGGTAAGAGAATGGAATCCCAATAACCCTATCAAGTGAGTTAATGAATCCATCATTAGTGTCTTCATCAAGAAATCTAAAGCATTCTTCTTTATTGAGACATATTAAAATAAAAATTCTCTATATTTATCAATCTAATTGATGAAGTGGTACTTGATATCAATATACATCAACCTTAAAAAAATTATAAATTCATTTATGAGTTCATTTAATTTTGATTATCATACTCAATCACCAATAGTAATGTAAATTTCACCATCATATCTTCAATTTGGGAAAATATCCACATGATTATTTTTTTTCATGAGATTTTTTAATATAACCATATTTTATTAGGCTTAAGGTGACATGGGTATTCTTACAGTACTTCCCAAGAAGCACATCTTCCTCCATTATGAAATTTTCCCCCAGAATTTTACTTCAACCAATAGATTCTACTACTCAATACACATGATAATATCCACAAATATGAAAAGATGTGATTTTTTCATACCTAAATCTAATTCTAAGAGTCCTTTTTTGAATAATAACATCTCTTTAACTTCCATAATACCAAACTCATTAATATTACTTTGTAAAAATGGAAAAATATTAACTGTAAACAAGATGTTTGATATATATGATGCTAAGTTGATTAAGATTCCAATAAGCCTTACAAACTCATTTTGACCAATATTTCTCTCCTCTTCATCCAATGAAAAATTTATACCAAGTGATATGGAAGTGGTGATATATCTCAATTATTCAATTCCAATTTTTTTTGAAAATAATGTGCATGGTTTTATTTTCATATAAGGAAAAAAATTCACTTTTTGTGATTTGAAAGCCTCAGAAGTATTTCATCATATCTATCTTTTAAATCTCAATTTTTTTTTATCATTTTCATATTAAATTTATCATAATTCTCTCTTATTTTTTGAAAATAAAATAAAAAACATAAATAATTATTATTAAAGCATTTGAGAAATCTACCTTGACATGAATATTTATATCCACCTTTCCTTTACTTAAATTCATGTTATTTAAGATATCATCGATATTTTAAAACCATTATCTTGGTGATTTATTTAATACATAAATATATGTATTCAAATTATCAAATCGATAACTATTTCATTCAATTATAAAACCTTATGGTTTTATAAAAAATATTCCTCAAGTTCACCATTCAATAACACTCGCTTTACCTTCATTTAGAATAATTTGTAATTCAAATAAGAACATATCAGAAGAATTATTTAGACCCAGTAAAGGATGTTTACATGAGTAAAAATCTATTCAAAATATATTACCTAAATTTTATTGTATCCTTTACACATAAGATAAGAATTTTTTCTTGCTAGATATCCTTTCTCATTGAGGTTTTTTTAAACACCACATCATCCTTATCACATTCTTGTATTTAGAACACGAAAATATCTCCCAAGTGTCACACATTGAAATTTGATTAAATATTTATTTTATTTATTATATAAAATCCTAATATTTCAATGTCTCTTCAATAATATTAGGTTTAACAAGTGAAATAAATCTAGTAAAATTTCAATTTATTAGATAAATCTGTGTTTCAACACTCATACTGCTATCTCTAATGACGTTTTTAGGCTCAAAATGTATTCTAATACTTCACTTCTTAAATATTTATTACTATGATCTATACACATTACTAGAAATTTTGAAATAAATATAATTATTTTGAATATATGTTACAATATTCTAATTCATCCCTTTTTATCCATCACATTCCCCACGTGCTTCTACAATATCATTCTTAATAGAACATGATGTTTTTAATGGAGTTTAATTTTTGAAATTAATAAAATCATTGATATCAACAAATTTCTTTAGATTATTTTGATAACACCTATAACTAATTTCACCTAGTGTATATATAATAAATATCCCCTTTTCATAACTGTCATTGAATGTTTTTCAAATATATAACTTTGTTCTTAATGTAACATGGGGAACTAAATAATTTTATGATTTTTTACTTTGAATTATGCACAAACCATATAACATAAGTTGTATTGACCAAATTTGGTTAGAGTAAGAATCAATTGATAATATAAACTACCTTTATTGAGTATTATCTCTAAAAATTCTATAATGTAATATTCTATAACAATATGGTCCTTCCCACATCCACAAAAATAAATTTATTACACCCAGTTACTCCATTTTTTATGGTGTGTATAGAGAAATATATTCCTATCTTGTTATATGATTATCAAGATATAAATCAAATTCTCCATTCTTGTATCAAGATCTATTATCGGTATAAAACCATTTGATATAAAATAATTTTTTTTATAAAACCATGAAAATTATAAAATATCTCAAGATCTTGTGATATATTCTATTTAAAGTTGGAATATGTTATATATCAATAATCATAAAAAATTACTACAATTATTATCTATGTTGGGTGAATTCAAGATCATTAGACCACATGACTCAATGTGTGCTAACCTAATAGGGTTATTAGTTTTATCTCCACTTTCTTGCGACTCATGATTACCAATTTCATTTGTGCTATGTGTCACAAGTGTTGAGTCTTTCATGATTCATAGTTAATAGATTTCTCACAACTTCATATTTAATAAACATAACCATGGACTTTTTGAAAGTGTTTCATAGGATCTAATGGAACTCGTTAAACACCATTGAAGTAATATTGAAACCCAAATCAAGAAACACTATGTGTATGAAATCAAAACCATGTAAACAGTAAAAGATAAAAACAATGAATGTGCCCTACACCAATGAGCTTTCACATCCACTTAGATCATATGGTCTTGATGAATATCAAAAGAGATAGACAAGAGAAAACCATAATCCTTGGTGTATCCACATATTGTATTGAAACATCCATCAAATGAACATATCTCATCTCTCTCTCATCATATAGTTGCATCTGAATCTATAATTAGAGGAGAAGGAAGATATATTTGGTAACGGGGTATCTATTAGAGTTTGGATAAGAATTTACACACCCATATTTATGGTGTTCACTCGCTTATATATTCATTTGTCTGCTCAAAATAATTAACTCATACATTTTTAGTGTATAGATAAATATTTTTACCAACCTAATCATTCATAACAAGAATTCATGGATTACACATGAATTTTATATTTTAAAATCTGAGATTTTACTAATATTCTACATGGAAGATCACTCAAAATAAAAATCCATGAAAAATGATACAAAAATAGGCTTGTAAAATGATATCATGATAATTTTCTATATGATAAATATAAATATTCGGGTAGCATAGCCAAATTATATCATAAATGATTAATGATTTGTAAAATATCTCAATAAATATCCCACCTTCACAAATTCATCATAGAATTTATGGTATTTTACCTTATATTATATTATATATAATAAATTTTTAATCAATATCCATAACATAATTTGGAAATATTCTAAAATATTTTTGAATGTTTTTCATTAACTTGACCTTGTACCACATAATATGTAATACATTTTAATTTCCCCATCCAAAATTGTTCTGTATAAAATATAAAAAAATGTTAGAGTATCTCCAAAAGTCTATCTAAATCCCTATTAATTAAACCATAAATTTTGAAACCACAAACCTTTTTAGAATTTACAACAAATATGAATAACTGGATTCATAAATTTATTAAAAGAGTGGCCTCTAATAAAGCATCAATTCTAATAAATTTACAAAGGTATATATCATGATCACTATTAAACACATGTATCTATATACCTATGTCTACCATATGCATCATATATGGAATGAATTTTCATTTGATCCCCTTTTCCACTACATTGAGTGACGAAGGGACATGGATTATTTTAATGCCATGTAAATATCTCATAAAATCTTGATTATTCAATTACAGGAAGACTATATTGATGAATATGTTAAATGTAATTTACCTTTATGGATAATAACATCAGATTCCCCTTGCTTAGATAGATAATCATTTCATATGTATAATCTAGGTATATTCATACACTTTCATGGTCTATCTTAATTGATACCCTAAATTCCATACTCATAACATGAGATGTAAAATCCCCTCCTGCTTAAGCTTCAACTGAAAACATGATCAACAACATACCCAAGCACACCATGTGTAATACCTCATGTTTGTACAGATATTATAATTTCAAGAAGAAATTGAATTTTTCATTTTATAGATGCGTGGAGTTGAGAATGAGTCTTTGGGTTCAATTTCAATGGAATAAATGCCTTATAAATGTTCATTTATACTTTTATAGAGGATTAAAAATATGGTCAATGAGTCTTGGGAGAGTAGTAAAACTAGAAAAGGTCTGATTAGGCTACTTTAGAAAACTACAGTAGCCACCGTCTAGTTTCTGGATAGGTTGTAGTACCTCCTCATGTAAGGGTTCCATTTGATAGCTAATGGAACCACAACAGTTAGCTGGTGGGGTATTTTAAGGGTGAATAATTACCATTATCACAACTACAATATTTAATAGGGGTGACACTTTTTACACTTTTTTAGTTCTTTTGAGTTTGAAAAGCCCGAACGCATCATTTAATTCATGTGGGTTGCTGCAAGATTAGATATATTGATTTCCCCAACATCACTTACAACTCAGGCAGAATATAGATGTAGTCGAGGGTCTATCCCATGGGGAAGAATCTCGCTCTTGTTGGTCTTTGTGTTGAGACCCTTTAGGTAAGAGTCATTTCTAGTTGCTTTTAGTTTTTGAGTTACTAAATCTATGATAATTGAAGGTTTCCTTAAATGATTAAAGATGTTTTGGGATCAATTTCGAGTATCTATAAGATGTATGATCTTAATTCTAATCTTCGAAGGGTCCTTCATTTTAGGATATAAAGCAAACAAAATTCTCTAGTTTACTTTTGTCAAATCAACTAGTTCTACCTAGTAGGTAACTATTCCATGATTGGGAGAGAGCAAAAACCTAGGTTTATTATGCTTGGATTATATGGCAGAAATTGTCTTAGGCTAGTATAAATAGCCTAATATACACCAATCAGAATTGGGTCTTCCACTTTGATATACTGTGGTCATGGGAATTAAAATGAAATGGACAGAAATTTTATCATTTAACCTTACTACTAATCCTTTAAAGTTACCAAAATTAGAATTAATGATTTAATATGAATTCAGATACATCTACTCTCTATCCATACCCCAAGTGGTTTATCAACTCATGCTATTTGGGATAAAAAATAATAAATTAAAACCATTCTTAACATGATAAGAACGTTTGAATGTAAATGATTCACAGTCATGAAATGTATAAAATTCACAAATGGGGATGATCATGCAATTACGAAAAATAAAAATCACAACTTAATAAAATGATTACTTATAATGAAATATAAATGGATTCCACATAAGTTTTTTGATGAGAGAAGGTAATAAATTTGACAAAAACTAGAAGGCGAGGAAGAAAAACACAATCCATGGCTCTCAAATTGAAATAAAATATGAAAAAATGAAGAAATTTAAGTTTGAGAGGGAAAGAGAGGAAGAAAACTCGAAGGGAACAAAAATAAAGAGAAGTCTCTATTTTGGGGATTTTTGAAAATGCTATAAAGATACTATATATATTGGAAAAATGGGTCATTATTAGTAATATATTACACATCGCGTACTATTGTACCACGTTGTTCTCTATGGTTTCCGAATCTTTTGAAAATACCGTGCATATCTCACCCGAAATATAAGGTTTGACTACTTAAATTTCAGGTACAGATTACTCATGACATGTACTAGTCTTCCAATTATTCCTCCATAGAATATTTATCATTCAAAATTTTTGGATGTGGTCTCATTATGTATTGGACATTCATGACATGTACTTTCTTATTTCTCTTCCCTCTTCACAAATTTATTCATGGCTTGGCTCACGACAAGTTTCATGCTGTGAAATCCTATTACATGAAGTTTAATGATGGTTCATGATGTGTAATAGGTGAATTATACAATTTTTCTACATTTTATCCTTTAAAACCCTATGAAACCTCATTCCTACAAAATTAAACACAAACCAGGCACATTATCGAATAAAAAAATAAAAAAATTAAGTAAATGGATGAAAAATGTATATATTAATTAATCTTATCAAATTCTCCCACACTTGAACAACTGCTTGCCCTCAAGAAAAAAATGTCTCAATAGAGATTTCAAAAGATAAGAAAATTTTAAAATAAGAAACATTCATTATTTCCAAAAAAAATAAAACTAAGTATAAGCAGAAAAAGATTGATTCCAGAATCATCTTTGTAAAGAAAATTAGTCATGCCTCAAAGCTGAATTCTTTGAAAAAATTCTAGTATATTAATTACAATCTTTAAAATATTCCTTGAACTCTACACCCATTTTTAATTTACCCCACAATTAATTTTCTCTCATCACTTAGGGTAAAATGAAATTGGAGTTATCGTCATACCCTGAGTTCATGATACTCATTATAATTTTGTATTGGTTCTATAATCTCCAATTTTTAAATAAAAGTACAAAATTAATCATGAGCGATTCGATAATTAGGTTCTAATGACTCTGAGGCTGTGGGTAGGTGGAAAAAAGGTGAAAATAAATCTCAAAAGGTGGGTAAGCTCTTAAGAATAATGCATGAAAGTCAAGAAAAGTGTAATAAAATTCCTCCTCTCATCTAATCAAGTCCTCTCAGCTAATAAAGTCTACACTCCATAGCCTCCTTAAACCCCATCTTTTATTCAAAATCCTTTGGCATTTGGAAAGGAATGCCTGAGTTCTTATGGTGAACAAGTCTGGTTATTTTTCATATAGTGAGTTGGGTTGGGGTGTTACCCCATGATTAGTTAATCATTAATGCTTTCATAAGAAAGGTATCAAGGTATGAAGGTTCTCATTCTAGTTATCTCTTTAATATGTGGCAATGGGTCATCTATTGGGTCATATGAAACATCTGATAGACCACCATAAGTTATGACTCAGGGTCATACAAAGTGGAAAAACATTATGGAATGAACCTGTATCCTTAAATTTACTTGAAATTAGAGGGAAACGACACCTCAGTCACTATTCAAAATCACAAAACTCCAAAAAACCCATATAATAATCTTGATATATAACTATTGTAATAAATAATGGAAAAGTACCAACAAAATAATTTTACATGGTTGGGATATGCATCTTAATCCATTGGGGTAATGCTGTAAAATATTATATTAAACAATTTGATGATGATTAAAATGACATGTTTATCATATATCCCAATTTATTTCACTATAATAAAGTATTAGTGTCCAATTCATGAAATTGATCACTACTACAATCTGATCTTCATGCATTGAATTCCACAAATACACAATCTCTACAGTCATCCCTCCACTCAGCTAAAGACTCCCACCGCCTCAACTCTATCTTTCGGTATATAGTGTATACTTCTGCAAACTCCATGATTTTACTCCTATGTGTCTCCCATATAAATCCCACATATCTAAGATTTACTTTAATAGAAGTCCTTTTCATCTCCAAAATCCACCTTCATATTGATCAAGGGTAGCTTTCGATTGACATCATCTGGTGTGACATATTTTTGTTTTCTATCTTCTAGATGTCAGGTCGTTATCATTTTTGTTCCTCCATATCTATTTGTTCTTAAAAATTTAGAATTCCAAAATCATTAATTTTATAATATCTATATCCTTATCTAGAAAATTATTGGCAAAATCAATATTGACAATCTCCTACATGAATTCATTTTCAATCTTCTCAACTAAGTCCTCTGTCATCAACCACATACCTTCTTTCATTCATCAAGATTCCCTTAAAATTGTATGGTTCCCCTACAATGATTTCAGTTAACATATCCCAACATAAGAAAAACACTATCTAAAAACATCATAGAATGTTTTTTATCAAATAAAATATATTTTTAGCACTATATATCATCCGTAGGTTAATGGGTTTTCCTATAACAACTTTTGGATGAAGTGAAAATTTAACTGAATGATATTTTTTCTGGAATGAAACATCGGATATTTTTCCAAGTGGATTGCAATATGTGAATGACAACATAGAATTCAAATTTCCTTCCTTCTTTTGAGATTTTACAACAAACATTTTATCCCTATCAACTCTTTCCAAACTCCCATTCGATCAATATTCTCTACTTATATTGTCAAAATTTCAACTACCAGTTGAGGATTCATTACTAAACTCATAGAAATCTCTATAAATGTGAATACATATCTCATTGTGAACATTTTTATATCTAAATAACCTATTAATTTATAGTTTTCAACCCGTTTCAATAGTTTGTTTTTTTAGGAAAAGCAATAAACTTATGGAACCCTTAAAATATTGGAGGATCCACTTTACCAATTCCTAGTTCCCACTCTCAATAATCTCAATGAAGATTATAACTATTCCCGCTTCTTGTGTATTTTTTAGTTGTGTAAAAATCATAGAATATATTTAGATTTCAACTATCGATGCATAGAGAAAATTTACTATATACTCTATCGCAACTTCTATTCATAGTGCCTTCTCTTCACTCAACTTAAAATGTTTATACATGGGTGTGGTCATCGATTTTCCCTCTCCCATGAAAAATTATTCCCCCATTCTAGTTATAGTCGAATCGCATCCGGACAAAGTTTTTAAATTTGCATCCCTTATAATTCACATCCCCATAATCTATTTAGAAAGACTAAGATCCATTATCTCAAATATTCTAGAAAATTAAACCTTCCACTCATCAATCATTTCCTTCACTAGACATACAAGTATAATTCCATTAATATAGAGATGGAAAATTTGGGATCTTCCATCATCGTACGCCCTATGTAGGATACATTGTCACACAAAATATGCTTTAATTACAACCAAAAACAATATTTTCAGGTAACTTAATATGAAATCCCTACCATAGACTATGTTATCATATAACATATTTTCAATCATAGTTGAAAATATTAGTCATTTATTAAAATATACAGTGTATCATATTGATGACATATTGATCTATTTTTTTCAATGACATAAAATTATACATTTTAAACCATAATTTCAAGAATCAAGAATATTAATTTCTATGATACTGCTTTAAAGGTTTTATAGGATTTAATGAGACTCGTTTAACAAATCAAAATAAATATTTTTTTTCAAATCAGTGAAAATAATTAAAAAAGACTGGAACCACACAAAATATAAAATAAAGAAACTTTGTGAGTACCTTGTGTTGATGATATAATTCATCTTCCTCAATCACATGGGAATTATAAATATCTTAATACATCACCAAAATATATCTGTCCTTTTTTGGGTATCAATGGGTTGTATCGAATCATCAATCAAATGGACAGAAACCATCTCACTATCACGATATACAATTGTCTCAAACTATAAATATAGGAGAATGAATAGAACATTAGGAAGGTAGTATTGGAAGGAGTTTGGATAGGAATTATAACAACCCATAATTTTTTCCTTCAAATAAATGTTGTGTTAAATGGATTGTTTTACACACACCACTGAACTAAAATAAAGTTAAATTCATTTTACTGAGAGAAAATATTACAATTAGAGATAAAAATTAACATATTATAAAAATAAAATTTTAAAAATCCGTATGAAATTCATAATTGGAATAAATCTATAGGTAAATCAGAAGGCCACAAACAAGAAATTTTTATCATCAGGGTTTTCATTGAATATCAAAACCATGATTGCAACTATAGAAATCAAAAAAAAAGAATTGAAATATAATATATTTGTTGAGAGAGAAGTATATACATTGAATTATTTAACTAATTTTAGTAGTACTATGACATAAATAATTAATTTTAAGGATATTTGGTTAAATATGGTTAATGATAAAAAGTGATATTTTTCAAAGAACTAATTTTTAAGAGTTGCGTACTTTTATCTTAATAAATTAAAATGATTAAATTTAAATGATTAATAAAATGTAATCATTTAATAAATAAAAAAAATATTTACTATTATTTAATTATTAATTTATATGAAATAAGATTAATCACACTTAATATTTTAAAAATCATTTATCTATAAAAAAATTCAATGTATTTTATTTTGATTTAATAGTTAAATGTATTATTTAACGAAAATTTAATTAGATTAAATACAGTCTAAATTTATAATAATGACATATAAATTAGGTAATGAGGGTTACTTTACATATTTAGTAAAATAGTTAATTACCATGGTAAATAATTAAAAGGCATACAAATGTGTAAAAAGAGGTAAATTAATGTTTCGTAAATTTTATATTATTAAAATGATATTTATGAATTGTAGAAGTTATTTTGTAAAAATGGGAGTCAAAAATAAATTTATTACAAAAATTTATTCACTTAACTAACCTAAATCCCATGTGGTTCTATCTTTACCATTCACCTAACTTAAGTTTCCAAAACAATGTCCCTTATTTTTACATATAAAATGATCTATCCTATAACCCTTATAAAACAATATATTCATTAAAAAATATCTTAAAATTATAACCATTTTCAATATAAAAAATCCTTATTAGATTTTTGGTAACTTTTGGTTTTATGAAGTAATCCTAAATCCATCATTTCGATGGAACCCGTGTTGAGAAAGAGACAATTAATCAAAGTACTTAGTTCTTCACAATCCTTTTCAATTACCTTCTCATATATTCTATTTTTAAATCTAATGATCTATTTTAATTGTTATATTTTAACATCTCTGTTCTTATAAGAAAATGATACTACTATTATATAACTATTAAATTTAACTCATTCACTAGTATAACTTGTTCTTGTTTTGGGTTCATCTAACCACCTACAAGAATGTTGGAAGACTATCTTTATAATTTCAAACATGAATGATAATAATGAACTTAATACTAGTAATATATGATATTAAATAATAATTTTTGTTATGAATATTACTATATAATGGTGACAAAAAATTACTAATCAATATTATGTAACTCATTGTTATTAGTAAATTAATCAAAAAATGTTTGTCAGGGATTCCATTATCATCAACCATACATATACATTAAATCAAAATAATAGAGGAAAAAAATTATAACATAATAATTACACTAAATTAACCTATATTGGAATGATGAACTTGGTATCAAAACCAATTATTGACATAAAACTTATGAAACATGTATGATATAATTGATACTACTGACATTTGATAATGAAAATAAACTAAAATAGACAAGTATATATGTAATGAGTGATTATAAAATAAGAGTATAAAATGTAATATATAAAAATAAATTTTTTAAAATATTTATTTATATGATTGTTTTTATTATTCATATGGTTAAATCTCTTTTGTGAAAGTCAGTAGTAAAGGTGAGGTTTTTATCATCAACATTTTCTTTTAAATGAGAAATGATCTATATTTACCTTCATCTTTATTTTTTAGGAATATAAAATATCTCATGAATTTATTTTACCATATTTTTTATTTTATACATAGGGGTTTTGAATTTATATAGTTTTATTTCTTACAGGGTATTTTCATTCAAAAGTTACCAAAGCTGTATTTGTTTCCATTTAATTCTGACTTTTATTTTTGGATTGTCTATTCATAAATTTCCATATGGAAAACTTTTATGATATTTATCTCTAAAATTATATATACATATATATATATATTCCTTTTACTTGTCCTTTTACCATTTCACTTCTCTTTGGTACATAATTTACCAGAACTGATACTTGTTAGAAAAACTAACCTTATTTCTTATTTTTGGGAAAGACTCATTATCCTACATTTCCATATTCAATATATTGTAATATATATTTAATTATATATATTTATATTATTTAGTAATTTCTTTTCAATTTAATTTTCTTTATTTATAAAAAAAATATTGTTTTTATGTTTTTGATATAATTATTTTCTATCAAATTTATCCTTATTTATAAAGGTGTGAAATGAATCTCATTTTAAACTCTTGTTCACATGAAATAATTTTATTTATTTCTTAATTTTTTTTTATTTAATAAAATTACTCCCCATATTTTCATGTTTAAAAAAAAATATTTTCCCTTTGAGTTATAAATTATTTTCTTTTAAAATAAATGGTGATAAATATTTAAAGTGTATTTATTTTTATTTTTGAAGTAACTCTTAATGATCATTAATGAATTTTCATCCATTTAAACATCATTTGATATTTTTATGCTTAACTTGTTATACTATATAATTAAACCCTCCAAATTATTTCTCTGTAAGGATTTTGGTTATGTATTGTCGAAGTTTTCTTCAAACCCGATTCTTATTCGTGAGTTAATTATGCTATGATGGAATTTGGAATGTTTTCATGTTCATGTGGAATCTATGTTTGGTTTATCATTATATAGTGTGTGAGTATGTTATATACATATAAATAATTAAGTAAAGAATTATCTCATTATATCATGGGGAATAGGGAGCGAACTGAAACCCCTAAGAAACTTTGTCTACTAAGGGAGGGGTAAGCCTGAAATTATAAATCCCTCCGATAAATTAGGTAATGCCTTATATCTCAAGTGATGACATGTCAAATATTAGATAGAAAACCTAGGCTAGTAAGGGACAATGTTCACTCTATGATGATGGCCTTGAGTGTGAGCTCATGTTTTCTTATGTTTTCATGCCCCAATTTATGAATTAGAATATCATGTATGACAAGTCAAAAGGGAATAATGTGAGAATATTATTTATGATAAATTTTGAAAATATTGTAAAATGAGTTTTTTTTGTATTTGATCTTCAAAGACACTAAAGATTTAGGTTTTGGGGTCTAATATATTATGATATGTAATTATTAGTTTTGGTAAAATGATGTAATATGTATGTATGATGTTCCTGAGTTTCATTACTTCATATAAAAATAACATTTATTTAATTTTAGGTAATATTATTTTAAAGATAATAATATTGATCCTAAAACTATATATAATGAACCAAAAGTGATGTTAGATGAACATAAAAATTCATATATTCAAATAAATGTGTTTTAATTTAGGACATATTAAGATTGATATTATTTGATTACTACTTTGATATTTGTTTCTCGATACTCATAAAAACTTTTTTGTTCCAGTAAATAGACATAACTTGGATGAATCATGTTAATAATGAGTGTGATGGATAATTCTATAATTTCCCTAATGGTAAAGAAAACAATATGATAGATA
This sequence comes from Viscum album, assembly GCA_963277665.1. Taxonomy (NCBI): domain Eukaryota; kingdom Viridiplantae; phylum Streptophyta; class Magnoliopsida; order Santalales; family Viscaceae; genus Viscum; species Viscum album. Next base: position 1,100,129,876 of record OY728133.1, on the reverse strand, counting down.
AAGTGAAAAATCTCAGGCTCATTCTCACCCAACATTCTCAAGCTATGAAAAATAACCCAAATCATACCAAAGTCCCTAACATGATAAAAAATAAAGAACTCTGCATTGATCCATTCATAAAACAACATCCACCCTCCCTTTAGTTGGTAATCCAACCCACTTATTTCCAAGAAATATATCAACACATTTAAATTATATTTTCATTTATTCAGTTCTTAGAGCATGAAATTGTTGTTTTAGTTGTTTATCTTTTAGAAATTATGTCTGATCAATGGTGAATTATCATTAAGAATACAAGACATAAGTAGGAATTAAAATCTTTGTAATATGATATGTTTAATAAGGTATTAACCAATAAATAAATTTCTTGAACTCCTCACACTAAATTGGATATGGAATTCATTGAGATAAAAAAATGGAGGATGTGTCCATTGGAACCTATGTATAACACATAAAAAGAATTTCAAGGTACACTTCAAATTATGTCATGAAATTTGAAATAAAAACAAATAGATCTTTAGTTTCTTAAAATAAGTCTTTGAAAATAATTTTCTATATGGGACTTTGGTAGCTATAAATATATTGGTTTATGTTCTTTGAAGGTAGAAATATAGATTATAGACAAGCATTATTCTTGTGGTTTTGGGAATAAGAAAAGAGAAATGTAGTTCCAGGGAAACATGATTGATAAAACCTATATAGGAATGAAAATTAATCTTCCAATATATTGAAATTTGGAAATAATCATGGGGGTATTTCAATCATGTTTGGAAGATAAGGTGATCAAGATCATGAATAGTGAAGCGATATTAATATTCTAACCAATGAAATGGTCAAAAATAAATCTTAACCTAATTCACTAACCAAACTCCAATGAATTAATTATCTTAAGTATAAACATTATGCTAAATCATGCATCAATACAAGGTTTAATGATGACAATAGATGTTAATAACATCTATAGCCAATAGATAATGGAAACAAATTCCATTACAACAACTAAATTGGTTCATGAATTTAAATTTGTTAAAGGTACACTTATCTTGCACTATGTACCATCAAATTTCATATTTTATTACAGATGTACCAACTGCTTAATTTATATGAATTTTTATAATAGCATTAAATAACCACCCCACTAGCAATTTATTGAATTATTAGTGAAAATTTATAGTGGTGTGATAATTTCATCCCAAATCAATAACTCCTCTTCAATGTAAGTTAGTCGGAATGTGATTTTAGTAAATCATATTATTCTCCCTTTAGTGGAATTTTATATGATATTGGTCTTAGATTGACTATATATATATATCCCATGCTAATTTTCTAGATATAGAAATAAAATATTATATCTAAAATCAACCTATGATCATATATATATTCTATGTAGGACATGAAGTCCCATTAGAAATTAATTTAGTTTAATAGGTATCAATAACTAATCATGATGGGTACTTAGCTTATATTTTTGTGGATATGATCAATATGGAGGTGATTATAATTTTGAATGAATTCATTGTTATTTATCTTGTAGAGTCTAATGGTCTTCCCAAAAAATTTGAACTTGATTTTTCTATAGAACTTGTATTTAGTGTTATTCCTATATCAATGAATCCTTATAGAAAGGCCCTGATTGAATTAATGGAATTTGATAAGAAACTTTTATAGAATTTAGATAAGGGTTTTATATTCCCAATTTCTATCCAATGGGTTGATTTAATCATATTTATTAAAAATAATGATGGATCAATGAATACCTAAATTGATTATCATAAACGTAAAAAATCAAAATCAATAAAAAGTATCATATATCCCGTGTTGATGGGTTTTTTATCATCTAATAGGGATAAATACTTCTCAAACCATTGATCTAGATATCATAAATTAAATATGAAAAGAGAATATGCTCCAAATAAAAAATTTCATACAAGATACGAGAACTTTGAATTCGTATTAATCCATTAAAATTTAACAATTCCTCTACTATCTTTATGGATCTAATGAATAACTCCTTTACAGATTTCCTATAATAAATTTTTTTGGTCTTTATATATGATATTCTCATATATTAAAATATAAAGTAAGATAATAAAGATCATTTTAGAATTATTATTGAGACATTAAAAATGAGAAATTGTTTGAAAATTTAGAAATAATTAATTCTAATTGTGGAAAGGATCGTTCTTGGATAATGTAACAAAGAATCAAGGGTATATATGTGGATATTTCAAAGATATTGGAGAATAATTAATTTCCCAGACTAACAATTGTAATAGAGATATTTAGATTTATATTATTGTTTGGATACTATCGATTCTTATTGAGAAATTTCTCAAAACTTTTAAATCCACTAAGTTTACTTGGAAGGAATTTAAGCTCCACTATATAGATGAATGTGAAGAAAATTTCATGGTTCTCAAGAGAAGGTTGGTCAATGAACCTATAATCACACTACCTAAGAGTGGAGTAGGGTTTGTGAAATACATTGATTTATCAATGAACGGATTGGAGTGTTTCCTTACACAGTGTGACATGGTGGTAGATTATAGCTCTGGTCAATTAAATATTCATCAGTAAAATTACCCAAATTATGATTTGGATAATGTTATTTTAATATTTCCATTGAAGATATTGAAGAATTGTCTCTATGGTGAAATTGTAAAATATATATTGATCACAAAAGATTAATGTATATATTCACCCAAAGGAGTTGAAATTTTTTCAAAGGAGATAGTTGGAGTTGATCAAGGACTATGAAAACTCAATTCATTGCCACCCTGGGAAATTAAAACATGGTGGTTTGTGCATTGAGCGGGAAGGATCATGATACCTTATTTATGATAAGGATTGAAAGAGATCCAATACTTAAATATTTTCAAATATTAGCATTGTAATCGTGAGGTAAGTGGAGAGATATTATATTGCTAAAATGACTTCTCAACTATGAATCCATGTAATGATCAATAAGGTGAAAAAAAGGATATGGAGATACAAAATAATGTAGGGAATATTCATGATTTGAAATTTTACAATGATGGAATTATAAAATTTAAGAAAAAAATATGTGCCCCACTAATAACATATTTTTTAAATGGAGATGATGGATGACGCACGTAATTCTTCATACTATATCAATCTTGTAAGCACACAGATTTATAAAGATCACAAGAATAATTTATCATGGGACAATATAAATAAATGAATTGTATAGTATATATCTTGATGCTTTGTATTATATTAGGTAAAGTATTAACATTATAACTCCCAAGGGATAATATAACCATTACCAATGTCAGAATAGAAATGGGAATATGTAACTATGGATCTCATTATAGGTCTTCCTAGGACCTCAAAGAGATATAATTACATTTGGGTTATAGTTTATCACCTTTTGAATTCAATAAATTTTATTATTTTTCGAGAATATTTCCCTATAGATCAACTTTTTATGATATATATAATGTAAGTGGTATGGATTCATGGAGTACCAGTCTTAATTAAATCTAATAAATTTTTGAAGTTTACCTTAATGTTTTATAAAAGTGTTTTCCAACATCTGGATAAAGAGATTATCTTAAACACATATTATCATCCTAATACTAATGGTAAATCTAAATTACCTATTCAAACTCTAGAGGATATGTTAATATATTATTCAATGGACTTAAAAGTGGTTTGGATCAATACCTTCCCCTAGAAGAGTTCTCATATAATAATAATATCCATTTGTGAATTCAAATGAAATAATATTATGCTCTATATAGGAAGAGGTTTAGAACTCCGATATTTTAGGATGTAGTTAGAGAGTGTAAGAAGGTGGAACCAGATCATTCACAGGAAATGATATATAAAATTTAAACCATCCAATGATATATTAAAAACAAAATAAGTCAAAAAATAGTTATTTTGGTAATCGCTAGTGAGATTCGGAATTTGAAGTCAATGATAAGGAATTCCTTCAAATATAACCATGGAAGATGGTTATGAGATTTGGGAAAAAGGTGAAGGTAATCCCAAGATACATTGTTCTATTTGAAATTTTTGATCATGCAAGATATATGTAATATCGTCTTACACTTCCACCGAACCTATCCTACATTCATGATGTGTCCTATGTATCAGTATTGAGGAAGTACATACCAGATCCTTTATTTATATTGAAGTCATATGTATTACAATTCAAACCTGATATTTCTTATATGGAAAAGTCAGTAAATATCTTGGATTATAGATAGAAACTACTATAAAATAAGACCATCCACCAAGTTACAATTCTATCCAGAAATCATAAGTTTGATGAATCTACATGGGAACCTGAATATGTAATGAGGAAGATGTGCCCTCATATTTTTCATCAGAGTAATGAATTTTTTAGGGAGAAATTATTTTAAGGGTCTTTAATGTATCACCCCATTATTTTGATATGAATTTTTTCTTTCAAATAAATATTTTTTAAAGGACTTGTTTCACATAAAACACCAAACTAAAATGAAACACCAAACTAAATGAAACACAATAAATTTTATTGATATAAAACAATACAATATGTGATAAAAATTAATACATTATATGAATATAATTTGAAAAATAATTTAAAAAATTATAATAGGAATAAATCCACCAGTAAATAAAAAGACCAAAAATATGAAATATTTATCATCGTGGTTTTCTATGAAGATCGTAACCTCAATTGAAAATATATAAATAAGGTAGAGTGTTAAAAATATAATCAAATTGTTATGAATACTGATGTTAGAAGTTTATATAATGCTATATAAGGAAACGAAATATAGTTTTTATATATGGTTATCTTAAATATTTTCGTTGGATATGTGGTCATTGGGTATGAATTTATGCCATAGATATATTGAATTTGTGTAATAATTATTAATAAATTTGATATAAATATATATATAATTCAAAAATAATAAATAATGGATGAAAATGATAATATTTAATTAAAATATTTTGTTATATATTTATGTGTTACATGATATTTTTATTATTACTATTATTAAAAAATGATTTGATGTATTTATACAATTAAAAGAATGAGTTTAATGATAATGGATTGACGAAATTAAATTGTTAGAGGATGAATAATTAATTTTAATGGCATGTGTCTTAAATAATATAATGTTACAAAATAGATATTTTTCAAATAACTATTTTTTAAGAGTTATGTATTTTTATCTTGGTAAATTAAGTTGATAACCTTTTTAATGATAAATATAATGTAGTGTTTTGATAAACTAAAAAACAAAAAAAAAATTATTTAATTAGTAATTGGTAGGAAATACGATTGAGAACACTTAATGTTTTTAAATTAATTCATCTATAACAACTTTTTTTCTATATATTATTTGTTCCTTTAAAAGATAAATTTATCATATTTAAAAAAATGACTTTGATTAAATAAAGTCTAAATTTGGAATCATAAAATTTAAATTAGGTTGGGAGGGTCATATGACATTTTTAGTAAAATAAATATTTACCATGGTAAATTATTAAAAGAGATAAAATGGGGTAAAAAGTGGTAGTGGATAAATATTTTGATAATTAAAATGATATATATTCATTTTAAAAGTTCTTTGTTAGGTGTGGGAGTTAACCCTAATTGTATCATCAACACTTCCTCACCTAACATACCAAACTCCCATGTTATTGCATACACTACTGAAAAAACATACAATATATAGCTCTAGCCTTTATCAACGCTTGATAAAAGCGTTGATAATGGATTCCTTTATTAGCTCTAAAAAACACTCATAAAGGTTACCATTTATGAGTGCTAAAAAAGAAATGATAAAGGGTTCCTTTTATCGGAACTTTTTTTAGCACTAATAAAGGGTACCTTTACCAAGGATTTATTTTTAGCACTGAAAATATGTACCCTTTATCGGTGATTTTTTAGCCCTCATAAAGATCTTAGTCCCTCTTGAAAATATCACACCGAAATAGCGTAAGTGCAGTCGCTTCTTTATATATGATCTACCTGAATTCCAAGCCTAGAAGCCAACAACGAGGACAGGCTTCCGCATACACTATTCGCACACACTCATATGGTCCCATGGGCCCATGGTCACCTTGGCCCACTCTTTGCTTCCCCCGGTTTAGCCCACCTGCATACGTCTGGGTCAACCCACCAGCCCCACCATCTAGGCCTATACACATTCTGGACACCTTGATTAATATATACCAATGAAAATAAAAAAAAATACAGGTATTAAAAATTTTAAAAAATGGAATCGTTAGAAAGTGAATTTTTTTAAGACAAACTAAGATCCTCCTAAGAAAAGCAAGACCCCTATATTAATAGAAAGAAAAAATTACACAAGTCTGAAAGAAGAAGATTTATAAAGATCCTTCTTATATAGAGGAATTAGATCATCTGGCACATAATCCATCCAAAGATAATCATTACCATTCACACCCTTATTAGCAAGCCCATCTACCAACGCATTTGCCTCTCTGTAAACATGAGTAACAAAGTGATCCTTTGAGTAAATAGAATCTAGGCATCTACTCCAACGATTAGTGAGATTCCATGAAAGTTGAATGGACCCAGTTCGTAAAGCAAATATAATAGCCATAGAGTCACACTCAATCCAAATCTTATCCCAACCACCCACATCCGCTTGCTCCACAGCCACAATAACACCAAGCATCTCCTTCTCAAGAGCGGAGGCAACACCACATGAGCCATGAATACATCCAAGAGCATTACCCTGATAAATTGTATATATTTAATATAGATATATATAATGAATAAATTGAAATAACTAAACAAATAAAGATTAAAAATGAATAAATTTAAAAAATATTTAAATTTTTAAATTAAATAATTATTAATAAAAATGAATAAATTTAATAAACATATATATAAATTATAAATTTTAATAAATTGTATATATTAAATATATATAAATATATATGATGAATAAATTGAAATAATTAAACTAAAAAATAAAAATGAATAAACTATAGAATTATAAAAAAATTACTAATGAATTAATTATTAATAACGATGAATAAATTTAATATATATATATATTAATTATAAATAGTAATAAATAATATATATTAAATATAAATATATAAAATTAATAAAATGTAATAATCAAAACATATTAATGTCTTATTTATTTTTAATGGTTTTTATACATAATTATTCATTAATACATTTAATATTTTAAATATTGAAATATATTCATATATATATATATATATATGGGTATATATATATATCAATATATTCATACACTATTCACACATACTAAAATGAGACCTTGGAACCATGCGGGCCTTGGCCCACTCTTTGCTTCCCCCTGGTTTAGTCCACCGATATACATCCAGGTCAGCCCACTTGCCCCACCATCCAGGCCTATAAATGGCTCGACCCATATTTTAGATTATATACCAAGAAAATTTTAAAAAAACGAGTATTAAACAAATTAAAAAATTAAAATAATTAACAAATTAAAAATTAAAAAGGAATAAATTTAAAAAACATTAAAAATTTATTAATTAATGAATACTTTATAAATTTAATATATATATATATATACATATATTATATACATTAATAAATAATAAATAATAAATATAGATATATAAAATGAATAAATTGATATAATTAAACAATTAAAAATTACAAATGGATAAATAAAAAGAGAACAATTTTATTAATTAAATATTTATTAATAAATTTAATATATATATATATATATTATAAATATTAATAATTATTATATATTAAATATTGATATATAAAATGAATAAATTGAAATAATTAAACAAATAAAAATTAGAAATGGGTAAATTAAATAATTATTAATAAAAATGGTAAATTTAATATATATATATATATATATATATATTATAAATATTAAAAATAATTATATGTTAAATATAGATATATAAAATGAATAAATTTTAATAATTAAATAAAAAATAAAAAATGAATAAATTATAAAATTATTAAAAAAATTATTAATCAAAATGAAAAAATTTAATATATATACACACACACACACAAATTAATTATAAATAGTAAAATATTATATATATTTAATATAAATATAGAAAATTAAAAAAATATTATAATTAAAAACATATTAATGTATTATTTATTTTTAATGCTTTTATACATAATTATTCATTAATATATTTTATATTTTTAATATAGAAATATATTCATATATATATATATATCAATATATATAATATTTCTTAAAATATGGCTTATATAATACAAAATATTTATGCCTATATTAAATAATTCATATATTTAGTAAACAATGGTTAATGACAAAAAATTAAAATTAATTAAAAATATTGAGTAATTGTATCAAGTAATGGACATTTAATTGAGTGTCATTTGATTTTTCCATTTAACATATATCAAATGTGTATTGCATTAATTTTACACACATATATATACATAATTAATGCATTTTTATATACAACGTACACACACAAATATTTATGTAATTAATGAAATCTTATATAGAAGCATATACATATTATATTTATGTAATTTATTCAAAATTAAAAATTTATTTCAGAATATCATTTATTAACAAGATATATTAAATATGTTATGTTTTTTATTGGTGAATTTTATTTATTTATTTATTTATTTTAATATTATTAACGTTAGTATTATTTATTCATTTTTAATATATTTTTTAGAATATAGTCATTTTATAATATATATATATATATATATACTATATATAAATATTTTCAATATGTATTCATCCCCATTTTAACATATATCCGTATTTTTTTAATAATTTATTTAATTAATAAATCCTATCCATTTTTTCAATATTTTTAATGTGTGCTAACTTTTAATTATTCAATTTCACTCATTTTTAAAATGCATACATTTAATATTTTATATTCATTAATAATGTTAAAACTATATTTTTAAATAAATATTTATAAATAAATATTTATAAATAAATATTTATAAATAAATATATTTATAAATTTATATATACTATATTTATAAAATTATATATTTATAATTATAAATAAATACATATTATTTTTTTAAAATTAGTTAAATATAAATAAATAATTATATATGTAAATAATTATAAAATAATAATAATAAATTTAAATAAGGAATATTTTTAATATATTTTTCTTTTTATTTATTAAATAAAATAATATATTATTATATAAATATATATATTTATATTAATATATTTATTATTATAAACATATAATAAACATATTTAAATAATGAATATATTTACTATATTTATATTTATATTTATATAGTTATTATAGATATATATAATTATATAAAAAAATTTATAATTATAAATAAATAGTTATAAATATTTACAAATATATTTATTTATAAATGTATATTTATTATATTTATAATTATAAATATATATATATATGTGTGTGTTTTAAAAGTATTTATATAATTATAAATAATTTATTATATAGTTAAATAATTTTAAAAATATAATATATATATATATATAATGAATATAATGGATATATATATAATTATATATATTCATTTATAATTTTTAACCAATATTTATAAATATATTCATTTATAATTATAATTATAAATATTTATCACATCTTTTTCAGTGCTAAAACTTCAGCACTAATAAACATATATCGTTATCGATTCTTAGATTGCACAAATCAAGAGATATTTTACCAGCGTGTTTTATTTTTGTGTCGATAAAACTCTGCCCAATATTTTAAAAAATAACCCTAATCAAACATATTTTTTTCACACTGCTCAAGCTCAAATGGAATTCCAGTGATGTTGTAACTCTCCCTCAACGTTTTCTTGGATGAATCTAGCCACAAATCTAGGCTATGTTATTTTTTCTCCTCCACTCTGGTTGCATGCATGTTTCGGTTTAGCAGTGTGCGGTAGTGTGGTGTTATCTTTGATCGGTGGTTTCTTGGTTCCACTTTTATTGTATCTACTCTTTTATCCTTCATTTTATTCCCCATTCATGTTATTCTTTCTCCTCCCTCACTAATTTTCATTATTTTCCAAACCCTAGTTGGATTCAGATTCCAAATTTTTAATGTCTCAATCCATATGGTGTTTAGGTTCTATTTATGGATATGTTTAGTTGTTAATTATTGATATGTATTTTTTTATTTCTATTTATTGTGTTTTTATGGTTATAGATTCTGGAATTAGGTTTCATTTTAATGGTATAGTTATGGATTCCCAATTGTTTTGTTATTTATTGATTTGGGTTGGTTCTAGGGGTTATGAATTAGTAATATAATGAATCATTTGTGGAATAATTCATTGTGTGATTTTGAGTTATGTATTAGAAATATGGTTATGGGTCGATTATTTCAAATCTGGGATTAGTTGGATTTGGTGACATGTGGTCAATTTTGATGTGTGTGTCACAAGTTTAGTATTTGTTTCAGTGTATGGATGTTATACTTAGTGGTTGTCTAAATTCATGTAAATATCTCCTAGAAATTCTCACTCTAATCTTCTATTCTTCCTTTCTTGTTAACTGTTAAAACTATATTACTCTATATATTTGTAAATTAATAGATATTTTTATTAACCCAACCTTTTTCTCTGCTATGTTGAGACATCGTTAGTGGTTTCCTACTATGTATTTTTTTTTCCAAACCCTACATGGATTCTTCAGTGGACATACAACCTCTCTTCTACTAATTTCTATGTACTTAGCGATAATAGTGACTATAGGATCATCTGAGCTAGTTATTTATTTTAGTTATTGTATAGGGATCAGTTCCTACATCAGATTATGAGCTACAAGAGGTTATTTGCGAGCTTAATTGGATCTTCCCTAATTACACTTATTTTTTCCTCAGTATTAGGTTGAATTTTCTTTGAAATCTATTCTATAATTACATTATACTACGATTTTCACGTTTTTAGTTGGGTTTTAAATTTTTTAGAGAGTAATGGGTAGTTTATATTCTTTTTCTTTCCTTATATGGTCTTTTCAGTTACTTTTTTTTTTCTTGGAAGGTTTGACCTACTTATGAGTCATTCTAAATTTTATGTAAAGAATAACCATGAAAAATATCTATATAAAAACGGGGAAATAATTCTCTAACTATAAGTTGAGACTCACAACACTAGTCAGTAGTTATTTGAGAACAAGGAGTGCTCTTGGGGTAATAGTTAATGTGAATCAAGTGTTTTATGGTAATTCATGTCATGAATAATACATGAAGAGTCATTTTTACTTCGATGAATATTTTTAATATCATGGATTCAAATTAATAATAATTTAATGTTATGGATTACTATATTATAGTAAAAAAATGAGTAAAAATTCAAATATTAATAAAAATAATTTGGTTGATTGTAGGAGATAATTGAAAAATAATGTTAGGAAACTTAGTATATCTTGTAAAAATCTATCTCAATGTAGTCCATTGTTCGTTCCAGTTACCAATATAGTAATTATCCAAGATTTAATCACATATACAACACCATTTCTATCTCAATTTTTATCAAAGCCTACATTTCAACCACCATCTTTCCAACTACCAAAATTTATAAATTATTGTATTCTTTAATCTAAAAATAACCATTCTAAATATAATTATAATTATTTAAAAAATAACCTCCAAAATTCATTAAAAATAAATTTAATGATGATATTTATGATTAGAAAAATAAATCAATCAACAATCTAATTTATTTTTAAAATACAAAAAAATTACCAATTTTAATTAACATTGAAAAAACAAATTTCTAAATAATTTCTGCTCTAATAATTATTACATAGATAAAAAATTAATAATAGTAACCTTTACTCTCAAAAAAACTAAAGGTCTAGTTATAATTCTAACTTTTCATAGAATAATTATTTTTTAAATTTTAATCAAAATTCAAACCATAGTTAGAATAAAAAGTAAAATTCAATTTGAATTACCATTAAGAAATCATTTTAATATAATCCCACCATTTATTAAAGAAAATTAAAATGAATATACCAATTTTTGAAATAATAAAATTAATAAAATAAACCAAAAGAACATGAATTATAAAAACAATAACCATAGAAACTAAATAATAATAATAATAATAACAAATATTAATAATTAAAAAAACATTTAGATAGTAATTATTACACTGTTTTTTATCAAATGGGATATTTTATTGAGTTGTTAAGATTTTATAAATTAAATTTAGGGCTACATTTCTTTTTTTGAGAAGTTTTATTCCGAACAAAAAGGTTTTAAATATTTTGAAGCTGAAAATGTCTTTGTTTACTTGTTTTAAAAAGTTTTCATGGAAATAAATGAGTGTCCTTATATTTTTATTATTTTAAATAATATTATCATGTTTTAGTGACTAGGAGTCTCACTTGTGAATACATACATGAGGTACATTTTCATAATATTATTGTTTAAAAAAATATCTAATATATTCATTAATGTTTAAAACTGTTTATATTTTCTACAGGAATTTATATTACTACTAAATAAATGAAAAACCACACAAATATTGATTTGGATTCATTTATCCCTGTAACATTTTTACAAATGAAATGCAATTAGAGTCCTAAGAAATTGATAAGAAAAAAGATGTCCTAAATGAGGTGTTTGAGATGAAAATAATAGACAATAAACTCTTTTTGATTATTACAATGTAGGAGCAAAACTCTTCAATCTAATCATATAAAATATATTTTTATTTTTTCATTAAGTTTTTGTTTTTGTTTTTAGGAAGAACTGGATATTGATCCCAATTAATATGGGTTTCCAAATAAATTATTTATTGGATTAAATGCATGGATATCCATCAAACCAACCAAAAATTATATCTATTCTGAATTTGTAACGCATAGTAATAAAAAATTTATATATAAACGTAAACTTATATGTTTCATTCTATGTTTCAACAAGATTTTTTATGATAGGGTGGTTACTAAATATAATCTAAATCATGGTATAAATTTTGTGACTGTATATTAAGGGCCTATGGATTCCTTCACAGGGAAACATATTAAAGTATATATATAAATATTTAACTATCAAAAAATATTTCAAAGAAATTTACTTATTTTGGTAAATTTTTCTATAGTGTCTGAAGAAAGATAGCAATAATGATTTTCGATCTTATGTTTGGCAATTTATGAAAGATATCAAAATCCATCAGAAGACTAGCATCCCCAAATAGGTAATTTCTTAAGGTAATTACAATTTTGTTAAAAATATTTCTTAATTGTTTGTTTGTGTATATTTTCTCAATACTACCCAGATTGATGAATATCTACACACTCATATGAAGAAGTAATTTTTTTTGAGATGAGTGGAAATGTACATGGTGTTAGAGTGTTTGTTGATATCAAATTTAGGAGATTACCTATTATGTTTATGATCTAATATGGGTATGACCTTATAAATATATTTAGGGTGTGAAGAACTAGTATTCAAATGCTTATATATTATTTTTTATCTATTTCTCAAGGGAAAATATAATGGAGGAAATCAATTTTTTTATAAACGAATGAGCACAATACATGGTTTCATAATGTATACAGACATCATGAATAGGTTACTTCCTACTACTTATTTATTTAATTTTCTCATAATTTTATCCAATTTCTTGAGTTAATTTCCTTATCATTTCTATTTGATACTTAATTTGTTAAATTTTCATATTAGTTCAAAACAGACACGACAAGGTCAAAATTGTGAAAATGAGCTCAGATTGTTTTCAATTTTTAAGAAAATGATCCATAATTCATTTTTCAGGTATAATAATTGATTGTACGTCAAATCCACACCCTATGTGGTCTTTTTTACTTGAAGTACGTTTTTTTAATACAAAAGTTTCCTTTTAGTTTAAAACATACATCAAATTGTCAAAAAACAAGAAAAAAATCTCAGATTGTTCTCAAAATTTAAGACAATGATTCAAAATTCATTTTTTGAATGTATGAATTGACCACACATCAATATAGCACCAGATGTGGCTGATAGGACTCTAATTACATGTTTTCAATAAAAATTGTTATTTTAGTTTAAAACATACAACAAATAATAAAATCTGAGAAAATGACATCATATTTTTTTTTAAACTCTAGGAAAATGATCTGTAGTTCATTTTTCCCATATATGAATTGACATAATATAAAATCAAGAAATGATGTGGTTGATATGACATAAAGTACATGTTTTCAACAAAAAGGTGCTATTTTTGTTTAAAATTCATGTCAAATAGCCAAAACCTAGAAAATAAGTTCTTATTGTTTTTAAAAATTAGTAAAATGATCCATAATCCATTTTTACCATGTATAAATTCACCACACATCAATATGACACATAATGTGGTCAATATGACCCAATGTTCTTGTTTTTAGTAGAATGGTTCCATTTTTTTACAATACACATTAAATAGAAAAAATTGTACAAACGAGCTTGGATTTCTTTCAAATATTAGGAAAATGATCTATAACTCATTTTTCACATGTATTAATTGACCTCACTTCAATTGAAGGAATGACGTGGTTGATATGACCTAAAGTGTATGTTTTCTATAGAAATGTTCCTTTTTAGTTTAATTCTCACATAGAATAGAAAAAATGATAAAATGATCTTTGGTTGTTTTGAAAATTCAGTAAAATGATTCATAATTTGTTTTTCACATGTAGGAATTGAACACACATCAATCCAATACAACATGTAGTTGATATGAAAAAATATGTGTGTTTTCAATAAAAAAGTGTAATTTTAATTTAAAACACACATCAAAGAGCCTAAATTGAGGAAATGATATGCAATTGTTTTCAAACTTTAGGAAAATTATCCATAATTCATTTTTTTATGTAGGAATTAACCGCACATAAATATAAGACACGATGTGGTTGATATAACCGAAGGTGCATGTTTTAAATAGAAAGGTTCCATTTTTGTTTATAATGCACATCAAATAGCCAAAACTTAGAAAATGAGATCATATTGTTTTCAAACTATAGATAAATAATCCATAATTCATATTTTAGATGTAATAATTGATTGTACATCAGTCTGACACACGATGTGGCTAATATGACCCGAATTGAGTGTTTTCAATAAAAAAGTTCCATTTTATTTTAAAACACACATCAAATAGCCAAAAATTATCAAACAAACTTGTATTATTTTAAAAAATTTGTAAAATGATCTATAATCAATTTTTCACATTTCGTAATTGATCGTATATAAATATAAGACATGATGTGGTCAATATGACCCCAACTGCATGTTTTCAATAGAAAGGTTCCATTTTAGTTTAAATTCACACCAAATAGTTAAAAAAGAAAACAATATGATATTATTCTCAAAATTTAGTAAAAATATCAATAATTCATTTAAAATGTGTAGGAATTGACTGCACATCAATCCCACACATGATGTGGTCGGTATGCCTCAAACTGCATGTTTTTAATATAAAAGTGTCATTTTTGTTTAAAATGTGTATCACATAGCCAAAACCAAAAAAAGTAGCACGTATTGTTTTCAAATATTTTTATAATGTTCCCTAATATATTCATGATGTGTAGGAATTTACCGCATGTCAATCTGATACATGATGTGGTTGGTATGACTAAAAGTATGTGTTTTCAATATAGAAGTGTAATTTTAGTTTAAAACACTTATCACATAGCTAAAATTTATAAAAAGAGATCATATTGTGTTTAGAATTTATGAAAATGATCCATAATATATTAATGACATGCAAGAAATGACCACATGTCAATCTGACACATGTTATGGTAGGTATGACTTTAAGCACAAGTTTTCAATATTAGTGTCATTTTAGTTTAAAACAAGCCTCTCATAGTAAAAACCAAGGGAACGAGATTGTATTATTTTTAAAATTTAGTAAAATGGTTTATAATTAATTTTTGACATATAGTAATTGTTCTCACATCAATTTGATAGATGATGTGATTAGTATTACTCGAAGTGAGTGTTTTCAATATAAAAATTTCGTTTTAATTTAATATGTGTATCACATATACCAAACCAATAAAATGTGCCAAATTGTTTTAAAATATTTTAGAAATGATACCTTGTTTATTTTTTGATGTGTAGGGATCAACCGTTCACTAATCCAACACATGATGTGATTGGTATGACTCAAAGTGTGTGTTTTCAATATAAGTGTTGTTTTAGTTTAAAACACACCTCACATAGCTAAAACTAAGAAAATGAGCTTAGATTGTTTTAAAACATTAGGAAAATAATACACAGTATATTTATGGTGTGTATAAATCAACCACACATCAATATGACACACTATCAACTAATTATATCATTAATATATATAGTAATTAACGATATAATTTATCATATGTGAATTATATAACATTAAAATTATAATTTGTTTTTTAATTTAATTTTAATAAAATAAACATTAGTTTTATTGTAGGTATATACTTTTATATATAGTTTCATCATTTAAAGTAGTCTACTAGTTTTTAATTTGAATATGGGTTGTAATTTTTTTTGTTAATTTTAAATATTATATTAATGTAATTATTTTGTTTGTAAATTTTGAATTGAAATAATAGTGCAATGTTTTATTTGTATTCTAATCTAGTTTACTATATATTTCTATTTCTTTTTATATGTCTTGATTTTTTATTATTTTACTGGGCTGATGCATGGCTCATGTGCGGTTGCAGGTGTTTAGCAGCTAAAATGGAATTTATCAGCACTAGATAAAGCACTGATAAAGGGTCCCTTTCTCAGTGCTTCATTTAACATTAATAAAGGGTCTCACTATAAACACTTCATCTAGAATTCATAAAGTGTCCCTTTATCAGTTAATAATCTACCACACTTCATATAACATTGATAAAGGGTCTATTTATCAACACTTCATCTAGAATTTAAAAAATGTTCACTTTATTAGTGCTTCATCTACCACTGATAAAGGGTCTCATTTTCAGTACTTTATCTAGCACTGATAAAGGTACCTTTTATCCAAGCTTGATCTAGCATTGATAAAGATAACCTTTATTAGAACTTTCACTAGTACCGATAAATTTTGTGTGATTTTAATATTGATTAGATCATCAGTGCTTTTATGCACTAATGAAAATCTTTTAATGATGTTACAACTGAATTTTGCAGTAGTGATATTTACTCTTCACCTAACTTAAGATTCCACTGAAATTTCACTAATTTTTACATATAAAATTATTTATCCTATAACCATTCTAAATAATTTTATTCATTATAAGATCTCTCTAATACCTATAAAATTCAAATCTACCAAATCCTTTTAATACATTTTGTAGCTTCTGGTTCCATGAAGGAATCCTAAATCCTTTGGGAGGAACCCGTGTCGAGAAGGAGCATGTAATTACCCAGAATGTTATCAATGGAATTTAAATTTTAATTATATAATTATTTTATATTTAGTAATGTAGTATTACATAAATCACATCCACCACATGATAAAAATAACAAAATTTTATTATATTAATTTAAGCATTACATTTAGAGAATAAATATGGCCATATGAATTGAAGGTATTATAATGCGACAAAAAATGAAAAAAACTATAATATGAATATTTTTATCTGGTAGATCCCTCAGAATATTCATACTCATGAACAACATTATAGAAATGAGAAAAAATATTAATAAGGTAATATTATTTTTTAAAATTAAAATATATAAAACATTGAGAGGGAATATATGTGAATGAATAAGGGATTAAATATGCGATATTTATAGAGGGTAGGGAATCCATATGTCCATTACAAATCTGGGCATTAGAATATTTGTCTCACCATTAATAATAATAACCTAATCTTTATAATATTAACCTAACATATATAATTTTAAAATAATACTTTACAATGAAATATGGATAATTTATGTCATGATATGAATAAATTAATATTTTAAAATTAAAAAAAAATAAGTGTTTGCATTTTTAAAAAACACATATGTTTCATTTTCCTTTTAATGATTAATATAAGAATTTAAAAGAAAGTTTATTTTCATTAAATGTGTTTAAAAATAATATTATGTTGTATTATAATGATAATATATGTTTATGATACTATAAGAAATTCATGAAAGTGTCAAAAAAATTAATCATAATCTTAAAATTGGTATTTTCAAAAACTAATTAATTTATATAAAAATTATTTTTATAAAATATAAAAAATTATTTTAATAAAATTTATTTCAATTTTGGAATCTATATGTCTAAAAATGGTTAGGTTGATTTTTCTGTATTTTTTCTAAGTGAATAGTAAAATGCAACAAAATACATTATTTAACATTATAAGCTAAGAACATGTAGAAATGAGTCATGACTGATCTAAGTGAAAATTATATTAAAATCACAAGAATTAATTAATTTATATAGTCATAATATACATCACTATTGGTGGTCTAAATCCAAAATAATAAACTAATGAATATTATAATAAAAAACTTTCCTCCCCTCCCCTTATAAATACATGTCATCACTACCCCTTCTCGTCACACATTCTAAGACTTGAATCATAGCCAAAATCTACACAAATATCTCCCCATATTTCTCCCCAAATACCTAGAATATTTTTTATCCTAAAAATACCAATCCCAAGGTTCATTAATTAGAAATCGAAGAGGAGATATCCAAAGGAGAATGTAACACTCTCAACCGAGAATTCATTAATTATTTCCTTATTCTACCTCCTCAATTCAACATTATCCTTGATGGTATAATACGTTCAGTACATATAATATACTAAATTTATATTATATCTATATAATATCTGTTTTCTATCATCTAATATTATAAAAATGAAAACATCATCCATATTACTTATCGGTTCACCGCCTCTGCATATGATAATATTTTGTTTTTCCATTAACACCTTGAATACATGATTAAATTCCCATAATATGGTTTTAAATTATATAAATTTTTATATTTTATTTTATTTCACATTATTTAATATATACATAGTGATAATATAAAAGGAAATTCAATAAATTCATCATTGATGGAAAACCTGCCTAAATGAACCAATCGTATAACAATAAAACTTATACTCTCTATATAAAGATTATTTAAAAAATATATTTTGTATCAATAATATATTTAAATTAAATAATACTATTAAATGATTGAAATAAATCTTTTGGATTAAGGTTTCCATTCAATTTGAACTTCCATAATTACCCATGAGTGACCTACATTTTGAACCATGAAACAAACACCAACATAACAGTGAATGTTTACATGATATATCAATGAAATGGTTATAAATGGACATAATATAATTATAGTAGATAAAATATATATGTTAAAGGTTATAATTTAAGTAATTAATGATTCTATTTTGATTATTCAGGATGTTAAGGGAAAGTGTAGAATGATTATGGACCTAAGGTTTATGATCTCTCCAAACCACCTTATATTATTTAGGTCATACTTTCTCTATTTTTACCTCAATTTAGCTATCTATAATTCTTATTTTCTTCTCATATTTTATTTATGTATTTCCCACACATATAAACCTAGTTTAATTCAATTTTCTTTGATTATAATATATAAGCTATAAAGGTTCTCTTCTTGATTTTTTTGTTAAGAAGAGCCGATAAAAGGTTATTTTTTAGTTTTCTTATTGCATTTTAAGTACCACATAATGAAATATTTTTAACCTATCATGGATTATAAAACAAATAATTTTATTATGGAAACAAATTTTAGTTCATTTTCTCTTTTTTATAAATTATTGTTCCATTACCCTCTTTGATGATTCTTTACCCTTTTTCCTAAAAACAAACTTAAAAGGAATATTTCCAATATTATTTCTCCACTACTTTTTATATATTCAATTCACATGGATTTAATTTTAATTTATAGGATTATTTATTTATCTATGATTTTTTAAAAACAATTTAATCCCTTTTTTCATGGAATTCATTATGATTTTCCATTTAGATATATTATAATACATGATTATGTAACTAATTCCATATCAATCAGTTTTTTGGATTCTTATGCCTTATGTATGATTTCCTTAAGTGGAACATATATGATTGTATACGTTAAAGTGGGTGTAATTATATAGGAATACAATTTATTGGGTAATTTTTATGTCTCAAGAGATGATATGTAGGGGATTAGTGTGTAATCCTAATCAATAATGGGATGTTATGCACCTTGTGATGTTTTCTTAGTGTCTATACTTGACTTATGATTACGTCATATTCTATGTTACTACCATATTCCTATGATTCCTTGATATTATGTTTACTATATAATTATTTCATGCCTCCATGTGACCATTCATCCGATTTACCTCTTTTGATATCATGATTTGTCATTTTATTAACATGTTATGATTCTTTATCATGTTTATTACATTACTATTCTTTTTAGATCTCCACTTTTGTTTATGTGTTCCTAAGGTTATAATATAATGTTTTAGGAGCTCCTTTTGGAGAATGAAATTAATATATTGTTTTTTTGTCTCATTTTGATGTATTATGAACCCATTTTTTCAAATAAACTAGAACACTAATTCCTTAGGTTGTGTTTGTGGATATATATATATTGAAAACCATGAAATAATAATGTAAAATACATGGGTTTCTATAGTTTCTATCAGAGTAATGTCTAGTTATATTTTGGGATTTGAAAAAGAATACATTAGGGAAAATACTACAGTGACCCATACATTTAATACATAAATTTTATATATTATTATATAGATATTCAATATATGACATTACAATCCACTGCATAACCAAAAAAAATTAGTGCCTTTAGAAAATTGTACCCATAAACAACTAGAACATAAAATATTTTGATAATATCCCACGAATTTATTAATAACTATCACACTTCTTGGATATACCCTACTTAAAATATTTATTCATAACCTGGAGAAAGGAAACATAATAATGGGTGAGCTAAAATGCCCAATAAGGCTAAACATAAGATATATAAATCAATGAACATAAGTAATAACAAAATAAACATAAGGGTATGATAACATGATCAAATATTAAAATATATATACCCAATAATTCAAATATCATTAATCTTGAGTTATGACCTAATGCTTTTTCCTAACAAAATATATAAGTCATAAGTCTGTGAGATCATCGATAATCAATCCTGGGATATGATAACATATCATAAGTATAATACATAAGTTTTTGGCATATAAATAAGCATAGAAAATCATTTTTTTAGTTAATTATCACTCTCAAGACTATTAAAGTGCCTTGGGTTCACCCATCTTTCCATCATATCCATAGTTAAGGTTTTCTCTCTAGACTATTATGGTAGACATAGTCCCTGACTAAACTGGTTTCACTCCCAAATTCGGTTATTATTATCTCATGAAATGTCCATATTTAACTAATGAATTAGAGGACTTTAAAATTTCATTCCCTCCCATAAAAAAATGAAAACCATACATATGTGTGCCACTAGATCATAAAACATTCATCGTATTATCATTTCATAACTTGGAGAAATAAAATGTGTTTTATAAACTTTTTATTATTTAATCATAGCATAACCAATAGAAAATAAATTTTTTTTCATAAAAATATAATAATAATAATAATAATAAATAATATACATAAAGAATTAGGATGGTATCATTGGGTTATATCCCCTTTAAATCATAATTAAAAATAAAGTATGTTATTATAGATGAAAAGTTTCTTTAAAATATCATTGGGATATTTCTTGAAGAAAATACCATTTTTATTTTGAAATAAATTATTTAAATTAAAAAATTAAAAAAATATTAAGGGAAACATTTTCATTGAAAAAATGGAAAATTATAGTGGAAATTTCAAAACATTAAGTAGTAATGATGGTGAGAAAATTTATTCATTTCATACTCTTTAAAAAAATATTGTGTTCACATATTCGGTAAAAAGAACCTTTTTTAGAAAATGATAAGAAGATTATTTTTAAAGTATTTTATAAAATTAAATACATGGGTAAAAATGAATTTAAAAAATCATTGAAAAAAATAAAAAAATATTCTTAAAACATTCTAGATTTATATAGATATAGAAGAAAAAATATTTCTAATCAAAAGATGAGAAATAAGGATGACTTTTCATAAAACAAATCTGAACCATTGTGAGTTATAAAGATGGAAAATGGTACTAAAGATTAAAAATTATATAAATAAAAATTGGAGAATAAAAATTAATGGGTTTTATCAAATAATGATCATATAATTTTCTTCATGGAAATTCAAGCATAAACAATCCTGATTAAAATTAAATTAAAATATAAATCTCTAACCATTATGTTGACTTTCTTATTATAACCCTCGTGAAATAAAAATATTCAAATTAAAATTTAAATACCATTAATATAAATCTATTCATGATATATCATATCAAAGTGAAAGTATATACACCATATGAAAGAAATAATTGGTCAATGTGGCATATGTCTCATGGAAACAAATGTGAGATGAGGAATCCCTCACCTCATGTCATGTCGTGATTCATTCACATTAAAAAATTATATATAATAAAGAAATATTTAATATAAATTTATTCAATAAAAATATTCATATATAAATTACTATGTATCATTATTTTATAATTTTTTATTATCCTTATGTTAACAATTTCTTCATTAAAATATATATGTGGGTGAAAACAGATATGTTTTCCATGCATATTTTAGTTTTATGGTTATGTTCCATAAAACTTGGTCATTGTATAAAAATATATAGAATCTAAATCCTGAAAAAACATTTATCAAATTTATTCATTTATATTATTTTATAATAATTCATATAAAAAGTTATGAAAAATGAATTATGTCACGTCATGGAGACAATTGTCTCTACGTATGAACAGGTGATATTTCCACTTTATAATTGTTCGAAATAATGAAACATAAATAATAATTCACCATTAAAATTTCATTATTATATCATAAATTAAATATATATATATATATATATAACCATCCATGTAAAGTAGAAATGATAAATGAATTGATCGCTTCGTAAAGGTGGTATTCCAAATATACGCATGAGCGACGTTATCACTTTCCAATGGATGGAAAGGAAATAAGGTATAAAATATATTATAATTATATAAGTTTCAAAAATATCATATATAAATAGTAAATCCATTATAATAACCAATAATTAATTATGTCTATGGATAATGAATCAGATCACTACTTAGAGGATGTAGTCTACATGTACGCACAAGTGACACTTTTCATTTCATATTTGATGGAAAGGATTTCAAAAATGGTTGATCCATCATGATAAGAAAAAATAATTATATTTGAGATACCAAATTAAATATTTTATAATGGATACCATATATTTTTGTGAGTCATAATAATAAATAAATTGATGGAGGTTGGGTAAAACGAGTACCTTATCTTTGGTAGACCTCCTTAATAAACTTTTTTAAAGACCCTTATAATGGTCTTTTAAAAACACCAAAACCTCTAATTACTGACTAGGAAAGATTATAAGATAATTGGGAAGGTTTTTTATAATATATGAGACTCATATTGGTTTAAATAAAATAGGGGAGGTGTGTCCTTTTATAATTTAAGGAAAGTACACATATGGACTTAATAAAAAATATAAAAATTCATTTTCATGTAAAATTGGAACCATGTGGGAAATAATTTTAATATAATATATTATATGGTTTAAATAAAATCAGAAAATAATTTTTTTAGGTTTAATTTATATTTTATACCTCATATTTTGGTTTAATCATTTTATTAATGAATTTAAACCTTAATTGTGGTAACGAATCTTGCAATCTTAATGGGTTATAATTTTACTTATAATGTAAAAATAAGATGACTAATAGTAAGGTAATTATATATTATACCATATCCCATTTTTATTTTCCAATATCATGATTTTATTTATTTTTAAATAATTTAATAAAAAATTATAAAACATAAAATATCAATAATGTCATTATTGGTAATATTCATTTAATTTTAATTTAATTACATCAATATAGGTATGTAATTAAAATATAAAATATTTATCATAAATTATATATTATTATTAACCATTAAATTCATGTTAAATCATAATCAATCCAAAAAATATTACTTTTATGTTTTTAAAATCATTTACTTTGATTTTTTTACTGCTTGCACAAGCATTAGGCCAACGTTGTGTAAACATTTGAGGGGATTATACAATTAATAAAAATTAAAAATATATTACCCTCATAAAGAAATATTCAGCATTTGAATAAACTTTTCGATTCATTCATAACATATTAATATCCCTATGTGAGCATATAATAAAAATTAAAATGCAAGAGATTAAAATTTTGGAATTTTCATTACATAAAATAATATAAATGTCATTATCAAAGGAAAATGGAACCAAAATTCCATATATTCAAATTAAGGATGTATATGGTTGAACTGATCACCTAAAATAAAATCAATTCAAGTTTTTAGTTGGTTTTTATACCTTATCTCAAAGTTGTAACCCCACTTTACCCTTTTTAGCATTACTGAGGTGAAATATATTTACCATGTTTACTATTATTAATTGAAAAAAAATAAGAGAACAGTTTAAAAAATTAGAAAATTATTATTCCAGATAAGTTTTCTATTTTTTTAATATTGAATAACTATAATTTTCTGAAATCATTTTTATCAAAATTTCGCAAAATTCATTGAAAATTTGTTTTTAGAAAAATTAATTTTTAAACATAAATATTAACTGAAATAGAAATCAGGAATTTTACTAATTAAAATGGAATTAATTAGATTTTTTTAAAATAAATTTCTTATATTTCACTTAAGATAAAAAATAAAAATATAATGGGGCTTTTAAATTTTATGATTTAATTAAAATAAATAAAAGTATTTGAAAAATCATTTTTTTTAATATTCACTAAAAAATAAATCATTTCAGAAAAGTCACAAACTTTAACATTAAGTTTATTTTGATATTATGATTTTAAAAATTATTTTTATTTAATAAAATAAAATTTCAAAATGTATCATAAATTAATTATAATTTCCCTGCAAAAAATTAAATGAGAATAATTTTTGAAGAAATTGATGTTTTGAATCATAAAATGACTTCACTAAAAATAGAGTTACTATTTATTAAGAATTAAGACATAAATTTTTATTCCGTCAAAACATTATAAATATATTTCATAATGTGGTTACTCATATTCATTCCCACCAATTCAAAAGTTAGGTTGTAAGGATCACATTTAAATAATATTTTTTTATGAAATATCTCAATTCTCATAAAGCATGGTGTTGTGTGTTAAGAATGATATTGAGATTATTATTATTTTAAACTAAATTATATTGGTGTTACATACCCCCCAAAAACTTAAATAAATTACATCCTATAAATTTTAACTTGATCATCAAAGTTTCAATATTTTAAAATACCATTGTTTAAAACCCACATCATACA
This sequence comes from Viscum album, assembly GCA_963277665.1. Lineage (NCBI taxonomy): Eukaryota > Viridiplantae > Streptophyta > Magnoliopsida > Santalales > Viscaceae > Viscum > Viscum album. The sequence goes on along the minus strand of OY728133.1, from coordinate 1,100,104,431 downwards.
GAGGGATAATAAAACTTCCTTGGAAAAGTGGAAGTGGGAAAAATAAAAGTTAAATAGAATAACACATAATGCTGTTCCTAGACAAGGATAACATTGGTGGGAAGTAAAAATATATAAATAGAGTATAAAACTAATTCCTAAGGACTATTATATATTAATAGAAAACATGGTCATGAGAAAGTTAAAGACAACAATACCATAAATCTATTAGGGTTAAAGGACAATAAATTCATAAGAAATGAAGGTAAAATGGTAATATTTTTATTTCAAGATCCTTTTCCTAATGTTTCAGGATTATTTTACTATCAAGATAGAGTATATGAGAAAATGTACTTAATTTATTTCTTTTTATTTCATAAGAACAATTGAAACAATGTTTATGCTTTGAACAATTTCCACTTCATCACTTATTCTAGGAAAAGAATATTCAAGATGAATTTTATATGCTTGAAGTGCTAAAATTTACTTTTAATGGATCATAAGATTCATAAATGATTAAAAATACATTCATTATATATCTAAATATCTATCAAAAAATGGTTATCAAAAGTTATCTAATATGGAAAATTATAATACATTGATCTCTAAAACCAAAAAAATAACACCCAAATTTCAACTTAATCCTTTCTATAAATAGTTAACCTTATGACATAGAATATGTATATGTGAAAATTAGAAACCCAAAAATTTGAAATATTTTATCACATATTCTCTTTTTTTTGAGATCAAATTTAACATTTATCCCCAAAAAATATGAAGTAACTCATAATTTCACATACCAAACATGTGAATAAACTGATCATATATTCTTTTAAAACATTATAATAACCTAAATCATCATAAAATCTCAATGAAAAAAAATATAATTCCAAAAATTGACTCTATACTTATTCTTAAATTTAATTGATAGACAATGGAATATGTTATATAAATCAAAAACATGCCAAAAACTTCATCATGAATCACCCAGTAATCAAATTAACAATCATTTTCAGGGTCACCAATACTATAAAATATAAATTAACAAAATAAATAAACTCTTTATCCCAAATAAACATTATTATCTCAAAACTACGAACATATTAAGGGTTATCTACCCCCAATTCATGCATTTTTCAAAAATATCACCTTACTACTAAATCAATTTTATTGGTTTTCAGTACTATTCAATAAATGCTTTCAAATCCTTAAAGAATAACTACCATAGAACAAACCTTATGCATTTCATGATTATTAAAACAATATTTCATTGATAAAACACATCTACAACATCATTATTCAATCCTAATACAAAAAACATTTCAATAATTCCACTTTAAGTATACGTATAACATAATCTCTTACCTTTTATTGGGGTTGACCCTTGTATTAGTGAATTTACTCAGATAATGCCTTAGTTCCCCACATATAAGATATTTAGTTACTTGGAAATTCATTTCTATATGTCCATAATTTCCAAATAGAAAACATATTCCATGTCCTTTAATACACACTTCTGGGTGTTTCTTCCAACATTTTTTACTATAATAAAATTTAATCTTCTATCCTATATGGTTATTAACACATGAAATTACATAAAATCCCATCTTGATATTATTTTACATGTTAGGTAACCCACCAATGTTTTTATTTTTAATAAAATATAATGGTGCATAATTCGAAATAATCACAATATTTTGGCTTCCAACTCCCATCTCATTCAATTTCCCATGAATAAAATCATTGTATTCTCTATCACATTCAGCATTAACATAATTCCTCATGGTTATATCCATTAATTAAAACCTAATAAAAATATTAGTGTGAGAAATAATGATAATAATGTGTAATCATGAAAAATTACTCTAAATCATGACATCTTCCTTTCAATCTATGACATGGTTTTAACCAAGGTCATCCATGATCATCATTTATTCAAACCCTTTAAGATAGTTCATAATGAAAATGTTAATTAACCCAAGAATATCCCCCATGAGTGTCAAACTAGGTGTATGGTAAGGGAACATTCATCATATACCACAATGATGGACGCGATATTCTCAACCAACTCTTTTTAGGGTTAATACCCCTAAAATAATATGTTCCAAAAAAATATCCACTTATAGTATCAATATAATTATTTATTTCTAGGAAAACCACATAATCTCTACCTTATGAATAAAAATTAGGAAGTTAACCAATAATTATGATTATCCCCCATGGTTTACACAAATGTTCCATAATAATAATCTCTAAATATTAACTAAAACCAACTCTAATACCAACAATAGTGATCGATACTTTTAAAATATAAATATTTTTATTTATTATATGGATATTAAATAGATAAAATTATAGAACCATACCAAAACCACAAAGTTTAAGTGTATTTGGAATATTTTATACATAAAAAATTGGTACATAAAATATTTATTTCATCTCACACAAATTTAATCAAAACCAGTACCCTTATGATACATACCCTACATAAACCTTTCTCCATGACCTAGGTAAATGAAACATAAGAAAGGGTGGTATTAGATACTCAGTAAGGGTAAACATAAGAGATATCAATCAATAGTAATATGTGAGAATACAATAATAATAAGGGTATGTGACCATCATTATGATTTATAATAATCATTCCAAATAAGTCAAATATCATTAATCATAAGTAATGTTATATGGTTTTTTCATAATAGTGGTCATAATTTATAAGTGTGTAGAATCATTAATAATTAATCATGAGTGCTGAGAAGATATCATAATCATAAGAAATAATTTTTTGGAATAAACATATGCATATAAAATCATTTCTTTATTTATGGATCACTTACAATACTATAATAGTGTATTGGATTTAGTCTTTATTACATCATATCATTAATAAGGGTCCTCTTCCAATACTATCATAGGGGACAGAGTCCCATAATGAATTGTGTTCACAACTCATTCGATTTCTTATTATCTCATGAGATATCTATATTTAACCAATTAATTAAGGTGATATACAATTATGTAACCTCCCATTACATAATGTAAACCATACATATGTGTTCCACAAGATCACAAAACATTCATCATATTATCATTCCATAACCCTGGAAAAGAAATCTACTTTCACAAAAATGTCATCATTTAATCTAAGAATAGTGCTCATAAAATAAACAATTTTTATGAAAATCTAATCATCATAATCATAAAATAACCAAAGAAATAATATCTATGGTATCATTGGAATATTTACAGAGTAAATCATAATTAAATTTGAAGGATTTTATCAGATATTATTATTTTTAAATGATACACTACAAAAAAAATTACATTAGAGGGGGGTATTTAGAGGGGGTAATGTGCAACCCCCTTTAAATTCATTTTCTATAACATTAGAGTGGGTTCTGCACAACCCCCTCTAATCATAAAATAGAGAGGGTATTATGAACCCCCTCAAAATTAATTTTCTATAAAATTTAGAGAGGGGTTATATACAACCCTCGTTAATCATATAATTTAGTGGGGGTTATGGAACCCCCTAATTTCTTAAATTAGAGGGGGGTTTGAACCCCCGCTAATTTTTTTTAATATTATTTTTGTAATATCTAGTTGGATTTTATAGTGGGTTCAAAACCCCCTCTAATATCTTAAATTATAGGGGGTTGAAAATCCCTTCTAATGTCTTAAATTAGAGGGGGTTCAATACCCCCTCTAATGACTTGAATTAGAGGGGGTTCAAAACCTCCCTCTAATTTATTAAATTAGAGTGGGTTCAAAACCCCCTTTAATTTCTGTAAATTAGAGGGGGTGTAAAACCTCTCTAATGTATTTAAAGTAGAGTGGGTTCAAAACCCCCTCTAATTTCATTAATTTAGAAGGGGTTCAAAACCCCCTCTAATATCTTTAATTTATAGGGGGTTCAAAACCCCCTCTAATTTAAGAGATTAAAGGTGTTATGAACCCCCACTGCTTAAAAAAAATAAACATCCATTATATATATATATATATAATTAAAACACAAGATATAAATTTATTTAAATACATTATATGAACACATTAAATAAAATATTTATATGATTGTATTTAATTGTATTTATATGTATAAATGAATATAATTGTATAATATTATGTAAATTAATATATATTTTTTTTATAAAATGTATTTTATATAATATTAATTATTTATAATAAAAAAGAATAGACATACTATATAAATATATAAATAAATATAATTAATCTAAAATATATATCATATAAAAACCCAAGATTGTAGTTTTCATAAATTATGTTATAATAATAATAAATATATTTTTATCTAATAAGTTTATGCCTTTATATTATATATAATTAATATTATATGAAATAGAATTTATAAAAATAAATTCATATTGATTTATATTTTTTGAAATACAAATATATATTAATGTACATAATTAAAAATATATGTATGGAAATACATTATATAAATATTTTTATAAATTTTATTTCATATAATAGTAATTCTATATAATATAAAATTGTATTTCATATAATATTAAGTATACTTTTCTATAAATTTTATTTCATATAATATTGATTATATATAATATACATATTAATTATATATAATATAAAATTGTATTTCATATAATACCGATCATATATAATATACATATTAATTATATATTATATAATACTAATTATATATAATATGATACTAATTATATATAATATAATATTAATTACATATAATATTAATATTTGTATAAATTTTATTTCATATAATAATAATATATTAATTTTATATAATATTATATAGTTTATACAATTAAATATATTTATTAATATAAAAAATGATAAATATATTTATTGAAATACATTATATAAATATATTTTTAAAGACCTCATAAAAATATATTAGGCAAATACTTATATATATATATTCTTTAAATAAATAAATAAATATATATATATAATATAAATATGTATTTTAGTATATAAATAATTTACATAAATATATACTATGAATGTTTTTAATATAATATATATTGCATATAAATCATAAAATAAATGTATAGTATTTTTAAAACCAGCATATAATTTTTATAGATTAAAAAACAGATTTTATTAGAATAATAATAATTAATAATTATATTGTTATCACATACACACAAACACACAAATATATATATATATATATATACAATATATACTTATATACTTGTGTAATATATTTTGGTGATATATAAATATATAATATATAATATATATAATTTCATATACAAATAAATATTGTAAATAATATATATATATATATATTATTTAAATGTATGTAAATATATTATGCTAATAATATTTATTATTATAAATATTCAAATATATAGAAATACTATAATGTGTAATGTATATATTAAAACATCTTAGCTGTAGTGGTGCGCCAGAGGAGATCCAGTGGAGTTATTCGGTGGCAGTATAGGTTCGATTCCCAACCCCTACCATTTTCTATGGGCATGAGAATTTTAGAGGAGGCAGAAACTAGAGGGAGTTGGGATCTGTGTGGGGGTGGCGGGGCGCTGTGCAGAGGCGGTCTAGGTGTTGTGCAAAGGTGGGATGGGGAGGCGTTGTGCAGAAGCAGGATGGAGGGCACGGTGCACGGTGCATGTGGCGGGAACCGGATGGATGGGAGAATTATGTTGAGGGGTGGGGGAACTGTGCACAGGAACAAGAGGGATGGGGGTGTTGTGTAGAGGTGGGCTGGGGGTGGTGCGGGAGGCGGAAACTGAAGGGATGGGGGTAACCGGATGGAGAGTGAACTGAGATGGGGTGGTCATTAAAAAAATGTAAAAATATTTAGGGGTAGTTCTCTCAACTGCCCCTAAAGTAGCCCCTTTATTAGGGGTGGTTTGAACCATCCCTAAAGTATTCCAACTAGTGGTCATTGTTGTGGCACTGGTGATTTTATGTCAGCAATAGAGGGGGTTTATACCCCCTCAAATGTGACAGCCTCTAAAGTCACCATGATTTTAGCAGCACTTACTCAAAACCCCCACTAATGGAAGTAGGTGGCCACATTAGTGGCGGTTCCTCACAACTACTGCTAATGTCTTAAGAAGGGGTTATAATCCCTTATAATGTCAAAAATAACCCCATTAATGTGTCCATTTTTTGTAGTGATCATTGTAATGTTTCTTCAGGAAAATAACCTCTTTATTTTGAGAAAAATTATTTAAAATAAAAATATAACCCAAATATTAATTAAAAAATTTTATTTTAAAATAACCACGAAAAATTGAAAAGGAATCTTCAAAACATTGATCATTCATGATGGTGGGAAATTGTGTTCAAGTCATACTTATTAAAATAAATATTATGTTTACAACATTGGTAAAAAGTTCCTTGTTCGAAAAATGAAAATAATATTCTTTTTAAAAAAATTGAAAAAGAAAAATATGGGAAAATTTATTTTAAAAACATTTAATTGTATTCAATTACTTTCTTAAAATCATGTTAGATACATTGATCTGGAATAAAAAAGGTTTTCGACCAAAATAGAAGAAATTAGGTCATGTTTTCTAAAAAACATTTTCTGAACCATTTTATGTATCAAAAAGAGGGAAATGGTACCAAGACAAGATAATTAAAGAAATATCCATAGGATAATAAAAACATAATTTTTTTATCAAATAATTATCAAATAATTTCTTCAATATAAATTAAAGCATAAACAATCCTGATTAATGTGGGATTGAAACATAAATCCCTTACCATTGTGGAAAATTTTGAATGATTACCCTCAAGAAATAAATAACATCAAATAAAAATTTGTATACAATTATTATAAAATTATTTATTATATATCATTTTAAGTGGAAATATATATAGAAAATTAAATAAACAAGTTGTGAATATGACATAAGTCTCACAGAACCAAATGTGATATTAGAACTCCTTTACCTCAAGTCTTCTCCTGCATTGTATGATTTCACAAATCCTATATATTATATATAGATTTATTATAAATATATTCTATATTCTATATTAATATATAACTTACTCTTTATGAATCCTTTATAATTTTCTATTATTATTTTATTAACAATTTCTTCATTAAAATGAACATTTGGGTGAAAACCAGTCTGTTTTCCATACATATTTCGGTTCAATGGTAATGGTACTTGCACTGTGGTCATGGATTCATCATATAGAAAAATATAATTAATTAAATAATTATCATATTTATTAATTATAAACACATTTATAATCATTTATATAGAGCATTGTTGAGAAATAAATTACATCGCTTCATAGAGACGGTAGTCTGTATGTGTGCATGAGTGATGTTTTCACTTTTTAATGGTTTGAGTGAATGAAAGGTAAATAATAATTCAGATTTATAAAATCATTGTTGTATAATGAATCCCATATATATTCATTAAATATATCCTTATTATCATCCATGTTATGAATAAATGAAAACAAATAACATCTCTTCATAGAGGTGGTAGTCTACAGGTACACTTGAGTGACATTATAGCTTTCCAATGGATGGAATGGTAAGAAGGTATAAAATATATTATATTTAAATAAGTATAATTATGTAATTAATATCATATATAAATATTAAATCCCTCATATTAAACAATCAGGAATTATGGTGATGGAGAATGAATCATATCTCTACGTGGAGGTCGTAGTCCACACATACGCTTGAGTAATACTTTTCATTTCATATTTCATGGAAAGTATGTGTAAAATGTTTGATAAATCATAATAACAACAATTAATTATATTTCAGATACTAAATTTATTATCTTATAATGGATACCTTAGATTTATAGTTGGTAGAAGATGAAAAAAATTGGATGATATTGGGTAAGACGATTACCTTGTCTTTGTTAAAAGTCCTTTAGATCCCTTCATAAAGACCCTTTAATGATATTTTAAGAAGAAAAGAATCTCTGATTCATGTATAGGTAAGTTTAAAATATAAATATGGAGTTTTTATTTGAGATAATATGCTCAAATTGGTGTAAATAAAAGAAATATGGTGTGTCCTTTTATAAGTGAGAAAAGACACACAAGGAATTAATAAAAATATTTTTTAAAAAATAACTTCATTTTCTTGTGAAAGTGGTAGAATGTTTATATAATTATTACGATAATATAATATATGGTATAAATATGTTTGACCAACAAAATTTGTATCGGTCTAATTGTGATTTTAAACCTTATCTTTTGGTTTAACCCATTTGTTAACATATTTTAACCTTAACCGTGGTAAAAATGTTTTCAATCATAAAAGGATAAAATTTTTCTTATATGGTATCAATTTTCTTCATAAATTGTAAAAATATTTAATTTTATACCATATCCAATCAAACTTATTTGATTTAATTATTTTATTATTTTTAAATCATTTAATAAAATATTATATAACAAAACAAATCATTAAAGTCATTTTTGAGGATATTCATTTAATTTGACTTTAAAAAATTAATAGAGGTATATAATTAGAATATAAACTATTTTAACATCAATTATAAAATATTATTAACCATAAAATTTGTTTGATACTACTTTTCATCTAAAATATATTACTTTTTATTTTTTTAAAATTATTTACTATTATTTTCTACTACTTGAAAAAGCATCGTGTTAGCAATGTGTAAGCATTTACCATTATGAAAAATTAAAAATAAATTAAAATAATAAAAAAAAATTAATATAATTTAAAATATAATTTTATATTTATTCATAACATCTCATTATTCCCATGTGAACATATAAGATAAATTAAAAAGAGGGTGACATTTTGTAATTTTCTTTACTTAAAATAATATAAAAATCTTCATCAAAGGAAAATGGAACCATAATGAAATATATTCAAACTAAGGATGTATATGTTCAAATTAATCTCATAAAATTAAATAATAGAAAATTTTTGGTTAATTTTTAGACCTTATCTCATAGTTTTAACATCACTTTTGTGGTGGCCCAGTCCAACCCACAATCATAATATTGTCCTCTTTGGACTTAACCCACATGGTTTTTCTTTTCCTAGGATCTGGACCTCAGAAATCCCTTAGTAAAAGGCCTCATTATGGGATAGGTATCCACACCACCTTTTAAATGGGTGCTTCGTGTTCCTTCTCCTTCTAAGTGGGATTACCATAATCAACCCCCTAGAAGGGCCCAAAATCCTATTTGGGACATCAAATGGATGGAAATCCAACATTGAAGGAGGAGAAGCATGAATCACCCCTTTATAAGTTAGTGTTGATACCTCTCCCATAATGAGGCCCTTTCTTGGGGGATTCTCATGGTCCAGACCCTAGGGAAATAAAAACCATGCGGGCTAGCCCCAAGTCAGACAATATCATGATCGTGGGATGGACCGGGCCGTCAAAATTCCATTCAAAAAATATTATTTAACCTCTTTTCTTGGTATTACTATTTGGGTTATGGTAGGATAAATATTAGGTAGTGTTTGGAACTAGATTTTGAATTCATTATTGGGTTCCTATAGCACCATGTACGATGGATTGATTGAGTTGCCTTGGGTGGAAATTGTTGTTTTTCTTTTGTGTGGATTACAGTTTATATGATTTCCACCTCAATGGATTATTTTGGAATGTCATTGTTAGTGGTTGTGATGTGTGATCCTTCTCCTGGTTATGAAAGGTTTAGATATAGACTTTAACCCAGTAATACTAGGTGTGTTTTCTTTCCTGTTTAGTTTTTTATAGGCATGTTTTAGGGTATCTCAAATTTATAAATGCATGTATTCTTTGTAAAATGATTAAACCAAGTGAAAAATATAAAATTTCATATAAAAATGAGAAATTACATGATTTAATTTTTTTAAAAAATTTGAAATGTGATATGTAATTTATATTCCATGCTTTATATATATATGTGGAATTGCATGTGGCATGAGAAATGGGCTTGGCTCTTATAGGAGAAGGTTGGTAATACGGATTAGGTGATTTAAATCACCATGATTGGGGCGACTAGGTCATAGTATTGAGGAAATATTGGTTGTCAGCACAATCATAGCCTGAGAATAATGTGATGCTTGGATCTATGAGGTTGGGTAAGGAGGCAGTGAGGCCCAGATGTTGTGGGTCATGGTTGTAGTGGGGAGAGTATGGGTAGTGAGGATGCACGACCTTTTTACTGTTTTTCCTATCTGTGTTATATATATTGCTATATATATTGTTTGTCTGACCATTTATGGTATTTAGAAGGTTCCTCCTAGACAGCTTAAATGGAGCGTCATGCGGGTGATGATACAGTGTCGCAGGAGCATGAACAGGTTCATACCCCTGAAGGTCAGGCAGAGCATGAGCCACAAGTACAGGATCAATTTCATGATCCAGTGTAGGTAGGGAAATAACTATAATTGATAGCACTTGGGTCGTGAATTAATGAGAAGATATGATCGATCATGGTATGTGTCTTGTAGGGGACCGAATGGGGTGACCAGGGAGAAGATCCATCTATGCCTTACCTTACACATGAGTTCCAATCACAGCACCTCCCAACTTTTTAGAGTGAGGGTGATCCGCAGGTGGTTGAGGATTGAATAGAGAGCCTGAAGATGATATTTGAGTATCTCAATATGCCTCCAAGAAGGATGGTCAAGCTGGCTATGTACATGCTCAGAGTACCAAAAAAACCACTGGTGGGATGTACATGTTTAGGATGGCAGAAATGAGGGACTAGCCTGGAAGGATTTTGAGTCCATATTCTTTGAGAACATTTTCCCATACATGTTGAGGGTAGAGAGAGTTTGGGTGTTCTTGGTCCTTTTTCTAGGTGATATGCCCATCATGGAATAGGCAGCTACCTTCACTAAATCGTCTCACTTCACACCTGATAGGGTAAGAGGTGACTCCTCAACATTGAGTCACTTCAAAGATGGTTTATGACACACCATTGAAGTGCCGGTAAACTTCTTTAGGATGGCCTCGTTCTCAGAGGTAGTGAATCAAGAACTCGTAACTGAGGGAAACCTAGAAGATACATCTCACTTAAGCTGAAAATCAACTTCAAGTGATGTTTCAGATGAAAGGAAGTGAGGTCGGTATGAGTTCCAGTAGGTCGGTCAGTCTAAGGACTCGAGCAGACCACATATAATTGTATATTCTATGGTTTTTTTTCTAGTGTGTCATGCTAGGTCATTTCCATACTTAGTGTGATCGGCCTCCAAAGGAGTGTCAGACATGTGGATAGGTCGGTCATCATGGGAGGCTCCCCAAGTAGCCTTCTCAGATAGCCAGCTGACAAGGATCGAGGTAGGCACAAGATTCAGAGATCGGTTCAAGATCATACCAGTTGATGGTAGCCAATGATAAGTTGTACGCGGAGTAAGTGGTTGAGATAGTGGTACTTGGCCTTGGGGTCAGTGGCCGATGGCTAGTGCATCACCGCAGGGAGGCCAGGCTTTAGTCAGTTGTGGGTCAGGCCAAGTGCACTTCATGGAGCTGTCATGGGATGAGTGGTCCGGTGAGATGATGATGGTCATAGTTACCCCATGGGTGTGGTAATGAGTAGTTTTTTGTTTTCTTTTCACATGGCCTAATGGGGAATGTCTTTTTTGAGTGCACGAGGCGCACATGCTCTATGTGTATTGACCAGACGCTAGTCAGTAGGTTGTCACCAACTCAGGTATGTGATTATATATATATGAGGTTATTGTCATCAGAATCATTGTTAGATATGGGTTGCATGGGGTACCCTAGGCATCGAGGCATCAAGGATGTGGTGTTTAATTGAGGTGCAACACACCGAGTTTTTTTTGAGCATCCATGGGATGCAGGACCTCATTTGTGCCATGGTTTTCATGGGATCGTGGTGGGAACCAAAATGGTGCAGGACTTGAATGGGTGACTGGAATGGAACGAGAGCACCTAGAGAGGTGTGGGAGTGAAAACTCATCATGAGAGGACCTTTGGTCTGAGAATTGGTCATTGGACCATTGGTTGATTTTAGATTAGGATTGTAATGGTTTGGATTAGGAAATTCCTAATGTGGGGAGCCCTCCTTGAGGAAATTAACCTATACCCTTGAGATTGGGGTATTTTAGGTTCTTTTTAGTAGGATGGGTATGTTTGATAACATATCTGAGGTTCTTTTGGTAGCTTAGGGAAGAGATATGTTATGTTGGGGGTATTGTAACGTCCCAGGTTTTTAGAAAGAGTCAAAAGTCACTCTTGTTTTGAACTTTTCAATTAGTATCTATTGTATTTCTTGTTTATTTTATCTGAACTCAATTATGATAGTTTTGTTGGATTTATATCATGTTTTGGGTTGGTTTAAGGGCTTTGGAACTGATTCGGGTGGTTCAGAATCATTTTGGGAGCATCCGAGGCCAAATGTCCTACTTTGAAGTTGCCGATCAGGGCGTATCATTTAGGGTAAACTGTGCAGCCCCTTACAGGTAACCATGCAGCTCAGTTTTTTACCAACACTTGGTTTATGTAAACCGTGCATGGGAGGATCATGGTTGTGCGACCACCTCTTTAGTTTTTTACAAATTTTTACCCCATGGTTTTTGCATGGTTGGAAAACCGTTCGGGTAGCTCATGTGGGCTTAGAGCCTTAGGCAGTGGCTGTCACATGGGCTGTTAAACCGTGAAACCTATAAATGGTTTTTTAGTTTTCATTTATTTTCTTTTTCTTTTTTCTTTCTTCTTTCCTCTCCTTCTCCCTCATTGCGCATAGTAGTGGGCTCACCCATTTTTTCTTCTCTCATGGATTTTGATCCAACTCCTCAACTGGTGATCTATTCTTCGATCTTTCAAAATCTGTAGGATCTTTTTGGTAAGTATAACGCCATCCACCATTCCTTTTCATTTATATTTCTCCTAAAATACTAATGTTTCCATCCGATCCAATTTCAAGGTTTTTGACAGAAACTCACATCTATATCGATCAGCTTAGAATTGGATCTCGATATCGGATGTGCCTATGTCTATGAATCTAAGGTAGGTGGTGCATACCTTGATTTGTGTTTTCAAATACATTTTGGGGGAAAGGATTTTATCGCACTTTTGGGTATTTTGAATGACACCCCTTTATATTGTTTACTTCATGTTGAAATAATCATGTGAGATGTGGGATGTATTTGGGCATGCCCAATGCCTTTTTTGCTAGAATAAGGCCGGGTTAGAGGTCGTTAATACTTGGGGTATTTTGGTTGGGGGTTCCAAAATATTCTAAATTGAGTTGGTTGATTTAAATTAATTCATTTAAACTGTTGTGTCTTGTTTTGATGAGTTTGTGGCATTCAAAAACTCTATATTTAAATTATGATTATTGTTTAAGTGTTGTAATTCAATTGTCTAAATTGAATTTCTTGTTCTAAAGTGTTTTGTTTAAATTGTATATATAAATTTAATTTCTTGAAATGCATGAGATGGGACCCAAGGGGTTATGATGGGCTTGTCCTGAGATGACATTAGGATGGAATGGACATCAGGATTGGGCGTTGAGACATCGGATTGAGGCGGTGAGGCCGTCAGATTGGGAATAGCCTATGGTACTTGGATGACAAGGCCATACTATTTGAGTCACATGGTCGTAGGGGAATGAGGTTCTAGTTGGTGTGGATTAGGTTCTTCTTTTAGTGACTTTCACTCACCCGTGATGGCCAGATTTCTGATTGAGTTGTTTGCACATAGGTTGACTCTATGATGATGTGGTTTTAACCACTCATGTGGGTAGAGGTCCCCAATAGTTGTTGATTAGGAATTTATGGTTTGGGGTGCTTGACATAGAAATTCATGTAGACGGTGGGAAGCATTTGGTTAATAATGATGAGGTTATCTCATTTGGGGATGAGGCTCTTCATGATTGAGGTTGTGAGACTGGATATTAATTGAGGACATAAATCATTTTTAATCCAGTTTTCGGACCTTGGGTTAATGTGAGATTTCAAGTAGGGGTCCGTATGATTAATTTACGGATTACTTCAGAATGGATTTGGGATGTTGGGACTATGTGAGACATGATGTGTCAGGAGGCACATGGTGCTGGGTTACATGGTTTGAGGTGGAACCTTAGGGTTCACCTAGACTGGATACATCAGGGGTACCTTGGGCCATGGGAAAAAGGACCCTCTCGGCTTCTGAGATTCCGGCATTGGATGAATCAGGTGACCCTTATTAATGGTTTTTGAGCACCGTAGGGGTTGTTTTGTTTTTTTCTTTATTCTATTGCTTATTTAATTATGTTTTAGGACTTCTTAAACACATATTCTTGGTACACACCATCAGGTGGTATCCTACTAAGATTCATCTCACACCCTGCATAGTTCCTTCAGGATGTATGTACACTTTATGAATTTATGTTCAGGTAAAGGATTGGCCTCAAGAGCTATATTGTAGTATCTATTTTTATGGATATTGGCATCGACCTTGAGGTTGTTCCTAGTAGGAGTTTATATTTAGTTTCTTCTCTATTTCAGTATGCTTCTTTGTATATAGTATATAGCTACAATGGTTAGCCATGGGCACCCTTTTTGGTACTTGATCTACATGACCTTTTATAGATGCATGTTGTTCTATTTTGTTTCTACAAGTGGTGTGTCTGGTATGTTGTCTTGTTTTTTTATCTTCCACTGTAGTTGTTTATTTATTACTTCTGATATTTTTCTGAAATTGTATGTTCTTCTGCCAATGGCAGGTCTGGTTCAAGTCTCTTGAGTCTTATTATTTCCACTGCAATCTATATCTTATTACTCAAACTATTATTATATCTTCCCCAAAGGGTATTGTCTCCCCAATATTTTCATTTACACCCTTTCTTATATTTATTAGTGTCACATCCGGTTTTTCATGTTTTGGTTTATATTCTTGTTCATTGGGAATCATGGACTTTTATCACAGGTCCCAGGTGTTATGGGGGTAGAGTTTTGAATTTTTTCTATTGTATAATATATGACTCTTGGTTGTCCTTGTTTTTCATTTAGATAAAGTTTCATGTGGGAGTGTTTTGGACACCCATAGTGTCACTTTTTGTGTTTAAATGTTTTAAGAACCATTGGGTGGGGTTCTCTAGAGTTTGGGGTGTCATTTGGGGGTTTTTATCCAATTTTTCAGGCCGCACAGATTGAGAACACTTTTTCCAAACCATGAAACCTAACCATGCGTTGTTGCAAATTCATTCTAGTATCCCTCGCACGGTTTGCGCACGGTTTTCTAAACTGTGCAGCAAAACCGTACAACCACTTAAAGGCTTAATAACGTTCACTCTAAAAATACAATTTTGTGGATTCCACCTATCATTTGAATCTGTACATGCTGGATATCGACCAAAGGTATCCCCTCATTCTTTATACCTCATTTTGGACCAATTTCAGGGTGATTTCTCACTAAATGTTAGTGATTCTTCATGGTTTCTTCATCAAACTATTCTCCTTCCTCTTCCCTCATCCTTCTTCTTCCAATTTTTCTTGGTTTTCTCTTCTCCCATGGTCATTCTCGACCTAGGGTTATATTTTCCCGATTTTTTATGGGGGTTTTGTTCTATTAGATCTGGTCTTTGTAGATCTAGGTATTCGGAACCCACGACGGGAGTTTTCAGGTGTGCGTTTCTATTCCTCCATGGATTTGAGGTAGGTTTCCCATTGAAATTGATCTTTTCATTTAGGATACATCTATTTCATGCTGTTTTAGACATCCTCATAATCTGAAAATTGTAATTTACACATGGAATAATTTTTTTGGTGTGAAAAGTAGTGGTTAAAACCTTGTTTTGTGTAACGTAGTGTAGTTTTGTTAAAATGGTGCACACCGCATGTTTTTTCAAATGGTTTCTTTGCTTTTGCACATGTTTTGTGTTATTTTGAACATGTTTTAGTATATTGAAAAAATTTATGGCATGCCATTGCTTTTTTATTCCTTTTCAAGTGCATAAAATGAATTGTTCTATTAAAAAGTGCATGTCATGTGTTCAGTACGATTCCCAGTTGGATTTTATGTGCTGAGTGTGGTTTAAAATGATTGGTTTGGCTTTATAATCATATTGGAATGAGGAAAAGATTTTTTTTTGGTTCCTTGTGTGGATTCCAAGCAGTTTTTTGTTTTTAGAAAGAATTTTTCTTGGGTTTTAAGGTGTTTTGACATGTGTTACTAATGGAAGGCCCGTTTGACACTTTAATAAAAAGAGTTGTTTAATGGATTTTCAATATGAATATTTTCAAGGTGGTTACCAATTTCTTTAATCATAAAATGGTGGTTTATCACCTCCTTATTAAATGTGGTATTTTTCTCTTGTAAAAATTTGGTTTGGTAAAATGTTTAAAGGACTATTTGGCCTTTCAAAAAACTAAAGAATGAGTGTTTTAAATGTATATACCATGTTGCATCAATTGGTATTGTTTTATAGTCCATAAAATGATTTGATTAAATGTTGTTATGGTGTAAAAATAAGTTTGTGTTTTTTGTGTGTTTATCCATAAAAGAGTGTTTTTGAATGAGTTTTATGTGCAAAGACTCATTACACTCCTTGAAATTGTTTTACAGAAAATTTTAATTGGTTTATTCATCTGTGAATGAAATGTGAAGCATTTTTTAGGGTAGTTTGTGTGTTTATGGTTTGGGAATGTTACTCTCATGTAAAAATTGTATTTGATAATATTTTTAACTTCAATGAGCACTAAATTGAATCCTGGGTATCTAAGTGGGTGGACGTATACTAGTATGCTTGTGATCTCATGAGGTTTGGCCTCTATTTTACATAGAATGTTTGATGATGAAAACACTAACTAAAATATCATGATGATATTGTTGGTTGACCAATAGGTTTTAGTTATTCTCCCTACTAGTGGCTCATACACCGGATAATGGATATTTATTATGGTTACCTACACTGAGATACGAGGTACCTAGGGCTCAAAACTAACTAGTGCATACAAGTGTTCTCATGACTTGTACTAATTGGCTATTTTGTACTAACCATTGGCATATGGAGTTTTTGGTTAGTAAATTCAACAGAGTCTATGTTTTATTTAAAAGTGTACTTTATTTAAATCATCCCTCTTGAAAACTATTTTCATTTTGAAGTTTCACCTCTTGGAATATTATTACTAGCATTCTTATTTATACAACTGGAATGTTTGTGTATGGTAATTTTTATGGAATTGGACCTCATTTGGAAAACATACCTTTATATCTTATATTTATAAATTTAAAATTTTGTTTCTTTTATTTTAAATTAAGTTCATTGGGAATAGAATATCAGGAAAACCTACAGAGTTTTAATACACATGCCTATAATATTCTTCTATTTTTAGCTCTTATGTAGGTTTCAGCTTGAATTCGATCACTTTGGGTGACATGTGATCGTTTTGCTGGAGATTTACCACCAGGGTCACATGGAGGTAGTTGGTTGTCTAGTTCTGTTGGTTAATATTTCTAGTTCATTTGAATTTTCAGTTTCTTGTACAAACGTTGTTCAATTTAATTTTTTATAAATGTTTATTGGGTTGTCTATTTATTTCCGCTAATTGGTTCTTGTATATTTTTGGGATAAATCATTCCCTCTTGTACTGTATTGATTCCCTTGGTGCTTGTCTCTATCCTAGGAGGATCGAGAAAGGTTCTCGGGACTTATCGTGAGCTGGCCTAGGTGACCGGTTCAGGGTTGACTCGGGATGGTTCGTGAAAAATGGTATCAGAGTAGGTTCGCTCTTAGTGGAATTTTTTTCAGAGATCCATTTGTTATTTGGGGATGTCAGGGCAGATAGATTACGATTTTCTATACTTTAGGGGAGGTTCGTGAAGAGCTCCATGAACTCTTGCTCGTTCTGATCCTCGGGTGCCCATGGGATATCCAATTTTAGTAGTGTCATTGGTAATGTTGATTATTTAGTGTTGAGATACAACAAGGGGAGTTGGACTAATGGTCTTCATGAGTTTACAAGGCCTGGAAATCCATGTGGATCTGGGTCATGGTCCTAATAAGGCTCTTTGTGTTGGTTGTCTATTTGACATCTGGTCACCAACCATATGGTCAAGTCACACACTGACACTAGTCCCATTTTTTGGGTCTCTTGGACCGTTCTTAAATTCAGAACTTTTTTTTGAAAATCCTAGTTTGAGAATTTGAAAATGAGTATTTAAAATTTAATATAAGAAATATGATGGAATTTTGGGTTTTTATGAAACAAATCTTGCGAATAAAATGGAAATGATTTGACGGAATTATATTTCCTAAATCTAATAATATGGGTTGTTGAAATAAAATGTTTTGAGTGAATGGATTATTTTAATGTGGTTCTGAAATATTGTTTTAAATTATGTGTTTTGGGCAATTAAAAAGTGTTCAAATGTGATGAAATTGTTTCATAAATTGGTTTTTAGTAGCTGGTGTTTTCTGAAAAGTATTTTGGCCTTTGTGTCTATTGGTTTATGAAAATAGCCTTGGGTGAATTTCTTAAAAGGGGAAAGGGATATTTGGAATAGAATGTTAGTTTTTGATGTTGGTTTAAAATAAATGGAATGGATTCTTAATCAAATAGTTTTTTAAAAAGCATGGTTCATTGAGATGATGAAAAAAATGTTTCGAATAAAGGGATATGATTTTGATAGATACCTATGGGGTTTCTTTTTCAAGAATGGTAAAATGTTTTGTTGTGTGAAAATATAAAAATTGTTTTTAAATTGGTGGTTAGTGATCCTTTGGAAGGTACTTTATTTTCAAATTGAGAAAAATGTTTTGTTTTGTTTTGGAAAATGAAGATTCATGTTTTATCCTTTGGTGTGTTCATGGGTTCTCACATGCATGGTGTCATGTGGGAATGTGGATTGATGCCTAGTATGGCATGATTGGATGGGTGCTAGGTGTGGCACAAAAATTTGAATATGTGTGAGACTCTATGGAACACCATTGGTGAGTGAGGAAATCTACTGAGTTTGTTTGTTTTTTAAAAAAATTTGAGACGAAAAATTCTAGTTTTTGTCTATAAAATGATGGTTATATGACAGGTTTCTCTTATGTCTAAAAAGTTTTGTTTCTTTCAGTATACTTCCTTGTTGGTGGCTCAGTTTAGGAGCTATGTTCAATAGGTTTCCAAAGATGTGTTAGATGTTGTAAAGAAGATATAGATAGTTCTCTTCTAGAATTATTTCTAGTTTATCAACCTAAGGGTTCATTTCAAATATTAAATTGACCTTTTTGGAGGATTATTCAACTTTTTGTGGGAATAGAGAGCTGTTTGGGTTTCATTTAATGTGCCCTCATATTGTGGTGATACTCTCGGTTGTGGTAGTTGTTCCCAGTGATATTGAGGTCCTTCTTCATGTTACTTGTTCATTATACTCTTTGTTTAGAGTGAGGGAGAATGGTGGTGTGTATCCTTATCCCATGTTTTGGTAAAAGTGTCTTGTTTGAGGAAGTGAGTTTCACTATGTGTCTTTGTCCTTCGTTTCTACTCATGAGGTTTATGTGGAATAATGTGGCATTAGAATAAGGGGTTACTTTTTGGAATTAGCAGCCCCAGACTGCAAGTTAGTAGATTCTTCACACATCAGAGCTCTATCCATAGGTCTCGGAGTGAAGATGGTGTGTAGTCAGGAATCTTGTAGGTTTGAGAGGTCTGGTTCAGTTTGTGCCATTACTGTTGCGATGAAAAAGATTCAGTATTCTTATTTTGGGTACTCTATCAACGAAATATTTCCTCGGTTACAAAGATAATAGTAGACTAACCCCTCACGCAAAGTCTATGATTATGCCTTCTCAAATGTCGTTTTATGATCAGTGTCCTTGTGTGGAAAACCCATGTGATTTGGGTGCGGTCTCGGTTTTATCTTTTCATAGGAGTCGAGTATCGGTTAGCAGTCTATTTTGGTTTTAGTGGTCCAATCATTGGGTCCCTTCCCTCCCCTCCCAATTTGGTGGAGGTTTTTGGTCTATGGAGGAAGTTTTGGCTCAGTTCTTGTCCCCTTTTTTCAAAAGTGGGTAGTTTAAAGGCCCTTGATGTCTTTTTTCTTAACTTGGGTTCTTATTAGTGTGGGAAGGTCGTGGTAGAATAATTTTGGATGGACTATGAGAAAAATTCCCAACTCTAGTTCATTTTGATGGCTCGGTTGGTCATTGTTAGTTTATTCTTAATGGTGGGAGACCCACTGTGGATCTTATTAAGCTCTCTCTTGAGGTGTTGTCGGAGGCTAGAAGAATTTTAATGGTGCGGAGACTATTTCCCCCCCCCCTATACTGGTGACCTATTTTTTGGCTTATATTTTATCTGGTTTTTTATCCTTCTTTTTAGGTGTTTGGTTCCTTTGTCTCCTCTTTGATTTGGGGAAGCGTTAAGTTTCTTTCAAGATGTGGAGGTTTAAACATCCTCATTGTTCTCTGGAAGTGGTTTTGAGTTGTTGTTCTGTTTCGGTAATAATACTTAAGTTCTATTTTTGGTGAGTAAAATTTCCATAGTTGAGGAGGTTGGATCATGTTGATTTGGAATCCTTAGGAATTAATCATTCAACTGGAAATTGTTATGGATTTTCGGGGGTGGAAAGCGTTAATGGTGGGAGAATTGTCACACCCATTTTTTCAAGTTTTTGTTTATTGTCAGGTTGGTTGGTAATTCTTGTCTTTTTTCTCATGTGCCAAGTGTGAAGAGGGTTTAGGTTTTATGTGTTTAAATTTTATAATATTTCACTCTTGTTTGTCCTCGGTTTTTGTTTGGATAAAGTTGGGCGTTGGAGTGTTTTTCACACCCATAGTGTCACCTTTTTGTGTTTAAATCTTTTAATAATCATTGGGTGGGGATCCCTAATGTTTGGGGTGTAATTTTAGGGGTTAAATCCAATTTTTAAGGCCACACAGCTTGAGCACGATTTTCCATTACAGTGCAACCTAACCATGCAATGTTTCATATTCATTCTAGTAGCCCTTTCACAGTTTGCGCACGGTTTTCCAAACCATGCAGCAAAACCGTGCAGCCACTTACGGGATTAATAACATTCAATCTAAAAATATTCTTTGGGTGATTCCACATCCCATTTTAAGCCCTACCTACTGGATATCGACCAGAGGGCGCCCCTCCTCATTTCTACTTCATTTTGGACCGTTTTTTGTGTGATTTCTCACCAAAGATTAGTGATTCTTCATGGTTTCTTCATCAAAATCTTCTCTTTTCTCTTCCCTCTTCCTTATTCTTCCAATTTTTCATGGTTTTATCCTCTCCCATTGTCATGATCAAACTATGGTTATATTTTCCTCAATTTTTTATGGTGGTTTTTTTCTATTAGGTCAGGTATTTGTAGATCTAGGTTTTCGGAACCCACTACAGGATTCTTCGGGTGTGCGTTTCCATTCCTCCATGGATCTGAGGTAGGTCCCCCATGGAACTTGATATTTTTATTTAATATCCATATATTTAATGTTTCTTTAACCTTTATCATACTGTAAAAATTTTAATTTATTCTTTGGATAATTTATTTGGTTTGAAAAGTAGCAGTTAAAACCTTATTTTGCGTAAAGTGGTGAAGTTTTGTTAAAATGGGGCACACCGCATGTTTTTTCAAATGATTTCATTGCTTTCTCATGTGGTTTGTGGTATTTTGAACATGGTTATGTATATTGAATAAATTTTTGGAATTCAGTTTTTTTATTCCTTTTCAAGTGCATAAAATGAATTGTTTTGTTAAAAAGTGCATTCCATGTGTTCGGTAAGTTTCCCAGTTGGATTTTATGTGTTGAGTGTGGTTTAAAATGATGGTTTTGGATTTATAATAATATTGTAAGCAGTAAAAGAAATTTTTTGGGGTTCTTATTTGGATTAAAAGCAGGTTTTGGTTTTTAGAAAGAATTTTTATTTGTTTTTAAGGTGTTTTGACATGTGTTTCCAATAGAAGGCCCGTTGGGAACTTTTATAAAAAGGGTTGTGTAATGGATATGCAATCTGAATATTTTCAAGGTGGAAATCAATTTTTTGATTCTTAAAATGGTGGGTTATAACCTATTTATAAAATTTGGTATTTGTGTCTTTGAAAATTTTGGTTTGGTAAAATGTTTAACGGCCCATTTGGCCTTTCAGGAAAATGAAAAATGAGTGTTTTACATGTATATACCATGTTGCATCATTTTTTATGGTTTTATTGTCCATGAAATGATTTTATTAAATGTTCTAAGGGCTAAAAAAATATTTTTGGGTATGGTTTTGTGGTTTTTTAAGGATTTTTTTGAATGAGTTTTATGTCCAAAGACTCATTACACTCCGTGAAATTTTTTTACCAAAATTTTAAGTGGTTTACTGATCCGTGAAAGAAATGTGATGCATGATTGTGGGTTTTTAGTATATTTATGGTTTTGGAATATAATTTTCATTGGAAATTGTATTTTATAATATGTGTAACTTGATTTTGAACTAAAGGGAATCCCGTATATCTAGGTGTGTGGACGGATACTAGTATGCTAGTGATCTCATGGGGTTTGGCCCCTGTTTCACGTAGCAAGTTGGACAATGACAACACTTACTAAACTATGATGATGATATTTATGGGGGACCACTAGGTTATGGGTATGATCTTGACTAGTGGCTTGTGAGCATGAGAACAAATATTTATTATGGTAACCTTCACCAATATATGAGGTACATAGGGCTCACAACTAACTAGTGCCTAGGGGTATTTTGTGACTTGTGCTCATTGGAAATTTTGTACTCACTATCGGCATACGGTGTGTTTGGTTGGTATATTAAGTAGCATCTGTCTTTTATATAAAAGTGTTCACTCTTTAAATGAACCCTCTTGAAAACTATTTTCATTTTTAAGTTTCACCACTTTGAATATTGTTACTAGAATTCTTATTTGTACAACTTGCATATTTTTGTCTGGTAATTTTTATAGCATGGGACCTCATTTATAAAACATACCTTTATATCTTGTATTTAATACATGAAATTTATGTTTCTTTTATTTTAATGTAAATGAAATTGGAATAGAATATTTGGCTAACCTACTAAGTTTTAATACTCACGCCTATAGTCTTCTTTTGTTTTTATCCCTTGTGTAGGTTTCAGCTTGAGTTTGATCACCTTGGGAAAAGTTTGATCATTTTGTTAGAGAGTGACCATTGGGGTCACATGGATTTAGTTGGTTGTTTGGTTTGGTTGTTTGAGTTTTCTAGTTTAGTTGTATTTTTAGTTTCTTGTATAAATATTGTTGAATTTAACTTTGTATAAATGTTTATTGGGATATCTGTTTCCTTCCGCTATTTGGTTCCTTTTTATTTTTGGGAGAAATAATTCCCTCTTGTACTTTATTTATTCCCTCGGTGCTTGCCTTCATCTCAGGAGGATTGAGAATGCCTCACGAGACATTTCGCGAGCTGGCCTAGGTTACCAGTTTAGGGTCGACTCGAGCAGGTTCGTGACAATTATATTTTTGTATATGGGGAGGTATGCCTAAGTCCAATGGTACCCAGCCTAATATCACAATTTGGGTGGTAATCTGGTTGAGGAATCTATAACTTTAACCATTTTAGCCTTACTGAGGTGACACACATTTACCCTAGTTACTATTCATAATGGAAAAAAATAAGAGGGAAGTATTTACCAAATATTAAACTCATAAATAAAAATATGGTATCCATTTTTTATTATGAAATATTTATAAGTAGTGGAATTAAAATTTAATATAAATGTGTAAAACATAAAAAACAATTTTTAGAAAATTTTGTTTTTAAGCATAAATATTAACTTACATCAAAATTGTGAATATTGATGATTAAAATAGAATTAATAATATTATTATAAATAAAATGGATAATACGTCACTTTTATACGAAATAAAAAAAAATTGTACCTGTAAATTTCCTGATTTAATGAAAAGAAATAACAGTATTTGAAAATCAGTATTTTTCATCTTTCACTAAAATGTAAATCATTTCATTAAAATCCCAAAATTTCACACTAAGTTAACATTGATATAATGAATTGAAAAAATAATTTTATAAAATAAAATTTCTAAAAATGGTAGAAATTATTTATAATTTTTACACAAAAAATGAAATAAAAATAATTTTTGAATAAAAATGCATTTTTGAAGCATAAAATGGCTTCACTGAAAATTGAGTCCTTATTTCCTAAGAAATAGCCAATAATTTTTTGTTTGGTAGGACCATTATAATTACATTTCATAATGTGTTTAATCATATTCATACCCTCAAATTCAACTTCTAGTTTTTTAATTCTCACATTTAAATAATAATATTTTTATAGTATATCTCAATTCACTTAAAGCTCAGTTTTGAACATTAAGAATGATATTGAGGTTTGTATTCCTTTAAAATAAATTTTTATGTGTTAAAACCCCTATGGATAATTCTAAGTATAAGGAAATATCCTAAAATTTTGGTTAGGTATTGATTGAGTGGTCTTTAAGAAATTACATCTCTCTCTAGATACTACAAATGGATGTGTCTCAGGCACAGATGTGCCTAGGGGTAATATCCATGAACGAGTTCATTGGTTATTAAAAAAATCTAAACTTACTACAAGAAAAAAAATGCCTTACTGCAAATATGGTTGGACACTTATAGGGGATATTCTTTGTCAAATTTAAAAACTCTTTGTGAACAATTATGAAGGACATGAATATATCATTAGGTTAGAAAACCCAATTGGAAAATTACCATGGATATCCTAGACTAAAAATTGAGACTAATAAGTTAGGATATATATGTCATTTATATCTTATTCCTTCTAAGTTTATATTTTCCCTTTTATATGATTTAAAGTTTGAGTATTCTCATCCAAAATTTTATTTCCTTTATTATAGATTAATAGTGGGAAATAGGAGGAACCATGACAACAACCAATGTCATGGGAAATGTAATGATTTACCTAATTAAATTCATAATCTAATGGGAGTGGAATCTATGAAATTCATGGTAGAACTATATAAACAAAATTAATTCATGAATAATAACTTGAATATAGTGGAACATAATTCTTCCCTTAAGAAAGAGAAGGTTTTTGTAAAGTATTTTAAGCGACAAAGTCCTCGAATATTCAGTGGATCTCCTAATCCTCTTATAATTTAACAATGTGTTGAAACCATTGAAAATATATTATCTTTATTGAAATTCTCTAAGTATGAGAAATTCGTATTGGGTGCTTATTTTCTTTAGGTGTAATCTGATCAGTGGTGGACACTAATCATGAACACTAATCCCAAGGAGGAAATCAAATCCATGAAATGGGAAGGATTCAAGAAAGTATTTTTCAATAAATATTTTCCTCAAACTCTCTATATAAAAATGGAGAGGGAGTTCCTTATACTGAAGTAAAAGGAGGATGATCCTATCAGGGATTATGATGAAACATTCATAAGGATTTCATAGTATGCCTCTAGATGTACCCAAAATCCTAAAATAAAAGTAGACCACTTTTTTAGTGGAATAAATTTGAATATTTTAAAATCCATGGCTATTAAGGCTGTTTATAGATATGGAGAGTTTTTCCAATAGGCACTCAAATTCAGGATTGGGATTGGTGACACGCAATGTTCATGAAGGGTTGGATATGAAAAGTATAAGATAATTTTCTATTTAGTAAGATCATTGGATAAATCAAATAGAGTAAAGAAATACCAAAATCCTATGTGTCTATAGTGTCGGAAAAAGAATCCCAGAAACTGTCTCAAGAGGAATGATAGATACTTAAAATGTTTAATAGATGGGAATAAATATAGTCAATGACAAAGGGATATGAAGAATTCCATTAATTTTATAGGGTAATAAAAGGTTCCAGATAGTTCTCAGTTTAATGTCTAATGTTTCAACTACGAAGAACATGGAAAATATATAAACTACTTCTCTAAGCCAAGGGTTTTTCGAGATAATGGACAATAAAAACCCCTAAGGTAAATAAAGAAAGAAAGGTTTTATGTTATCACTACTACTAAGGTTGATCCCAGCAATAATGTGGTGATAGGTACATTGGTTATTCATTCAATAATTAATAATATAATATTTGATTCTGGTTCTACACATTCTTTCATATCATGAAATATTTGTATAACTATTTATACACCACCTAAAAACATAGTTGTTGAGTTATTTATAAGAATAAAAAATATGGAAATAATTTCTTCCCAAGTACATAACTCCTCCACAATCATTGTTTTTGGATCAAACCTCCTAAAATATTTTCATACCACCTTTAGTAGAATTTCATTTTTTATCGGGAATGGATAGGTTGTCCTTATAAAAAGACAACATCAACTATTTTGAGAGGGAGATCAATATTCCCATCCAAATTCATCTTATGATTCAGTAAAAGTGTAAGGAGGAGGAGGAATCTTCTTTAGAAACTTTTTCTTAAGAATGGATATTATTTCCTTATGAGAAATCATATCTTTATCAAGTGATGGATAAAAAGGAGAGAGCTATTCTTGAAGGCGTACCCATTATGAGGTACTATACTGATATATTACCAGAAGAGTTTTCTTTTTATCCTCCAGGTTGAGAGGTTGAGTTCACAATTGAACTTACACCTATAACCCTACCTATATGAAAGACTCATTACTGAATAACCACCATTTAATTGTAATAACTGAAAAATAATCTATAATAGAATCTATAAAAGTGTTTTATACACCTAAGTTCTTCACAATGGAGAACATTAGTCCTATTAATTAATAATAAGTATGGGTTAATTCACCTTGGTATTTTTTATCATGAACTCATTAAAATCACAATATAGAATAAGTATCCACTACCATGAATTGAAAACATGTTCAATCAACTATGTGGGATTCGGTACTTCTTTAAGGTGGAACTTTTAGTTTGGATATCACGAATGAAATTTGATGAAAGAAGATACTAAATGTTGGTAAAATCCCCCAAGGTAACTTTATAGTGTTTTTGGATTCATTGTGTTGGTTGAAAAATATGTTTCCAAGGTTATTTGTGGTGTTCCTGAGATATTATTGACAAGGTATGATGGAAAAGACCCAAGTCAAGGATGTGTAAGAAAATAAAAATGTGTTATCATCCTCAAAGTTGTATCATCATAAAGTCTTTGTAACAATGGAAAAAATAGTGTGATTCATGACAGGGGTGATCATCATGAAGGCTATGTGAGCTTTTCAAGAGTAGTGAGATTCACAAAATTTGGGAGCATCATGTGAGGAATTGGAATGTTTCATGAAGGTTGGAAAAAGGGTTTTCTCAATAGTAAATCTTATGTGAACAAGAATGTATTTCCCAGTAAATATATGGTAATGTGGTATTAATCAAGTGGATAAAAGTAGAACCTACTGATGCACCAAAAGAAGTGTAAAAAATATTTATTCTATTTTTCAAATAATAATCATCTGAATGAGAAGTGAGAACACTTTATTTGAGAGAGCTGTGAGCTTTAAATTTTTTATTGTTTGAAAAAAAGGGACAGTGATTTCAATCCAAACTTTGTAATAGAAGTTTGTTTTAGTGGATTTGGTACATAGTCACATTGTATTTGTTTTCACCTTATACATATCCAAGTATGGGTTAGCCGAGTAAAATTGTTATGTCTCTTGCATACCTTCATTTTTTCTCATACACTACTACTGGAAAGGGGTAAAATACTGTTCTGTTTAACAATGGAACAAGATCTTAAGGGGAATTAGTTTCAATCTTTTTTACCCTGATTAACCCCCCCCCCCCCCCCTTAAGGTATTTAACCTAGTTGGGATAACATTAACAAGAATCTCTTTCAAACAAGGTATGGACACTATGAGTTCATAGTGACACCCTATGGACTCACTAATACTCTTGAAATTATTATAGACTTAATAAATATTGAATTTAGAGATTACCTTGATAAATTTTTCGTAGTATTTATAGATGATATTATGATATAATCCAAAAGTATGGTGGAGCATGAAGATCATTTGAATACTCTGTTAATGACATTATGAAAGGATAAGTTATATGAAAATTATATTAAATGTAATTTATGGATGGAGAAAGTATCATTATTAGGGAATTTTATCACCATAGAGGGATATTTATATACCCTTATATGAAAAATGAGATTATAGAATGGTTTATATCAGCTTCTTTAATAGATATCTATAGTTTCCTTGGACTAGATAGGTATTACTGATGATTTTTGACAGACTTCTCATGATTGTAAACCCCATTATCCATGCCAAATAAGAAGAGAGTAAATCTTGTTTGGAATAATGAATACAAAGAAGGATTTAAGTTTAAAAATGATATTTATCACTACACAAGTCCTCACACTACCCTCAAGTGGGAAAATGTTTGTGGTATATATTGATGCTTTAAAAAAATGATTGGGCTATTTACTAAGGAAAATAACAATCTGATAGACTACACATTATGGAAGTTAAAATTTCATGAGGATAACTATCCAACGCATGATCTAGAGCTAGCTAAAGTAATATTTGAATTGAAACTTCTGTGGAATTATCACTATGGGGGGAAGTGTGAAATATATTTAGATCATAAATTCCTCAATCATATATTCACATATAATGAGATTAATATTTTCCATAAAATATGGTTATAGCTAATCAAATACAATGACTAATAAATCAATTTCCATCCTTAGAAGGAAAATAAAGACGAATATTCTCTATGTAGAAATTATCATAAAACCTTGATGAGAATTGAAAAGGATCCAATCGTCATAAACTTGTAGAGGATTGACATAGAAATCATAAATGAACGAATAACATCTTACCTAGCTCAAATGATTTTTCAAACACTTCTTCCAGAGAAGATAAAGGATGCTCAAAGATATGATATGGAAATAAAGAAGAAGTTGGAATCTATAAGGTAAAGAGAAATCCTTAAATTTTATACTTAATGAAGAATAAGATATAATATTTGGGTCAAGGCTATGTGTACCATAAAATCCTGATATAAATAAAGAGTTGTTAAATTGTGAACAAAGATCAGTATTTCCCATCCACCCAAGGAGTAAAAAGATGTATCATGATCTTTAAAAACACTATTGGTGGAAAAAAAGAAAGAGATCACAAAATATGATCAAAGTTCCAAGTATTTCAATGAGTGAAGGTGTAGAGAAAAAGGGATAAGGGGTTAATTAAAACCTTACCATGAATTTATAGAAATGGAATGACATCACATAGATTTTTTCATAGGCCTTTTAAATAGGTACAAAGGAAATAATTTCATTTGGGTTATGGTTGACCATCTTACAGAAACTTATAATTTCATAACTATTTGAAAGGAACCATCTCTTGATAAAATTTCAAGGATATACATCAGAGAAGTGGTGAGGTTGGGTGAGACACCACTATAAATTGTATCTAATTGAGATCAAAGGTTTATCTCTAAGTTCTGAAAAAGTATCCAATATGATCTAAATAAAAATTTTAACTTTATTATGATTTTCCATCCTCAAAATGATGTCTAGTATAAGTTGACTATCAAAACACATGAAGACATATTGAGTGATATCTTTATAGTCTTTAAAGAAGGATGGTATCAATATCTTCCTATGGTTGGGTTCTCATACAATAATAGCTTCCACTCAAGCATCAAAATGAAACTATATAAACCCCACTATGGTAATATATGTTGAACACATGCATGCTTGGATGAAGTTGGTGAAAGAAAGTTGTTGGGAACTAAAATGGTCAAAAAA
Organism: Viscum album; assembly: GCA_963277665.1. Classification (NCBI taxonomy): domain Eukaryota; kingdom Viridiplantae; phylum Streptophyta; class Magnoliopsida; order Santalales; family Viscaceae; genus Viscum; species Viscum album. The sequence goes on along the minus strand of OY728133.1, from coordinate 1,100,074,841 downwards.
ATTGTAAGGTTGAGACCATTCAGTAGAAACATAAGGCTGCTCAAAGGTGAAAGAAGTGCTATACTGATAATAGTCAACGTGACTTGTAGTTTTAGGTTGAAGAGAAAGTTTTCATTTGAATATCTCTTTGAAAATATTCGTGATATTTGGGAATAGTGTAAATATTAGTCTTAGATACATCATTCCCTTTGAGATTCTCGATCGCATCGAATCTATGACTTATCGACTAGTATTCCCACCAACACAATATCAAATAAATGATGTGTTCCCCATATCAATCTTAATGAATTATATATCTAATCCCTCAATGTACAAAATATAAAGGTGGTATTGGTAGAGAGTAATTTCTCTTATGATGATCAACTGGTGAAGATTTTGGACCATAGAGATAAAGTTATACAAAACAAGACTACTAACCTAGTAAAAATACTATGGTCAGACCATAAGTACAATGAGGAAAATTGTAATCATAGAAATAAATAAAAGATAATTTATTTTATCTGTTTTATTCATAGCGGATGAAATGAAATTTCAAGGTTGAATTTTCATAAATGGAGAAGAATGTAATGACCTGAATTTTTATCAATTGAAATCCCCTTACGATTATATAATTTTTTTCATATTTATTAATGTAGTATTATGTAAAGCACATGAACCATATTATAAAACCAAAAAACAATATTATAATAATTTTAACATTACATTTTGGAACTAAATATGGCTATAAGGATTGAAATTATTATAACACAACAAAAAATAAAAAATAAGATAACTATAATATGAAAATTTTGATATGATAGATCCCCTAGAATAATCACACACACACCTTAAAAGACATTTATCTTACCCAAACATTCCCAACTCTCTCCTCGTATCTTTCCCAATGTCTCTAGAATATTTTATTTACTAAAAATTAAAATTCTATAGTGTCTTATGTGGAAGCCAAAGAGGAGACATTCGAAGGAGAAGGTAACACTCTCAAACACACATTATTTAATTATTTCATTTTTATACCTCCTCAGACCCATATTATATATGATTGTATGATAACTTCTTTATTTTTAATATACTTAATTTTTATTATATCTGTGGAATATCCGCTTTATCTCTTATAATATTCTTAAATCAAAAATATTATCTATCTTATGATCAGTACACTACCTCCACAGATGTTGTTTTCCAATACTGCCTTCATGATAGGTTTAAATTACCTTAATATGGTTGAAAATGATATAAATGTGTATAATATATTTCCTTTCACATTTAATAATATATATATATCCATAATATTAAATTAAACAAAATATGTTCAACATGTCCTAAAAACCACCTAAATTAACTAACTGTATAACTATAAAACTTAAAATCTCCAAATCACGATCATTTGAGAATACAACTATGAATAAATCAATTATTGAACTTATAGAAACATAATAAATCCTTTAAATCAAACTTCTATATTGATGGAACTATTCCATTATAAATTCTATAATTATCCAGAAGTGATCTGAGCTTGGATCCATGAAACGAACACCCACAGAACAACAAAATTACTTGATATCTCATTGAAATAATGTAAATTAGCATAATATATTAAATTAAATTAAATATATATTGAAAAGTTTTTTAATTAAATATTTAATGAATCTAATTTTATTATTTAGGACATTAAGTACAAGTACAGATTGATTCTAGAATTAAGGTAAGGGATCTCACCGAACAACCCTATTTGCTTGGGGTAATAATTTATCTCTATTTACCTCAATTTATCTCTCTATTATTCTTATTTTATTCTTATATATTATATATATATATATATATTCCCCACACATATATACCAATTTTAATTCACCTTCCCTTGATTGGTATATATATATTATAAGGTTTACCTTCTCAATTATTTTCATTAAACAAAGCTGATTAAAGGAAACATCTCTATTTTCTTGCCTCATTTTAGGTACTACGTGATGAAATGTTTTTAACCTATCATAGATTCCAAAAAACACTTATTTTATTATGGATAAAAATTAGTTTATTTTTTTCTTTTATGGAAATTATTATTCCCTTACCATTATTAATAATTCTTCACCATTCTTTCAAAGACCCCAATTAAAAGAAATATTTATCTACTCATTTTTATGTATTTAATTCACATGTATTTAATTTTAATTTACTATGATTTTTATTTTTATATGAACATCCAATAATTATTTAATACCTTCTTTTATTAATTTTTTTTAGATATTTCAGTTGGATATGTTATTAGACATGATTGTGTAACACCTTTCATTTCCATGGGTTTTCTTGATTCCTGTGCCATATATATGATTTCCTTATGTGACACACATATTCATGTGAATTGTATGATGGGTGATCAAAAATATAACACTAATTAATTGGGTAATGTTTATTTCTCATGATATGATATTTATGGTATTACGGAGTAAACCAAATATATGGTGGGATGTTATGATTCCTGTGATTTTTTCTGGGTGGTTAGACTTGACTTGTGCTTATGTGATGTTCTATGTTGGTATTAAATTCCTATAATTCCTTGGAATTATGTTTTCTATAATATTATTTCATTCCTAAATGTGACCATTCATGTACCTTACCTCTTATTATATCATTATATTTCATTTGATTCATATGTTATTCTTATTTATCATGTTTATTAACTTAGTGTGATTTTTAGATCACCCCTTTTGATTATGGATTACCCAGTTTATCCTATGATGTTTTAAGAGATCAAAGATATTTATGAGCTAATTATGTATAATAAAACAAATATGTTGTGTTTTAGTATCATCTTGATGTATTATGAACCTATTCTTCCAAATAAACATGACCTCTAGATCCTTATGTTGTGTTTTTTGGATCATTATGTTGAAAATCATGTAATAATATGTATTAAAGACTCAAGTCTCTATAAAGTGTATTTATAAATGTTTATAGATAATTATTCTCTATATTTTAAATTAAATTCTCATTTAACTTTTTATTAATTTAATCCTGTAATGTAATTATGTTATATTAAAATCATTGTTCCACAAATAAAATGATACTAGTATTATATAATACTTAACTCTTACTCATCTACTAGTATAACTCATTCTTATTTGGGTATGTTCAACCACCTACATGGATGATGTTATACTCTCTTCATTATTTACAACATGAATGGGAGTCATAACATTGATACTGTTAATATATAATATTGAAGTGTTATTTATGTTATGAATATGGTTTAAAAGGGGTAACATAAAAAATGAATGATCAGTATTAAGTAACCCATTGTTATTGGTAAATTACCTAAAAATGTTTCCCATGGATTCCATTATCATGAACCATACCCATTTATTCAATCAAATGAACAATAGATACAAAAAAAATGTAAAAAATGAATCCACTACCTTTACTAATCTACTAATGATGAACTTGGTTTCAATGAACAAGAATTGTTATCATTATAAGGAAACTTCTTGAAATAATTAATATTACTAACATATGATGATAAAAATAAACAATAAATGACTAGTATATTTGAAATTAATGATTATAATAAAATATTATAAAAGGTAATTGATATGAATAGTTTTTTGAAACAAATTATTAATATGGTTATGTTTATTACAGAGGAGTTTAATGCATTTCTGTAGAAGTCGGGATTAAAGGTAAGGGTTTTATCAACATATTTTTCTTTCATACAAATATTATTTATATTAACTACCTTATTTCTTTATGTGGTGTATATAAAACCTCATGAATTTATTTTACCATAATTATCTTGTTATTAAATGAATTTACAAATCCATGTAATTTTTTTTCTTTCAAGGGTTTTTTATTAAATTTTTTCCAATGATGTAAGGGTTTTTGGTATAATCTCACTTTTAATTCAAGATTGTTTGTGATTAAATTTACATAAAGGAAAACTAAATGAAAATTATCTCTAGAACTACCTCTATTTTTTACATTATATTTATTAATTATGTCTATCCACTTATTATTTCACTTCCCTTTGGATGATAATTTACCTTAAGTGATTCTTGTAACACAAGCCAACCATATCACTTCTTTTTAGTTGGGAATATTTCTCTAGCATGTCCATATACTCTAGGTTTTTTAATTAATAGAATTTTCTCTACTTATCTAATCGATTATGGTCTTCTTCAAAGTAAATAATTTTTTTACAAGATAAATATTCTTATAAAATTTTCCATATGGTCATTCTATTATATCTTTGACCTTATTTTTCACAAGTATGAAATGAATCTCTTATTGAAAATTTATCTACTTGAACACATTTTCTCACTACCTTTTTCAGTTTTCTTTGATAAACTTCCTCTCTATATTTTCTTTATTTTATAATTTTTTTCCATTCCCTTTGTTTTATAAATTTATTTATTTTAAAATAAAATGTATTAATTATTTAAATTATATTTTTATTATTTTTCAAAGTAACACTTAATTCTCTTAAAAGCGTTGTTCAAATTTTTCAACATCATTTATGGTTTCTTATGCTTCATTAAGAATATTTTCTTATGATACCATCCACCTTATTTATCTATATGTATTAAGACAATTTATTTTATAAGATTCTATGATTCACATTTATTTCTCATGGGATAATTATGTTATGATGCCTTTTTAATGATTTCATGTAAATATTCCATATATGTACGGTTTATCATTATTCAACTATTAGTTCAGTTAAATCCCTCCAATGAATTGGGTAAATAATTATTTCATGGGAAAACTAAGAATGGGGAGTGAACTCAAACCCCTATGGGACTACATCCACTAAGTGATGTGTAGTCTTTGAGTTATACTTTCCTATAATGAATCAAGTCAATCCTTATATATCATGTGTTCTATTTTCTTGGATTGTGGACAAAACATAATCAATTAAGGGACTTTTTCCACTATGTGATGACGGTCTTGGTAGCGAGCCTCAGCATAAGGAATTATTTTTTATGATTGTATATATATACCACAATCTTATGTCAATGTTTTTCTTTAATGGATCATGATTATTGACTCATGTTTTTGAACTATTATTACTAATTTATTTTGTTATTATGAAAGCCTTATACCATGACCCATGATTTTTGATTTATGCTTTATTGGTTATGATTATATTTTGATATGTTCGTTCACCTTTATTATGCTCTGATAGCCTCCAATCTATCTTAGAGACACTTATGATCATTGGTTGTTTTCTCTTATTCCTTCCCTTACTGGGCGTTTGAGCTCTCCATTTATTATATTTACATTCCCTAGTTTATAATAGATAATATTATTATTTTGAAGATATTAAAAGATAATTTGGTTATGTATCTAATCTCTAAAGACACTAAACCTTTTGATTATTGGGTGTGATTTATTATGAGACATTTTAACACCCTATTTTTTAGTGGGTTGTTAATGTAAGTCTCGATCTATATCTTTTAGTTTTTTTAACATCATGTACATTGAATTTGTATCTAGAGTGTTTTGGAGGCCTATATTATATATTTTAGGTGCTTATGTCCAAAATTTATTAAAAAAAGGTTGTTCCATAAGTCATTTTGGACATAGTAAATGGTCAAGTGAAAAATAGGCAAGAAGAGGGCATGGATGAGGGCATGGTTCACTTTCTTAATGTAAAATAGCTGGGTGAAAATGGATTTGAAAACCTCACCACACTTGTATTAGATGGCGTGGTGGAGTAAAAATGTCTAGGTCCTTAGGGACATATCTTAGGCCAGGATGTTTCAGCCTGGTGTGTTCTAGGACCACCATGACCATGGCATGGCCATGGTGTATGTTTTTTTTCCTTCAAAAAATTTTTAAATGAAATAATATTTGGTTGTTCTTCACCAATATTGAAAATTATAAAAGGAAAGTGTGAGTAAATTAAATTTATAGTTTTAATGTGATTTAAAAATTACTATAACTACCCTATTAGTCGAATCAACACCTAAATTAGAGAATTCATAATTCCTGGCTGATTTTAGATGAACTTGGAGAACGCTCCAAATTTTTAGGATTGTTTTTAGTTAGCCTTGGTTTCTAACATGTTTGGATCATTTTTTTCCTTTCATTGTTAAATATAAGGACTATTTTCTTCCTCCTTTATTGGTGTACCAGTTGGGGTGATTTGATGAAGGTTTTTGGTGAGTTTTCTTATTGGCTAAAGTTTCCTCACTTCTTCTTGAATGATTATTAAATTATGTTTCTTGGGATTGGATGATGATTCCTTATATTTTTTTGTGATAAAATTCCAATATTGTTCTTTTAAATACCATCTTGAGGATCGGTGGAATTCTTCAACACCTTAGTGGAAAACCTCTTTGAAAATTATCCATTGGTTAGTCCCTCACATTCTATCCTTGATTTTTCTTTTACACCAGAATCAGATTCTACCTTTATCACTAGTAGTAATTTGGTAAGTACCAATTATAACCTTGTATTTTTATTCCTTGGTAATTTCATTATAAAACATATTGTTTCATATGGAACTGATTCTTAGAGTTCTTGGAGTTCTTATTGTTCCATTGTATTCTGTTTTTTGTGAAAGCACGGTTCATAGATGACACCATTGATGAAATGTTGATGATGATGTTTGCAAAATTGGGGTAGAAATCCCTTGAATTAAAACTTGTTTTATATGGGTTATTGGCATGATTTTCGGTGTGCGTGAATATACCTAAGACCTATGTTTTTCTATTGATCAAATGAGGTGTGATGTGTATCTCTGAAAACCTATGTATTATGTTTTCTCACATGTGTTGTTGTGGTTGTGAACCTTGAATATTTTATGTGATGTTAACCTATCAAAATGTATTCAGGTTTTATTGAACTACTATCATCTTTGTAGTCGATGTAGATAGATACATATGAACTATCCCCTTCTGAGTGGGATGTATGAGATATTGATCAACATGTAAATAGACTATACCCCTAGGGATATATTTTTCTTTCATGTTTTGTGAACTATCCCAACATGGTGGGGAATACATCAAACATGTCTACTTATGTTCCTTCCAGCAGGGTGCCAAAGCAGGTAGTACTGGTCTTCAATTACCCGACATGTGCATTGTGATTATATGAGATATTGGTTATTTATATGTGTATTTTTACCTTTACGGGATTTAATTTTATATATTATTAACTGATTTTAAGGGTCATTGGTGTGTCTTACTAATCCTTGTACTCACACCTTACTTGATAATTTTTTTGTGCTTGTAGATTTCATCACTAAGGATCCAGCAACGGGAAAAGGCCTTGTGCTCGATGGATGATAATTTTAGCCATAGGATGTGGAGGTGGATCAATGGACCTTGAGTTGGATGGTTGATGTTGTTGGCGCCAAAATATTGCATGAAAGGAAGGGACGAAAAAGACGGCCCGGACGCTGCCTCGTGAAGCACCGACGTGAAGCACCCCGAGCATCGTTGTCCCGCAAAGCTCTGAGGTGGTACCTCTCCGCGAACACATTTGACGTTCGCAAGCCCACCACGAAGCTCCAGAGGCGGTACCTCTCCGCAAACGAATTTGACGTTCGTGAGCCCACCGCGAAGCTTCGGAGGCGGTACCTCTCCGCGAACGCATTTGACGTTCGCGAGCCCGCCACGAAGCACCGGAGGTTGTACCTCTCCGCGAACGCATTTGATGTTCGCGAGCGTGCCGCGAAGCACCGGAGGCTGTGCGGGAGTTCGGATTCACGGCGCCCCTTTCCTATAAATACCGGGCTCCCCCTGAGTCCCAGAGATGGACAATCAGACCTTTCGTCTTCTCCTCTCCCGAATCGTGAAGCACCCTTTGTCCCCAAGAATCATGAGCTCCACGAGGTACTTCTACTTCGCGTGATGCCTTCGCTTTGTCTCGTTTTGAGCCCCTCCTCCAAGAGGGATGCCCTTCACGATGCTCAAGGGAATTCGCGAAGGAGGGGGATACCCAAAGGAACCTGGGCAGCCGCGGAAAGTTTATGCTTTGCGAAACACCCAACCTGTACTAGTGATCCCTATGCTAAGGCAGGATCACTACACATCGCGAAGCACACTGCTTTGCAGCACCCTGCTTCGCGAGGCACCTCTTCTTCACGAGGCAGTGCTCCGTGAATACTGTTCTACTTCGCGAAGCACCCTCCACTCACACCTATGCCCCATTCTAAGGCCAACGCACTCCGCTTCGCGAAGCACACTCCTTTGCTTGGAAATTCCGCTTCCCGTGCGACCTTGCAGGTATGCACGATGTGATTTCAAAGTCCCACGAGCAATATTACTCATAGCGTTACTTTGCCGAATGCTTCTTCGCATATGCACACTAATGGATATTGCTTCTTCGCATAGCCACGCTAACGTGGACCCCTCGATGGTTCGCTCTACAACCCCCCTTGACCACGACCTTACTGGTACCTTCCCTCCCCCAAAGAGCAAAGGGTACCAGTTATGTAAGTCCTATGGGTGTGGAGTGAACCGGCCTCGTCCGAGCTGCAGGATGTTAAACTGCTAAGCACCACGTCCTCAACACATGACGTTAAACTGTGACCCGACCTCGTGCCTCGCACGAAGGGTCCCCCCAGCTCGAACATTTTTTACTCCACTCGTCTCCACGGGAGTGGAATCACCCCTCCAAAAGGGATGATATCCTCCTTATTTGAGTGGCGTATGTTCTCTGGAGAAGGGCGACCCTAGTTCCCCAATGGATGGCTGCACCCCTGCATCTCCGTACTTCCCCACTACCAAGGTTAGTGGAGGGTGTGATAGGGAATGAGGCACCTCTAATCATTGGTCCCAAATCCCTCTTTCACTGTGATTTTCCGCACTTCGGGCCTCTATCTTGGAGTAATTCCCAGCACTAATGGGCCGCCTAACGCGTAAGCCCCTCTTCCCTTCTCACGGACGCACCCTTCGCGGCGTGATCGTCAGGTCCTTGCTGTCTCTTGTTTCTCACACCGAGCATGACTCACGTGGGCTTAGAGTTGGCATTGACCATGACAATTCCTCATCTATCATGACGTTAAGCTGCATGCCCTCGTCCGGCATGACGTTAAACTGTATGCCCTTGTCCCGCATGACATTAAACTACACATTCATTTGAAGTACAAGGACTTTGATCCATGTCAAGGCATGGTATGTAGGAAGCCTCCACGAGGTTCAAGCCCACCCATCATCCAATTCCCATCAAGTTCCACTTGCGTCCAACATGACGTTAAACTGCATTCCTGTCCGACGGCAAGCCGTTGTCACAACCCGAACTACGAGGACTTTGATCCGTGTCAAGGCATGGTACGTAGGAAGCCTCCCTGAGGATCAATCCCAAAAATCATTGGCCCAGACCGTCTCCTTGTCGGTGTTCCAAACCCCATTTTCAACCCGAACTACGAGGACATTGATCCATGTCAAGGCATGGTACGTAGGAACCCTCCCTAAGGTTCAATCCCATCCCCCTTTGGACCAAGGTCTATCATTCTTCATGTCGGTTCGCTGAAACCCACCATCCGATCTATGAGGACTTTAATCCATGTCAAGGAACTGTACGTAGGAAGCCTTCACGAGGTTCAAGCCCACCACTAGTGGACCCCTCGGTATACTTTCACGTTGGTTCACCGATGAAACCCTTTGAACTGCGTGGTCTTTTGTCCACCTCACGACATGGTACATAGGAAGCCTCTCAGAGGTTCAAGACCACCACCTATTGGTCACTCCGACCTTCTTCACGTCGGTTCACCGATGAAACCCTTTGAACTACGATGTCTTTGATCCGTGTCAAGTCATGGTACGTAGGAAGCCTCCCCGAAGTTCAAGCCCATATCTCATTGGACCAAGGTCCACCTTCATGTCAGTTCGCTGACGAATTCCATCATTTGAACTATGAGGTCTTTGATCCATGTCAAGGCATGGTACGTAGGAATCCTTGCAGAAGTTCAAGTCCACCACCCATCGGACCAAGGTCCACCTTCATGCCGGTTCAGCGGCACCATCCCAAACTATGTGGACTTTGATTCCCTGCCACGGGGATATGTAGGAGGTCTCTTCGAGGCTCAATCCCAACTTCACAATCGCCCTTGTGATGGTCCCTTGCCATTCCCCCCTCCACTTCATTCATCCATCCATCATCCACCCTGATTCTCGCCCGGACCGTCATATCCCGGTGAGACCATGTCGGTCTGCTCCTCTTCACATCCGCCCATGGCCTGGTCCCGGTATCGGCACCCCTTCAAGGGAAATTCCTCAATCCGATCCATTCTAGCTAATGCTCTGATCGGGCTAATCCGTCTCCGCTGGACGTTAAACTCGCGGCATACCCTGTGTTAAACATAGGATGCTGAGGAAAACCTCAGATATGTGTCTATGGAATATTATTCCCCGCGCTCGATGTGGGATGCCTCGGGCTTCCACGCCCACGAGAAGCCCTATGACCAGGGATAATAGACAGACATGCCGGTTCCCCAGCATCCAGACACGCTACTGATGCCTCAACATGACTACTCCCCCGGATGAAGGTTGCTGCCCTGACCGGACCCTTTGGAATGTCCCGATAGAAGTAGTGTAATTAACCGGCATCCATGGAAACATGGCACTGGGAAGAGTTTCACGAACAACGTATTAAATCTATGAGGGAGACCCGGACTAGGTGACGAGTTTTGAGGAAGAATCCGTAGAAGGAAGAACCGACATCCCATCATCCTGTTTTGATCAAGGAGTAGACGTCCCTGAATAAGGAGCGAATGCCGCCCGCCTTTGGAAAGCGGGAATGCGGGGCAACAGTGCAGCGCGTCCTCCTCCGCGAACGGACGGATGCGCGCGCCCTGGAGAAAGCATCGGAAATAGAAATGGTGAACCCGACGTGAAATTCTTCTCCTCAATGTGGAGATTAGTAGCATTCGAGACACCGGTAGATTGACGTGTCACCGGATCCAGATATCCGGCGCCTGGTCCTGCCAAGAAAATAGCGGCCCTATCGTGAAACTCACCGGAAGTCGGGGCAGTAGAACGTGGGGCACTCCATTCTGCAACATGTTGGCATGGATCCTTCTTACAGACGTGGAGAGTGGAAGGATGCTGGGGCACTGGTTGACAATCCGTTTCCTCGCAGTGCTGATGAGTTGATCCCTTAGTTTCCCAGGAACCAGGTTGCTGTTGCGGGGACAAAATCACCGCCCGCTCGCCAACACAGGGGCAGGGGCAACACTGGCACAACCACCCCACATGGCTCCGCTACTGCCACGACGGCCGCTATATCGCAGAATACAGGGCGCCCACCTCCGCTCTCCCCATCAGAGGTCATCCAGCGAAGGGTGATAAACAACCTTGTACGCAGGTACGAGGAGGAAGGGGTCATCCCAACTCGGGATATGGCCCGCCTGGACCTGGAGGCATCCATGCCCCGCCGTCAACGCTGCCCTAACAGTTCGCACTGGGAGCCCCTGCTCCCCATCCCAACGTTCAATCGTTTCGGGAGCCTGTCCCCAGAACGCCTCGACGACTCCTCGCCTTACGCTGATGAGGCGGGCGCCGTCCGGCTCAGCCCGCTCAGGGTCCCGACCCAAGGGCTCCAGGAAAGGGCTCCCATCCTGCCACGTCATCGCCGACGTCTGACTCCGCAGGAAGAGAAGGCAGGCCATGCCCCTGCACCACCTGCGCCTGCTCGTCTGACCCGACGTCAGCGTCGGACCCGAGCTGAGGACGCTCGCCCATATGCGTCGACGTCAACAGCTACAATGGTCCGAGACACCACCAACGTGCATCATGGAGTCCCTACATACACTGAGCAGGGTCACTCCTTCACCCAACCAGGATCGATACCCCAACTGCCCCACGGGCAGGATGGGTTGACTCTCTGGGTCGCAGGCCTGAGTGGTGATCGCCGCGAACTAACCCGCGATGATGTCATCCCATACGGAGGCCCTCCCCGTACCACTTCTCCACAGAGCATGGGCCTTCCCAGATCCGAAGCTCGTCATGGAAGTATGCCTCATGCTACCCCCATCCCGAAGGAAGACTTGCCTCGCGGTAGTGATGCTCGGCGCAGAAACCTTTCCCGCGCCCACTATACAGGGTATGGAGTCCATCCTCCTGCCCCCGACCGCTGATATGAAGGCACTGCCCATCCGGTCTTTCTTCAATGTGGGGGCCCTCCCTACGTCCTCTCTGTAATGGGCGAAGGTCCTCCTCACCCCAGCAACTCGAGGAGTGAAGGTCAGCCTCGCTCCCCCCACATCGACCATAGAGGTCCTCCCCATGCTCCTGCCGATTCCAACAGAGGCTCCGCCCACATGGGTGCTATCCATGGAGTTCCTCCCCATGTACCCTTCAACATTTTCCCTTGTTCCCCTCGCACCTCGGCTATCTAGAGCGGGGGCCCTATCCGCCACGGCGCCAGTGCTGCCCCGAGACTACATGTTAAGAATCAACCTTGTCCCGAAGATCCACCCCGGGGCAGGAGAGCGGGTCGTCTCCGCCACAAGAAGAGTCCTGGGAAGGCCCGGGCGGAGATCAAACCGGCTCGTTTCTCGGATTCTGAAGCAGAATGCGACTCAGGGATGGAACCTTCTCCCCGCTCCTCCGTATCAAGGACTGGGGTAGGAACCAGGCACGTTAGCCTTATTCTCCCAGAATGTGAGGTCCACCAAGATTCCCACCTCTCTCCATAGGTACATCTAGGAGGAAGAAATCGTGGAAATTCCGCAGGTCTCGACCGTGCAATCACTACCATTGTCACCAAAAGCGCCCTATACCTCTACCAGCGATCACGGAGAGATATTTTGGGGGCTAATGGAGGTAGAGTGACGACATGAACTATCGCTGGCAGCCGTGACTCCTGTGCCGGATGCTGTGGCTATCAGCCCATCGTATCGTGACATCATGGCCAAGTCACCTCACTCTTCAGAGGATGGCCCAGAATTCGGCGTCCAGTCAGCTCATTCGCCGTATTCTCTGCCGCCGAGTTTACTATCCCAGAGGTCTGCCTCGGTACCGCTACCGGTCCCTCAGCCCCCCTCGGTTGACGAGTGGGGCAATACAGGGCCAGACCCTGAGTCCGAATTGAGGAGCTTCTGGAGCATTCTCGCAGCGGACTACTTCTTGGAGAAGTTCTGGCCGACAGCGGCGCTGAACTTTCGCGCACCGGAGTCCCTTACCCCTGAAGAATTGGGGTTCTTTTGTCGAACCCTATGGGAGACACACTTCCTCCTTCATTACGAGTGTGTGGTGTACCCCAGAAGACGAGAGCACTTCGAAGAAATCGGCGAGCAATGCTGCCTGATCGATTTGGCCGCACTCCTTGTGGCCCAGCACCCTGAGTCGCCAGGCCGTCAGAGCACCCTTCAACAAAAATGTGCTCAGAGTTTCAAAGTACTCTGCAGAGTCATCAGGGAAGCTACCCCCCATGTGCAAGTCCGTGGTTGGGAACACTATGCCGCTCTCCTCTTCGACCCTATCCAATGGAAGCCCGATTCGTTATGCGACATTGAGGACATGCCCTCGAGAGGGGTTGCGGTCCACATGGCTGACGTAGTGGAAAAGGAATACGAACTTGAATTTCTTGATGGATACTTACCCCCTGAGGGCATACCGCCACTTCTGGACCCATCATGGAGGGTTACCCGTCAGCAGAGGAACCTGCTAGGCCTCCCTGTACCCACCGAGTCGCTGGTACTTAGTCGAAATACCGGCAAGGGTAAGGAGCACGTCGGAATTGTCAAGCACTCCGACACGTCTGCCTCTGTGTAGAAAATGGATAAAGATCCCAAGAAGGCCACGTTACGCTAACAGCTTGCTGAGCAGAAGAGGCTGGTTGACGTACTCTTGGCTGAGCGCGCTGCAGAGCGGAGACCCGACTATGGTAATCCCAGGCCGGGGCAGCAGGGCCAGGAACAATTTCCCCCTGGTGAGATGCCTACGGGAAACCTTGATCATGCTACTTCTGTAGACAGGGCAGAAGCCGGAACCTATAGAAAGAGGGCGTGATACATCTCGCCAACCCCCCCCCCCCCCCCCCCCCCCGAACGATGGGGCAATCTGAAGAATCCAGTCCGGGTTCCCCCAGTCGCCCCACAGGTCGTTCCGCCAGTCGATCCACGAGATGCCGAAGCCATCAACCGTGTTGAAGAACCTGGCAACACACTTGTGATTAGGGATCCCTGTCAAGACAGGGACCCCCACCCAGATGATCTTATAGCGGCACTCACAGCCCACCTCGAAGCGTTGGAAACGCGGCAGGTGGCTGTCCCACCGGATGACAAGCTGTATCCCGCGTGGGTGGATGATATGCCTGCACCCCCAGGTTTTGGGAACCCCACTTTCTTTCCCTTCAACGAGATAGGGGACCTGCCGCAGCACTTGGCTCATTTTTCTTCCAGGTGTGGCCCATGCTGGGGACCCCGTCCCAGCAAGAAGCCTCCAAGCTCCGATGTTTCGTACAGACATTGGAAGGTCCCGCATTCGTCTGGTACAACCAGCTCCCTATCAGATCGGTGACCAGTTGGGAGGATCTCCGCCGGCAGTTCCTATACCAGTTCAACTCCACCATGCGGAAGACCAGCAGTGTAGACCTCTTCAAGTGCAAGCAAAGGCCTGATGAGCGAGTCGCAAATTTCATCGTCTGGTAGAAGGGACTTACATATTCCCTTGATATGCCACTAACTCAGGAGCAATTAGTGACGATGTGTGTGGGGATCGTCAAAACGGAGCTGGTACCCTCCCTGATTACCCAAAACTACCCTGGAGGGTTCAGAGATTTCTCAGATAAGGCTCAACGCCTTGAAGAGGCTCTGCAACAGGCTAATCAGGCACGTTCGTTGCCCCCTATGATCCCAGCCAGGAGGACCGCCAGATCCAAACCCGCCATAGTGGCCCAAATAGAATCCCCTAGGCAGTTGGAATTATTGCCAGCGGCACCATCCCCACAACCCCGCAGAGGTCCTGCACCTTAAGCAGAGGCTCCTACACAGCAGCGACCGCCTTAGAATCGACAGGTTCCCTCCGCGCAATGCGCCACCTCCACCTAGGTGAGATAATCAGGCGTCGCCTCCTTGGTAGGCCCCTCCGGCCCCTCGTCAGGGCCAGGCCCCCAGGTCCCCCTATCCGAAAAGAAGGAACCAGACTTATTCGTTCAACGAAAATCAGGTCCCTGGCTACTTCCGAAGTGCTCAAGAGCAAGGGATTGTGCGCCTACCTGAGTGCCGAAGGCCGGCAAAGGCGAATCTCACGGATCACCCCAACTACTGTCCTTATCATCAGATTCTAGGGAACACCCTCAAGCAATGCTATGTGTTTAAAGACTGGCTTCAAGACTAGGTCAACAACAACATAGTCAGTTTGGTCCCAGCACCAACACAAGTGGAGGGTGTCTTTGCAGGGTCAGAGATCGGTAGGGACAGGGGAGGCGAGTGGCAGCATGTTCCAAGCCGCGGATCTCGGAAATACGATGACTGGATGGATCGAAAAACCATCGTCCATTCCCATGGTATCATTCGGGCGCGCCTGAAGCAACCGAAACCTTCAGAAGAAGTATCCGGTACCTCTGCATCATCTTCACAGCCGACCTCTTCCCAAAAGGGCAAGCAGCGACGACGCAAGAAGAAGCAACGCGCTCCGCCGGTGCTGTCGTCATCCCGCACTCTCGGTGACTTTATGCCCCCTGAAATGGGGATTCCTCCTAGAATCCTCCCGGTGGTGGATGACTCGTCGAGCGACAGCCAGGGGTACGCTTCGGTTAACACCGTGGAGCTGGTAATGCCCTATATGACTCCCGATGAGGGGGAACGCCAGACAAACCTCCCCATCGTTTCCAGCCGACATCAACGTTAGCGGAACCGCAACCATGCCGGTCATCAAGGTACGTCAGCGGGCACTTTCAGCCAAGACGTACACACTACTGAGACCAGACATCCGGCTCAGTGCAGAGTTCAGCACGCGCAACCCCATCTGACACCCTCAGCTCTACCTCCACCGCCGTTTGTGCTACTAGATCAGGGAGAGCTACCTCGTTCGTATCACAGTCCTTCTTGACCAGCTACAAGCCAGCCTCCGATGTCTAATCCTAGTCCGGCGACTACTCTCCAGGCTTCAACTAGTAGGCAGCAGGATGTACCCAGTACTAGCCGACCGCTGGTTCAACCGACAGGACCCGCTATGCCTCCAAATGCCGAACGACCTCCTGTAGCTAGAGGTTCGCGTTTGGCACGAAAGTATGATGTCCTGAAGCACCTGGCCGGCATTCCAGAAAATGCTTTCTATCCTTGAGGCCCTTCACCTGTCATCTGAAATGCCCCAGGCACTTGCCGAGGCCCTCAGGAGCCCCCTCCAGTTTGAGACGGAGGTAGCAGCTGCAGAAGCCTTCCATGCCGAGAAAATTGAGAATGCCGAATGTCAGGAAGTTATCTCGTTCTCCGGTGAAGATGAGGACCCTCTTATACAGGGGAATATTCGCCCGCTGTACATCACTGGACACTTCAATGGTGTGGAAGTCCGCCGCTGCCTCATTGACACAGGTTCCCGAATCAACCTAATTCCGACTAGGACATTGTGAAAGCTGGGTCTGTCTGAAGGTGATTTAACTCCCTCTGACATCAGAATCCAGGGGTACGACAGGACCGAGAAAACCCCAGTCGGCAAGATCCGCTTGAAGACTTAGTTCAGTGGATTAATTGCCAGCACTGAGTCCATGTTCATCTCTCAGGACACTGCCAACAACGCGTTGATGGGTAGGGCATGGCTCCATCTGCATGCAGTGGTCCCTTCGTCGTATCACCAGTGCCTCAAATACTCACTCAACGGTCAAGTAGGCGTGCTCCAAGGAGATGCGTCTCCTTTTTCCTCTTGTGAGGCCCGCTATCTGGATGCTTATTATTACAGGAGTAAGGATAAGAAAATCCTAGTAAGTGAGGATGAACCCGCCCTGGTAACAAGTGATCCCTGGGAAAGCATGGATGACGCCTACATCCTCCCGATCCACCAATTGGAGGCCACGACCACAGACATGGGGCAATGTTTTGTTGTTTCGGGTACACAAGGCAGGCATGTTCCCGTGTCCAAGAGACATCGGAAAATCACCTCGTACTCCTACATCAACCAGGATCAGGTGGTCCCGGAACCTCATACCCCTGTACGGTACCCGAATGTCAAACTTATGACAACGGAGGTACGCCATACGTGTCTCTTCCACCTGGCTGGAATCAACCGACTCAGGCCGACACGTCACCACTGCTTTGATATCATCAAACGTGGCCCCTTAGGCTGAAGGCCATATGGGATAGTGTCGACTGCATTCATCGCTATGGTCTCAATGGTGAGAGAGTCTCCTGATATGATGACCACTTCTTCCCAAGTCGGTACGAGCTGCCCCTCAGGATTTGATAGCCCAGAAGTATCTCCCATCGCGGGAAATCCCCCCACGGGTGGAGAGGAAGACCTGGAGGATGCTCCCCCCGCCTTTGAGGAAGGCGTCTCTACCACGGTTGATGAACTGGTATAGGTGAACCTTGGTAGCAAGGCAGATCTGAAACCCACATTGATCAGTGCAGCCATGTCCCCCGAGGAACGGCAGTAGTACGTAGACTTCCTCAAGAAACACTGTGACGTGTTTTCCTGGAGTTACAACGAGATTCCAGGACTAGATCCCCAGGTAGTCTTTCACCGCCTGGGCCTCCCGGAAAACCATCGCGGGTTTAATCAGCCTCCCAGGAAGATGAACCCTTCTCATGGTGCTATGGTTGAGGCCGAAGTTGACAAGCTTATCAAATCCAACTTCGTTAAGGAAGTATAGTACCCCAAGTGTCTTTCCAAAATTGTGCCATTCAGGAAGAAGAATGGGCAGATCAGAGTCTGCATCGACTTCTGCGACCTTAATCGCCACTGCCCAAAGGATGACTTCCCACTCCCGGTGATGGAGTTATTGATTGATGCCACAGCTGGGTTCCAAGCTCTCTCTTTCATGGATGGGTATTCCGGGTACAACCAGATCCAGATGGCCCCCGAGGACGAGGAGTCCACCACCTTCAGGGCTCCCCATGGTACCTTTTGCTACCAGGTTATGCCATTCGGCATGAAAAATGCAGGTGCCACATATCAGAGGGCCATGAACCGCATATTCAAGACGATTCTCCGGACGCTGGTGGAATGATACGTAGATGACCTAGTGGTCAAATCATGTCAGCACCAGGACCATCTCAAAGACCTTGATAAAGAGTTTGGTTTCCTCCGTTCTTGTCGCCTGAAGATGAACCTGTTGAAGTGTGCCTTCAGGGTCACCTTTGGGAAGTTTCTGGGCTTTGTTGTTAGATACCGAGGCATTGAGATTGACCTAGATAAGATCAAGGCCATCATCCAAATGCCTCCCCCGAGCAATATTAGGGAACATCGAGGCCTCCAAGGCCACATAGCCTATATATGCCGATTCATCGTGAATATGGCCGGCAATTGTAAGACCTTTTCCCGGATCATGAAGAAGGGTGCCTCCTACGAATGGGATGAGGAGTGTCGGACCACCTTTGAGGAAATCAAGTAGTATCTGCTCCAACATCCGGTTTTGATGCCACTCATCTCCGGAAAGCCGTTGGTCCTTGACGTGATCACCGTGGAAAGATCCCTTGGTGCACTGCTTGCCCAGAAGAATAACGAGGGTACCGAGAACAGTCTTTACTATCGCACCCGCATGCTTCTCGATACAGAGGTCAGATACTCCCCTATAGAAAAGAGTTGCCTTGCGCTCATCTTCGCCGTACAGAAGTTGTGACATTACCTGCAGCACCATGAGGTGCAATTGGTCTCCCAGGTAGACCCACTGAAGTACATCCTGAATGACCCCATGCTGACTGGCTGACTAGCACGGTGGGCGGTGATTCTCTAGCAGTTTGATATCAGGTTCGTACCTCAGAAGTCCATTAAGGGACAGGCGTTGGCAGACTTCTTAGCTTCCCATCCAACCTCCGCGGATCAATCCCTGGACCGGGATTTTCTTGATGAGACGATCCTCTCAGTCTATCATGTTGTCCCGTGTTGGCAAATGCATTTTGACGGTGCCTCCCGGAGCCCCACCGATAGGAGGCTCAACGATCCTAAGCTCAACATAGTGGGCCAGGGTATTGTCTTCATTACCCCGGTGTAAGCTGTCCTTCCATACTCGTTCCTTTTTTCAGAAGGTTGTATGAACAACGAGGTAGAGTACCAGGCTCTCATCACCGGCCTCGAGTTGTCCCTTGAGATCAATGTGCCCCATTTACATGTGAATGGAGATTCTGAGCTGGTAATCAAACAGGTTAATGGTGACTATGTCGTCAGGAATCCGGAGCTTGTACCATTGTTGGAGTACACCCTCCGCCTAATAGCCCAGTTCTCTTCTCAACCAGAGATTACCCATGTCCCATGGTCACAGAACGGTCAATCAGGCGCCTTTGCTGGGTTACCCGCGTCGCTCGCAGAACCCGAGCAAGATGATTTGATCATACATGTGGCACACCGGAGAGTCATTGTCCCTGTCACCTAAGAGGACAATGATGGCCTGCGGGTAAGTCATCTCACCACCGGACCCTCTACGTCAGGGGTCCCAGGTTCATCAGACACAGTGGTTGAATCCACTCCCGACTGGAGGGCACCTTTTGTCGAGTATCTCCAAAATGGTCGCCTCCTGGACGACCGGGCCAAGCGTGAGCGAATCCGACGCCACCCGCTGCAATTTACCCTCCCGAGCGGACCCAATCTTGAACATATCCTTTATAAGCGGAGCTTCGATGGAATCCTCCTCCGTCGCATTCAAGGAGTAGAGATTCCTCAGGTTATGCAAGAGTTTCATGCTGGTTCCTGTGGCACCCATCAAGCTGGGCCAAAGTTGTCCCATCAAATCTGGAGGTTGGGGTACTTCTGGCCCTCTATGATCCACGATTGTATTGGGTATGCCAAGAGATGCCACACGTGCCAAGTTCACGCCAACTTCCTGCATCAGCCGCCGGAGCCCCTCCACCCCACCAAGTACTCTTGGCCATTTGTGGTATGGGGACTTGATGTAGTGGGACATATCCACCGGCAACAGCCCGCTAGTGTAGGTTCATCCTGACTGCTAGAGATTTCTTCTCCAAGTGGGAAGAGGTAGTTCTAATCAAAGAGGTCAAGGCCTGTTCCATCTTCGACTTTGGGAGCTCCAATATTATCCACCGGTTTGGGGTCCCTCACGCCATCCTCACCGATAACGGCACCAACTTCCGAGTGGCTGAACTGAAGAAATTGTACGCCAAGTACGACATCCGTTCGAACCATACCTCCCGCTACCACGTGCAGGAAAACAGAGAGATCGAGGCGTTCAACAAAACCCTCTCTAACATTCTGTAGAAGACGGTTGGTCAGAACAAGAAAAGTTGTCCGGACAAGCTCCCCAATGCCCTATTGGTTATCGGACGACGACTCGCAACTCTACCCATGTGACCCCATATTCCCTAGTGTATGGAGCTGAGGCCGTCCTACCCATTGAGATCCAGCTTCCATCATTACGCACTGTAGTCTATGATCACCAGAAATCAGATGAGGTAGCCAAAATCTATCTAGTTGAATTAGAAGCACTGGACGAGAACCGGCTTCGTGCCCTGCACAATCTGGAAAGGCATCAGGACAAGGTAGAGAGGGCCTTCAACAAGAAAGTCCATCTCTGTTCTTTTCTACAGGGCGACCTAGTACTGGCCCTTTGAGCACCAATGATCCCCAGTAGGAAACCGCCCAAGTTATTACCCAATGCAGAAGGGCCTTATATCATCCATAAGGTTTACCCCAATGGAGCATACTCCTTGGTGACCACGGATGGAGAGCACATGACCCCTCCCACCAATGCCAAGTTCCTCAAGCGATACATTGCCTAGGGAAAAATGGTCATGCACGACCTTAAACTGCATCTTCATCCTGCAAGACGATAAACTGCAAAATGGTCCAAGCTCTATGACCCTAAACTAAGATCTCCCCCCGCCCTTATTGTAAGATGTTAAACTGCAAGACAGTCAGGCCTTCCTGATCGAGGCTCAGCCTCAGGACCCTTGGCCTCCTTGGGCCCCCAGCCCCCATCCTTACTACAAGACGTTAAACCGCAAGCTTGTCAGGCCTTCCTGACCGAGGCTCAGCCTCTGGCCCCTTGGCCTGCGTCGACTCTGGCTCTCTAATGGGATTGTACGGTGTAGTGTGGGATTACATCCTCATCCACATCGGGTTACCCGCCGTATCGTACATATACCCAATTGAGACACATTTCTCGTCCAGAACAACGCTAAAACGCGCCTCAAGAACTACATATGGCTTGATTCCCATCTTAATGGGATACGTAGGAACGCTCAGACGCCTCGTCTTGAGCCTAGCCCCATGCTTTTCTCCTCCACTATCCCCCCTGGGAATAGTTTCCTTGTAGGATCTTTGTGTCGCGAGGAGTAGGCTTTCTTATCCCCGCTCATACAACCCCACTCATACAAGGATTGTAAGGGTTGCACCATGTGCCCACTCCCATTCTTCTATCCTCCCACATCCTCACCGCATGATGCTAAACTGCATGGCCTTCGAGAACTACGTATGGCTTGATTTTCATCCTAATGGGATACGTAGGAAAGCCCGGGCATTTCGTCCATTGGACCAACCCAAAAGCGAAAATCTTCCCCTCAGGTCAAGACATATGGCAGGGTGCACACTTTTTCCCCAACTCAAATCGAGCAAGCCTCGACCCGGCTGCACGTCCCCCCTAGAGATGTTTGCCTCTTTCGTGGATGGATACCGTTGTGCTTCACCCACTCCATGACTGGGATTCCATCATTTTTCACACCCAGAGGGACCCCCAAGAACGGCCTGGATACTACGCCCAAGGGCTCTCCTACCGATACGGGCCAACGCCCCCGAGGGTTTTCAAGCAACAAGCTGATACAAGTCCCGCGTTGCAAATTTGGTCAATGGTCGACGCTCATTTGTTGCTCCCATATCAGGTAATCATAGGAAAGCTGTGTTTCGAACATGGTCAACAGTGTCCTGGATCTTTGGGTCCACCCCGAGATGTCCCAAACATTGAGTGCAGTGATTCACTCTACCCCATCCCGAAGTGACAACTTCCCTCCGGGTGGTGCTAGCGGTCGGGACCACGGCCCCGATTCCCCTATAAGGAATGTACGGTGTGGTGTGGGATTACGTCCTCATTCACGTTAGGTTACTTGCGATACCGTACACACCCCCGGATTAGATATAGTTATCTCTTTACCCGTCTTCATTTAGGATGTTAAACTGCAAACCAGTCAGGCCTTCCTGACTAATGCCTGACCTTAGGCCCCTTGGCCTTCTCGGGCCCCTACGCCCAACATCTTACCCAGGGTGTACGGTGTGGTGTGGGACTATGTCCTCATTCACGTCGGGATCATGTACCATGCCGTACGCCTTCCCTTATGAGGCCCAGCCTCAGGCCCTTTGGCCTCCTCAGGTCCCCGGCCCACGTCTTCACTACAAGAAGTTAAACTGCAAAGCAGGTCAGGCCTTCCTGACCAATGCCTAACCATCAGACCCCTTGGCCTTTTTGGGCCCCAGCCCAGATCCTCTCTTATAGGAGTGTGTGGTGTAGCGTGACATTATTTTCTCTTCACGTCGGTTTATTCACCGTACCGTACACCTACCTTGTTTGGGGGTATATCACTCTCCGCCTCGTACCGTATGACGTTAAACTACATCTAGAGAACTACGTGTGTCTTGATTCCCATCATCATGGGATATGTAGGACCACCTGAATTTCTAGGATTCAGGTCCATCCCCATCTCTCGGGAATCTTCATCCCACCTTGGCCCCTTGGTCTACCCTTCCTCCATGAGAGGATTATATGGTGTGGTGTGGTATTATGTCCTCATTCACGTCAGTCTCTTAATGACCACGCCATGTACCTCTCCCTCTTGATCTGTTTCATTGACCCCTTTTCGGCGGTTCACTAATGTGCCCAAGGGGACTCTGGTTTATTACATGGAATGCCAAGCTTTACTCGGACACGTCCGCACCCGCTTTCCAGGATTTGTGTATCCCTGCATCAGGGATTCCATCATCTTTCACACCTAAAGAGACCCCCAAGAACGGCCTGGATACTACGCCCAAGGTCTCTCCTACCGTTACAGGCCAACACCCCCTAGGGTTTCAGAAAACAAATCGATAAAATCCCGCGTTGTGAATATGGTCAGCGGTCTATGCTCGTTTGTTTTTCCAACCTTAGGCTAACGCGATATGGACGCTGCGTTTCCACCATGGCTAACAGTTTTCCTCTATCGTCACGCCAACCCATTAATCCCAAAATGTCAGGTACACAATTCACACTGTTCATCACCTCATCGCGTCCAAGTAGAGTCTCGGAAATCTTGGTACTTTTCCTCCGTGCACGTCTGCGTGTTGGGGAAACAAGTCACATCAAAGGTGTCCTTCAGGGCTCTCTACCAACTCCCTTTTGATGGGCGCCCCAAGTATTGCGATAAGGATAACCCCCTTCTTTCCCACACCGAGTTTATCTCACGTGGGCTTAGGGATCAGGTTGATGTTTGTGCTAAATTGGGAAGTTGTTACCATTCATGGTCCGAGATCTAAGACCATAAACTAAGATCCATCTAGAACTACATTCAGCTTGATTCCCATCTTCATGGGATATGTAGGACCACCCAGACGACTTGTCTTCGGGTCCAGCCCATTTAGGGAGCTAGCCTCTCCCCCATGTTTCACCCCTTACCTCTATATAGGCCCCTCGGCCTGAGGTCTCCCTTTCGGAGTGACGTATAGTGTGATGTGGGATCATGTCTCCATCAATTGTGTTTTATAACACTGCGCACATTCCCCGTTTAGCATCGCCTCTGCTACATCTGCGCTTCACTACGATAAAATGCACGCTTGGTCCTATCACACGACCCTAAACTGTGACATTATTGTCCTGTCTGCACGAAGAAAAAAAGCACAGCATTGTGATGACCTCGTTGTGGAGGACATCACGTTGGGTATTGTTCATGTGCCATGCCATTTGTCAACGCCTATCATGGCTTGATTCTTGTGGTGACAACACAGCCTACTACTCTAGGCTTGTCGCTTCACAAAAAAAACACTCACCTTAAAGAAAAAACAAGATTTATCAAATTCTGCTTCTTTTAGTGCAAGGGCCAAGCCCTCACTCCCCTTTTCCCCTGACACTAGTATCTTACCATGTCACCTTTCTGAACTACGTATGGCTTGATTCTCATCCTCATGAGATACGTAGGAGCCTCAGGCACTTCCCCACGGGCCCAGCCTGACCTTTGGGTTCGGTCCCTCGACTCGAGCATTTCCCCAGAGAACGCATGGTAAGTAGGGATTAGGTCCTCATTAACGTCGGGTTTTTTTTCATGTGTTCCCTGCTCCCTTTACCCATTTATGGTCTAAATTCTATCTAGAACTACGTTCAGCTTGATTCCCATCCTAATGGGATACGTAGTAACGCCCAGACCTCCTGTCTTTGCGTCCAGCTTGAGTTCAGCTAATTTTCCTCTCTAGTCCTGCCATCGGGACCCCGACTATGGGACCGCGTGGCGTAGTGTGGGATTATGTCCTCATTCACGCCGGGTTTGCAATAGCTGCACCACGCGCACCATGTTTTGAGAGTTAGCCCTTTTATTCCTTGTCCCGCATGACATTAAAAGGCACCTTTCAAAACTACGTATGGATTGATTCCCATCCTCATGGGATACGTTGAGACACCCTGGTATTTTTCCTAGGGTCCAGCCCATAGAAATCATTAATCCCATCCTTCCCCTTTCCGGCCCCCTGGTCGGACCCCTCGCTAGAGAGGCCCTATCCCAAAGAAGGAAGGATCCATGACCAAGCCAACGCGCCCATCTGGCCTACTCCCACCATGGTGGTGTAACTACCCAAGTGTTGGATTCTGTTCGGACAAACCACCACTCCATATTCCATGCTTTGCATGCCCCTTATTCAGACCCTCGTCCCCTTTCATGTCTGACGGGACACCCTAACGACCTGGTCTCATGCCGCATCGGCTAACCTAACATCCTGGGCCAACATTCCGGAAGACTGGTCATGTTTGGAAGGACCCCGTAACAGTATGGATGTTTGACCTACGGTCCGCCAACTGTCCAGGGTCAATGTCCCGAAAGATTGGTTGACAATATTTGTGACATGGTCCCGTGTTTTGAACATAGTCAACTGTTGACCCTCATTTTTGTCCCCCTTACAGGATAATGAAGTAAGGATACTGCTTCTCCACCAAGGTTAATGGTTGTCCTTTATTGTCACGTCATCCCCACAGTGCTCCTAATCTTGGGCATCGCAATTCACGCTTCCCATTTCCTTCTGTTCGGGCTGATTCCGGTGTCCCTGGTGTTGCATCGTTCGTGCATGAAGGAATGCTGAAGAAACGGTAATTCGGCTGTTCTAAAAATTTCTTTTTGTGGTCAGGACACTCCCATCTTTCAGAAATCTGGGTTGGTAATCCAAATCCCGGATGCCCAGAGCATGGTCTCCACTCCTATGTTAGGTGGGACGAGAAGGCAACTATCACCTGTTTCTCACATCGGGCTCGACCCACGTGGGCTTGGGGAATTATCGCCGAATGTCCCAAAAACATTGTAGGGATGTAACGAGGCGATTAAAACAGTTGAAATCGTGCGTGCTACGGAATTCAAAACAATGAAAGAAGAAATTGAAGCACAAAATTACCAATAAAAGCTTTTTGGTTTGTTACAATACCCAGGGGTCGACTCCCCCCATGGACAGGTTGACCCCGTCAAAAGATCATTGCAGCTCCGCCACCCATTGACTGGTGGCGTCCAAGGCTTGCTGCCGCTGACTCAGCTCCCGCTCCTCCTCAGTAGTGGTGGGGCGCAGTTCGTCAGCCTTGGCTCTGGCCCTCTCTACCCCAGCCTGAATGACAGCCATCTTTTCAAAAGCCTGCCTCATAAGCTCCTCTGCCTCTGCCAGCTGGGCTATCAACTGAGAGATCAGCTCATATTGTGCATTAAGAGAGGCTGAGTGCTCATCCGTCTGGGTCTGCATCTGTTGGACCTCGCTGAGCTTCTTGATGTTTGTCACCTTCCTCCGCTGCCATCCCATGCTGAGCCCATGATCATGCTCCTGGATCTTCTCAGCCATAAGATTTCGGATGAGCGTGTGAGGATGTTGGGCATCCACTCCCCCATCGCACAATTCGCGCAACCGCGAGCGGAGTCTGTCCATTTCGGCCAGCCATAGCGCTTGGGGGGTGTCCTTGATGAAGCGCGTGATTAGCTTCCACTACTGGCGGCGGACTATGATTCTGTCTTCCTCGTCGGTGGTCGTTTCATCCTAGTATGCGTGATTGGCAGGCTCGTACGCAGGATATGCCTGGAGGAAGTCCTCGGCGGGATCTGCATCTGGCGTTGAATCCGACGTGACATCTGGCGCCAAAGCAGGCATGACAGGAGTAGGACCGGCCGACCGATCCTCTTCATCTGATTCCACCTCGATGACCTCAGGCACGACCCTTCTGGTGGTCCCGCCGGTGATGATGTGTGTTGCAGCTTGGGGAGATGGGGGGGAATATCGCCTCCATCACCGGCATGCCCCTAGGGGGGACGCCACCAGACATCCCAACTAGTCTTGCCGCAGCATCCCACGCCAGTCGAAGAACTGTACGACAGAGAGGGGAATAAACGTTAGTGGGCATAGTCTACATATGACGACAAGGAAACCGGTAGAGGAAACTTACAAAGATCGACCTCCTGGTGCTGCCCTTGAGCCGGTACTGACGGGACCTCGAGGCGAGGCCCTCCGTATACTATTGGAAGGTCTGGAGATTCTAGAGGAGCCACCTCGGGTGCTCTGGTCCCACAAGACGCGGAACTAGACGCAGCCATAGGCGCGGGTTGTGAAGGTCCTGCATCATCACCCACCGGGGGGCGAGAACGAGGCCTGCGAACAAGTTCCTCCTGCATGGCTCAAACATCGGTGAGAAGTCCATAGTGGCCCAAGAACGGACCGTACGGAAAGAAGATTAGAATGCTACCTTGAGAGCCTCTGCGAAATCGTCGGAGTCTGAGCCTTGATCTCCGACCTCATCCTCCTCCAACGGGCTCCCTCCTCCAGCCTCATCCTCCCGAGAGGAGTCCTCTGACTCTTCCAGCAGGGGGAAGCGCTCCCTCAGATCGGCAGCTGACAACTATGGGGGGACCGTTCGATTCAGCAGTACCCTCACCCGGTCTGTCATTGGGTGAGGGACACCACTGGAGTGAATGTAATCCTCCAGCTCGTCAAAGTATTCCTCTGCCTCTGCCGGAGACGCTATGAAACCTTCCCGGACTGGGCCTATTCCCGGTAACTCCATCCCAAAGTGATTCAAGTGCGCCCATATCTCTGGTGGGATGAGGAATTTTCAGTTGACATCCCAAATGTCCCAGGCTTCCGGGAAGATGACATCCTCTGCCATGTCGATATGACGCAGGCGCATCCCCGGATCCTGAGTGGATATCCTACAAAATCCCCTCAGTGGCTTCCCCTACGGATGGACCTGCTCTTCCAGAATCACCGGATCTTCCACTACTGCCACACCCTCGGCCGGTGCGGGTCTCGCCGCCATGGCATCCCCACCACCGCGAGAGGCCCTAGCTGCCCTCCGACCCCGACCTTGAGATTGAGGAGGCCCACCGTCACCGACCCGAATAGTTGGCTACTTCAGCATCTCCCCTGGGTAAGTAGCTTCCCAACTAATGGCACACTCCCTCACCAATCCGAAAGCTGCGGTGGATGGAGGCAATGCAATTTGCATCTTCCCATATTCCCGTGTGAACATGATCCATAGCTACCTCATCACACATGGGTTATCCTCATGACGCACCTCCTAGTAGACCTGCGGGGTCAGCCGCTGGAGACACCAGAACTGCCTCGCAAACCAATGCGGGGTGTACGGTTCGCAGAGTGGCTCACGATCCACTCGTGCCACCAAAACTCCGCCTCGAAAGGCCAGGAGGTAAGCCCGATGTTCTTCTGTTCCCCGTCCGTCATCAGTAAGTATCCCCGTCGGTAATGGGAAGGGGTGGAAATTAAACTCATCCGCCCTCGACACCCGATTCAGCACCATCGGCACGGTTAGTTCGAACAGAAAGCTCCCGACCGCATTCATGATGGAGGGGCGGAAGTTTGATCCCGGCGGTAAAATAAGGTTTGGATACTCATAGATCCCCCTGATGTGCGCTGTGATCCACCCATACAGGAGGTGGAAGGGCCCGCATATCCTTGGTGGCTTCTTGCCCTCGCTAATGTTCCACAACATTCTGTACAGCTTGGAGAGCATTAAAATCTACAGATTGACCCGCTGCCCCATGGGCAACATGGACGCCATAATAAGCGAGCTGGGCTGCACCCCCATGCTTGTATCCCTCACCGGTAGGATCCAACCACAGATGAGAGCCGCGTTGAACGCCGCCAGCCTGGCTATCGGCTATTGTTCAGTGCTAACACTGGAACCCCAAGTCTTCCATTGGCTGTCCTCCAAGACCCGCCAATAAAAGTGCCCCTTACCCCTTTGGGCCGCCCTCGGACAAGTTCGAGGCCTCGGAGGGAACTCTCGATTCTCTGGGAAATTTAGGAAGCACTTGAACCATCTCTTAAAGTGGACATCCCTCACTGCCTCCTTGTCCTCTCCAGGTACGAGTGCCATCAGTACAGACGCCAGTCGCGGAATTTGCTCTGTATCCTCCCACGCGCTCATGACGGGGAGGAACTCATCATACATGGCCCCCAAGATCGGAACCCCAGAAATCTGGTGGACATTCCATAGGCTGATGCCCACCTCCACGTGATGCAGGTGAAAGGTATTGGTCCGAGACAACCATCTGCTTAGCAATTCCAGCATTAGTTTTTTCGGTTGGTAAATGTGGAATTGGGAGGCCCATGCCGCCTCATATAACCCCACTCTCCTCAGCTCGACCCCAAACTCCTCACATGAGGCGCCTACCCAGTAGGCCCATGCCCAGTCATCAGTAAAGTTACAGCCCTGGAGCAGGTCCCACTCATCGGACCATCCTTTCTTCGAATCCTGCAAAGCCGCCTTCAGCATGGTATGATAGATAGGAGGGGACGTCTCCGGTTGTAGTGGCTTCCCGTCAATATTGTTCATGTGGTTGTAGATACAGTCGGCAGTGACTGGTGTGAAGTCCTCCAGCGCATGACCATAGTCCGCCCTGAACCACTGGTTCTGACATGGCGTGCTCCTAAACCAGCAAGCTGGTTTGTCCCTACACGTCTCAGGGATGAAGACGTCATCCCTCAACCCGAAGCCGTACAATGGAAGCTTCCTACACTGCAGATAATTCTTCTGACCCTCTGATAGCAGATCTGTCAAATAAATGTGGTCTGTGTGGCTTCGGACCATCTCCCCAAGGCCTAGATAATTGGACATCTCATCCCGACGGGTGGCATCTGCAAGCACCCCCAATACAGCTTCTCGATGGGCCATTTCGGTTCCGGCACTCAGAAAATTTTTTTCCAGAACGGATCGCGAAGCTGGATCGTGAAGCCGGCTCGTGAAGGTCGGTCACGAGACCAAGCCGCGGAGTCTGACCTAGGTCAGCAAGCAGGAGTTCGCTTGGCGCGGTCGCGGAGTCGGAGACCCGCTGTTCACCACGAAGCTCGATTCGCGGAGAGCAGGCGCAGAGTACATGGATCTTCGTGAAATCGAGAGCACAAAAAGAAAATGAAATCATGTGAAGACAAAAGAGGTCGACCCCCCTATTTATAGGCGGCGACCCCAGAGCATCGCGGCGTGCCTCGCCCGCGCGGAGCATCGCGGCGCATCCGAACCCGTGGCCCCGGTCAGCACCGCGGGCCCTCTTCGCAAAGTCGCATCGCGAACCGCCGACAATTTTGGCTATTTTATCTCAGACTTCAACCCTTCAGCCTTCTGGGGCTCCAAGTCTGAGGGGGGGGGGAATTTGTTGGCGCCAAAATATTGCACGAACGGAAGGGACGAAAAAGATGGCCCGGACGCTGCCTCGCGAAGCACCGACATGAAGCACCCCGAGCATCGTGGTCCCGTGAAGCTCTGGAGGTGGTACCTCTCCGCGAACGCATCTGACGTTCACGAGCCTGTCACGAAGCTCCGGAGGCGGTACCTCTCCGCGAACGAATTTGACGTTCGTAAGCCTGCCGCGAAGCTCCGGAGGCGGTACCTCTCCGCGAACTCATTTGACGTTCGTGAGCCCGCTGCAAAGCACCAGAGGCAGTACCGCTCTGCGAACGCATTTGACGTTCGCGAGCGTGCTGTGAAGCACCGGAGGCGGCGTGGGAGTTTGGATTCACGACGCCCCTTACCTATAAATATCGGGCTCCCCCAAAGTCCGGAATATGGACAATCCGATCTTTCAGCTTCTCCTCTCCAAATCGTGAAGTACCCTTTACCCCCGAGAATCATGAGCTCTGCGAGGTACTTCTACTTCGCGTGACGCCTTCGTTTTGTCTCGTGTTGAGCCCCTCGTCCGAGAGGGATGCCCTTTGTGAAGCTCAAGGGCATTCGTGAAGGATGGGGATCCCCAAGGGAACCCGGGCAGCCGTGGAGCATTTATGCTTCGTGAAATACCCAACCTGTACTAGTGATCCCTATGCTAAGGCATGATCGCTACACATCGCGAAGCACACTGCTTCGCAGCACCCTGCTTCGCGAGGCACCTCTTCTTCACGAGGAAGTGCTTCGTGAATACTGTTGTACTTCACAAAGCACCCTCCACTCACACCTATTCCCCATGCTAAGGCCAAGGCACTCCGCTTCGTGAAGAACACTCCTTTTCTTGGAAATTCTGCTTCTTGTGCGACCCTCCAAGTATGCACGGTGTGATTTCAAAGTCCCATGGACAATATTACTCATAGTGTTGCTTTTCCTAATGCTTCTTCGCATAGGCACGCTAATTTCTATTGCTTCATCGCATAGCCATGCTAACGTGGACCCCTAGATGGTTCGCTCTACAACCCCCCTTGACCACGCCCTTACTGGTACCTTCCCTCCCCCAAGGAGTAAAGGGTACCAGTTATGTATGTCCTAGGGGTTTGGAGTGAACCTCCCCCGTCCGATATGCAAGACGTTAAACTGCCAAGCACCACGTGCTCAACACATGACGTTAAACTATGACCCGACCTCATGCCTCACATGAAGGGTCCCCCCAGCTAGAACATTTTTTACGCCACTCGTCTCCACGGGAGTGGAATCAACCCTCCAAAAGGGATGGCATCCTCCTTATTGGAGTGGCGTATGTTCTCAGGAGAAGGGCGACCCTAGTTCCCCAACGGATGGCTGCACCCCTGAATCTCCGTACTTACCCACTACCAAGGTCAGTGGAGGGCATGATAGGTAACGAGGAACCTCCCATAATTGGTCCCAAATCCCTCTTTCGCTGCGCTTTTCCGCACTTCGGGCCTCCATCCTGGAGTAAGTCCCAGCACTAATGGGCCGCCTAATGCGTAAGCCCCTCTTCGCTTCTTACGGACGCACCCTTCGCGGCGTGATTGTCAGGTCCTTGCTGTCTCTTGTTTCTCACACAGAGCATGACTCACGTGGGCTTAGAGTTGGCATTGTCCATGACAATACCACATCCAGCATGACGTTAAACTGAATGCCCTCGTCCAGCATGACGTTAAACTGTATTCCGTTTTCCCGCATGACATTAAACTGCATGCTCATTTGAACTGCGAGGTCTTTGATCCATGTCATGGCATGGTACGTAGGAAGCCTCCATGAGGTTCAAGCCCACCCATCATCCAATTCACGTCAAGTTCCACTTGCATCCAACATGACGTTAAACTGCATTCCAGTCCGACGGCAAGCCATTGTCACAACCCGAACTACGAGGACTTTGATCCATGTCAAGGCATGGTACGTAGGAAGCCTCCCTGAGCTTCAATACCAACAATAATTGGCCCATACCGTCTCCTTGTCGGTGTGCCAAGCCCCCATTTTCAACCCGAACTATGAGGACTTTGATCCATGTCAAGTCATGGTACGGAGGAAGCCTCCCTGAGGTTCAAGCCCATCCCCCTTTGGACAAATGTCCCTCCTTCTTCACGTTGGTTCGCCGACACCCACCATCCGAACTACGAGGAAATTGATCCATGTCAAGGCACGGTATGTAGGAAGCCTTCACGAGGTTCAAGCCCACCACTAGTGGACCCCTGGGTCTACTTTCATGTCGGTTCACCGATGAAACCCTTTGAACTGTGTGGTCTTTGATCCATGTCACGGCATGGTACATAGGAAGCCTCTCAGAGGTTCAAGCCCACCACCTGTTGGTCACTCCGACCTTCTTCACGTCGGTTCACCGATGAAACCCTTTGAACTACAATGTCTTTGATCCGTGTCACGGCATGGTACGTAGGAAGCCTCCCCGAGGTTCAAGCCCATCTCTCATTGGACCAAGGTCCACCTTCATGTCGGTTCGCTGAAGAATTCCATCATTTGAACTATGAGGTCTTTGATCCATGTCAAGGCACGGTACGTAGGAAGCCTTCCAGAGTTTCAAGCCCACCACCCATCGGACCAAGGTCCACCTTCATGCCGGTTCACCGGCACCATCCCAAACTACGTGGACATTGATTTCCTGCCACGGGGATACGTAGGAGGTCTCTTCGAGGCTCAAGCCCAACTTCACCGTCGCCCTTGCGATGGTCCCTTGCCATCCCCCCCTCCACTTCATTCATCCATCCATCATCCACCCTGATTCTCGCCCGGACCGTCATATCCCGGTGAGACCATGTCGGTTCGCTCCTCTCAACAGCCGCCCATGGGCTGGTCCCGGTATCAGCACCCCTTCAAGGGAAATCCCTCAATCCGATCCATTCTAGCTAATTCTCTGATCGGGCTGATCTGTCTCCGCTGGACGTTAAACTCTCGGCATACCCTGTGTTAAACACAAGAAGCTGAGGAAACCCTCGGATATGTGTCTATGACATATAATTCCCCTCACTTGATGTGGGATGCCTCGGGCTTCCACGCCCTCGAGAAGCCCTATGACCAGGGATAATAGAGAGACATGCTGGTTCCCTGGCATCCAGACACGCTACTGATGCCTCAACGTGACTACTCCCCTGACTGAAGGTTGCTGCCCTAACCGGACCCTTTATAATGTCCCGACAGAAGTAGTGTAATTAACCGGCATCCATGGAAACATGGAACTGGGAAGAGTTTCACGAACAAGGTATTAAATCTATGAGGGAGACCCATACTAGGTGACGAGTTCTAAGGAGGAATCCGCAGAAGGAAGAATCGACATCCCATCATCCCGTTTCGATCAAGGAGAAGATGTCTTTGAATAAGGAGTGAATACCACCCGCCTGTGGAAAGCGGGAATGCCGGGCAACAGTGCAGCGCGTCCTCCTCTGCGGACGGACGGATGCGCGTGCCCCGACGAAAGCGTCAGAAACAAATGTGGTTGTCAATTAATGTTTTACCTCACACATTGGATTATTTTATTTAATTATGGTTGTGTATCTAGCCTGATATATTATTATTATATGGGTTTTCATTTTTTACATTATTTTATTACTCTGATGGTTATTGATTTATTTGTTGTTATTGATGATTTTGATCACTTACATTAATATTAATATGAGGTTTACTTGGTAAAGAGGTAATAATATCCCCATTCCATTAATTAATACCTCACCACTAGTCGATAACCTCTTGTATGTAGGGAGGCATGCATGAGGTCGTGTGGAATCCCCAACTCAAACCCGAAGGTTCAGTTCAGGGTGTTAATGTAACGTCCCGGATCCAGGTAACACTTCATGGGTGCCCCGAACTCGGTTCTCCACATGACCTAAAGCGCATTTCCCCAAACGCCAGAGGCTTCCGACTAGTACCGAGGGCCCAGGTCTGATAGTGGGGAAACTATGCCCTCATTTTTCAATGTGTAGCGCAGTGGAATAAAGATAAAACATACAACAATAGCGGAAGAAGTAAAACATACATTACTAAAATGAACAACTGCAGTAAAAAGAACCAACAGTCATATATATATTTATGTCAAGATGCAGCATGTCACTATTCTATGAAAACAGCGAGAACATGTTTCAGAGTAGTACAATATGATAAAATGGAAAGTACAGGTACCGCAAAACAAAACAGAACAGCCAGCAGCATCATGAGCCTCAGCTCGGTCCCATGCTCCCTTACAC
Organism: Viscum album; assembly: GCA_963277665.1. Lineage (NCBI taxonomy): Eukaryota > Viridiplantae > Streptophyta > Magnoliopsida > Santalales > Viscaceae > Viscum > Viscum album. The sequence goes on along the minus strand of OY728133.1, from coordinate 1,100,040,702 downwards.
CTCAACAACACTCATGTACCTATATAGGGACCCTTTCCCTTATCAATACCTGTAGAAATATAGTCTGTTTGGGACGAGGACATGACCCAAATAGGGTGTGAGAAATGAATTCCAGTATGCACCCACCAAAGATCTGTGACCAACTGTCAGTGTAAATGTGCAACAGCAGTGTGCAGGAGTAAATGCAATAAACTAATCAGTACTCAAAAGTAACTAACTTTACCAGTTATATTTCTATTTTAATATTCATTTAATCGTTCAATAGCAGGAAGACACCACAGTGTATTTCTAAGTAAAAAATCTATGTCCTCAGGAACGTAAACCATTACCCTCAGGTAAAGAGAATCTAAACCCATAGGAATCATCCCACAGGAATATCGAACAATGCCCACAGGCTTATGAGGTGTCGCCCATAGGCACATAATATACTTCCCACAGGCATGAAAGAAGTTGCCCTTAGGCTGAACAGAGCACTTCCCACAGGAAAAACACAACACTTCCCTCAGGCTAAACAAGTAACCAGGCCATGCCCAACATATAAACAATCAATTTATATACAATTACTCTCAAGGAAATTTAAGACAGGATAAACTCATGGTATACCCTCAGGTAACCTGGCCAAACGGCTAAACAGAGGAACGCACCCCCGGGGTGGTCCTAAATCCAAGCAGCGATCCCAAAAAATAGTTATACATATTCATTTAACTACCTATGAAATTATGGTTATTTAATTATACAAAGCCTATGCTTTACGACACCCCATTCATGGGAGCGTATCAGAATGGTACACAAATTCACCACAGCAGTTGGAAATAAACACTAGAACACCTACCTCGATCTCCCCAGATCAGTATCTGAGAACGATGCTCCTCAAAACCCCGAGAATGACGTAGATATGAGGTAAAATAAATCTCATTCAAACGTAAATAACTCACTTTAGAGGAATAATTTACAAGAGCTACGCAAGGAGAAGGAAGAACTCACCAGTGCGGTTCCAACGAGATAGACGAAGGCAGAAACTGATTCTTGGTGCTTGATCAGGTGATCTCCAAATCTCCTGTCTTCCCTCTCGAGTTCTCCTCTAGTTCCATGCCTTCCCTATGAATAGGGGAGGCTACTGCCCATTTTAAGTGAAAAAAACAGACTACACGGCGTTTACTATTGGGTACACAACATGTAGTTTTCATTTTTTAACTGTTCCTTCAGTGGATTCTCACCAGCATGGTACTATTCATCTATCGACATGAGTACACGACATGTAATACCTGAGTACATGGTGTGTACTATCTCTCAGCTGGCCACCGCCTTTCTGTTTGACTGCCGACTGACTACATAGTGTGTATTCAGTTTTTACACCCATCATTGTCGACCGGCCTACACACCCTACGTACTCATTCTAAATGGACAAAGTACATGGCGTGTGGAAAACTACACGGCCTTTAGTCACAAAAATTAGGATTTTCTCCCATTTTCCTTATTTTTTTTCTCAAAAACACATAAGGGAAAAAAAGAAACTCGTACCTAAAGAATAAGAACTGGGTTCTTACAAACTTCCCCCTTAAAGAAATTCGTCCCTGAATTTCCCTTCCAAGGGTGTCAAAGATAAATCTCAGAAAAACTCTGGCCACTGAGCATGTACGTCGGTCTCCCACTCCCAGGTTTCGTCTGGCACTCGACCATGCAACCATAGCATCCGTACGAGAGGTACTGACCAGCCTTGGAGAACCTTCGTGCTCCTATCAACAATACGAATCAGATTCTCCTCAAAGGATGCATCTATCTGAAGCTCAACCTCCTCTGGCTAAAAGACATGAGATGTGTCTGAATGATAGCGGCACGACTGAGATACATGGAAGTCCTCATGCTTGTCCTGGTACCTCTGTGGTAACTTCAACCGATAAGCAATCAACCCGAATCTCTCTAGAATCTCAAATGGCCCCACATACCTCGGTGAAAGTTTACCATGTCTCCTGATCCACCTGTGTCCCTACCTCAGTGAAACACGCAAGAAAACCTGATCCCCGACCATGAACTCCAAGGGTCGTCTTCAACGATCATCATAAGATTTCTGATGAGACTGCGCAGTAGCCATCCACTTATGAATCAACTGGACCTTCTCAGAAGTCTCCTGCATGAGCTGTGGTCCAAGTAAAGCTGCCTCACCTGCCTCCATCCAGCACAAAGGTGATCGGAATGGCCTACCATATAAATCCTCATACAGTGTCATCTCAATAGTTTCCTGAAAACTATTATTATAGGAAAACTCTACTAAGGGTATATGCTTCTCCCAGGAGCCCCCAAAGTCTAGGACGCATGCACGCAGCATTTCCTCTAGCACCTGTATCGTATGCTCTGACTGACCATCGGTCTGAGGGTGGTGAGATGTGCTCAGAAGAACTTGTGTTCCCAGTGCCCTATGAAAACTCGGCCAGAAACGAGACATAAAATGGGCATCCCTATCTGAAATGATAGAATAAAGAACCCCATGAAGATGTAAACCTCTCGGATATACAACTTTCTGAGCTCGTTAACACTGAAGGTCTCCTTGATCCTAAAAAAAGTGATCTACCTTTGTGAGTCTGTCCAAAATAACCCACATTGCATCTTTGCCTCGAGGTGACCTCAGCAATCCAGTCACGAAGACCATCGCGACATCATCCCATTTCCACTTTGGAAAGGGTAATTGCTGTAACATTCCGGCTGGCCTCTGATGCTCTGTCTTCACCCATTGACAGTTGGAAGATCTCGTAACAAAACCAGCTACTTCTCTCTTCACAACCGGCCACTAGTAATAACGTCTCAAGTCATAGTAAATCTTGGTAATTCCAGGGTGAACTACCCAAGATGAAGCATGGAACTCCCGCATCAGCTCCTCTCATATATCCCCTGGAACCCACACTCGTCCATGGAAACTCAGTACCTCATCATCGCCTATCGTCTAACCAGGGGGAGGGTCCTCACTTGCCACCGACTCCTGTAGAACTAGACCTTTTGAATCAAATAGTTATCTCATCCTCACTATATCCAGGAGCATATAAGTCACAGATAAAGATGAAAGATAGGTTTTCCCCTGACCATTGTGCACCTTCAAATGCATCTCAGAGAACAAAGCCATAAGCTGCCACTCACCACTGGCCTCATGAACTGGTTGTATCTGAGTCTTCCTGCTTAGTGCATTAGCAACTAAGTTACCTTTACCAGGTGTATAGGCAAGCTCAAAATTGAAGGACTATAGGTATTCGACCCACCTTCGCTGCCTCAGATTCATGTCAAGCTGAGTAAATATATACTTGAGAAATTTGTGGTTGGTGAAAATCACAAAATTCTCTCCCAAGAGATAATGTCTCCAACAACGTAACGCATGAACAACTGCAGCCAACTCGAGGTCATGCATCAGGTAATTCCTCTCATGTGTCCTCAACTACCGAGACCCGTACACAACAACTCGATTTCCCTGAATCAACACATCTCCGAACCCAATACCTGATTCATCACAGTAAACTGTATAGATCTCTCCTTGATCTAGAAGTATTAGGATTGGTGCTGATGTCAAATTTCCCTTCAATTCCTGAAAGGCTGCCTCATAGGATTCGGTCCAAACAAACCTCACACCCTTTTTAGTCAAACCCGTCAACGGCGCTGCTAAGTGGGAGAAGTCCTGAATAAAACACCTGTAGTAACCGGCCAACCCCAAGAAACACCATATCTCAAACACGTTCTTGGGTTGTCCTCAGGAGACTACTTCTCTCACCTTCTCTGGTTCTACTGCAGCTCCTTCCTATGAGATGATATGACCCAGGAAGCGTGTCTGATTTATCCAAAAGTGGCACTTTGAGAGATTAGCATATAGCTTATGCTCTCTCGGTGTACATAATACTATCTCAAGATGGATGGCATGGTCATGTCAAGTGTGAGAGTAAACCAAGATATCTTCCACGAATACTACCACAAACGAATCCAGATATAGATGGAACACACGATTCATCAGAGCCATGAAAACTACTGGTGTGTTCGTGAGTCCGAATGGCATAACCAAGTACTCGAATAGACCATACCTACTCCTGAAGGTTTTGAGAGGTATATCAGATGGTCTAACGCGCAACTGATGATATCCGGATCTCACGTAAATCTTTGAGAACACTCGTGCACGTCGAAGTTGATCAAAAAGGTCATAAATCCTTGACAAGGGATATCGATTCTTGACCATCAACTAGTTTAGCTTCTGATAGTCCACACAGAGTCTGAGGGTACCATCCACCTTCTTCGTAAAAAGGACCGGAGAACCCCAATGAGAAGTATTGGGTTGGATAAACCCTTTTGACTGTAACTCCTCTAACTGTCTCTTGAGCTCTTGTAACTCCTGTGTAGCCATCCTATAAGGAGGAATGGATACCGTTGCCGCTCCTGGAACACGCTCAATAGAGAAATCCACCTCACTGTTTGGAGGTAGACCTGAAAAGTCATCCGAGAAGACATCCTTGAAATAATCAACCACTGGAGGGAAGTCCTTCCGAAAAGTCCCCTGATCATCCAAATATAAACTCGCAATCTGGACTGTGACTCCACCTCACCCACGATGCTCTGGTCCTGCTCGACTCGCCTAAACATCCCACTCACCTTTTTATAGAAACTCTCCGCCCTCTGGTGACGTGAATCACACCCTGCGACGATAGCAGTCTACAAAGGCTCGAAAGGAAACCATCCAGTAAATCCCGAGAATGACATCATAGCTCGCCATATCCAAGACATAGAGGTCCCAAAGGAAGTGACACCCACCAACCTCAAGGGGCACTCCTTGCACTGACGCACACTGCTCGTTCTAGTCCCCAACGGAGTTTCTAGTGTCATAACATCAGAAGAAGAAGAAACACAGAGCCCAAGGCTCTCCACAACAGGAATAGATACAAAGATATGTGTAGAACCCGTGTCGAAAAGTACTAAATATAAGACATAAGCTACTAGAATAGTACCTCTGATAGTAGAAGGTTCAGGATACTTCTATTGTTGTGTCTGTTGCATTGCATATTTTTGCCCAGTGTTGCGGCCCTGTGACACAGCCTGGCTACCCGGAGCTATCCCGCCCCACTGCATCTGAGATCCTGGTGTCTGGCTACCACGACCACGAACACCATCCCTACTTGCACACCCAGACGTATTCTAGTTTCCCGACTGGTAAGAAGCTACTGGTCCTGCTCCTGCACGCGGAGTCTGCACAGAACCCCTCTCACTAGCCACTGGTGGAAATGCCCTGAAAAGGTGTTGCAGATGCCCCATCCTACCGCGAGCTTGGCATTCCACTGGGTCACGTGGAGACTACGGTCTCTTGTGCCCCTTCTTACCACAATGGTAGCACGTGACTTGGCCACCTGAAACAATCTTCTGGATGGTACTCCCACTATGAGAGAAGTCCATTTTTCTCTTCCTTTTGCCAGTAGAAATAGTACCCGAAACTGGTGCTAGACTACCCTGGCCCACACCACTTGCTTCCCACAGATTCCGCTCGGTAATCAGTTCATGGTTCACAATAGCATGTACAGTAGGCAACCTGTAAACATTCACCAGTGTGCAGATGTCATATCTAAGACCATCTTCAAATCATCAATCCCTCAATGTCTCATCACCCACCAAAACGGGTGCAAAACGCTGAAGCTCGGTGAAACGAGCAGAATAATCCATCACCGACATAGCACCCTGCTGTAGATTCATGAACTATTGAGCTCTATCTGCCCTCAGCGTCTTTGGGAAGAAGAATTCATAGAAAGCTATCTGAAAATATTCCAACGCCATGTCTCTATGATGCTCTGACTGGGTGGTAACATACAAACACCTCTTGGTGGAATCACGCAGCATATACGTCGCAAGCTTGACCCTCCACCTTGGAGCGTCTCCAGATGTTAGAAAATAGTCTGTAATGAATCCAACCAAGACTCTACAGCCTGTGGTCTTCCGCCCCCTAAAAACTTAAGTGAATGCTGCAGCTGGAAGATACGTGTCATATCTGCCATAGATGTAGCAGCCGGTGGTGCCCCCTGAAAGGTCTGCATGAACCGCATGAAGCCTTCATGGAACTAGGCATCCGCGCCTATGCCCGGTATACGGTTGGCACTGCATCTGGATCTGTTGGAGGATCCACTGGTAGCCCATGGCCAACCATCTATAGAGTATAATCGTTGCCACTCTCTTGGGTGAACAACGCGTGGTCGTCTCAGTGGCATGACTCTACAAGGTCAAATGCACACCATAGATCAATATTATCAAAGACTGAAAACTAGGAGACGGAGAAGGAAAGTTTTCAAAATTTACAAAACTTGACTACACGGCATGTATAAAACTACATGGCGTGTTCTCGCAAGCATTCACATGGGCGTGTACCCCTGCTTAAAGAGGCCGTGTAACACCCCAAACACACGGCGTGCCATCGAAATACATGGTGTGTACCCTGAATCCTCCGTCCCTACCCGAGTCCTTCTACATGGATCACTTGAACAAGACAACATGGCGTGTATGGAATTTACACGGTGTGTATGGTTTAATTTCTAACTTCCTGTGTCGTTCGTGACACGGCCAACTACTCGGCTGAAACCACACGGCGTGTACCCACACACGGTGTGTACACCACCCCGTTTCTCAGCCACACGGCCAAGTCCACACGGTTTCCCACTGGTAAGGACTACAAGGCGTGTACCTCAGCTACACAGCATGTTCAAGAAGAGGTAACACTGACCCGTGTTTGTTAGCTACACGGCCAGGTCCCCAGATCAGACTACACAGTGTGTTCCAAGCTGGACATGGCGTGTATGTCTCAAGGTCTCCTACGTCCGTGTTGTTAGTTACACGGGCAGAATCTGGGTCAAAACTACACGGCGTGTATATCTGGTACACGTCATGTTTTTTCGGAGACATTCCCTACCCGTGTCACCGCCCACACGGTCTATGACACGGGAACATACTACACGGCGTGTACTGAGGGTACACGGTGTGTACTTAAATTTTTTTAATTTCTTCCTAAACAGAAGAACACATGGCTTTTGTCTGAGGAACTACACGATGTGTATCCTTGGTTTTCTAGACAGTAAGCCTCTAAAACTACTTAGGATCCCAAAAAATACTGAAAAATGACACCTAAGTGCAAATTCCGATCCGTGAGGGCCCATACTCCCCAGAAATCAAAGCTTGGCATCTTATACATGTTATACACAATTGAACAAGTCAATGATCCACCAAATTCCAGTCATTGAGGGCCCATACTCCCCAAAAACCAAAGTTTGGTGTCCATCCTATCAATAGGATCACACAAAAATACCCTATCACATAGCAGGTATTTATCAAAGCAGCTATCACAACAGCATGCTTTTCTAGCACAACTACTATCACAACAGCATGCAATTTTTAATGCTCCTACATGGCATGGAACTATGCATGGTATGTGATTTCTATCATGTTCCTAAATGATGCATGATATGGAATAACCTCATCTCATCGGGTTACAACTAAATAGAACCCGTGGATAACATATAAATAGAACAATTACAAGTGTTTCACCCAATGGTGAAAATCAGATCAACTGTAAATTGCAAAATCAATAAAATTGCAATAATGATGGAGGTTGGCTTTTCCCTATACATGGGATAGCTACTCCTGGGCACAGTTTATTACCAAATCCCATTTCTATCCTATCCCTGACTAAGGCACCAAATAGTAAGTCAAAGAAAATAAAACCCCTCTAATACCACTTTGTAACGTCCCGGATCCGGGTACCACTCCACGGGTGCCCCGAACCTGGTTCGCCACATGACCTCAAGCGCATTTTCCCAAACAACAGAGGCTATCAACTAGCAGTGAGGGCCCAGGTATGTTAGTAGGGAAACTATTCCCTCATTTATAAAAGTGTAGCACAACAGAATACAAGATAAAACATACAACAATAGTGGAAGAAGTAAAAAATAAATAATTGAAATGAAAAACTGCAGTAAAAAGAACCAGCAGTCATATATATATGTATATCAAGATGCAGCGTGTCACTATTATATGAAAACAGCTAGAACATGTCACACAGAAGTACAATATGATACAATGGAAAGTACTGGTACAGTAAAACAATACAGAACAGTCGGCATCATCGCGAGCCTAATCTTGGTCCCATGCTCCCCTACACATCAGCAAAACTCATGTACCTATATAGGGACCCTTTCCCTTATCCATACCTGCAGTAATATAGTCTGTTTGGGATGAGGACATGACCCAAATAGGGTGTGGGAAATGAATCCCAGTAGGCACCCACCAAATATCTATGCCCAACTGTCAATGTAAATGTGCAATAGTAGTGTGCAGAAGTTAATGCAATAAACTAAGAAGTACTCAAAAGTAACTAACTTTACTAGTTATATTGCCATTTTAATATCATTTTAATCATTCAATGGTAGGAAAACACCACAGTGTATTTATAAGTAAACAATCTGTTTCCTCAGAAATGTAAACCCTTACCCTCAGGTAAAGAGAATCTAAACCCACAGGAATCTACCCACAGGAATATCGTATAATGCCCACAGGCTTACGAGGTGTCGCCCACAAGCACAAATTCTACTTCCCACATGCACAAAAGAAGTTGTCCTCAGGCTGAACAGAGCACTTCCCACGGGTTAAACACAACACTGCCCTCAGGCTAAACAAGTAACCAGGCCATGCCCAACATATAAACAAGCAATTTATATACAATTACTCTCAATGAAATTTAATACATGATAAAATCACAGTATACCCTCAGGTAACCTAGCCAAATGGCTAAACAGAGGAACGCACCCCCGGGGTGGTCCTGGATCCAAGCAGCGATCCTAAAAAATAGTTATACATCTTCATTTAACTAACTATGCAATTATAGGTATTTAATTATGAAAAGCCTCAGCCATACGACACCCCATTCATGGGAGCGTATCACAATGGTACACAAATTCACCAATGTAGTTGGAAATAAACACTAGACCACCTACCTCTATCGTCCCTGATCGGTATACGAGAACAACGCTCCTCGAAACGCCTGAGAATGACATAGATCTGAGGTAAAATAAATCTTGTTCAAATGTAGATAACTCCTTCTAGAGGAATAATTGGTAAGATCTATGCAAGGAGAAGGAAGAACTCCCCCGTGCGGTTCCAATGAGATCAACGGAGGTGGAAACGGATTCCCGGTGCTCGATTGGGTGATCTCCAAAGCTCCGGTCATCCCTCCCGAGTTCTCATCTGGTTCTAAGCCTTCCTTGTGAGCAGGGGAGGCAACTACCCATTTTAAGAGAAGAAAACAGACTACACGGCATGTACTATTGGGTAAATGACTTGTAGTTTTCATTTTCTAACTGTCCCTCCATCGGCTTCTCGCCAGCATGGAACTGTTCATATGTCGACATGAGTACACGATGTGTAATACCTGAGTACATGGCGTGTACTTTCACTCAGCTAGACACCGCCTTACTGTTTGCCTGTCGACTGACTACAGGGCATGTAACTACCCACTACACGATGTGTAGTCGGTTTTTACACCCGTCATCATTGACCGGCCTACATGCCCTGTGTAATCATTCCACACAGCCAAAGTACACAACATGTGTAAAAGTACACGGTGTGTAGTCACAAAAATTAGAATTTTCTCACATTTCCCTTATTTTCTCAAAAACACTTAAGGAAAAAAAAGAAGAAACTCGTACCTCAAGAATAAGAACCGGGTTCTTATAGTTACAAAATGGTATTATAGGACCAGTTTCACTAATATGTTTCTTCTCTTTGCTTTGATATAGGAGTGGGTAGACAAGAGATAGGTTGGTTGGGAATAAGAAAGTAGAAATATATTAGTTCTTGACAAGAACTACATAGTGAACCTACAAGTTTTTATAATGTAGGAAATTATTTTTTTATCTCATTGTTTATTAAATTCACCTTGGGTGAGGCACATGATATTTATATACAGATTTTTGGGATTTGGTGTGAATTCATTCAATTTTTATATCATTTTGGATCCCATTACATACACCTATTTCTTTCATTAGATAAATCCAAAATAATTAATGCAAGTGGAAATTTTGATATTTTATTTGGTGGAATATTTCTTATAGTATTTTATTTTGAAATGAGAAACTATGATCTACGTGATCACTAAGAGGGGGTGAATCAATGATCTTTTGTTTTTATGTTTTCTTTATTATGAAACAACCTTAGTCTCTTGTTAAATAGATATGACTTTTTTGAACATAAGTAAACAAGCACAACCATAGTAATATAAAAATTTATAAGGTTTATTACTCAATAAGAATAGATAGTCTTTGGAATGGGTTGGAAGTAATATAAGACCACATGAACCACTAGATTACAATCCTCTGTATGTGGTTACAATAAGGTGGAAATATCATTTCACTTCAAACACACTATGGTCAATAAAAAGTGAATGTAATATCCACATAGATAAAAGGTATACAATTATTTGAAACTTTAAGAACCTTAACCAATGAGCTTTAGTATGTTTTCACTGTGCTTCTTGAACTTTATTTACACTTTATTTCAAGGAAATGCTTCTTATTATGCACTTTATTGTATATAAATAAGAAAATACCTTCTTACATGCTCTTTATCCGATCAACTTATCATAATGTTAATCAGATTCCACCTTATAGAAAACTTTATCAAGTATCTTTCTGACTATTTTCTCATCAACTTGTTCGACTGATCATCTCGACACATCAACGGTGATTTGTCTTGCTTCCAAAAATTTCAACCAAAACTCTTAAATACCTGCACCATATATTTATTTTCACAATATCATCCACAATATTATTCTTTAAATATTATATTTAATGATCCCATATTTTAATTATTGAAATCCCATGATGTTTTGGAGTAGGATCACCTCATTCACATTAGTCAAATGATTCCCAATTTATCTCATATTTAAAATCATTTGAATTCCCATTAAAATCATCATTTAAATCCTATGAAGACTTGGGATTCAATATTCCATTTGATATATAAATATCCACATCCTAAAAACTCACTTATTTAATAACATCTAAGATTTCTATGTTTTTCATTCAATCGGCTACATCGTATAATATATATGCATATCGGCTACATCGAGTTACCAAATATATTTTTCTGATTGGTTATGTGTCAATAATTTATGTGGTTCTCAATTAATATATGTTAATAAAATGGCTACATCGTATTCCCATGTTTCTAAATTGGTTATGTGGGTCAGCTATGTCATTGAGTCATCTTCATGAAGCAATCAACAACATCACTAAAAAATGCTACGTGACTCAATTAGATACATAACCATTCCACTACATTAATCAGTTACATGTCTGAATAGGCTATGTGAGATAGCTAAATTTCAGAATTTATTATATGAAATTTCCATATAGAAATTCACCAACTCGAATCATCTTTTTTGATTTGAAAAATTCCATACTTTACTCAAATAAATGTTGAACTTCTTAAGCTAAATTCTATCCCTTATCAAACCACATATCCCTTATTTATATCCCTTCTTCCATCTTTAACACTTCTTCCGAGAACACTTTTTAGGAACCATGATAACTTTTATCATGATATTTTCTCACTATAAGAGAACTTCACTTTGGAATGACTAATTTAATTCATGGTGGCTTCAAATACCATGAAACTAATGATAACTTCACAAGTGTAAACAACAAAATCCAACACCATAACCAAAACCATTTCCAGCTTACTAGCTTTTTACGCTCAACCAATAAATCCTGACATCTTTGTATCAAAATTCCCCCTCCCATTTGTATTTTTTTCTCAACCAAGGAATATAAATCAATAAATCTCTAACACTCAATCAATGGATCACTATCCAAAAATTATAATCCTACATGTGTATACTCGGTGTAGGAAATAATAATTATTGGACAATAATTCCATGCTAACCATAAAACAATAATCAAAATCCATAATTTCATTAACAAATATTTACAATAGAAAATCACTTGAACCTATAGAAAATGGTTCCTATATCCACTTAAACAAACTATTAAAATAGTTAACCCATTTTGCATTCACATATTACCCCTTTTAAAAACTCCCCCTAAAGTTCATCTCTCCCTGAAGAGGTAAAATACATATCAATGGATAGTTTAAGTTTTTATTTTTATCCTACTTTGACAATAACATGCAATGAAAATAATTGAGATGGGATGGATGAACTAACTTTACCATGAAGGGAGTGAGTTTCATTACTAATGATCAACATCAGTTTCTGAAATGGTTCTTTGAATAACAGATTAGTGAACTTATTAGTAACTTGATTTTTTTGTAGGAACAAACTCAAATATTAGTTCATGATTTTCCATATTCTCTTTGATTATGTGATATTTATATCAATGTTATTGGAATAAGAATGTTTCATTGGATTGTTCATAAAATTTATAGCACTTTGATCATCACATCATAAGGGAAGGGGAAACGTTACATCAATAGACAAGTCTTCCAACAATGTCTTTATATATATAAATTGTTTTTCATCTTGAGTGGTAGCTACATACTCAGCTTCTATGGTGAAAAGAGTTACATATTTTTTTTTCCTTTTATTCCAAATCACACATCTTTTCCCTAAAAAGAATACTCTACCAGATTTGGATCTTCTATAATAAACAAAGTCTTTTAAATTTGTACCTATATATCCAAACAGATTGATATTTCCTAAGACGTAAAATTTTATTATGAAATTAAATGTAGTTTTGATATATCTGATAATTATTTTTCCATCCATGATATGTAATTATTTTGGAGCACTTTGAGACCAGGTAAAAAATTCAATTGTATACACAATATCTAGTTTTGAATCCTTTATATACAACAATCTTCCAACCTACTTCCTAAAATATTTAGGATCAACCTCCGTACCATCTCCATATTTTAAAAAAATTATTTCCACTGAAATATGTATGGAAACTAGATTTTAATCTTCCATGAAAAACTTATTCAGAAGTTCCTTATCATAATTCTCTTAATATAGAAAATTTTAATTCTTATTTTGAGTGATTTATTGGAAATGTTCTCAATATTTTTGGTTTTAATGATACTTTTGTAACCAAAATTAAAACCCTTATTAGCTCTATTCATATTTATATTTTGATTAATTGTTCACCAAAGGGATATTTCAACTGATCCAAAGGTGTAAGATAGGGTGACCCCATCTTCTTCATCATTTTTTTGTTGATGATGACTACCTTAGCATACTTATCACCACTTTAGTTAGTCAGGGTACAATTAATCCAATCATTGCCTCTAGAAACCTGTCTGCTACATAACATCTTGTATATGCAGATGATATTATTTTCTTATTTCAAAGAGACAAAAATAACATACAAAATCTTAAAGGTGTCCTCTTGCACTATGAAGATGTGCCGGGTCAATCCATAAATAAGAAAAAATCTTCCATTTTCTTTGGAAAGAACTTCTCTACATATAGGAAAGCTAGTAGTATGAATGACCTTAGAATAAAATAAGGATCTATCTATTTCATGAACCTTGGAGTTCCCTTTTTCTTGGGGAAGATAAAAAGAACTTAATTTTCCAATTTTTTTGGCTAGATTAATAATCAAATCTCCTCTTGTAGGGGAAAAAATTTATCAATGGTAGGACAAATTTATCTAGTCAAATACACCATTTTTTCAAAAATTCTTTACTCTTTGATGGTTTATAAATGGCCTATTGAGTTGATCAGAAATCTCAACAGCAGAATAAAAAAATTTCCATGGAGTGGAATCACTCTAGATAGAAAACTTGTTACAGTTCCCTTGAATAATTATTGAACTCCCCTTGAAAATGGTGGACTTTGTATTAAGAACCTTATACTCTTTAATTAATCCCTCCTAGATAGACATACATGGAATATTTTAAAAAATAACTCCTATATAAATGATTTCATCAGTAGCATATTTTATAAAAACCTCATAAAAGGAACATTTTAATATATGGACTCTTCTATCTATCCTTCTATCTAACACACTTTTTCAAAAAAACTTGTCTCACTCTTGATAGATAGTTAACAAGGAATATTCTGAGAAATTTTGGTTGGATAACTAGAATGGATACCCTCTTTTCTCTATGATAGACCATATAAATCTAAGCATGGATATAAATATCTCCATAAATGACTGTATGAACGATATATATTTAGATTTACATGATGAAATCACTACTATTATTAACGACTTACCCTTTGTCAAAACTGATGATTTTTTAGTTTGGGAACCGGCTAAAATGGTATGATAATATATAAACATTACTGAAAACAGAATTTCAATAATATAATGAATTATTTAACATGGTTGAAGAACTTTAAAAAAATTGTTTAGACCCTCTAGATTCAAATTTATTTGGAGAATTTCCCACAATAGAGTTCCCACTAATTGCAATCTCGAATTATTTGGTATTCAACTATGTTTTATATGTCATATGTGTAATCTACATAGAGAGGATGGTGATAATATATTCATAACTTATGATACTACTTCTATATTATGCAATTATATTTTTTACATTTTTGATCATATATGGATTGGTTTGGACTCCATCCATATACATCTGTAGAGATGCACTACTCTGAATGCCTCTCCTCAAATTGATCAGCTATTCATTGATTCTGTGGCTGAACTAATTCATATTATTTAGTATGAAATAAATTATATCATTCACAATAATAACACTTGAAATCTTTTTAAAGCTCAAATAAAAATATGTATTGCGATCAAGGAAGATGGAATCATGCAAACAGGTACCTTCCACAATTCTATATGGGATTTTATTATCCTTTATTGGATCAGAGTCAAAGAAAGATGCATCCAGCCAAAAGTTTTTCTAGAAGTATTCTAGAACCCCCCCCCCACCCTGGATGGATCAAAATTAATGTGGATGGTTCCTCGAAGGGTAACCCAGGGAAAGATAGATATGGAATCCTGTGCAGAAATCATAATGGTACTATTCTAGGATACTGCTATGGTATGTTTGTTTTTTCCTCTTCCATAGAAGCAGAGATGTACAATTTCACTTTTTTTATTGGTCTCATCAAGAAATAGGATGGAATATTTTTTGGATCAAAATAGATTTTACTACCATCGTGCAGGACCTTCGACATGGAGTGGTTCACCTAGTGTAGATCCTCACTGTTGGATAGATCATATGCCTACAACAACTGTCAGAGCATAATCATATAATCACCCATGCTTATCAAGAGGCGAATAGGGTGGTATATTGTCTTTCCATTAAAGTAGTTGATAACAAGAATATATGGATGGAGATCCTTCCGATTGATCTCTTCCCATTAATTTAAAACGATTGTAATAAATACCCTTCCTTTATACTTTTGACATTTTCATTTTTATCTTTATATATTTTAATGATTTGGTCCTTTGACCAAGGAATCATCATTTAAAAAAAGTGTTTCATTTATCTTATCATTAACATTTTAAATAACTTTTTCATCTCCTCAACAAACTTTTCACATGTTTCATTATCATTCTCCATAATTATGATGTCATCAAAAATAAAAATCATAATGAGTTAAACCTCTTAATTTTATTCTATGTGGAAGCTACATTCAACTCTTTCTTTCTTATAGTTTAGCTTATTTAAGAAAGTATCTAACTTAAAATTCTATGCTCTTGGTGCTTGATTCATCCCATATAAATACTTATTCAACTTTCATACACATATTTAATTTATCCCAACCATAAATCCAAATGGTTGTATAATATATATAAAAATATTCATTTACCACTCTATTGAGAAAAGATGACCTAAAATCCATCTTTAAACTATTATATCTCCATTATGAAGTTATATCAATATATATTCTACTAGTTTTTAATATTTCTACTTGAGAAAATTTCTCCTTAAATTCAATTACTTCAATTGGAGATTAACCTTTACAAACTAGTCAACCCTTTTCCCTTATCACTACACCTTTTTCATTCCACTTATATTGTATCACCCACTTTGTACTAATCAAATTTTTATTGTTTGGTTTGGAAAAAAGTTCACATGTATCATTATTTTCAATTTGATCTAACTCCTCATTAATACCATCAATCTAATCTTTATTCTCTAAATCTTGATCAACATATTTTGGATCAACTTGTGAACAAAAAGAAGTATGTGATAATTGCCTTGATGTTATTCTAGTTTGAACCTGTAATCTTTGATCTCTAATGATGTTTTGGGATTCCACTTTCTTACTCATACTAATATGAGAAAAACTTATTTTTTCCTCATCCCTTGATATAGCTGAGTTGGAATCTTTATCTTGAGAATCTTCATCATTGTCACTATCATTAATAACGTTTTCACATTTTTGAATTGAAATCACTTCCTCTTCCCTTTATTCGATATCTATAATAATTTATGATACTTTCTTATCAGGCTTTCCAAGAACTTTCAAATTTGTAGTGTCAATAATATTTCTTTACTCTTTATTATAATACTTGTATCATTTACCATTAGGAAGTTAACCAAAAACTATCAAGAACTATCTTTATACATTACATATTCGAGTGAATTTAAACTATAATTAACTTTCTTAAATTCCCAAAGATCATTTAGGTTTATATTTTTATAGTGTAAGGTCATAAATCTTACGTAGAAACTAAAGTTCCTATTTTGTATCCATATTTCCTATAAAATTTTTAAAAATAAAACATTATTTTTTTCATGAAAAATATTCATAAATTTCTAATTGACTTCTTATTTTCCCTTACCCATCCTAAAAACCTTGTGAAAACATTTTAAAACGTAGGATGAGCACAATAATCTCATTAAGGGATGTAAAAAAGAAAGAAAAAAATTGTTATCCCCTGAATACTGTTAAAAATCCACCTATTTTAAAATAAGCATTTTCACCTAAGAAATAAAATTCTCTACTCAAATATTTTAATAATAAATTTCATAACAATACTAAAGGTAAAAATAAGTCACATAAATTTTTCTTTTAAATCATTAAAAACTCATAAAACCTTTTTAAAAATATTATAATATTCACCCTTAAAAGGTATCATATACATTTTTTTGAACATAAGATCATTATCTTACCTTGAGAAATAATAATATTAACATAAAAATACATAGCAAGCATATATATAAAATGTAGGTTTTTTGGGAAATAATTTCTATATAACTCTTACAATCACCCATAAAAATAGAATAACCATACGATCAACTTCCATACATAATGCATTGGAGGGCTATCACAGACCCACACATCCTTTGTTTATCACAGAACAACTTGTACTTGGTTAATAGGTTTACCACCCATCATGGATTTATAAAATAATGACATATCATCATAATAAATCAAAATAACCATAACATAATCACAACACATAAAATTTTTAATTTTCCAACATTACACTCATAAAATTTTCTTTTCAGCCATAATAAAACCTTTTTGAATATTAAAATATCAATTAAAATTAAAAAAAATGAAAATAACTAGAATATAGTGGAAGAGGGTTTTTATTTAAATTAAACATAAAATATTTTAATTTAATCCAAAAATTAAATAACATTTATGGTGGCGGAAAATGTCTTTGTCATCGTATATGTTAAAATAGAACATTCCTTTTGTCTTCGGCAAAAAAAGTCAAATAATGTATAAAAATATTCCTTTTGAAAAACCTTTGATATAAAGTCAAAAGAGACATAAAATTTTACTTTATAATTCATTTATTTACTTATGAAATCATTTATAAAATAATTTTAAAAATATGAATATGGAAGAAAAAAGAGTTGGAAGGAATATTTTAAAAGATGGTTTTTTAAATAAAGTTCCTTACCTTGAGTTTGAATCATCATGTATGTTCATTTTATTAATAAATATTAAAATTATGTTAATTATTTATATTATTAATAAAATTTTTCATGTTTAATATTCCCTTAATTTCACTTATTACCATTTAATGTATAATTACTTAATCGTATAAGTTTATGCTATACATTTTGACAAATATTCATCACAAATGTCCAAAATGGATCTGATAGGTTGAATATGGTAAAAGATATCATTATCGAACCATATCCAAAATAATAATAATGAAATAAATATCATTTTTATACATCAATTTTACTTTTATAACAAATCATAAAATATGGTTATGAAAAATGAACTATGTTACAATCACATAGATGGTATGTAGTACATACACATGTGTAACATTTCTATTTTTCAATGATCATTATTAAAAGTAAGGTAAGAATTATTTTAGATTTATATAAATATAATTATATAATAAATACCATATCATTTATTTAAAAATTATTATATATATAATCCACGTGATGTGGTGATGAAAAATTAATCACATCACATTGTGGAGGTGGTTGTCCAAACATACACACAAATGATGTTATCATTATTCATTAGATGAAAAAGGTAAGAAATTAAATGATATATTATTATATTATAATGATAAATATGTCAATAATATCATATATAAACATTAATTACATCACTATAACCATCCCTAATAGGTGGTTATGGATAATGAATTACATCTGTCCGTGAGGCCGTAGTCTATCGTACACGCAAATGATTGATTCCATTCCCATTTTATGAAGGTTGGATATGGATATAGGTTTTGAAATTTACATAATAAAATCTCATTATATTTTAGATATGGATGTTATTATATAATCATGGGTGTATAATATTTTAATGATTAATAAGAAGAAATTAATAACACCTGGTTAAAAACTATTCCTCTTCTTTAGAGAGCCTCCTTTTTTACACCTTAAGCCCTCTAAGGTTGGTATTATGGACGAAATAATTCCTCTAAAATATGAATATGTATTTTATTAAGGTTTTTGTATAGGTTTTGGTTGAACTAAATGGTTCTTGAGGTGTGAATAAATGAAAAGAAGATGTGCCCTCTTATAAGATATGGGAGGGCCACTTTTGGGATTTCCTAAAATATTAATTTAATATAAATTAATTTTAATATATTAATAGATTAAAATTGATAATATTATAAGATAATATGATTATTATTATAAATACTCTCATATAATAAATTTTTAACAATTTTGGATCACATTTTTACCCTTATATTTTTGTTTTAACCCCCCTTGTGGTTAACCCTTTTCTAACTTACCAGAATAACAAGATTTTTTACGCATTGAGGGTCATGATAGTCACCATAAATAGAAAAATCATCCATAAAATATAAAATTTGTAATATTTTAAACCATATAAAATTCAATTGGATAAATATAGTATTTTTAGGAATTTTATATTATTTAATAATATATTATTTTCACAAAATATCAATATTGTCAATTTTATAACTATTCATTTACTTCGACTTTTATAATATCAAAAAAAAACATTAAATTTTCATAAAATATTTTAATACATCCCCAACGAGTTATTTTTATCTATAAAATTTGTTTATCAAATTAATTATTCCAAATTATGCTACTTTTATTATTTTAAATATCATTAATTTTATTTATCCACTAATTAAATAGTTGCCACGTCAACATTGTGAAATCATTTAAGATAATTATTTATTCAATAAAAATTAAAAAAATAATTACCATGGTGAATATAAATCATTTATATTTCATAATAATAATTATAAATAAACATATCATTTGGTTTTCACCATTTTAAAAATACTATATTTATTAAAAATAAGAGTGTGAAATTTTTTAAATTTCATTACTTAAAATATTATAAAGGTAATAATAACATAAAAAGGGGAAAATGACATATATTAGACCTTTTAATTATCATGGATGAGCTATACTCATCTAATAAAATGTAGGTAAGTGTTCATGTTATTTTTTTAGTCCTTATCATTTTATTTTTAACTATAATTATTCATTATACCATTTACTATGGAAACAAAAATTACTAAGTTTACTATTCATATTTAACAAAAATAAAACGGAATTATATAAAAAATATGGACCACTTGATTAAAAATATGGAATCCATTTTTCAAAATTTAAAACACTGAATTGTAGGAATTTAATTTAAAATTAAACATGAAAAAACGTGACAAGAAAATGTTTTCCATAAAAAATCCTTTTAAGTATAAAAGGTTTTATACTAAATTAAAGTATAAAATTCATTTATAAAATATAATTTAATTATTTTAAATCAATTTTAACAAATTAAATTTTGAAACTAATACTAAATATAATTTTACTTTGTAAATACCTTAAAATAAAATACAGTTTTCAATAAAAATCATCAATTTTCACTATTCTTTAAAAAATAAATCCTTTTATAAAAATATAAATAATTTACCATAACCTAATTTTGATATTATAATTTAAAAAAGGAATTTAACTTTATCAAATACATTTTATAAATGTTCGACAAATTAATTACAATATTTTCTCAATAGAATAAATAAAAACCATTTTTAAAGAAAACACGTTCTTGAAGAAAAAAATGACTTTACTAAAAATGAGTGATTATTTTATAATAATTAATGAATGAATTTGAATTTATTAGGGAAATTATATATATTTCATAATTCATTTAATACTGTTTATACTCACAAATTTAACAACTATGTTTTAATGGTCATGTTTATATAATAATTTTTCACGGTCTGTTTAAACTTGGTGTTACATTTTTTGTATTCTATATAACAAAGTATTTATTTTAAAATATAAGGATATTAAATATTCCACCCTTTTAAAAAGTTTTTTCTCACAAAATCATTCAATTGAAATTTGAAAATTCTTCTGTGGAAACCCACATCGTAAAAATGGTTAACAAAACTTCCCTTTAAAAAAGGGGAAATAAATACTTGGGATATCTTGAATAACACAAAACTAGGTTTACAAATAGTAAAATGTTAGTGGAATCTGAAAATATGGACATGGAATAGAAACACAACTTCCAAATAATTAAGGAAAATTTGTAGATACCATTGATCATAGGAAAGTGAATGATCATGAGAAAGCCAATGATTACAAAACTATAAATGAAAGCGGTTTAAAAAAGACCATTGATTCGTTGAAAATGAACGTAATAGGATAAATATTTTGTTTCATGAAATTTTTCTAAGAGTTTAGGAATTACATTACACTCTATATGAAGAACATAAGGAAATATACTTACTTAATATGTACAATGTCATCATTTAATCAATTTCCACTACAATACTATATTTTGGTCCAAATGATGATTATTAAACATGGATTTTTTTCATTAATGAATCAATAAAATAAAATTCTATCATATAATTATCTTCCATAATGGGATAAAAATATAAATCTTATGTCTTTAGACATTAATCAAAACCAAAAAATGGTTAGCATAATGTGATATAATTCCCTAAAATGAATAAACCTTTATATTACTCTCAAAATACTCAACAATAACACCCAAACCTTTTTAAAATATTAAAAACTATGATTAAAACCCCAATATTAGATATATTTAATCACATATTCTTCCAATATCATCTTAACATTTATTTATAAATAATATCAATCATTTTTAATGTCTCATATAGAAAATGTGGGTGAAATGGTCATATAATCTCCAGTATATGCTAATAATTTCCATAAATAACACGAGTCTTCATTAAGCCACATATTCTTCCAAAATATAATTCAAAATTAAATCCTCAAGTGAAATTCCATAAGATTATAATTAACTTAATAATATAATGTTCCCTAGATACTGAATTTCATCAAAAAACATTAATCACTTAATAACTAAATTACTTTTTAAAACTATAGTTTTATATATGATAAAAAATGTATTCCCAAGTTAAACTTCATAAAATATTTCAAATCATTTATATATAAAAACAATATCATACTAAATTGGAAACCACATAGGCCAATGTTAGGCACTGCACCCTTATCTCCCTTCGATTGTGGGTTTAATCCCTACAACCTTTTGAGATGTGAGGGGTTTTCTCCAAGCTTGAGGGTTGTCCTATAACTATATGAATATTATTTCTATAATGTTCCTAAAAATTATTATTATAATTATAAAAAATAAACTTAGTCATTAAAGATCATATAGACCCTAAATTTTATCATTACCATTAAACATATGTCCACAAAATGAAAAGAGAATTATTACTAAGATAAATGTTTCACATGTTAAACTTAACAGTAACATATACCTCAAACATTAATGAAAACTCACTAAATGTTTCCAAAGTACTCTGATTATAAAAAAAATCAAATGTTATTTACACTTTTAAAATTATGATCATCCTTATATCTAACAATATATCATAACTCTTGAATCCCCATAAGTATATACCTTAATCATTCAAAAAATAATAATACATTAACCTTGCTTTTCTATCTTATTACTTAATACTTCATTACAATAAAAAATTATGAATCATGTACTAATATAAAAAATAGGTCAATATAAAACCCATATCATTAATATATCATTTGTAGTTTCCTCATCTTCAATAATAATGGAATTAGGAATTACTAAACATTTATCTATATGTTCCTGGTGATCCCTTTCTTAATATTCCCCCTTAGAACATAAATTTTCATAATTCCTATGCTCCCCACATTTAAAATTGTAAATTGATGCCTTAGGAATAACATTGTACCTATTATCAGTGTTAACTGAATGCTTCCATTTTTCCTTGGAATATTTTTTCTTTATTCCCTCATTAACCACATATAAAACATCTTCCCATTATTTTAAGACATTTACCTGAGTGATTATTCCCACATTATTGAAATATAAAACATTGAACCTTTTTAACTTTATGATCCTTATCTAATAAAATACCATGGATCTCTATTTTTATCTTATTTATTGTGTAATGAAAACCACCTATGTTCATGTTGTCAATTATAACACTTGATATCTAGTTAAGAATAACCACAATAAATTTCACTACAAATAAAATTCCATTTAATTTCTCATTATAAAAACTACCACATTATTTTTAAATACATTATTAATTTTGTTCTTTCCAGTTCCATCAATTTAATCAAATAATAAATATTTAGATTGAGCATATCAAACATAGTAAACCATCTTATAAGGAGAATAAATACTAAGATATCCTTAATCATTTTATTTTCTATTAAACTTATTTTATTTATCCAAAAATAACCATAATTATATATAACATACTAACCTTTGTGTTTATACATTTCTTTTAACTTATTCTCCAAAAACATCCTTTCCTTTAAAGTTGTCTAAACCCTACTCTGATACCAACTATAAAGACTCAACCTTATACATTACATATTCTAGTGAAATTTGTTACATTCTTAAATATATTTTAGGTTTATAGTTTTAGAGAGTTAGTTCATAACTCTTACATATATAGACAAATATTAAAAAGTAGACACTTATATTTATTATCCCATTTTCCTATAAAAAAAATTAAAATAAAACATTATCTATTTTCATGAAATATATTCATGAGTTTAAAATTTAATTGTTCTTTTACTTTATCCATCCTTAAATCCATATGAATATTTTGAAAATGTGTTATGATCACAAATAATATCATTAAGGGACATAAAAAGAAATAAATAAACGGTTAGCCCATGAATACATATAAAAATATGTATTTTGAAAATAATATTTTGGATCAAAATAAACACTTTATTACCCAATAAATCAACTTATCTTCAAATATCTTTTTATAAAATATTTTATAAGAAATATTAAGGGAAAAATAAAACTCATAAATTTTCATTTTAAATCTTTAAAAACATAGAGTAAATTTTATACAAAGTTTTACTTTTCACCCTTAAAAGTAGCGTATACTTTCCTTTAAACATAATATCATTATCTTACCTTGATAAATAATAAAATTCCCATAAAACCCATATAAATCATAGATAAAACAAGTAGGTTACTTGGGACATTATTTCCATATCACTCTTTCAATCACCCTTTCAAATCGAACAACCATATGGTCAGCTTCCATACCCAAGGCATTTGAGGGCTATCACAGACCCACCCATCCTTAGCTTATCATAGAACCATCCATCCTTGGTTAATATCATAACCGCACATCCTTGGTTAATAATAAAACCACCCATCATCATAAAAATTCCCAAGAACCAAAACATAACCAAAACACATAAAATTTTTAAATTTCATACATTTCACTCATAAAAATATTCTTTTCACATATAAGAAAAAATTTATGGATATTAAAATATATGTTCCATTTGTAAACCCGTTTTTAAAATAAAAAAATAGGTAAATATTATTTTCATTTTAAAATAAATATGTAATGTTGTAAAGTAATCCAAAAAATAAAATAATGGTTATGGTGGTTGGAAAGTTCATTATTTTCATATACGTTAAAATAGAACATTTCTTTTGTATGTTGTTAATAAAGTAAAAAAATTATATAAAAATATTGCTTATGAAAAAACATTTAAATAAATTAAAAATAAAAATAAAAATTTCATTTGCAATTCATTTATGTATATATAAAAACAACCATAAAATAATTTTAGAAATATGGACATAGATGAAAACAGAGTTGGCAGGAAGACGTTAAAAAGGGGATTTGTAAAAGAAACTCCCTTACCTTGAGTCTAACTCATCACATTAACTACTTATATTCCCGAATAATAAATTTATGTTAATTATTAACTTAATGTATAACCTTTTCAAGTTTATTATTCCCTTTATTTTTCTTATTACCTTTTCATATTCAATTAATCAAACTTTAAGGTTCTTGTTGGATGTTTTAATGATATTTGAATCAAATGTCGGAAATCGAATCTGTGTGATGGCTATGGTAAAACAATTCATTACCCAACTATAACTAAAATTATAATGAATAAATATTTATCATTTTTATGAATCTATTATAATTTTATAACAAATCGTTAAATATAGTTATTAAAAATGAACTAGATTACAATAATGGGGATAGTAGGTTGTACGTACGCATAAGTAACATTTCTATTTTTCAATGATCATTTTTTGAAAGAAGGTAATTATTATTTTACATTTAAATAATTATAATTATATAATAATACCATATTATTTATTTAAAAGTAATTATATATATGATCCATGTAATTCAGTGGTGAAAAATGAATTGCATCGCTTTATGGAGGTGGTAGTCCACATGCAGGCACAAATGATTTTATCATTCTCAAGTGAATAGAAAGTTAAAAAATTAAATGATATATTAAATTTTAATAATGATAAATATTTCATTAATATCATATATAAAAATTAATTCCAACATTATGACCATCCGTGAGATGTTGTGATGAAAAACAATTTACATCGGTCTGCGAGGCAGTAGTCCTCCACACACAAGAATGATGGATTGATTTCTTATTTTATAGAGGTTGGATATAGATATATGTTATTAAATTAAAATAATAACATATATGTATATGTGTTATATAGATTTTATTATCTCAGCAATGCTATATAATATTTTAAGGATGTGTGAGATGAAATAAAAAAAATACTTTGTTAAAAACTATACCTCTTTTTCAGAAAACCTTATTTACATAACACCTTCAACCCTCTAAGGATTATATTATTCCCAAACTGAGGAATATATAATTTAATCTGGGATTTTTGGAAGGAATATGGGTAGGGATTTTCCAAAAAAAAAATCTTGAAGAGTAAAAATATTAAAAGAAGAGGTACCCTTTTATAGGAGAGGATAACGTTTTGGAATTTATTAAAATATTAATTTAATTGAAATTAATTTTAATGACAAAATGAATAAAAGATGATATTATTAGAATATAATATGATTATAATTTAAAATAATATCATAAAATATAATTTATACAAGTTTTAATTTCAATTGTAAACTTATATTTTTGTTTTAACCCCCCTCCCCCCGTTAATCCTTTTTACACTCACCATGATAGAAATGTTTTTACTCCTATAGGGTCAATATAGTTACCATAAATTAAAAATGATTGATATTTTAAATAATATAAAAATAAATTATCTATAAATTTTATTTTTAGTAATTTTATATAATATCATAAAATATTAATTTCATAAAATATCAATAATATAAATTTTAGAAATATTCATTTACTTTGACTTTTATAACATCATGAAAATGAATGAAATTTGAATAAAATATTATAATACATTCCAAAAATGTTATTTTTATTTATAAAATTCCTTTTATGTTAATTATTTCAAATTATACTACTTTTAATATTTCTAGTGTCATTTATTTATTTTTCTATTAATTGAATACTTACTACATCAACGTTCTGTAAGAATTTAAGGTAACTATTTATTATCTAAAAATTATAAATAAATTACCATGATTAAGATAAATAGTTTATATTTAAAAATAATATTTATAACCAACCATATCCTCTAGGCATTCTCATTTTATAAATATTATAGTTATTAAAAATAAGAATGTGGCATTTTTTACTTTTCTTTACATAAAATATTATAATGGTCATAATCACATCCAAATGGAAACAAATGGACATATATTCAACATTTTTGTGATTATTAAGGATATATACTCATAAAATAATGTTTTTACAAGTTTTAAGTTTTCTTTTTAGTCCTAATTATTTTTTTAACTTTAAATACCCATTTTACCATTTAGAGTTGTAAAAAAAATAAAAAGTTTACTATTTACATAGACCAAAAATAAAATGGAACTATTTACCAAATTTGGAACTCCTGATTCCAAATATTTAATCCATTTTTCAAATTTAAAAATAAATAAGTGGAAAATTTTAATTTAAAATTATACAGGAAAAACATGACGTAAAATGGATTCTCAAAGAAAATACCATTTAAGTATAAAATTGTTTTATACTAAATTCAAGTATAAAATCCATTTAAAAAACCATAATTGAAATATTTTATAAAATAGGAAGTAATTAAATTTTAAAAAATATATAAATTAGAATTTTTTCTTTGTAAATACCCTAAAAAAATAAAAATTTTAATAAAAATTAGCATTTTTCACTATTCTTTGAAAAATAAATCTTTTAGAAAAATATAAAAATTTCACCATAACATAATTTTGATATTATAATTTCGAAAAATAATTTAATTTTATCAAATGAATTTTCTAAAATTTTACAAGATTAATTATGATATTTTCTCATAAAAATTAATAATAATAACCACTTTTTAAGAAAATATTTTTTTGAAGAACAAAATGAATTTATTAAAAAATTGGTACTTATTTCCTGAGAATTAATCAACACATTTTCATTGATTATAACATTTGTATATATTTCATAATTTATTTAATTCTATTCATGCCCACCAATTTTATGGCTAGGTTGTAATGATCATTTTTAAATAATAATATTTTGTAGTCCATTTAAGCTTAGTGTTGCGTGTTTTGTACACTATCAAACATTGTATTTATTTTAAAATATAAGGATATTACAAATAAATATTCCCTCAATGTCTCTCTAATCAAGCTTATCAAGATTATCACCCTTTACTTTTATAATGTTATGACTATTGAAACGCCTTAGGTATTTCAAACATGGGGTTTCTTTGTAATACATATTGTAAGGAGTTATATTAGAGTTTATCTTGTAGAAAAATATATTTTGAATAATAAATATTAATCTAATATAATGTCTTCAAAAGTATCAAGAAGTTTCATATTAGATCAAAAATTTTTCTTAAAATCTCTACCAAACTTATATTTATTCTTTCAGTAACACTATTCGTGTATAGTATGTATAGTACACTATATTCATGATAAATTACATGATTTTAAAGATGTTATATAAAATTATCACTCATATATTCTGAACCATTATTAGTTTGAATATTCTTTATAGAATATCTGTATTAGTTTTTAAAACTTATCTTAAAACTATTTATCATTTTTGAGAACATATGAATTCTATTTTAGAAAAATAAAACATATAATTCAAGTAAAGTAATAAAATAAATAAATTAAATATTCATGTTTGTTAATATAATTCTCATGTGCACACAAATGTAAGAATGTATATGATCCACGAGGTGAGTTTACTATATAACGACTTTCTGATGTATCGAGTTTATGATATTCCATTTCTGTCATATGTAACAACGTTAATATATTATTCGTATCATATTATAAATATCATGAATAAATTATATCTTTTTCAACTTTCTCATATCCATAAGACACATATTACTCGCCCTTTTATGCGAAAGTTAATTTTCTTATGTCATGCTCAGATAACATGACCTATGTACATCACCTACTTGAAATAAGTTTACCTTAGTTTTTTACCTATTTTTATTACATTTCAATATTAAATACATATAAAAATGAAACCATATAATCTAAAAAAAATCATTACCTTCATTAATAAATTTTGAAACACTCAAAAAATTGTGTTTCAACCCATCAAAAAATAAGGTTCTACTGGAATTTAACTTTTCTTCCCCAAGGATAGCAGATCTCACACCTTTGATTGTGGGTGACTCATCACTTCAAAAAGTCACAATACCTTATTTATAATATTTTACATTATTTAATAACATTATATCTCCTGTAATATGTGAAAATACCCACTATTAAATATCCAATGTCATTCTCCTTTTATAGCATTGATAGGAGTTTCAACAATTAATGATTTTTTACTTTCCTTTTACTTATTTCTCGTGTTTCTTTACAGATTTTAATAAAAAACTTTTTTTTTTACTAAAATCCTCATAAGAATTTTATTTTTAAGGTGTCTAGTCTAATAATATGTTTCACAATTATTTTACAAAGGTTGGAATAAACTTTCAATCTTCTGACTAGATTTATTTGGTTTTCTTCATTGTGTGGGTTGAATACCCCTCAAACTATGACTCAAGTTCCTCATAGATTCTATGTAGTTATTTTTATTAAACCAACACATTTTTTCACATTTATAAAGCATCTAAAATACCAATAGTAATCATAGAAATCATTTTTTCATTTTTAACTTTTATACTGTCCGGAGTTGTGAACCGTCTATTCATCAACATTCTTACCTTACACTTTGGCAGTTTTTTTCATACCAAATTTTTGATTACCTCCTGATATTTTCTTCTTCATATTAGATTTCTTCTTCGAAATAATAGAATCTATAGTATTAAAATCTTGTGGTTCTGACTTTGAATCCTTAGAAACATCAAGATTTTCAGCTTTTCACTTTTTGGCTATAAACTTGGTCTTATCAACTTATTTTTTATTTTCAACATATTTATTCTTCTTGATAACCTTTGAGGATAATTTTTCTTCATCATTATAAGGTTTATGTTTCTTATAACTTTAACCATCTTCTATATCTTTTTTTGGGATGTTCATAATTCCTTACCCAACTTTATTAATTTTTTGTTGAACAAGTTTTAATTCTTTCTTACTTTAACCTCATATTTTATTGAAGATTGACATAGTGGTTCTTCTTTTCATCAAGAAATTTTTTCATATAATCTATCCCTATTATAAACAAGGATTTGAACTCAAAAATATATTCTTAATTATTTACTAAAATATTTTCTTTCTTCAATTTCATATTCTCCTTCTCAAGTATTACAATCTTACAGGAAATTCTATCAAATCTCTCTTTAGCATAAAATCAAACTGATACTCTTCTTAATCTTGTTTAGGAGCTACTTATTTCGTCACTAGTGAATTTTTTATAATTCACTTTTACAATAATTACTTTTTCAACATAATCATCATTTGATTTTTCATATTCTTCTTCATTATCATCATCTTCCTCATATTTAGACAAACAATTTATCAACTGTAACTTTCTTAGATTTTATTTTCTAGGTAACCTTAAAAGATATTTCTTGATCATATATCTCCTTCTTTACAATAGTCTTTTCTCTTCTCATTTCATGGGTGATGAGTTTTCTATAAAGATAATCTAGAGAAACAGTTTTAGGATCAATAACTTATGGGGATAAAAATTTGGAATCAAATATTTCAGGAAGAATTCATATGGTCTTTTCATTAATGGTTGAATCTCCCAACATCTAACTAATTCATATTATGGTTATTATAATATCATTCACCCTTTTAAATAAGTGGCCAACAGATTCATTATCACCCATCCTATGATCTTTGTACTTAAATATATATATTTGTTAATTTTATTTCTTTACTCTCATATTTTCTTTATATATGTTTTTCAACTTATCCCATATGGTTTTAGTCATTGAAATTACTTTAATTATAATAAATTCTATTTCATAGTGGGAGGAAAGTAATAAATTTAAAGGTGACCCATCATGTAACTTCCTAACCTAGATTCAACTAATTTTTTACTCTCAGTCTGTTCACCATGAGGCCTCAAGAACACTTCCTCGTAAGCTAGAGGCTACCGACCAGGAGTGAGGGCCTATGGTGTGATAGTGGGGAGATTATTCCTTCATATTAGAGTTAGAAAACAATATAAATAGCTATGTATCATACACGACAATAAATAAATAGAGTAGAGAAGTAGTAAATTAACTACAACAAAATATGTTGTAATAATAAATAGAATGATATAAAATCCTAAATATCTATATCATACATACATCATTGGTCACCCAGTGGTCTAACCATACATATATAAGTGTACAAAAGAAACTGAAAAAAATTATAGGACTCTACTATTAACTATGATCCAGACCACATAGGAAGTCTCTAGACAATATCGAACTACACCAACATGGTCAGAAGAACCCATGCGAGCGGCTATGATCGATCATTCAACTTTGTACCTTAACCCTATCTATCCTACATCTTTGATCAACATGAAATACATACAAAAGGTCTATATACACACTGAGGTTCACATATAGGATTTAGAATATAATCTTATTAAGCCACCCCGATGATGAAGCTATAAAATACTTCCATAAGTTCATGCTCATGCAATATGATAAACCTATCTCAGAGTCAACTGAAAATATAAATAAATCATATAATATGAAACCATAGTCGAATAATGATTCCATGATCCCATTAAACTAGGAAAGGTGCTATCAAGTATATTTATATTCATATTCATATTTATGTATAGTCCCATACCCATAAATATATACATAAATATGACTATACTTGAGTAAGGTGAATAAATAATATAAAAACATCAACAGTCAATCCTTGGGTCTATAATTGTGATCACCTGGACATATTTTTAAATGGAATTGAGCTGGACATCATTCCACTCAAGTTGTGTATCATTAAGTCAGTTTTTGGGTTCGTAATCCCAATTAGAAAATACATGCTCTGGACAACTTTGAAAATGTCTTTGAGAATGTTGTGTCAACGTAGTGGGATACTCATCCAAACCCTGGGTTCACTCATACTCACCTATGTTCACTATAAATAATGATTCTAGGGAAGTACATCTGAACATTCTATAAATATGGTTACTGATATGGATTCCATGACACTCATTCCATGTAAATATATTCCAATGTATGAGCCCTAGGTCCCATTTCATAGGCGGTAATGACTTTGAAACTCGGATAATCCCTAAGGGGATCACCCTTAGTTGATTTGTAAAATGAATTCCCTCAAGATCCAAGTACATGATCGACATCCATTAACAAGAAATGTATCATTGGTGAATCCACCCAACCCTAGGGGGTAATACTTGGTGTTTCTCAAGTTAATTATAATCATCCATTGAGTACAAGTCACATCAATGGTGAGGATCAACATTTCTACCACCATGATCTAGTAATCAACTTTGGAGAGCATAGTCATCCCCATCACTCAGGGGAGAATAATGAACCATGAGTATAAATCAATGATGTTGAATTCTAGGTCCAACATCGCGGTCCAGTAATTAGTTCGGGTGAGTGTAATCATCCATATTTCTTGAGAGAGTTTAATTATCCTCAGGTATAATTCAATTAAGGAGAGTGTAATCATCCTCATCACATTCCAAAAAGAGGAGTGCAGAATCATTCTCATCACATGCAAAAAATAGGAGAGTGGAATAATCCTCATTACTCGTGAGAGTGTAATCATCCATGAGTATCATTACTAGGTACGCCATTCTTGTATATCAAAGCCATAGGCTCAACAAACATATTCCAGGAAGCACCTATGGAAATCCCAATAATATAATAATAGAATATAAAGTCTCAATATCTAGATCCTAGGTAGTACCTATGGGTATACTAATTTCATATAAAATAACATTTCTTGGAAGGTATATCCTAGGAAATTATGTCTGGGCATCCCAAAGGGAAATAAAGACATGTCACGTCAGACTCAATAGTCACCAACCAGGATGCACCTCTAGCAATCCTCGATGCATCAGTAGTAAATATTTGAAGTATAAATAAAATATTGAGTGTGGACAAATGACTAACCCATCAATACTTCAATAGCTTCACAAGATTACAATTTTGGCATGGGTTTTATGGTGACACCCACTACTATCTTTACCCAAACCTGATGTATTGGCTCAGGTTCGTTGAAACAATGTGGCACCCATTGGGTCAGTCATGTACTAAAAAAGAGAGGCATCATACTTAGTATCCTCCATATTGATGGTAAATTGATATATCCTACTTGGGATACTAAAAATGATAAAAGGTAAGGAAGGAATCTTGTATGGGACCCTCAATAGTAGCATAATAAGTAGATTCATTTTATGTGGGATCCTTATAATTATACATAGGTAAATGCATCCTAAAAGGGACTCCAGAAGTCAATTTGTAATCAAGCATTCCCTTAGGGGTTTCATTGTTAAGAAAGAAGATGATAGAGGCATCCTACATGCGATCCTTTAGGTCAAACACAAGTAGAGGAGTCCTATAGGTGATCGTCAGAATCAATCAGTCTCTCAATCCCTCATGCTAGAAGAGAAATCTCACATGGGAGAGATTTTCAAAGGAAAACTAAAAGCATTGGTCATGGGAGATGGCCAATCTCATATCAATGTCTCAATATCAGGAGACAAATAGATTTTATTACTGGAGTAAGTACCTATCTCTTTAGAAAAATCCTAAAATGACACTTAGAAACATCTTATTCACTCCCATTGGTTACACCATCACGATATACAAGGAAAAATTCTTAAAATGGACTACTCTTATCTCCAATTATGACTCCTAGTAATTAAGATATGAAAAAATCTATACATGTTAACAAAGTAATATTACATAGTTTGTGTACTCTGGTACACGGCGTGTACCCTCAAGGCCCCACATGGGAGTTTAATTCATCCTATATTTAGCATGTAAAAGCCCACGTACACAGTATGTAGAATATGTACATGGTGTGTAACCCACGTGAGTTACCTACTCATGTAATTCATATGGCATGGACATGTATATAGTTTGTTCATGTACTAATACATGGAATGAATCCCACATAGGATTGGGCCATGTAATATACATGACCATGTTCCCCTACGTGAGAAGCCTAGCTAGGGTACTTGGCTACACGGATGATTCCCAATACACTATGTGTAAAGCCCATACATGGAATTTACTTCAAGAGAGCCATCTTCCTCAAACATTAAGAACACATTGTGTGTGATCCTTGAAACACATGCCATGTAGACAGGTTTTTCCAAATGGAAACCCCTTTGAAACACCTAAAACCCCCCTTTTCTCCCCATAAAAAATAGATCACACCATGAGGGGTCATAAGAAAACATAAAAGATAATTTAAACTTTATCATGGAAAATATATATGGTTCTATGGAAAAAAATTAAAAATATCATACCTTTGGATGGAATATGTAAAATCTTCTCCTATTTCCATCCTCCATAGCCACCATATGATGATTTGGAATGTTCTGAGCTCTATGGAGGTACCCTTCTTTCTCTACCTCTCCTTCTCTCTATCCCTCTCCCTTTTTCTATTTCAATCACACAAAATGGGAGTCACAATGGGAATGTATGAGAACCTAGAGGAGGAGGAAGAAAAGAAAAGAGGAAAATAAAAGAAAAGAAAAAAGGAAAGAAAAAGAAAAGGGGGGTCTGGCCCGGCCCCGGCCTCCAACTTAATTTTATGACCTCCCCTAGGAAAAATTCCTCATTCAAAAATTAATGGAGGAGATGGAATCTCAATATAATTCTCCATTAAAAAGCTAAGTATGAACAAACCTATGAAAATAAATTAATATTTAATTAATTAATTATTAATTATTAATTATTTCGCTAAAATTATAACAACTCAAAAGCATACCAAACTTTTATCCTAGGATAAAACACCTATTATAGGAGAAATAGAGTGGTCATAAAATTATCTGAGATCGTCTTCTAGGAAAAAATTATAATTTTAATATTTACAATCATCTAGGAGGAAAAAAATAAAATTTCTACTCAAATTTCCGGTCCAAAAAAACACAGGTCCTTATAATATTCCCCCCATAAAACTTTTCATCCTCAAGAAGCCTTGGTGGTGAGACTTGCAGCCATGATCTCATCATTAGAATCTTCACAACAAGCTATCTAGACTGTCCAACGACCGACCTCATAGAATCAATAATCATATCCTACATAGATGATGTTCAACTATGAATGATCTGGTACTCCCCAATATAGGAACACCCTAATTTTTGTCTCAAAACCAATATCTGAGTACACCAACCCATGAAAAATGAAAAATTCAAACTAAAAATGAGATTAATTCCCTCAAATGGAAAATGGTTCACTTCTAATGATATGGATTAATTTATTCCACGCCTTGAGTAAAACCTCAATAGGTTTCCATTATAACCTAGGAAGAAAATTTAAAATAAAATAATATTAGCATAGATTTGACACTCTCTCAACACACTCAAGATGAATTAAAGATAGAGCATGAATATATTTACAAATATTACACTAAGATTTCATATAAGGGTATGTATAGCTCTCACAAAGCCACACCCACAACAAAATAGGCTAACTTGCCTTTAACCAACACCAGACACCATGTCTCCTAAAAATGTTTGTCCAGGCACAACCATGGGTCAAACATCTTATAGTACTAGATTTAATTCTGATTTCACCTCTATGAAAGAGGTATATTCATTATTTAACCACAATTCCCTGGGCAACCATTCCCATGGAAAGTCCATGAAACCATTAGACCTTGGCTCGCAACTAACCACTCACAAATATAAAACCTTAAACAGTACCATTTGCAACTAGCTTATACCGTTACCACCGAACTTATACTTCTACGAGTCATCAATTATAAGGATAAGATGATTGTTATGCATGGAAAGTCATAATAATTAATCCATAATCTCTCTTGGAACTCCTCTTCGAAATCGAGCACCCTACCCATGCCCTGATTTATTCCACGACTTCCCATCACCGATCAGCGCTTCTGTAATGAGTGTCTACCCATGATCTAACTACATTATAAAAACTGGAAGCAAAGGTCGACTGGGCCAGACACATAAACAATCCTGCCTGTTGAATCCAATCTTGATACCCAATCACCCTTGGTGCTTTGTTAGAATCTAAAGTCATCAATATGCCTATAACAAAAACTTGAGAAAATATCGTTCCTTGATTTCAAAATGAGATTATTAACCATATCATTTCCTAAAAAGGAATCCTAAAATTTGGGTTAACTTCTCACATAGGATTCCCATGATCAAAATGAAACATTGAACTACAATCATCTGAGTCAAAAAAATGGCCTCTAGGTCTCCTACCTATCCCTAAAAATAAAGTATCATAACTGGGTCACAATTTATAACCACATATCCCAAAAGATTAAGAATATTTAAAGAAGTTAAATATCAAAATGACCTATGAGAGTAAAAACTATAAACATGGCTTACAGGGGTCCTGATCCTTTCTAAGAATAGTCATATAGAAATGCTCCCTAGAGGTCACAATACCAATACTGAAGAGAGACTGAACTAAAACTCATCAGGAATTTGAACATGGTAACACCCCCTCGAGGTCCAGTTGGTGAGAACATATAGGTTCCCATCGGCATCGTACTCAGTGGTATAACTACATCACCATAAGAGAAGGTTAGTTAAGTATAATTTCATTCCAATATATTTAGGAAATCACTATATAGATTGTTACAGAAACTTTAAATAACCAAACCTAAGGAAAAATCCCCTACAAGGGGTATAACACATGGGAATCAAGTGCCTTATCAACTAACTTGGGCCACTACACCTCATTTACATGAGTATTGGGTTATCTACCTCACTAAAAAATTCCTCAATGTAAATCCAAATTACCTTCCATCAGAAGAAAATATATAAGCAATTTTGATCAATTGACTAAAATTCCACCAGAAACATATATAGGAAAAACAATTTTGGTTTTTCTGAAACCTTAAAAAATTGACCATTATCATCAGTATAACCACACACTAGAAGGCCTATATTATGTGAATCCTATGTACAAAATATGATGCATGATATTACTCTATCATTTGTCATCTAAGAGTCAAAATACACCCCTAACCTATTTCTAATAGTCCAAGATCCAAAAATTCATAATAAATAATAACATCCAAAAAACATGTGCATCACTCAAGGATAAAATCATATAAAACTATAACATCACAAATTAGAACAGTAATCACATAACCCTAGAAACTAAGACTTGTTATTGAAAAAAGTGTTCTCGATGCACCAATCTAACATCAATCACATGTTCTAACACATTACTAAAACTCCTAAAAACCATATCCCATATAATAATACAAGTAAAGGAACAACTCGGATACCACATTGTAATATCATGACCTAGATGCCACTAATACGGTGCTCTAAGATGGTTCATCATAAAGACACAAACGTGCCTCCCTATACGCCAGAGGCTACTGACTAGTGGAGAGGTTCAAGGGTGAAATAGTGGGAAGAATATTCCCTTATATTAGAGTAAAAAAATAGTTTAAATAGATAATTTACATACACAATAGTAAACAAATATAGTGGATAAGTAGTGAATAAACTGAAATAAAACATGTTTTAATAAAAAAAGAAATTTTATAAAATCCCAAACAGTTATGTCATGAATACAACACTAATCACCCACTAAGATGACCATATAGATACAAGAGTACAAAAGAAATCGAAATAAAATTATAGGGCTCTACTACAAACTCTGAGCCAAACCACATACCCAATCTTTGGACAATGTCAAAACACATTAGCCCAATCATAAGAACCATTACAAACATCTCTTCTTGATCCTATAACTATGGGACTCATCCCAATCTACCATTCATCTGTGCTCAAACTTAAAAGAAAACATAAGGTCTGTACACGCACCGAGGTGCACATACATTGGTGAGAATATAATATTAGTAGTCCACACCAATGATGAACCTATAAAATACTTCCATAAGTTCATGCTCATGGAATATTCTTATCCTAGTCGAGACTTAAATGAAAATAAAAATAAATAATATAATGTGAAAGCATAGTTGAACCATGGTTCTGTAATCCCAGTCAACCGGGAACTGTTCTATCAACTATATTTATATTTACACATGTATTTATTTATAGTCTTATACCTATACATATATACATAAAAATTAATATAATTGATTAAGGTTAATAAATAACATAAAAACATTAGCATTAAATACTTGGGTCTGTAATCCCTATATTTTGGATATCCTGTGCAAGGGCATTGATATAGATGTATTTCCACTCAATCTGTGTATCATTAAGTCAATCTTTGGGTTTGTAATCCCAATCTAAAAATGCATGCTCTTCCCAACGACAAAAATTTCTTTGAGAAAGCTGTGTCGCTATCATGGGTTACTCATCCTAACCTTTGGTTCACCTGTACTTTCTTCCAATCACTATAATCAAGTATTCCATGGAATTAAATCCATACATCCTATAAAGATGGTCACTGATCTAAATTCCATGTTTCTCATTCCATTTATATAATGACCAATTTATGGGCCCTAGGTTAGTGTCTATATGTGGTCACAACATTGTGACTCATATAATCCCTAATGGGATCACCCTTAGGTGGTCTGTACCAATGAATTCCCTCCAAATCCATGTACATTATAGGTATCCATTCATAAGAAAAGTATCACTAGTTTTTTCACCCTACCCTAGGGTACCTCTTATGCATTGCTCGATGAGATTGTAATAATCTATTGAGTAAAAGTAACATCAAAGTTGAGGAGAACCATGTCCACCACCATGATATAGTAATTGACCAAGAATAGCATAATCATCCACATCACTCAAGAGAGCATAATAATCCATGAGTATACATCAATGATGTGGAATTTTATTCCCAACACCACATTCTAGTAATTGATCAATAATATTATTATCACCCCTATCGCTCTGAATATCATAATCATTCATGAGTATAATCTAATTGAGGAGAGAGTAATCATCTTCATCACATTTCGAATAAAAGAAAAGTATATTACTCCTTATCACATGGAAAACATAGGAGAGAAGAATTATCCTCATCACTTGGGAGAGTGTAATCATCCATGAGTATCATTACTAGGGACTTCATGGTCGTATATCATAGTCATAGGCTCAATAGCTGAATTCCAGGAATCACCTCTAAAAATACCAAAAATAAAATAATTGTATATACAGTCTCAATATCATATCCCCTTTAGGTATATGAATAACATCTAAAATAACAAGGCTTAGAGGTCGGATCCTAGTAAATCACATCTAGGAATCCTAATGAGAATAAAAGATGCATTGCATTCAAATCAACTACCACCAACCAGGAAGAACCTCTAGGGATCATTGTTGCATTAGTATTAAACTTGTGAATTATAAATAAAAGAGTGAGGGTGCTATAATTCCTAACCCATCACTACTAACATAGCCTCAAAGGATTACAAGTTTGACACGACTTCTAAGGTGACACCCAGTACCATCTATACCCAAACTTGATGTATTTGATTAGGTTCAGTCAAACAATGGGGCATCTATTAAGTCTCTCAAGTCATAACAAAAGTGATTTATCCTACTCAATATACTTAATATTAAAGGTTAAAATTAGGAATCGTAATTGGTATCCTCAAAATGATACAAGGTAAGAAACAAATTTAGAAACTTATATTTTAAAGGTATTATTTTTGGATATTGTATGAATTTTTTTTAGACTAGGAACTGAGACGGTGTGTGATTCCAAGGCCCGGTGTTCCTGGAATAAATGTTTCAAATATATTAAATATATTAAATATTATGCATGTGAATTTTTTCATAAAAATGTATAATAACTTATAAATAGGGGCCAAAATTAGAAATATGAGGGTGTCATTGAGTTCAAAAAGGGGGTTTACCCTAGGCATGACATAACCTTTTTTAGAGTAGGTTGTTTGTGGAAAATTTATCACTGGTATAAAATGAATGAAATAATAAAATAAATAATTTTTTTTATGTAGTGACCTAATTTCCTACATTAAATATGCACATATGGAAAATTTTGATGGTTATCCATATAACCCTATGAATTGATGAGATCCATTGATTCCATTGGAGTAGATTTCCTTAGTGTATGAAGACCAGATCGGAGATCGATGACCGATGTGAGTCGAATTCAAAGGACCTCCCCAATGATCATGGAGAAACTTCGTTCTTCATCATCAATAGATCTACTTTGAGGTAGCATATATATTGATTTGGTTTCATTTCAATATTTTTGTTTCTACAATGAACATGGATCAATCAACAAACATATTGGTCCAAAAATTGTGTGCACTGCGAGATGGGTTAGATTTATTCCTATTTGGGAGAATTTTATTTGTGATTTAATTTTTTATTCTTTTTTCTTCATTCTAGTAGAAATTAATTGTGGTTGACATGAACATCAACCAAGGTCCATTCCTTTTGATTGTTCTTGTGATTTTCTACCCTAGTTCTTCATTCATTGCGACCAATCATTATTTGGCCCATTTTTGACATATCCTAATGAATCAATCATTATGCACCCATTTCATCTTGTAATAATCCAATACTATATATCTGGGATCTTCACAACACAATGTTGTTATGAATATTGAAGTGG
The DNA here is from genome assembly GCA_963277665.1 of Viscum album. Lineage (NCBI taxonomy): Eukaryota > Viridiplantae > Streptophyta > Magnoliopsida > Santalales > Viscaceae > Viscum > Viscum album. The sequence goes on along the minus strand of OY728133.1, from coordinate 1,100,000,768 downwards.
TGGTAGATCGGATGGTTTTTGATACCCGATTTCATGTTTTTTTCATGTAATAAAGAACAACATTTGATAGTGATTCTTAAACTATTTAACAGCTGGAACCTATTTTTTGCATTTAGAGAGGCTCAAATGCCATAGTTCCATAATTTTCTTGGCGAGAAGGTCACCGGATCAAAGGAAATATGTACAAGAATGAATGTGGAAACCAAATATAATATTATAGAAATTTTTACGATAAACGGTGTGTAACTTGGAGCCACACACCATGTGGGACCCTATCAACAACAGTTAGGGTTTTTGGAGGATGATAGGTATCACCCGACGTGTGACCTAGTCACATGGTGTGTATCCCCTCTTGGTGAGATCAATGTGTACCTTAAAGGGTACACAAACACGAGATGGAGTAAACGGGTATGTATATGTTGGGTACTCCTATACAGACACGGCCTGGGGAAAATGTACATGGGCCCATCCATGTACTGGTATATGGGATGGAGTACATGGGAACAGGAACACAATGTACTCCCATATGGGACATGGGTTGTTTACATGGACAGGACTCAGGGTCAAGGGAACCCTACTACACATTGTGTACTCTCTTAAGTTTGGCTTAAATAAATTTTCCTTTGTATCTTGGACATGTTTTGTTAGGGTGTGTTACCCATATCCATTACATTAGGGTTATTATGAAATCACCTCCTACTCCTAGGATAGTGATCCCTTCTGCATGACTTCTTTGATAGAGTTGTTTGAATCCTTCTATAAGTCCTAAAGTTAGATAATCTATTCATCTTCGTGCCCTATGTGGATTTCATAATATCATCATGACCTATACTATGTGGTTTTCAATTATCTACATAGTTGGTTAATCTAGATTTTGTTGTTGACAAACCCCATGGCCTTGGGTGTGATCCTCATCTGTGTATCATATCTCTTTGTAATTTAATCTTATACTTCTATTGGTGAGACCCAACAAGCATTACCTCTCAAACAAATGTCATCAAGGTTATAAGAATCAGTAATGTGTACTCCCTAATGAGTTCTTTGTGGAACCATTTATCTGGAATCCTAGGATGGTATTATAGTTGTAACTTAACTTTAGATGGTGTTTCTTTGTTGAGTGTATCTAGATATTCTTGTTATATGTGTTGTAGACATATACCTATATAGATCTTACTGCATTATTTTGTTGTATTATTTTTTGTTTTAGGGGGTCCTACTGGGTATTGTTATACTCACCCCTACATTGGAATTTCATGCATGTGTTGTTTCTTACACAGACAATCAAACTTTTGATAGAGTTCTACACAGACCAGGACAAGACAGTGCTTAGTGAGACCAGACAGACCGAGGGGTGTTCCAGCTATATCTTGATATCAATACATATATTTCTTTTTAGTTTGGACTTTTTTTCAGAATATTCAGGGTGGTATTGTATTTTTCCTTCTTTACATTCCTATACTTCATGTCGTACTCTGGTTTTAGGATTTAGATGTATGAATGCATGGTTGTTTATTTGTTTTTACATTTCATCATTGTATCTGCTTGGAGATGTGTTCATGTGTATATATACTTAGGATAAGTCCTCCAATGTTATTGATATGTCTTCTTGATTCTAGTTTCTAGCCCCTGGCCTATTGGAGGTGGGATTAGGGAGTCATAGAATGGTCCCCAATAGGACCGGTCATTATAAGGCTTCCTGTATGGGACCCTTAATCGTAGCATAAGAAGAAAAGGAATCCTACAAGGGACCCTCATAATAGTACACATGTAAAGGTTTCCTACAAGGGACTCCCTTGGTTAGTATCTAAGAAAAGGCATCCCTCATGAGGTCCTCAATATGTAGGAAGAAGATAGAGGCATCCTGCATGGGATTCTCTAGGTCAAATGTAAGTAGAGGATTCCTATGAGAGGTCCTTGGAAGCAATCATTCTATCATCCCTAAGTCCAAAGAGGCACATATCACATGGTATACATCCTCAACGTAAAAAAAAACATTTTTCATGGGATATGTCCCCTGGACCATTTCATATAAAGGTCTCATTCTCATGAGAGAACTGAATTTGATTACCATAGGAAGAATCTATTTTTTTAGAAAAATCCAGAAATCTCACATAGGAGCCCCAATTCACCCCCATGGGTTTCAATATTGCGGTCTATGTGAAAAAATACTCATAATGGACTAATCCTATGTCCAATTATGACTCTTATGCATTAACATATAATAAACTATAGAAAGGGTATCATAAGAGGGGTACATAGTGTGTGTACCCCATTACACAGCATGTTTACCCTCGTACATGGTGTGTACCCTCAAGGCCCCACCTAGGCATATACTTCTACCTATACTTTGTGTGTAAAATCCCAAGTACACAGCGTGTAGAACATGTATATAGCATATAACCCATATAGGTTACCTACCTTTGTATCTCACATGGCCTGTCCTATTATATAGGTTGGTCATGTATTGATACACAGTGTGCAACACAGACAGGGTCTGGGCCTATAATCTACATGTCCATGTGCCCCTAAAGGGGAATCAGGGACAGGCTACTCGGCTATACACCCAAGTCCCAATACATGGCATGTAAATAACATACATGGAATGTACTTCCAAAAAATTAACTCCCCTATATAGGAATAACACACGACATGTGTTCCATAAAACACATGTCGTGTCTATGGTTTATCCCGAAATATAAAACTCTTTGAAGCATTTGAAACCCCCATTTTCTCCCCAAAAACAACATATTGGACCATGAGGGGTCATAAGAAGCAATAAAAGAATATTTAAACAAGAACATAGAAAATATTCAGGGTTGTATAGTAAAAACTTAAAAACATCTTACCTTTGGGTGAAATCATCCAAATATTTTCCCATTTAAATGCTCCACGACCACCGCATGATGATCTAGCATGTTTTGAGCTCCGCAGAGGTACCGTTCTTCCTCTCCATCTACTTAACTCTCCCCATCTACCATTTTCTCTCTTGGTTATATAAATTAGGATACACATAGGTATTTAACAAGAATATATAGGAGATGGAAAAAAATAAAAGAGGAAAATAAAATAAAAGAAAAGAAAATGTAAAGAAAAAGAAGGGGGCTCGGCCCAGACCTACTGCCCAACCGAAGTTTATGTCCCTCATAGAGAAAACTCCCCATTCTGAACTCAATGGTGGAGATAAAATCTCAATATGATGATACATTCTAAATATAATTCCAAATGAACCTGTGTGAATAAATTAATATTTAATTAATTAAATATTAATTATTAATTATCCCACTAAAATTCAAATGGCTCTTAATTCCACCAAAATCTTATCCTAGTATAAACATCCTATTCTAATACCTATAGAGTGGTCATAAAAATTATCTGTGATCATATTCTAGGGATAAATTATCATTTTACCAGTTATAAACATCTAAGAGAAAAAAATCAAATTTCTGATCAAATTTTTAGTCTATAAAAACATGGGTCCTTAAACATCATTCTCCAAATTTTTCTTATCAGTAGTTTTCAAATGAACAAGTTAAACACAAGGAGAAAACCCATCTTTAACAAATTCAATAACTTCATAACCAATGTACATAAGATAAAGAAGCATTATTTTCTTCCATATATGATAGTTATTCACATTGATGACTTAAATACTCTTATTGTTCATAGAGTTCTAAACATCGACGAAAGATTTTATTTACTTAAAACATTATAAAATAGTCAATAAAGGAAAAAAATAATCGGATACCACTTGAAAGGACCAATTAGGATCTTTGTGATCACTAAGAGGGGGAGGGTTGAATCAATGATCTTATCTTTTTATGTTTTATTTATTATGAAACAACCTTCGTCTTCTACTGCTGATATATGACTCTTTTGAACACAAGTAAACAAGAACAACTAGACGAACATGTGTATTTACAAGCTTCACTACTCAATAATAGTAGATAGTCCTTAGCTTAGTTTGTATGTAATAAAATACAACACAAACCACTAGAAAAAAAATCCTTTGTATGTGGTTACAACAATCACGGAATATTCACTCACTTGTAATGCACTATAGTCAATACACAATTCATGTGATCCTCACACAGATAAAAGATATATAATTTTTTGTAACAACTATAAGAACCTTCACCAATAGGCTTAATCATGTTTTCACTCTGTTACGTGGACTTTATTCAAAAATTCATTTCATGGATGTACTTATTCTTCTTCAATTTCTTGCACAGTGGTAGGAAGGAACCTTTATACACAATCTCCATCTGATCACCATAGCACATTTTTAACTGATACAATATTATAGTAAACTTCATCCATTATATTTTTTGTTGTCGCCTCTTCAACCTATTTAAATTATCATCCCGATACGTCGACATTGATTCACCAATATAGTGACATAGGCTTTTAATACATATATATTACATCATTTTGTATGAACATTCAATAAATTACACAAAAACAAGCCAGAGGATCATAATAGTTTATTGTATATGGAGACTAGGAAAACAATATTTTAATTTGGTGAAGTATATTAAATATCTAACATAAATATCCTTACCTTTAGTACTCTTTACAAACATACCCTACTTAAAACCTTTCTTCATAACTCGGGTAAACGAATCATAAGAAAGGAAGATCACATATTCTCAATAAGGGTAAAAATGGAGATATGTAATAATAACATCAACATAAGGGTATGAGAACATGAGCATAATATTTTAAAACTATACCCTACATATCATATATTATAATCTTGAGTCACGAAATAAATATTGGATGTTCATAAGATATGGATCACAGTGGACTCAAAGAACATGATCTGTGAGAAGATAATATTGGTATAACACATAGAATTGTAGGAATATACATAATTATAGAAAATCTTATGTCAAGGATACATGTAAAGACAATAATAACATGTTATACTTGGGTTAACCACATATGTACCTACATAAGGCTAGGTATAACCTCCCATGTACCCTCTTTTGTGACTGGGATAACCTCATGTGTACCCTCTTCCAAGCTTAGGATAATATCCTATATTCCCTTTGAGCCCATATAACATTAATAATTACCCAATACATTAGAGAGGGATAAAGGCCCCACTTGTCACATGATGAAAATAATATATATATGAACCAAAAGATCATAAAATTATTATTATATAAAAAAATGAAAAGAAATAGATTTTACAATCATTTTATCATTTCCCCAAATAAAACATAGGTAAAAAGAAGTGGGTTTCATAATAATTTTATCATGGTACATCCCGTTAAAGAGAAATGGGTTTTATAAAAATCTTGTCATTATAAACATAAACCATCCATACACTGAATAAGAATGTTATTGTAAAGACCCAAATCTCAACGTACATGGAAATTAAATTACTTGTGTGGAATACTTAATACATAACAAAAATAGACGCCCAATGAGCGTATTAGTTTAGTGTATTTGGAAACTCAGAACATAATCTTCTAATCATTGTGAAAGATCTTCAATATCTCCCATAAAGATCTTACCCTTTTTTTCTTACCTAAAACCTTTCTTTATATCATGGGGAAAAACATAAAAAGGGTGAGCTCAAATGATCAGTAAGGGTAAACACGGAGAACATAAAAACAATCCATAAACATTTGAATGTAAAAACATGAACAAAAGAAATGACATAAATCATGGCAGTACATAAGGAATGGATCATAAAGGAACATTAATTAGGATAAAATAGAATGAAAAAAACAAGTAATTGTGGAAAACCATTAAGCAGATGATATGATTTCCATTGTATCCAAGGCACTGCTTCCAAGACCATCATAGTGGAAATAGTCCCTTACTGAATCGAGTTCACTTCTCATTCTAGTCCTGTATCACTGAACCTTATTAAGTTTACATTCCATCCATGTCTATCTCATGAGATATAAATCTTTACCCAATGCATTGGAGGGAGATATAGGTCCCACCCATCTCACAATTAAATCATTATTTCGTGTGCCACAAAATAAATATACATCATTCATAATAACCCAACGAATAAAATGGGTTTCATAAACATCATCCCATCATAACATAATACATATAAAAGAAATGGATATAATTTCATCATAAGAAATATAAAACCATTTAAATAATAGAGACATTATACTTGGAACATAATCATATTAAATAATGTCATCTGAGATGGAAAATAGTTTTGATAAAACACTTGAAATGAATTTTTGAGGAAAATATCCTTTCTTCTCCAAAATTATTTTATTTTATCAAAATGAGATGAAATTTTAAAAGGGAAGTGTTTTTTGAAAATAATCATGAAATATAATGCTGTAAGTTTCATGTAAATAAGGCATTATTAAACCTTAAAAATCCGTTTATGCCGTATAAGTTAAAAAAACATTATCCTCATACTTTTTCCAGAAAAGTCCAAATATTCCTTGTATGGTAATAAAAAGAAAGATTTATTCCATAAAACAATGTAAAATTAAATGAGGGGAAAACATGACTTTAAACATACATGTAATAATATTAAACACTTTATGAAAAACATTTTTATGGACATGGATGAAAAATATAACCCCAGTAAATACTTATGTGTAAGCAATCTCGGATAAAAATGAGATTTGTAAAATTATCCCTTACCTTATGTCCAATTTCTTTTGTATGTGTCATATACTCCAGTATAGTGGGATTAAACACAGTATTAAATTGTAACAGAACCATAACAATATTTATGATATCATACGTGATTCAATTACGACTTTATATTACCCGTTCTTTTGTCAATTCCATGTTAAAACAGCGTTTTGGGTAAAATTGTTTAATTTATCGTATATGTTTTGACTTTTAATTCTTCATATCATTACTTAGATCATGATTACTTACTTCCATAATGTAAAACATGATTTATATATAAAATATATTCAGATTATACATATATATAATAGACCGATAAATGGAATGAAATACACCGTTCATGGAGACGGTAGGTCGTACGTACGCATGAACGCTATTTTTGTTTCATTATTAAATTGAATGGAATTAAGTAAATAACATATAGATTAATTAAGTATAATTACTATGTCATATTTTTCATGACAATTTATTATATATACTTTATATTCATTCTTGAATGGTTAATCATGGAGAAAGAATCTCATCGCGTCGTGGAGATGGTAATTTGTACGTACGTACGAGTGATGATATCGTTCCCATAATTATTGAATGGAATTAGAGTGGATGATATAATATCTCAGAATTAGTATCATGTAAAAACAATCATATATAGTTATTAATTACACCATTATAGCCATCCAAGTAAGGTGGTGGTGGAAAAACATATTACACCACAGCGTAGAGACAGTATTTCGTACGTACGCACGCGTGGTGATTTCGTTTTTCGTAGGATGGATAGAAGATGAAATATGGTTGGTTCATATTTAGAATAAGAAATCAGTATATGAGTTATACTTATTTTATTACTTTATTATTAAACAACAAAATAATAGGAAGTATAAGAATAAATGAACTTGAATGAATCGGTAAATGATATTACCTCTTCTTCGACGCACCTCTTCTAAACCTCCTCTTAGGGCACTAAAGATTGACTTTGAAGAATACCAGGACCTATATTATGTTTTTATGGTAGTGTAGAAGAGAAATGGGAAGGGTTTTGATGATATAGAATGCTGAAAGTGGTATGAGGAGGAGAGGGAGGAGGTGCCCTTTTATAAGGGAGGATAGGGGAACCTTTGGAAACATAGGAAATATTAATTTATATTAAATTCAAACACCACATAAAAATATCCAAAAATGACTCAAATCCAAATATTAGATGATATAGTGTTGTAATCTAATCAAACAATAAAATTTAGACACTTTGGGAATTTATTTGAAACCTTATCAACTTGATTTATCCTTATTTAATCTATTTAATTTTATTTGTGGTAATAATATTATAAATTTTAAATTGTTATAAATAATTACTTATGTTTATTGAATTGTCTATAATTTGATACCTTATTAAAATTTTGACCATATAAATTTCAATTTATAATTTTTAAATATTTGTTTGATTTTTAAACAATTTTATAATATGTTATTTTTATAAAATAACAATAGTGTCAATTTTAAAACTATTCATTTATTTGAATTTAAATAAAATACACACAGAGTATATATTAGAACCAAAATATTTGATATACTCCTAACATGTCATAAATATTAATTAGTTCATATAATATTTATTTTAATATTTATAAAACCATTTATTTGATATTTCTCTTAATAAAAAATTTACTACATCATTTTTATATAATCATTTAATATACTTATTAGTTTCATAAAAATTAAAACTAAAATATTATGATGATGATAAATCTAATATATTTCAAAATAATGATTTTAATTTAATTTATCATCTTAAAATAACAACATGTAAATTGTTATATTTATTAAATTATGAAGGTGACAACTTTGACATCATTTAAAATAAAATAATATGTGTGTCATAATCGCTTTTATAAAGATCTAAATGGTCTAATATTATACCATTGGATGGTTATGGTTTATATATACACGAAAAAAAAGTTTTGGTCAGGTTTTTGGTCCTTTTAATGGGTATTATTATTTTAATCAAAACTATATTATTGATTTTTCACTAAGTAAATAATTTCTGCATCATTAATGTATAAGCTATTAAGGTAATTAAATATCACTTAAAAATTACAAATAAATTACCATAAAAAATAAAAACATTTTATATTTTAAATGAGTATTTATAATTGAATTTATATTCTGTATAACCTTATATTAAAAATACTTTAATTGTTAAAGTTTGAGTGAGACAAATTTCACTTTCTTTAAAATAAAATAAATTAAAGGTCTTAATCGCATCCAAGTGGGTTCCAATGGATTCCATTTCGACCCAAATATGTATTAAGACGAAATATAATAATCCAATTATATTAATAAAATTGTTAGGGTAATTTTATAATATTATATTTACCCTTAATTACCTGATTTACCTTTAACTATGGTAAATAAAATTTACCGTAGTTACTATTTATAGTGCCCAAAAATAAACAGTAGCCTATTAACATAATTTGGATTTAATGATTCAAAATATGGAATCCGTTTTCTCAAATTCAAATCACATAAGTTTCAGAAATTAATTTAAAAATAATCCCGTTGTTAAGAAAATGAGTTTTAAAAGTTAAAACATTGTAAAAGAGTGAAATGATTTTACCCATTAATTCAATGTAAAATCAATGTTAATGACATAAATTATATTAAATGGTAAAAATACATTCTATTTATACTTTAAAACCATTAAATATTATAATTTAACCATATAAATTATTACGATGAAAAAAGTTGTATTTAATTCAAATATAGCGTGTTTTTACTATTCATTAAAATATGAAAGTTATCAGAATAATATGAAAATTTTCTCCAAAGTAAATTTTTATATCCTGATTCCAAAGAAGAGTTTTATTTTGTAAAATTTAACTTATAAACATGTCAAAAACTATATTTAAAGTGGGTTCTCTATCAAAAGGCGGGAAAACATCATTTTTTGAAAAATACTTATTTTACCCGAAAAAATTTATTTTGTTCTCATACCATGTTCTAGAAAATATTTAAGATGAATAATAATGTTATAAAATTAAAAATTTAGTTAATAATGTTCATAATGTATAGTTTATAATAATGTTATAACAATATATCATTGTTTAGTGAAACCCGGTATTGCGTACCACACACTCTATCGAGGAATGTCTTGATTGAGTGTTATGCAAGCCAGGTCAGGGCTGCGTGTAGAGGAAGATCCCTTTGGTGTTTCATATAACATAATCAAAACTTATTTCATTTATACATTAAACAAAATCTATACTTAATGTTGTGTTGAATAATTTCTACAAAACAAACTTGAAATTGTGTGTAACACGAGCCAAGAATAGTGTTGTGTATACTGCACACTAATACGGTGTTGCGTATAGTACAATCTAATCTTGGTGTAGCATACAACACAAGACATCAAATAAATTAAAAAGAATATTTCTCATAAAATCTCTAGGTGTTACATTCTAAACCCCTTAAAATGAATTTCGCCCTCGAAATTCATCGGGGTTATAAATGGTTTTCTACTAGAAAGTTTCATTTATAGAAACCCACATCGTAAAAAGGAATAATAAAAATTAATTTTAAAAAGGAAAGTTAGAAACATAACGGTCACCCAAAGTAACTCAGCACTGGGTTTCCACATAGGAGAATATAGGTGAAAAAATTGTGGAGAAATCTAACCATTTACTTTTGATGAAGAGTGGTAGAAGACATGGCTATGAAAAAGCCAACAATCATAAAGCCATAAATTTTTTATGATCTAAGGTACCATATGATTCATTAGATATGAGGGCACTAGGAGAAAATTTTCTTTTTTCAAGATCATTTCCCAAATGTTGAAGAATTTTTGAATTAAAAGAAATACTTACTTGTTTTTGGTACAATCTCACTATTGCTCATGCCTTGAACAATTTCAAATTTATCTCTTAATAAAATGAGGTTGAATTTATCTTTCGTGAAGAGTTAGTAGATCATGTGATAGAATGATAGGTCATTTCATCTGTCTCAAACATAAGGTTAGAAAAATTTATATACATAAGTCCATCTATGGTGAGATTAATCGTATATGGTTCCAAAAATGGACTTATACTTCATCTATCATCCTTCTTAATAAAATAAAACTATTTTCTACTAATCAGGGACTTCCTATGGGCCCCTGGTAGGAAATAAAGTCCTGCCGCACTTCGGTTGTGGGTTTTATTCCTACATCCTTGTCCGACGTGATGTGTTGTCACCCGTCCGACAGGTTGTCCTTTCTCTAAAACTACACTATTATAACATTACAGAAATAATATCGAAAAAAGTTCTAGCCTTAAACAATACTATCTGATGTCTGACATAATCAATTCTAATATTTAGACTTATCCAAAATACATATGTCCAATCTCATAGTATAAAGAAAACGATTACTGGAAAGGTCATATAACAAGCACGTGAATACCATCATTTATCCCCCATATATCAGAAGTTATATCATGTTTATCGCATTCCAAACATGTGAATACATTAATCATGTATTCTATGGAAACATAAATTTCCATAGAACCTTGGTGAAAACATGAATGCGGTCAATAGGTAACTCTTTCCGTATACCAAAATCCCAAAAATTCTATATACTCAAACCATGATATCACTTTGTCCTTATATAAGTCATGAGCTCATTAATACCATCAAACATATTATTTTCCCCTTATCCTTTCATTTTTCGCATATCATCTTCTTCCCAAAAATATTTTAATCACTTTTCAGGGTTACTGGTACCATATTCTTATGGAAAACCACAATGGACCAAAACATAGATATTCTAATATACCATAAAAGTACCTCAACAAAATTATTCTTGAATACCAATACATAAACACTTCAATCCAACCTCTTCAATTATTGGCATGGAATAAGTCCTTCCTTTATTTAGAAGTAACCTCTTAGGTTAGGGCATTGAGTTCTGTAATTCCCATGTTCTCCACAGATAAGATATTGAACTCCATAACAATCTGTCACTCTATGACCCTTCTCCCCATACAGATAACATCTTCCCCTCCATTTGATGTATTCATCAAGGTTCTTCTTTCCTTATTTAGAAATCTCAATCATCATTTATCTATGCTCCTCACCATGTGAACATTTATAAAAGTCCATGTTACTCTTATTTTATGACTTAGGAATACAACAAAAGTTCACCTTGTTAATCATATATCGTGATGACTAATTCAGCATAATCACAATATCTTTCTTTCTAGGCATTACAAAATTTCGTTGCTCATAGTCACCAATTTTTCCATTGGATACAATGTTTACCCAATTCCTTTTGGTTCCCTCCGTTGACTAAAACCAACAACCATGGTGTAACAAACAGTTAAAATAACGAGAAACCACATAATCATAAAAAGTCTAAATTATCACACATTCTTTAATCCATGAAACCATAGGTTCACCCTAGGTTATTCATGATCATCATCATTATTCTAGGACTATAACCTATTGTTATACTAATCCTTTGAGACATCCCTAGACATTTCTTTGAAATATCTTTAGGGATCTCACTAAAGTTTTTGCATCCTAGTTTCCAAAGGTTAACTAAACCTTCTCTCTGATACCAACTATAAAGACCCAAATCTTGACGTACATGGACATTACATTACATGTGCAGAATACTTAATACATAACAAAAATAGACATCCAACGACCATATTAGTTTAGTGTATTTAGAAACTCAGAACATAATCTTCTAATAATTGTGAAATATATTCAACATCTCCCATAAAGAACTTCTGCTTTTGTTTTCTTACCTAAAACCGTTCTTTATATCCTGGGGAAAAAACATAAAAAGGGTGAGCTCAAATGATCAGTAAGGGTAAACATGGAGAACATAAAAACAATACATAAACATTTGAACGTAAAATCATTAACATAAGAAATGACATAAATCTTGGCAGTACACAAGGCATAGATCATAAAGGAACATTAATCATGATAAAATAGAATGGGAAAAAAACATGTAATTGTGGAAAACCATTAAGCACATGATATGATTTCCATAGTATCCAAGGCATTGCTGCCAAGACCATGATAGTGGACAAAGTCCCTTACTGAATCGAGTTCACTCCTCGTTCCAGTCCTGTATCACTGAACCAGATTAACTTGTCATTCCATCCATGTTTATATCATGAGATATAAATCTTTACCCAATGAATTTGAGGGAGATATAGGTCTCACCCATCTCATAATGAAATCATTTTTTCATGTTCCACAAAATAAAGATACATCATTCATAATAATCCAATGAAAAATGGGTTTCATAAACATCATCCCATCATAAAATAATCCATATAAAAGAAATGGAGATCATTTAATCATAATAAAAATAAAACAATTTAAATAATAGATACATTATACTTGAAACATAAACATACTAAATAATTTCATCCTAGTTGGAAAATAGTTTTGATAAAACACTTGAAATGAATTTTTGAGTAAAATATCCTTTCTTCTTCAAAATCATTTTCTTTTCAAAAAATTCCATGCAATTTAAAAAGAAAATTATTTTTTTGAAAATAATCATGAAATCTTGTAGAGGAAGTTTCATGGAAATAAGGTGTTATGAAACCGTAAAAATCTGTTCATTCCGTATAAGTTAAAAAAACATTTCTCGTACTTTTGCTGGTAAAGTCAAGAAGTTCCTCATATGGTAAACAAAATAAATATTCCTTCCATAACACAATTTAATAGCCAAGTAGGGGTAAAAATTACTTTAAAAAAATATGGAATAATATTAAACACTTTATGAAAAACATTTTTATGTACATGGATGAAAAATATGACCCCAGTAAATACTTACGTACAAGCAATCTCGGATAAAAATGAGATTTGCAAAATTATCCATTACCTTATGTCTAATTTATTCCGTATGTGTCCTAGACTCTTGTATAGTAGGTTTAAACATATTATTAACTTGTAATAGAACCATAACAAAATTTATGATATCATACATGATTCACTTACGTCTTTATATTACCCATTCTTTTGTCAACTCCATGTTAAAGCAGCGTTTTTGGTAAAATTGTTTCATTTATCGTACATGTTTTGACTTGTAATTCTTAATATGATTACTTATATCATGATTACCTAATTCCATAATGTAAAACATTATTTATATATAAAATATATTAAGAATATACATATATATAATAAATCTATAAATGGAATGAAATACACCGTTCATGGAGACGGTAGGCCATACCTACGCATGAACGTTGTTTTCCTTTCCTTATTAAATTGAATGGAAGTAAGTAAATAAAATATACATAAATCCAGTATAATTATTATGTCATATTTTTCATTATTATTTATTATATATACTTTATAGTTATTCTTGAATGGTAAATCATGGAGAGTGAATCTCATCGCGTCCTGGAGATGGTAATCCGTACGTACGTACGAGCGATTATATCGTTCCCATAATTATTGAATGGAATTAGAGTAGATGATATAATATCTCAGAATTAGTATCATGTTTTAATAACCATATATAGTTATTATTTATACCATTATAACCATCCAAGTAAGGTGGTGGTGGAAAAATAGATTACACCACGGCGTGGAGAAGGTATTCCGTACGTACGCACATGCGGTGATTTTATTTTCCACTGGATGGATAGAAGGTGAAATAGGGTTGGTTCATATTTATAATAATATATCAGTATAAGAGTGAAAATTATGTTATTATTTTATTATGAAACAAAAAAATAAGAGGAAGTAGACGAAGAAATGAACTTGAAAGAATCTGTAAAGGATATTACCTCTTCTTCAACACGCCTCTTCTAAACCTCCACTTAGGGCACTAAAGTTGGTATTTAAAGAATACCATCACCTATATTATGCTTCCAGGGGAGTGGAGAAGAGAAAATTTTAGGGGTTGGCCGAGCATGAAGGCTCAAAGTGGTGTGAGGATGAGAGGGAGGAGGTGCCCTTTTATAAGGGAGGAGAGGGGCACCTTTGGAAACATAAGAAATATTAATTTATAATAAATTCAACCCCACATAAAAACCTCCAAAAATGACTCAAATCCAAATATTAGATGACATAGTGTTGTAATATAATCATAAAATAAAATTTATACATGTTGGAAATTTATTTTAAACCTTATCAACTTGATTTATCCTTATTTAATCTATTTAATTTTATTTGTGGTAATAATATTCTAAAATTTAAATTTTCATAAATAATTAATTATGTGTTTTTAATTGTCCATAATTTGATACCTTATGACATTATAGATCATATAAATTTCAATTTATAATTTTTAAATATTTTTTTTATTTTCAAACAATTTTTTAATATGTTATTTTTTACAAAATAACAATAGTGTCGATTATGACACTATTCTTTTATTTGAATTTAAATAAAATCCACACAGAGGATATATTCGAACCAAAATATTTAATAGACTCCTAAAATGTCATATTCATCTATAAAATTTGTGTAGAATATTAATTAGATCATATTATATTTATTTTAATATTTATAAAACCATTGTTTTGATATTTCTCTTAATAAAACAATTACTACATCATTTTTGTATAATCATTTAATATACATATTAGTTGCATAAAAATTAAAAATAAAATACTATTATGATTATAAATCTAATATATTTCAAAATAAGACTTTTACTCTAATTTTTCATCTTAAAATCACATCATGTAAATTGTTATATTTATTAAATTATGAAGGTGAAAACATTGACATCATTTAAAATAAAATAATATAAGTGTCATAATCGCTTTTATAAAGCTCCAAATTGTCAAATATTAGACCATTGGATGGTTATGGTTTATATATATACGTAAAATAAGTTTTGGTTAGGTTTTTTGGCCTTTTAATGGGAATTATTATTTTAATAAAAACAATATTATTGATTTTTCACTAAGTAAATAATTTATGAATCATTAATGTATACGCTATTAAAGTAATTAAATGTCACTTAAAAATTACAAATAAATTACCATAACAAAATAAGACATTTTATATTTCAAATTATTATTTATAATCTAGTATATATTCTGTATATCATTATATTAAAAATACTTTAATTATTAAAGTTTGAGTGAGACATATTTCACTTTCTTTAAAATAAAATAAATTAAAGGTCTTAATCATATCCAAGTGGGTTCCAATGGATTTAATTTCAACCCAAATATTCCTTAGGATGAAATATAATCATCAAATTATATTAAAACTAGTGTTAGGGTAATTTTATAATATTATATTTACCCTTAATTACCCGATTTACCTTTAACTATGTTAAATAAAATTTACCGTAGTTACTATTTAGAGTGCCAAAAAATAAACAGTAGACTATTAAGATAATTTGTACATAATGATTCCTAAAATTAAATCCATTTTTCCAAATTCAAATCACATAATTTTCTGAAATTAATTTAAAATTAATCCCGTTGTTATGAAAATGAGTTTTAAAAGTTAAAACATTGCAAAAGATTGAAATGATTTTACCTATGAATTCAATTTAAAATAAATGATAATGAAATAAATTATATTAAATGGTAAAAATATATTCTATTTTTACTTTAAAACTATTCAATATTATAATTTAACAATATAAATTATTAGGATGAAAAAAGTTGTTTTTATTAAAATATAGTGTCTTTTTACTATTCATTAAAATATGAAAGTTATCAGAATAATATGAAAAATTTATCCAAAGTAAATTTTTATATCCTGATTCCAAATAAGAGTTTTATTTTGTCAAATTTATCTTATAAATATGTCAAAAACTATATTTAATGTGGGTGCGCCATCAAAAGGCGGAAAAACTGTATTTTTTTGTAAAATACTTATTTTAACCGAAAAAATTATTTTGTTCTCATACCATGTTCTAGAAAATGAGTAAGATGAATAATAATGTTCTAAAATTCAAAATTTATTTAATAATATTCATAATATCTAGTTTATAATAATTTTATAAAAATATATCATTGTTTAATGAAACCCGGTATTGTGTACTATACACACTATCGAGGAAGATCGTGATTGTGTGTAATGCAATCCAAGTTAGAGTTGCGTGTAGTGGAAGCTCCCTCTGGTATTGCATATAACATAATCAAAACTTATTTCATTTATACATTAAATAAAATCTATACTTAATGTTGTGTATAATAATTTCTACAAAATAAACTTGAATTTTTGTGTAACACGAGCTAGGAATAGTGTTGCATATACTACAAGCTAATACGGTGTTGCGTATAGTACAAGCTAATCTTGGTGTATCGAACAAAACATGACATAAATGAAATTAAAAATAATATTTCTCATAAAATCTCAGCATGTTACATTGTACCCCCCTTAAAATGAATTTCACCCTCGAATTTCGTAGGTGTTATAAATGGTTTTCTACTTGAAAGCTTCTTTCATAGAAACCCACATCGTAAAAAGGAATAGTAAAACATACTTTTAAAAAGGAAAGTTAGAAACATAAAGGCAACCCAATGAAACTCAGCACAGGGCTTCCACATAGGATAATATAGGTGAAAAAATGGAGGAGAAATCTAACCATTAACTTTTGATGAAGAGTGGTAGAGGACATGAATATAAAAAAGCCAACAATCACAAAGCCATAAATTTGTGATGATCTAAGGTACCATCTGATTCATCATATATGAGGGCACTAGGAAAACATATTTGGTTTTCAAGATCATTCCACAAATGTTGAATAATTTTTGAATTAAAAGAAATACTTACTTGATTTTGGAACAATCTCACCATTGCTCCTACCTTTAACAATTTCCACTTCATCTCTTAAAGAAATGAAGTTTAATTTGTCATTAGTGAAGCATTAGCAGATCATGCGATAGAATGATAGCTCATTCCATCTATCTCAAACATATGATTAGAAAAATTTATATATATACGTCCATCTATGGTGAGATTAGTCGTATATGGTTCCGAAAATGGACTTATACTTCATCTATCATACTGCTTAATAAAATATAACTAGTTTCTACTAAACAGGGACTTCCTATGAGACAGTGCTAGATGATAAAGGCCTATCGCACTTTGGTTGTGGATTCGATTTCTGCAGCCTTGTCCGATGTGACAGGTTGTCGCCCGTTCAAAAGGTTGTCCTTTTTCAAAAACTACACTGTTATAACATTATAGAAATAATATTGAAAAAATTTCTAGCCTTAAACAATACTATCTAAAGTCTGACATAATCCATTCCAATCTTTAGACTTATCCAAAATACATCTGTCTAATCTCATAGTATAAAGAAAATGATTACTGGAAAGGTCACATAACAAGCACGTGAATACCATCATTTATCCCCCATATATCATAAGCTATATCTTGTTGATCGCATTCCAAACACGATAATACTTTAATCATGTAATCTTTGGAAATATGAATTACCATATAACCTTAATGAAAACATGAATGATGTCAAAAGTTAACTCTTTCCACATACCAAAATCCCAAAAATTCAATATACTTAAACCATGATATCACTTTGTCCTTATATCTTTCATGAGCTCATTAATACTATCAAACATATTATTTTCTCCTTATCCCTTCATTTTGTCCATATCATCTTCTTTCTAAAAATATTTCAATCACTTTTCATGATTAACGGTACCATATTATTTTGGAAAACCACAATGGACCAATACATAGATATTCTAATATACCATAAAAGTACCTCAACAACATTATTCTTGAATACCAATACATAAAAACTTCAATCCATCCTATTCAATGATTGTCATGGAATAAGTCTTTCCTTGATATAGAAGTAACCTCATAGGTCAGGGAATTGAGTTGGGTAATTCTCATGTTCTCCATAGATAAGACATTGAACTCCATAACAGTCTGTCACTCTATGACCCTTCTCCCATCACAGATAACATCTTCCCCTCCATTTGATGTATTCATCAAGGTTCTTCTTCCCTTGTTTAGAAATCTCAATCTTCTTTTCTCTATGCTCTTCACCATGCGAACATTCATAAAAGTACATCTTCCTCTTATTTTATGACTTATGAAGACAACTAAAGTTCACCTTATTAATAATATATCGTGATAACTGATTTGGTATAATCACAATATCTTTCTTTCTAGTCATTACACAATTTAGTTGCTCATAGTCACAAATTTGTCCATTGGATTCAATGTTGACCAAATGCCTTATGGTTCCCTCCATGGACTAAAACCAAAGAAACATGGTGTAAGAAATAGTTAAAATAACGAGGAACCACATAATCATAAAAAGTCTAACTTATCACACATTCTTTAATGCATGACACCTTAGGTTCACCCTAGGTTATTCATGATCATCAACATAATTCTAGGACTGTAAACTATAATTATAATAAACCTTAGGTACATCCCTAGACATAGCTTAGAAATATCTCTAGGGATCTCACTAAAGTTTTCGCATCCTAGTTTCCAATGCTTAACTAAACCTTCGCTCTAATATGAATTGTAAAGACCCTAAGCTTGACGTACATGGACATTACATTACTTGTGTGGAATACTTAATACATAACAAAAACAGACGCCCAATGACCGTATTAGTTTAGTGTCTTTGGAAAGTCAGAACATAATCTTCTAATAATTGTGAAATATCTTCAACATCTCCCATAAAGATTTTCCCCTTTTGTTTTCTTACCTAAAACTTTTCTTTATATCCTGGGGAAAAACATAAAAATGGCGCACTCAAATACATAGTAAGGGTAAACATGGAGAACAAAAAAAATCCATAAACATTTTAACGTAAAAATATGAACATAAGAAATGATATAAATCTTGGCAATACATAAGGCATAGATTATAAAGGAACACTAATAATGATAAAATAGCATGGGAATAAAACATGTAATTGTGGAAAACCATTAACCACAGGATATGATTTCCATAGTATCCAAGGCATTGTTTCCAAGACCATCATAGTGGACAAAGTCCCTTACGGAATCGATTTCACTCCTTGTTCCAGTCTTGTATCACTAAACCGGATTAACTTGTCATTCCATCCATGTCTATCTCATTAGATATAAATATTTACCCAATGAATTTGAGGGAGATATAGGTCCCACCCATCTCATAATGAAATCATTCTTTCGTGTTCCAAAAAATAAACATACATCATTCATAATAACCCAACGAATAAAATGGGTTTCAAAAACATCATCCCATCATAACATAATCCATATAAAAGAAATGGATATCATTTCATTATAAGAAAAATCAAACCATGTAAATAATAGAGACATTATACTTGAAACATAAACATACTAAATAATTTCATCTTAGATGGAAAATAGTTTTGATAAAACAGTTGAAATGAATTTTTGAGGAAAATATCCTTTATTCTTCAAAATCATTTTATTTTCTCAAAATTCCATGAAATTTTAAAAGAAAATTATTTTGTTGAAAACAATAATGAAATCTTGTATAGGAAGTTTCATGTAAATAAGGTGTTATGAAATCGTAAATACATACATATGAGCAATCTCGGATAAAAATGAGATTTTAAAATTATCCCTTACCTTATGTCCAATTTCATCCATATGTGTCCGAGAATCCGGTATAGTGGGTTTAAACATATTATTAACTTGTAACAAAACCATAACAATAGTTATGATATCATACATGATTCACTTACGACTTTATATTACCCGTTCTTTTGTCAATTCCATGTTAAATCAGTGTTTTGGGTAAAATTGTTTCATTTATCTACATGTTTTGACTTGTAATTCTTCATATGATTACTTAGATCATGATTACTTAATTCCAGAATTTAAAACATGATTTATAAATATAATATATTTAGAATATACATATATATGATAGATTGATAAATGGAATGAAATACACCATTCATGGAGATGGATGGCCGTACGTATGCATGAACGATGTTTTCGTTTCCTTATTAAATTGAATGGAAGTGATTAAATAACATATAAATAAATAAAGTATCATTAATATGTCATATTGTTCATGATTATTTATTATATATACTTTATAGTCATTCTTGAATGGTTAATCATGGAGAATGGATCCCATCGCGTCGTGGAGAAGGTAATCCGTACGTACGTACGAGTGATGATATCATTCCCATAATTATTGAATGGAATTATATTGGATGATATAATATCTCAGAATTAGTATAATTTTATAATAACCATATATAGTTATTATTGACACCATTATACCCATCGAATTAAGGTGGTGGTGGAAAAATAGATTACACCATGGCGGGGAGACGGTATTTCGTACGTACGCACGCGCGGTGCTTTTGTTTTCCGTAGGATGGATAGAAGGTGAAATAGGTTTGGTTAATATTTATAATAACAAATCATTATAATAGTGATACTGATGTTATTAATTTATTATTAAAAAAAGAAGAGGAAGTAGAATAAGAAATGAACTTGGAAGAATCGGTAAAGGATATTAACTCTTCATCGACACGTCTCTTCTAAACCTCCTCTTAGGGAACTAAAGTTGGTCATTGAAGAATACCAGGACCTATATTTTGTTTCTAGGGGAGTGGAGAAGAGAAATTGGTAGGATATGGCCGAGCTTGAAGGCTCAAAGTGATGTGATGAGGAGAGGGAGGTGGTTCCCTTTTTTAAGGGAGGAGAGGGGCACCTTTAGAAACATAAGAAATATTAATTTATAATAAATTCAAACCCAACATAAAAACCTCCAAAAATGACTCAAATCCGAATATTATATGAGATAGTGTTGTAATATCATCAACCAATAAAATTTATACATGTTGGGAATTTATTTTAACCCTTATCAACTTGATTTATCCTTTTTTAATCTATTTAATTTTATTTGTGGTAATAAATTTCTAAATTTTAAATTGTTATAAATAATTACTTATGTGTTGTTAATTGTCAATAATTGGATACCTTATGACATTTTAGACTATATAAATTTCAATTTATAATTTTTAAATATTTATGTTATTTTTAAACAATTTTATAATATGTTATTTTTATAAAATTACAGTAGTGTCAATTTTGAAACTATTCATTTATTTGAATTTAAATAAAATCCAAAAATAGGATATATTCAAAAAAAAATATTAATAGACTCCTAACATGTCATATTAATCTATAAAATTTGTGGCGAATATTAACCCGATAATATAATATTTATTTTAATATTTATAAAACCTTTTATTTGATATTTATCTTAATAAAACAATTACTACATCATTTTTGTATAATCATTTAATATATGTATTAGTTGCATAAAAATTAAAAATAAAATACTATGATGATGATAAATCTAATATCTTTAAAAATAATACTTTTACTAGAATTTATCATCTTAAAATCACAACATGTAAATTTTTATATTTATTAAATTATGAAGGTGACAACTTTGACATCATTTCAAATGAAATAATATAAGTGTCATAACCACTTTTATAAAGCTAAAATGGTCTAAACATAGACCATTAGATGTTTATGGATTATATATATACGAAAAATAAGTTTTGGTCATGTTTTTGGGCCCTTTAATGTGTATTAGTATTTTAATAAAAACTATATTATTGATTTTTCTACTAAGTAAATAATTTTTGCATCACTAATGTATAAGCTATTATGGTAATTAAATATCACTTAAAATTAAAAATAAATTACCATATCAAAGTAAAACATTTTAGATTTCAAATTAGTATTTATAATCTAATTTATATTTTTTATAACCTTATATTAAAAATACTTTAATTATTATCGTTTGAGTGAGACATATTTCACTTTCTTTAAAATAAAATAAATTAAAAGTCTTAATCACATCCAAGTGGGTTCCAATGGATTCCATTTCAACCCAAATATTCCTTAGGACGAAACATAATCATCCAATTATATTAATACAGGTGTTAGGGTTATTTTATAATATTATATTTACTCTTAATTACCCGATTTACCTTTAACTATGGTAAATAAAATTTACCGTAATTGCTATTCATAGTGCCCAGAAATAAACAGTAGTCTATTAACAAAATTTGGAACTACTGGTTACAAATATGGAATGAATTTTTTTCAAATTCAAATCACAGAAGTTTCATAAATTAATTTAAAATTAATCGTGTTGTTAAGAAAATGAGTTTTAAAAGTTAAAACATTGCAAAAGATTGAAATGATTTACCAATGAAATCAATTTAAAATCAATGATAAAGACATAAATTATATTAAATGGTAAAAATATATTATATTTATACTTTAAAACCATTCAATATTATAATTTAACCGTATAAATTATTACGATGAAAAAATTTGTTTTTAATTAAAATATAGCGTGTTTTTACTATTCATTAAAATATGAAAGTTATTAGAATAATATGAAAAATTTATCCAAAGTAAATATTTATATCCTGATTACAAATAAGAGTTTTATTTTTTAAAATTGAACTTATAAACATGTCAAAAACTAGATTTAAAGTGGGTGCACCATCAAAAGGCGGCAAAACTACATTTTTTGAAAAATACTTATTTTACCTGAAAAAATTATTTTGTTCTCATACCATGTTATAGAAAATGCGTAAGATGAATAATAAGGTTATAAAATTAAAAATTTAGTTAATACTATTCATAATGTCTAGTTTATAATAATATTATAACAATATATCGTTGTTTAGTGAAACCCAGTATTGTGTACCACACACGATATCGAGGAAGGTTGCGATTGCGTGTAATGCAAGCCAAGTCAGGGATGCGTGTAGTGGAAAATTCCTTTGGTGTTGCGTATAACATAATGAAAACATATTTCATTTATAAATTAAAAAGAATCTATACTTAATGTTGCGTAGAATAATTTCTACAAAACCAACTTGAAATTGTGTGTAACACCAGCCAAAAAATAGTGTTGCGTATACTGCAAGCTAATACGGTGTTTCATATAGTACAATCTAATCTTGGTTTAGCATACGACACAAGACATCAAAGATATTAAAAATAATATTTCTCATAAAATCTCAGGGTGTTACAGGTATCCTGAGATCATATACACAATAAAGCATAATTAACTTCAAAGGATGTCATCTTAAATATAGAAAATGATTTTGATAGAAAAATCACATGGAACATTTCTTGAGGAAACTATCCTTTACACTTTGAAAAAAAATTTAAATATATGAAAAAAATTTGAAATCCTTTTCATTGAAAATAACCCAAAAAATTTATAAAGGATTCTTTAAAAATCATTTAAAAAATTTCTTTAGGAAAATAAACTTTCCATTTTGAGAATAAAAAATAATAATAAAATATTTTGGCAATGTTTTTATTTGAAAATAAAATTTAAAATTTATAAAATATGTTTTAAAGTAAATAATGGTCATGAGGTTTGTAAATTTTCATTCATGTCATACATGTTAAAATAAAAATTCCTTTCACGTTTTCAGTAAAAGTCAAAAAGACCATGTGTGGAAAAGGACATAATGATTCCTTTTAATTTTTTTAAAAAATGTAAAAAAAAATATTATAAATGAAATTAAAAAAATCATATATAAATATTAAAACATTTTTTTAAAATGTTTTTATAAAACATAAACATAGAAGAGAAAGGGGTTTTAACTAAATAGAGAAATAAAGTCAATTTTATTTAAAAACTATTATTTTAAAATGATGAGTGTATAAAGAGAGGAAAATGAATGGAAAACATGTATTCTCATTAAATAACTATATAATAATAAAATTTATGAATTTCATGAGATATGGACGATAATATTTCATCATTGGAAACATAATCATAAATAATCGTGATAAATGATGAGATTTTATCATAAAACCCTTACCACTTTAATAACATTGAATCATAAGTACCATTAAATAATAAAATCAAATGAAACATTAAATATAATAAAATTAAGGATATTTATTATATAACATGTCTAAATGTCTGTTTATACACCTAAAAAAATATAGAGTCATAACATGACATATGTCTCAAAGAAGGAAAATTGAGACAAAAATTCCTTACATTTAGTCTTGAATTTGTTAATACGCATTTAAAACTATTGTATGATAAATATAATTTTATTAAAAATATATTAAAAAATCATAATTATATATATCATACCATTTATTATTTATTAATGACCTTTTGTTACCCATTTGTTAACAATTCCATGTAAAATTCACGTTTTGGGTAATAACTCTTTTATTTTTTGTGTATGTTTTGATCTTTTATTTTTGGTCCATTTACTTTGATCATGGTTAAATAATATAAATAATTTTAACCATAATATAAATATCTTATATACTAAGTATATATTTATTCAGGTTGATCCATGAAAGTTGGAGAGAGAAAATGAAATACACCATTTATGGAGAAGATCAGTCGTACGTCTGCATGAATTTCTTTTCCATTTTCTCAAAATATTAAATGAAATAATGGTAAATAATATATTTTAAATAAAAAATAATTTTTATGTAATATATATCACATAATTTCACTAAACCCATCCTTATTATCTTCCATGTAAAGCGTGAATAAATCACATCGCTTCATGTGGTGATAGTTTGTCTTACACACGAGTGACGTTATCGTATTTCCATAAAATAAAAAGTAAGAAGTTATATATGGTATAATAACTAAATATGAATAAAAATATCATAAATATCATATTTAAATAATATATACCTCATTATATCCATCCATGAGAGGTGGTTATAGAAAACGACTAACATCGGTTCGTGGGGTTGTAGTCCGTCGTAAATATGAATGGTGATTTCATTACCCATTTAAAAGATAAAGAGAATGATTTATGTTATTACATTAACCTAATAACATATAAATATATTTAAGATACCATGTTTATTATATAATCATAGTTTAATAATAATTTAATTAGTTTAAGGAATAAATTAAATAAAATGCTCGGTAAGGGGTGTTACCTCTTCATCAGACAACTTCTTTTGGTTTGCACCTAGAGGATTATTAGGTTTGATTTATCAAAAAAAAATTAAGGATGAAATGATGATATTATAGAATTAAGTAATTAATTTAGGTATTTTTTGGCATAAAAAAAGGGTCTTAGAAGTGTAGATAAGAGAGGATAGGGGTGGTCTTCTATAAGTGAGGTGAGTGGCACAATTGTAATTTTTGGAAATAAAAAGTTGTACCGAAGTTTTTCACATGAAATTAGGCTAAAAATGTTTAATTATACAAAGTATAATATATAATTCCTAAATATTTCGATAAAATGGATTTTTTATAGGTTTTGAGTCCTTTATAACCCTTATCCTTTTAGTTTAACCCCCAGGTAAACCCATTTTTACCTTAATTTCACTAAATCAATATTATTGTTTTTACAATTCATTATCATCAAAAATTATGTTTAACTTATTATATAATATATATTATTCGTATTAAAAATATTTAATACATTTTTTAAAAAATTATTCACATAATTTCAAAATTCTAATTCAAAAATTATCCCGTAGACGCAATGGGAAAGCGGGTTTTCAAAGAAAATTGTTCAAAGGTTTATAAAGGTTTTATTGAAAATTTCAATATAAAAATGATTACAATGAACTAAATTGGATTAAAATATATATATATATATATATATATTACTAAAATAATTATTCTTTTAATACCCTCTTTAAACAATTTATAATTTTTTAAAATCTTTAAAAGAAATGACAATTCTTAATAAAAATAAATGTTTTCACTATTAATTGAAAAGTTTACCTTCTCAGAAAATTATAGAAAAATTAGCTCTAAGATAATTTAGACATGATAATTTCAAAAATGAACTTTATTTTGTAAAACAAATTTTAAAATATTAAAATTATTTTTTAAAATAAGTGCACAGAAGGTGACAAAACCTCTTTTCTGAAAAATAGAGTTTTTAAGAATAAAATTGGATTGATTCTTATCTATTTTCTAGGAAACACGTAAGATTAATTCTAAAAATTTTATTGAATATATAACATATAAATTTCATTAAAATTATTCACCAATTTTTTTTTTTAAATTTTTAGAGGTAAAACATGTTTTTGTGCATAAAAAGGTTTTTCAGAAAAATATTTTCACTATTTCCAAATTTATTTTATTTTTATCTATAGTTAATTGGTCAGCAAATAATTAATTTTATATACATTTGTAGACCATATGTTTTATTAAATTTAGTTAATATTTTTAATACCCACCATTACAATTCCTAGATCAAAAATATCAGATTAGATAATATTTTCTCAATATTAAGTCATGTTTCATTTAAACTCGGTGTTGCGTGTAACATATACTAAACATAGTGTCTCATGTAATGAAAGATAAAAATGGTGTTTTTTGTACTAAAAATATCAAAAATATTAAATCTATTTGAATATATATATATATATATATATTTCACAAAATCTCAAGGTGTTACATTCTACCCCCATTAAAATGAATTTCACCCTCGAAATTCACCACTTTGGAAAATGAGGACACTTCTGCCTCATTAAATCCTAGGTTCCCACATAGATTTCTTAAGATGGTGGTTTTACCACAAAACATTGACCAGGTATCTGCTCTTGTTCCATATAATCTCCTCTATTCAATCCAGAATCTCTACTGGTTATTCCTCATAAGAAATATCATGCTCCAGTGGTACAACCTCTGAGTTTAGTACATGTGGTGAATCAGGTACGTACTTCCTCAAAAGAGATACACAGAAAACATATTAAAATTTTGAGAGGTTTGATGGAATCTATATATGAAAAACTATTTTATTGACATGATCAAGTATTTTAAAGGGACTGATATACCTAGGGCATAGTTTTCATTTCTTTCTTCCATAGATAAATTCATATAAAGACCTTCACAACAACATAAAATAATATATCAAATCGACGACTATCAATATAACATTTATGTAAAAAAAATTATACTTACATATTTATGAATGGATATAACCTTCTATTTTATATCATCATCTTGATCAGGTCCTAGAATATTTATTTCTATGACTTCATTCAAGTACGTTGGATTTCAAGACTTCTTTCTATTAAGGGATTTATAAGGAGCTATCACAATACTCGAGTGAAAAATATTGTTAAAAGAAAACTATACTTGAAAAAGGTGTTTTTATCAACCACCTTTTAAATCCATAGAGAAAAATCATATAATATTCTCTAGGATTTTAATTTTTCTCTCATATTGACCATCTATATGTGGATGATACATAGGGATGAAACTCAACACTGTATCATGATATAACTGAATACTTTGACAAAATTACAAGGTACGCTTTGGATCCTAATAATACACAGTTGAATTTAGTACCCCATGAAAACGTACCTCTTTCTTAATGTTTATTATAATAAGATAATCCAATGATAAATTTTATCTAATAGCAATGAAGTGTGATGACTTTGTAAGGTGATCAAATAAAAACCATAATTAACTCCGTATCAAAGAAAAGATAAAACCTAAAGTTTACTAGTACCTTTATTTATATTTCAACAATGTTAAAAGGAATTACTCCTTAAAGGAATTTCTCAATAAAATATATAAAAATCATAGGGTTTTGTTTCCATAATTTTCTATTAAAACATCCTTAATCTTGATAAAATCCCACCACATAAAACATAAAAAGGGGTGTCAATGAATTTTAAATTATGATCAACCTCAAACACATAAACTTGTGATAGTTTACATAACTCTTTACTTAATATTACATGGTTACATATACACTTTAAAAGTTGATTGAATCTTTATTTATTATATAATCTATTATCTTATATAAAAACATTTTCATTGGAAGCTTGGGTTTATCCTTGTACTCATAGAATATAAAATTGGATTTCACAACTCCAAAATAAAATTAGAGTGAGATAATAAATGCACAAAATCACATGATATTTAACTAAAGAATGAACAATAAGATTTTCATAGGGATCATTCATACAAAATCAAACATGAAATTACCAAATAATGAGGGGTAATCATTTTCCTTAATTACCATGATTCACTTTATTAATTGTGATTTCATAATGAATTTTATTTTTCCTTTTCCTTGAGAGGTTCTTGTGTCATATCATCCACATTAACCCTTTTATTGGGTAATTTATTTTCATTAATCCCAAAAACATTATACTTAAAACACTAGAGTGTGGGTGGTGCATTCTAGGGAGCTTTCTCTGTATTTTCATCATTATTTTAATGTTTACCATCACTTCGGCATTCAATTTCCCAGTAACCTTCCCTTCCACACTTAAAACATTTAATAATACCCTTAATAAAATTTTCATCATGTTTCTTCCTAAACTATGAGTATAAAGAAAATATCATCTTATTCTCTCTATGGATTTTATATATTTTTTTAATTATATTTTCTATTCTTTTCAATACCATGAGATTGATACGTAACTATAACCTCTATTTCCATATTGATACCACATTGAACAATATATTGATAGCTACTAATGTATATAATAGATAACTCCGTTTAGAGACATTGTTTTAATCTATTAAATAATTGATCAACCTTACTTTTAGGTTTGATGGTAATACCAGAAACATACCTCACAAGTCTTGTAAAATTTTCCTCATCAGTGCCAATGTATTCATCATACTTTTTCTTCATTTAAAATAACTCATTATATATATTTTTAAAAATAATACATTAAATTTACATTTTGAAAAATATGTTCTTGAACTCATCCCAATCCATGGATTCAATTTCATCATGTTACCTTTTATTCTTGATGAGAGTCCACCATTGATCCATTTTACCTTCCAAAGGACAGACAACCAAAATGAATTTTTCATGTTTTGGACACTGGATAATGGAAAATATTTGTTTAGTGTGACTGATCCATTTCTTAGAAACTAGTGAATAAATGGAACTACTAAATTTATGTGGATGTTTCCTTATAAAGAAATCAACGGAACATTGTTCCCTATTTTTCTTGTTGGGAAGTTAAAGATGTTTCATGTCTTGAGAATGTTTCAAGAGCATATAAAAGTAATTTTTCATTATAACTCCTATAAGGTTTGGCTACCCTAGAATAAAATCATTTAATTGTCCATCACACTCAAAATTAACACACTTATTTTTAGGTATATCCATTTTCTAAAACCAAACGGCATAGTGTATTCAATAATAATCATAGTGGGGAACCATATAATCATGAAAAATCATTTATAGGATGTCTAAATCATGACACATTATTTTTAATCTACGACACCATACGTTTATCCTAGTTAATTCATTGTCATAATTTATTAAAATACTTCCTGATGGTTCGTAATGAGTTTGTTAATTTCCAAAGCATATCCCTTGGGAGTGTCAAATGTGGTGTGTAGTATGGCCATTTATCATACACCAGGTGGCAATGGATTCTAGCTCAATATTTCCTTTTTAAAGTTATTAACCTTGGGTACCTCTATGTCAGATCCATCTCCACTTGTATTATCTTGAATGGAATGTATTTTCTTGGTAACAACTTGATATATCTTTTACCAAAATTCTAGGACATTTTCCTATACTTTGACTCATCCTTAGACTTATCCTTTGACACATACCTATAAATATCATTAAAAATATCCATAGAGATTTCGCTGAATATTTATCATCTTGGTTTCCAAAGGTTAACTAAACCATTCATATAATACAAAATATATAAAACAGGGCTTTTCATAAATATATATTACATCTTTTTAGACGAATATTCAATACATCAAAAAAACATATGTATGAGGATCATAATAGTTTAGTGTCTTTAGAGACTTGGTACACAATATTCTAATTTTTTGAAATATCATCAACATCTCCCATAAATATTGTACCCTTTAGTACTCTTCACAAACATACCCTATTTAAAACCATTCTTTATAACCAGGGGAAAGAAAACATAAGAAAGGTTGAGATAAGATATCAAGTAAGGGTACAAAAGTGAGATACAAAAGCATAACATTAACATAGGGGTATGAGAACATGATCATAACATTTGAAAACCATACCCCACATATCAAATATCATAATATTTATTCATTTCAAAAATATTGGAATTTCATAAAACATAAATCATAATGTAATCAAATAACATAATCCATGAGAGCATAACATTGGCATAAGAAATAGAATTGTGGCATATACATAATCATATAAAATATTATGTCAAGCCTACCTACTAAGACATTAATAACATGTTAATATTTGGCTAACCACCTGTGTACTTATTTAATAATTTGGATAACCTAATATGTACCCTTGTTTAGGCTTGGTATAACCTCTCATGTACCCTCTTTTGGGCTTTGGATACCCTCTCATGTACCCTTTGAGCTCATTTAACATTAATCATTACGAAATGCATTATTTTTAGATATAGGTCTCACCCTACACATGATGAAAATCATATATATGTGTGTCAAAATATAATAAAACATCCATCATATCAGAACCACTGAGAATAAATGGGTTTTATAATCATTTCATCATTTCCTCCAAGAAAAACTCATGGAAAAAGAATCATGTTTCATAATAATTTTATCATGATATAACCCATGGAATAGATATGGATTTCAAAAAAATATTTTCATCACAAACATAAAACATCTAGAGAATGATTAATAATGGTATTCTTGGAACATATCCCTAGTAAATAATAAGTAATATCAAAGGATTTTATCTTAAATGGAAAATGATTTTGAAATAAAAATCACTTGGAACATTTCTTGAGTAAAATATCATTTCCTATTTGAAAAACACTTTTTAAAACATAAAACAATTTCAAAATATTTTTATTTAAAAATAACCTTCAAAACTTATAATGAAATATTTAAAAATCATTAAAAACATTTCTTGAGGAAGGTATCCTTTCCATTTTAAAAATCACTAAAAATCATAAAATATTTTGGAAATAATTTTCTTTGAAACTAATATTTCAATCTTATAAAGCTCTATTTAAATAAAATAATGTTCATGACATCTGGGAATTTCCATTCATTTAATACACATTAAAACATGGATTACTTTCACATTTTTGGTAAAATCCAAACGGGGCATGTTTGGAAAAGGAAAAAAAGATTCCTTTAAAAAAATCAAAAAATTGAAAAACGGATAAAAATGACTTTAAAAAATCCTAGAGTAAGATTAAAGTATTTTTTAAAAAGTTTTTAGACACATCGATATAAAAGAGCAAGGGTTTTGAACTAAAGAGAGAAATAAAGTCGGTTTTCTTTAAAATAATTATTTTAAAATATTTAGTGTATAAATATTGGAAAGTGAAGGGAAACCTTATATTCTCTTGACATAAACCTAGGTTAATAAAATTCATGAGTTTATAGATAGATTGATCATAATTTTTTATCATCAGAAACATAATAAAAAATACTCAATAAATTATGAGATTGTATCATAAAACTCTTACCACTTTGGTAACATTGAATCATATTTAATATTAAATACTAACAGAAAATAAAACATTAAATTTAATTAAATTAAGTATATATAGGATATAACATGTAAAATGGTTTTTATATTCACTTCATAAATTATGATAAGTGTATAACAAAACATATTTCTCGAAGATGGAAAATTGAGACAAAAAAACCCTTACTATAAGTATTAACTTCCTTCATACACAATGAAACCACATATATAATAAATATAATTTATTATAAATATATTAAATATCTATAATTATATATATAATACCACATAATATTTACTTGTGACCTTTTATTACCCATTTACTAATAATTTAATTTTAAAGTCATGGTTCGGACAATAATTACTTTGTTTTTCGTATATGTTTTGATCTGTTATTTTTTGTCCTGTTACTTTGATCATGGTTAAATAATATAAAAAAATTTAAAAATAATATAAATATCATATATATTAATTATATATGTATTTATATTGATCTATAAAATTTATTGATAGAAAATAAAATATGTTGTTCATGGAGACAGTAGGGCGTACGTACACATGACCATTGTTTCCATTTTCTCGATAGATTAAAAGAAAGAAAGGTGAATAATATATTAATATTAAAAATATTATGTTATATATATCACATATTTTCATTAAATTTATCATTATTACATCCCATTTAAATCATGAATTAATCACATCGCTTCGCAATGCAGTAGTCCGTTGTACAAACGAGTGATGTTATCGTATTCCCAAAGAATGGAATGTAAGAAATTGTATGTGATATAATATTAAAATAATAATAGTAATATCATAAATATAATCTATAAGTAATAAATCTATTAGTATATCCATCAATTATAGGTGGCAGTGTAAAACTAATAACATCAATTCATGAGGTGGTAGTCCACCGTACTCACAAATGATGATTTCATAACCCATTTGATCGAATATAAGAATTATCTAAGTAATTAAATTAACATAATAACATATAAATATATTTAATATATTAATTTTATTATATAATAATGGTTTAATAATAATTTAATGGGTTTACGGAATTAATAAAATAAAATTCTTGGTTATGGGTGTCACCTCTTCTTTGAATAACTTCTTTTAATTTGCACCAAAAGGACTATTGGGTTGGATTTATGAAAACATAAATATTATAGGATGATATTATAGAATTAATAAACATATTTTTGAGGTTATTGTTCAAACAAAATGGTTTTTGATGTGTGAATAAGAGATTAGAGGGGGTGGCCTTTTATAAGTGAGGTGAGTGGAACACTTGTAATTTTTGAAAAGAAAAAGTTGTACCCATGTCTTTCGCATGACACATGGATCAAAAATAGTAAATTATGGAAACTATAGTATATAAGGTAAGAATATGTCCATGAAATTGGTTTTATACAAATTTTTCTTTATTTTTAACTCTTATATTTTAAGTTTAACCCCCAGGTAAACCCATTTTTACCTTAACTGTGGTAAATATTTTTTACTGTTTTTATTATTAATTATTGTAAATAATTTATTTTAAATTACTAGATAATATAAATTATTATTATTTAAAATATAGAATCCATTTTTTTAAATTTCATTCATATAAGTGGCAAAATTTAATTGAAAATTAATCTCGAAGGCACGATGAGAAAGTGGATTTTCCAAGAGAAAATATTCAAAACATTAAAATGTATTTATAAAAAAGTAATATTAAAATGATTCAAATGAAATAAATTGGATTAATAGATATTTTATTTAACTAATTTTTCTTTTAAAACCTTCTTAAAACAATTTTTATGTTTTAAAAATCTTTAAAAGAGATGACAATTCTTAATAAAAACTAGTATTTTCAACTATTCATCAAAAAATTTATCTTCTCAAAAATTTCTAAAAAAAATTCACCCTAAATTAATTTTCACATGACGATTTCAAAAATTAAATTATTTTTTCAAAAAAAAATCCAAAATTCCAAAAATTATTTTTAAAATAAGTGTGGAAATGGAAACAAAATTGATTTTTAAAAAAATATAGTTTTCAAGCATAAAATTGGATTTGTTATTATCTATTATAAAAAAACACATAAGATGAATGTTAAAAAATTTATTGAATATATAATATATACATTTAATTAAAATAATTTATTAAAAGTGATTTTTTTGATTTATTGTGATAAAACACATTTGTGCGCATAAAAATATTTTTTCAAAAAAAATATTTTCTTTATTTCCAAGTAGTTTTAATTTTAATTTATATTTATTTGTACACCAAATAATTAATTTTATATACATCTGTAGACCATATATTTTCATAATTTAGTTAATCCTATTTATACCCACCATTAAAATGGTAAGGTTATAACTATCATATTAAATAATAATTTTTTAATAGTAAGTCATGATTCATTTAAAATCGATGTTGTGAGTAACACAAGATAAACTTAGTGTTTATTGTAATGTATGCTAAAATTGGTGTTTTGTGTAATGAAAAAAATAAAAAAAATTAAATTTATTTTAAAAATATATATTTCATAAAATCTATGGGTGTTACAGCCTATCGTCAAAAATATTAAACCACAATTCTTCGATACCTATTCCATATATTCATATTCACAAAATCATCATGAATATTATTATTAAAATATCATAGTTAGTGTTTCGGTATTTAAATTATTAAAATCATGTGATCTACGATGGTAGGATTTTATCATTCACATCAATCAAATTATTCCTGATTAATCTCATATTTAAACCCAATGGAATTCCCATTCAAATATTCATTAAAATACTATGAAGACTTGAGATTAAATATTCCACTTGATATATAAATATCTACATCTTCAAAACTTGATTATTCAATAACATTTGAGATTTCCATGTCTTTGATTCAGTTGACTACAATGAATACTCTTCATCCAATCGACCACATCACATAATCGGCAGCATGGTTATCATCGGTAATTTAGAAATCATTTTTGTGGTTCTCAATTTGGGTATATCACTGAAACAGCTATGTGGTTCTCCAACATCACTGAATTGGCTATGTGAATTAGCTATATCACTAAATTTGAAATATGAAGCAATTAGTTAGGTCACTGAAAATGACTACATGACTCAATCAACCATGTGACCATTCAGCTACATGATTTGGTTACATGGAGGATTCGACTACATGGTTCAGCTATGTGGAAGATTCAACTATGTGAAATGGATACATAGAGATTAAACTATGTTAATTATCTATGTTTCTCTAGAATATTTTATACTTTATTCAATTTAATTCCAAACTTATCCAGCTGACTTCCAGCCCATCTCAAACATCATCTTCCCCATGTATATGAATTATTTCATTTTTTTAAATTATTTCAAGAACAATTTGTATGAATATTGATAACTTTTATCGTGATATTTAATCACTAGAATAACACTTCACTTTTCATTGAATGGTTTAATTCATGGAATCTTAAAATACCATGAAACTAATGATAAATTCACAAGTTTTGACAACAAAACCCAACACCATATCCAAAACAATTTCCTACCTACCATCTTCTTCACCTCAACCAATAAATTCTGAGCTCTTGGTATCAATATATTGGACGTTATTTTATTTTATTCTTTTGTGCGTATATGTGGTTGTGAATAATATGTTGGTATCGAATACTTGGCTTGTGTTTTGGGTAGTGTGTAAGGGGTTATGCATTGTTCTTATGGTTATCCTCTTAGGTTGGACCTTTTTGTGAACCCTTATGTGTTCCATGTTTATAATCATTCCCCTTATTCAATCTTTTAGCTTTCTATAAGGTTTTTTATAGAATGTTATAAAATATCTCCCCATAAAAATGTATCCTATCCATTTTCACAACTTATTTTACAAGAGAATACTACTAATAATTCTCCATTAATTTCCCCAGTAGGTCATGAAATAGAACTTTTCCAACCAGAATTATTTCACCTAGTACCTGTTTAGGGTGGAGGGTCACACAATATTGGGATGACTATGGTTGAATCTGTGTGTGACTTCCAGCACCATCGCCCCCTATCATTTCAAGGCACCGGAGTCTCCCAGGATGTGAAGGACTAGATATGAGACATCGATTGGATTTTTGAATTGGTAGTGGCCCCAACATACCATAAGATTATTCTTATGACCTTTATACTTGAAACCACATCTTGAAGATAGTGGGATATGATACTGCAGGATGGTAGACGTGAAGGGATGACACAGGTGACCTTCAAGGATCTCTTCTTTGAGGAGTTATTTCCCGACACACTAAATTTGGGCCATGATCATGAGATTATGTATCTATAGAAGGGGATAATGAAAATTTCCACCTATTTAGAGCACTTTACATATAATAATCTCTTTTATCCTCTTATAGCAGGTAATTTGGCATAGAAGTCTTAAAATATTGATATTTTTATTCTCCCAGAGATGAAATGGTAGGTATGGAAATTTTATCTGAAAACATATTCTACAGTAATTCATAAGGTATTTAAAATAGAGGTTTTTCTGTAAGATAGGGCTATATGTGTTATTCTAATTATTAATGGATTTATAGGTACTTTCTCTAGTGTATTTGCAGTTTCTTACTCTGTGAATAAGAAGAGGAAGTCAATAAAATGGATGTTAGGGTGGTGGTGGTCAGTCTGAGTATATTTGAGATTCTTCAACCCCTTTTGTGGGGATTTACTCTAATATGTGCTATAATGGTAGGAGGAAGGGACACTTTCTCATGGACTATCATATTTCTCACATTAATTTTCACTAGTTTGGAAAGACAAAGAATCTAAAGTTGTTCTATGATAAGGATTTGAGGATATGCTTAGAATGTTCAGGAATGGGACCTCAAAAATAGGTGAAAAAATAATAAGGATAAGTGAATCAGGTGAATCATGAGCCTCTAGGTCATCATAGATTGGTTACTATCAGGTATTTTGGAGTCGATCAGGCTTCACCAGATGATGGAGAGGGACCTTCCTTAATTCAATCTACAGTACTGATATATTCTACCCTATCAATTTCTTTTTTTGATATGATATAATACCAATCATTCATATTTTAAAAATTTGTTTATGGTCTGGATTTACTAGTTTAATACTCCTATTAGTTTATATATATTGATACTCCCCATGGAAGGAACGTAGATCATCTTTATATCTGTAATAATTTCTGATAATAGTTACTATCTTTGAGAATGCATGGAGATTTATAATTATAGAGATGATAGTTTCTAGTGTAATCCTTGGAATAGACTAATTGATCAACTACCATGCATGCATCAATTGCTACCAAAGGTGAGTGACTTTTACATCACCTAAGGTGGAATGTTGATTTTGACTAGTGAATCGAACATTGAGGAAGGTGGAGTGGGACATGATCATTTTCAAAGACATGTCCTTTCAGTGTAGGTCACTTGCATGATCCTCGTAAAAGATTACCTAGGGGCTCCCTTCTATTTTCCTTAAATGGTATACCTATATTGATATTTATTTTTAGAGGAATAATTAGGGTTACCTCTATAAAAGATATTTGAATTTGAGACCAATCTCATTCCCAGTGCACAACCTATATCAATTCCACTATATCACATGACACCAGATAAGCTAAAATATATAAAGGTTTGTCTTGATGATAAATAGGAGAAAGTATTCATCTAATCAATCACTTTCCCTGGGTGTGATATGGTGTTTTTAATCAATAAGGTGGATGGTATTCTTTGGATTTGTGTCAACTATCAGAAGTTGAATCAGATCATTGTAAAAAGTAAGTATGTGTTTCCAAGAATATGTGACTTGTTTAATCAATTTATGTGATCCTAATGGTTTATAAAAATGGATATATATTCACGATACAATAATCTTCATCTCAGAGAGGAATACATCCTAAATAAAGTGTTTAGAATAAGGTATTGTTTTTATGAGTATCTTATTATTCCCTTTGGACTGATGAATCCTCTGATGATGTTCATGGATCTCATGAACAAGATCTTTCATGTATACTTGGATTCCTTCATCATTGTTTTCAATGATGACATGTATATACATTCTAAGACATTATAATCACAATATAGACACCTTTTGATCATATTTAGTATGCTTTTAGCACATCGTCTTTATGAAAAGTACATGAAGTGTCACATTAGGATATAGGAGGTGCACTTTCTTAGGCGCATGTTTTCACAATGGGGGATATTAGTTGGTCTAGAAAAATTTGTTGAAATTATGTATTGGGAATGATAGATGAATGTATTCAAGATTTCTAATTTTTTTCAGGTTGTTTAGATAATAAATAATGTTAGTTCATGATTTTCCTTTCCTAGTAGTGCCTATGACTGTGCTCACAAAGAAAGAATTCAAGTTTGAATGGATAGATCTGTGTGATGAAGTATTATACGATATAAATAAGAGGTAGATTTAATAACAAATCATGATCCTTTTTAAGCCTTGAGTTGGTCATTCAATGTACTATGAAACATCTAGTGTTAGGTTGAGAGTTGTTATAATATAGGTGGGTTAGGTAGTTGCTTATTGGTCTCTTCATCTGCGACCCCACAGCAGAAAAACCCTACCCATGAATTAGGGTTAGCAGTAGTGGTCCATGTTTTGAAATGTTGGAAACATTACCTTTTCAATAAGAATTTTTCCATTTATATGGAACACAAGAATCTATAGTAAATATTATTCTAGAGTGACCTTAATCTTCATTTTAGGAATTGGTTGGATTACTTATATACATTCAAATTTGAGTTGGATTATACATCTGGGAAAGGTTATATAGTGTCAGATGTTCTTCGTATGAAGTCATGGGGGGCTGGGGAGTGAATTTTATATACAGAGTGGAAGATCATGAAATTTTTAGTATATTGGTATGTGGTTGTAGAATAGTATTTGTGGGTATAGGTTTAAACACCCTTAGTGATCACATACTCATTAGAGTAATGAGTCAAGGATAATCAAGAGATTGATCCTGAGTGTGTGGTAATGTGTGGGAGGTCGGTAGTAAGTGGTTCCATTCTCGGTTGGCCCTTAGACAGACATGGAATGCTTCTGGTCTATGGTAGGGTGGTAGTTCCATATTCCATGAGATAGGATATTATGAGAGCTACTCATTCTTCATATTGGGAAATGCAACCATGATCAACCAAGATATATGGCATTGTAAAATGCTAGTTCTAGTGGCCTGACATGAAAAGAGACATTGTGGGTTTTGTTTCTCATTGTCTAACTTGTTAGAAGATTAAGGATAGGTATAAAAGACTTAGATAGTTAATCTCTCCACTTATAGTACTTGTATGGAAGTGGGTTGAGGTGACCAAATACGTTGGGATATGTTTACACTAGACATCGATATTTCATGATACTATTTTTATTTTTATAGATTGTTTGACCAAGGTGTCTCACTTCTTACCAATTTTTGAGATGAACTTAGTGGATGATCTAGGAATTCTATATGTTTAAGAGATCATGAGGCTTCATATATTTCCTTCGCGCATGGTATCTAACAATGACACCCGGATCCCCTCACATTTTTATCAAGGATTATAAAAGAAAATGGGTACTCGGTTAAAGATGAGTATGAAATTTCATCCACATACCGATGTTCAGGTAGAGATAAAGATCTAAAATTTAGATTATATTCTTCAAAAATGCATTTAGGTGTAGTGTCGTAGGTTATTTGAGAAGACCTCTAGAGACACTTCTCGAGGATGAAGAGTCATTAAATGGGGAGACTTGTAACATGCTGTTTTTTAGTGGGTTGCTAATGTAAGTCTTGAAATATCTCTTATAGTGTTTTTGAACCTTTTTTTGGTTGAATCTGGGTCTAGAGTGTGCTGGAGGCCTAAATGGGATATTTTAGAGGTTTTTTGTCTAGAAAAGATTACATAAAACTGTGTAATACGATGTTTTTTACATTTTAAACATTCAAGTTAAAAATGGATAAGAATAGGGTGTGTCTGATAGTGTTGT
The DNA here is from genome assembly GCA_963277665.1 of Viscum album. NCBI lineage: Eukaryota > Viridiplantae > Streptophyta > Magnoliopsida > Santalales > Viscaceae > Viscum > Viscum album. The sequence continues at coordinate 1,099,960,790 of OY728133.1, read as the reverse complement.
TCCATGTCTTGGTGTAGAAAGTTCGAGTGGAAATGGATTAAATAACCTCACACACCTATTTGGGATTCTTGGTGGAGGAAAAGTTGCCAGTTCCCTGGGGATATGTCATTTCCCGGACTGTTTCAACTTGGTGTGTTCATGGACCCCCATTAATATGGATAGTTCATGGTGAAAACTATTTTGTCCTTGATAAATTATGAAATGATTTAAATATTCATACATTCTTCTTGGAACATGACCAATCTAAAAGGTAAGTGTGCATGGATTAAATTCAAGATTTCAAATGTGATTAAAAATCAATTCTAACTCCCCTATTAATAAATTTCACACTAATATTAGGGAATTATTCACCCCCAATTTATTTTTTACGAACTTGGAGAACCCTTTGAATGTTGAGGATTTTTTTACCCTTGTTTTATACCTTGTTTTTTACCTTGTTTTTTTCATTCCATAACTTCCATTGGTTTAACTTAGGCATACTTTCATCATCCTTCACTTGTGTTCTCATTTTGGGTGATTTAGTGAAGGTTCTTGGTGAATTTCATTATTGGTATAATTTCCTCTATTCTCATTGAATGATCATGGAATGATGTTACTTGGGCTTGGATGATAATTCCTTGTGTTTTCTATCAAGGAAATTCCAATGTTGGTGGTTCATATTCCTTCATGGGTATTAATGGAATTCTTCAATGAATTGGTGTTGAAAAACTTGAAATTTTATCGTTTGGTGAGTCCCTCATGTTCTATCCTATATATTTCTCTTAAACCATACTTTGATTCTACCTTTGTTGGTATTCATCATTGAGTGAGTGTTAATTATACCCTTATCTTGTTCTCTCTTTTTCATTTCCCTACAAACCTTATTATTTCATGTGGAACTAGTTTTTTGAGTTCTTAGTGTTCGAGTGGATTTCAATTGGTTTGAGAACATGGTTTAAAGATTACACTCCTGAAAAAATCCCTTGACTTTAGTACATGTTTTTTATAGGTTATTAGCTTGATTAATGGAATGTGTTTGTAGTTATCGGACATGTATTTTCTGATTAATCACATGAGGTGTTTGTGTGTGTCCTATAAAGCCTATGTTTGTTGTTTTATCACATATGTTGGTATAGCTATGAATGTTGATTGTTTGACATGATGTTGATCTATCATATTGTATACATGTTTTCATATACTATTACTATCTTTGCAGTTGATACAGATAGATCCACAAGAATTTTCCCCTTTTGAGAGGGATGTGTGAGATATTTATTAGCATGTAACTAGAATATAACCCTAGGTATGGATGTTGCATACATGTTTTATGAACTTCCTTAATGAAGTGAAGGATGTGTTAAACATGGTTGGTGATTTTTATTTCTATGTGCTACCAATGCAGGTAGACCCAAACTCTGAGGACCCAACATGTTCCTAGTTATTGTATGATATATTAGTTTTTTATATATGTAATCTTTCTAAATTTATCAAATTCACTTGTATTTACAATAATGTTAAGGTTAATTGGTGGATTCCTTCCGAGTATTGTACTCACAACCTACTTATGCATTTCAGTGCGCTTGTAGATTTTATGGATGGGGATTCGATGAAGGGAAAAGGCCTTATGGTGGATGGTTGTGTAGGATATCAAAATGATGTGGACATAGATGAATGGAACTTTATGTAGAGGGTTTCTATAGTTTCTAATTAGTTCTTTACCTTACACATTGTATTATTTTATTTAGTTTTGGTTATGTACTAAACATTCTATTTTGTTACTATATGGGTTGGAATTTTTTTCATACGCTACTTACTCGGATGGTTATTGATTAATTCATTATTGTTGATGATTTTTATCACTTTTGATATTATTACTATGATGTTCACTTGTTACTGATGGCATAGTCACCCCATGTCATTCCTTAGTCCCTCACCACTAGTTGAAAACCTGTTGCATACAGGGAGGTTTTCATGAGGTCGTGTTGCATCCCTATCTTAGACCCAATGGTTAGGGTGGGGGTGTTATAGACATATTTAATATTCATGTAAAAGTATGTAATATGTATGAATATTGTTCTTAGGTCACCACAATAATTTTCACACCCATCTCGATGGTGTTTTCTCCCTTATATATCCATAGATATGCTTACATGCATTAACTCATACTTTTGTAACATATTATTTAATGATACTACCAACCAATGCATTAATTTCAGGAATTCATGACTTCCTCATAAATTATATCTTATGAAATGTTATATTTTAATGGTATCCCACAAGGAATATCACTCTAACATAATGTCTATAAAAAACACTGTAGTAGTAGTAGTGTGAAATGATAACACTATCATTTTATATTTCAATTAAAAATCATCAATTATGATAAATCCTAATCACATTATATCTAATTATGGATTTAGATAATATCTTCTTCACTTTTTACTCAAATGGCTAAGTATTCTATACCAAATATGATTCACTTTCTTTATACTCATATAAAAATTATTTGGGTGTTTAGAGATTTGAAATAGTCTTCCACTTGATCAATATCCATTCATGATGGCTATTCCATCCTTTAAAGTCCTAATGATGTTTATATTTTTATAAAAATCACCTCATTCCTATTATTAAAAAGTTAAGAGATGCTCAAATGTCATTTACTTCACCAATTTATAAGGATATCATTACTAGTTTCAAAAAAATTCTAACCTTTTTTGGCATTTCCAACTCATTTGACATTGAATAATCCAGAATTTATGAAAGTGACATCTATATTATAATAACTTTGGAAATATTTCTGGATGTTTTTATAATTGGTCATGTGTTATGGGCAACCAAAAATAAATTTCCAAAGATTCCTACCTTTAAAAGAATTATAATCTAGCTTAAACACCAACATTTTTTCTGGATTACTCCTCTTAAAGAAAATATAGTTATCATTCTTATTCAATTATTTTGGTAGTATAGTGAGACACTTGTTAAGGGTGTGTCTTGTTTGATCACACCTCCTATAAGTTTAATCAAGAGAATCAAAAGTGATATTCAATTATAGTTTCTTTTTAAGATGTTTCATCAATTAAAATCTCGAATCTTTATATTGACTAACACAAAATTCATAGACTCTCTTCAATTGATGGAGTCTCAAGTTATACCATCACACATATTCTCTGTGTCCATATCCTTCACAACACTAACATTATGAGGACCCAACCTTAAAAATTACATATTTTTTTATTTTAAAGTCATGAATTCATTTTTTTCCATTTGATAATACTTATGGTTTAGGGATTTTAAAAATTAGGCCATCACCCTTACATAAATAGATATTACATCACAAAGTGGATGCAACAACTTCGTATTCTTTTTTCCACACACAAAAGCTGTTATGATATTAAAAGTTTTCTTTTCATGTCATACCTTCACAGTTTTTATCCTGGACTTATCCTTATCCCTAATAATCTTTAAACCCCTGTGAAAAATATTTTGAAATGTGGTTTGAGCACAAAAATCTCAGTAAGGGACATATAAGTATAATTAATGAAACTTATTAGTTCATGAATACTTATACAAGATTTTTCTTTTTTTCAAAATTAATCTTTTCGCTCAAAATAAAAATTTTATTACCCAATAAATAAACTATTCTTCAAAAATATTATCATAAAACATTTTAAATTTCCACAGGATCAAATAACAACTGAGAAGTGGGGGTTAAATCAGTTGTCACTTTTTATAAATTTCAAAACTTTTAGAATCTTAACCTCTACAACATTTTAAGATTTATTTCAATATAAACTTTTAGTAAATACTCTTACATGAAATTGTAGGAAGTCAAGTAAAGCACAAAATATTTATAAGTTTCATCCTCAGTGTGATAACCTTAATCCTTTCCATATCCACACTTGTGGGTCTGGAAATCAACTATTATGAAGAAGTGAATAAAACTTATGCCAAATCCCATTAGACACCTTATATCTACCAATAGGAAATATTATATTAACACCCATCATTTTATAATTTCTACTTATAAAACAATTGATCTAAACAAAAGAATAAATACTTTGTTGAAACTGCTCAACAATTTCTCAGTCTAAATCCTTAGTCCAATTTGGATGGATCCAACTTTTCAATCTGATGATTTTGGATTTGATTCCCTCAATATGATGAGCCTGGATCTAATTCTATCAATATGATGAATATATATTAGATTATCTTAATATTATGGACTCAATACTTTGAACCCATTCTCAATATTCAAAACTAAAACTCTACACAAATTCTCAATATGATCTTTTTCAATCCAATTTACTCAATCTGAATGACTGAATATGATCTTCTCAATATGATCTTGCACAATCTGATAAAAAACAATCAATTGTCTGGTCCTCCTCATGATATCTCTACATGGAAATGAAATCCACTTTATCTATTCAAAGCTCCTCCTTTTCCCCTTTCTTGAAAGTTCACAAATTAATGAATAATCTGAGAAATTATTTATAGGTGTCTTAGAAAACAAAATTGAGAAACATGAAAACTTTCTCTATTTCCTAAAATTTCTAAATCTCCAAAGATCATTCATATTTAAACATCAACTCTGATTTCTTCAATCCTGCTTATATTTCTCTAAGATTTATTCAAAAATTGAATTTCAATTTTTGGCCTCTTCAACACGTCTTAAATCTTATAGAATGTTATTTTTGATACTTATTTATAGTCATCTCATTATGAATCTATTTCCTTATTATCTCACTACAAATATATTTCTTTATCATCACATTACAATATGTTTCTTTCTTAACTCATTGCAATTTATGTTTCCTTCTCAACTCATTACGATTTCTATTTATTTCTCATCTCATTTTGATTTTTTGATTCTTTTTCATCTCATTATGATTTCTATTTCTTTCTCATCTCATTATGATTTCCTCTTCTTTCTCAGATCATTACGATTTTTGTTTCTTTATAAGCTTAGTCTGATGGAATTCACATAACGAGGGAATTCTCATTAGGATGGAATTTACATTCCAAGGGAATTACCATTATGATGGATTTACCCATTACGATGGAAATCCCTTTACAATGATTTTCCATAACAATCTAAATTATTCAATGATGAATCCACTTAGAAACATTGAACATCTTCAAAATTAATTAGCTTCATACATTATTACATCTAAAAACTTCTGAGTCTGGAACTTCTAGATATGATGGTGACATTGTCTTGACTTCTAGAATCGATGAAATCTTTCTGATTATTCTCCGTTTATTCAAAGTATTTTATCATTATATTTTTCATGATTTGTGAGAACTTTTTGATCGGCAAAGAATCGTGTGATTTAGTTTATAAAGTTTGAAAATTTTCTAACTCTTAAGTTTACAATCTTCTTTCAAAACTCTTATGAAACAATATTAATTCTTCCCTCAATAAATTCATTCTTTTTATGATTAAAAAAAATTCAAACTACCAACAAAAAAAATTTATACCTATGATTATTTTCGATTCAAAAATCTGAATCCTATATAGATGGATACAATAATGTGAGTATGATGAATCTTCATTATTATATACATGGGTTTTATTACTAAATAACAAAAACATCCTTTTACAAAGAAAGTTATTTACCAACCAATACAAAACTTTGTTAAAAAAAACACCACAAAGGTTCTTTAAACTACCCATTTGGATTTGTTGAAAACCCTTGTTAACAAATTTTTAGACTCTCAAAAAAACCACAACTCAAGTTTTTTGACTTTTATCAAAACGTAGCCTTTCTTAAAAGAGAGTTTCATGACACCACACTACTGGATAAAGTAATGTTTTTTAAGGAATTACATCCTTGTGTGCTAATAAAGTTCTACAGCCATAAAAATATGAACTCTACCTCACTTTTAACCTTTTCTTATCCCCCATTTTCTGATAACCATATCTTTAGATTCATTTAAGATAGATAATTAAAAAAACTTATTACAAGTAAAACTTTATTACCTTCTCCCCCCCTTTGTCAACATAATCCAAAGAATGGCGTGGGTTCTTTCTTATGTGGTTTAGGAAAACATGGGAGGAGGTTGAACATGAAGTTTCAGAATCAATTCCATAAACCTTTATTTCAGCATTTTTTTTGTAAAGATATCAGTAATCAGATACTTAGTTGAAATGTATTCTAGAAAAACATCTTCTGTAGAAAATTTCTATTTTATATGGTAAAAAAACTATATCAATTTGTTTTGATCTTGAATGTTGGGCATGATTTTTAGAAAAATGAATTTCAATATAATTATCCCAAAGTATCTTCAATGGTTTAGAAAATTTTACTATCAAATCTCCTAGATGAACTTTCAAGAATAATATTTGATCACAAGCCTGAGTATATGCAACATATTTAAATTATATTGTGCCCAAAGTTACTAAACTTTTTTTCTTACTATTCTAACTCACACAATATTCACTCATGAAAAATGTTCCTAGTGGGGCTGATTTTCTATCATTATAATCTCCAACCCAATCGGCCTTAATAAAACCATGAAACCAAATCTCACTATTTTTTTATAATAACCCATGTATATTTATCCCTTTGACATATCATAAAATTATTTTTTCTACCAATATATGTGATTATTTTGGATTAATTTGATACCTAGCAGACAAATTCATAGTATAAACAATACCAGGCCTTGAGGCTATAAGATAAAGAATACTTACTATCATCTATAAAAAGACTTTATAATTTACACTTATTTTATATTCATCTTTACTCATGTTTGTGCTCACAAAAATAAGAGTAGAAACCTTTTTGGATTCTTCGATTCCAATATTCTTTAAAAATTCTATAGAATACTTTTATTGTGATAAGAAAATATATTTTTCCTTTTTTTGAACTTGTAATCCATGGAATAAAGTTAATTCTCCCAACATAGACATTTCAATATTCTTCTTCATTTACTTAGAAAATGTTTTAATAACATGTTCTCTATCCCCATAAAAAATTATATCATTTGTATATAAAATTCAAATTAGACTTCTTGAGTCAACATATTTTACATATAAGTTGTTATCATATTCCCTTATAAAAGTTCAACATTATCAAAAAATAATCAAGTTTATAATACCATTCATGTGGAGCTTGTTTCGACCCATAAAAATATTTCTCCAGTTCACAAATTTTGTTTTCATCCTCATCAAGTAGAAACCCATAAGTTTATTCAATGTAAACTTGTTTCTCAATCTCTCCATTAAGGAAATAAGATTTCACATCCATCTGATAAACATTTTAATTATGATGTGCGACCACTGAATGAAACATTTTAATAGCTTCTAATCTTGTAACAAAGGAAAATATTTCTTCAAAATCCACACCTTCCACTTGTTTATAGCCTTTATAGACATTACTGGATTTGTTTCCTAAAAATTCTTCATGTTCATTTAACATTTTTCTATAAACCCAATTGGTTCTAATAACATTTTTATTTGATGTATGTGAAACAAGTTACCATGTTTCATTATTCTAAATCTGATCCAACTCTTCATTCATATCATCTGCCCATTATTTTTGTTGAATAGCTTATGAAATTGATTCTAGTTCAACTTTTGAGATAAGTGAAGTATGATTTTATAATCTCAAATTTATTCTTGTATCAACTGGAGTCTTCTGATTTCCAATAATGTTTTCGAATTCAACATTTTTTTGAAAGGTAGGAAATTTCAAAGTTTATTTTATAGCTAAACATTCCTTATCACATGACTCTTATGAATCTTGGTAAGGATGTTTTGAATTAATTTCTCTAGTGTTGTAAATCTCCAGTTTATCCTTCTCAGTATTCTTAACAACTTTTGTTAAGGAACTTTGATTTTCAATTACCTTCACATCATATGAGTCCACCAAAATTTGTAAATGTTTGTTCCAACATTTGTAACTTATCTTATTTGGTGAATTACCTATAAAATTTCCTTCCATAGCTTTCTCAACAAACTTCCCAAATCCAAATTTCACATTTTTAGAAAACATGGACTTATACAAGATTTTAAAGTAGTTAAATGAATGTTTTTTGTTATATGACATTTTATAAGGATTCATGTTAATTTCTGGTCTCGACAAGAATCTATTTTGAAAATATATGAAAGTACTCACATGATCTCTCCAATAGAATTTTTAATGTTTTTATTCTACTAAAATAATACTTCTCATTTCCACCAAACTTTTATTATTTCCTTCTAATATTCTATTTTGTTGTGGAGTATAGGGATCACTATACTAAAGTTTGATACCCTGTTTTCTTCGATAATTTTTAAAAGTATTGTTTTTTAATTCGGTACTATTATATGTTCTTAACTTCTTTATGGAAATTCCCATTTCATTCTCAATGTCTTTTCTGAAGAAATTGAAAATTTTAATAGTCGCTGACTTGTGCTTCATAAAAATTATATTTTTCAGTTGAGTGAAATCACCAATAAAAGTGATATTGAATAAATATCCTTTTATTGATTTATGTCTCATCATCCCATGTAAATCAGAATAAATAATCTCAAGTGGTTTGGAATATTGAATCACAACTATTTTAAGACTTTTGTTATTCATCTTCCCTTTTTGACAAGTTTTATAAACATCTTCATCTCTTATTTTCAATTATGGAAAGTTTTGAATGGAATCAACTTTAGAAAGTTTATTAATACTTTTCTATACAAGGTGCCCAAGTCTTTGCTTACACAATTTATTTTTATCTTCCTCACTCAAGTAACATGAGGTATTTAATTCTCCTATTTGGAAGATATTCCCAATTGTTTTTTCTCCTTTGTAATAACTTCTTCATCTTTCACACTTTTTATGATATACAAATATTTTCTGAAAACAACTTATTTTATATCATAAAAAATTTGACTTAAAATAAGTATGTTATGCATTAACCCATCAATAAATAAAAAATTATTAGATTTCAACTTTTCAACTTCAATCTCAGTTGTTCTGATTCCTGTTCTTTTGAAGGAACTATCATTACCAATGTTAACTTCTACTTCATCATGAATTTCAAAATGTTTCCATATTTTTATATCATTTTTAATATGCGAAGAAAAACCACTATCAATTATCTATGGTTTTCTCCTTTTACTTTCTTTCAAAGATGTATCAATAAAAAAAGTTCTTTCCACAAATTTATTCTTTTTAGCTTCATTTTCTTTTCTATCCTAAGAAAATTGTTACAGATGGAGTGGCATACACCAATCTTATCAAATTTTCTGCAAAATTCTTCTATAATTTCAAATTGATTTCCTTTTGGAAAGTTACTAACATCTTGAGAATTCAATTTTTCAACTTTTTATAAGTTAGGAAAGTTTCTCATTTTACTTTCACTATTTATTCTTCTTTTCTCAATCATTTGTCCAAGTAAGGATAAGTTGTGCCAAAAATTATATTCCTTGTGTCTATGTATTCTAAAACACCCGAAATAGCCATCAAATCTTGATTTTCTTTTTAAGAAAGATCTTTATTTGAAGAAACCTTGTTGAGGTTAGTAACTTATTTCAGCTCTAATATACTCTGGATGTGGACCATATTTTATTTTAAGTGAGTTTTCAACTTTTTTAGATTTGATAGGTTTCTCACATCATTTCTCCACACAATATTTCAAAATAATTTTTCTAGAACCAGAAGTGTTGAACAAATCTGATGACACGTTATTTTTTGTAAGATAATATTTCACATGATTCTCGTATTTGGAATTATCATTAACTTTAGAAGTCTCATCTTTTACTTCTGAATCTTTGTTTAAGTTTTAATTCATCTTCATCAAGTTACTTTTGGAATCAAGAAGTTCTGATTGAAAATTTTTTACTTCATATTCCTCATCTTCCATCTTCTTACTAAGATCTTCAATCATCTTTCCATGTTCATCAATTCTATGTTTTTAACTTAAAATATCCTCGATGTATTCTTCATCCTACTTGATGATATATTTTATTCCATCAGCAACTTATTCAAAATATTTCTTCATAAATCTAATTTATTTCTTGGGATTTTTGTTTTTCTCAAGTCATTAAACAAGTTTTATTCTGAGTTAATTCTCTCTATAGGATTCTTCACCGCCTTCTTCACAATTATAGGAATGTTTTTCTTTCTCAATTTTTTCAATGAAGGTTTAATTTTTTTTTTGAAATTTCCTCTTTAGAATAATTTTAGTCAATTGAGATCACTTCAACATTCTTACTAAAAATAGTTATTTTGTTTCTAGTAGACATATTCTTTTATTTGTTGGAAGAATTGTCTTCTTTATCATTTCTAATCCACTTCTTCCATCAAGTTTTTTCTTCTGAATCATCTGGATATTCTCCAACTTTTTTCATGGGGAAATTCATAGAAAAGTTTTGGATTCCACCACACTCAAAAAATTTGAGAGGAAGTTTACCTTCATACATTCCTATTCCAATTTGATAGTTCTTGGATATAAGAGACATGGTTTTTTCATTAAACTCATCATATTCTTTATCTTCAGACTCATAAGGACCATATTATTAAACATCTTGGATTTTCATCTTTCTCATTGCGTAAAAATACATTTCATCTTTCAAATTATTTTTAAACAGTGGAGATTTCCCCAGTTTATAATCAACAACAAATTTATTCAATTCATCAAGAGATAAATAATTCTTATCTTCTAAAGAAAAAATTTTAGAATAAAAACTTTTCAGAAATTTTCTCATAAGATTCTTCACAATTGTAGAATCTTATAAGACATATTTGAATCCTATGATTTTGAAAACAATTTTATTTACTTTGGTGAAGTATTCATCAATTTTTTCTTTATCTCTCATTATTATTTCTTCATACTTACTAGGACATATTTTTAGATTTTCATCCATAACATTAGTATTCACTTGGAAAACACTTTCTATCTTGTCCCATCTAATTTTTGAAGTATTTATACCCATTACCTTATAATAAACATTATATTATAAGGACATAAGGATTATATTTCTATCATTTCAATAAATTTCTATTTTTATCTTATTAAAAAACTTCATAGGATCATATTTCTCAATAGGTGGAAAACCAAATGTAGCATCATCAAAATCTTCCAGGCCATGAGATAGGAGATAAGGAATCATCTTATTTTTCCATCCATAATAATTGTGTCCATCAAAAATGTGAATTCCTCTAATATTGACAGAATTTATATTATCAATAATAAGGATTCAACAAGGTAACCTTCTCTCTAATACTATTTGATGTTCCAAAGGATTGAATAACAACTGAGAAAAGGGGGGTTGAATCAGTTGTTCAATTTTTATAATTTTCAAAACTTTTATAAAATTAACCCTTGTAACCTGTTAAGATTTATTTCTTTATCAACTTTTAGTAAATAATCATGAATTAAAAAGTAGTAAAGACATTAAATCGCACAATATTGACAAGGTTCGACCTCTTTGTGATAACCTACATCCTTGCATTATTCACACTTATGGGTCTATGAAAATCCACTATCAGGAATAAGTGAATACAAGTTGTGCCAAATCCTGTTAGACACCTTCTATCTAAATATAGGAAAGATTATACTAACTCCCACCAGTTTACATTGTTTTCTTATAAAAAAATTAATCCAAAGAAAATAATATGTAATTTTTTAAGACTATTCCACAATTTCTCATTCTGAATCTTCAGCCAGATTTGGGTGGATCTGATTTTTTAATCTTATGAGTTAGATTTTATTCTCTCAATACAATGACTCTAGATCTAATTCTCTCAATAAGATGAATATGAATCTGATTCTCTAAATATGATGGACTCAATAAAATGAACCCATTCTCAATCTATAAAACTCAAAATCTGCTCAAATTTTCAATATGATCTTCTTCGATATGATTAACTCAATCTGATTGACTGATTAAGATATTCTCATCGTGATCTTTCTATATTCGGTAAACAAAAATTCAGTTTTCTGATCCTTTTCATGAGATCTCTAGCTGGAAAAGAGTTTCACTATATTTCTTCAGCACTCATCCTTTTCTATTTTCCTTAAAGTTCACAAATGAATGAAGGATCTAAGATAGAATTTATGGGTACCTCAAAAAATAAAAGAGGGAAACTTGAAAACTTTCCCAATTTTTTCAAATTTCAAATTATCTGATGATCAGTCAAATCTAAACTTTAAATTGTACTTCTTCAATCATCCTTAGAATTCCCTGATATTTATAAAAAATGAATTTTATGTTTTGACCCCTTAAACTCTTCGTAAAACTTATAGAATATTCTTTTTTATTCTTATTTATAATCAGATCATTATGAATCTGTTTCCTTATCATCTCATTATGAATCTATTTCCTTCTTAGCTCATTATGATATTTTTTCCTAAGATTTATTTTTCCTTATCATCTCATTACAATTTCTATTTATTTCTCATCTCATTACAATTTCTACTTCTTTATCAGGTCATTAAGATTTTTGTTTATTTCTTAGCTCATTGCAATTTCTACTTATTTCTCATCTCATTATGATTTATGTTTCTTTCTCATCTCAATCTGATAAAATTCACATAATAATAGAATTCCAATTACGATAAAATTCCCATTAAGATGGAATTTTCATTAATATGGATTATCCCATTGTGATATAAATCCCATTATCATGATTTTTTATAGTAATAAAAAGTATTAAATGATTAATACACATGGAAACTTTAGAATTATTCAAACTTCATTAGCTTCACACATTCTTACTTATGAAAACATATGAGCCTAGTACTTCTGGATACAATGGAGACTTTGTCTTGACTTATGGAATCGATGAAATATTTACTATTATTCTCCATTTCTTCAAAGGATTTTATAATGATAGTTTTCATGATTTTTGAGAACATCTAGATTAGAAACCCATCATCTAATTTAGTTTGGAAAGTATAAAAAATTTATAATTCTTGACATCACAATCTTCTTTAAAAACTCTTCAGCAACGATAGGACTTCTTGACTCAACAAATTCTTTCATTCTCTGATTATGAAAAATAAAATATTCTAGTAAACAATATTTTTTACCTATGATTCTTTTGGATTTGATGATCTGAAACCTGTGTAGATGTATACAACACTCTGAGTCTGATGAGTCTTCATTACGATGGATACAGTTCCGATTATTGAATAACAAAAAAAATATTTTTCAAAGAAATTTATTTGTCAACAAATACAAAACATTGTTAAAACAAAATACCACAAATGTTCTTGACATTTGATAACAAATATTAAAGTTAAAAATAAAAATTATAAAGTTTCCTTTGTAATCATAAAATTTTATGAAAACCTTTTGAAAAAACGTTTTACATTTCACCCTTACAGAGTGGCATATACTTTTCTTTAACCATAAACTCATGGGTGATCATGTGGGATCATAAAATATATAAAATGGTTTCATGAAATCATGGAAACATAGGAAATTCCGTAGAACCACAAAATAAGACATATTCATAAGTCAATGATAGATTCTAAGAAAACATCACATGGAGGACAGAGTCCCATAGTGGATTAGGTTTACTCCCTAGTCTCATACAAAGTGTATAATGAGACAAAATCTTTCCCAATGAATTCGTGTGCTATATGGGTGAACCCATCACAACATATTCATTAATATGTGGTCCAAAAAATGAAATCAATGATAATGAATAATCATAATGATTACCCATGGAATGAAATGGGTTTCATAATATTGCCTCATATAATAATCAAAGGAAATTTCATAAATAAGGAATTTGAGAAATGAACAGAAGACATGTATCACCCCATCAAAGGAAAGGGTAATAACCAAGGTATATTTATGTTTAAGATGTATATACATCATTTGGAATTAATTCATAACACTAAATAGATAGATAGAGTGAGTTACAGAGGGAATGGTCTTCACTTGAAAAAAAAAAGTAGTTTAAAAATATCCTTTATTTAAAATAAAAAAAATATCAAATATTACCGAAAAAAATTTCTTTAAAAATAACCTTGGAAATTTTTAAATTAATTTTTAAATTATTAATTTTCCATGATGGTGGGAAATTATTTCCATTTTATTTATGTTAAAACAAATATTCCTTTCACATTTTTTGGTAAAAATTCAAAAAATCCACGTTTAGTAGACAAAAAGAAGATTCACTTTAAAAAATTTTGTAAAAAAGTAAAACATGGGTAAAAATGACTTCTATAGTTTATATAAGAATATCAAAAGAATTTCTAATTTTTTTATAACATATGGATATTAGAGGAAAATACTTATAAAATAAAAATTTCAAAACACTTAAAATGATGTTTTTAAAGTAGATTATTCTTTATGTAATACATTAAAAAGATTTATTTTTAACATTATTTAAAATAAAGTAAAATATTGAAAAAAATTCCTTTAACTTCAATTTAATCATAAATAAAAAATTTCTTAAATCATTTATAATAACATGGAAATGGAATTAAAAGATTTGGAAGGGATACTTTGAAAAAGGGTTTTTAAAAGAAATCCCCTTAACTTGTGCCCGAATTATCACGTGTGTTCCTTATCTTCAAGAAAAATAAAACTAAGGTTAATTATTTTATTTCTTAATTACCTTTTTTATGTTTATTATAATTTTTATTTAACTTATTTCTATGTAATATACAATTACTTTATTTATTAAGTTCGCATCAGACGTTTTGATGATATTTGGATTATATGTCCAAAATGACTTCAGTAGGTTGAATATGGTTAAAAAAATCATTATTACATAATATTTAGAATAATAATCATTTAATAATTATAAATTTTATATATAAATTCTACTTTTAAAACAAAACATAAAATATGGTTATGAAAAATGAATAATGTTACAATCATAGAGATAGTAGGTTGTGTGTACGCATGAGTAATGTTTCCATTTTTCAATGATCATGATAGAAAGAAGGTAAGTATTATATTATATTTATATAATTATAATGATATCATAAATACCATTTTTTATTTAAATATACTTATATATATAATCTGTGTGATTTGGTGATAAAAAATGAATCACATAGCTTCGTGGAGGCGGTGGTCCCTATGTACGCACGAACGAATTTATCATTTCTCAGGGAATAAAAAGGTAACAAATTAAATGATGTATTATATTTTAATAATGATTAATATTTCATTAATATCATATATATTCATTAAATTCATCACTATAACTAGCTATAATAAGCATTTATGAAAAATGAATTACATTAGTTCGTGAGGCAGTAGTCTTCCACAGACACGAACTATGGTTTTGATTTCCATTTGATGGAATAAAATATGGATATAGGTAGTTAAATAAAAATAATAACATTTAATTATATAATATAATTATTTTTTTTATTTTTTTATGGTTGAATAAGTTTTTTTGGAGGTATAATAAGAAATAAAATGAAAACACTTGATTGAGAACAATATCTCTTCTTTGGAAAACCTCATAAGGTTTGCACCAAAACATTTCTTGGGTTGGTCTTATAATAAAAAAGGCCTATTGGATGTATTTATGGATGTAGGAATGGATTTGGTAAGGTATTTATCAAAACTAATGTCATTTTTTGTGTGAAGAAAAGGGGAGAGGAGGTTCCCTTTTTTAAGTGAGAGGAGTGGCACACTTTGAATTTATTAAAGTAATAAATTAATATAAGATAATTTTCATATTAAAATGGTTCAAAATTGATAATATTAAAATATAAGATAATTATTAGTCAAAATTATCTCACAAAATAAAAAATTTGTTTGTTAATATGATTTTTTCACCATTTTCTTTTTGTTTTAACCAGTGTTAACCCTTTTTGAAAATTATTGTGGTAACAAAGTTATACTATTTAGGGGTCAATATAGTTACCATAAAAAATAAAATTGGTACATTAATTGAACATTTTTGGTATTTTTAAAAATATACCAATCACTTGAACAAATATACGGTTTTTAAGAATTTTAAATCATTTAATAAAATATTATTTATTATAAAATAACATTAATGTCAATTTTAACACTATTCATTCTATTTAACTTTAAAAATATCAAGACAAAATGGAATTTTTATATATTATTTTAACACCATTATAAAATTTTATATTTATCTAAATAAATCATGGAACAAAATAACTCATTCAATTTATATTTGTTTTAATATTTATAAAAAAAATTATTTTATTTTTCTAAAAATTGAATAACTGTTGTGTTGCTGTTACATAAGCATTTAAGGTAATTATATAATTACTAAAAAAATAAATTAATTAAAAAAATATGATCAAAATAATCATTAATATTCATTGAAAACTATCTTTGGTCCCTATTTGAAATCATAAAATATTTTTAAAAGAGAGTAATATTTTTTCTTTTTCTTTCCTTAAATTGTTATATAGGTCTGTTCCATTGACAAGTGTCCCAGAAAAAATATATATATTTATAATAATGTGGTTAGGGTTAAAATATCTTCATAAAATAAGGTTTAAGATGCAAAATGGTTGCCTTATCACTTATTTTTAACCTAAGTTAACCAAATTTACCCTTTTAATGAGATGAAGAATTTTTATGTTTTTACTATTTATTATGAAAAAAATTAAGTTGACCTAATTAAATAATATTAATTGTAATTATTATATATATTTATTCAATATTACCAAATTTTATCTCTATATGGGTTATAAATTCAATATATACAAATCTCACAATGCGTGATAAAAAATGGTTTCTCAAGAAAATGCATTTTCAAGCAATATTTGATCTTATATTAAATATATGACTAGAAATAATATTTATATGAACTTAAACTCCAATGAATAAACATATAGTATATATATTTAATTTTAATCATTCCTTATTATGTTTTGTTTTAATAAATTAATATGGATAAACTTTATGCACTTAAATACAGTTTCTAAAAACTTTATTTTTAAGCATAAAATAAACTTATAACAAAATCATGAAAATTTCTGAATAAAATGAAATTAATTAGATTATTATAAATCAAATAGTTCATATGTAACTTTACAAAAAAATAGAAAATTTAATGGGAATTTTAAATTACTTGATTTGATGGAGATAAATGGCTGTATTTTTAGAATCGATAATTTTAACTATTCACTGAAGAATAAATTTTTTTTAGAAAAAATATGAAAAATAAATATTTGAATAATTTTTAAATTTTTAATTTTAAAATTATATCCTTTTATAAAATAATATTTCAGAGTTCCAAAAATCAATTATAATATTTTCTCACAAAAAGCAATAAAACCATTTTGAAGAAAAAGTATTTTTGAAGAAAAAAATGAGTTTACTAAAATTTGAGTGATTATTTAATAATAATTTTATCAATAAATATTTATTGATTATGACCTTTATATATATTTTTCAAAAATTAGTTAATCATATTTATACCTTCCAACTAAATGTCTAAGTTATAGTTATCGTGTTTAAATAATAAAATTTCATGGTTCTTTTAGGATCGGTGTTCCATGCCATATATGCAATCGAGTATGGTTTTATTTTTTAAACATCTTGGGCTGTTACAAAAATCTTAATTCAAAACTAAATCTCATTGGTTATAAATATCATTCATCAAAATATACCAATTGGTTTTCCTTCTCATTTTAAATTTTCTACTTTAAAATGTCACCCGCATGTTTAGGAACTTTTTTTCACTTTAGCTTTTCCCTTAATCTTCATGGTGAATTATTTATTATTCCACACCACACAACTTTTGTGATATTCATAACCACTATTTTATGTAGTAATGATGGCTTTCTTGTTCATGGGTTAAGTAATCACCTTATTCACTTTCTTTTCATGACCTCTATCGTTTTGATACAAGTTTAAGTGACCAAAACAATAACTATGGCCACCATTGAAAAATAAATAACATTTTCAATAAATTTAATATATTATCTAAAATTCATGATAAAAAAATTTACATAACATAAATAATTTATTTTAAGGAATATTTACCAAATTCACTCAATATCCTTTACCTCTTCATTCTTAAAATTTTGATTTGTCATAGTAATATCATGAACCTTGAATATTGATTAAATTTTCAACTATGGTGAGGTTTGGGAAGGTTATACAAGTACTTAAATAAATTAATATAGTTTATAGTGAATTTACGTATCTTTATATTTTTATTATATTTTTTAAAAAATTGGAAAATCCCTCTATATTATGCATTAAAGGGTATAAAAATTAATATAGTATGTATAAATTAAAATATATTATACATGAGATAAAAATGAAACACAGTAAAGACATATATTACATATTAAATTTTTTAAAATTCATATATATTACATATCATTAAAAATATTACATACAAAAATAATTATATTGAATATTGAAAAAATATATTATGTATCGTGTTTTCTATAAATAAATATATTATCTTTGAAGTAATATATATTATGCATGGAAAATTTTATAAGTAATATATATTTTGTATCAGAAATATATATTATACATTTATGAAAATATTATATTTCATGTTTTTGGAAAATATGAAAGTATATTTTGTCTAAAATGTTAATAAAATGATTAAACAAGATAGAAAGTTATTTCGGGCCCTTGAAAGATAGTAAATATTCCTATGCCTCCCTTACTTCCTCTCTCTGACTCTAAAGGATATCTTTATATATTATTAATGGATTCAAGTGTCATTTTTTCTAGGTGATAGATAAAGTTAAATCTATCAATCTATATCGATTCCTTCTTGGTTTCCCACCCTTTTTCCTTTTAAATAACTTTTTATAACCCAAAAAGGGGTTTAGGGATGATCACAACAAGGTATAGCAAAATCATTTTTACATGATAGGGATTTAATTTGTATTGAATAGAAGTGATCCTTAAATGATGATCACACTAGTTTTTTTACGGATTTAATAAGGTATGTAATTACCATAATTTATTTATCGATTTTCAAATTTTTACGTACAATTATGGAATGTGGTGAAACATGATTTGTATAATTTTATTGATAATCATTTGGATGAATATCGAGGGTGGTATTCACCGCATTACTTGAGGTTTTATCCATAGGAGATCTCATAATAAGTGATTTTTTGGTATACACTAGAATTTTATAATCAATTTTTTCAATTAAACATATAAATTGATAATAATTTCATTATAATTGGTTTGATATTGGTTTGATGGTTTTAGAGATTCATGTTTATAGTTGATAGCTGATAAAGCTTGGATGATCTTAGATGAGGGTAGTTGATCTTGTAAAAAGTTAATAACTCTTATGGGGTAGGTTTTCCCTAAATATCTCCCTAATCTTTATGAAATTTTTTATGTAGTGTGTGATATATAGTCTCACCACTTTTTATGATTGACCTTGATTACAAATTTATTATTTCCTTTTATCTCCTAGGAAATAAATAGATGTGTCTTGGTCCATGCTGGAAACTTGAAAACTAGTTTGACTCTCCTACTAGTGAAAGTTTATGAATTTGTAATAAATGTAATTAATGTGATATATGAACCATAAATGGGTATAAATGAAAAAAATGAATATAGTGTATCCTCAGAAAGTTTCCTTTGGTCCTCTCTAAGTCAAGGAGGGTGATTTAGTAGAAATGGTTATCCTAGGGGTTATCCACATTGAATCTTGAGTATTTTATATCCCTTTGGATAGTTGATTATTGTTTGGAGTGAGGGTTATTCCACCACTAATAATATTATTTAAAAATTGGGGATACCATGGTATAAATTTGTGTGAAGGTTCGGTGGGAGGATCATCCTAGCTTGAATTTTGAGGTGGGATGGGATTTATGATACCTATATAGTTTGATTCATGTGTTGTATTACTAAAGTGTACAATAATTCCTCGAAATGATCATGGAAATGTTTAGGAACTATATTATCTCAAGGTTAAGGATTTTAATCCTAGAGATAGGAATAAGATAAAGGAACACATATAGTGTATCTTGACTATACTGTGACATAAGGGGCCATAGTGTATGCCTTTGTTTTGTGTTGGAGATGAGGAGTAGTAGTGCCTGAAGGATAACATGATTGTATCCTAGTTTGTATGCAGTGATGGTTTATATTGTGAACTTGAGAGGCCATCCTATGAGATGTGTGATGTGTTTTAGTTAGTGGAAAACCTTTGTGAGGGTGAAACATGGTAGTTAAGGGAGGGAGACTTTCCCCTGGGTGTGATGCATGATATATATTGTGTGATATATGAGATTCCATGGATATAGTATTCCTCTGATGATGGTATGGTATATATTTCTAGGGTAGGGTTTTATTCCTCCTTGATGATATGGATTATGTTTTTAAAGTGGGGTTTTATTTTCCCCTGATGATTTGGATTTAAGTTTCTTGGGTGGGATAATATTCCCCATGATGATATGATATATGTTTCTAGGAAGGGTCACTATTCCATTTGATAATATGAGATATGTTTACAAGGAGATTCATTATTCCACCTTGATGGTATAATATGTGTTTTCTCGGAGGGGTGTTATATCCCCATAATGAAATGATATGTGATTATGAGGTGGTAGGTATTCTACCAGATGTTATATGATGATATTATGGGCCGGTTGTTATCCCCCCTGATAGGATTTATGATTCTAGGGTGGGAACTATTAACCCCAATGATATATAATAACATTATGGGAGGACACTTATCCAACCATTTTGTATGATTACGTGACTTTATCATAGACATATGACACCATATGAAGTTGGTATGGTCAACCTCATGTGTCACCTTTGAACCCAAGGATCAATAGTGATTGTTCTATTTTGTTACTCTATTTTATTTATTTATTTTTACATTATAACATTTTGGGAACATTGTATATGATGGTTATATTAAGGACACCATTGGTGGTGGCTGGATGAATTTTACTCACACATTTATCGGGGAGATCAGGCTCATTGGTACCCAAACAAACCTCATGATCACAAGTACTGGTAAGGCAGGGGGTAATGTTGGATGATTATACTAGGGAGGTTGGTTGGAGTCAGAATATGGGTCTGGGTTGGGACTCAAGACCTGAATATTGTAGTTTATTTTTTGTTTGTATTATTATGGGATGTATTTTATCTTCTCATAAGATATCTTGTTAATGTCTATATAACTCATGTGACATTAATATAGTTCATTTTATTAAGGAATGTGGGATGTTATTTAGATTGGATGGATAGGACTCTATTATTTATTTATTAATATAGAAATTGTTTTTAAAATTTGTATGTTAGTCACACTATTATTTATCTACTCAGATATATGGATAATTTATCCCCACGGTATCACCTTAGAACCTTTCTTCTTTTTTACAGCCTCTAGAGTATAAGGAGGTGTATCTAAGGTCACATAAGGAACTAATCTGATTATTTTAGAGTGAACTGGGTAAGAAAATTACAAATTGGTATCATAGAATTGTTTAATTTATAAAAAAACATGGTTTATTATAGAAAATATGTAGTATTGGTATGTAGTGTGCTTGGAAATCACCTGCATGAGTTGAAGTCCATGATACCTGGGAGTTGGGATTGATGTTCCTAATTTTTTTATTATATTTGGGTTCATTATTATTATTTATGATGTTTTGAGTTATCTGATTTATTTTTTATTCTCTTAGCCTAATGCGGTAAGATAACATGTGTTCACGAATCATATCGGGCACATAGGTTCACATGAAATGTGCATTCTTGTGTGTAATTGAGACATTGATTCTTGGAAATGAAAATGAAATGAAATGGAAATGGATTTAGTTTCTTAAATTGCTACTAAAAACCAATATGATTATTTCCCATATTAAATCTTAGGGTAATTACACCTAAACAAACAATATAACTTATCATTATTACCTATGACTGGTTGTTAAAATTATCAAAAGGTTCTGGTTAAATGATAGACTAATAAAAACTTATAAAGTGTTTTATAATATAACTTTTTAATGGAATTTCCTTTAACTGAATAATGGTAATGATATACTTATCACAAGTCACATGTAATATCCAAATAGAATATATATGTGCTCAAATACATGAGTTGGGTGAATTGTAGTTTTAAAACTTTCCCCTTTTAAGCCTAAAAGGAATTATATGTTTAAAAAAATTAAACAAGGTGAATTCTCAAACCCTCTTTGGTTCTAACTCAATGGGATAATTTGAAGGTCCCAGGTCCAATTATAAGAAACATAAACATAAAAAAGTTAAACGTAATAAAACATAAGTAGGTTTTACTTATAGAAATATTATATCTTAAAGCATATAGAATATTATTTATCAGAGTAAGTATAAGTATAATAAAGTATAAGAATTTCATACTATCTTTTTTAACAAAATATAGCAGAAATAAAACTTGAAACAAAGAAAGTAAAAAAGTAGGAAATATTTTAACCCAAAGATACTCGTATTCAAAAAACATGGATAAAGGTCCCTTGATTTATACTTTTAATAAATTATATCTTACCCACACAAGGTTAAGCCCTCTATAAGAATATCTGAGTCTATCTTGTTATCCCTACAATCCCTCAAACTTTAAGGTAGTCTGGACCTCTCTCTTCCTATCCCTGTAAGTCCTCAAACTTTAAGGTAGTCAGCACCTCTATCTTCCTATCCCTAGAATCCCTCGATTATACATAGCAACACTTAGATTCCCACAAAGCTGAACAAGTAGTTCACAGTTAAAAATATGTTCCCATGTCTCTCAATGAACAAGAGTTTCTCTCTCTAGAAATAACTTCACAACATGTAATCTCAAGGATCATCAATCAATATATGTTTATTTTTAGCTCTATCAAATGAGATATTATTTATAGAAAAAACTTCAATGGTCAGCTCCTCCTCTAACCGTCATATTTTTCATTGAATTTCATAGGGACATGTACATCTGTCAATCAACCAACAGTTAGTTTGAAATAGATTGTATGCAATAGTTCCATTGTAACAAAAACATGTGTGAGGAAATTTTATCATGTAAGAAAAACATTCTTAAGTTTAAGAAACATAAGTAAAATAGGATCTGATAAATTTGGAACAACATTTTAAGGAAATGAAATAACTATAAGGAAAACATTTAATCTGATTCTTAAAGAAGTGAAAAACTAAGTCTAGAAGAAAAAATTGATATTCGGATTCTGTTTTTAAAAGAATTTTGAGTCTAAATTCGGAGGAATTCGAATTTTTAATTCTAAGGAATTCAGAGTCTGAATTTTATGGAATTTAGAGATTGAATTTCAGAGAATTTGGAGACTGAATTTTGAGGAATTCAGAGTCTGTATTTTAGAGAATTTTGTGTTTGAATTTCAAATAATTTGGAGTCTAAAAATAGTAAGACTCAGCATCTAAGGAACTGTAAGATTCTGAGGTTTTTGATAAGGATCCTAATTTTTAGTTTAAGAAAAAAATGTTTTGGCTTGGTTTTGAGAACACATTAAATAATACATTGGAAAACAAGGAAAGGATCAAACTTTTCTTAGAGAAAGAAAATTTTACTTAGGGATATAATTCTTAGAGAAAGATAATTTTCCTTAAGAAAATGTGTTTGTGAATTTGAAAACATAGAGGAATGAAAAATTCATAAGGAAACCTTATTAACTCAACAAAACAATAGGGTGATGTTGTGTGTATGTATATATATATATATGTGTGTGTGTGTGTGTGCATGGTTATGAAATTGGCCCTTGAGGGGGTAGTTTGGTTCATAGATACATGTTGAGGATTAGTACCCTCGAATGGGTAGTTGATTTTATTATGATATTCCTAATGTATATATATATATATATGAGAACTCTAGAGTGGGTGTATTCTTATATGAGTTTCCTTATGATATTATATAGGGATTATAGATGTTTATCCATTGATTGTGACTTATGTGGTTTGTGGTTATGGCCTATGTTGGAGAGTATAGTGATTTTGAGATATGGTTCTGGATATTGGTGAGTTGGGTGTTATAATTTAATGGTATGGAAATTTATAATTATTTCCTAAGATGGGCTATGATATGTGAGGGTAACTTGAGATATGGGTTAACCAAGGCTTATGAGTTCCTCTATAAATGTGAAATCATGGGTAGTGGTTATGTTTTGAGGGTTATGACGTGTGTGTAAGTCAAGGATGGTTGGTAGATTGGGCATATGATCCTAAAATTTATGAAATGGATGAATGTGTGAGGAGGCACATTCATAGTGGTTTTATAACATGGTTTTATAGAAAATAACTCATGGATCCAGTGATTCAAATATGTTTTAATGAATAATTTCTTACCCGGGGTTTAGAGAGTGAGATTCATTATTTTCCTACATGATATGTGGATTGGAATGACCCAATTTGAGCCTAAGGTTGGTGAGTTTGGTGATTGATAAGGTGTGATTAACCCTAGAAAACATGTAGGAAATATTTATGGGTTGATATTCGAAAATCTATTGAATATAGATATTTAATTGAGTAAGTTATGTTACTCATGAGGTGAGTTCATTATGAATGATAAAATTCACAGTTGTTGATTGGATACCTTATTGGTGTGTCAATATGTTGTATCCATTGTAGGATCCTAAGAGGTGAATGTATTTTTTGATAGGGTCTAGGTTTCCTTGGACCTCAGCTATATTGAGTAGGTTGTGGGTTGTCAATGAGGTTATTGAATGATTAAACATGAATGGTGATTGGTTATGATACAATATTGGAATGGTGAGAGAAATATTATTGCAGTCATGGAAGAATATAGTTTACCCTTCAAATAGTGACATGTGTCGGTTTGATCAAATCTTTTTCTATGATATGTTCTTGTGAGGATTTAAATAGTGTAACAAATTACTTAGGATATAACTGTTGTTTGAGAGACAAGGTATATGTAATGTGATAATGGTGTGATTTAGAGGTCATAAGAAATGTTGTTAAGTCTAAATGGACATCTCATGTGATACATGAGTTGTGACCTTTTGGTGAAATGTGAAATGTGAATGATGATTATTGGGTCTTAAGAAAAAGTGAGGTGCCTTGAGTAAGACTTATCAGGATCAAGTGTATGATATCATATTATCAGTATTGTTAAAATTTTATTATGAAAGGTTGAGTAGTATTATTTAAATCTAAATTAGATTTTTAGAGGTAGACTTATTTGAGGAATATGAGCAGAGATCATGAGTTTCAGTGTTTTAATGGTGGTGGATTTTGGAAAGTTTTATGCTATTGGATCTTTGAGGACCCATGTTCAGGTCAAGAAACAATGAATTTGCTGAGACACTAGTGGGAATGGGCACTGGATGTTATGATGAGGATGGTAGGTGTCTGTCTATGATGAAAGAATACATCGGAGATTGACTAAAGTACTATGGTATGGTCAGTCTGAGCTAGGTCCACAAAAATATTTTTATGGGAGGGAATGATCATTTATCAATATGATTGGAATAGTTGTAATGTTGAAAATTATCAGATGTAATGATCAAGGAGTAGTGTAAGGGAATCTATATAGTGGGTAGTTCTTCTTTGGATGATAATGGGTGTGACCCTTATTGTGAAAATATTTTGGTTAATGTCATGAGTGATGTGACAGCAGGACCAATTAGAGATATTTGTGGTCTTATGATGATTCATGGATATAGGAATCCAAGTAATGTATAATGGATATAAAATACCAAGAAGTGGGTACTATTAAATGAGTACCAATGAAATCAGTATATTAAATAGATTATATCTTCTAGATGTGGGATGATGTTTGGATAGTACGACTAGGTGTGTTTTGATAAATAGGTTGATGGAGTGGTCAGGTCTGTAGAAATTTTGTTCTCAAGGGAATCATGAAAATAGGAAAATAATTCAAGGCTTTGTGTTATAAATATAGTCTCAAGTGTGAGAGTTTGGATTCTGATAAGAATGGTTAGATGATTCTTGAGTGTCACAATTAGTGAGAGATAGTTTGATGAGGACCTATATTTTCAACCAATGGGTTGTGACAGCCATGTTTTGAGAATTTATGAATTCCAATATAAGTTCGATATTATCATGGAGTTAGTGAAATTAATGTGTGGCATGATGTGCGAGATAAATGGGTTTATAAAAAAAAATCCAGTTTGGGTGTGGGTTTTACATGACAATAATTAATGGGATACATGAGATTTGGGATGTGTATTAGGATTTTGTAATTACAATGGTTCTCGAAGGATGTATGATGAGACTTCTAAGGGATGAGAAGTGTTATAGTGGGGAAGTTATACCATCTCCATATCCATTACCCATTTACAGTTCGGTCGGGTGTGGTGGTATCAGCAGAGGTTCTGGGTTTTGTTGGTGGGAGCGGCAGGGTTTTCCAGAAGATGCTTCGTTTTGTGGATCTGATTGTCTGTAGTGTTTCATTTTGGTGTTTACGGTGGTGTCGATGGACTTTGGCAGTTGGTTATCTCCGGCGACTGGTGTGATGATAGGATGACGATGAATTCGGTGGAGACAGGATAGAAGTGACGACGGAGGTGAATCACGATGGCAATCGATGTGATGTTGCAGCAGCGATGGATTCAGAATGGCATTTGACATGTAGTGGGTGGGTGGATTAAGACTATCATTAGCTCCGGGTGATGGTGATAGGTTCAATGTTTCTTCAAGGACTTTTGAATTTTGAATTGTTTTGGATATCGGGAATTGTCTTACAAGTGGGTTTTCATCCGCGTTTGGGGTGAGAACCGTTTTGAATTTTGAATTTTGATGTTTGAATTTCAAGTTTTGTATTTTGAAATCGAGGGCGTGCTGTTTCTATTTTTTGAATGTACGGTTACCGCTAATCCTTAAAGCGGTTTTATAGAAAATGAAAAAAATTATTTGGAGATGGAATGTTTTGTAAGTTCTGAAATAAATTAAAAGAGTTTGGAGTGAACTTGGGTTTTTTCGTTGTTTAAGAATATTTTCGGAAAAATTTTCTATGTCCTATATATTATGCATTAAAGTGGAAAAAAATATGAATGAATTAAAATATATTACATGTGATATAAAAATGATGAAAAAAGAATAAATATATTATGTGTCGATTTTTTTCTTATTTATATATATTACACATGGGAAAATATATTTATTGTAAAAATAACTATATTATATATTGGGGAAATATATTATGTTTTATTTTTTCCCTAATAAAAATATATTACAAGTGAATTAATATAAATTATGGATGGAAATATGTCTAATTAATATATATTATTCATGATAAATATTTATTACACATTGAAGGATATATTATATATTAGGTTTTTGGCTAAGGATAAAATCATACACTTGAGAAAATATTTTACATATAGGAATATATGTAAATAAAGTATATTATGTAAGGAAATTTTGATAAGATAAAAACCTTAAGTGGAAATGAAAAATAGTAGTAACATATTACTTAAAGAGAAAAATATTTTATGCAATTATTTTTCCATTATGTAAAAAACCTTATGGAGAAGAAAATTATTACATATGTGGGGGGAGTTAAGAATTTTTGCAATGTCCCTTGATGTGTAAGTTTTATATGTGATGGCAATTTATAAATATATATATACATAATGTGTATATTTTTATATATATTACATAAAATATTATATAGGGGATAAGTAGTATATATTTCTAGGGTTCAAATTGTTTTTCAAATTTTTGAGAAATGGTGATTTTTTATGAATTTTTTAAAATTTTAATAAAATTATTAAATGAGAAAAAAAAGTGGTATAAGGAACTCAAAAGGAATAAAATGAACCCTAGACTACCTTAATTTCTATTTTTTAATCCAAAGGTTATTTTCAAAAATTCTTAATGCATTTAAGTTTTCTTTGTTTCGGTTGATATCAAAGGTTAAATCTATCACTCTGAATTTATTCCTTCTTAGTTTCTCCACATTTTTATTTTGTCTAACCAGTTGGGATGTAGTCTAGGTTTTTATCAATGATTCCACTAGATCGTGGTCATATCATCTTCATATGATGGGGTTTTTGTTTGGATTTGATCGAAGAGATCCTGTGGGGATGATCATAATAAGTTTTTACATATTTGTTAAGGAATGTCACTAGATTGATTTAATTAGAGATACATAATGTTATAGGTATAATTAATCAATGTGTTAGAATATGATATTAGTTGTTTCATGTGAAAAATGTCTTGGTGGATATTGGGGGTGGTGCAAAAACCTTTTCTTGAGATTTTAGTCATGAGAGGACACTCAGTGAGTAATTTTTTGTTATTCCATATAATTTAATTATGAAATTATTTTTAATTGAACATTTCAATAGATTATGATTTTTTATAATTGGGTTGAGATAGTTTTTATGGATTTAGGGATTCATTTTTATGGGTTTTGGATAGTTATTCGTGGATGATCTTAGGTGAGGGTGGACAAGCTTGTAAAAATGGAATAACTCTAATGAGTTTGATAGTCTCTAAATATGACCCTAAGGTTTATGAATTTGTTTATATAGCATGTGATATAAGGTCTCTCCACTCTTGTGTAATCATTGATTATTATAGATTTATTATTTTCATTGATCTCCCATGATAGACCCTTGAACGGTATCTTGATTCCTATGCAACTAATGGTTGAGATATTAATAATGAATGTGTGTTATGTAAAATATGAATGGTAAAGAGGTATAAATAAAAATAATGAATAAATTATACCCTAAAATTGGTTCCCTTGGTCCCATGTAAGTAATGGTGGGTAATGGAGTGTTAATGGTTAGCCTAGGGGCAGAACACATGAAATTTTGAGTTGGACTTTGTATAAGGCCCCAGCCTTAAAAATTACTTAATCTTGGGTTATTTCAAGAATTCACATTGAGATTCTTTTCAAGTTTAGTGTTTTAGAGAATTATATCATAAATCATTCATTGCATTCCACATTTAAACAATGTGGTTACATCAAAGACGGTATTCAATTTTTCCACCAAAGGAAACATATTTAAAATAAAACACGGTTTCTTTCTTGACACTTCCTCGACACTATCATCACATCATGTACTTTTCCCTTGACCTGCGAAAAACATTTCAAAAACATGGGATGAGCATAAAAAGATCAGTAAGGGATATAAAAATACGGAAAGAAAACGTTAGTGCGTGTATACATAAGAATCAATGAAATCATACTTTACTCATAAAACAAAAGCACTTTAACATACCTCATGAAAATCATAATACTTATGAATAACTCATAGAAATCATAATACATAAAGGTAACTTGAGGCATTCATAACATTGTTACGTAGGGAGTAACCCTCATGGTTACATTTGGAATACCCATCACAGTATCTTCCCTAAAACTCTTTGAAGAAACCTCACTGTTTAACTCCTTCACGTTACCCAATGCATTGGAGAGCTATCTTGGGCTCATCCACCATTATTTTATCACGGAACCACCCGACTTCATAAGCAATTCCCAAGAACCATAACATAATCGTATCAAATAAAACATGCATAAAGGAAACATATCATTTCCATATTTCAATCACAAGATATCAATAAAACAAATTGATATAATCAAACCATTATCAAAACCATTTTCAATACCAATATAAAATAAAATTAAAACATGGTATTTATTTATCATTTAAAAATTTAAGTCTTGTAGATGAAGACGAAACTCAAATAACGGTCACGGCGGTGGGGAAGTCGTTGTCATCGCATACATAAGACAAAAAGATTCCTTTCGTCATTTAGTAAAATGATTCATGTGAAAATATTGATTTTTAATGAAATTAAAAGTCAAAAGGTTTTATTATACAACTAATAAAAGAAGATCGTATCTAAATTGAAGTATGCCTCAACGAAAGGAGATTGAGACGAAGTCCCTTACCACAAGTCCAATTTGTCCTATTCATTTCTTTATATTCCTGAACAATAAACTTTGGTCAATTTATAATTTCTGAAGGAATTACTTTAAAGTTTATTATTCAATTAATATCAAATATTATCATGTTATAATAATTAGTTAATTTTGTTAGTTCATATCTTATGTTTTGTCGATGTTCGATACATGAGTCAAAAATAAACTTGTTTGAAGAGAATTGTCCATGTAGTTATAAGTAAATAATCACAAGAATGGTGTTAATGATTTAAATATCATATATATCCATTATATATGTATTTAATAATATTCCATAATGTTTGGAGATAAGAAATAAAATGTACCATTCATGGAGACGGTAGGATGTACGTACGCATGAACGCTACATTCATTTTTTGTAATATTAATGGACTTTAAAACTAAATGAGACAAAGATATATTATAATTATAGTATAATATATATGTTATATAGGTAAAATATGTTCATTAATTAAATTCTTTATAAATTCCATTTTGGCATGAACGAGTCACATCACTTGAGGGGGCGGTTGTCCACACTTCCTCAGATGAAATTATGTCAGTTACACAACATGAAAAGCATAACGATGTGATTTAAAAATAAAATTAAGAATCATATATAAAAATTTGATACCATATATATCATATATAAAAACAGTGACATCATAATGGCCACCATGAAATGTGGTAAAATAAGATTTAACAATCATCGTTTTGTGAGGTAGTAATTCGCCACCCACAGAAACAGTATGTTCTTTAACCATTAAACGGAGGTGTGTGAAAGTGTAGGTATAATACTTATCATAAAAACATACTAGTATATTGAGTATAATGGTGTTATTATGGGATAAAATTATAAGAAGATAGTGGTGAGTGAAGAAAGAAAATAAAAGGAAGAAACTAGAGAGAAGACATTACCTCTAAATCAGGTAACTCTTTTGGATTTGAGCCAAAGGCTTCCTTGGAAAGAATTTTGCCCAAAGTGAAACTTCTAGGAGTGATAGAGGGTTGTGGATAGATAATATGAGCATAGTTTGGATGATCCAAGGTCTTGAGAGGTGTGTGTAAGGGGTAGATATGGGGGCCTTTTATAAGAGGGAGGAGGGTCACTTTTGGAATGTCTTGAAATGTTACTTTATTATAAAATGATTTTTGGATTTTAAAGGTCCCAAAATAATAAATTTTGAGGATAAGGTATTAATTATTATAAATACACCCATCCCAAAGGTTTTATACAAGTTTAATTCTTATATTTTACCTTATCGTTTCATTTTATTTAAATCGTTCATTAATGAGGTGATCACTGCATCATCATAGAGTCATAAATAAATTTATTTATTTAATGTCTAAAAATTATAAACAAATTCCACGATGTAGGAAATATTTTTATATTTCAAATTACTATTTATAGTCTAAGTGATAATTTATGTAAAAAAAATTAAAATTGTTTTACTTATGATATAAAATCCTTTGTTATATTTCTCTTCTTTTTAAAAAATAATGTCATAAATGTCACTATCACACAAATGGGACTCCATGGGACCTCAAGTTCGGTAAAAAGCTTTCCATGGTCATCCATGACTCAAACAAGAGGATTTTGACACATTTTGCGGTCATTTTATACTATTATGATATTATTTTATTACCCTTAACTACCTGATTACTAATTAATCACGATAATTAAAGATAATAATCGTCGTTACTATTCACAATGTCCAAAAAAGTATTAATTACATAATTTGGACCTTATGATTCCAAATATGGAATCCATTTTACCAAATTATAAACACAAAAATTTCAGTAATTAATTTAAAAATAATTCCCATTGTCAAACCAAATAGTGTGTTTTTAAGAAACAATATCTATCAAAATATTGACAATTGTTTATGTCAAATTTCAAAGTGAAATTATTTATAATGACCACCATTGGATTAAGTGGTAAAAATATATTATAATTACACATTAAAAACAATTAATAAGATAATCTAACCATATAATTAAATTATATGAAAAAGCAGTTTTGAAGTAAAATGCAGTATTTTTCACTATTCATTAAAAATGAACATTGTCAAAAAAATATCAAAAAATTATCCAAATTAAATTTCAATGTCCAAATTCTAAATAATAAGTTTATTTTGTAAAATAGAGCTTATAAAATTTTCAAAAATTATATTTTAAAAATGGTTTTCCATCAAAAGGCGGTAAAACAATCTTTTAAAAACATTAGAGTATTCTATGCTTAAGATTGGATTTATTCTCATTTTAAGCCTCTAAAATAGTATATAATTCATAAATAGACATAGATATGAAAATATATTATTCTTTACTTACTTGATATGTTACCTCCTTCCCACGTTTAGGAAATTTTGTCCCCACAATTTATTTACTTATAGAATAAGTGGGGGTATTTATCCATCATTGCATTTTCAGATTCTCATGTTGCCTCTTCAACTATATGGTTTTTCCCCAAAACATTTACTTGATGAATCACCTTATTCTACAAAACATTCTCCCTATGGTCAAGAATCTGGACTGGTTGTTCCTTATAAGATAGATTCTCTTCCAGCTGAACTACCTCTGGACTCAAAACATGAGATAGATCAGGAATGTACTTCCTTAACATTGAAACATGAAAAACATTATGTACCTGAGATAAACTCGGAGGTAAATCCACTCGGTATGAAACTGATCCAACTCTCTCCAGAATTTCATATGGTCATATGAACCTTGGACTCTACTTTCCTTTCTTACCAAATCGCATCACACTTTTCCATGGTAAAAGTTTGAGCAAGACATGATCGCCTACCTCAAAAGAGAGATCATTTCTCCTATTGTCCGCATAACTTTTCTGCCTGCTCTGAGCTATTGTCATGTGTTTCTGTATCAGTTGAACTTTTTATGCCATCTCTTCTACCAATTCTGGTCCCATCAACTTACTTTCACCTACTTCATCCCAAAAAGTTGGAGTTCGACAACGCTTCCCATATAATGCCTCAAATGGTTCCATCTGTATATTGTAATGAAAACTGTTATTATAAGAAAACTCAACCAATGAAAGATGTTGGTCCCAACTTCCCTAATAATCCATAGAAAAAGCACTTAACATATCCTCTAAAGTCTTAATTATTCGTTCTGAATTCCCATATGATTGAGGATGAAAATCTATACTAAAATTTAATTCAGTACCCAACGACTTTTGAAGGCCTTTCCAAAAGTTAAAAGTGAACCTGGGATCACGATCAGATACAATGGAGAGGGGAACTCCGTGTAACCTGACTATCTCTTTAATATACAATCGAGAAAGTTTATCTAGGGAAAAAGTATCTCTTATAGCAAGGAAATGAGAAGATTTAGTCAAGTGATCAATAATAACCTAGATTGCATTATTACCACGAGGTGTCTTTGGTAATGCCACAATGATGTCCGTGGATATATTCTCCCATTTCAACTCTGGTACTGGTAAAGGTTGAAGCATCCCTTTCGGTAACTTCCTCTCTGATTTAACCTATTGAAAATTCAAACACTTGACAGTAAAATCAGCAATATCTCTATTCATTCCATCCCACCAGTAATACTCTTGAAGATATCTATACATCTTAGTACTACCTGGATTAACTGAAAATGGAGAACTATGAGCTTCACATAACAACTCTCTCTTCAACTGTGAATCACAAGGCATACACAATCTCTTCCCAAATCTCAAAACACAATCATTATCAATGTTGAATTCAGGTGACATACCCTAATGAACCATCTCTACCTTTTTCTACAACCCACTGTCTTGCTTCTATGCTTGCTTAAGTTTGTCTAATAGAGAAGATTTCACTGATACCTGAAACAAAACTGAAGAATTTCTTGCACCAACAACTTCAAATCCAAAATTCATCAAATCCTTAACCAAAGTATCACGTTCCAAACATAACATGGTTAATGAAGCATTATATTTTTGACTCAAATCATCTTCCACTTTATTTTCTTTTCTTGGGTGGTAGTGAATCGTGCAATCATAATCCTTGATTAATTATATCCATCACCTCTATCTCATGTATAATTATTTCTGAGTGAATACATACTTTAATCTTTTGTGATCAGTATATATTTCACACTCTACACCATAAAAATGATGCCTAAATTTTTTTAAAGAAAAAACAATAGCAGCTAATTCCAAATCATGTGTAGGGTAATTTATCTCATTAGTTTCAACTGACGTGAAGCATAAGCAATTACCTGATCATTCTGTATTAGGACGCAACCAAGTCCTTTCAATGAAGCATCACTATAGATAAAAAACTCACCATTACTGGAAGTTAGTTCCAATACTGGAAAATTCACTAATCTTCTTTTCAATTCATGAAAACAATCATCACACTCTTTTGTCCAGATAAACTTAACACTCTTCCGAGTTATCTTAGTCAATAGGCTGGACAACCCTGCAAAATTTTTAACAAACCTTCAGTAATAGCCTAACAAACCAGGAAAACTGTGAATCTTGGTTTTGGGTCTTGGACATTAATCAACAACCTTTGTTTTTTCAGGATCAATAGTTAATGCATATTTAGAAACAATGTGACCAAGGAAAGAAATTTGTTGCAACAAAAACTCACACTTTCTTAATTTACCATAAAATTTATTTTCTTTTAAGTTGTTTAAAGTAACCCTTAAATGACTTTCATGCTCCTCTATACTTTTATAAAACACCAAAATATCATCAATGAAAATAACCACAAACCTATCCAAGAACTCATGGAAAATTCTATTCATAAGGTCCATGAATACAGCAGGTTCATTGGTTAACCCAAAAGGCATAACTACATAATCATAATGGCCATATCTTGTATGAAACTCTGTCTTCGGAATATCTTCTTCCTTTACCTTCAACTGATGGTACCCCAATCTCAAGTCAATCTTTGAAAAATACTGAGCTCCCTGGAGCTCATCAAACAAATCACTGATATAAGGCAAAGGATATTTATTCTTAACAGAGATGTTATTCAAGGATCTATAATCAATGAAAAGTCTCATTGAACTATATTTCTTTTTAACATATAAGACATGAGCACCCCATGGTGATGTGCTAGGTCGAATGAAACCTTTCTCTAATAAATATTGCAATTTCTCCATCAACTCTAAAAGTTCAATTTGATCCATTCGATAAGTGGGTTTTAAAATTAGATTAGCATCATGAACTTAGTCAATAGTAAATTCAACTTCCCGATCTAGTATTATTCCAGGAAACTCATCAAGAAAAAAATCAGGATACTCATTTACCACTGGCACATCATTAATCTGAATGGTTCCTTTGTTCTCAACAATATGTGCAAGGTAACATTTCCTGAATGGACCAAAGTCCTTCATTTTAATTGATTTTTGATAAACCCCCTTTCAAGGGATGAGGGGGAACCCTTATAAGGCATGTAGGCTCAGAGATTACATGGCCCGTAGGCTTAGGAGATTACATGACCCGAAGGTCTTATGGGATTCAACCATACTATCTACAAGGAACTGCCTCTCCCCAACATCTACATCCTGATAGTAGCTCTCCACCATTGCATTACCGTCTGGATAAGCTTCCCATTCAATCACAGGCTGGTACCGATGGCATAGCCATACGCTCTCATTCTGACAATCCATTTGGCACTGCTCTAGTGTGTGCACCTTCTTTGAATCCTCTTCAAGGGCTGCTCCTTTTTTTTAGTGTGTCTGGGGCCTGCATTCATCTGGCCTGAAGGCCTTGGGGTTTCCCTAAGGCCTTAAGGTGGCCCGAAAGCCTTGAGAATCAACTACCCCGATGGCCTTGGGTGGCCTGAAAGCCTTTCAGGACCGGAGGACCAAACCGGTGGCCCGAAGGCCAAGATGGATGAATAGTTCTGGCTGCTATAGTACCGAACAGTTCCTGCTACAATACTGCTATAGTGACTGCTACAGTACTGCTACAACACCCAAAAATATTCCTTCACCCGGATTTGATCTCGTCTCTCTTGGATGCACCTAGTGAGTCCTAACCAACTGGGATGAGGCTCTTGTACTGCAAGGTAACATTCATTTCTATCTTTTACAAGTTTCTCGTCCTCTTGATATGTTATCAATAGTAAGGTTTAATTCTTGTACACAAACTGAAAGTCTTTTTGAAAATAAACTTCTTTAGATCTACAGTCAATCTTAGCATGGTAAAGAGAGATACAATCCATACCTAGGATAACATCAAACTCTATTAGAGGTAAAACAATAAGGTTTCCAAGTATATTATTTCCACGGATAAGTATAGGAAGATTATTATAAGTTATTTTTTCCTCAATATTTCCCCCGGGTTTTTTTTCCACAAGTTCAGGAGTCATTTCTTGAGATGGAATTCCCAATTTACTTGAAAATTTTTCAGAGATGAAAGAATGTGTAGACCCCGAATCAAACAACACATTGTCAAAATCTGAAAAAACAAACAAAGTACCTGATACCACTTCATTTGATGGACCAACATCTAATGAATTAGTTGTAAAGGATTTCATCAAACCTTTCTTCTTGTAGTCTGACTGCTTCCCATCATTCGAGCTCTTTGTCGAACAATCGTTTGCATAATGACCCATCTAATTGCACTTGAAACATTTCACTAACTGTAAATAAAATTTAGTATTATCATTACCCTGATCTTTTCCAGTGAAATCATGAGCCTTATGTACCATATTACCACATCGGAAGCACTTTCCAGAATTCAAAAGACATTCCCCAGCATGCTTTTTACCACATTTATCACAAACTGAAAACTTAGTTTTCTTACCATCAAACCTTTTTGAACGATTCTTCCCTTTCTCCCGCCACCTTGGTCTCTTATTCTGTTGGTTTTCATAGAACACTTGATCATCGGTAAACTCCATTTCTACCTACTCAGCACATCGAACAAGCTTCTCATAACTTTTGAACTCATGAGAAGCTAATTCCCTTCAATATTTTGGCCTTTATCCTGAGTAAAAATGATTGATTTTACTATCACGGTCTCAAATAAAATTTGGAGCATACCTTGACAATCTAGTGAACTTTTCTTCATAAGAAGCCACTGAGTTGTCCTATTGCCTCAATTCCAAAAATTGTTTTTTCATCCTAAGTTAAACAGCCTTAAGAAAATATTTCTCAAGAAACATACCTTTGAATTCATCTCAGTCAAGAGCATCAATCTCATCAGCGTCCCTGATATTTTTAACCATCGACCACCACTGATATGATTCACCCTACAAATGGTAAATAGTAAGACTAATCTTTTGATTGTCTGAACACCCCATGACATCGAAAATTATCTCCAATGCTTTAATCCATCCCTCATTTATCACAGGATCAGATGATCCTCTGAATGATGGGGGATGTTGCCTCATGAAATGTTCCACCACTAACATGTTCCTCTACGGTTGATCTGGCTGATCTCATGCATGGATACCACCACCATTTATCGCTTGAGTCAACTACACCATTACTGCAACAAACTGTTCAGTTCCAATTATGACAATCTAAGGATGCTGATTTGGAAGGTCATTTTCTTCTGTATGCCTTCCTAGAACTACTTCCCTATTTCCACTACAGAAAACCATTCTGAACAAACATATATTAGATGAAGTGACATGGTAATCTTCAAATGCTATATCATTTCAATTTGACCATAAAAATTTTGGATAATCATTTTACATAATTCTAACTTCTAAAGTTATCTAAACCGACCTCTGATACCAACTATAAGGCCCCAGCCTTAAATATTACTTAATCATGGGTTATTTCAAGAATTCACATTGAGGAACTTTTTAGGTTTATATTTTTAGAGAATTAGATCACAA
Organism: Viscum album; assembly: GCA_963277665.1. Classification (NCBI taxonomy): domain Eukaryota; kingdom Viridiplantae; phylum Streptophyta; class Magnoliopsida; order Santalales; family Viscaceae; genus Viscum; species Viscum album. Next base: position 1,099,923,241 of record OY728133.1, on the reverse strand, counting down.
ATCATGCATTACATTCCATATTTAAACAAGGTGTTTACATTAAAGACTCTATTCATTTTTTCCACCAAAGGAAATATATTTAAAATAAAACATGGTTTCTTTCTTGAAACTTCCTCGACACTATCATCACATCATGTAATTTTCCCTTTACCTGTGAAAAACATTTCAAAAACTTGGGATGAGCATAAAAATATCATTAAGGGATATAAAAATACGGAAAGAAAACATTAGTCCATCTGTACATAAGAATCAATGAAATCATACTTTACTAATAAAACATAATCACTTTAACATACCTCATCAAAATAATAAGATTTATGAATAACTCATAGAAATCATAAGACATAAAGGTAACTTGAGGAATTCATAACATTCTTATGAAGGGAGTAACCCTCATGGTTACATTTAGAATACCCATCACAGTATATTCACTAAATCACTTTGGAGAAACCTTAGCTTTTAACTCCTTTGCATTACCCAATTCATTGGAGAGCTATCTCGGGCTCACCTACCCTTATTTAATCATGGAACCACCCAACTTCATAAGCAATACCCAAGATCCATAACATAATCCTATCACATAAAACATGCATAAAGGAAACATAAAATTTCCATATTTCAATCACAAGATCTTAATACAACACATTGATATAATAAAAACATTATCAAAACAATTTTCAATAATAAAGTAAAAGAAAAGTAAAACATGGTATTTATTTTTCATTTAAAAAGTTAAGGCTTGTAGAGGATGCTGAAACTCAAATAATGGTCACGGTGGCGGAGAAGTCGTTGTCGCCGCATACGTAAGACAAAAACATTCCTTTTGTCATTTAGTAAAATGCTTCGTGTAAAAAGATTCCTTTTTAATGAAATTAAAATTCAAAAGGGTTTATTATACAACTAATAAAATAAGGTCATATATAAATTGGATTATGCCTCAACGAAAGGAGATTGAGACGAAGTCCCTTACCTCAAGTCCAACTTGTCCTGTTCGTTTCTTTATATTCCTGAAGAATAAATTTTGGTCAATTTATAATTACTTAAGGACTTCCTTTAAAGATTACTATTCAACTCATATCACATATTATCATGTTATAATAATTAGTTAATTATGTGAGTTCATATCATACGTTTTGTCGATGTTCGGTACATGAGTCAAAAATAAACTTGTTTGAAGAGAATTGTCCATGTAGTTATAATTCAATCATCCTCGGAATGATTTTCAAGATTTAAATATCATATATATCTATTATATATGAATTTAATAATATTTCATAATGTTTGGAGATATGAAATGAAATGTACCATTCATGGAGACGGCAGGCCGTACGTACGCATGAACGCTACTTTCATTTTTTTTCATATTAATGGACTTTAAACCTAAATGAGACATAGATATATTATAATTACAGTATAATATATATTTTATATAGGTAACATACATTCATTAATCGCATTCTTTATAAATTCTATGTTTGTCATGAATGATTCACATCACTTGAGGGGGCGGTAGTCCACACTTCCTCAGATGAAATTATCGCAGTTCCACAACATGAAAAGCATAACGATGTGATTTAAAAATAAAATTCAGAAGCATATAGAAAACATAAATACCATATATATAATATATAAATACAGCTACATCATAATGGCCACCATGAAATGTGTTAAAAGAATATTGAATAATCATCATTTCATGAGGTAGTAATTCGCCACACACAGAAACAGTATGTTCTTTATCCATTAGACGGAGGTGTGTGTAAGTGTAGTTAGAATCCTTATCATAAAAAAATACATGTATATTGAGGATACTGTTTTTATTATGGGATCAAATAATAAGAAGATAGTGGTGAGTGAAGAAGGAAAATAAAAGGAAGAAACTCGAGAGAAGACATTACCTCTAAATCAGGTAACTCTTTTTGATTTGAGCCAAAGGATTCCTTTGAAAGACTTGCGACCAAAGTGAGGATTCTAAGAGTAAGAGAGAGATTTGGAGAGATAATATGATTAGAGTTTGGATGAGCCAAGGTCTTGAGAGGTGTGGGTAAGGGGGTAGATGTAGGGGCCTTTTATAAGATGGAGGTGGGTCACTTTTGGAAAGTCTTGAAATGTTACTTTATTATAAAATGAATTTTGCATTTTAAAAGACCCACAATGATATATTTTGAGGGTAGGGTGAAAAGGGTTATAAATCTACCCATACAATAGGTTTTCGACAAGTTTCAGTCTTAGATTTTACCTTATATTTTCATTTTATTTAAATCGTTTATTAATGAGGTAATCACTATATCATCATGGTGTTATAAATAAATTTATTTATTTAATTTCTAAAAAATTTAAAACAAATACCATGATGTAGGAAATATTTTTAGCTTTCCAATTAATATTTATAGTCTAAGGGATCATTTATGTAAACAAAATTAATATTGTTTTACATATGATATACAAACCTTTGTTATATTTCTCTTCTTTTAAAAAAATAATGTCATAAATGTCACTATCACACCCATGTGACTCCATGGGCCCTCACGTTAGGTAAAAATCTTCCCATGGTCGTCCATGACTCAAAAAAGAGGATTTCGACACATTTTGGGGTCATTTTAAATTATTATGATATTCTTTTATTACCCTTAACTACCCAATTACTAATTAATCACGATAATTAAAGATAATTATCATCGTTACTATTCATATTGTCCAAAAACAAAAGAGTCTTAATTACATAATTTGGACCTTTTTATTCCAAATATGGAATCCATTTTACCAAATTCCAAACACATAAATTGAAGTAATTAATTTAAAAATAATTCCTGTTGTCAAAACAAATGGCGTGTTTTTAAGAAACAATATCTATCAAAAGATTGACAATTATTTATGTTCAATTTCAAAGTGAAATTAATTCAAATGACCACCATTGGATTAAATCGTAAAAATATATTCTAATTATACTTTAAAATTAATTAAAAATATAATATAATCATATAATTAAATTATATGAAAAAGTATTTTTGAAGTAAAATACAGTATTTTTCATTATTCATTAAAAAATGAAAATTGTCAGAAAAATACCAAAAATGTATCCAAAGTAAATTTTAATGTCCCAATTCTAAATAATAAGTTTATTTTGAAAAATAGATCTTATAAAATTTTCAAAAGTTATATTTTAAAAATTGTTTGACATCAAAAGGCGATAAAACAATCTTTTAAAAACATTAGAGTATACTATGCTTTAGATTGGATTTATTCTCATTTTAAGCCTCTAAAACACTATCTAATTTATAAATAGACATAGATATTTGTATCTATTATTCTTTACATACTTGTGATGTTACACTTTGGGCCTATTGATTAGTGTGTATAATGAGGGTTTCTGCTCCACTAGTCTAGGTATGTAGTGAGTGGGAATACCTTGGTAAGGAATTTTATAATGTTTTGATAGGTGTAATAATGTAGCTTGAATCTAAACCTGAGAGGGGTTAATGACACCTCTCTAGTGTTATGTATGTGTTGTATCAATAGAGTAGTATATCATGAAATAACTTGAACATGTACATGGTGGGGGATGTTATGATTTTTGGGTGAAGGGTTTTGACCCTAGTGTTCAGAATGAGATAATCTAATGCTTTCAGGGTATCCAAACCAAAATGTGACCTAGTAAACCATGGTGGGTCTATGAGGATAACTATATATAATGGATCGTAAGATTATATCGTATAATGTATAAAGTGATAGGTTTAGGTTGTGTGATTGAGAGTCCAAACTTAGATATATGTCATGTGTTTGATCGATTATCCAACCTATGTGAGGATGATACATGGTAGTGTGGGGTGGGTTTCTTTCCCCTCAATTGTAATGCATGATATATGTTGTGTGATATTCGGTATTCCATGGGGGGTAGTATTACCCCAATGATGATATGGAATGTGTTTCTAAGGTAGGTAAATATTCCCCCTTGTGATATGGATTATGTTTCTAGGGTGGGGCCCTACCCTCTTGAGGTGGTGGCTTATATTTTCTGAGTGGGGTGCTTTTCCACCCTGATGATATGGACTTTGATTCTATGAAGGGGTGTTATTCTCCTTAATGATATGATATATATTTATTGTTAGGGGTGATATTTCTCTGGTGATATTAAATATTTTTTCTAAGTAGGTGCACTATTTCTCTTTGATTATATGTCATGGGTTTCCAGGGTAGGGAATTATTCCCAATAATGATATGATATGTGATTATGGGGTGGGAGTTATTCCCCCTATGATATATGATGGTATTATGGTGAGAATTCTATTTTCTAGATTGGATATGTGATTATAGGGTATAAGATATTTCCCCTAATTATATATGATGGAATTATTCCCAAATTATTATCTGAACCTTTAGTATGATTACGTGAATTTATCAAAGACATACGACAATGTATGAAGAAGGTATGGTCAGACATGGGTGTCACATTAGGACCTGAGGATCAAAGGTGATTACTCTATCATGCTTATGTACTTTATTTATTTATTCTGAACATATCACATTGTGCATACACTACTTACACTGGTTATATTAGGGACACTAGTGGCGGTGGTCTATAGAGTTTTACTCACACCATAGGGTGGACCTATTACATTGGTACCTATGACAACCTTTTGATTGTGGTTGTAAGTAAGGAAAAGGTCTAGGTTTTTTTGATTGAGATAGATAGATTTGTTGGTTTCATGATATGGGACTAGGTTAGGACTCATGACCAAGGTGTGGTAGATTTAGTTTTTTTATTTTAGTTTAGGATGTATTTGATATGTCCATTGGAGATCTTGTTGATTTATATCTGATTTGTGTGATATATAGATATTATATTTTATTATATCATGTGGAATTTTATTTATAACATGAGTATTATAATGTGACATTTATATATTTCTATATACTGTGATATCATGTGTTATATTATTTTCATTGTTATTGCTCTACTCTGATATGAGGGTACTGCTTCCCTACAGTAACACCATTGACCCTCGTTTCATATTGGAAAACATTGGTGTGAAAGGGGATTCATTTGAGGTCATGTAATTAATAAATATGGTTAGTGTAGAGTAAATCATGTCATGATATTACATTGTACATCACTATGTTCCTTTTCTATGAAACCAGCTAAAAAACTTCTAATATTTATATAATTGGAACACTTATTAGGAATTTTATCCATATATTTACATTTAATTCACTTTATGAATTTTGAAAAGAATAAAATAAAATCACTAACATAGATGAAATCTTTATCAACATCAGTTTCCACCTCATAAGACCTATTAGGATCAACATTATTCAAACATTTAGAGGCATTTTAATCCATTGCTTTCTTGTATTTTCTTATTCTCCTTATGGTAAGAATTTTATTCATCTCATATCCTATCAAGATATTTTTGAGAATATCGATGGTCTAATCATCCTGGGAATCATTCTAAAGAGTATAAATTATTGAATCAATAATTTTATCCTATATATTTATTATAAAATTTATTTTACCACCATGGAATCCTCAAGTAATTTTCCATAACATTTAACGGAGATTAAATTTTTTTCACCCAAACAAAGAACTCATCCACCATGTAATGAACTAGCCAGGTTCAACCTGACACATCACCTGATTTGGCTCACCACAAGGCCTCAAGAATGCCACCTTTTATTCCATAGGCTACAAACTAGCAGTGACAATCTAAATAGATATAGTGCAGAGACTATAAACGCATATCAAAGTAAATAAATAGTGTGAAATAACCAAAAAAATTAAATATAGATAACATTAGAGTACATAATGTAAATAAAAAGTAGCATCCATTGGGATCACACTTCGCATTAAAATTTGAAATCTAAGGATTTACCATAGTAGTTATTACTTTTTAAACTATAACCATTTCATTATATTAGAAAGTCTACTAATAATAAAATACCTTTAGTGAGGAAGGGAATTTAATTAAGGTTAACATACAATAAGGCTCAAGGACATTCATTTAAAATATACCCAAAGCCTTTCATTATTCATTAACCCAATAGATTCCTTATTCCCATTTCAAACAATTATTTTATTTAATTAAGGGTTTCACAACTCATCATCACCATTTCCTCAATTTTTAAACTTTAATGAATCTCAAAGCATCCAGCATACCTTTGTTAATTTTATTATTTAAATATGGGTTTTTAGGAGAAACCATTTTATTAACAAGAATCTGATAACACCCTGGATCCTAAGGGACATAAGGGTATCTAGTTTTTGTTTTGGATTAAGGCAAAACAACTCAAGTTGGATTAAAAATAATAAATCAAGTACCATGTGGTTATCCCTTTACAAAAAATTTATTCATACAATAGGGCCAACTAATTAAATTACAAGTTAATTTGTAAGATCATGAACCTTTGATTAGGTATGTTTCTATTTTAAATTTTATTTGAACTCCATTTTATGGATTATGGAATTATTTCTAAGAGTAGTAAAGTCCTTGGGAGAATCCTGGGGGATCGAGACTTGAAAAAGTGGAAAATGGGGCTTTGCAACACATTGTGTACGGTTAATGCATGGTTAAAGCTAATTGTCCACCATGAACATGTGTCATGGATCAAGGAGAATAACGGTTTTAAAAACCTTTTAAGGTAGCCTGTAAATCATGTCGTATAGGTCAAGATCCATTATCATGGCTCCTACATGGTTTTTTCAAACCACGAGGGTGGCTTAGGTGACTGTGCGGCCCATGCTTGACACAGATAAAGAAGATCACATAGTTGGCATATAGTTTTCCAAATTGTTCTTCCAAACTAAAAACCTCATTAAAAAGATAATTTTATGATTTTATCCTCCCAATATTATATCATTCCTACCCTATTTTTCCCTCATTTCACTCCTAAAAGCCTAAGGTGTAAACTAGTAAAGAAAACTAGGCCCTTGGCTTATGAGATTCATGGATATGGGGAAGATGTGCGGTGGTTTGGCATAAAAAATCACCATTTAGAGCATAGTATTGTTTAGGTTAATCCTATATGGAAGCGGGCTAAGCCGGGTAAGCCCATGTAAGTGCATACTTACTCATGGTCCATATTTAAAAAAATTAGACTTTCATGCAATTATTTCTTTCTAAAATAGTTACCTACATCCCTTATTCCTTATTTGATCATGATGGAGGACACCTAGTGGACAAGGGGAGTAAATAAATAAAAAACATAGGCTACCCATGGTCTTTACAGAAAGTGATTGGGCCAGTGAACATAGAAACCACAAGATCTATGTTGGAGTCAAAAAGGTGAATGAAGTCAACATCATCATAGGAGACTAGGGTGTGGTGGATGGAAAAGCCAAGAAGGGAGTATCACAAGGTGTAGACCAAATAAGTAGGGACACTTAATCTATTGGAAACATCCATCATGGATTTGTATCTCACGTCTACGATGAAGGTAATAAGTTGGGGGAGGATAGGGAATTCCACCTTATGATTAAGTCAGTGATGTCATCTTGGACGTGTTTCTCATTTTATTGAAACACCACTTCCAAAAATGAGAAGAAATTGGTTGGAATGTAAGAGTTAGGGATGTTAACTTCGGTTGAAGTGGGAGAATGATGGATGAAATAAACCTGGTGGTGTAGGATTATCCATGGAATTACATGTATTAAAAAATGTGAAGAAGTATATTTTTTAAATATATATAATTAATAATTTTAATTTTTTTATAAAATGAAGGCAACTTGTGGGCTACTCGTAGGCTTATTCCAGGTAGTTCAGGATTAACATTTTTTATTTTCATTGTAAGCACACTTTTATGGATAAAACTCTATGCGCTCAAACACACATGGGCTTGGCTCACCCCACCCCACCCCATCTGTCTCAAATTACTAGTGAAAAATAAGCTCTCATTTCTATCCCAAGGTGGTTTCTCTTTCCTACTAGTTTTTTAAGGTGTTGTTTATTATGATTTAAATCCCAAGGTAAGTTTATGAGTATGTTTCCTTGTATTTTTCTAGAAGATTCATAGATTGGTTTCCCCTCTTATTATAAGTCACACAAGCCCTATTGCTAGAGAGTTATTAACTTTTGTGATTGTGGCTATTTTATCTTGAATCAAAGGCTAGGGTTTGGATGAGTAGTCATCTATGAGTATAAGGTGGGTGGTATACAAGCTATTTCCTAAAGTCTTGAAGTGTGTTCATGTGTATGTGTATCTTTTATTGTGCCAACTTGTTGTAAAATTTCTTCCTTATTTAAGAATAATAAATAGGGTCTTAATATAAGATTTTAGACCCATCACGAATCCCATCGGATCCATTGATGAATATGACACCAGGCCTATGGCCACCCAAGGGGTGTTCCAACACCTTTAAAACTATACATTGGGATGATAATTGTAATATAGAGGGATTATAGGTTTAAAACCAGGTAAAAAAATTTCATTCCTTCTTATAATGTCTTGGGTGGTTGGTTAGCTTTTTTGTAAATTAAATTATTTATTACATTAAAAAGTGAGAAAATGGAAAATGGCTAAAAATTGGAATGTTTAAGTTGTTAAATGGTTTTAATGAACATTTGATTGTCCTGTTATATGAAATAATGGAGAAATGTTTAAATGTGAAATTTTTTTAAATGTGGTTGGTATTATAGACCATGGTGAATAATGAATGATTGAAAAGTTTCACCCTTTTTATTTTATTATGTTAAAAGGTTATGTATATTGAACATTTAATGGTGGATCATGGAGGAATGGTTTTGGGGGTGATAGATATGAAACCTCGCATATATAGGATAGAAATGGTGGACTTAATGATCCACATCCATGGGTAAGGATAATGGGAATAAAATTCTATATCCTTGAGTTATGATGTCTATACATGAAACTCATTATCCTTGACTTGAAATGTTGGACATGGCACTCTTTAGTCTTGTCTTGGGTGCCGACATGATGTTTTTGGCACCAGTATAATTAACTTGGTGTTGGTAGTTATATCTATTCTCTTCATTAACAAGAACCAAAATTATTAATAAATGACACTATTAACATAAATATTCCAATCCCCATAGTACATGGTTCAGATTTATGGTGTGGGCCAAATTAGGTTTGGTTAGGTGGGTGTCATGATGGAACCAGAGGTCGTGTGGTAAATTGATAACTATTTGATTGTAATACATAATAATTTTGTTTCCATGTCTATTATTTCTAAAACTTCTACATAAACTATTATTTAGACTGCATATTTCTTTATACATACTTGGTGATTGCCTGCTGAGTTTTAATTGCACCCTTCTCAGATCGTCGTTGGTACTTGAGAAGATTTCATGGTTGCAAGTATGGATAAGGAAAAATGACCTATGTTCGATGGATGATTTGGTACATGGGATGGATCATGGATGAGGGGAATGTATATGATGTCATGAACCATCTCGGTATTGTCAGTGTGAATTTATTTTTGGTTTCTGTTGACATGTGATATTATTATGACATGTCATATTTACTCTATTGGTTTGTGGGAATTTACTAAGTTTTGAAATTTGGTTATGTTAGGTATGGTTATTTTTGTACCTTATTTCTATATTTTTCATAGTATTTATGCTGATATATCATTATGATAAAGAGGGTATAGTATCCCCATATTTTAAATTAGGCCCTCACTAGTATCCCACAACCTCTAGCATATGGAGGCATGTCTGAGGTCATGTGGTGGACCAATTCAGCTACTAGTTTGACTGAGTTAAACCATGATATTACAAAGTGGTGTCATAGAAGATTTATTTTCTATTTATTTAGTATTTTATAATGTTATATAAGAGACTAGGATGTTTCAATACTTGGTTAATATCTCATGCATGGGAGTAGTTAACCCATGTTCAGGGGAAAACCCAAGTTCCCAAGGTGGGATTACTATTCTTGATGTTTTCTTGCTACATTTGGATGTTATTTCACCTTGGGTGAATAACTTGTTGTTTGATGTTATTGTTTTCTCAGATTTTACTCTTGGTCTATAATTACATGAGATTTTGTATTCATCCATCATTTTAGGCACTTGTGGATTTATTTGGCATTCCTCATATTAGAAAAACATAATAAATAATGTTATGGCTGGACTATGTGAAATGAAATGATTTTCTATTTTTTTATGAAAGAAATAGCACCTAATAAATAAGTTAAAACTCTTTAAATTGAAATATGTTAATTGAGATGGTTAAAATGGTATCTAATGAAAACCTTGTAATTAGGAAAATTGGTTTACCTTGAGTTATCCAGTGGCCCTAGATAGGGATGGTAGGGTATAAGGATGGTGTTGTGGTTATGACAGATGGGATAGTGTATGTGGAGTAGCTTAATATGAATGGTTGTGATCCCTCTTTTATATAAATGTGATAATGATATATTATGTTTCCTAATATGTGCATTTTTAATTATATTGGGATTCCTCCTTGATAGCGTTTACTGATAGGGTGATAAGAGGATATTAATGAGAATGTTCCTCTGATAGAAGAACTAGTGCCCTCTTTGGTTCTGATTGATAGGGAAGGAAAAATATTTCAATGATAAATTTAATTAATTTATGATGTTTATGGATATATATCTAGTGTGGGATGTGTCGAGTATGTTTGACATAACCAGGGAGATCCAGTTACAGCATCCTCCAACATTTTCTAGAGAGGGTGGATATAAGGCAACTGAGTTATAGATTGAGTCTATCTAGAAAATTATGGATCACTTAGAGACTCCTCTAGATAATTGGGTTATGTTGTGGGGAATAGAAAAGTTCTAGTGGGATATCTATATTTTGGATGATCAGTTAGAGGGAAATATTTGGAATGAATTTCCAGGGAAGTTCTTGGAACAATTCTACTTAGAGAATATGAGATAGGAAAGGGAGATAGATTTTATGTGTGTGAATCAGGGGGATATGTCATGATGTATTATATTTTCCAGTTCAATGAATTGCAGTTCTTTTTTAAACATTTACAGTGTAAGATGGAGCTATGGAAAAATGTTTCTAGTATAGACTCAGATGTGAGATTAAGTCTCAGGTAATTTTATTCCATTTGAAGAAGTTTGTTGAGGTAGTGAATAAGATTCTAATTTATGAGGGGAAACTAAAGGAGGCCTCAAGTGGTGTATATATATTTTTATCTATTCAATCTAATTATATTTATTCTGATAGTAGGAATCATTCTTAAGATGATTTTCACTAATGTAGTGGCAGGAAGAGCAGTCAAGGGAGAGGGTCGTCCTCTCCTGGAAGTGGTTAGGTGGGTTACTATAAGTGTGGAAAGACTAGTCACATGTGAGTTTTGAGTCTTCAAACACTAGTGGCATGTCAATATTTTGGTAGTATGTGGAAAATATATAGGTTATACAAGAACCTTTGACAGATAGCTAGTGATGGCGGATTTAAGCTGATATAGAGCATTGGAATGAGATCTTCTACCCCCATATCATTATAGAAGTTAGAGTTCTAATTTCTATACCATTTAGGGTAGGGAATGAGGTTATTTAGGAAAAGAACATTTGTATTAATAGAGTGGTTTAGTTCATAAAACTCATATAGGAGATCAATGGATAAGGATGGGTCAGTTGCATGTAGTTCATCTTGCACCCATTGGTAGTGGGGCAGGATCATTGACAATATGAAGTATGATTCCTGTAAATTCTATAATTTTTAGTTATTTATGTGATAAAGGAGCTTTATTTTATTTTATATTTATCTATGTTATGAATGGTTTGATCCTAATAGTGGATTTCTTATGTGGGAACATTTTGATCGACACATCATTAGGGGTGCAGTCAGGGGGCATATTTTATTGTAAGGGGTGTTCCCTCAAGATTGGTTAGAACTATTTCCATTTGGATTTTTTCATGCTTGGGTAGTTATTTTTTAACATGATACATGGTATGGACTGGTTGGTTTTGTATTAAGAACACATTTAATTTTACCATATGATAATGACTTTCACGTCTATTGAGGGTGACATCAATGTTCATCATGGGGAGTAGGATATCCAAGCGGGTCTTGTAGGGCCAGTACTTCAGCAACTCGGTGAGATGACAACCTAGGTTGTGAACTTATTACTATATTATGGTGGATTATAGAATCATGTCTTCCCTCCTATAGTGGATCAATTTCATGAAATTTTTCTTAAAGAGTTCTCAGGGTTTCCACTTAATAGAGAAGTTGAATTTACTATTGAGTCGATGTCTAGAGTATATCCAATTTCCATTCCACCTTATTGAATAAAAAAAATTGATATTTAGGATATTAAGACCCAACTATAGGAATTTGAATCTAAATGGTTCAATCATCCGAGTACATCACCTTGGGGATCACCGGTTCAATTTTCTAAGAAGGATGATGGAATGTTTCACTTGTTTATTAATTACCAAAGGTTAAACCAGATGAAAATTAAGAACTGGTATCTACTTCTATATATTAATGATCTTTTTGACTAGTTGTGGGGTGCTTACATATTCTCTAAAATTTATTTGATATTAGGGTATCATCATCTGAGAGTGAGAAATTCTGATATACCATGGACTGATATTAAAATTGGGTATAGCTTGTATGAGTTCATTATGATTCTGTTTGGTATGAAAAGTGATCTTTCTGTGTTTATAGAATTTACGACCCAAATATTTTACCCACACTTCAATTGGGTTGTCGTGGTATTTTTGGATGATTTCTTAGTGTACTCCAAGACTCAAGATGGTCATTCCAAACATCGTGACATTTTCTTGAGTATACTGACAGAGTATATGCTATATGCCAAGCTATCTAAGTGTCATTTCTAGAATGAAAAGGTACATTTATTGGATCAAATCATCTTATAAGAACCTATTTTAGTGGACTCTAATAATATTTGAGTAGTTTTTTCTTGGGAGTTTTCCAATAATTGTTTTGATATCCAAATATTTTTGGGTTTGGAGAGTTAATAAAAAAGGTTCATCAGATATTTTTCTCTCTTTGTATCACTTCTATCAAGCTTGGACAAGAAGGGAATTAAGTTTTAGTGGTTTGAAGCATGTGAGAATGATTTCTAGTAATGAAAGAGGTATTTGAAAAATACATAAATTTTGATCTTATCCAAATCAGGTAAGGAGTATACCATGTATTATAATGCATCTGGGATTAGACTTGGAGTAGTTTTGATATAGGTAGATCGATTCATGGTGTATATATCATGACAATTGAGGCCACATGAATAGAATTATTCTATGAAAAATGTTGATTTATTTATGGTAGTTCATGCCTTTAAGTGTTGGTGGAGTTATCTCCTCACTGAGAGGTTTACTAATTATATTGTTCATAAGAGCATCAAGTATATCCTTTCTTAGTGAGATTTAAATATCCAATAGCATAGATGGGTCGAGTATATGAAATATTTAGACTTTAAGCTAGATTATACACCAGGGAAAGGAAATAATACTATTTGTCCCTTAAGTAATAATACATAGACTAAAGCGATTCAAGAGTCTAGTTATGAGTGGAATATGATTTCCCTATTCACTGAGATGCATATAGGTGTTCAAGAGGAGTAGGAACAAATGACACTCATGTCTTTAGCTATTGTGACCTCTCTTATGAATCGAGTAGAGAGGATGTAGTATAAGGATCTATATTTTTGGGGGTTGTGGGATAGATTTGATGGTTGGGAGCTATATCCTAATTGTACCATTGGAGGTTATGATATTATTCATGTTCATAGTCATGTCTGCATGCCTACTTGTATGTGGGAAAATCTGATTGATGAGTTTCATGTTTTTAAGTGGGTAGTGTACCCCGGTTTGACCAAAATGTACTTTGATCTTTGTAGATGGTGTCTATGTCTAGAAATAAATAATAAAATTCTGGATTTTGTGATTCAATGATACACCTATCATAGGACATGATAAGAGTAGGCATACTATATTTTGGATGAACCTAAAATAAGAACATAGCACTTGTTGAATTCTCCCATAAAAAAGTTATCATGAGACTATTCAGATTGAACCATACAAGGTTCTCTATAGAAGGCCATGTAATCACCATTATTCTATATGGGATCATTAGAGTTTGAGTATATGGGTCGAGGCTTGTGCAGGAGATGTTAGAGTAGGTCCAGTTGATCTAAAAGTGTATGGATTTAACTATAAGGACCCATCCTTAAACATTACATAATATTGAATTAAGTTAATAATTCACATTGATGATCTTTTCATGTTTATAGATTTATAGAATTAGGTCATAACATATACATAATAACTTGAATATTACATTTATAAACTTTTACACAGTATCTATTTTTTCATAAAATAAAAACTCTTAAAGAAAGAGTCATGTCTAGTTCCATGTTTTAGACAGCATGACCTTTCTTTGATCTCATCCTTGACCCTATTCATCTTTAAGTCCTGTGAAAAATATTTCAAAACTTGGGATGAGCATAAAAAGCTCAATAAGGGTTATAAAATAAATAAAGAAAACATTATTCTATCAAAACATAATCTTTTTAACATACCTCGCGAAATCATAAGATTTATGAATAACACATAGTAATCACAAATCATAAAGGTAACTTTTGGCATCCATAACATACTTACGTTGTAGATTTCACAGCTACATAGGGAGTTACATTTGGAATACCCATCATAGTATATTCCCTAAATCTTTTAGGAGAAACATTCACGTTTACCTATGTCACGTTTCCCAATGCATTAGAGAGCTATCTCGGGCTCACCCTCCCTAGGTTTATCACGGAACCACTCGTATACGTAAACAATTCCCAAGAACCATAACACAAAAAACAAGCATAAAGGAAAGATAACATTTCCACATGGCAATAACAATATATCATTTCAATATATTAAAATAATCAATTCCTTCTTAAAACCATTTTAAATACCAAAATATATAAAAAGGGTATATGGTATTTATTTTCCATTAAAAAACACTACATCTTGTTAAGGAATCCAAAGATCAAATAATACTCACGGTGGAAAAAAAAGGTCATTGTCAACGTTTACGTTAAAAAGAAACATTATTTTTTGTCATTTAGTAAAAATCCTCACAGAAAAATATTCCCTTTGAATGAAATGAAAATTCAATGGTCCTTATACACTGTATAAAATAAAGTCGTGTATAAAACAAAAATATTCATCAATGAAAGGAGATTGAGACGAAGTCCCTTACCGTGTGTCTCACTTGACTCGTTCGTTATTTAATCTCCTGAATAATAAACTAAAGTTAATTTCAACTTTATTAAGAAACTTTTTCAAGTTTATTATTAATTTTATATCACTTATTACAATGTTATAAACATTATATAATTATTTAAGTAAATAATGGTCTTTTTGACCACTACAACAAAAATGGAGTGTAGCGGCGGTTCTGGGAACCGCCGCTAAACCTTTTTTAAAAATGGTTTGCCGGCGGTTTATAATAAACCACAGTGAAACATGTTTTTTTTACAACCCCGACCCTTCCCCCCCACCCCGAACGCACCCCGCAACCCCGCTTCCCCTGTGACCCCGGCCCCCGCGACCCCGGTGACCCCGCTTCCCTTGGTGACCTCGGCCCCCCGCAACCCCGGCGACCCCACTTCCCCTGGCCCCCCGTGACCCTGGCGACCTATACAAACCCTACGGTTTGAAATTAGGTGATTAGTATGATTTTTTCTAAAATTTTGAAATTTATGGGTTGTGATATTGATGTTTATATATTTTCTCTCAACTATAGAGGTGAGGGTACATGAGTAAATTCATCATTGTTGGCACATACGATCACTTGAATTGTGTATTCTTGTATGTGATTGTGAACTAATGTGGAAATTAAAATTCCTCAAGTTAATTAAATCGTCGATAATAAATTATATAGTTTTTTTTATAAAAAAATATTATTGTAAATAAATTTTAGTTGGTTTGGGTATAATAATATTTCCTAGTTATTATTACTTATGGTGTATTAAGTTATTGTTAATGGAATTGAGTCATATAAGTGGAATTTAGTCATAATGTATTGTTAGGGTTGATAGATATTAGCATGTTCGAGTATATGGGATATAGTAATCAAGTGGGATTTTATGTGATGTTATATGATTCTTGTTTTTGTGTGATAATCATTTTTCTTAGAATATATATATATAGGTATTCCCCTATTAACTTTAGTGAGTGAAAACTATCCATGAATATGGTTCTCATTAAAATGGTATAATTTAATATAATTCTTGGGATATATTGGTTTTAAAAGTAAATATACAAGATCAATTATCCAAGTGAGGAGCTTTCTATTATATTAAAGGTACAAACCATAGTTATCATTACATGGGAGATATCCCAGATTGAGTGTTACTAATACCTACCTCATATTTCCTTCTTTATGGAAATTATTGGTATAATTTAATATAATGTTTTTATTTTTATTTTCTTTCTCTATAAGTTGTCCAAACTAGATGATTTTTCATTAATATGTATAGTATTGGATGAAAGTAATCACTTTCATTGAATATGTATCTTTGTATTTTTCATTATTTTTTGAAATGGATAACCTATTTATTTATAAGGCCTACTTGACTATAATGAATTATGACACTTAGGTATGGAGTTCCATATACTTTTGATACTAGATCATGGAGTCCATCAAACATGTGTTACTCAAGCATAGCATCCCTTTACTTTGCATAAATTTCTTTTTTGTGTTGAAGTGAATGGTATTGAATTCATTCTAACTTATCATAGTGGTTTGGATGAATATAATTTTTCCATTTTCCCAAATATAATGTTTAGAGAGAATCCCTTCTGGGATCTATTTCCACCTATGTGATTCTAATTTTCTTATTATGTTGTCCTGGATGATAGTACCAACACCCCACATTTCATCTCCAAATTCCCAACATGATTCTACTATGAAACTCTAAACACCAAGCCCAGACACATCAACTATTCTTCAAATACCCTAGTTTGATCCCCAAACCACATCAGCCGCATCTTGAACTCCATTTCTTTTGTGGTCTCCACCTTACCACATCATTTTTTATGCAAAAACACTAGTAAGTCCTTCTCTAGATGAATTATACCAAAGGTGCCCAATCCCACCCACCAATGCGCTGTCATATCCTGACCACGATTCCTTAAAACTCAAGGAATAACATAAATGTTCAATGCCCACGATGAAGTATGAATCTAACTCTTAGTTCAACTCCATGGTCAGATCCTCGATCGTCCCATTTAACCATAATTCTCCACTCATGAGCACTAACACATATATGATCCAAATCACCCTCAAGTCACACCACCACTCTGTTCTATGTGAATACACCAAAGAGAGGTCTATGAATTCAATCCACACAAGGTTCGTAGAACCTCAAAGCCTAATCTCCCAAGTTATTTCATCATGCGTTTCCATGAACACAACCACTATCATTCCTCAAGACTACAATCCCTCACGTGGTTCTTGTCCCTCCAAATTAACAATGTGTTGAGTTTTGTAAGCATCATAAGGTTCTCCCTAAAAATTATTTATAATAGATTTATTTGATATTAGGGTTTTATATGAAGACTCTATAGAGAAATTAGATTGGGGTTATTCCAAATTAACAATGATATTTGGTTTTCATGGTAAAGTAGCTACCACGTTGTTAGCACACTGTTTCTCTTTTCCAAAGAAACTTCCCCTATCCTAAACACTAGAGGGTTCATATCTAACTCAGGGGCTAATATTTATTATATTATGTTTCTGTAATCTTATACTATCGTATATATGAATATTTTTCTCTATTTAGTCATAACTATGTGTTTTAATTTGTTTTATTATTTTGTAGGAAAATTGTGATATACATGGATAAAAGCTGGATCACATTACTGTGGAACACACCTCAGTATGTTAAGGGATTGAAGGAGTTTTTAAATTTTTTAATTTCCAATCGATCCGTTGAAGGGAGAATAAAATTTCCATGTCATAAATGTAAATTCAGAACATGGTTGAAGATAGATGAAGTTTATGAACATTTAATACTGAAGCGATTCCCTAGTCAATATTTGTGTTGGATTTTGAATGGAGAATCGAACGTTATAGAAAGATTGAGCACTGATGTTAATCCACAGAATGAGGTACCAAGTTTGTCGAAAATAGAAAATGAAATGAAAAACCTAATAAATGATGCATTCGGCACTACAAGACACCACTATCAGCATCAAAACATATCAGAACAACCAGAATAGGGTGCTATAAATTGCAACGTGACAAGTGATATTATTGAGACTGTAACACAGGTAGATCAAGATTGTAACATATCATTGGATCCTCCTCTTGATTCTTTGGAGCCAAATCTAAGAGAAAACTTCACTGAGAAAAATGTGTTTCATGATTTATTTGATAATGGAAATCAAGATTTGTATAGTGGGTGTTTGAAATATTCAAAGATTTTATTTATGCTGAAGTTATACCATATCAAATGTCTATGTGGAATTACAAATAAGGAAATTTCCATGATATTGGAATTGATTCGTGATGCATTTCTTGAAACAAAAATCTCAGAATCATTTTATGATATAAAAAAATTTGTTAACAATATTGGTCTGAATTATACAAAAATACAGGTGTGTCCCAATGATTGTATGCTTTATTGGGGAGAGGATTCAAGTAGACATAATTGAATGAGATGTTCTTCTTATAGATAGAAGGAAAAGGGTGATGTTGGAAGTCTGAATGAACATAATTTCATGGGGAAGAAGAAAAGGAACAGACCTGCAAAGGTTTTGCGTTACTTTCCTTTGAATCCTCGATTGCAAAGATTATTCATGTCATCGAAAACTGCTGAATAAATGAAGTGGCATTCTATAGATAATAACAATGATGGCTTAATGAGACATCCACGAGATTCCCAATCAGGGAAGACATTTGATTCATTGCATCTAGATTTCTCAGCTGATCTTAGGAATGTTCGATTGGGATTGGCTGCCGATGGATTCAACCCATTTGGGACTTTGAGTACCAGTTATATCATTTGGCCAGTTGTTTTGATCCCTTATAATCATCCTCCATGGATGTGTATGCAACAAACATATGTTATCCTTTTGATTATTATTCCTGGAAAACAAATGCCTGGAAATGATATTGATGTATACTTTCAGCCTTTGATTGACGAATTGTAGGAGTTATGGAGCAACGGTGTTGAGACATTTGATGCTTCTTCTAAAACAATGTTCAAAATTCATGTTGCTTAAATGTGGACCATTAATGACTTACCTGGGATTGGAAATTTATCTGGTTGGAACACTTACATGGGTTTGGCTTGTCCCGTTTGTAACATTGATTTTGATCCCAAACGGCTACCTCATAGTAGAAAATGGTGCTTCTTGGTTCATCGATGATTTCTCGATGCATCTCATAGATTTCGGCTAAACAGATCAAAATTTAATGGTTCCATTGATCGTAGACCACCTCCAAAGTTGTTAACTAGTTCTGAAATATACACACTTCTTGAAAATAATGAAACAGAATTTGGAAAGGTTCATCATTTGAATGATAGCGGAAAACGGGTCTGAAGTGCATCATCAAGCGATATCGGAACACAACAATGGAAGAAAAAAAGTATATTCTCCAAACTTCTGTATTGGGAATTTAATTTGTTACGGCGTAATCTTGATGTGATTCTTATTGAGAATAATTTCTGTGAAAATTTGATTTTCTCATTGCTTAATGAGCATGGAAAGTCGAAGGATCATCTCAATGCTCGTAAAGACTTACAATCAATGAACGTAAAACGTGATCTCTGGCCGGATGAGAATGAAAAGTATCCTCCAGAAATTATTGCAATGAAAAATAAGGATAAAGATACATTCCTTCAAATTTTAAAGAATGTCAAGGTATCTTTTGGGTATTCATGTAACATCTTGAGGTGTGTTTACTTGAAGAATCGCAAGTTACATGGACTGAAAAGTCACGATTGACATATTTTTTTACAACAGTTACTACCATTGGCATTGCGTATATTATTACCTGAAAAAATTACTGCTATTGTACTCCAATTCTGCACATTTTCAGACAACTATGTGAGAAATCTCTACATCCATTTCAGATTGACAACCTCCAGGAGAGGTTTGTATTGACCCTTTGTGCAATGGAGATGATCTTTCCTCCGTTATTTTTTACTGTAATGATGCATTTAACTATGCATTTGGTTGAGGAAGCTAAATTAGGAGGCCTCGTTCATTATCGATGGTTGTATCAAATTGAGAGGTACTTTATTTATATGTTTTTCATTTAAGTAAACAATTTTTGGTACTTAATTAAATGCATAATTATGTTTATTTTATTTCACAGATATCGTGGGAATTTGAAATCATGCGTGAGAAATAAAGCTCAACCATAAGATTCTATTGCTAAAGGCTACTTGGCTGAGGAGTGTCTTACATTTTTTTTCGATACTTGGATGATATTGAGACAAGAATTAATCGAGTTGGACGTGTTGACGACACATAGACTCAATCTCAAATACATCATAAATCCAAAATATTTCTTGTTATTGGCCGATCAGTTGGGAGGACCTCAAATGTGACACTAACTGAATTGGAATTATTACAGGCACATAGATATGTGATGCTGAATAGTGAAATTGCAAATCCATTTATTGAAGAGTTGAGGATATAAACAAAGAGACGAATGAGAGGTTGAACACGAAATGAGAATGATATAACAAAAGCTGTTAATAAAGTGGTTGTAGAATGGTTTGCACGACGTGTTAGTTCATAAATATATCAATAAGTACAAATATTAGTTTGCCACATACATTTTGTAAATCTAATAAAGTATATTTCTTTTTTCAGATCATGAATACTGATACTCGAGTAGAGGTGTCAGAATATTTGATGTTTCTTTCTAGAGGTCCTCTAAAACAAGTTAGAGAGTTCGACGCTTATAATGTGAATGGATTTATATTTCGTATAGTCGATCGAGAAGTGGGTTTGAAAACACAGAATAGTGGTATATTTACCTTTGCTGAAGTGGAATACTACAGAAAGCTGCATGATATTATTGAATTAAACTACCACAGACATTTTTCATTTGTTTTATTCATATGGAAATGGGTCGATATTATCAAAGGTGTTAAAAGAGATTCCTTGCAATTTACTTCTGTGAACTTCTCTCACTTGATGGATGTTGGTGATCGTGAACTACATGATCCATATATCTTAGCATTGCAAGAAAAAATGGTATACTATGTGAATGATGTTGTTTATGAAGGGTGGAGTGTAGTTTCTCATGTAATACAAAAGATTTGTATGATATGGGTGATGAAGTGGATAATTTGACCTCTGAAATTGAATTTAATCAACAACATGAAGCGGAATTATTTGTCCATCATGATAATGAAAATATTAGTCTATAAAGGATGAATGAAGTGGATGAAGCAATGGAGCAGGAAACCGACATGATTGAAGGGGAAAATGATTATATGTACAATTATTTATTTATTCCTCAACCACTTGTTTCATTTCTGCAGTCATTCATTGTCATTGTTATATATATTTTGTCTATTAGTACTGGGCATCTATTATCATTTTTAGTTTTTTTTATACATATTTTTTTTTTGAAATATATATTCTGAATTTAATTTTATTTGATTAAATTGCATGAATGTCAAGGAGGAAGCGTTATACTATTTCATCTAGTTATGTGACAGATGACGATCCATCTGGCACCCTCCCCACGACATCTGAGGCACCAGCTTCCTACACTCCTGCACCATCTCCCCATACACCATCTCTCACACCATATTTGGATGTCCCATTAGAGTTTGAGTCATCGACTCCCCCTTCAGGAGCCTCAGCAGTGGGGCAGCGACACGCCCATTCTAGTTCATCACGGGCATACTAGAGTGTCACTATGATAGGTACAAATTTTAATTAAATAAATTTATTGCATTTTGTTTATACTAATTTTTTTCTCATTGAAGATGAATAAAATGAAAATGTGGAGAAAAAAATAAAAAGTGCAGATGTTTGGAACATGGCTGGCGAAAAGATAGTTGTGCCATTTGATTCTTATAGGGTCCCGACGGATGACGCTGCGAGGTTACTTGGACAGATTCTAGGCCAGCTGGCAGTGGGGCCCATTTCCCTTCCTATATCATATGATGTTTGGAGACATATGCCTCCAATCTGGAAAAATTAAGTTTTTGATTCTCAAATAAAGGTAAATTTATTACATTATGGTTTAATTGAATGTCATGTTACAAATATGTTCAAAATGAATTTCTGTATATAGATGTTCTTCCACTTTACAGTTGCTGATGTGATGGCATGGAAGTGGAAGTTGAAAAATCTATGTAAGAAATGGAAGGATTTCAAATGGATATTGTGGTGTGATGTTAATGATACCTCGTTGATTGTGCAACAAATGTATGAGAAGCTACCCAGTGGGGTACCGAAAGAACAGTGGAATGTTTTTGTTGACATAAATCGTGATGAGAAGCGGATGGTATTAAAATATATATTATTATATTATCCTCATTTTACATTTATACATATATATGAAGAGGACTTGACATTTAATACATTCTTATTAAATTTCATTTTATTTATTTCAGGATCCCTCAAGAAAAAATGCTTCAAACCGGGCTAAGAAAGTCATCCCTCACACTGCGGGCTCAAAAAGATTTTCTAAAAGCCGAACGACATTGGTAATCTTTTAATTAGTTAAAATATTTAGAATACAGTATTATCTGTTTAATATATTGAACTATTGATTTATCTTTGGTTAATGCAGTCATAGAGTTTAGGGCATGAAGCATCGCGAACTGAAATGTGGTTGGATGTTCACAAGAAATCAGATGGAAGTTTTGTTAATGAGCCTGCTAAAGAAGTTGGGGTATGAAGTAAATTTTTTATTATAATAACTTATTATTAGTTTTTACTGTGTTAATATATATTGATATTTGATTTATAGGTAAAAATTAAAGAACTATGGGATGCCAATTCTGTGCAGTCCTACTCAGTCTCCCAGGATGACCCAATTGCTGAAATCCTTGGGAAGGAGCATCCTGGAAGAGTGTGTGGGATGGGTTTGGGACCCGTACCATCTGAGGTTTTTAGTAGGCCACCGGGGATGGCAGATGTATCTACTCCTGTCTTTAGTCAGCCCATACCCGTAGATGCTCAGAAAGAGATTGTTTCTCTACGAAACACAGTTCACCAGTAGGGGGATCAGATATCTGCTTTGCAGAAATAGTTGATTGAAATATGTCATCATATGAGCAGATATGCCCCCGGTGGTAGTGCATCGACTGGTGGTATGCAGGTAAATCACAAAAAATAAAAATCATTTAGTTTTCTAACTTTCATTGGTTTTATGTTTTTATATAAATATGAAACCGTATTTAATTTTCAATATAATGTTCTTATAGGTGATAGCAGAAAGTGGTGATGAAGGTGGTGAGGGTGAGGATGAATCATCGGACCATGAGTAGTTTTATTGTTCATGTGTTGAAAAAATATTAGAACAGTTGGGTTTTATATGTAACATTTGTGGCATATAGTTTCCACCAAGCATTTTCGTGTCCTAAAATTTCCTTGATTTCTCATGTTTCCTTTTATGCGTTTTATTGATTTATAATGTTTCTTTTTTATGTCTTGATTTCTCCTGTGTGGTATACATCATTCCATTTAGGGCTGTGTTTGAATTGGTAGTCATGATTTTGGTTGACTGGGAGTTAAACCCATTGTTGATGTGTTGAAAAAATTAAGTCATTTCACATGTTATACTATTTTAAATTTGAACTAGGTAATATTCTCTTATGTTGAGATGGTTTTACTATTTTTTAGTTGTGAGGGGGTAGTGGATTCATCCACACAAGTTTCATACTCAATAGAATCATGTTTCCCTACATCAATTGGGTTAACATTGAAGAAATATATTAATGTGTTTCCACCAATAGGAAACACATATTTACATTGTAAGAGGGATATCATTAATTTGGGTTTGATACCATAGGATGAATGATACTGGAGATGACCATGAGGAGAAAATGATAAAAAATCCCCCCACCCATGTGGGTTATGTTTTCCATTTTAATTTTATAGTCACAAACGCCACTTAGGATAGATTCTGATGATTTTAGATATTAGAGCATTGTAACCATCTATAGTATATAATCTAGATATTCTAATGGGACTCAAGGGTGTTTAAACTAGTAGGGGTATAAATATACTCTTGAGTGTCAGTGGTTGGATATCTCTAGTGGAATCAACTTTTAGATGCTTCAGTATAGACAATAGGAAAAAACACCCTATATATCTTCTTGAGTACTCAAGGTCACATGTTAATAAAAATGACTATAGTGAACATGATACTCATAATGAAGTTCTAAGGTTATTTCTACTTTATGGTGGACATATTGATGAAAATAAGTATGATAAGAGAAGAACGTGTTCTCAGGATCTATTGAAAGGATACAAAAAGGTTGGATGTAAAATTATGGACCAATGGTTTTGCTATAGAATATTTTTAGTTGGAAAACTTGTGGGGCATTATTCCCTATAGATTACCATGAGTGTCATATAATTTCAGGATAGATCCATTTAGATGGTATTCCTAAAATAAGGTGTGAACCATCATGCACTCATTTTACAAGGGTAGGAGACAATGTATGTCAGGGTATGGGGAACATATATTCATAGAAATTGAGTCCTATGTAAGACATAACAATTGTTTTCAAGCCTCACCATTATGTTCCTTATGGGTACTACCAGCTTTTTTTTGGTCTTGAACATGATTGGTTCAATTGGTGATTCAATTTTAATTTAAAGATGTGATGAAGGTATTGAAAAGGAAACACAATGAAGAAACCCCTAAATACATCATCAAATGTAAGAGATCATAGTTTATCAATCCAATTCCATGTTAATGGATTCACATTAGGTTACCTATTTTTTGATGAGAACCTCCAATGGGCTTCCATGTATATGGATATTGTGTATGGATGTCCTTTTAGAACAAAATTACAATGAAAGGTGTTCACTAGTGATTCATATATTATAGATTCTTCAAAATAGGTATTGGTAAAAGGTGTGATATTTTGGGATCATCAAATATTCTTTGGGTAGAATCATTTGAATTATTGGATTCCCTTATAGATTTAGGATTTTTTAATGAATAATATCAAAATACTAGTGTTTAACTAGTTACCCCTATTCCTATGATCTCTCTGAATCTTTGTATATATGAAAATATATGATTTTTAGGTTAATCATACATATAATACATGTTTATGACTCATTTGTTTAAGGCCACGTAGTTAGGAAATTATTCATTTTTCGCCATACAAAGAAGTCGTAGGTGTTTACATTGTTGGGATCAGGCCCATCCGATGAGCATCATATGAATCTCTATAAATAGAATCATAACACACATAGTCTATTAATGATTAGTGGGATACATCATACCATTTATGTTCAATTTAAATAGAAATATTTCAAGAATCTTAACTTTTTTTGAATGGGAACACTTTGTGAAAGGTACCTAGAAATAGATAATGTTTGAATTTATCATGAGTTTCCATTTCAGTTTCATCTAGGTCTTGAATGACTAATTTGGAGAAGGTATGGTTGTGGATTACACCTATTAGAGGGCCCATATATTGTTTTCAATATAATATATGTTAGTATGATGATAATGGATCAATACTTAAGAGGCATGGGAATACAACTAGAAGGTGGATATGATATTGTGATACTAGGAGTGGTATCTAAAATTAAGGACTATATAAATAATCTAATACTAGAGTCTTTAACTATGGTATTTTGTAAAAGTGATTCATATTATTCTTATCGAATAAGAATAATAGCATGTTTCTTGATGTTGGGATTGAACCTCAGAGGGGAATATATTGTATACTAGTTAATAGGAATAAAATAAAATATAATTAAAGGCATTAATTTTATGGTAATGGGACATGATTCATCGTAGATTAAAATTGTGTTGAAACGACATGTGTAATGAATTTTAGAGTCGTCCTATCAGGTTTAGAAGGTGATTACTATAATGTATCTCAATAATTATTTTAAATTATGATCAAATATAACATAATGTTTTTGTGTATCATGATTTTTTTAAGAAATAAGTTAATAGAAGATTAGTTGTGTTATATAAAAGTGCACAATAAAGTATTGTGTGAGACTAACACACGAGCTTCTCTAAGACACCTGGTATAGTCGATGTGTGTGGTGATGGTATATTTGGGGTATTAAACCAAGTAGGAGGCCCACACATGGTAAATCTAACTGTGTTTTATGCTCACTCCCTATATGGGAACATTGACACACATGTAGATCTATTGTTTAATTTTCAAGTCATATATATTATGGGTGATCAAGAAGGATCGGCTAGATAAATGTTTGGAGAGTAGTCAAATAATGGACCTATGTTTTATAGTTGATTCTATCATATATTTTTTTTCAATTTATTCTATACTGATTTCCTAGGTTGATGTTTCTTGTTGTATGTTGGTATGTACAATATGGTTTATTCTTATATAGTATGTCAATGTTTACTTATTTTTCGTCAATTTATTATATACCGATTTCCTAGGTTGATGTTTCTTGTTTTTTTGTTGGTATGTACAATATGGTATTTCTGGTGTGATTTGTCTTTCAGGGAAGTGGTGCAGCGGAAGAAAAAAAAATTATTTTTCTTTCTGGTCAGATTTTAGCAGCGGTTTAAACTGCCGCTAAATGTACATTGGTGGCTGTTTAAACTACCGCTAAATGGTGAAAACCACTGTGAAATGTAAAAAAAATATGTTTCGCGGCAGTTTTAACCACCGCTACATAGTCGCATCATAGGTGCTCATTCTGCAATGGTTCTCGTGAATTTAGAGGCGGTTTTAAAGCCACTAGATTTGAGTTTATTCATGGCGGTTATAACCGCCGTGGAAATACTGATGTCCAGGGCTCGTAAAAACTGCCGCTAAAGTCAGTAAAACCGCTGCGAAATGAGGCAGCTACGACGCTTTACTTAAACCACCACGAAACGGAAATAACCACCACTAATAGATTGGAGATGTTGTATTAGGCGGCATTTTACAGAAACCACCTCCAAAACATTTAGCGGTGGTTTAAACCGCTGCTAAACGCAAAAATAACCACCGCTAAACGGTGATTCTCTTGTAGTGGACGATATTTGGTACTTGAGTCAAAAATGAAATTCATATAATTACAAGTT
The DNA here is from genome assembly GCA_963277665.1 of Viscum album. Taxonomy (NCBI): domain Eukaryota; kingdom Viridiplantae; phylum Streptophyta; class Magnoliopsida; order Santalales; family Viscaceae; genus Viscum; species Viscum album. The sequence goes on along the minus strand of OY728133.1, from coordinate 1,099,896,057 downwards.
GTTCATGTGGTCAAAATTATATTATATACCGAATGATATTCATTATTTATATATCATATATATCATATATATCCATTATATATATGTATTTGTAGTAGTACATACCATTTAGAGGTAATAAATGAAGTGCACCATTCAAGGAGACGGTAAGTCGTACGTACGCATGGATGCTACTTTCATTTCTCATTCATAGTTAATGGAATTAAAAAATAATAATAAATATGTATATTATAATTCTAGTATAATATCATATATAATATCTACAATTCCATCCATTCCATGTTGCACGTATAGCATGAACGAGTCATATCACTTTGAGGGGGTGGTAGTCTGCACTTCCTCAAATGAAATTATCGTATTTACCCATTATGGAACCATAAAGGAATGATATAAATGAAAAATACAGAAGTATAGAGACAATAGAAATATAATATATATCACATATAAATACAGTTTCCTCTTAATGGCCACTATAAGAGGTATTATGAGAAAATTGAACAATCATTTCGTGAGTTGTTAGTTCGTCATCGACAGAAACTGTATGTTCTTTATCCATTAGATGGAGGTGTGTGTAATTTTAGATCAAATAATTCTCATAAAAACTAGATAATATATTGAGGATATTGTTGTTATTATAAAATAAATTAATAAAAAGAGTTTAGGGGTTGCAGAAGTAAAATAAAAGAAAATAATTTAAGAGAAGACGTTACCTTTAAATCAGGTAATTCCATTTGGTTTGAACCAAAAGGATTTCTTTAAGTGTTGTCTGCCAAAGGTGAGGCATCTAAGTAGAATATAAGGATATTTAGAGCTTATTGTGGAAGGTTTTGGACAATCCAAGGGGCCTGAGAGGTGTTAGTAATGGGTAAGAGGCTAGGGATTTTTATAAGGGGGAGGAGAGGCTCTTTAGGAAAGTTTGAAAATATTATTTTATTATATAATGATTTTTGGTTTCTAAAGGTCCAATACTTATTAAAGTTGAATATTAGATGACTCTTGTTAAAAAAAACATCCAATAAAAATTTCACAGGTTTTGGATGTTGTTTTAATCTTTATAATCTGATTTGTTTAAATCATTCATTAATGAGGTAAACGCTGCATCATTATTCTATCATAAATAAGTTTATTTATTTTAAGTCTATAAAATATAAAATAAACACCATGTTGTAGGAAATATTTTTATCTTTAAAATTAATATTTATAGTAGAAGATAGAACTTATATAACCCCATGTAGGAATTGATTTACTAAAAGATATATGTTTATGTCATTTTTGTCATTACTTTAAATTAATTAATATAAAGTGTCATTATCACACTTATGTGGATTCATAGGATCCCAAAATCTACCCAAGGATGATCATGGTCATAAATTTATCAACCAATAGTATTAGGACACATCTTAGGGTAATTTACTATGATTATAATATTATTTTTACCTTGAACTACCCTATTTACTTTTAACCGCGGTAAATAAAAGTCAAAAGTTACTGTTCACAAAAAATTATTTTAAACTTATTGAACCACATTTTACTTACTAATAACAAACATTTTTTTGTATTTTATAAATTCAATTCACAGAATCGGTAAAATTTCATTTAAATGAAGAAGTCGTTTTTTTAACAACTACTTAGTGTTTTCACTATTCATCCAAAATTGACGTTTTCAGAAAAATACCAAAAATTCGGCCTAAGATATATTTAATATTTCAAATTCAAAAATGATATCTATTTTACCAAATTAAAAACATATAATTTGAATTAATTAATTTAACATTAATTCCCATTATCCAAACAAAAAAGAGTGTTTTTAAGTAATAATGACTATCAAAAGATTGACACTTGTTTATGTCCAATTTCAAAGTGAAATTACTTCTAATGACCAACATTGGATTAAATAGTAAAAATATAATCTAATTAAAATTTAAAACCAATTAAATAGATAATATAACAATATAAATAAATTATATTAAAATGCATCTTTGAATTAAAATATATTATTTTTCACTATTCTTTAAAAAATGAATTTTTTCAGAAATATACCAAAAAATTACCCAAAGTAAATTGTGATGTCCCGATTCTAAAGAATACTTATATTTTTTCAAATTGAACATATAAAAGTGACCAAAACTATATTTAATGAGGGTTCACCATCAAAAGGCGATAAATCAACCTTTTAAGGAATATTAGAGTATTTATGCTTAAAATTAGATTCATTCAAATTTTAAGACTATAAAATTTATTGGTTAAATGAAAAAACATTTAACAAACATGTATTATCATATTTTAGTTTGTTATGTTCATTCCTGTCAATACAACGGCTAGGTGTTAACTACCATTTAAAATACTATTATATTATTATTTTTCAGTATGACTCGGCATTCTGTGCAAAATTAGACTTTGGAGAAACCCATTGTTGCGTGTCAGGTATGCCATAAAACATAGAATCCCATTTAACGTAAAATTAATATTTAATTTAAAAATATTAAAATGTATTATTCTTTATTTATCTGGGATGTTACATCCTTCCCCCCTTTTTTAAATTTCATTATTTCAATTTTATTCACTTATCAAATAAGTGGGGATATGTATCCCACATAGAATTTTCAGATTCCCACATTACCTCTTTAACCATATGGTTTTTTCACAAAACCTTTACCTAATGAATTACCTTATTCTGCCACACTTTCTCTCTTCGATCAAGTATCTGGACTGGTTGTTCCTCATAAAAGAGATTCTCTTCCAACTGAACTACCTTTGGGCTTAAAACATGAGACGGATCCGGAATATACTTTCTCCACATTGAAACATGAAAAACATTGTGTACCTGGAATAAACTTGGATGTAAATCCACTTTTTAGGCAACTGATCTAACTTTCTCCAAGATTTAATAAGGCCCAATGAAGCTCGGACTCAATTTTCCCTTCTTACCAAAACACATCACACTTTTCAATAGAGAAACTCTGAGAAAGACATGATCACCTATCTCAAAAGAAAGATCCTTCTTCCAGTTATCTACATAACTTTTTTCCCTTCTCTATGTTGTTCCATTGTGCTTGTGAATCAACTGATATTTTTTTGCCATCACTTCAACCAATTATGGTCCTAGTCAACTTCCTTTCAGCTACTTCATCCCAAAATTCTGGAGTTCGACACTACTTCCCATATAATGCCTTAAATGGATCCATCTGTATACTAGAATGAAAAGTGTAATTATAAGAAAATTCAACCAAAAAAATATGTTGGTCACAAATTCCCTGGTAATCCAGTTAACAAACACGTAGCATATCCTCCAAGGTATGAATTGTTTGTTCCGACTGCCCATCTGATTGAGGATGAAAAGCAGTACTAAATTTAAACTTAGTCCCCAATGACTTATGAGGGTATTTCAAAAAGTTAGAATTAAACCTAGGATCACGATCAGATACAATGGAGAGGTAAAATCCATGCAACCTGACTATCAATTTAACATACAACTGAGAAATTTGATCTAGAGACCATGTATCTCAAATTGGAAGTAAATGATCAGATTTAGTCAATCGATCAATAATAACCCAGATTGCATTATTACCTCGAGATGTCTTTGGTAATCCCACAATGAAGTCCATGGATATATTTTCCCATTTCTACTCTGGCACTGGTAAATACTAAAGCATCCCTTTTGGTAAATGTTGTCCCGCTTTAACATGTTGACAAGTCAAACACTTTACAGTAAAGTTAGCAGTATCTCTTTTCATTCCATCCCACCAGTAATACTCTCAAATATCTCAGTACATCTTAGTACTACCAGGATGAACTAAAAACGGAGAACTATGAGCTTCATATAACAACTCATTATTCACCTTTGAATCACAAGGAATGCATAATTTATTTCCAAATCTCAAAACACAATCATTATCAATATTAAATTCTGGAAACTTACCCTTCTAAACCAACTATATCTTTTTCTTCAACTCACTATCTTCCTTCTATGCTTGTTAATTCTATCTGATAGAGATGATTTCACTGACACCTGAAATAAAATAGAGTAATTTCTTACACTAACAACTTATATGACAAGTTTCATCAAGTCATTAATCAAAGGATCTTATTCCAAATGTAACAAGGTTAATGACAGATTACTTTTTCAACTCAAAGAATCAGACACTTTATTTTACTTTATTGGATGGTAATGAATTGTGAAATCATAATCCTTGATTAATTCTAGTCATCTCCTTTGTCTTATGTTCAATTATTTCTGATTTAATATATACTTCAAACTTTTGTGGTTAGTATATATTTCACATTTTACTCCATACAGATGATGCCTCCAAATTTTTAAAGCAAAAACAATAGTAGCTAATTCCAAATCATGTGTAGAGTAATTAAACTCATGAGGTTTCAAGTGAAGTGAAGCATAAGCAATTACCTGATCATTCTACAAAAGGAAAAAGATAAGTCCTTTCAATGAATAATTGTTATAGATAACAAACTCACCGTTTCTGGAAGGTAATTTCAAAATAGAAGCATTCACCAATCTTCTTTTCAATTCCTGAAAACAATCATAACATTCTTTTGTCTAGATGATCTTAACACCTTTTTGAGTTAACTTTGTCAGTGGGCTATATAACTATGAAATATTTTGAACAACCTCCGGTAATAACCTACCAAACAAAGAAAATTATAGATCTCAGTTATATATGTGGGTCTTGGCCATTCTTCAACAACTTTTGTTTTAGCAGGATGAACAGTTATGCCATTTCTTGAACCAATGTGACCAAGGAATGAAATTTTTTGTAACCAAAACTCACACTTGCTGAATTTACCATACAGTTTCTTTTCTTTTAATGTTTTCAAGAAAACCCTTAAATGACTTTCCTGTTTCTCTTAACTCTTGGAATAAACCAAAATATTATCAATGAACACAACCACAATCTTATCCAAAAACTCATAGAAAATTCTATTCATAAGATCCATGAATACATCAGGTTCATTGGTTAACCCAAAAGGCATAACTGAAAATTCATAATGGCCATATCTAGTATAAAATACAGTCTTCAGAATGTCCTAATCCTTTACTTTCAACTGATGGTACCCCGACCTCAAATCAATCATTGAAAAATACTGAGCTCCCTAGAGCTGATCAAACAAATCATTGATATGAGTAAAAGGATACTTGTTATTAACAGTGATGTTATTAAATGCTCTATTACAAATGAAAATTCTCATTGCATTGTCTTTATTTTTAACAAACAAGACAGAAACACCCCATGGTGATGTGCTAGGATAAATGAAACCTTTATCTAATAACTCTTGTAATTTCTTCTTTAACTCTAAAAATTCAATTTGAGTCATTCAATAAGGGGGTTTTGAAATTGTCTTAGAATCAGGAACTAAGTCAACAGTAAATTAAACTTCTTGATCAGGTATAATACCAGGGAACTCATTAAGAAAAACATCAAGGTACAAATTTACCAGTAGCACATCATTAATCTGAACAGTTCCTTTATTTTCAACAATATGTGAAAGGGAACATTCATTTCCATCTTTTACTAGTTTCTCAACTTCCAGATATGTTATCAAAAGTAAGGTTTCATTCTTGTAAACAAACTAAAAATCTTTCTGAAAAGAAACGTCTTTATCTCTACAGTCAATCTTATCATGATAAACAGAAAGTCAATCCACACCCAAAATAACATCAAACACTACTAGAGGAAAAACAATAAGGTTTGTAGGTAGATTCTTTCCACACATAAGGACAGGAAGGTTCTTATAATTTCTTTTTGTCTCAACATTTCCCCTGGTGTTTTTACCATAAGTTCAAGATTCATATCTTGAGATGGAATTTTCAATTTAGTAGAAAACTTCTCATAAATGAAAGAGTGTGTAGACCCTTAATCAAAAAACACATTGACATAATCTGAACAAACAAACAGTGTACCTGATACTACTTCATTTGATAGCCCAATATCTTCTTAAGTAGTTGCGAAGGATTCACCACCCCTTTATTCTTGTAGTATGGATTATTTCTCTCATTTTAGTTCTTCATTGGACACTCATTTTCATAATGACACATTTCATTGAACTTAAAACATTTTACTGATTATAAATCATATTTTTTTCTTACCATTAACCTGATATTTTTTAGTGCAATTATGAGCCTTATGTCCTATTTTAACACATCGGTAGCACTTACCATAATTCAAAACACATTCCCCAGCATTCAATTTACCACAATTTTCCCAAATTGTAAACTTAGTTTTCTTACCATCATACTTTTCTGAAGAGTTCTTACCTTTCATCTGCCACCTCAACCTCTTATTCTGTTGTTTATCAAAAAACACATGATCATCGATAAACTTCATTTCAACCTTCTCCGCACATCAAACAATTTTTTCATAAATTTTGAACTCACGAGAAGCTAAATCCATTTGATAATTGAGATTTAATCCTGAGTAAAAATGGTTGATTTTACTATCAAGATCTCATATGAAGTTTGGAGCATACCTTTCCAGTCGAGTGAATTTTGTTTCATAAGCAGCCATTGAGTCATCCTCCTACCTCAATTCCAGGAATTGTTTTTCCATCCTACTACAAAACACCATAGGAAGATATTTCTCAAGAAACATACCTTTGAATGAATCCTAATCAGGAGCATCCATATCCTCACTATCCCTGGTATTTTTCACCATCGACCACCACTGATCGGATTCACCTTCAAAATGGTAAACAGAAATACTAAAGTTTGGATGTTCTGAACACCCCATGACATCAAAAATCTTTTCCAGTGCTTTAATCCAACCTTCTTCTAGCACAGGGTCAGATGATCCTCTGAATGATGGGTTATATTGCCTCATGAAATGATCCAATTCTGACATGTTCCTCTGTGATATATGTGGATGATCTCTTGCATGGATATCCCCACTATTTATATCCTGAGTCAATTGTTCCATCATTGCAACAAATTGTTCAGTTCCGATTCCGACCCTCTCAGGTTGCTGATTTTAAAGCTTTCCTTCCTCCTGATTTCGTCCCATCATAGTTGTCTTGTTTCCCCTGCGGAAAACCATTCTGAACATAGAAATATATTAGGAAAAGCAACATGGTAATCTGTAAATGTTACATCATTTAAATATTACCATAAATTAATTTATAGAAATTAATTTAACAATATTCTAACTCCTAAATTTTTCTAAACTGACCTCTGATACCAACTATAAGGACCCATATTTAAACATTACATAATATTAAATTAATTTAATAATTCACAACAAGGATCTTTTCAGGTTTGGAGCTTTATAGAAATATGTTATAACATAAACATAAAAACTTGAATAATACATGTAGACTCTTCTAAGTAGTATCCATTTTTTCATAAAATAAAAACTCTTAAAAAAGAGTCATGTCTAGTTCCATGTTTTAGACAGCATGACTTTTCCTTGATCCAATCCTTGACCCTATTCATCTTTAAGTCCTATGAAAAAACATTTCAAAACATGAGATGAGTATAAAAGCTCAGTAAGGGTTATAAAATAAAGAATGAAAACATTGGTCCGTCAAAACATAATCTTTTTAACATACCTCATGAAATCATAAGATTTATGAATAACACATGGTAATCACAAATCATCAAGGTAACTTGTGGAATCCATAACATACTTACGTTGTAGCTTTCACAGCTAGTTAGGGAGTTACATTTGGAATACCCATCATTGTATATTCCCTAAATCTCTGAGGACAAAAATTCACATTTACTTCCTTCATGTTACCCAATTCATTGGACAGATATCTTGAGCTCATGCATCCTAGGTTTATCACAGAACCACCCGTATACGTAAAAAATTCCCAAGAACCATAACACATAAAACAAGCATAAAGGAAAGATAACATTTCCACATTGTAATCACAATATATCATTTCAAGATATTGAAATAATAAATTCTTTCTTAAAACCATTTTCAATACCAAAATATGTAAAAAGGGAATATGGAATTTATTTTTCTTTAAAAAACACTAAATCTAGTTATAGAAGCCAAAGATCAAATAATACTCGCGGTGGTGAAAAAGGTCGTTGTCACAACTTACGTTAAAAAGAAACATTATTTTTTTTCATTTAGTAAAACAACTCATAGAAAAATATTCCCTTTAAATGAAAAGAAAATTCCATGGTGTTTATACACCATATAAAAGAAATTCATCTGTAAAATAAAATATTCCTCAATAAAGGAGATTGAGACGAAGTCCCTTACCTCATGTTTGACATGACTCGTTCGTTCTTTAATCTCTTGAATAAAAAACTAAAGTTATTTTCTAATTTCTTAAGAACCTTTTTCAAGTTTATTATTCCTTTTATATCACTTATTACCATGTTATAAACATTATGTAATCATTTAAGTTAATAATGTTCGTTTTGTCGATATTTGGTACTTGAGTCAAAAATGAACTTCTTTTAATTACAAGTTGTTCATGTGGTCAAAAGTAAATTATCTATAGAATGATATTCACAATTTAGATATCATATATATCATGTATATCCAGTATATATATGTATTTATAATAGTACATTACATTTTGAGGTAAGAAATTAAATGCATCGTTCATGGAGACGGTAAGCCACAGGTACGCATGAACGCTACTTTCATTTCTATTTCATATTAAATGGAATAAATAATTAATGATACATAGTTATATTATAATTCTAGTATAATATAGTATATAATTTTAGTAACTCCATCCTTTATATGTTCCACATATGGAATGAACAAGTCATATCACTTTGAGGGGGCGGTAGTCCGCACTTCCTCAAATTAAAAATATCATATTTACCCATTATGGAAACCATAAAGGTATGATATAAATGAAAAATAAATAATTATAGATACAATATAAATATAATATATATCATATATAAATTATAAGGCCCCAGCCTTAAACCTTACTTAATCTTGAGTTATTACAAGATTACACATTGAGGATATTTTCAGGTTTAGAGTTTTAGAGAATTAGATCATAAAACTTACATTACATTCCACATTTAAACAAAGTGGTTACATAAAATATGGTATTCATTTTTTCCCATCAATGGAAACATATTTAAAATAAAACAAGGATTCTTTCTTGACACTTCCTTGACATTATCATCATATTGTGTGCCATTCCCTTGACCTGTGAAAAACATTTCAAAAACTTGGGATGAGTATAAAAAGCTCATTAAGGGTTATAAAAAGTATGGAAAGGAAGCATGAGTACATATATACATAATAATGAAATCATACTTTACCCATAAAACATAATCACTTTAACATACCTCATAAAATCATGAATAAATCATAGAAATCGTAAGGCACAAAGGTAACTTGAGGAATTCATAACATTCTTACGTAGGGAGTAACCCTCTTGGTTATGTTTGGAATACTCATCACAGTATATTCCCTAAATCTCTTCGGAGAAACCTTAACGTTTAACTCCTTTGCGTTACCCAATGCATTGGAGAGCTATATCGGGCTCACCCGCCCATAGTTTATCACAGAACCACCCGTCTTCATAACAATGCCCAAGAACCATTACATAATCATAGAACATAACCTAAGAATAAAGTAAAGATAACATTCCCACATTTTAATAACAATATAACATTTTAAGATATTGAAATAATGAATCCATTCTAAAAACCATTTTCAAAACCATTTAAAACATTTAATAATGAGATTTTTAAATCAAAGTGTCCCATACCACATTGAAGCTTTTAACATTTTAAAACATTAATATCCATATAAATAAATCCTTAAAACCATTTTTAAAACATGGATATTAACGAGAAATATTTATAAGATTAAATCATTAAAACATTTAAAACGATATTTTAGTTAAAGGGCCTTTAACAAAATGAGAGACACTTGAATACGATAATTGAGGAATAATATTTAATCAAAACTTTATAATATAATGAGAATAAAGGGATTCATTATATAATATTCCATAGGACAATATATACACCATATAAGAGTGAATTGGTGCATAACAACAATGAATTCTCAATGGAAATGTAAATTGAGATGAAATCCATTATAAAGATGGTATCCTTAAATTAAGGATAAATCAATCTCATAATTATGTGAGAAAAATATAAATACACCCAATATAAGTGGATATTAAGTGTAAAATAATCAAAGGTCATTCACACATATTCAAAGGATGACATATTCAATAACTACATGTTGAACCCAAAGAAATCGAAATTGGGTTAAGAAGTTCCCTTGACAGCCTAACGGCGTCACATCAAATTTTAGAAAAAGAGTTGATGAGAGAGATAAAGGGTATCTCATCACTTGGACATAAAATTTACGGTAATAAGAATATATAAGAACATATCCCCACATAATAAGATGAAAATTAAATGACATAACAAAAGAAGAATTTTAAAAAGAGGAGGGTGAAAGGTTCCCTTACCGATTTGGGTAACTTTCGAAACATACACCCCATGAAAGAAAGACTATAGAACATTGATGTAAATACTCATAAACGAAATTATGTTACAGAAAGAGTATAATAATGGACAGTACATACACAACTCAAAAGGAAATATTGTCAAATGTAGCATGAATCTCACGAAAACACAAAGTGAGATAAAAAGCCCCTTACGAAATTTCGGCAGCCTAACTGCGCCAATTAAAACTTCCAAAATGGATTGATGAGAGAAAGCAGGGTCTCTCATCAAATGAAAATAAAAATTACAGTAAGAGTAATATATAATAAAATCCCAATCATAAGAAAGATAAGCTTAAAAGGAATGACATAAAAGAGTGTACTTAAAAAGAAAGAGAGAGGTAGGATCCCTTACCTCGGGTCCGACCTGACTCGATCATTATTTAACCTCCTGAATAATAAACATGAGTTAATTTCTACTTGATTAAGAAAATTTTTCAAGTTCATTATTCCTTTTATATCACTTACTACCATTCTATGAACACTATGTAATTATTTAAGATAATAATGGTCGTTTTGTAGATCATTGTTACTTGAGTCAAAAATAAACTCTTTATAATTACAAGTTGTTCATGTGGTAAAATATATATTATATCCAGAATTATATTCATTATGTAGATATCATATATATCATATATATCCACTATATACATGCATTTATAATATTACATAATATTTAGAGGTAAGAAATGAAATGCACCGTTAATGGAGACGGTAAGCCGTACGTACGCATGAACGCTACTTCCATTTCTATTTCTTATTTAATGGAATTAAAACACAATGATACATAATAGTATTATATTTACAGTATAGTATCATATATAATATCATTAAATATATCCTTTATACGTACCACATATGGTATTAACGAATCAAATCACTTTGAGGCGGCGGTAGTCCGCACTTCCTAAAATGAAGATACCGCATTTAACCATAATGGAAACCATAAATGTATGCCATAAATAAAAGATACAGAATCTTAAGTAAAACGAAAACATATTATATATAATATATAAATATAGTGACATATTAATGGCCACCTTTGAGGGTGTTAAAGTAATATTGAACAATCATCGTTTCGTGAGGCAGAAATTCACCATCCAAAGAAACAGTATGTTCTTTAACCATTAGATGTAGTGTGTGTAAGTGTAGCTAGAATCCTTCTTATAAACACATCCTAGTATATTTAATATACTGTAGTTGTTACAAAAGAAATGAATAAAAAGAGTTTATGGGGTTGGAGAAGCAAAATAAAACAAAAGAACACAAGTGAAGACATTACCTTAAACTCGGGTATCTATCTTTGATTTGAGCTCAAAGGCCTCCTTGGGAAGACATCTGCCCAAATTGAGGCTTCTGGGAGTAATAGAGGGATTTTTAGAGACAAAATGAGCAGGGGTTGGCTGAGAAAAAGGCTTGAGAGGTGTGGGTAAGGTGGTAGAGGTGGGGGCCTTTTATAAGAGGAGTGGAGGGGCACTCTTGGAAAGTTACAAAATTTTACTTTATTTTCAAATGCGTTTCAGATTATAAAGGTCCCACATTGATTTATTTAGAGGATAAGGTGGTAAGGGTTCGAAATATACTCATCCAATAGGGTTTTTACAAGTTTACGTTATATTTTTAACAATATCTTTTCATTTTATTTAAATCCTTTATTAATGAGGTAATCGCCGCATCATCATGATGTCATAAATAATTTAATTTATTTAATATCTAAAAATTATAAAAAAAATATCATGATTTAGGAAATCTTTTTAGATTTCTAATTAATATTTATAGTCAAAATTATGACTTGTACAACCCCATTTAAAAAAAATTAGTAAAACAACTCATGCTTGTGACATTTTTATTTTAACTTTAAATAAAAAGTTATTTATGTCATTTTCCAACCAAAGTGGCTCCATGGGATCCCCAAGTTTACCAATGGATTTTCTTGGTCGGCCATGACACATCCAATGAGTGTAGGACATGTTTCTAGGTCATTTCATATTATTAAAACATTATTTTTACCTTAAATTACACTAATTACCTCTAATCGTGATTAAAAACATAAAAGTTACTATTCACCAAAAAATTATTTTAATCCCATTGAACCACATTTTACATCCTAATTACAACCATGTGTGTCATATTTTTGAAATTAAAATCACAGAAGTGGTGAAGTTTCATTTAAACGAAAAATCAGTTTTTAAACTACCACTTAGTGGTTTCACTATTCATCAAAAATTGAAGTTTTTCAGAAAAATACCAAAAATTCACTCTAAGATATATTTGATATTCCTAATTCAAAAATGATGTCTATTTTACAAAATTAAAAACATATAAGTTGCATTAATTAATTTAATAATTAATTCCCGCTGTCAAAACAAATAGCGTGTTTTTAAGAAACAATATCTATAAAAAGATTGACATTAGTTTAAGTCCAATTTCAAAGTGAAATTAATTACAATGACCACTACTGGATTAAATGGTAAAAATTTATTCTAATTTCACTTTAAAAACAATTCAAAAGATAATATAATCATATAAATAAATTAGATTAAAAAGTGGTTTTGAATTAAAATACAACATTTTTCACTATTCATTAAAAAAATGAACTTTATCGGAAAAATACCAAAAATTTACACAAAGTAAATTTTGAGGTCCCGATTCTAAAGAAGAATTTTATTTTGTCAAATATAACACATAAAATTTTCAAAAAGTGTATTTAAAAGTGGTTCGCCATCAAAAGGAGATTAATTGACCTTTTAAAGAATACTAGAATGTTTACGCTTAAAATTGGATTCATTCGCATTTTCAATCCTCTAACATTTGTTGTAAAAAATAAAAATATTTTACAAACATATATAATAATTTTGTAGTTAGTTCTGTTCATTCCCGCCATTACAACATCTAGGCATTAACTACATTTTAAAATAATATTATTTTATTATTAGAGTGCAACGTAAGATTTCAAAGAAACTCGGTGTTGCGTATTGGGTACGCCCTCAAGCATAGCATTCCCTTTAAAGTATTATTAATATTTTATTCAAAAATATGGATAAATATTAAAATGTCATATTCTTTATTTACCTGTGGTGTTACATCCTTCCCCCCTTTTGGGAATTGCATCCTCGCAATTTTAAAATTGGGCTTGGAACCTTCATTGAAAATCCCACATCTGAATAAGAGTCAGTAAAAATATAACTTTAAAAGAATGGGAGAGTAGTAAAAATGTCACCCGAGTTAACCCATACTAGGATTCGATGTATGAAAATATAGATATGGAGGAAAAAAAAGGGTCATGTTCTGATGGAGAGTGATAGTAAACATGTCTAGGAGAAAGTTAACAACAAGAAAATCATAAACATGTGATGGGTTAAACGGTATTTGATTCCCCAGTAGGAAAAATTAACAGACAACATTTTTGTTTTAAGTTACTTTTCATTGAGGAATTTATTTATGAGCTTAACTAAAACTGAAGGAAGCATACTTAATTGTCATGTTGACTTTCAACTTTTACTATATTTCTTACACGAACTCATATTTTCTCCAAAAGATGAGTATTTAGGATGACTTGTTCACATTAAGAGAGCTATAATAAACTTCTAGAGAATCACCTAATCCACAAAAGAGAACTATATACTTCCCATGTCATTAGACCTTATCCAAAACTAAAACCCAAAGTTCAAGAAAGACCATTCAATAAACATCTATCCATAAAATTCTACAAAGTAAACCAAACTAAGATTGAAACCCAATTCTCTGAAGGATTTAATCACATAGTCTCCTAAGATAAATTTTAACATTTTTCTCCAAAATAACATCAGTTACTCTTACACTCTCATACTGAAAAGTAATTAACCTAATCATATATCCTTCATGATAGGCTAATCATTTTCACTGATAACCAAAAAAATAACTTACTCTTATTTCATAAAATCATCTAACTAAAAAGAATCATTCAAACTAACCAGGGACTTCACGTAGTCCAGTGGTAGGCGATAAATACCAGTTTCACTTTGGTTGTGGGTTCGATTCCCGCAGCTTCGTCCGACGCGATGGGTTTTCACACGGTCTGCGTGTTGTCCCTTTTCAAAAACTATATAATTTTATAACATTCCTCAAAAAGAGATAAATTCATCAAAAATAACCATAACATATTTTAACCACAAAGGTTATCTGATAGCTTCCATTTTGCAACCCAAAATGTATTAACCAGTAATTGCCTCAAATTCAAGGATCATATAAACCCAAATGGTTCTTTATAACTATATCCACAAAAGAAAGGACAATTATTCCTTGAATAAAATTTTCATATATCAAACATCAAGGTTACTATAAAAAGTCTTCTAATGTAACCCCATCATCAAAAGGGACATAATACATCTAATAATTTCACCATCCTAAAATCTACCATAACTCTTGAATCCCTTATATGATGACTTCTTACTCACTCAACATTATTCATGATCCATTAGCCATTCCTTTTCAACTTATTCTGAAATACTTCTTTCCTACAAACAAAATCATGAATCATATCCTAATATTCCAATAATAGGAAAACATAAGTTAAGAAATATTCCATACCTTTCATTCTTCATTGTCAGTTTCTTAATCCTCAATCGGAATGGCATTAGGTATTGGTAAATGAATATTTGTATGATCTTGGTGACCCCATTCCTGAAACTTCTTCATAGGACATGTGTTTGCATAATGATCATGCACACCACATTTAAAACATTCAATTGATCCTTCAGAAATAACTTCTTTCCCTTTCCTAGAGTCAACTAGATGCTTCCTTTTTCCATGGAAGGTTCTTGCTTTATGAGCTTCATTTCCACATCTATAGCGTCTTTCTGTCCCTTTGAAACATTTTCCTATCTGTTTCTTTCCACATATTTGACACATAGGTTTTTGAACATACTTACCTTTATGATTATTACCTGATCTTTCGTAGGGATTTTTTTCTCTCATATACGATGATATATAAAAATCACTAAGGATCAGGTGGTCAATCATGACTCCAGATAGTTGGTTGAGGATAACCACAAGAGTTCTCATTGCAGCTCCCATATCATTCAGTTCTTCTTTAATTAAATCGTCACAGTTTTCTTCAAATCCACCATTATGTTGGTTCCTTCTAGATCCAGTCATTTACTAAAACCAAAAAGGTCAGTGTGAGTATATTAGTAAAATCATCAAATAAAAAAGAGGAAGATAAACACCAATATATACTTATCCAATTTATCTCAAACTCATTATAACTTTCAAAAAAAAAAGATGACTCCATCTAATATACTAACCATTGTGGTTATACACAACTTGTTACTTTTTCTTAAACAACACTCTATCCTCTAAAGTTATCTAAAACGACATCTGATACCAACTATAAGGCCCCAGCCTTAAACCTTACTTAATCTTGAGTTATTAAAAGATTACACATTGAGGATATTTTTAGGATTAGAGTTTTAGAGAATTAGATCATAAAACTTGCATTACATTCCACATTTAAACAATGTGTTTACATAAAATATAGTATTCATTTTTTCCCATCAACGGAAACATATTTAAAATAAAACATGGATTTTTTCTTGACACATCCTTGACACTATCATCATATCATGTTCCATTCCCTTGACCTGTGAAAAACATTTCAAAAACTTGGGATGAGCATAAAAAGCTCAGTAAGGGTTATACAAAGTATGGAAAGGAAACATGAGTACATATATACATAATAATGAAATCATACTTTACCCATAAAACATAAGCACTTTAACATACCTCATAAAATCATGAATAAATCATAAAAATTATAAGACATAAAGGTAAATTGAGGCATTCATAACATTCTTACGTTGGGAGTAACCCTCTTGGTTACGTTTGGAATACCCATCATAGTATATACCCTAAATCTCTTCGGAGAAACCTTAATGTTTAACTCCTTCGCGTTACCCAATGCATTGGGGAGCTATATCAGGCTCACCCGCCCTTAGTTTATCACGGAACCACCCGTCTTCATAACAATGCCCAAGAACCATAACATAATCATATCACATAACCTAAGCATAAAGGAAAGATAACATTCCCACATTGCAATAACAATATAACATTTTAAGATATTGAAATAATGAATCCATTCTAAAAACCATTTTCAAAACCATTTAAAACGTTTAATAAAGAGATTTTTAAATCAATGTGTCCCATACCACATTGAAGCTTTTAACATTTTAAACCATTAATATCCATATAAATAAATCCTTAAAACCATTTTGAAAACATGGATATTAATGAGAAATATTTATTAGATTAAATCATTAAAACATTTAAAACGATATTTTAGTTAAAGGGTTTTTAACAAAATGAGAGACACTTGAATACAAAAATTGAGGAATCATATTTAATCAAAACTTTAAAATATCATGAGAATAAAGGGATTCAGGATATAATATTCCAAAGGACAGTATATACACCATATAAGAGTGAATTGGTGCATAACAACAATGTATTCTCAATGGAAATGTAAATTGAGATGAAATCCATTATAAATATGGTATCCTTAAATTAAGGATAAATCAATCTCATAATTATGTGCGACAAATATAAATACACCCAATATAAGTGTATATTAAGTGTAAAATAATAAAAGGTCATTAAAACATATTAAAAGGATGAAATATTCAATAACTATATGTTGAAGCCAATGAAATCGAAATTGGGTTAAGAAGTTCCCTTGACAGCCTTACGGCGTCACATCAAATTTTAGAAAAAGAGTTGATGAGAGAGATAAAGGGTATATCATCTCTTGGAAATAAAATTTACGGAAATAAGGATATATAAGAACATATCCCCACATAATAAGATGAAAATTAAAAGACATAACAAAAGAAGTCTTTTAAAAAGAGGAGGGTGAAAGGTTCACTTACCGATTTGGGTAACTTTCGAAACGTACACCCCATGAAAGAAGGACTATAAAACATTTATGTAAATACTCATAAATGAAAGTATGTTACATAGAGTAGAATAATGGATAGTACATACACCACTAAAAAGGAAAAATTGGCAAATGTAGCAAGAATCTCACAAAAACACAAAGTGAGATAAAAAGCCCCTTACGAAATTTCGGCAGCCTAACGACGCCAATTAAAACTTCCAAAATGGATTGATGAGAGAAAATAGGGTCTCTCATAAAATGAACATAACAATTATAGTAAGAGTAATATAAAATAACATCCCAATCATAAGAAATATGTGCTTAAAAGGAATGACATAAAAGAGTGTACTTAAAAAGAAAGAGAGAGGTAGGATCTCATAGCTCGGGTCCGACTTGACTCGATCGTTCTTTAACCTCCTGAATAATAAACTTGATTTAATTTCTACTTGATTAAGAACCTTTTTCAAGTTCATTATTCCTTTTATATCACTTACTAACATGCTATTAACACTATGTAATTATTTAATTTAATAATGGTCCTTTTGTAGATCATTGTTACTTGAGTCAAAAATAAACTCTTTATAATTACAAGTTGTTCATGTGGTAAAATATATATTATATACAGAATTATATTAATTATGTATATATCATATATATCATATATATACATTATATACATTCATTTATAATATTACATAACATTTAGAGGTAAGAAATGAAATGCACCGTTCATGGAGACGGTAAGCCGTACGTACGCATGAACGCTACTTCCATTTCTATTTCTTATTTAATGGAATTAAAACATAATGATACATAATAGTATTATAATTCCAGTATGGTATAGTATATAATATCATTAAATATATCCTTTATACGTACCACATATGGTATTAACGAATCAAATCACTTTGAGGGGGCGGTAGTCCGCACTTCCTAAAATGAAGATATCATGTTTAACCATAATGGAAACCATAAATGTATGACATAAATGAAAAATAAAAAATATTAATTAAAACATAAACATATTATATATCATATATAAATATATTGATATCTTAATGGCCACCTTTGAGGGTGTTAAAAGAATATTGAACAATCATCGTTTCGTGAGGCAGAAATTCACCATCCACAGAAACAGTATGTTCTTTAACCATTAGATGTAGGTGTGTGTAATTGTAGCTTGAATAATTATTATAAAAACATCCTAGTATATTTAAGATACTGTATTTGTTACAAAATAAATGAATAAACAGAGTTTAGGGGGTTGTAGAAGCAAAATAAAACAAAATAACACAAGTGAAGACATTACCCTAAAATCGGGTATCTCTCTTTGATTTGAGCTCAAAGGCTTCCTTGGGAAGTCTTCTGCCCAAATTGAGGCATCTAGGAGTAATATAAGGATTTGTAGAGACAAAATTAGCCGGGGTTGGCCGAGCCAAAGGCTTGAGAGGTGTGGGTAAGGTGGTAGAGGTGGGGACCTTTTAGAAGAGGAGAGGAGGGGCACTCTTGGAAAGTTACAAAATGTTAATGTATTTTCAAATGAGTTTCGGATTTTAAAGGTCCCAAATTGATTTATTTAGAGGATAAGGTGGTAAGGTTTCGAAATATACTCATCCAATAGGTTTTTTACATGTTTAAGTTATATTTTTTACATTATAATTTCATTTTATTTAAATCCTTTATTAATGAGGTTATCACTGCATCATCATGATGTCATAAATAATTTAATTTATTTAATGAAAAAAATTTATAACAAAAATATCATGATGTATGAAATCATTTTATATTTATAATGAATATTTATAGTCAAAAATATGACTTGTATAACCCCATTTAATTTTTTTTAGTAAAACAACTCATGCTTGTGACATTTTTATTTTAACATTAAATAAAAAGTTTTTTATGTCATTTTCCAACCAAAGTGGCTCCATGGGGTCCCCAAGTTGACCCATGGATTTTTTTGGTCGGCCATGACACATCCAATGAGGGTAGGACATGTGTCTAGGTCATTTCATATTATTAAAGCATTATTTTTACCTTAAATTACACTAATTACCTCTAACCGCGATTAAAAACTTAAAAGTTACTATTCACCAAAAAATTATTTTAATCCCATTGAACCACATTTTACATCCTAATGAAAACCATGTATGTAGGATTTTTGAAATTCAAATCACAGATGTGGTGAAGTTTCATTTAAACGAAAAATCAGTTTTTAAACTACCACTTAGTGGTTTCACTATTCATCAAAAATTGAAGTTTTTCAGAAAAATACCAAAAATTCACCCTAAGCTATATTTGATATTCCGAATTCAAAAAATGATGTCTATTTTAAAAAACTCAAAAAATATAAGTTTCATTAATTAATTTAATAATTAATTCCCGCTATCGAAACAAATAGCGTGTTTTTAAGAAACAATATCTATTAAAAGATTGACACTAGTTTAAGTCCAATTTCAAAGTGAAATTAATTCCAATGACCACTATTGGATTAAAAGGTAAAAATATATTATAATTTCACATTAAAAACAATTCAAAAGATAATATAATCATATAAAAATTAGATTAAAAAGTGGTTTTGAATTAAAATACAACATTTTTCACTATTAATTAAAAAAATGAACTTTATCGGAAAAATACCAAAAATTTACACAAAGTAAATTTTGAGGTCTCGATTATAAAGAAGAATTTTATTTTGTCAAATATAAAACATAAAATTTTCAAAAAGGGGATTTAAAAGAGGTTCTCTATCAAAAGGCGGTTAATCGACCTTTTAAAGAATACTAGAATGTTTACGCTTAAAATTGGATTCATTCGCATTTTCAATCCTCTAACATTTATTGTAAAAAATAAAAATATTTTACAAACATATATAATAATTTTGTAGTTAGTTCTGTTCATTCTCGCCATTACAACATCTAGGAATTAACTACATTTTAAAATAATATTATTTTATTATTAGAGTGCAACGTAAGATTTCAAAGAAACTCGGTGTTGCGTATTGGGTACGCCCTCGAGCATAGCATTACCTTTAAAGTATTATTAATATTTTAATCAAAAACATGGATAAATATTAAAATGTCATATTCTTTATTTACATGTGGTGTTACGTCCTTCCCCCCTTTTGGGAATTGCATCCTCGCAATTTTAAAATTGGGCTTGGAAGCTTCATTGAAAATCCCACATCGAAATAAGAGTCAGTAAAACTATCACTTTAAAAGAATGGGAGAGAAGTAAAAATGTCACCCGAGGTAACCCATACTTGGATTCCATGTATGAAAATATCGACATGGAGGAAAAAACAAAGGGTCATGTTCTGATGGAGAGTGATAGTAAACATGTCTAGGAGAAAGTTAACAACAAAAAAATCACAAACTTGTGGTGGGTTAAACGGTATTTGATTCCCCAGTAGGAAAAAATAACAGACAACATTTTTGTTTTAAGTTACTTTTCATTGAAGAATTTATTTATGAGCTTAACTAAAACAGAAGGAAGCATACTTAATTGTCATGTTGACTTTCAACTTTTACTAGATTTATTACACGAAATCATATTTTCTCCAAAAGACGAGTATTTAGGATGACTTGTTCACATTAAGAGAGCTATAATAAACTTCTAGAAAATCACATAATCCACAAAAGAGAACTATATACTTCCCATGTCATTAGACCTTATCCAAAACTAAAACCCAAAGTTTAACAAATACCATTCAATAAACATCTATCCATAAAATTCTACAAAGTAAACCAAACTAATATTGAAACCCAATTCCCTAAAGGATTTAATCACATAGTCTCCTAAGATAAATTTTAACATTTTTCTCCAAAATAACATCAGTTACTCTTACAGTCTCATACTGAAAAGTAATTAACCTAATCACATATCCTCCATGATAGGCTAATCATTTCCACTGATAACCAAAAATATAACTTACTCTTAATTCATAAAATCATCTAACTAAAAAGAATAATTCAAACTAACCAGGGACTTCACGTAGTCCAGTGGTAGGTGATAAATACCAATTTCACTTTGGTTGTGGGTTCGATTCCTGCAGCTTCGTCTGACGCGATGGGTTCTCACACGGTCTGCGTGTTGTCCCTTTTCAAAAACGATATAATTTTATAACATTCCTAAAAAAGAGATAAATTCATCAAAAATAACCATAACATATTTTAACCACAAAGGTTATCTGATAACTTCCATTTGGAACCGAAAATGTATTAACCAGTAATTGCCTCAAATTCAAGGATCATATAAACCCAAATGGTTCTTTATAACTATATCCACAAAAGAAAGGACAATTATTCCTTGAATAAAATTTTCATATATCAAACATCAAGGTTACTATAAAAAGTCTTCTAATGTAACCCCATCGTCAAAAGGGACATAATACATCTAAGAATTTCATCATCCTAAAATCTACCATAACTCTTGAATGCCTTATATGATGACTTCTTACTCACTCAACATTCTTCATGATCCATTAGCCATTCCTTTTCAACTTATTCTTAAATAATTATTTCCTACAAACAAAATCATGAATCATATCCTAAGATTCCAATAATAGGAAAACATAAGTTAAGAAATATTCCATACCTTTCATTCTTCATTGTCAGTTTCTTCATCCTCAATCGGAATGGCATTAGGTATTGGTAAATGAATATTTGTACGCTTTTGGTGACCCCATTCCTGAATCTTCTTCGTAGGATATGTGTTTGCATAATGATCATGCACAACACATTTAAAACATTCAATTGATCCTTCAGAAATAACTTCTTTCCCTTTCCTAGATTAAACTAGATGCTTCCTTTTTCCATGGAAGGTTCTTACTTTATGACCTTCATTTCCACATCTATAGCGTCTTTCTATCCCTTTGAAACTTTTTCCTATGTGTTTCTTTCCACATATTTGACACATAGGTTTTTGAACATACTTACCTTTATGATTATTAACTGATCTTTCGTAGGGATTTGTTTCTCGCATATACGATGATATATAAAAATCACTAAGGATCAGGTGGTCAATCATGACTCCCGATAGTTGGTTGAGGATAACCACAAGAGTTCTCATTGCAGCTCCCATATCATTCAGTTCTTCTTTAATTAAACCGTCACAGTTTTCTTCAAATCCACCATTACGTTGGTTCCTTCTAGATCCAGTTATTTACTAAAACCAAAAAGGTCAGTGTGAGTATATTAGTAAAATCATCAAATAAAAAAGAGGAAGATAAACACCAAGATATACTTATCCAATTTATCTCAAACTCATTATAACTTTAAAAAAAATAAGATGACTCCATCTAATATACTAACCATTGTGGTTATACACAACTTGTTACTTTTTCTTAAACAACACTCTATCCTCTAAAGTTATCTAAAACGACATCTGATACCAACTATAAGGCCCCAGCCTTAAACCTTACTTAATCTTGAGTTATTAAAAGATTACACATTGAGGATATTTTTAGGATTAGAGTTTTAGAGAATTAGATCATAAAACTTGCATTACATTCCACATTTAAAAAATTTGTTTACATAAAATATAGTATTCATTTTTTCCCATCAACGAAAACATATTTAAAATAAAACATGGATTTTTTCTTGACGCATCCTTGACACTATCATCATATCATGTTCCATTCCCTTGACCTGTGAAAAACATTTCAAAAACTTGGGATGAGCATAAAAAGCTCAGTAAGGGTTATACAAAGTATGGAAAGAAACATGAGTACATATATACATAAGAATGAAATCATACTTTACCCATAAAACATAAGCACTATAACATATCTCATAAAATCATGAATAAATCATAGAAATTGTAATACATAAAGGTAACTTGAGGCATTCATAAAATTCTTACGTAGGGAGTAACCCTCTTGGTTACGTTTGGATTACCAATCATAGTATATACCCTAAATCTCTTCGGAGAAACCTTAATGTTTAACTCCTTCGCATTACCCAATGAATTGGAGAGCTATATCAGGCTCACCCGCCCTTAGTTTATCACAGAGCCACCTATCTTCATAACAATGCCCAATAACCATAACATAATCATAGTACATAACCTAAGCATAAAGTAATGATAACATTCCCACATTGAAATAACAATATAAAATTTTAAGATATTGAAATAATGAATCCATTCTAAAAACCATTTTCAAAACCATTTAAAACATTTAATAAAGAGATTTTTATATCAAAGTGTCTCATACCACATTGAAGCTTTTAACATTTTAAACCATTAATATCCATATAAATAAATCCTTAAAACCATTTTGAAAACATGGATATTAATGAGAAATATTTATAAGATTAAATCATTAAAACATTTAAAATTATATTTTAGTTAAAGGGTTTTCAACAAAATGAGAGACACTTGAATACAATAATTGAGGAATAATATTTAATCAAAACTTTAAAATATCATGAGAATAAATGGATTCATGATATAATATTCCAAAGGACAGTATATACACCATATAAGAGTGAATTGGTGCATAACAACAATGAATTCTCAATGTAAATGTAAATTGAGATGAAATCCATTATAAAGATGGTATCCTTAAATTAAGGATAAATCAATCTCATAATTATGTGCAACAAATATAAATACACCCAAAATAAAGTGGATATTAAGTGTAAAATAATAAAAGGTCATTAAAACATATTCAAAGGATAAAATATTCAATAACTACATGTTGAACCCAAAGAAATCGAAATTGGGTTTAGAAGTTCCCTTGACAGCCTAACGGCGTCACATCAAATTTTAGAAAAAGAGTTGATGAGAGAGATAAAGGGTATATCATCTCTTGGAGATAAAATTTACAGAAATAAGGATATATAAGAACATATCCCCACATAATAAGATTAAAATTAAACGACATAACAAAATAAGTCTTTTAAAAAGAGGAGGTTGAAAGGTTCCCTTACCGATTTGGGTAACTTTCGAAACGTACACCCCATGAAAGAAGGACTATGAAACAGTGATGTAAATACTCATAAATGAAAGTATGTTACACATAGTAGAATAATGGATAGTACATACACCACTCAAAAGGAAAAATTGGCAAATGTAGCATGAATCTCAGAAAAACACAAAGTGAGATAAAAAGCCCCTTACGAAATTTCGGCAGCCTAACGGCGCCAATTAAAACTTCCAAAATGGATTGATGAAAGAAAATAGGATCTCTCATAAAATGAACATAAAAAGTAAAGTAAGATTAAAATAAAATAACATCCCAATCATAATAAATATGTGCTTAAAAGGAATGACATAAAAGAGTGTACTTAAAAGGAAAGAGAGAGGTAGGATCCCTTACCTCGGGTCCGACTTGACTCGATCATTCTTTAACCTACTGAATAATAAACTTGAGTTAATTTATACTTGATTAAGAACCTTTTTCAAGTTCATTATTCCTTTTATATCACTTACTACCATGCTATGAACACTATGTAATTATTTAAGTTAATAATGGTCCTTTTGTAGATCATTGTTACTTGAGTCAAAAATAAACTCTTTATAATTACAATTTGTTCATGTGGTAAAATATATATTATATACAGAATTATATTCATTATCTAGATATCATATATATCATATAAATCCATTATATACATTAATTTATAATATTACATAACATTTATAGGTAAGAAATGAAATGCACCGTTCATGGAGACGGTAAGCCGTACGTACGCATGAACGCTACTTCCATTTCTATTTCTTATTTAATGGAATTAAAACATAATGATCCATAATAGTATTATAATTCCAGTATGTTATAGTATATAATATCATTAAATATATCCATTATACGTACCACATATGGTATTAACGAATCAAATCACTTTGAGGGGGCGGTAGTCCGCACTTCCTAAAATGAAGATATCGTGTTTAACCATAATGGAAACCATAAAGGTATGCCATAAATGAAAAATAAAAAAGATTAATTAAAACATAAACATATTATATATCATATATAAATATAGTGACATCTTAATGGCCACCTTTGAGGGTGTTAAAAGAATATTGAACAATCATCGTTTCGTGAGGCAGAAATTCACCATCCACAGAAACAGTATGTTTTTTAACCACTAGATGTAGGTGTGTGTAAGTGTAGCTCGAATGATTCTTATAAAAACATCCTAGTATATTTAATATACTGTATTTTTTACAAAATAAATGAATAAAAAGAGTTTAGGGGGTTGCAGAAGCAAAATAAAACAAAAGAACACAAGTGAAGACATTACCCTAAAATCGGGTATCTCTCTTTGATTTGAGCTCAATGGCTTCCTTGGGAAGTCTTCTGCCCAAATTGAGGCATCTAGGAGTAATATAGGGATTTTTAGAGACAAAATTAGCAGGGGTTGGCCGAGCCAAAGGCTTGAGAGGTGTGGGTAAGGTGGTAGAGGTGGGACCTTTTAGAAGAGGAGAGGAGGGGCACTCTTGGAAAGTTACAAAATGTTAATTTATTTTCAAATGAGTTTCGGATTTTAAAGGTCCCAAATTGATTTATTTAGAGGATAAGGTGGTAAGGGTTCGAAATATACTCATCCAATAGGTTTTTTACAAGTTTAAGTTATATTTTTTACATTATAATTTCATTTTATTTAAATCCTTTATTAATGAGGTAATCACTGCATCATCATGATGTCATAAATAATTTAATTTATTTAATGAAAAAAATTTATAAAAAAAATATCATGATGTATGAAACCCTTTTATATTTATAATGAATATTTATAGTCAAAAATATGACTTGTATAACCCCATTTAATTTTTTTTTAGTAAAACAACTCATGCTTGTGACATTTTTATTTTAACTTTAAATAAAAAAAAATTTATGTCATTTTCCAACCAAAGTGGCTCCATGGGGTCCCCAAGTTGTCCCATGGATTTTCATGGTCGTCCATGACACATCCAATGGGGGTATGACATTTGTCTAGGTCATTTCATATTATTAAAGCATTATTTTTACCTTAAATTACACTAATTACCTCTAACCGTGGTTAAAAACTTAAAAGTTACTATTCACCAAAAAATTATTTTAATCCCATTGAACCACATTTTACATCCTAATGAAGACCATGTATGTAGGATTTTTCAAATTCAAATCACAGATGTGGTGAAGTTTCATTTAAACGAAAAAATCAGTTTTTAAACTACCACTTAGTGGTTTCACTATTCATCAAAAATTGAAGTTTTTCAGAAAAATACCAAAAATTCACCCTAATCTATATTTGATATTCCGAATTCAAAAAATGATGTCTATTTTAAAAAACTCAAAACATATAAGTTTCATTAATTAATTTAATAATTAATTCTCGCTATCAAAAAAAACAGCGTGTTTTTAAGAAACAATATCTATTAAAAGATTGACACTAGTTTAAGTCCAATTTCAAAGTGAAATTAATTCCAATGACCACTATTGGATTAAATGGTAAAATTATATTCTAATTTCACATTAAAAACAATTCAAAAGATAATATAATCATATAAATAAATTAGATTAAAAAGTGGTTTTGAATTAAAATACAACATTTTTCACTATTCATTAAAAAAATGAACTTTATCGGAAAAATACCAAAAATTTACACAAAGTAAATTTTGAGGTCTCGATTATAAAGAAGAATTTTATTTTGTCAAATATAACACATAAAATTTTCAAAAAGTGGATTTAAAAGTGGTTCGCCATCAAAAGGTGGTTAATCGACCTTTTAAAGAATACTAGAATGTTTACGCTTAAAATTGGATTCATTCGCATTTTCAATCCTCTAACATTTATTGTAAAAACTAAAAATATTTGACAAACATATATAATCATTTTGTAGTTAGTTCTGTTCATTCCCTCGAGCATATAATTCCCTTAAAGTATTATTAATATTTTATTCAAAAATATGGATAAATATGAAAATTTCATATTCTTTATTTACCCGGGGTGTTACATCCTTCCCCCATTTTGGGAATTGCGTCCTCGCAATTTTAAAATTGGGCTTGGAAGCTTCATTGAAAATCCCACATCGGAACAAGAGTCAGTAAAACTACCACTTTAAAAGAATGGGAGAGAAGTACAAATGTCACCCGAGTTAACCCATACTAGGATTACATGTATGAAAATATGGATATGGAGGAAAAAAAGGGTCATGTTATGATGGAGAGTGATAGTAAACATGTTTAGGAGAAAGTTAACAACAAGAAAATCCCAAACTTGTGATGGGTTAAATGGTATTTGATTCCCCAGTAGGAAAAATTAATAGACAACATTTTTGTTTTAAGTTACTTTTCATTGAGGAATTTATTTATGAGCTTAACTAAAACATAAGGAAGCATACTTAATTGTCATGTTGACTTTCAACTTTTACTAGATTTCTTACACGAAATCATATTTTCTCCAAAAGACGAGTATTTATCATGACTTGTTTACACAAAGAGAGCTATAATCAACTTCTAGAGAATCACCTAATCCAAAAAAGATAACTATATACTTCCCATGTCTTTAGACCTTATCCAAAACTAAAACCAAAAGTTCAACAAAGACCATTCAATAAACATCTATCCATAAAGTTCTAAAAAGTAAACCAAACTAAGATTGAAACCCAATTCTCTGAAGGATTTAATCACATAGTCTCCTAAGATAAATTCTAACATTTTTCTCCAAAATGAAATCAGTTACTCTTACAGTTTCATACTGAAAAGTAATTAACCTAATCACATATACTCCATGATAGGCTAATAATTTCCATTTATAACCTAAAAAACAACTTACTCTTAATTCATAGAATCATATAACTAAAAAGAATCATTCAAACTAACCAGGGACTTCATGTAGTCTAGTGGTAGGCGATAAATACCAGTTTCACTTTGATTGTGGGTTCGATTCCCGCAGCTTCGTCCGATGCGACAGGTTGTCACATGGTCTGCGTGTTGTCCCTTTTCAAAAACTATATAATTTTATAACATTCCTCAAAAAGAGATAAATTCATCAAAATTAACCATAACATATTTTAACCACAAAGGTTATCTGATAACTTCCATTTTGCAACCCAAAATGTATTAACCAGTAATTGCCTCAAATTCATGGATCATATAACCCAAATGGTTCTTTATAACTATATCCATAAAAGAAAGGAAAATTGTTCCTTGAATAAAATTTTCGTATATCAAACATCAGGGTTACTATAAAAAATCTTCTAATGTAACCCCATCATCAAAAAAGACTTAATACATCTAAGAATTTCACCATCCTAAAATCTTCCATAACTCTTGAATCCCTTATATGATGACTTCTTACTAAATCAACATTCTCCATGATCCATTATACATTCCTTTTAAACTTATTCTGAAATACTTCTTTCCTACATACAAAATCATGAATCATATCCTAAAATTCCAATAACAGGAAAACATAAGTTAAGAAATATTCCATACCTTTCATTCTTCACTGTCAGTTTCTTCATCCTTAATCGGAATGGCATTAGGTATTGGTAAATGAATATTTGTACGATCTTGGTGACCCCATTCATGAAACTTCTTCATAGGACATGTGTTTGAATAATGACCATGCACACCACATTTAAAACATTCAATTGATCCTTCAGAAAGAACTTCTTTCCCTTTCCTAGAGTCAACTAGATGCTTCATTTTTTCAGGGCAGGTTCTTGCTTTATGACCTTCATTTCCACATCTACAGCATCTTTCTGTCCCTTTGAAACATTTTCCTATGTGTTTCTTTCCACATATTTGACACATAGGTTTTTGAACATACTTACCTTTATGATTATTACCTGATCTTTCGTAGGGATTTTTTTCTCGCATATACGATGCCTTATAAAAATCACTAAGGTTTAGGTGGTCAATCATGACTCCAGATATTTGGTTGGGGATAACCACAAGAGTTCTCATTGCAGGTCCCATATCATTCAGTTGTTATTTCATTAAACCGTCACAGTTTTCTTCAAATCCACTGTTACTTTGGTGCCTGCTAGATCCAACCATTTACTAAAACCAAACAGGTCAGTGTGAGTATATTATTAAAATCATCAAATAAAAAATAGGAATATAATCACCAAGATATACTTATCCATGTTATTTCAAACTCATTCTAACGTTCAGAAAAAATGATGACTCCATCTAATATACTAGCCATTGTGGTTATACACAACTGTTCACTTTTTCTTAAACAACACTCTAACCTCTAAAGTTATCTTAACCGACCTCTGATACCAACTATAAGGCCCCAGCCTTAAACCTTACTTAATATTGAGTTATTACAAGATTACACATTGAGGATCTTTTCAGGTTTAGAGTTTTAGAGAATTAGATCATAAAACATTCATTACATTCCACATTTAAACAAAGTGGTTACATAAAAGATATTATTCATTTTCCCCATCAATGGAAACATATTTAAAATAAAAGATGGATTCTTTCTTGACACTTCCTTGACACTATCATCATATCATGTGACATTCCCTTGACCTGTGAAAAACATTTCAAAAACATGGGATGAGCATAAAAAGCTCAGTATGGGTTATAAAAAGTATAGAAAGGAAACATGAGTACATATATACATAAGAATGAAATCATACTTTACCCATAAAACATAAGCACTTTAACATACCTCATAAAATCATGAATAAATCATAGAAATCGTAAGACATAAAGGTTACTTGAGGCATTCATAACATTATTACGTAGGGAGTAACCCTCTTGGTTATGTTTGGAATACCCATCACAGTATATTCCCTAAATCTCTTCAGAGAAACCTTAACATTTAACTCCTTCGTGTTACCCAATGCATTGGAGAGCTATATCAGGCTCACCCGCCCTTAGTTTATCACAGAACCACCCGTCTTCATAACAATGCCCAATAACCATAACATAATCATAGCACATAACCTAAGCATAAAGGAAAGATAAAATTCCCACGTTGCAATAACAATATAACATTTTACGATATTGAAATAATGAATCCATTCTAAATACCATTTTCAAAACCATTTAAAACATTTAATAAAGATATTTTTAAATCAAAGTGTTCCATACCAGATTGAAGCTTTTAAAATTTTAAACCATTAATATCCATATAAATAAATCCTTAAAACCATTTGGAAAACATGGATATTAATGAGAAATATTTATAAGATTAAATCATTAAAACATTTAAAACGATATTTTAGTTAAAGGGTTTTTAACAAAATGAGAGACACTTGAATACAATAATTGAGGAATAATATTTAATCAAAACTTTAAAATATCATGAGAATAAAAGGATTCATGATATAATAATCCAAAGGACATTATATACACCATATAAGACTGAATTGGTGCATAACAACAATGAAGTCTCAATGGAAATGTAAATTGAGATGAAATCCATTATAAAGATGGTATCCTTAAATTAAGGATAAATCAATCTCATAATTATGTGCGGAAAATATAAATACACCCAATATAAGTGGATATTAAGTGTAAAATAAACAATGGTCATTCACACATATTCAAAGGATGACATATTCAATAACTACATGTTGAACCCAAAAAATCAAAATTGGGTTAAGAAGTTCCCTTGATAGCCTAACGGCGTCACATCAAATTTTAGAAAACGAGTTTATGAGAGAGATAAAGGGTATATCATCTCTTGGAAATAAAATTTACGGCAATAAGGATATATAAGAACATATCCCCACATAATAAGATGAAAATTAAAAGTCATAACAAAAGAAGTCTTTTAAAAAGAGGAGGGTGAAAGGTTCCCTTACCGATTTGGATAACTTTCGAAACGTACACCCCATGAAAGAAGGACTATAAAACATTGATGTAAATACTCATAAAAGAATGTATGTTACACAAATAGTAGAATAATGTACAGTACATACACCACTCAAAAGGAAATATTGGCAAATGTATCATGAATCTCACGAAAACAAAAAGTGAGATAAAAAGCCCCTTAAGAAATTTCAGCACCCTAACGGCGCCAATTAAAACTTCCAAAATGGATTGATAAGAGAAAATAGGGTATCTCATCTAATGAACATAAAAATTATAGTAATATTAATATAAAATAACATCCCAATCATAAGAAATATTATCTTAAAAGGAATGACATAAAAGAGTGTACTTAAAATGAAAGAGAGAGGTAGGATCCCTTACCTCGGGTCCGACTTGAATCGATCGTTCTTTATCCTCCTGAATAATAAACATGAGTTAATTTCTACTTGCTTAAAAACCTTTTTCAAGTTCATTATTCCTTTTATATCACTTACTACCATGCTATGAACACTATGTAATTATTTAAGTTAATAATGGTCGTTTTGTAGATCATTGATACTTGAGTCAAAAATAAAATCTTTATAATTACAAGTTGTTCATGTGGTAAAATATATATTGTATACAGAGTTATATTCATTATTTAGATATCATATATATCATATATATCCATTATATATATTCATTTATAATATTACATAACATTTATAGGTAAGAAATGAAATGCACCATTCATGGAGACGGTAAGTCGTACGTACGCATGAACGCTACTTCCATTTCTATTTCTTATTTAATGGAATTAAAACATAATGATAAATAATAGTATTATAATTCCAGTATGGTATCATATATAATATCATTAAATCTATCCTTTATATTTACCACATATGTTATTAACGAATCAAATCACTTTGAGGGGGCGGTAGTCCGCACTTCCTAAAATGAAGATATCGCGTTTAACGATAATGGAAACCATAAAGGTATTCCATAAATGAAAAATACATAAGCGTAAGTAAAAAATAAACATATTATATATCATATATAAATATATTGACATCTTAATGGCCAGCTTTGAGGGTGTTAAAAGAATATTGGACAATCATCATTTCGTGAGGCAGAAATTCACCATCCACAGAAACAGTATGTTCTTTAACCATTAGATGTTGGTGTGTGTAAGTTTAGCTCGAATACTTCTTATAACAACATCCTAGTATATTGAAGATACTGTAGTTGTTACAAAAGAAATGAATAAAAAGAGTTAAGGGGTTGGAGAAGCAAAATAAAACAAAAGAACACAAGTGAAGACATTACCTTAAAATCGGGTATCTCTCTTTGATTTGAGCTCAAAGGCTTCCTTGGTAAGACTTCTGCCCAAATTGAGGCTTCTAGGAGTAATATGGGGATGTGGAGAGAAAAAAATGAGCAGTTTTTGGCTGAGCCAAAGGCTTTAGAGGTGTGGGTAAGGTGGTAGAGGTGGGGGCCGTTTATAAGAGGAGAGGAGGGGCACTCTTGGAATGTTACAAAATGTTACTTTATTTTCAAATGAGTTTCGGATTTTAAAGGTCCCACATTGATTTATTTCAAGGATAAGGTGTTAAGGGTTCTAAATATACTCATAAAATAGTTTTTTTACAAGTGTATGTTATATTTTTAACATTATAGTTTCATTTTGTTTAAATCCTTTATTAATGAGGTAATCGTTGCATCATCATGATGTCATAAATAATTTAATTTATTTAACGTATAAAAATTATAAAAAAAACTATCATGATGTAGGAAATCTTTTTATCTTTCTAATGAATATTTATAGGCAAAAATATGACTTATATAACCCCATTTAAAAAAAATAGTAAAAAAACTCATGCTTGTGACATTTTTATTTTAACTTTAAATAAAAATTTATTTATGTCATTTTCTAACTAATGTGGCTCGATGGGGTCCCAAAGTTGACCCATGGATTTTCTTGGTCGTCCATGACACATCCAAGGAGGGTAGGACATGTGTCTAGGTCATTTCAGATTATTAAAACATTATTTTTACCTTAAATTACACTAATTACCTCTAATCGCGATTAAAAACTTAAAAGTTACTATTCACCAAAAAAATATTTTAATCCCATTGAACCAAATTTTACATCCTAATGAAAACCATGTATGTCAGATTTTTGAAATTCAAATCACATAAGTGGTGAAGTTTCATTTAAACGAAAAATTAGTTTTTAAACTACCACTTAGTGGTTTCACTATTCATCAAAAATTGAAGTTTTTCAGAAAAATACCAAAAAATAACCCTATGCTAGATTTGATATTCTGAATTAAAAAATGATGTCTATTTTACAAAATACAAAACATATAAGTTGCATTAATTAATTTAATTATTAATTCCCGCTGTCAAAACAAATAGCGTGTTTTTAAGAAACAATATCTATTAAAAGATTGACACTAGTTTAAGTCCAATTTCAAAGTGAAATTAATTCCAATGACCACTATTGGATTAAATGGTAAAAATATATTATAATTTCACTTTAAAAACAATTCAAAATATTATATAATCATATAAATAAATTAGATTAAAAAGAGGTTTTGAATTAAAATACAACATTTTTCACTATTCATTAAAAAATGAACATTATCGGAAAAATGCCAAAAATTTACACAAAGTAAATTTTGAAGTCCCGATTCTAAAGAAGAATTTTATTTTGTCAAAGATAACACATAAAATTTTCAAAAAGTGGATTTAAAATAGGTTCTCCATCAAAAGGCGGTTAATCAACCTTTTAAAGAATACTAGAATGTTTACGCTTAAAATTGGATTCATTCGCATTTTTAATCCTCTAACATTTATTGTAAAAAGTAAAAATATTGGAAAAACATATATAATCATTTTGTAGTTAGTTCTGTTAATTCCCGCTATTACAACAGCTAGTCATTAACTAAATTTTAAAATAATATTATTTTATTATTAGAGTGCAACGTAAGATTTCAAAGAAACTCATTGTTGTGTATTGAGTACGCCCTCGAGCATAGCATTACCTTTAAAGTATTATTAATACTTTATTCAAAAATGTGGATAAATATGAAAATGTCATATTCTTTATTTACCTGGGGTGTTACATAAATACAGTTCCATCTTAATGGCCACCATATGAGGTGGACAGAGAAAATTGAACTATCATCGTTTCGTGAGGCGTTAGTTCGCCATCCACAAAAATAGTATGTTCTTTTCCCATTAGATGGTGGTGTGTGTAAGTGTAGTTAAAATAATTCACATAACATCTACCTAGTATATTTATTATATTGGTGTACTTATAAAAGAAATGAATAAAAAGATTTTAGGGATTGTATAACTAAAATAAAATAAAAGAATTTAAAAGAAGATGTTACCTTTAAATCAGGTAACTTTCTTTGGTTTGAACCAAAAGGATTTCCTGAAGTGCCTTATGCCTAGGGTGAGGCTTCTAGGTAGAATATATGGATATTGAGAGATTATTTGGTTAGGGTTTTTACTATCCTAGTGGCTTTAGAGGTGTGAGTAATTGGTTAGAGGTGAGGTATTTTAATAAGGGGGAGGAGGGGCTCTTTAGGAATGTTTGAAAATATTATTTTATTATATAATTATTTTAGGTTTCTAAAGGTCCAAAACTTATTAGAGTTGAAGATAAGATGACTATTTGTCGATATAAATTCATCCAGTAAAAATTAGACAGGTTTGGATATTTTTTTAATCTTTATAATCTTGTTTATTTAAATCATTCATTAATGAGGTAAACACTGCATCATTATTGTGTTATAAATAATTTTATTTATTTGATGTCTAAAAATTATAAAACAAATAACATGATGTAGTAAATATTTTTAGATTTTAAATAAATATTTATAGTTGAAAAGATAACTTATATAACCCAATGTAATAATTGATTTACTAAAAGATATATGTTTATGTCATTTTTTTTCATTACTTTAAATTAATTAATATAAAGTGTCATTATCACTCTTAAGTGGCTCTATGGGGTCCCAAAATAGACACAAGGATTACCATGGTCAGAAATTTATCAACAAATTGGATTAGGACACATGTTATGGTAATTTAATATTATTATAATATTATTTTTACCTTGAATTACCATATTTACTTTTAACCACATTAAATAAAGTCAACAGTTACTATTCTCCAAAAATTACTTTCATCTTATTGAACCAAATTTTACTTACTAATAACAAAAATTTATGTGGGATTTTCAAAATACAAATCACAGAAGCAGTAAAATTGAATTTAAATGAAGAAGTCGGTTTTTTAACTACTACTCAGTGTTTTCACTATTCATCAAAAATTGAAGTTTTTCAAAAAAATACCAAAAATTAAGCCTAAGATATATTTGGTATTCCAAATTCAAAAATGATATCTATTTTACAAAATTAAAAATATATAATTTTCATTAATTAATTTAAAATTTATTCTCGTTGTCAAAACAAAAATCGTGTTTTTAAGAAATAATAACTATCAAAAGATTGGCATTTGTTTGTGTCTAATTTCAATGTGAAATTACCTCCAATGACCAACATTGGATTAATTGATAAAAATATAATATAATTACACTTTAAAACCAATTAAAAATATAATATAATTGTATAAATAAATTATATTCAAATACATTTTTGAATTAAAATACAATATTTTTCACTATTCATTAAAAATGAATTTTATCAGAAAAATGACAAAAATTTACCCAAAGAAAATTTTGATCTCTCAGTTCTAAAGAATAATTTTATTTTGTCAAATTCAACAAATAAAAGTTACCAAACTATATTTAAAGAGTGTTCTCCATCAAAAGGCCGTAAATCAATCTTTTAAAGAATATTAGAGTATTTATGCTTAAAATTATAT
Source organism: Viscum album (assembly GCA_963277665.1). Taxonomy (NCBI): domain Eukaryota; kingdom Viridiplantae; phylum Streptophyta; class Magnoliopsida; order Santalales; family Viscaceae; genus Viscum; species Viscum album. Next base: position 1,099,860,032 of record OY728133.1, on the reverse strand, counting down.
TCATTCTCATTTTGAGCCTCTAAATTTTATTGGATAAATGGAAAAAACATCTAACAAATATGTATAATCATATAGTAGATAGTTCTGTTCATTCTCATCAATACAACAGCTAGGAATTAACAACCATTTCAAATAATATTATATTATTATTATTCAGTATGACTCAACATTGTGTGCAACATAAGACTTTGGAGAAACCCATTATTGTGGGTCAAGTACGCCATCAAACATAGCATCCCCTTTAAATTAAAATTATTATTTAATTCCAAAATATGAAAATGTATTATTCTTTATTTACCTGGGATGTTACAATAACCCAAGTAGAAAGAAATCCTACACTAATCAACATCTTTGACCTCTTAAGTTTATAGTGGGTGACCATGCGTTCCTTTGAGTTTTGTCGATATTATTTCACCAACAAATTTTGAAGTAGGGGAAATTGGTGCCTAGTTATGACAAGTCATTCGAGATTATAGGTAGGATCAGTCTAGTAGCACATCGATTGAATCTTCCAAAGTGGTATAGTGTTATACATGATGTTTTCACGTTTCACAACTTCAGAAGTATAACCATGACCCTTATCATGTGATTGATATTGATGATGTTGATCTTGAGGTTTATGTGTTCTTTGAGGAGAATATAATTCATATTGTGGATCGTAGTGAGAAAATTATTCAGGATAAGTCCAAGCATTTAGTCTGAGTGTTGTGGTGGTATTCTCGTGTTTAGTAGGAAAATTGGGATAGGGAAGCTGATTTGCAGACCTAATGTCCCAACCTATATACCTTATAGACTTAGTGACTGTTAGCAGTGAATCTAGAGGATGATTTGAAATATGGTGGGGATATTTTAAGAACCTGACCCTTTTATGGGGTACATTTTTTTTAAAATTTTGGTTAAGATCCTTTTTATGGATTATGGAATGATTTTTGGGAGTAGTAAAGGCCTTTGGAGCATCTTGTGGGCTCAGGACTTTAAAAAGTGAAAAATTGTTTTTACACCACATAGTGCATGGTTAGTTATAAACATGAACCATGACTGTACGATGAGATTTAGGGGGAAACATGGTTGTAAAAACCATGTGAGGTGTCATGGAAACCATGAAGCATCGGTCCATATCCATTCGCATGACTTCCTCATGTTTTTTTAAACTATGTGGGTAGGCCAAGAGATTATATAACTCGTTATTTACATGGTAAGAGGAGGGCACATGGTTGGTGCATGGTTTTCCAAACCATGCAGTCAAACCACGCGTCTCAATAAAATATGTAATTTTATAGTTTTTTCCTCCTAATATAATATCAATATTACCTCATTTATTCCCACATTTCACTCTCATCATCCTAAGGTGTGAACCAATATCTCCTTTATCTCTCAAGGGTGGTAATCCATTGATTATAGGGTGTTGGAAGTGTTGATTCTTGTGATTCAATGCCCCAAGTAAGTCTACAAGTCTATTTCCTTCTATTTTATGGAAGATTCACAGCTTGGTTTCCCCTCTTCTTCTAAGTCTCATGAATCCTATTTTCAATTTATTCTTCACTTTTGTGATTTCTTTCATTTATCCTTAATCAAAGGTCATGTTTGTAGGAGTATTCATATATGATCATAATTTAGGTGGGCCACTAGCTATTTTCTAAAGTCTTAATGTTTGTTCATGTGTATGTGGTATATCATATTGTGAACATGTGCTACGCAATTGATTATTTATTTAATAAAAATAGTTTGGGTCATGAAATGGGATGTTAGATCCATCATGGATCACTTTGGTTCCATTGATGATTAATAGACTGGGCCTGTGGCCACCCATGGGATGTGCCAACCCCTTGAAAAAGGTAAATTGGGATATTAATGTTGAGACATAGGGATTATGGGTTTAAAATCAGGTACACTTATTGCATGCCTTATTAACATATCTCAGGTGGTTGTTTGGTATGTTTATAAATTAAATGATTTATGACATGATAAATTGAGAAAATTATAAATGTTTAAAAAGGGTTTTGTTTAAGTTGTTAAATGGTTTTAAAGAATATTTAATGGTTATGTTATATGAATGAATAGAGAAAAGATTCAAATGTGAAATGGGGTTAAATGTTTTTGGTATTATAACCCATGGTGAATAATGAATTATTGAAAAGGTGAACCATTTTTATTTTATTATGTTAAAATGTTAAGTATATTGGACATTTAATGGTGGATCGTGAAGGAATGGTTTAGGGATGATGGACATGATGCTTCACATCTCTAGGATAGAAATGGTGCCATTGATTCTCCACACCCATGGTTAAATATTATGGGCATGAAATTCCATGTCATTTATTTAATATGTCTAGTTATGATTCTTGGAATCCTTGATTTTAAATGTTGGACATTAAGCTCCTTATTCATGGCTTGGGTGTCAGCAAGACATTTTGGGCACTAATAGAATTGACTTGGCATAAGTAGTTGAAGCAATGATCCTTGGTACCAATAATTGAAATGATTAATAAAATCCCATATTGAATTAAAAAAATTTACCCCATTATACATGGTTCAAACTTCCAGTATGGGATGAAGCTGGTTTGGTTGTTCTGGTGTCATGGTGGAACCCGAGGGCTAGTTGTCAATTGATAACTATTTAATTTTAAAACATGTTCCATTTTATTTCCTTGTATATTATTCTTGTAAATTCTTAATTCATTATTTTTTAGACTAGATATTTCATTATACACCATTGTTATTAGTCTACTGAGTTTTACTCACTCTATTTGGGTCGTCATTGGTACCCAAGAGGATTTCATAGTTTCATGTCCAGATAAGTGCATGGGACCTGAGTTAGATGGCTAATTTAGGACATGGTATGGATCATGTATGAGGGGACCAAACATTGTGTTGGGACCTATTTTTTTATTTTCAGTGTGACTTTATTTTTCTTTTCTATTTGACACATGACACTATTATGACATGGAATCTTTATTGTATTGGTTTGTGGTAATTTACTATGTTTTGGGATTTGGTTATGTCATGTATGGTTATTATTGGATTTTTTTCTATGTATCTTACTATTTAAACTTTTATATAACTCTGATAAAGTGGGTATAGTCTCCCTAAATTTTACATTATACTCTCACTATAAGTCGTCAGCCTATAGCATACGAGGTGGTGTGTCTGAGGTCATGTGGTTAACCGGTTTGGCTACTTGTATAAATGAGTTATGTCAATACATTACATTATTAAAAAAAGTGATCTTATAATCATTGATCATGACCTTGTCTCTTCCTAGTTTCACTTGACTAGTTCCCTAAACCATATTTTTCATAGATTCACTACCTATTTTAGTATGAATTTATGAAAAACAGGGGAATCTCATGGGAGACTTGTTTAATAGGGAAAGACTCTTACATGGAACTTATGTGGTCTATAAAACAAGATAAATTAATTAATTAAACACATTTATAAATTAATACTTTGTGAGGTTTATAAATTAGGCTAAAAGATTTCTATACTCTAGGTTAGCCTATAATTATTCCATGGATAATTCCCGGTCCATAAGTGATTCTCGAAACTATAGGTATGATTAGGTGGTAAAAAATTAACTTATATACTTAAACTAAGGAAAACAACAAGAGTTACAATACTTGTCTGATTTCGGTCACTTGAATGATGCACTACTAGTTTATTTTATGAAACACGAGACTTTAAGGGAAATCACTTAGACTACCTACCTCATTAATGAAGCTTTTCCATTAAGTCTATCCCATTAACTCACCGTTTGAACTCTTCTAAAACCAATGACCAATGCTCGACCATCCACAACCCTAATTCACATCTAAAAAATCAAGAATAATTAATTATAATAAAAATACAATTAATTATAAATTTACCATAATTAACCAAGATAAAAAACTTTTTCATAATGACAACTCACTCTCTATATGCTTCTAATACACCGAAATCGAGTCCAAAGACCCACCGAGAGTTTGTATTGTGCCCCTGGAACTATGCCAATAAAAATATCTAACAAAAAAACTTAAACCATAATCAATGATATTGAATTTTCCCTAAAAGTCTATAAACTCCACATGGTGACTTAACTCCACCAAAACAATCGGCGACGGTGCATACACGATGCCCGGGGAAACCCTCTCACTAAGTGGCATGGATGCCCTAACATCTTGTGATGATTCCACCATCCTCTAGTATATTCAGATATAAAATACCTAACCAAGATAACCAAGGTTAAAGATATATACATGGATGATATAAAGGAGTATTATCCTTACCATGGGCTCTTGATCTCCAACGATGATGAATCCAATGACCAAGAATCAAGGGAGCTTTGCCAAGGAGGAAGGGGAGAGGAAGGAGGGTGTATGAGAGGTTGTTGGGTCATGAATATAGAAATAAATAAGGGGGTTTGGGTTAAAATATAATAAGGTAAAATTGATAAAAACTCATTTTTAAGGGGAGAATGGTTTGACCGCATTTTTTCAAAACCGTGTGCGAAGAGTGCAGTTAGTACTGCCTCAAGACATCCCCCTTTACACAGTTAAGTGCACAGCCTTTAAAACTATGTGAAAACCATATAAATAGTACTATATTTTTTTGTAGACCTTTACAAAGATAGTATGGCCCCTTCACATTCTTTAAGAAAACCACTCCCCTTGGCTACCCCTCATGGTTGGGGTTCACAGTTATCACTAATCATGCGCTACCAGTGCACCCAAGGCTACAACTCCCTAAAATAGAGTATTCATTCTCAAAGCTCCTGAGGCTCATCCAGGAACCCGACACACCACTCAGGACCCAACACTTATCCAAAAAAACATGTTAAGGTGCCCCAAATCTTGGAATTATATTCTGATTCTTGGTTCTAAAAATTTACCATCCACCAAATTGAAAATAAAAACTCCTCAAAATTTAAATTCCTATATAGGAATGGGGTCTTAAAACCTCCACACATTAGTACTTATCATCCCTTAGAATCCCTTTTGGACATACAATTGTACCACATGTCCTATTTTAGTTATCCATTTGGTTCCAAAGGGCTAAATTCCACTCCCAAACACCCAATTGACTTCTAACTCACAGCTCCAAAGAAATACATGAGGTTTCTCAATCCCAATATGACAATTATATTTTCCTTGAATGTTGAGGAAATAGAATTATAATTCCACTTATCCATAGATAACCACATTTTATTACTCAGTTAAAATCAAATGGATCATGGTGATCCCCCACCATAGTAATTAGCTAACAATGTTGATTTAAAACCTCATCACTTTTTACCATTGGAATTCTTCTACTGAAGCTCGTTTCTAGTGGTCCACCAACCCGATCGACATAATACCCAAGACATCATAGATCAACATGAATGAGATCACTGTTCAACACTGGTGACAACTCTCATCTTAAAACTCTGAAGGTAAAAAAGATATTCCTCCTCCCCCATTAATAAATCAAACACACCATATCTTCCTTGAAAATCCTAGACAACCCCCAAAAAAGGTCTACTACTATTATTGGGATGAGGATGATGTGATTATGAACCCACCACATTGAATACCATGAAAAAATAGGTGGTCATGAATCCCATGATCATCCTTACATAAGAACACTCATATTCCACCATTGATGTTGTTGACGCTGAAATTCAAGTGTCATGGGAGAGGTCGAGGAAGGCACGGCTAGTTCAGAGCAAGTCTGATACAAAATTGAACAAAAACCAATCAAAGGGACTATTTCGTGAAGCTCGCCACCTTCATGAATGGAAATATCTCATAGATCTATTCACAACCACATGGAGGCCGACAGTAGCCTCCATGTCATGTCAATCCTAATTCAAAAAGTTCTTTATGACCACATGGAGATGTGATGGAAACCTCCATTCAGCATCATTCATAATCAAAGATCCCATCCACTAAAGAATCTCATTAAACTTTATGAATACCTCTAATCATAATTAAACCCACATTCCTATAAATATAACCCGTCAGTTTAACTTTTTTGGGGATTCATGACCTTTTGACTTCCAAATATCAATCTAAGTTCATGAACCACCTAAGCTTCACGATTTGAAAAGAAAATGGATCCCCCAATTTATCCAAGATTCATGAAACTACCTCTCTTGTGTTCTTTAGAGCCTCCATCCAAATTTTAGATGCCTTTAACATAGGCCCATACCCTTTGTGGAAGAAGAAATCCCTTTTTGGAATTTAGGGCTTTGTGAGGAATCTATCCTTTATAAATCCAACCTTATGGGAACCAAGAATTTACCCTGAGGTAGGGTCATCCTGTTTCACAAAATGTACTCCATTGTAATTCCCTTTACATTTGTAAGGACCCTAAGCTTCATGATACCCTCCTTTATGAAGCTTGAATTTTTATGAAAAAACATATCCTAGGCCTCTCCATGGTTCCTACTTTCTTTTGACACCCCTTTATGAAGGTCGAGTCCCAAGGGCCCTCATACCAATCTAGGATCAGTTCAACCACAACTTGAGTCCTCGTGTGACTGGTGCCACCCACTCTTTTCTCCGCCAACTTCTCTCAAATTGTGGCATGGACCTCTATCCTACCTATTTCTTCTAAGAATAGGTACCCTAATTTCCATTTAATCTAAGTATATGGACCCTAAAATCAATCTCCGAATTGAACACTCCTCAACGGTAGTGTCAACACCATGTCTTGCCCAAAGGTGAATGAGTGGTAGTTACGTAATCCCTAGGGGTGGCATCTTTGAGATAAACTAAACACCCATCCCAGTAGGGGTTCATTATGAAAATTATTTTCATACCTTTATGTGGCCCCCACGAGATGAGATCACTTACCACATAAAAAAATGTAGGAAGTAAAACTACCTAGTTCCATGCCCTAGTCATATGATGTTAAACTGCATGAAAACGTCTTCATCACATGAGGTAAAACTATATCCTAACCCTATGTGATAAAAACTAGATTCCCCATGTACGATCATCTTGGGATGCCACTATCTCCCTTACCATGGGATGAAACTCCACATCTGGGTAGATTTTATGTCTAATCCCTACACCAGCCTTCCTCACTAGGGGATGAGATACCCAAAATGGGTATCTCCCATTTGTAATACCCAAATCTTCATCTATTCAAGTGGGATTAAACCTTTACTTTGGGAAGATTCCACTCATAATCCCCACACCATCCCTCATTGAAGCTCTTTTAGAAATGCGAGAATCATTACCGCATGATGTTAAACTGCATGGATCGGTCTTATCACATGACCTTTAGGTGCGACATATAACTATGTGGGTTTTGATCCCTATATCCTAATAAGGGTATATAGGAAACCTCATTGAGGTTTAATACTGACATTGGTAAAATAAATTGTGATATCTTCTATCCTTAGGACACACCTCTTTGATCCGCCTCCACAGGGAATTCTGATCAACCTTCTAGATCCACCTCCATGGGGAATTTTGATACATAGGTAAGCCTAGGTGTGAAATATTCCCTCCTAGGGACACACCTCCTTTATCCGTATCTATAGGTAATTATGATCCACCTTCTCAAACCACCTCCATGGGGCATTCTGATCCACCCATCGGTAAACTCATGTGTGACATCTTCACTCCTAAGGGAACACCACCCTAATCCTCTTCCATGAGGTATTCTGATCATCCTTTTGGATCAACCTCCATGGGATGTTCTAATCCACTAACATGTAAACATAGGTTTGACATCATCCCTTTTAGGGACACACATCCTTGATTCTCCTCCACGGGGTATTCTGATCAACGTTATGGATCTTCTTCCATGGGTCATTCTAATCCTTCTATTGGTAAAATTAGGTGTGACATATTCCCTCATAGGGATTCACCATCCAAATCTACCCCATTAAGGTGTTATGATCTATTAAACATAGTGGTACATCGTATCTCTTAGGGAAACACTTACCCATCATATCCCCACATGATGTTAAACCTACACCCAACCTATCCCCAAAATACTTTAACCTTGTTCACATCTTTTCAAGATGTTAAACTCTTGTCCCATTCCATAATACCTACACTGTGAATAAGTGTGGGATTCATGAGGTAAAAATACTTAGAATACATAATCACCTGACATTAAATACCTTGTGATCGACATAGTATGTCTTGGTTTTTTCACCTAAGATACCACATATGATATGCTCTATAAAGAAGAAGATTCACTAGTGACCAATATACCCAATGTACATACATATCCAGATATTCCCAACATGACTACTCTCACAACCGAAGGTTGCTACCCTATCTAGATAGAAGAACTTTAATTAACTGGTATCCACATTGGGACGACACTGGGAATGAGTTCCACATACATGAACAAATCTTTGAGGGATACCTAGACAAAGAAAAAATCTCCAAGGAGGAATCCATGTAAGGAGGAACCAAAACACCATCAAATATTTTGATCAAGGAGCATACATTTTCAATGAAAGTGATGAAATTATCCCACCTTTTGAAAGTAGTAATGTGAGTCAATGAAACATGTCCAATGAACATCCCTGGTTAAAGAATCAAAAATAGAAATGGTGAACCTGACATGAAACTATTCTCCTAAACTTTGGGGTCTAATAGAGCTTGGGGAATCAATGGATTTACATGTCACTAGATTTACAAGTCACTATATTCAAACATTTGGTGTTATGTCTCACCATGAAAATGTTGGGCCCAACATTAAACTCACTTGATAACTGGGGAAGTTAGCATTTGTAATCCAAGGTGTGCGACATCATCAGTGTCGATCCATCTCCATCATTGGAAGATCATGTGACATCAGGGCATTAGGAATCACATTCCTTATACCAATACTAAAGGCTAAATCCAAATGACTTATATAACTCACCCTTCGCGAAACTAGCAACCCAACAGTCACAGGTTCCAGGGAAAGAGAAACATTGACACAAAAATCACGTACAACCATGCCTCTGTTGCGAATTCCCCCTCATCTTCGGTTATTGGGTTACCATGCAGCTTATCACCCTTTGATATCATATAGAGACGGGTGATCAATGCCCTTGTGCTTAAGTAAGATTAGGAAGGGGTCATTAACACTCGAGATAGGACATGTCAGGACTTGGAAGCATCAGCACCTTGCTGACACTATCACCCTAAGGGTCACGTAGGGAGAAACCACACCCTCTTCCAAGGATGAAATGCTTAGGGACTCTCTCCTTGAAGCACTGTGATGATTATTTTCCCTACACCGAGGAGGTCTGGGACCTTTGAGTCATGCCTATAGTGACTACCACCTGACATCCACCCTGGAGGGCTCCCACAAATCCTCGTTAACACTAGCACTGAATGGTCCCATATGCCAAAGAGTAGGTGGAATTCACCCCCGCTCTACTAGACCTGGTCCACATCACTTAGAGCCTACATCAATGGAAATATTAATATATTTCCTAAAAATTGGAATCTTCTAAAACTCCTACGATCCCTACCACTATCGGTGTATCCTGTTAGATCCATGTATTAGGTGAACGAGAATAAGTATTTTCTTGATTGGGATCAAGACCCCAACCACCTCATAGGCAGGCCAGGTTGACTCTATCAAACGCCATCACCACTGGTAGACATTACAAGCTATACCATGATGATGAGATCCCATGTGGAGGTACTCACTGCACTGTCCCCAACCAGAGTGGAGGTCCTCCTCGCTCCTTCAATGGACAATATGGAGGCCATCCCCATACTCCAATCATCTAACATTGAGGTCCTTCCCATGCTACTATCAGTTGGAGAATTGGTCCTACCCACTTCATTGATAGCCAGTATGGAGGTCCTCCCAATACTATAACCAACCATAATGGAGGTAATCCCCTTACCTCTACCAATCAGAGCGGAGGTCCTCTCCACATTACAACTAACAAGTATAGAAGTCATCATTGGGATACTACCAACTAAAGAAGAGTCCCTATATGCTCTAACACCAATCCACATAGAGGTACTCCCCATGTAACATACACTCCTTATCCTGAATAATTTTCTTAGGGTAGAAGTGTGAGCACTCTTCGTCGAAGGAGGAACCCTAAAAAGCATTGCGTCATTGTTGAACTTGTTGACCTCTTAGATTATGAGGTCATATATGTCTCAATGATCGATACTTCACCCTAGCTTCTAGAGTCTAAGGTAGGGGAACAAAAATTGGGAATCTCCATCCCAGAAGTTGTGGTCCAAAGGATCCCAAGATCCCTCCATAGGTACTTTCTAGTGGAGGACATTTTAGATCCCTTCCAAGGGATCACAGTGCAGCCACCCCCATCACCGCTAATTTCTCTCCTCTCCATCTCCACATAAGAATTCAGTGAGATGTATGGGTCTTGTATGATTCCTTTAGATGGTGAGCACTCTATTGAGCTGTATATGGATATCTCCACCCTCGAACATGAGTTTTTGGTGAACACCCCATCCTATAGGGATGTGATGATGAGTTTGGAACTACGCCTAAGAGAGGTCTCAGTATGTAGTGGATGTTTCACTCATGCAGTGACCACTCTCTGAATAAACTAGTAGCATAACTGATCTATATTTGTGTCACCACACATCTCTTGGCCAGTTACAATCGGAGATTTGGCCAACCCAGTACAGGACACTTCCACTGAGAAATAGGTCATTTAGGAAACATTGGTCCTTGACCAACTATCAGTGGTGTTTTGGATACCTACAACTCTAAAATTTGTCATTCCAAAGTCCCTTATAGAGAATAAGGTAGTGTGTTTCCCCTAGATCATCTAGGAAACGTTTCACCAACTCCACGATCATTAGATGGACTATTTATGAAGTTAAGATCATGTCTACGCCATTAAGCAGTAGTGCAAGAGGGTTGATATCCTGACACTCTCAGTGTCTTAGCTCCCCACTTTGTATGGTTACCATCAAAACCTTAAATAGACCTACATCAATATCCTCATAGTGTTCAACCAAGTCATGGAAGATGCTTCTTCACATGTATAGATCAGAGGCTAGGGATAGTATGTTTCCCCCTATTTCAGACCTCTCATGCAACAACTAATCTGATCTATCAACCTTTAGAGTTCCCATCTAGTTAACGCCTTGGTAAATATGGTTTTCAATGAGTTACCAAAGGACTATAGGAATAGGGGCACCAATATAGGGAATTATGGGAAAAACCCTCCTCAAGGGGTGGCACAGTACCTGACATACCCTTCGACGGTTGTCCTCACTTCTTAGTAGAGGTAGAAACATGAACTCAGAGTTCCCTCTAATGAGAAACTGATGCCTACCCATCGGAATACCGAAAATGTAAAGGGACACATCAATCCCTCTGATAAACTTGAGGTTTCACTGAAAGCAAAGATAGATCCCACTATAGCTACTCCTACATCAGCAGGTTAAGGAATACAAGAGGATTACTACCGAACTCAATACGGACCCATGCAACCGGTCAGAGTAAAAGCTGAGGGATATGGAAAATAACCAAGGTATGAGTTTCCAAATCCACCTGAGAAGCACGATTACCAACCTTGAGATCCAGGATGTGTTTCTCTCCAAGTTGATGAGCCCTCTGCCTGAGTTTATAAGTCTTCCAAAAAATTGGTGGCTAGATATCCTTTCCAAGATGACATGATAACCACTATCACCAATCATATTGAAGCCTTGGAAACCAGACATGTGGAAATTTACCCTAACAGAAGGTCATAACCAGCATGGGTAGACAAAATCTGAGCACCCTTAGAGTTTGTAAATTCTAGCTTCACCATATTCAATGGTATTGGTGACCTGCTACTGAACATGGCCTACTTTATTTCATGGTTTGTACCTTTGTTGGGGATCCTATAGTAACAAGAGGCCACCAAGATCCAAAGTTTCATCAAGACACTAGAAGGACCCTCATTCATCTGGTATATCCAGCTTCCCATAGGGTCTATTTCTAGTTGTGATAACCTTCATAGATAGTTCTTCTACAAGTTTATCTCCACCATGTGCAAGACAGGTATTTCTAACCTCTTCAAGTGCAAAAAGTATCTTGAAGAGTGAGTCGCAGACATTATCACTAGGTGGAAATGCCTCCCATATTCACTCGATATCCCACTTTAATATGAATAGATGTTTATGATGTGCGTGGGGAATGGGAAGAGTAATATAGTCCCTACCATCATCACACAGAACTACCCATGTGTATTTAGGGAGTTATCTAAAAAAGATTAGTATCTAGGGGAATCTTTTTAGTAGGCTTGAAAAAAGTCTTTCTTATTTCCCCTTCCAACTCCTGTGAGAAGGCCTACAGAAGAAAATGTTTCTTTCATCATGAATATAAAGGTCCCAAACCTATTATAATTATTGGAACCTTTTCAAGAAGAGCCTATCTAAGTACAGTGGCCCTACCAAGAACATCCTCACCCAGTGAAAAATCTCCAGACACAACTACCATGATGGAAGAATGTGGACCCACCCCCTCATCATGGCCAAGCTCCCATAACAGCTTTCCTAGATAGAATAAAGTAGACTTATTCCTTTAGGGATTCACAGGTCCTGGGATGTTTCATCTTTGAAATTGAGAAGGGAATTAAAAATTTTCAGAGTGAAAGAATTCCCAAGAGACTGGACTCACTCGACACCCCAACCATTTCTCATAACACAGAATCCTCAAAAACACTATCATAGAATGTTATATGTTCAAAGATTGGCTCCAGGAGCAAGTGGATCGTAGTTTCATCAAGTTGGCAGTGTCTTAGAGCTGGTGACCCATGTCTCCATCGACCTTGACAGTGATAGTGAGGGATATGGTTAATGGAATTAGGATTCTATCCTTAGGATGAAGAAAAAAAAATATTGGTTGGATCACAAGGCGGTTTCTCGCACTCATGGTATCATTTTTCCCCATTTGAGAAAACCATAACCTCTTATGGTTATCAAAACTCCTCCAATTGTTTCCCACACATATTAATCATGTCCTTATAAGTCACGTAAGAATAGGTGTTAAGGGTGAAAGTGAAATCAAATTCACATGTTGGTGTTGAATCTATCTCATAATCTCAGTGACTTCATGCCTCCTGAGTTAGGAGATGAACCCAGATTATGTCCCATTCTGGAAAATTCCACGAGGGATGAGAAGGAGTGACAATCTATGAATTTTTTTGAGCTTATGGAAAGATTCATGACAGCTAAAAGTGAGAAATTCAATGTATAACCCTCAGGTACCCCCAACTGATGCCATAAAAGGAAAGGTCAAGGACCCATGTGCTGCTAGAATGCTCTGAAAGATGCCTCAAATGAGTTTTTTTACGCTACTAAGACCATGTAGTAGGTTTTTTTGTAGATTTAAGTAGGCACTATCCTCCTAGTCCACTTTTTCAGGTATGCCTCTATAGTCAACCGTGCAATCGACCATGTTAGTTGACAGAGTCGCTCATCTACAACTGCGTAATGATCATATGTGTCCAGACAGAGCTAAGAATCATCCAACATTCATTCAGTTGGTAGTTATTCATATAATTCTGACTAGTTTTCAATATAATGTTTTCAGTTCTAGTCAAAACCCAGTATTCAATCCATAAATATATATTGTTCTCCTTTCGATGGAGAAACCCTCTACTGGAAAAAATATACCCTTGGAGATAAATTATAACATATTAAATCACCTCATCGGCATACATGTAAGTATCTAGATCCTATATTCCCTCTAATTTTCAAATGAAATGCCTAAGGAACTTGAATTTCTTTTGAAAATACTTCTCCAATTTGAAGCATAAGTATCTACTGCTATGGCCTACTATGCAGAGGAGGCCAATAAGGAAGAATTCCAAGATGACATCTCATTTTTTTGGGAAGACACAGGTGTCCTCTTGTAGGGGAAAATACACCCGTTTCACATCACTAGATAGTTCAATGGAATGTAAATTCATTGTTTTCTTTTGGACATAGGCTTTTGGATCAATCTCATCCCAACTCAGACACCCCACAAGTTAGAACTAATACATGTAGATCTGGATCCCTCCAACTTGATAATTTAGGGTTATGATAAGAGTGAGCAGAAACCATGATGAATGGTTCATATGAAGATCCAATTAGGTGGATTGATATCAAGTACCAAGTTAATGGTAGTCTCATAGAAAATGACTTAAAATACTCTACTAGGTAAGCCCTCACTCTATTTTCACGTTGTGGTCCCTTCCTCATATCATAAGTGCCTCAAATACTCCCTCAATGGTCAAGTAGAGGTACTCCAGAGTGATGTATCCCCCTTTGTCTCTTGTGAATCCCATTATATAGATGAAATATACAAAATAGATAAGGGAAGTAGGTTCATACTGATGGGGTTGAGTGCATCAATGGTCAAAATGATCTGAAAACCACTACAGTCAACCCATGGGCAGACTTAAATGATGCATATATTATCCTGATTCATCAGTTAAATGATGCAATGTCAAACCTGGGGGATGTTTTATTTTCCCCAAGAATAATTTTTTTGAACCCCTAAGAAAAATTAGCACTCATATATTACCTTGTACTCCTACACTGGATAGGCATGGGTGATACTAGAATACCCTACCCCAGTGAAGTACAAAATATTTTACCCCATGGAAACCAGTTTACGATATTATTGAATGTTTCAAAAATCATGGATGACTTAATGTAATATAACTCACCACCATTTATTTGATGTCAATCATGGGCCTCACAATCAAATGCTAGATGAAATTATCTTGATAGCTTTTGTCACTTGAGTTTCAGCATAGAAATAACTTCTCAGTGATAATTATGTGTCCTCCCAAGCATGCACCAATGCTTCCCATGAGTTTGATGACCCAGAAGATCTACCTCCTCTCTATGATTCTATTATCTCAGATAATGAAGAGTATTTGGAAGATTGCCCTCCTCCATTATAAGAGGGTTTCCCTATCATCATTGATGATTTAACTCAGGTGAACCTTGGTACTGAGGAAGATCCTAGCCCGACACTGATCATTGCATCCATGCCTCCTAAGGAGAAGCAATAGTATGTGGCCTTCCTAAAATAGAACCATGATGTATTTTCCTGTAGCTATGATGGGATTTCAGGGCTATATCCTTAGGTTTTTTTCTACACTCTCAACCTCCTAGTGAGTCATTGTAGGTTCAGGAAGCCTCCTAGAAAGATTCACCCCTCCCACGGTATTATGGTTGAGGCCGAGGTTGATAAGATTATCAAATAAAACGTCATTAGGGAAGTCCAGTACCCCAAATGGATATCCAACATCATCCTGGTAAGAAATATGAATGGGTATATCATATTCTGTATTGACTTCTGGAACCTCAACTGCCATTTTCTAAAGGATGATTTTCCCATTCCAGTGATAGATCTTTTTATCAATTCCACAATAGGGTTTCAACACCTCTCTTTCATAGACTTATACTCTGGATATAACTAGATCCAGATGACCCCTGTGAATGAGAATTTCACCACCTATAGGGTACACTAATGGATTTTATACTATCATGTTATTCCCTTCAGGCTGAAAATTTCTAGATCCAATTATCAGTGCGTCATGCACCACATCTGCAACCCACATCTCAAGATATTCATGGAATATGAATAGATAACTTGGTGGAAAAATATCACCAACATCAGGACCATCTCAAAGACCTTGAGAAAGTGTTTCAATTCCTCTTCTCCTAGAACTTGAGTATGAAACTCTTGAAGTGTGAATTCAGGGTCACCTATAGAAACTTTCTTGGCTTCATCATAAAATACAAATGAATTAAGATTGACCTAGAGAAGATAAATTCCATCATCCAAATTTCTTCTATTAGAAACCTTCGAGAGTGGTGAGGCTTCCAATTCCACTTAGCCTATATATGCTAATTTATCATAAATCTATATGAAAACTGTAAGACCTTCTCCAGGCTTATGAAGAAATGAACCATTTACTAGTGGGATGAGGAGTTCTTGAGAATGTTCGTGCATATCAATCAGTACATACTAAAACCTTCAGTTTTGATTCCACATATCTTCAGGAAGCCTCTAGTTCTTTACATGACCACCATATAATGGTATCTCAGTTACATTATCATACAAAAAACAATGAGGGAAGAGAAAACAATTTATACCATCTTAGTCACATTCTCCTCAACACAAAGACCGGATACTTCCATGTCTAGAAGAGTTTACTCACAATTTTTTTCATAGTGCATAAGTTGTGACATTATCTGCAACATCATGATATAAAAATAGTGTCTCGAGTAGACTCATTGATGTATATCCTGAATATCTCTATACTGATGGGATGATTGGCATGTTGAGAAGTGATCCTCAAGAAATTTGACGTCAAATTTATCTTGCAAATGTCTATAAAAGGCCATGAACTGGAAGAATTCCTTTCTGTGTATCCGACCCCTGAAGAACGTTCCCGGGATGTTGATTTTCTATATGAGAATATCCTCTCAGTGGATCAGGCTATTTCATTTTGGAAAATTCATTTCGATGGTGACTCATGAATCCTGACTGGTAGAATTATCAACAATCCTAATCCTAACAGAGTAGGACTAGGGATCATCTCCATCACCCTAGAACAAGTCATCTTTCCATAATCATTCCTATTGATAGATGGATACACCACTAATGAGGCAGATCATTAGGCTCTCATAACTGGTCTTTTGATGGCCCTTGAGATTTATTTCCCCTCTTTCATGATAAGGGAGACTCTAAGTTATTCATTAGTAGAAAAAAGGTGAAATAATCATCAGAAAATAAGAGCTTTTGCTTAAATTGGAGTGAAATCATCAATTTATGGCCTAGTTCCTTTCTCAGCCAGAGGTGACTCACATTCCTCGGTTGTAAAATGGTCGAGCTGGCGCCTTGTCCAGTTTACCCATGTCCCTTACAGAGCCTGGCTGGGACGACCTGATCATCCATGTCGCATCTCGTAGGTTTATCACCCCCTTCATTTTGGGTGATGATGACAAGAAATATGTAAACCAACTGAATGTTAGTGCTTCTTCTCAAGGACTCTCAGGTCTCTCCATAATGGAGTAAATTCCTTCTTGGAAAAATCCTTTCATCGAGTATCTTCAACATAGCATTCTCCCACTAGACCAATCCAAATGTGATTAAATCCATCATTTTTCAGTGAATTTTTCACTCTATAATGGGCCTAACCTTGATTCTACACTCTACATATGTGGGTTTGATGGGATTCTTCTCTGTTTCATCTAAGGAGACGAGATCACACATATTATGCAATAAGAGCATGTAGGGACCTATGGCACCCATCAAGATGGATTGAATCTCTCCCACCATATTCAGAGGCTTTGCTACTTCTGGCCCATAATAGTCTATGAATTCATCAAGTTTTCCAAGAGTTTTCATGCATGTCAGATCCATGAAAAAACTTTTCATCGACTATCAGAGCTTCTTCACCCCACCAAGTATTCTTGTCCCTTTACGGTATGAGGACTCAACATCATGGGACTATACCTACCACCAAAATCTCTCCAGTGTAGGTTCATCCTAACTATGATATACTTATTTTCCAGGTGGGAAGAATCGATTCCCCTCAAAGAAGTAAAATCTATATCCATGATTGAGTTTGTGATCTCCCACATCATCCATCAATTTAGAATCCCTCATGCTATTCTCACCAACAAAGGAACCATCTTTTTGGTTGTCAAATTAAATAAGTTATATGCCAATTATAGTATCTGGACCAACCATACTTCCCACTACCATGTATAGGAAAATGGGAATATCAAGGAATTCAACAAGTCCCTATATAACATATTACAAAACATGGTGGTCCATAACAAGAACATTTGTCCAGAAAAACTCCCTAATTCCCATTGGTCATATTAGATTATGAATCTGAATTCCCCCAAGGTGACCCTATGAACCCTAGTATATGGAATAAAGGTATTACTACCCATCGAGGTTTAGTTTTTTTCACTCCAAATAGTTTTCTATGACCAAAATATGTTAAAGAAAAGGAATAAATATGTCCATATGAGTTGGAATACCTCAAAGAGAATAGGCTCCAAGCCATGTATAATCTTGAGAGGCACCAGAATATGATAGTGAGAGCATTCAACAAGGTTCTCCTTCACTTCTTCATCCATGGTGATATGGTATTGGCTCTCAGAATGAAAATGATACCTGAAAAGAAGCCACAAAAGTTGGATCCCAAGTGGTAATGAATGTACATCATTCATAAGGTCTATTATAATATATCATGCTCTTTGATCACCATGGACAGAGATCATGTCAAACCTCCCATCAACGCCATGTTTCTCAAGTAGTACTTCACATGAGGATCCTATTATTCCAAGAATTATAACCTTAAACAATTTTCCATGGTTTGAAATCTATGACCTTAATATAAGACCCCATGTGAATTAATCATGACTCTAAATTATGTGTGGGTCACCCCAAGAATTTTTTGTGTGGCGTAAGGGCCTCCGAGGACCCTTATAAATTCCATGTTGTCGCTTTATCGTGATTCACATGAGATTTTAGGGTATTCAAACCCCTGGTATAAGCTTTAAGACCTTAAACTAATATAATCCCTACGGTCCATGTAATATGAACATAAACTATTTGCTTGGGTCGAAGTAGTATGACCTTAAACTAATTTTTATTTGTCCCTCTCTATGTCCTTAAATTAGAAGTATCTCCAAAGTCTGAGTTGTATGAATTAAATCTAAAAAACATAACATCATCAGTACATGACATTAAACTTTATCCTTACCCTATGTGGATAACATTGGATTCCTTATGTGGTAATCATAAGTGAACTCCACATACCCATCGCATAATATATAACTGTGTAATTCCATGAGCCCTATATGATAGATCACTCTAAATTTGATGTCAGTCTACTACCGTTCCACATTCAAGAGCAACCTTAGGACCCCAATCCTTGAGAATGAGTTCAAATTCCCCTTTTTTATATGCCCCATTGACATGCTCAAATGTGTTGTGGCATAGAAACTAGAGTGTTGAGTTCCACATGGACATTTCCCCAACCCATATCCACACTTTGAGTATTCCTCGATTTCGATCCTCATCATCCTTAAAATTTGAATGGGCCTTCTAATGGTGATGGTGTTTGGACAAATGACTGCCACCTATCTTGGTAACATTCCTTTATGGATCTATTTCAATGAATGTGGTTCCCTAGTTTCGAACATAGTCAATGGTTTATTCTTCATTTGCTCGCCCCATTCATGATTGATGTGGTTGTGGAACTTGTGTTTCAAAAATGGTAAATAGTTGTTCCCTACCCTTCATTAACCCTCCATTCATGGTCCACTTCTCAAAAGTCTTTATTTACATTCCTTCCACCCCACTATGTTTTAGTGGAGTTCCAATACCCTTGGTGTCCATACATTTGTGCGCATTGAGTAGGAAATTTAGTGTCACTGGGACATTCTCAACCTAGAATCTACTTTCCCTTGTTGTGTGCTTCCATGTTTCAGGGAAATCCCCTCACCACTCCTTGTTTCCCACACCAAACATGACTTGTGTGGGATTATGAGTCTTTTTAAGATGTGTACCGATCTGGTCAAGCTTCAAAAAAACATGTTCTGATATTTAATACCTTAAATTAATAGCTTATCTAGAGTATAATCATCATGAATTTAGGCTATTTTCCCTAGTCTAGGTAGTATGACCTTAAACTATTTGAAATCGGTCCAAGCATTATGACCATAAACTATCTGTATCATATAAAGTATGAGTTGTGTGGATTTAAACTGAAAATCCCAATGTCCTGATTGTGTGACATTAAACCATGATCTTACCATATATAAAAATTGGATGCCACTTAATGACAGATGATCATACCCCATATACAACTAGGATTACTCATGTGATAAGTATAATATGGTCAAAAACCTTGCCCTATTTGAAATCAGGACACCCCATAGAAACCGTGGGATGCCTCAATGCCCTTGTCAAAGAGGGTTTCCCCCACTTCTGGCATTGGTCTCCTACCACACCTTGTTCTAGATCTATTTTGTCTTAATTCCCATCCTCGTGGTATACGTAGCAATGCTTGGACTTCCTTTCTTTGGGACTATCTGTAAATTCATCAATCCTTTGGTAACTTGGCCCTATTTATCATCCAAGAATTGAAACCATAAACTATGTTTCATTTAACTCAAGGTGCTCATTGGGTGTACGAGCCTCCTTGGAACCTTTCACATAAAGTCTTACCTCTTCCATGCCACATATATACCATTGATACCAATATCATCCTAATCCCATAATCATGACTTTAAACTATTTTCCACCATCACCCCAGTCCAAGTATTATGACCTTGAACTATGTGTCGTTTGTTCTGAGATATTTTTGTGGTATGTGGTACTACATTCCCTCCTTTAACATAGAGTTATACCTCTTTCATGCCACACAAATACACTTGAAACAAACACTTCACCAATAGTCCAAGAATCATGATTTTAAACAGTTTTCCCTAGTCTAAGTCATAAGTCCTTAAACTATGTGCAACCAGCTTTAGGATTATTTCATGTGGTAAAAATCCTCCTTGGATCCATTCGCGTCAGGTGTTAACTCTTTTTCAGCACATGAAAATCCTTGAAGCCCCCCTTCCTATAGTCCAAGAATTATGAACTTAAACTATTTTTCATAGTTCCAAGCTCTACAATCACATACTAGGATCCCTTGTCTAAGAACTATGACCCTAAACTATGTGCATTCATCCCACATTCACATGATTTTATTAATCCCTAGTGCTTCAGGTATATTATGCCTCTACCATCCGTCTAGGACCATATGTGGCATGATTCCAATTATCATTGGATATGTAGTGATGCATATACTTTCTATATTCAGGGCCACCTGGTGATTTACCGCAAACCCATCAATTACGTATGGTTCTATCAGTCCAAAATGCTCCCATAGGAATCCTTTTTAGGTATAATACACATCCATTTACCTTGACCTATCAGTGGGTCAAGATTCCTTCATAGCCCAATATGATGAAGAAAAGAACAAGAATCCTATTGTGTAAGCCCCACACACCCCATCCCTAGAGCATGAAGTTAATAGTGATATTACCTAGTATAAAATCAGGATTTCTATTAACGATAGATGATTTTCCCTATATCAAATCTGGATGCCCCATATGAAAAATATGGGTTGAAAAAACACCAAATTATCTAGAAAAATGATGTTAAATTATATCCTTACCCCCATATAAAATATGGATGCCTTATATGCCAATACGAGAAGATTCAGTATCCTCATTCGAGAGGGTAGCCCCCTTCCGGTGTCAGTATCCTACAACATCATGTTCCAGAACTATGTACAGATAGATTTCCATCCTTATGGGATATGTAGTGATTCCCAAATATCTCATCTTAGGTCCATCCCCTTTATTAACTTACTATGGGGTATTTCCTTCCTTAATTTTATGATGTCGACCCGAGGTACGATTTTTCAAGTTTGTGTGGTAGAGGGTCCATCTGACCCATCATTCATGTTAGGATATCACTATTTTATTCCATGAGATCCTCTCTTTGAACACCCATTCCACCCTTTGGTTAATGTTATGTGACCTTTAACCAGCTATCACCCCTACTGTCTAAGCTCCATGACTTAAAACTAGTAGCAACCGTATTCCGAGTTATAGGAATTTAAACTATAAATCCCAACATCCCTAGTGCATAATGCTAAAATGTGGTCATACCCCATATAAAATCGGGATAAATATTACTGAGAGATGGTTTTAACCCATGTGAAACTAGGATTCCTCATATGATAAGTATGATATGAACCACACATTAACCCATATAAAACCTAGATTCATCCTAATATGAGATGATTTGAGATCCTTGTTGAAGAGGATGTCACTCCAATGGCATCAGTATCGGCCATTCCATGTTCCATAACTATGTATGGCTTGATCCCCATCCTTATGGGATACATAGTGATGCCCCAACATTTCATTTCTTTTCCATTCTTATCATCAACTCATTTTGTGTATATTCCCTACTTCCATTTCAGTGCCTTGTTCTTTCTCGGATTTAGATAATTATCATCCTCTTGATCAGAACAAGATCCCTAATGTAATGTTGCATGGACACAATGGATCACATACCA
The DNA here is from genome assembly GCA_963277665.1 of Viscum album. Classification (NCBI taxonomy): domain Eukaryota; kingdom Viridiplantae; phylum Streptophyta; class Magnoliopsida; order Santalales; family Viscaceae; genus Viscum; species Viscum album. Next base: position 1,099,837,969 of record OY728133.1, on the reverse strand, counting down.
TACTAGGCTCACACATTGAGGTATCTTTAGTAATAAACATCAAATCATACATTTCAAACTCAGTTAACGGTTGATCCTGCATTTGTTTTCCCCATCCCTAGATGACGCGGGTATTGAACCTATGTTTTGAACATGATCAAAAATTGTTCCTTATCCATCATTTAGTCCCCTCTATCACTATTTAGGTCTCAAAAGTTGTAATTTACCTTGTGGAATTTACCTGTCACTTTCACCCCTCGTTGTGTTCACCCTTATAAGAAATAAGAACTCCATACCACGCCTTGTTTTATGAAATGAGCATGGATCACTTAGGATTAGGAGTTTGGAAGGTTTTCCTCAATAAAGTTTGTGACACATGAACACCCATCATCTAAACTCTATAACCTTAAAATAGGCATCCAAGCTCAAGCCTCACAACTCTAAACTGTGTGTGGGTCCTCTTGGGAATGTGTTGTGTGATGTTGAGACTCCAGTTATAACCAAGGCCTCTCATAGCTATAAATGGAGTCAAGTTTGTGTTTTTTATCAATCCACATTGGTTTGATTAGGGATTTTTTTGGACAAAGGAATTTTCTTGAAAGAATGAAGGTGAATAAAAATATTTCATGCAAGTGAAGCTTCAAGATCAGCACATAAAAATACATAAAAGTTAAGAGATGTGTGAAAGATCTGAAATTGTGCAAAAGATGAACTTACGTGACATAGAAGGAGTTGCATGCACCTGTGAAATAAATATGAAGTGAATGGTGTGAAATAAAGATGCATGCCAAATAAGAAATCAAAAGGTGGTAAGCCACACCTAGAGGTATTTTTCACAATGTTTTAGGTAGGGTATAATATTTCCCATTGGGTCTATAGCATCTATAAATAGGCAATTACCCCATGTCAAGAGGGTGAACTTTTATAATAAATATTTGGTATCACTACCTCATAAAAGATCTATGTGTGGAAGAGTTATGCACAATAAATCTTGTGTGAAGAGTGTTCCATGGTTCTATCAAGACCAAGTGAAACTCATGCTTCGGTTGAGTGAAAGATAAGGGTTTCATGAAATTCATCTTACGTGATAATCCCAAAACTTGTGCACAAGTATAGGAGTTATGCGCAAGTGTTGATTTATGCTACTATCAGGTTTTGAATAACCTATTTTTTTGATCAGTACATTCAAGTGAATCAATTCAAGACTATAGTGCAAGAAAAGTATCATTATAGTTAGGTAAAAAGATTTAATTTCCAATATATTTAAGCGACCTTCTAGTCGGTAAAATTGATTAATACTTTACCAAAAATAGTTAGCAATGGGGAGTTGATGGATGTGTTTTGATCATGGGAGTGTGTTATACCTAAATTCCTATAAAGACAGTATAACTTGCACAATGTTTTTGTGTAAAAACTTTTGTATTCCAAAATTAGTGAATATTTTTTTATTTTGGTTTGAGTGATGCACAAACAGCATATGCTCCTTGGACTTTCCCTTAGTGTTGAACCAAGTAAAATTGTTGTGTTGTCTCTCTGCATGAGAAAGTTTAATTATTGAATGATTCCATCAGGTAGTTTTAACAATTCCCTACCAATTTGGAGATGATATCCATAATTTTATAAGAAAAATTTGACATCCTAATTCACCCCTCCCTTCTCAGGTTGTTTCAGGGTACTACAAGTGGTATCAGAGCTTATAGGTTGTTAGAGTTAAATCTATCTTATTTTGTTTTCATAGAGAACTCAGTGAATATCAGGGGAGTACCCATCTTTGATATAGTAACATGATGATATCTAATCAGATACATCTTAGGATGGATGCTCTTTTTCCCCTACTCAGAGGATTCATGTCACCAATGAGCCAGGACTATCTATGACTCAAAAAATAGGAAAATGCTTGTTGTAGATGAAAAAACAAAAAAAAATTACCTTACTATAGCTCTATCTGATCAAATTTATTTGAAGGTAATGAGTTTCACTTCAAACAAGTCTATGTGGTAAAAACTGTAATATATATATGAGGGTGATAATAAAGTGAAGGAGTCCAAACTCTATGTTATTCCCAATAGGTTTAATGATCTCAAGATGCATTATGATGAAAATATAGATACCTTTTTTAATCAAAATAATGTATTTGTTAGAGAAATTCATGGGATCGGTGAATCAATAAAATATATTTACATCGTGAAGAAAATATTAAGAAGGCTCCCACATGTTTATAATATGAAATTGTCGTCCCTTAAGTAAATGGATATGTCTAAACTTTCTCTTGATAATATGCTAAGAAGTCTAGAGGCTTATGAAATGAGAGTCAAACCAGAAGATGCAATGAATCGAGTAAGCAGGGAAATGGAATTAAAATCCATAGAAAAAGTTGAGGTTTCCAGAGATAGTGTTCATGGTGATAATGAAGAAGATGAACATATTTATCTTTTTAATATGACATTCAAGAGAGGAATAAGTAGATTTGAATGAAATCTTCCTCTTGCCTTTTTCAATGTGGTAGAGTTGGTCACATTTCCTCTTAGTGCTCAAGGATGTTCAATGATGATGAAAGTGAAGCAAGAATCATGTATAAGCCTCAGAAAATGTTTCCCCAAAAGGGATACTTCAAATTAGTAAAGAAATTATATATAAATAGTTTCGTCTATAAATAATAACAAGATGATAATGACTATTTGTAGGATGAAGAACCAGATTTTAAATCTGAAACCCAAGAAACCATGATGGCTACAGTAGATAATGTATAACCTTAAAAAGATAAATATATTCAGTTAATTGGTGTCATTGATCTCAAGGTGGAACTTGAAGGTGTTTTTCATAATCTTGATGATCAAAGAAAAAGAAACATAAATATGAGATCCATTCTAGAAGATTCATAGGAGTATGTTGATCAGCTTGAAGCAGAAATTGATTGAATGGAAGTAGAGGCATAATAAAATTTAACAACTCTTGAAAACATAAAAGAAGTTGTGGAAATTAAGATAAGGATTTAAGAGTGAGAAAAAATCATCAATGAATTTACATCCATACTGGAGGATAAGGCTAAGATAGTGGAGCAACTTGAATAATAATTTGTTACTCAATGGAGTAATCTGAAAACTCAATCAAAATAAAATGAAAAAAGAAGATATTATAGTTTGAAATATTCACACATGAAGAGATATTAGATAGAGACAAATGTGGTTCTGAAGGAGTAGATAAGTACTTCAATGAACAAATATCCACGTGTATGGGAAAAAGTGGAATTGGTTGTGATTCTAGAACATCAAAGTTCCAAAACAAGATGATCCAAAATAATGGGAATCAAAAAGTTAGACATATCACAAAGCCACTTGATGTCCTAAAAATAAATAATCAAATAAAATAAAAAAATGAGCTAAAAATTATCCTCGAGTATCCAAATTGGATCACCATTCAAATAATTTTACAAAATAAGGGGACATGAGGAGGAATGGAAGTGAGAAGAAATTTCCTCTTATGAAATGTCAATTTGGTGGCTTTTTGGGACATATTATGTCATACTGTGAATATGTAAGGAGCTATCTAAATGGGGAATAACATGGAAATCAACCAAGTATAATGAGACCATATCCTTCATCATATAGAAGATATTATTTTTATTGATATAATTTTCTCCATTCTAATGATGACCTTAAATATATTCATTACGAGCAGAGGAAAGGAAATAAAATTTCTTATAGAACTCAAATAAAAGTCAATACACAAAAACTATGAAGAATTGTACTTGAAAATAGGTATTATCCTCTAGAAAAAAATATGATCAGGATGAACCCATGCATATGGAAAAAAAGAATGGAAAGGCCAAATTTATCCTCTACTCAATCAAGTATCTCGTGGGAATAAAAAATCGAGAAATCCAACCTTGCTAAAATAGATCTCAAAACTATAAAGAGCAGTGGAACCTGGATTCTTGATAGAAGATTATCATCTCATATAATGATAAATTATAATTTATTGAAGTATCTTAAGAAAAGGGGTGATGTAACAGTGATGTTCGGCAACTATGGTTCTTTGAATATCAAAGGTAGTAGAAGTATATAATTAAAAAATGATGATCTTAGGAAAACTGAAGTTCTCTATATGGACGGTTTACATCACAATAGACAAATTGTGAGTAAACTATATGACTTAAGACTAATGGTGACATTTAATCAGAAGGTGTTCACTATAAAGGGATAGAAAGTTAATTAACTCATGAAAGGATGCAGAACAGATGGGAATTTATACCAAGTTTACAGTAAAGAGAAAATTTGTTACTTAATATTTGAAGAAGAAAACAAATTGTGACACTGGAGGTTAAGTCACATTAATCAACAAAGCATGGAAAAGATATATATAATGAATATAGTCATTGATATTCACAATATAAAGTTTGGATGAGAAAATACATGTGATTATTGCATATGAGGAAAGATGGTCATGAGTTTATATCATCCAAAGAACAAAAGGGCATCAAATCTGCTTAATCTCATCCATACAGACATATGTGGTCCAATAAATGTGTTTGGTACATATAGAGAGATATATTTAATTATTTTTATTGATGATTGTAGTATAATGGATTGTGTAATGATTATACATAGGAAATAATAAGAGCATGATTTCATGAAAAGTTTTCATCGAATTAAGGAGAATGATACTGGCTACACAATCAAAGTTCTATGATCTGACAATGGAGGAGAATACACATCCATTTAATTTGAAAATTACCTGAAAAAACATGGAATAAATCATGAGGTAGATGAAGTGATAAACCCATAGTATAATAGAGTTTTTGAGCACAGAAATAGATAGATGAAAAATATGGTAGAAACTATACTGATTAAGATTCATATCTCTTATAATTTCTAGAAAGAGGCTATTCAAGCAGTAGTGTACACTCAAAATAGAATAGTGATTTTTATGGGAGAAACCTAGACACCATCTGAATTGTGTTATGGAAGGAATCCCTCTCTAAAGTATGTTCATTTTTTTTGGAAGTAAATGTTTCATCTAAAACAAAGAATGAAATCAAGAAAAGTATAGTGATGCTGCAGATGATGGAATATTCCCTAGATATTCAATAAATATTAAAGCCTATAAATGTTACAATAATCATCATGGAAGATTTGTGGAAAGAAGTTCTGTCAAGATCATGGAAGTTAAAACCATAAATACCTTCAGGATCTCATATACTGATATGATAGAAGATGAATAAGAAAGTGGACAAGGGATATATCCAAATGCAAAAATAGTAAAAGGATTGAAAAAAATTAGTACTCACTAAACGATGATGATTTTGAAGAAGAAACAAAAGAATAAACCATGGATGAAGAAACATCATCAGAACATCATATGAGAAATAAAAGAACATAAATTTATCACTCTAATATCATTGGGGACTGGACTGAACCCACATAGACAAGGAGAATGAGGAATTAAGAACATTATTCTTTCTTATCAATTATGGAACCAACCTCATTTGAAGAAGAATAAAATGATGAATCATGAGTTAATTACATTAATAAAGAATTAGATCAGGTTGAAAAGAACCATACAAGATATCTTGTTAAGAGACCCGAAAATCACAATATGATTGGAACAAAGTGGATCTTTTAAAAAAAATCAATGATAATTTAAATGTGATCATAAATAAGGCATGCCTGGTGTGTAAATTCTATACATAGATTGAAGGCTTTGATATTGGAGAAGCATTTTCTTTAGTGGATAAAATGTAGTCAGACATGATCATTCTTTCCATGAAAATTCAAATAGGGAAAAATGTTTATCATATGGATGTCAAAATGGAATTATTAAATGGTGTTCTTAAAGAATAATTCTATATTGAACAAACAGTGGGTTTTTTTTGGGTAATGATGAAATAAAGGTTTGTAGATTAAATAAGACACTCTATGGTCTAAAGTGGGCACCACGAGCATGGTATTCTCGATTGAATTCTTATCTGAAGAAGCTAAAATTTAAAAGAGGAGGTTTTGACCACAATATATATGTAAATAATTCTCAGAAAGACCAGTTTATAGTACAAGTGTATGTGGTGATATTATTTTTAGTAGAAGAAACCAAGGACCAGTGGAAGAATTTTCTTATCACATGAAATCATAATTTTAAATGTTTATGATTGGTGAACTTACATGCTTTTTAGGTATGTAGGTGATTCAAAATAAGGATTATACCTTCATTTATTAAGAAAAATATGCAAGATATATTCTGAAGAAAATCGATATGTGTGACTCCAAACCAATGTCGAATCTAATTTTAGTTGGGAAAAAACATGGAAATCATGAGGATAAGACATCTATGGATCCCATATTTATAGGAGAATCACTAAAGGCTTATTATACTTGACTACAACATGACCAGATATCATATTTACAGCATGTTTAGTGGCCTGCTTTAAAAGTAATATTAAGGAAGATAATTTTATTGTTGTTAAAAGAATAATGTGGTGAATTCAAAGTACACACAATTTTGGATTATACTTTGTTGTAGGAAGAGATAATTAATTATCAACTTTTTTATGCTGAATGGGATGGATATGTGGTGGATAGAAAGTCCAAAAGTGGGGGATCATTCTTTATTGGAAATAAATGTGTGGGATGGTTGAGCAAGAAGCAAGAAATCACTTCTCTTAGTATGGATGAAGTTGAGTATGTCTCTACTACAAAGGCTGGAACTTATATATTATGGATGAAGAAAGAACTAACTAATATTAGTAATGAGATGAAATATCCAACAGTGATTCTCGGGGACAACAAGAGCATGATCAAGCTTACAAAGAATCTGGTTCATCACTCTCATACAAAACACATTGAGATCATATATTTCTCTATCAAGGAAACTTTTCAACAAGGTGTGATTAAAATAGATCATGTTGGAACTAATGACCAATTTGATTAATTATTACTAATCCATTTACAACACTTGTGTTTGAGGAACATCGTTTGAACCTCAGTGTTTATCCACCTCTCAATGTAGGAGGCGGTTACAGTTGTTTCCCCTCTCCATATTTATTTTAATTGATATAGTTTTTTTGTGGATTTGATGAAGGTTTATTGGGAAGATATGATCTAGGGGTTGTTTAGATTTACAAGCACATATACAGGTTCATTGGGTGTTTTTTCAAAGTGGGAGAATGGAAAATTTCATGTTTTTTAACAAACCATGCAATGCTTCTGTGACACGATGAGAATTAAGTGTTATGAGGAAATTGCTCTCAAAGCTTATCTTGGACATAATTAATCATTCCAAAAAATAACAACCTAATTCAGGATTACACAATTATTTTCTACACTAGTATTTTCTCACATAGACTTAGAGTGTTGGATGAGTTGTTTCTCATGTTTTTGGTTTTTTTTCAAGTACGGTGCTTTATTGAATTTATCTGCAGATTTCCAACCAACCCAAAGGGGGAGATTGTTGGAACCAATGCCTTTTATAGCTATATAATATGTATAGTTTTTGTTTTTTTTTCAATCTACATTGTTTTAATCAAAGATTTTTTATGGAATGTGATCTTATAGTATAGGATGACTATAGTGTTGAAGGTGGAAACATTTCCTAGTGTTCACCAAAATTTTTGGCCCAAAATTTGGAAAATAGAGAATTTTTTTTAGGAAAATGAATTTTCATTAAAGGATAAATGTGAATCAAAATATTGCATGCAAGTGAAGTTTTGATATCAGAGCATCAAAATATGGAAAAGGCAAGAGTCGGGCACAAGATCTGAAATTGTAAAAAAGATGAACTTATATGACATAGGAATAGTTGCGTGCACCTGTGAGATAAAGATGAATTTAATAGTGTTAAGTAAAGTCATGAGAAAAATATTATGTCAAAAGGTGGTATTTCATTCCCATAGAAATGTTTTGTGCAAAGTGATGAGTGTAATATCCCAAAATTTTATTAATGAAAATTACTCTTGATCTATTTAAATGTCTTATTATGTAATATGGTTATATAAAACATATGAACTTCTATGGTTTTATGTTTTTGGATTTTAAAATACCATTAAGAATTGTTATCATTGCTAATATAGAAATTGAACTGTGATCATGTTATTAGAATAAATATAGGGATTTAACAAATCCAATTTAGTCAGAAAAAGGAAGTGATTGCCTCATCTAGTATAATTTCTCCATATAAAGCACATTTTTAGGGGCTCATAAAAGAGGTAGCATCACTGGGATTCTCTCTTGACCAATCCCAATATGAGCTTCAACACGTTAAGCTTGAACAGAATCCCTTATGGTAGAAGTGGAATTTAATAGAGATTACCACCTGAGCGATGTTATCCGAGCCACCCCAAGAGTCTGTCACCATTGCACACCTTACCCTTAGTTCTTATGTGGGTGTTATAAGGTGTTATGTAACAATAACCTAGCACTATGACTATGTGAATTATTTTTTGTATAAATAATAAACATTCATTTTATTATTTTTACTTTGTAAATGGTTTTTAAAAAAACAAATAGCTTTTTCAGTTAATATTCAATTAAGAAAGTTATTTTGATGAATTAGTGGATTTTTTAATTAAATAATATTTTAATAAAATATTATTACTAAATAACTTTTTATTAAGTATAAATGGTCATACAATTTTTTTTAATATAATTGTAATTTTTATTAAGGTTTGAAAGCTACTTTTATTAAAACCCATAAATTTTCGATAAATGTCAGTTTTTATTTTAATAGTGAAAATTAAAATATTTATAAAATTATTTAGATAAAATGAATATTATTTTTGGATTCAGGATTTCAAAATTATTAAATGGTGAATTTTTCATAATTTTCTGAGATAGTCGAATTTTTTGGGTAAAAATTAAATATCATTTAAATATATAATGTGTTTTATGACATCATAATGATCCAATATTGATGTAATAAAATACTATAAAAGGGATGTTCATACAACATATGTTTACCTTTAAAATAATTTTTTTATATTATTTAGATTAATTTTGTGGTGCTTTATTGGACCCTCCAAGACTTATAATATTTTTTAACTTTTTAAAATGATTTCCTTAAGAGTGTGACTCACCTCCACATAAGAAAGTCTAATATTTTAATAAGTTCGTACATATAAATTATAAAATAACGTTTTCTACTGCACTTTTGAAAAAACCATGGGCAAAAACCATGGGATGGTTTTTGGTTTTGATTAGTTTAATGTGTAGTGTCCAAAACCTAAATAATAAAGAATTTCCTCGGCTTTCCTATATAAACCCACTCAATATCCCATTCCTCTTCACTAAAAACCTTTGTATCTCGACCCAAATCTGAAATCCTATCTCTAAAATCTTCCCAAGGCACCCCAATCTCCCTAGAATCATCTCTCAATCCTCTCCCAAGCCTTTGCCATCACAATTCCAAGTAAGGGATTTCTTATTGTCTCATTTTTTTTCCAAATTTATTTTTGTTGTTGTACCCTTTTATTTTCAATTACAAATGTTGGGGTATGATTTCTCACCTCCCTCATACTTCTATCCTTATTTTTTAATGATTATATACCTCTTTATTTTTGTTGTTATACCCTTTTATTCTATCTCATTAATGCCTCTCATGTACACCTGTTACCATGCCAAGATTCTGTAAGGAATTTATCTCTCCTCGTTTACATTTAAGAAATTATTTTATATTATGCATCTAAATTACATATATGTTGGTATATTATGTTACATGACCTCATTTCTGCCCATTTTATATATAAATGATAATATACCTCTTTCTCCCTCATCAACCCATTTCACGATTTCTATTTGATGTCGTTATGTTGCCGAAGTTACACCAAAATTTTTGTGCCAAAATCCATGTGTAAGTGAATACCATACCCATTTTATTATCAAGGGTATTCACCTTTCTACAAATATACTTATTGTATGGTACTTACATGTATTTATTCTACATTATTTAACCATGGAATAGCTTATGATGTTGGATAATTCCATGTTATATGATCCATGTGGAACACTTATGCGTGAAATTAAATGATTAAGAAGGGTGTGCCTTAATAGCACTCCAATGAATTGGTTAAAGAATAGTATCATGATAATACTTGTGAAATGAAGGTTTAATCATGCTAATTCAAGTGAAATTATGGTTTAATCATTCTAATTTAAGTGAAATGAGGGTTTACTCATGCTCCATGTGTAGTGAGCCTTATATCATGATAATATCATGTTAAATGTTGTTTCCACATTTCCATGTTATGATAATCATGCTATATCATGACTTTATGTTCATGTTTCTCTTATTCTACATTGATATGATTATTTCCTAACATGTATTATATTCTTCATTTTATTCCTTGTTTACTCGCTTACTAGGCTTTATAGCTCACCCTTTCCTTATTCATGTCCTCGGGTTATCCCCTACAATGCTAAGTACAAAGGAATGTTGTGGTCATGTAAAAAAATTCAATAAAGATGTTGTATTTTATGTTCTATGTTATTATGTAATGTTCCTAATTTCCCAATACACTATACCTATCAATCATCAGAGTTATCTTAAGAGAAAGTTTATATAATAAATCATGTTTAAATGTGTAATAAAGAGCAGGGTTGTTATAGTGGGTAGGTGAGAATATTGTACATAGGGTCATAAATGTCTACAAATTGGTGGTTATCCCCATTAAATAGAGTGAACTCTTCCAATGAATATTTGGTATCTCTATAATGTGAAGGAGTTGTGTTCAAAAGAGTTACACATAGTAAATCTTTCACTCATAGTGTTCTTTGGGTCAATCAAGACCATGTAAAACTCAAGGTCTAGTTATGTGAAAGATAAGGGTTGTTTTAAATTCATCTTGCGTGATAATCCCAAAACATATGTGAAAATATAGGAGTTGTGTTCAAGTGTTAAGTTGTGCTTCTATTAGATTTTGAATATTCATTGTGTTTGATCAGTACTTTCACATGCATCAATTCAAGACTACGATGCAATAAGGGTCTCATTCTAGTTAGGTATAAAGACTTAATTTTCAATCTATTGAAGCAAACTTCAAGTCGGTAAATCTGAGTATGACTTTAACCAAAGTAGTGAGAAAAGGGGGTTAATGAAAATGTTCCTAGGGAGGCAGTGTGATATCCCTAGAATCTTGTAAAGGCAGTGTGTCTATAATGGAGTGACTATTTTTGGAATTTTTTATTCCACAACTAGTGAAGATTAGAGGATTTTGGTACAACTGACACAGTATCGGCGTATTCTCCTTACACTAGCCCTTAGTGGTGAGTCATGTAAAATTATTGTGTTATCTCTCTTCATGTGAATGTTTAATTAGTACAGGATTATATCATATATGTTTAAAAAGTTCCTACCATTATGGGGACAAGATTTGTTGCTTTAAAATAAAAATTTGGCACCCTGATTCACCCCTCCCTGCTTAGGGTGTTCTAGGGTACTACACCTCTTTGGATCCATTCATGTCAGGTATGTAAATTCACTGAACTACACATATTTTTTTGAGATGATCATCCATGGCCCAAGTATCAAAACCTTAAAATGTGTTAAAGTTATATTGGAGATGTTTTTTGTGACATTGAGTGGCCTCTTAGGACCCTCCATTCACATTGGGTTACTTTCCTTTGATGTCTCACATGTTCCTTCAAGACACAACACCCTACATTCCAAGCTTTATGAAAATAAACTATTTTCCATGATCCAAGAATCACGACCTTAAACTATGTACAAGTTGTATCAGGGGTGTTTTATGTGTTGTTGGGTTCCTTTTCCCTCTATTCACATTGTGAAACCTCTTCAATGTCGTGAACATTCCTTTGAGAAATAAAACCCTACGGTCCCAACATCACAACTATAAACTTTTTGGGGCCTTCCTCTTATGCCTCACATAACATTGGGCCTCACTTGGCCCTCCATTCATGATGGGTCTCTACTCCTTCATGTCATGCTAAACACTTTGGGGTGAACATTTCTCCAAACCCTATGACCTTAAACTATGAGCCTAATTCTAAGCATCAAGACTTTAAACTATATGCCAGTCCTCTTGGGAGTGTGTTCTGTGGAATTGGGTCCCTTGGCCCTCCATTCACATCAATTTTCTACTATGACAAGATACACATATCCCTTTAAGACACCCACCCTATATTCTAAGATCTATGACCACTAAGAGTCATGGTCCAAGAACCATGACCTTAAATTTTGTGGAACTCACCTTAGATTCATTATCTTGGTGCAGGGTCTTCTATGATCCCCTTGCCTTATAGGCCTTTCAAGGGAGTACCTGCATCACACTACCCTCCAATGCCCTCTGCCACTATGGTTAGGAGGATATTATTCATGTAATTTCCAATATCCTAATCACATTATGTTAAACTAAGTGATACATGATCATCACCGTATGATTTTAAACTGCGTTTCTAACATCCTCACCATAAAACGTTAAAATGCATTTCTTTCATCCTAATTGCGCAATGTAAAACTACGGATTACCTTAAGCCCTTTCTTGAGAAACCCTTATGGTGTTAGACACCTACTGCATCATTCATTTTCTTCAACTGTTTATTAGCATCCGAGATAGCGTTCCCTCTAGAATATGGGTTTGACCTCTATTTAGACTGATACACCTACCCAATATGTTCAAAGTCATGGTGGTGTAATTCCAAGAGGGTTGGAATCTGTTAGAACATTCCATCACTTCTTCTACAAACTTCACATACCTATTTATTTAGATCTTAATACTCCTCCAAATCCAAATGAGAACCCCTTGATGTCATTGTTCCTAGCCAAAATCTCTCACCTACTATCATGGGTACATGCCCCAAAATACTTTAGAATACATTTTGAGACAGGGCCTGTGTTTCAAACATGGTCAGTGGTCATGCCTCTTTTTTTCCTCATACATAGATAAAAAATATTGGATACAACATTTTGAACATGGTCAGAAGTTATCCTCCATCATCACGCCACCCCCATTGTGTTCCAGATGTTGGGAATCATGATTCGTACTCTTCATTCCCCTTTATTCAGGTAGAATTCAACACTTATGGTGTTACCCCATTCATGCACTATAACATGCCTAAAAATAAATTCATCTATTTAGAGAACCCTGTTATCCATCCATATCTTCTCTCAGCTTAAAAACTCTTAGTGTTCAGTCATAAAATTGAGTCCCTGAGTGCTCAATCAATTCCATACACTCCCATATATATTTTAAATCACATGATTATCCCTTGTTTATCACACTGATCATGAATCACATTATCATAGGGATCAGTTGTTGGTTTTCACATGAGTATGGTTGAAGTGAGACAATAAAATGTGGTAAATGAAATATTTCCAAGCCTAAAAGAGTTCAGAATAATCAACTAATGTTTGTGAGGTTCATCCACACATTGGAGCGTCTCCTCTAAAAAATCCCCCTACAGATCGTCCCTAGAAACCAAACATTGGAGATAATATATCCTATATTGAGTATCCTCCAAAGTCCACCACCACTCTTCCAAGTCATCCACCTCTTAGTCAGATTTGGGATGGACTTCTTCGGCCCTGATCAACATCAGATTTTACTCATCTCAGCATTCAGCTACTAGGGATATCAACTGTACCACCTTTTCTATGACTTCCACCAACTAGGACATTAAATGATCGGTGATCACAGGATGATAAGTGTCCATGAATGCATGATCCTATTCTAACGAATCTAGGTAGACGATCTCCCCTTCAGCTACCTGATGTGATTTTGATCCCTAAACATTGTTCTTCTTCTAAGAAAGGTCGAACACCTGCCATTTAGAATGTACCCACTCAAAGGGGAATTCCTAATCTAGTGAATAAAGCTCACTGGATTCCACCCCCACTGATTTATAGATTGAATAGCTAGTAGTGGAGGGATCCTACTTTTCTAGGATGGTCATTCATCCGAGTTCAAGTGATGAAGTTCCGCACGTACCTACACAACTTTCAATGAATGATTCTATTATCCTCAGTACAATCCGATATAGAATCCTAAAATTATATGGGTGGTGTAGTTTTATATGGAGAGAAGACCATCATCACATCAGTGGATGATTTTTCCATAGTAATTTCCTCATCCAGACTAAAATATATTCCCAGGAATAGATCCTCATCGTCCTCTTCACCTGTAGTGGAAGCCTCTACTTCCCCCCTATGGAATCTCTGAGATATATGTAATCATCCCAACCTCCCCATCCACCCCTGAGAGTGGTGAGATCTTGGTTTCAACTCCCACATCCTCCACTAAGAGAAATTATAAGGAATTCGTGTCTAACACAACCTCTCTAGTGGCTTCAGCTACTATCATCATTACCTCCACCTCAATTGAGGCTTCAGCTTCAACAGTCACCACTGGTGGCACATCAATGATGGGATCTACCACCGAAGCTCCTTAAACCACCCCCTTAATGGGCATATTCTTGACCCCCTCCATTGATGGAACGATCTTAGAAATCCCTTTTGGTGGTAACTTCATGATTGGCCCAACCATCGCAATCTCCCAGGCCATTTTCACTTGGATAATAGCACCTGTTGTCACCACTTTGGCTTCTGGAACCGCTGACACAGATATTAATGAGGTAGTTGATCCCCAAACACTATTTGAACTACCATTTAAATATAAATTATCCATGTGTATAAAGGAAAAGTAAAGGATACAAAGGTGAAAGGGGGAAAATCCTTGTGTGAATAGTATATCACGGTGAGGAGCTTAGACATATTCACAAGTAATCCCCATGGTAAGGTAATTCCCTTTATAGCCATCGCCTCTATCATAAGCGTAGATTTTTCTGATTGTTATCCACCCAAGTCCTTGATGTCAAGGAGATACCCTAATCTTTCCTCTTAAATGGTTGAGGATCCCTCTCCCTCTACTTGAGGTTCATCATGAACCTTACCCTCCTCCATGATTTTCGATCCCTTCTCAAGTGTGAGAAGATATAAAGAGTGATCTAATGAGTTTAGTATCTTCTAAAGCACATCATATTATATTATTTACCTAATTGATGGTCATGCCTCCTTCCACATGAGAGTCCCAATAGTCTTCTCTCCCCAAGACTCATCTAAATCTCTTTGCAATGATGAATGGGTAGCTAACTCACCAACTGAGATCTCTGAAGACGAGGTCATCCCCAACAAAACCTTGGCTCAAGTGGTTAAAAGGTGTGTTGTGCCTTGGGAGTGTACCAGATCCTCTAACTCTCTGATGTATCTAATTTCCACATCCCAACGCATGTGGAATCCAGCCCTAACATGACCCAACCCAATGAGGAATATTTCCTCTCTAATGATATCCCTCTACATCCCATGGAGAGTGTTGAGCTATCTAAAGATCCCCTAGATATACCAAGCATCTAGAAAAACCACATCACTAGGGATGTATTTACATCAAAGACGCTTACCCAGAACTTGTACATATGCCCTTAGAACTAACCCAAAGGGTTATCCTTCTTCTCGTGACTGCTTCCCCATGAGATCTAAGCCTGATGATACCCCTCTCCCTCTATCCTCTTCTTGTTATAGGCTGGGGAATGTCTTCCCTATAGCTACTGCTCAACCCACCAGGTTAAACTCGCCTCTATGAAATGCTCCAAATACCACTCATCTTCAGCCCCATGGCTATGTGACCTCTCCTTCCTCATCCTAAGTGGTTCGGTTCCTAAAAATCTCCAAAGGATATGTACTCTTCCATATCAATGCATAATCAAGGATAAGCTTGTATGTAGTGGTAAGCGTAAGCATCTCGTTTCACCATTTTTCATCCTCGTGTGTGAACATATGCCATATTTTCCCTATGATAAAAGGTTGGCACTCATGATTCACCTTTGTGTACACCTTTAGAATCAACCATTATAGGCATCAGAATTTTCCTAGAAAATTGATATGGGTTGTATGACCCACAGATTGGCTCACAGTTAACCCTCACCACTAGTACCCCACCTCGAAAGTCTTGGAGGTATGATCACTTCTCTATGGTCCTCATACCATCATCATCCACCATCCCCATTGGGAAGGGTAACATATGATACATAAAGTGATCTACAAGATTGACCCCTTCCAGCATTTCCATAGTTCCCAGATTAATAATAAGACTCCCAGTGATGTTCAGAATCACTGGTCAAAATTTCATAGTGTAAGGGTAAATGGGTTTTAGGTATTTATATCCCACCATGTTCATGAAAACCCAGTTACACAAGAAGTGGTGGGGGGTCATCCACATGGAGAATATTCTTCCCTTGAATGATGTGGCACAACACCATATATAAATTTTCCAACACAGGGACATCCAGATTGACACGTCACCCCATCACCAGCATGGCCTCCATAATGAAGGTTCTCAGCTGCACCCCCATGTGTACATCCCTTTTCGAGAGCATCCACATGCAGATTAGTGTGACAATAAACCCTACCATCCTATCCATTGGAGCCTCAGGCATTATGTTGTAGCCCCACATTTTCTACTTTCTCGACTATTGGATCCTCCAGTAGGAGTTCTCTTTTCCATGATGGAATGACTCAGGGCACATATGTGGCCTTCCAGGTAGCCTTTCCACTGGATCATTCAATAAATAGTCAAAACACTATTGAATGTGACTTCTATAATCCCTAGACAATGCTCGCTAGTCCCATTCATCAACCTCAACAACACCCTTACAAGAGATGGAATCTTCTCTTGGTCCTCCCACACGTTCTTTATATGGAGGAACTATTCATACATCGCCCATTGGATTGGGATCCAAGTGATCTAGTGAAGAACTCATAGGATAATGAAAACCTCCCTGTGATGTAAATGGAATGTGTTGGTCCCTAGTGACCACCTTCTCAGTATCTCTGGTGATATGTATAGTTGGTGGTAGAAATGGATTTTTTAGGCCCATGTCACCTTTTAAATCCCCAATTTCTTTATCTCAACCTCTAATTTTCATCATAATATGCATGAATAATAATCCCAATCCCATTAATTAGTAAATTTCAACCTTGTAATAAGTCCCATCTATTTATTCATCCCTTCAGTGGATCCCCGAAACCCTCCTTGATAATTATCTCATACTGTAGAGGGTGTCTTATCTTCCAACTTCTCCTTACCGATGTAATTTATGTGGTTCCAGATAGTGTGAACCATGAGATAAAGACATAGTTCCTCAGCCCAAATCCATAGATTCGAAGCCTCTAGCACAACAAGTACTCCTTTTGGGATTCCTTTAATATTAAAATGATTGAATTGTAGTCTGAGGCACTCCGAATTCTCCCCCAGTCATTATGTTTCCAGCCATTTCTTTCTGATGAGTGGAAGCAGCATTGGCTCTTTTAGTTTCCATATCATTCAAGACTTATGAGTTTTTATAGGTCTGGATCAAAAATATTTTCTCAAAGAGATCATTTTTGAGAAGGTTGGGTTTTTGGAGCTCATTTTATGAAGGTTGGGTTCACAAAACACTATTTGTGGATCATTTTTTGTGGAGATAATATCATGAAGGAGTTGATCTTCATGAGAAATGGGGATCAAAATAAAAAACAACTCATGAAGGGTGTGAGATTAATGAATAGAGAGTTTTTTATTTTATCTTCATGAAAGGAATTTGGTCCTCCTGAGGGTCCCATAGAATATTTATAGGTAAAAAGCCTCACGTGGTTCATGATACAGCTTCACGATCAGGAATTGCACCCTAGCTTCGTGAATGAGCTTCATGGATGGGCTTTGAAAATGGGGGATAATTTCTAATTTTTGGTATTTTACTATAAAATATAACCCTTCTTTTCCCCATTGGATTATATTATAGGGGGTATTTTTTGACACTGAAATGCATATTCCATTGGATATGTTGAATAAGGAATGACCGGTTCAGAGTGGATCCATGCCAAAATTGCCTAAAAACCCATCAAAGGAACTATTTCACAAATCTCACCACCTTTTTGAATAGAGACATATCTCAAATATCTTCATGAACACATGGGGGCCTGAGAGTAAACTTCACTTTTCATTAATCCCAATTTGTGGAGTGTTTCATGAATTTATGGAGACATGATGGTGAAATCTGCACAGAATCATTTGGAATCACATTCCTCATCCACTTACGAAGCTCATAAACCTTCACGAAGACCATCAATCCTCATGAAACCCACATTCTTATAAATTCCCCATTTCAATCCTAATTTTTAGTGGATTTGTGGGATTTGGACTTCTAAAAATCATTATGAGTCTATGAACCACCTGAGCTTCATGATTGGGAAAGAAAATAGATCCCCCAAAGTATCCAATCTTTATGAAACAACCTCCCTTGTGTTCTTGAGATCCTCCACCAAACTTGGAGATTCCTTTCTTGAAGGTTTGTTCCCTTCATGGAATAATAAAGCCATTTTTGGAATTTGGGGCTTTGTGAGGCACCTATCATTTACGAAGCCAACCCTATGGGAACCAGGATTTTACCCTAAGGTATGGTCACCCTATTTCACAAAATTATACTCTTTTATGAATCCCCTGACCTTGGAAAGGCCCCTGATCTTTGTGAGACCCTCCTTGGTGAAGCCCTAACCTTCATGAAACACCTCTTAGGGGACTCTACA
This sequence comes from Viscum album, assembly GCA_963277665.1. NCBI lineage: Eukaryota > Viridiplantae > Streptophyta > Magnoliopsida > Santalales > Viscaceae > Viscum > Viscum album. The sequence continues at coordinate 1,099,819,435 of OY728133.1, read as the reverse complement.
TGGTGCCTCCCTTTTGATGACACCCCTTCATGATGGTTCAGTCCCCAGGGGGGGCATACCGATCAAAGACCAGTTCCATCACACCTCAAGTCCCTATGTGATCAGTTCCACCAACTCTTATGTATGTACAATTCACTAAAAGTACAGTCTGGGACTCCATCCTACTCGTTGCTTCTAAGAATAGGTACCCTAATTTCTATTTCATTTAATCATATGGAACCTAACATCAGTATCCTGATTGACCACTCCTCCACGGTAGTGCCAAATCTATGTCCCACACAATGGCGCGTGAGTAGTGGTAATGTAAGCCCTAGGGGCGGAATCTTCAAGAGAAACTACACACCTATATCGATGGGGATTCCTTATGAACAATATCTTCCTGTCTTCACATGGTCCCCCTCGAGGTGAGATCCCTGACTACTTCTAATATTCATGATGCAGAACTACCTAGTTTCACATCCTAGTCATGCAACATTAAACTACATGACAACATCCTTATCACATGACATAAAATTGTAGTCTTACCCTATGTAATAAACATTGGATTCCCCATATATTATAATCATTAGATTCCACCATATCCCTAACCATGGGAATGAAATCCACACCTGGGAAGATTCCATGCATAATCCACACACCATCCTTCCTCTCCAGGTTATGAGACAGCTATAATGGGTAGCTACCACACATAATCCCCAAATCGTCCTCTCTCCAAGTGGGAGTAAACCTCTACTCCATGAAGCTTCCAAGTGAAAGCCCCAGACCATCCATCATTAACACCCCTTTCATGATGTGATCATCCTTATCAAATGATGTTAAATGAAATAGATTGGTCATATCACATGACCTCAAACTACAGGATCAAACTACATGGTTCTTTATCCCTATCTCTTAAGCAGTGTATGTAGGAGACATCCCTAAGGTTAAATCCCAACATTTGTAAACCCAATTGTGACATCTTCCCTCCTAGGGACACACCTCTTTGATCTTCCTACATAAGGAATTCTGATCAGCCTTCTGGATCCACCTATATAAGGAATTCTAATCCATTGGTAAACCCAAGTGTGACATCTACCCTCCTAGGGACACACCATCTTGATCCGCATACACAGGGTGTTCTGACCAAACTTCTGGATCTGCCTCCACGGAGTGTTCTGATCCACCCATCAATAAACCCATGTGTGACATCTTCCCTCCTAGGGAAACACCTCCCTGATCTACACCATGGTGCATTTAGATCAACCTTCCAGATCCACCTCTATGGGTGTTCTGATCATCCATTAGTAAACTCAGGTGTGGCATCTTCCCTCCTAGGGAAACACCTCCCTGATCTGCCTTCATAGGGCATTTTGATCAACCTTTCGGATCTACCTCTAAGGGGAATTCTGATCCACCCATCAGTATACCTAGGTGTCAGATCCTCCATCATAGGTTCACACAACCCTAATATGCCTCCATAGGATGTTCTAATCAACCTTTTAGATCCTCCTCCATGGGGTATTCTGTTCCATCCATTGGTAAACATAGATGTGACATCTTTCCTACTAAGTAGACACCTCCCTGATCCACCTCCGTGGGGAATTCTGATCCATCCATTAGTAAAACATTGTATGAAATATTCCCTCCTAGAGACACACCTCCCTAATATACCTCCAAGGGGTTTTCTGATCAACCTTATGAATCTATCTCCATAGGGAATTTTGATCCTAACACTAGTAAACCCAAGTGTGACACCTTCCCTCCTAGGGACACACTTCCCTGAGCTTTCTCCATAAGGCATTCTAATCAACCTTCCAAATCCACCTCCATGGGGAATACTGATCCACACATTGGTAAACCTATGTGTGACATCATCTCTATTAGGGACACACCTCCCTGATCTACCTCCACAAGGTGTTCTAATCAACCTTCCAGATCTACCTCCATGTGGTGTTCTAATCCATCCATCGGTAAACCCAGGTGTGACATATTCACTCCTAGGGAAACACCTCCCTGATCTACCACCACAAATCATTTTGATCAACCTTACGGATCCTCCTCCATAGGGAATTATGATCCATCCATTAGTAAACCCCGGTGTGACATCTTCCCTCCTTGGGATGCACCTTCTGGATCTTCCCCAGTATGGAATTATAATCCATTCACCCATGTGTGACATCTTCTCTACAAGGGATACACTTACCTATTATGACCCTACAAGATGTTAAACCTCCAACCATCTTATCCCCACAATAATTTAACCCAGTTCCAATCTCTACAAGATGTTAAACTCATGACCCAATCTATAATACCTACCCCATGCATAAGTGTGGGATGCTTGAGGTAAAAATCCTTGGAAGACTTATGCATGTGGTATTAACTAACTCGTGATCAACACAGTATTACTTGGGTTCTTCACCTAAGATACCTTATATAAGATTACCTCCAAAGAGGAATATTCACAGGTGACCAATGTACCCAATGTCCAAACATTTCCAAAGATTCCCATTGTGAATAATTTCCTAACATAAGGTTTCCACCCTATCCAAATATAATTAGTGTAATTAACTAGTATCCACATTGAGATAGCACCGAGAATGAGTTCCATGAACATGAATCAAATCTTTGAGGGAGGCCATAACTAGGAAATGAGCTCCATGGAGGAATCCATGGATGAAGGAACAACCATCCCTTCATCTCGTTTTGTTCAAGGAGTAGATATCACTGATGAAAGTGATTAAATCTTCCCACCTTTGGAAAGTGGGAATGTGGGTAAATGAAATGTACATGACGCATGACCTCAACAAAAGTATAAGTAGCAAATATGTCATTAAAATTCTTGAACATGATACCATCATCTTCCTACGTATCTCATGGTCATCCCAAACACATATCATAGTCTAACCTTGACCTCTTGGTGAAATTATATGGTTGAAACAATAACCAACCCCATTGAAAAAAACCCTAGGTATTCCGAAAGTATTCCAAAGTACATGTAAAACACATGCACACTGGTTTCTAGTTCCATCATGATAGTCCAAAGACTGGTCCCATGCATCAATGGACTTTTTGGCCAAGGTTCATATGCCCATGGATTTCATGAAACTCACCACCTTAGGAGTTTACTTGTTTTATTTCCACTAGTTAAATATCCTAATCTTAACATCCAACATTTCATCCATCACTTGACATAATTGTTAGACATAAAAAAACCTACTCATACTTACCATCAACCTATTATGCTCCTGAATCATGGAATATGATTCTCGGTACTCATAGAATTTCATTTAAAGTGAGGGTCATGCACTCCACAGCTTATAGTGGATGCCCAAAATAAACACTAATCTCAAGCACTAATCCTAATGGGTCCTTCCGTTAGAACACGCATGTCGCTCCTTCTGATCCATGCCACCATCACGGAACCTCAGTCCATACCAACATCGCCCCTATCAACCAAGATTCCTTACCTTTTCCACTGAGACCTTAGGAATATCTTCCCAAAATTCCTTAATGAGGTCCTTGAATATCAACTCACACATGGCTTCTCATTGATCAAAAAACTTGGAAGGCATCGCACTTACTAGTACATACTGGCCGAATTCATCGAGTTGACACTAGTTCCCACTCTCGAACCAACCGATCATGTATCTCAATCACATGGATCGCATCGCAAATAAATAAGGATCACATGCCTACACAATGACTATGTTCACATTGTGTTATTTAAAATAACCAAAGGCATCCTAGATTCTCCCTCACAATATTCCTAACCTCTTGCACACATCAAGGCCAAATTTACAACCACCTATTACACCAGGTGTCATCTTGAAAATCAAAACCACTCACCTATTCAAGTTTTGTTTACCCAAAACATGTCAACCAGTACCATGGTCAAGAATATAAGTTATCTTTCCCTTAGAAATCAGCTTGAACAAAAGGCAATAGTATTCAATGTGCTTGACCACAACTTTTTCAAGATGGAAGCACTGAAAATTTAATGATCACAAATCCTAATGTTTCCACCTACCTCACATAACTATAGGTATCTCACAAGACCAGGTCAACCCCTCTCATTGGATTCCCTCTAGGGTCATAAGGAACCAACTCACTAACCTGAGTCACATATAGTGTCTCTAGGTCCTTCCATCCATGCCATAACCAATCCTAAATAGAATACATACAACACTTTAAATGCCTA